>CP106725.1:14490995-15990381 GCA_025506655.1 Gossypium rotundifolium
ACCGGGTTGTGGACCCTCTGCTAACGAAGATCGATTATTTGAAGTTGTTGCGTACAACCGAACCACTTTTCGATAGTGGGTTGTCAGTGGGTTTTGATCCATCTAGCGGAGAAAAACCACAAATAACGGTTGTTCGAGAATCCGAGGGTAAGGATTTAGATCTCTCATCAATAGTATAGTTTTATAAGTAATAGTGTATTCTAATCAAGTGTGATAATTAATTAGGTGTTGACGAGCGGGAAGGTATCGTTCTCACAGTCATAAGGTGTGTAACATTACACTAAAATCTCATAGATCTATATTAAATATGATTTATATGACAATATGTTTGATAATGATTGCGGATACCATTCAGTGGTATACGATATTCAGGTATGTTTACCCCAATATTTCATTAATTTTTGCTATATGCATAAATGTGAAATAAGTATGACTATATTATGATTTTGGGGTAAATGGCATGAAAACTAAATAATATGTATGTGCATGGGCATATGGGTAAAATTGATAAAGGGGAAGTATTCCGGTGGTTTTACCACATAATCCGGTGACTTCGGTCACATATTTTGAATCCGGTGACTTCGGTCACATAATTTGAATCTGGTGACTTCGATCACATTTGTCTGGTGGCCTTGCCACAAAATTATAAGGGCGATGTGCATGTTGACTACAGCAACTGCCTTCGATGGTGTGTAGGGGATGGAGGGTCGATTTAGTAATCCCCACGATGTGATTGGTTGGTATGGGTGGTGTGTAGCGGATGGATATTTAGGTGGGCCGGGTTTGCATTTCATTATATGTATATATCCGGTGATTTTAAATGATTATTATTTGATCTGCTATAAAAATGGGCTTTTGGCCAAATATGACTAAAATGGGCCTATGGCTATATGTGTTATTAATGGGCTTAAAGGCTATGATCAAATGGGCTTTTAATGTATGTGTTACACATTGAGTTTATGACTCACCCCTTTTGTGGGATAATTTTTCAGATGACTCTTAACGCGATGGATCGGGTCAATGATGACTACTTGGTGGCCAATGCTCAAATAAAGTATTTTGGAGATTTTCCAAATTAAACTTATTAAACTTATTTAGAATTTATTATGGGTTTTGCTATTTTTATGTAATAAGGCCACTATGAACTGTTTTTAATTTTTGTATTTGGATTTATTTTTCTACCATGAACAATTATTAATTAAATAACTAAATGGTTTTTTAAATAATTTAAACAGTTTTTGAAAACAAAATATATTTCCACAATATTAATAAATTTTTCATTAAATTTGATTTTTCTTTAACTTATTAATTTCTCTTAAAATAATGTTTTAAGAAGATACAAATTTACTTTACAATTTGATTTCAACCCGATCTTTAAGTTAACTGTTTTATTCAAAATCATTAAGTTTTTCTTAAACAAAGCGAGAATTTGCTAAAATTTTACTCGAGGAACATATCAAATCTGGTCAGGCTTTTTGGGCCGGGTTTGGGGTGTTTCAGACATTATCGAATATAACAAAACTCAAAATAGGCATGTATATATATTTTTTTAAATAACATAACACATACATTCCTTAACAAAATTAACCATTACATAACATATCAAATTAACATAGTTAACATTCAAATCGAAACTAGTATTTGCATATTGAATCATCTAAACATAGTAAAGCGCACATTTTAACAATACAACCAAGACATATTAATCCATTTAAATTCAAATATATATATAATTTTATACAACCATGCAAATAGACATCTGCTAATTCAATTTTCATTTGATAATTAATCACCAATTTAACATATACTTAGTCAATTTGAATTAATTCCAAATATATACTCATAACCTATAATAATTCATACATGCATAATTCACCTATATAAGTAACATTTTTTACATAAATATGAATGAATTAATTATGTAAGGCCGAATACCTTTACAAATACCCACATGATTTCCATTTATAAATTTATTCATATTGAGCGAATACCCATATATAATTACATTATTTTCTTATCCAAATTTCTATTATTTCATATAACCAAAATTTCATCTAACATTTACCAATACCTAATTCATAATCTAATCATAAAACTAAGTACATTTGCATTACAAATAGTCATCCATTACAATTTCACAATATGACCGAATATAAATATACATATATGCATATGCAAAGACACATTTGATCATATTTCATTTAATAAGTAAATCAAACTTCACACAATACATAACAAATATACCTTTACACATCACCTAATTGAATACATCATGTCTATAACATCATCACCTACCATAGCCAAAATATACAAGTACACATTCAATCCAAGTTCATATCTCCACTAATTCAATCCATCATGCAAAGTATAACTAATATATATGTATCAATCACATTTCCAAATTCAGTAAAACTACTTATAAACATCATATATACTTACCTACAATGAACATACTCTATCATCAATATGCCTAAGTATAATCTCATTCACAACAACCATCACAAATAGCAAATCAATCAAAAGAGGATAAGCCATTTTCGCACGGCTATTAATTGAATACAAAGGTGCTCAATTCATATCCACCATTTTACTATGCTATACATGCCATATATTCTTAATTAACATAGCCAAAATACCAAAATAAGCTGTCGATAGTGTGATAAGTCTTGTTGATGATCCCCGAGCTCGTAAGGTATATCCAAAATCTATAAAACAGAGGTAGACGGAAAAACACAAAGTAATCTATTTAAGCTTAGTAAGTCATAAGCAAGTTAATAACAACCAACTTAACAAGATCAATTATACAAAATTATAACAAGCACTTTAAATAATCCACATACACAAATACTTACTAAAGTTCAATATCAAATCACATTTAACCAAATTTGGCCGAATACATCAAATTAGAAACATATATATAGTTCACTGCTCAAACATTAGATTTTGTGCAACAAACTACACATTTAACTTACCTTGCTTTTCACAGCACAGTTTATATACATACCTGAGTTCTTTTGATTTGAATTACATATTGGCCTTCACTTACACATGCCCGTTGAACCATTCGAAATTAAAAAGGATACGCGGATAGTCGAAAGCTCGTACAATGCCAACGTCCCAGAAGTGGTCTTACATGTAATCACATTTCGATGCCACTGTCCCAGACAGGGTCTTACACGTAAACACAAGTCGATGCCAACATCCCAGACGTGGTTGTCAGAGTCTTAAAAATTCATATAATGAATGATCTAGCTTGAAAACTAACCGTGACAACGACTTGAGGCAAGCGTACCTATCAAACAGTAGTATAGTTTAGTGGCAAGACCGGATTGTCGAACCCAAAGGAACCAAAAGTACTAATACTAATTTTCTTTTTATTATTTAACCTAATAATTAAAGGAATTTGATTGCAAAAATAATATAAAATAAAATATAGCTAAAGTAATAAAAATTGAGCTTTCTTAATATTTTGGTTCCCCGACAACGGTGCCAAAAACTTAATCGTGTGTCAGAGTCTTAAAATTTTATATAATGAATGATCTAGCCTAAAAACTAATTGTGACAATGACTTGAGGCAAGCGCACCTATCGAACAGTAGTATAGTTTAGTGGCAAGATCGGATTGTTGAACCCAAAGGAACCAAAAGTACTAATACTAACTTTCTTTTTATTATTTAACCTAAGAATTAAAGGAATTCTTGTTTAACCTAAAATTAACTAACTACTAAGCTAAATATGCTAAGACAAAAAAAAATGAATTGGGGAAATACTTGTGGGAAAAACCAATTGATTGAGACAATACCCGAGGAAGAATCCACCTAGACTTCACTTGTTATCTAACACTGAACCAGACGATTTATTCACTCGACTTGATCCGTAGGATTCCCTAATTTATATTAATACCTCTCTCGAGGCTACTAACGTCTAACCTTAGGTTGATTAATTGAAATCTCTTTCTAATTAAAACCCCTAGATTTGCATTAACTCGATCTATTCACTCCCATATTAGGTTTGACCCTAATCCGATAGATTTTCGTCATCCTATCTCTAGGGTTGCGATCAACTCTGCTTAACTATGCTAGATCTACTCTTAAATAGGGTCTATTCCTCCTCTGCCTAAAAGCATAAATGCTTGAATCAATATCCCAAAATATCAAAACAAGAATTAAGAACACATAGTTAAGAACAAATCAAGTATTTATCATACAGCTCAGAAATAATAATAAGATTCGTCTTACGTTTCATCCCCCTCAGGTATTTGAGGGGTTTAGTTCATAATCATAAAAGAATACATCTCAGTAGAAAATATAAAACAAAACATAAAGAAAACCTTAAAACCCCCTGAAGGAATTGAAGGAGAGATCCTCAGTCTTGCGTATGATTCTGGCTTCTTGAGATGAATCAACTGGCTTTCTTTAAGTGAATCCCACAATTCGGCTCCTCTGGCTTGGCACCTTGGCCTAGCTGAACGGCCCCTTGAAGGTTGACCTCTAGGGTGTTTAGATAGGCTTTTGAAATGGCTTTCTTTACCTCTAAGTACCCTATTCGAATAGAATTCAAACAGGTCACGTCAGGGACACGCCCATGACACACGCCCGTGTAAGTTGAGGCCAGGCCGTGTTCGGGTCTGTTAATGAGGCACGACCGTGTGGTCTTGGGCCCAGGCCGTGCTGATTTCGTAATTCAGCCCATTTACTCTATTTTTTCCCGTTTCTCATTCTTTTCATCCTCCGGTGCTCTCTTGAGTATAAAACATGAAAACAAAGTATTTGGAGCACCTATTTCCATAATTAAAGGAATAAATCACCCAAAAGTATGCTAAATGTGGGATTAAAATATGTGTATATTATGGTTTATCAAATACCCCCACACTTAAGCTTTTGCTTGTCCTCAAGCAAAATTCTCAACTCACAATTAAAATGAACTTCCTCAATTTATAATATTCGTCAATAGTGTTTCATCATAATTCATAGATAATTTATACATGGATAATTTAACTCAAAGAGTCCTAAAGATTCAAACAATCAAAGTCATAAGTTTATAGCACGAAAAATATAAGTGTTTCCCCTTATCTAAATAATTACCTTTAATCTAAAATCAACAAGAGTTGACATCCCCACTAAAGATTCACTCAAATCACTTAAGGTGTTTAAGGTTCAAAATAAAGCACTCATCAGTCAAACATGAAAAGTTAATCCCATAGGCTTACCTGAAAATCAAATCTCCACCACTATAAAATGAAATGATACACAAATCAAAAGGTCTTAAAGGGTTATAATGGGGCTTGGTTAAAGGTGTGGATAAAGGCTAAATTAAAGGGTTAGAATCGAGATTTAATTGACAAATTACCTAACTAGAAAAATTGAACTAATTACATTAATTGAAAACTTGTAATACTAATAATCTGAACTTCTTCTTTAAGATATGGAATTTAAATGTATAAGCTCACTTAATCACGAACTAATAATGAATATTCTTCGATTTTTTTAAGAACACATATCAATATATATAATAAAAGCAAAATTCAACAATTGAAATAAAATAATTAGGCAACTGATCAAATCAAGTCTCGATAGAAGGGTAGTCAAAAGGAATGGTGATAACAAATACAAGATGGGTTTTGGGTTAATATTAGTGGGTGAGTCAATAAAAAGGTTGTTAGGATCAACGGGGTTTACTAGGGGTTAATTACGAAGGTAGGCTTTTATGGAGTAAGTGGGTTAAATCCTAGGTGCCTTTATCATCTCAGTATATCAAATCAATGATGTGGTCTCGACATGTATAATCAAAGCAAGTTCTAGAATAACAAATCAATGTTGACACACTCATAATAAAGTGAGCACGAAAAGAATGTATGCTCGAAAAGGTTCAAAATCTCACAAAAATTATGGGTTTTTGATGACAACCTTGAAAATTTTAAACTTCAAGGTAATAATTAGATTCAGGTAGACAACCTAACAAAATTTTAATTTTTGAGGAAATAGACTCATCATGCTTGATTCTCTAGTATCTTAAAGTTTAAATTATCAATGCACAATTACTTATGACTTAATCTAAAACATATCAATAAAAATCATAAATCAACAGAAATTTTATCCTAATTAGTGATATGAGAAAATTACTTAAGACAAGATATCATTCAGGGATTTGAGAATAATGCAAAAAGTTAGGAACTTTTCTAAATAAATTTTCACCCCCTCACACTTAAGATGTACATTGCCCTCAATGTACAAAGATATATAATAACATTATAGTAGAAAATCAAAAGATAGGAAGAGAAGTGAACTTCCTAAATTTTGGATGGATTCCTTGAATTGGAAGTGTGGAAACTTGATTTGGAGGTGAAAGATAAGTTGGAGGGGGTACCTCTAATTCCTGCGCTAGATGAATAAATTGGGAATCTTGTGAAGAATTAGCCAGGAAAGAATAAGAATAATTCTAAATATACTAATTATATATTTAAAGAAAAGAAAAATAAAAAGAAAGAGTGTAAAAAGTGAAATAAGACTAAAAGAACCGATTAATGGACCGAAAGGTCCTTATTGTTAGATGGTTCGCAAGGTGGGTGTGATTTCTAAGGCCGTGGTGTGTGATTCCCAAGTAGCCTTTAGAACCTAAAACCAAGAAATGAAAATAAAATAAACAAAATTTAGTATAAGAAAAATAAAGATAAGGAAAATAAAGGAGAAGAGAAAGGAAAAAGAAAGGTTAAATGGACTCAAAGGTCTTTTTCCTATTGAGTCAATGAAGCAGCCGGCATTGACTTATGTAGATCGGTCTCGCATAGGGAAACTGGGATAGGATCTTTCCATTTCTTCGACATGGATGAGGTGTAGATCAAGAGTATGGAAGATGAAGAGGAGGAAATGAAAAGGTAGAAGAGTGTAAAGGTTGTGGAAAAAGGGAATGGAGAGTAGATGGGAAGGGGAGTAGGTGGTTTAAATAAAATTTTCAGCTCTGGTACATCCTCACACCTGTGTTTCATGGGCGTGTTATGTCACACGGTCGTGCGGTGGTTCATTCATTTCTACCACACCTGTTATTCAGGTTGCCACACCCGTGTTGATAAAACAGTGTCAGCCACGGCTGTGTCGCACGGCCGTGGTGTTTAGTCGGAGCCCGTGGCTTGAAGATATTTTAAGTCCTATTTCATACTATCTCTATCATGCCACTACGAAAATCTGTAGTATCCACACGGCCATGTGCAAGGCCGTGTGTTGCAGAAATCTTCGCTTCATTAACTTGGTTAGTTTCTAGTTAAGTGCTAAAAGAAAGAGAATAAAAATAAATGGGGTTAGTGCTCGGGTTGCCTCTCGAGAAGCGCTCGTTTAAAGTCTTAAGCTAGACTTACCTCTCATTCGCACATTCATGGTGGTTTAAGGAGTGAAAAACCCTTTCTCATGCTATGATTATATAGTTTGAGTCGAGTAGCGTTTACTTTAAATGTACCAATGTAGAATTACATACCTCGACTGTTCCGTAAGGGAAAACATTGATTACTTTAAAAGGGATTTCTTCGTTTGTATTCAGGTTTGATATGGGGATTCGAGGGTTTGTTTTATCTAACAGTACCTGATCTCCTATTTTGAAGTGATTTGATGTTCCTGTAAGCTCGTCCGGGGGTTCCTTCGGTTTCACTTCGTGTGGTTTTGATTTCTCCTTGAAATGGGCTTTCCACTCGTCTAGTTCATCAATCTGAAGCCTTCGTTCCTCGTGACTTTCTTCTTTATTGGAACGAGGTTTATGATTTGGCTTAGGTATGTAGCTTTGTGGTGCTTCCTGTAAGGAAGGTTGAACCAAATGATTATTAATAGAATTTATTTTCTCACCTTGATTGCTTGATGTCCTAGCCGAGTCAAGAGCTTGAAGAGTGATCATCTCGTCACCTACACGAAGTATAAGTTCACATATACCAACATCAATTTTAGCTCTGGAAGTTGTTAAAAAGGGTCTTCTTAAAATTAAAGGAAATGTATTATCCTCATCCATATTTAAAACAACAAAGTCTATGGGGAATATAAATTTGTCAATTATAATGAGTACGTCTTCAATTATACCCCTAAGAATTCGAATACTCTTATTAGATAATTGAATATCCATCCTAGTTTGTTTGGGTTTCCCTAGACCTAGTTGTTTAAACAATTTATAAGGCATAACATTTATGCTTGCCCTTAAATCAGCTAACGCGTTATTAATAGTTAAACTACCAATTAAACATTGAATTGTAAAACTCCCTGGATCTTTTAATTTTCATGGTAGTTTGTTTTGCAATATTGCTGAGCACACTGCGTTTAATTCCACATGCGACTCCTTGTCTAACTTCCTCTTAATTGTCAAATGCTCTTTTAAAAATTTCCTTGAATCTGGCATCTGCGAAAGAGCTTCAAGAAATGGTAAGTTAATATGTAATTTCTTTAAAAGTTTAAGAAACTTACCGAACTGTTCATCTGAATTGTCTTTCTTCATTGCATCGGGGTATGGTATACGAGGTTGGTAATCTTTAATTACCGGTTTTGGCTTTTCTTGGCTTACCTCAACCTTACCTTCAGTTACCACAGGTTCTTGCCTTGGCTTAGGCTCAGAATCTACTAACCCTTCACTATTCTGAGCGGTTGTGGCTTGAAGTTGCTGGCAAGCTACCTTGTGGTCGTTCGGAGATCAACTTAGCTAGTTTCCCTAACTGGTTCTCGATTCTTTTAATCGATGTGTGTTGATTTTTAAGTGTTGTTTCAGTGTTTTGGAAACGAGTTTCTGGCACCACTATGAATTTTGTCAGCATCTCTATAACACCCCAAACCCGGCACATTCGCTACGACCAAATTTGGAATACCACTGCGGAAAACGTTTGAAAAACTTTTGACTTAGAGTTAAAAACATAAAAATTTAGTGTCTTTTGTAAAATATTGTGTATTTAAAAGACTATAAAATTTAGTTGTTATAAATTCTTGATTTAAAACTTTAACATGTATCTTTTAGATAAGAGTTGCTAAAATTAAAACATTTCCAAATAATAATAATCGTCAATCCACTTTAAATATAATAATAAACCTCAAATCCCTTAAAAGGCCCTTATTACAATAAACCTTACTTAAAAATAATGAAAATATAAAAATATGTAAATAATTAAAAAAAATCTTCTGCATGGTCCACCTCGTATCCACTCCAACCCGGTCCAAGCTTTATGCATCACCTGCGATGTTGGTAAAAATTAGGTGAGTCAAACAGACTCAGTGCATAGTTATTTCACATGTCTCCACATATGGGCTTGGCCCACATCCACACATCATTACATATCAAATGATAAGGCAATATATCCACATAATTCCACATATTGGGCTTGGCCCTTATCCACATTGATCCACATAATCAGTCATGTAAAATGCATAAATATGCAACATGAAGCCCAACCCAACCTAATGTCCATCCGTCACACCTACCTTGGCAAACCTGCTGCCCAAGGTCGTGGCTAATCCACCGATCAACCAAGTGATCCACATATCTTACCTTGGCAGACTTGCTGCACAAGGCTATGGCTGAGCCACCGATCACATAAGTGATCCCACATATCAATCAGTCCACGGTGATGCACATAGCTATCAACCGCCGAGATGTGGCACCTAGCCAACACCTCCCTTGATGAGGCACATAGCCAACATCAAGCGCCAATGTAGCACAAGGCTAACATTAGACCACATACATAAAGTACACCCTTTCCTTCGATAGTCACATCCCAAGTCCCATGCATACATATATATCATGGCAACATATCACTTGAACAATTATACATCACATGCCATCACATTTCATACATATATCAAATGTAAATCAACGTCATCAAATACTGACCTGGTTTAACGATTACCCATCATGGGTATCCACCATTTTAGCCCTTACTTCGGCTACCATTTACATCATATCACATATACATAAATATAACAGATACACACAACAAGAGAATAGTGCGATAACTACGCACCTTTTCTTTGGCACAATCGATCAAATCTTGAAAGTTCCTCTTAATCACTGTCGATCTGCCCCTAAACATCCATAGTCCAAATCGGTCAACACAATAAACCTAATGGCCTATGGCCGAATATCACAAACCTCCTTACCTTACTAATCTAAATCCCGAATCACCACTTGCCCATTGAATAGTCGAAATCCCTGCTTAACAACCATTAGAATCGGCTTAGCACATGAAAACTCTAAAGATGGCCCTTGGCCGAATACCTTTTTGACTTACCTTGGCTTACCTTGATTACTTCCAATCTCGAACACTCCTTTGATGCTCCCTAATGTCGGCCCTATACAAACACCCTCAGAGAAACGGCTTCTAGATCCCAAAAAGAAAGAGTTTCGGTACTTAATGGTGAAGAGAGAAAACGCAACAATGGAGAGGGTTTAATGTTTAGTGGATTCGGATATGGTGTTTCCAAATGATGTAATATTCGGCAATGGCAACCTTAAAGGAGATTTCGATTTAAGCAAAATAAAAGAAAAGAAAGAGATGTGAAAGAAGAAAGAAAATACATGCACAAATGGTTCTAACTTTCGGCTCTTATCAAAGGAAAATAAGGTACAAATTTCGGCAACACACCAAGATGAAAAGAAAGTTTGAAAGAGAGAATTCTATGGCCAACAATTTCAGCAAAAAGAAAATGAAAAAAAGAATTGCCAAGAACCTCATCACCCTATTTATATTACCCAATTTTAAGCACACCTATTTCCTATCATATCCCTTAATTCTTCCCCATCATATACCTTATTCTCTCCTCATTTATCTCTTATCCTATCATATAAAATAAAGCCACAATTTTCTCCTAATCTTCCTCCTATCCCTTTCAAAATTCAACCAGCCCCTCTAGCCCCAAAAACTGACCAGGTTCATGGCCAAGAGAGTCAACCTTTTCCAACTATTCTATCCATAACACATTCCTCAATTCAAGCCTTATGTCCCCTTATCATTCCAAATTTTCTTGATTCCATACCTTAAGTTAACACTTATCTTATTTCCTTAGTCTACTATCCATAAAAGATAAAGTCCAACCTTACCTTAATTAGAGTTGACCGACACATGCCATAGACATGCAAAAATAAAAGTCACCTTATTGCCATTCATGGGATTCGAACCTCTTCCCTCATGCAATTACTCATGCGCCAACACCACTTTGCTACTAGCTCATTTATGCTAACATTAAACACTTAAATTAACTTAAGCATTATAATCACTTGATCCACTTCACTAAATTCTCCATACTAAAAATTATTCTAAACCAATTAATTCCAAGCCTTCTCAAGACTATATTAGGCATACTACAAAATGATATCCGAGCTAACACAATCAATAAGATGATACTCAAATTTTTTCTAAAGTCCAAGGCCTAATCGGCCCAATCCTACTAGGCCTAATTTGGGATATTACAATTCTACCCTCCTAAAAAAAAATTTTGTCCTCAAAATTTCCAATCAACAACTAACACACTACTCAAATCACACCACTATGCTTTCATTACAAGACTCGCCCTTAAAAACTACAATGTACTTTTTAACATAATCTTGAATCTTTTTTTTTCAAACAACCAAACATCTAACCACAACGGCAAACCGTTATCTACCACTTATACCAAAAAAATTTTCTTACAGTCCACAGACCCAACTTGAAGTGCTTCACCGATTCCTTTAACCTCCTCCAATACTTCCTTAACTATCTGAGTCAGCTTATCAATCCCAACTCGATCATGAGACCCTGTCTCAGCCACTAGCGATGCTAACGCCTCTTTTCCGAAAATATGCCTCGGTGCTGAAGATCTAGCCCTAGCACCTCGGCCTTTACTACATCCACGATGACCACGTCCCCTAGAACTCATGTCTACGATCGCGATCTAATCTGCCTTAATAAGTTTTATGCATTAGTCTTTGTTCCACTGATTACCAGCGAATAAATTTTATGAAAAGAGGTTTAATAGTGGTTCTTTCGATCAATCAAAGTTTCAGCTCAAGTTCACTATTTTAATTCAGAGAATCATATTCACATTCATCCATAACATTCAACACATCATTATGGGCATTTCTGACCATTCCCGACCCAGGGGTAATTTCATCATTTTCCCTACGGGGTATTTTAATTAATGTCGGGGTCAACTTAAAATAATCTTTACAAATCAAGGCATTTTGAAATCTCAAAGTCTCAAGGGTATTTTGGAAAATATTCTTCGAATCAAAGGTATTGCAAAAATTTTGGAAATCGGAGTTATTCTGGTAATTTTGGAAGTCAGGGGCATTTTAGTAAATTTCCCAATTCAAGGTGTCTTAACATTTTGCAAAACAGGGGTTTTGGTATTTTTGTAAAGTAAGAATATTTTCATAAAAGTCGAGTGTAACACCCCAACCCGGTCAGTACACTACGAATCGAATCTGGTATGTTACGGAGAAAAAATAATTTGAAAACACTAGATTGTCGGATACTTTCTTAGAAAACCTCTCGTAATGCTTAAAAGTTTGGAAAGAAAAAAACCGGTTTAAGGTGATGTTGTAATCATGTGATGTTTGCTTTAAAATTTACACTTGAAAATCTACTTGTTGTTATAGATTTTAGAAAACATTTGGTACTTGTTAAAAATGGGATGTGAAGAGTATTGTCAAGTGTAAAACCTCTTTATATTTGTAATTGTTGGCAAGTTTAAGTTTAAAGCATTCAAGTTACCTTGGTTATCATCTTATAAGTGGGGTTACTCGGTAGTAACGTTTTAAAAACCCGAAAGAGTTATAGTTTAGAAAACATTGCTTTTTACCGATTAATTAACAAGTCCATAAATCCCATCTATAATTAATATGATTAAAATAAAAGCAAGTAATTAAAACCCAAAATAAAACTTAGCGGCCTTATTACAAAACAACCCAAATTTAAAGCAAGAAAATAAAAAGCCGAATTAGTATCGTATCGTTAAAACCTGAAAATATGTGCATGGCCACCTCGAGTCCTCCCCAGCTCCGAATCCGCGAATCATGCCTCATCTGCAAAATATAAGGGAAGGGGTGAGTCACCACGACTCAGTGTATAAATCCCCAACCCGATAATTCATCCACTTACACAAATTATTAGTCAAACATGCCGATTATGCAACCCATAACCTAGCCATCCAAACACCTTTAACTACCCCGTGTGGTCAAAACCACTGGTGGTCAAAACCACTGGTGACAAAAGTCACAAATATATCAAGTGATGGGGCCAACCCATCGTGTGGTCAAAACCACTAATGACAATCCTGTAATAATCATGTGGGGCCAACCCACTGTGGTACCAAACCACTGGGACAAGTCACAAAGTATATGTGGTCAAAACCACTGGTGACCGTAGTCACAAATATCTCAAGTGTGGTCAAAACCATTGGTGGTCAAAACCACTGGGACTAGTCACAAATATATCAATAGTGTGGTCAAAACCACTGGTGACCGTAGTCACAAATAAACTGATGGGGCCAACCCATCGCGTGGTCAAAACCACTGGTGACAGTCCAAATATGTATAACATCCCCCTCCTCTCATCAATCCCACCATCATCATGCATAACTAACAAGTGTCATAATCTCATATCATGCATTTACATATAATATAGCATTTCAATAGCATGTGACGGCATATACAAACAAAGGTCATAAGTCACATAGTAGGGGACGTACCCGTAATCCAAGCTTAAGCCCATAAGGCTAGATCGCTAACACAAAGGTTATACAGTAACACAATAAGCATTGTTTATACCAATAAAGTGTGTAAGGGTTTACACACTTGGTTAAACGTAAGTCTAAGCGAATCCCAAATTACACAACTAACGAAATATCGAAAAATCGATCTCCTGAACTAGAGCCCTTGCTCTATATTCGGTCAAACCATCAGACCATTAATAAGGCCATTTAGCCACATCAATAAATCCCGAAGGATGAGATCACGCATAAACTACATCATTCTTACCACTTGCCTTACGAAAACATCCCACCACGCAACGTATGAGTGATTGCTTCCCTCCCTACAATCGGCCAACACCCAAATCTTAGTATCAGTAGCCTTCGGCTTTACGACATAAAGAATGAAGAACCAATAGAGATATCCTTACCACTTTGACTTACCTAAAATCGATTGTTAGGGAAATAGAAGGCTTCGATCAACTGCTACACACTCCCGGAGTACCTAGAAGGGATCGATTTCAAAAAGGTGATTAGAGACCTTGCTAACCACTGCCGAAATCGGCTTAACCCTTAAGAAAACGACAGAGAGAAGAGAGGTAACCCTAAAACATTCAGCCATGACACCTACCTCCTCTCAAAACCGATTGGAGAAAGACCAACAAATAGATCTGCTCTTGTTGATATTCGGCTAAGACCACAATAGAGAAAGAAAGGGAATTTCGACAAGGCTAAATGACTCAAATGATTCGGCCAAGGCTGACTGAAGGGAAATGATCGAGATTTGGAGAAAGAAGAAAACAAAAAGAGAATGGGGCAAAGATGTTGAATATATGGCTTAGGTCAGAACAAAAGAGATTGAGAGGTTTAGGCAAGATAAGAAAGTAAAGAAAGGTGAGGTCTTGAGTGGTTTCGAAAAGAAGAAAAGACAGATGGGGAAGGAGAGATTCGACCAAAACCTTAATTGCCCAAAATGAGAGGAAGAGAAGGTACTAAAATGAGGTTTCAAATACAAAAGGAAAAAGAGAAGTTCAAGAAGGGTTCTTGAGAAGATTCGGCCAAGGCATTAGAGGGCAAAACGATATGCACCTAAAGTGGTTTCGGCTTCATCTTAACATGGTGCACTAGGGAAATTGACACACACCCAAAGAGTTTGCTTCCGGCCTTGACTAAAACCACAATTGACCGAATATGTACAATTAGGTGCCTAAGAGAATTCGGCCAAGCACAAACACTTGCCGTCCCCCCTTTCTCCTTGAATTACTCCCATCCATTCCTTCAAATGAGTTTGAACTCATCAAACCCCTAAATTTCCTCCTTGCCTCTCATTTGAATTTATTTGACTGAGTCTACCTTTACCTGACAGAGATTGAGCGGCACACAACTCCTCCCCCTCCTGGGCGTAAAAAAAAAAGAAATAGCAAGGAGTGCTATTCCTGCAACTCGAACACAGGCCCTCTCCATCTGTATGTGGCGTCAAACATAAGGCTTTCAGTGGCGCTCCTTGCCACTTTGCCAAGCCTTGTCTTGTGCTAAAGTTCCCATTGAAATACCTATAACCCCTAGCTCCTTCAGCTCCATTTCCCTTATTGCCCAAAACAAAATTCTTAGCCCTAACTCAGGCCTAACCTAAGGTTATAACTAGGCCCAAATCATGACAAATGATCACAATAGACAGCTTCACACATGCAACACAATTAAAAAAAATTACCCCTATTCCAGGATATTACAGTCCTACCCCCTTAAAATAATTTCGGCCTCGAAATTACCTGGTCCGAAGAGTTGAGTGTATTGCTGTCGCATCACTTCCTCCGGCTCCCACGTGGCCTCCTCTGTGCCATGGTTCCGCCATAATACTTTTACTAAGGGAACTGATTTTCGTCGCAGAACCTTGACATCCCGATCCAAAATCTATACGGGTTCTTCCTCAAAAGACAAATCAGGTCTCACCTCTATCTCCTCGACTGGTACAACATGTGACAGATCCGATCGATAGCGCCTAAGCATCGAAACATGAAAGACGTCGTGAATTTGACCTAGCTCTGCTGGTAACTCGAGCTGGTAGGCTACCGGTCCCACTCGCTTCAACACAGTATACGGCCCAATGAACCTAGGGCTTAGCTTGCCCTTCCTACCAAATCTCAACACTTTCTTCCAAGGCGCTACCTTCAGGAAGACCCTATCACCCACTGCATACTCAATGTCCCTGCGCTTAAGATCAGCGTACGATTTCTGCCTGTCCGATGCTTCCTTAAGACGAGTCCAAATCACCTTAACCTTATCTTCTATTTTTGCCACTAGCTCTGGCCCCAATATCTGACGTTCTCCCAGTTCTGTCCAACACGTCGGAGTACGACATTTCCATCCATAAAGTGCCTCATATGGTGCCGTCTGAATACTCGCTTGATAACTATTGTTATAAGCGAACTCCGCCAAAGGTAGGTACTCCTCCCAACTACCACTAAAATCCAGAACACAGCCTCTTAACATGTCCTCTAGAATCTGTATTACCCTCTCAGATTGTCCATCAGACTGCGGATGAAAAGTCGTGCTGAAATCTAACCTTGTACCCAACGCCTGATGCAAAGCTTTCCAAAACCTCGACGTGAACCTAGGATCCCTATCTGAGATAATGGACACCGGCACCCCATGCAACCGCACTATCTCTGCTACATACAACTTAGCTAATTTCTGAAGCGGATAGTCCACCCTCACCGGTATAAAATGAGCCGACTTAGTCAAACGGTCCACTATAACCCAGACTGAGTCCTTCTTGCTAGGCGTAAGGGGAAGTCCACTGACGAAATCCATCGTAATCCTTTCCCACTTCCACTGCGGGATCCTTACCGGTTGCAACAGCCCTGATGGCAACTGATGCTCAGCCTTGACTTGCTGGCATGTCAAGCACTTGCTCACGAACTCTGTTACTTCCCGCTTAAGACCTGGCCACCAAAACTGCTCTCTCAAGTCACGATACATCTTATCGCCCTGGGATGCATAGCGACACGCTATGAGCTTCTGAAGGATCCTTGTCTCAACGCATCATCTTTAAGCATGCATAACTTCCCTTGAAAATACAAGATGCCCTTCATCATCTAAACCGAACCTCGAGATTCACCATTCTCGCACTTGCAACCTCGGCGCCAAAACCTCATCCGCAACCGCTTCACTTTAACCTGATCAATCCAGGATGGCTTTACCTACAGTTCAGCGAAAAGGCTCCAATCATCATAGAGACTAAGGTGAGCAAACATCGCTCGCAAGTCCGCTATCACCTTACGGCTTAATGCATCTGCTACTACGTTAGCCTTGCCCGAATGGTACTCGATCGAGCAATCATAGTCTTTCAACAATTCGATCCACCTTCGCTGCCTCAAATTTAAATCCTTTTGAGTCAGGAGGTACTTCAAACTCTTATGATCCGTGTACACTATCGACTTTTCCCCATACAAGTAGTGCCTCCAAATCTTTAAGGCAAAAACCACTGCAGCCAATTTTAAGTCGTGAGTCGGATAGTTACCTTCATGAGGCCTCAACTGCCTGGATGCATACGCTGCCACTTTTCATCTTGCATCAACACACACCCTAAGCCAGTATGTGACGCATCACAATAAACAGTGAATTCCTTCCCTGCCTCAGGCTGGATTAACACCGGAGCTTCAATCAAAATCTTCTTCAACTTATCAAAAGTCTCATGTTGTTTCTCAGTCCACACAAACGGAATCCCTTTTCCCAACAGTTTAGTCAGCGGTGCTGCGATTAAAGAGAACCCTTCTACAAACCTCCTATAGTACCCTGCCAACCCTAGAAAACTATGAATCTCTGCCACCGACGTAGGTGGTTTCCAATCCAATACTGCCTCAATCTTACGAGGATCCACCCTAATTCCCTCAGCTGATACTACATGACCTAAGAAAGTTACCTCCTTAAGCCAGAACTCACACTTAGTGAACTTGGCGCATACAACCGCTTTTCCTCGTAATCGCAGAACCACTCGAAGATGCACGTCATGCTCCTCCTCAGATTTAGAATACACCAAGATGTCATCTATGAACACTACGACAAATTGGTCCAGATATGGCTAGAACACCCTATTCATCATGTCCATGAATCCTGCCGGAGCATTGGTCAACCCAAAAGGCATTACCAGAAACTCTTAGTGGCCATACCGAGTACGGAATGCCGTCTTATGGATATCATCTTCCTTCACTTTCAGCTGATGATAACCCGACCTAAGGTCGATCTTAGAGAAAACTGATGCACCCTTGAGTTGATCAAACAAGTCGTCAATCCTAGGCAACGGGTACTTGTTCTTGATTGTCAACTTGTTCAGCTGGCGGTAGTCTATACATATCCGTATCGTACCATCCTTCTTCTTCACAAATAGCACTGGAGCTCCCAAGGTGATACACTCGTCCGGATGAACCCCCTGTCCAGAATTCTTGTATTTGAGCCTTCAGCTCCACCAATTCTTTCGGCGCCATCCTATATGGAGCAATAGATACCGCATAGCCTGTGTAACAAATCTATACCAAACTCAACCTCGCGATCGAGGTATACCGAAGTTCCTCCAGAATACATCAACAAATTCCCCTATAGTACGGACATTGTTCACGGCTGCCTCCTTAACTTCCAATGCACAAACATGCACTATGAATGCCTCACACCTCTTCTTAACCATTTTCTCAGCCTTCAGTGCAGAGACAACATTAGATAAATAATCTTTCCTATCACTTATCATTACCACCTCCTCACCTTCCCCGGTCTTCAATGTCATGCGCTTAACCGTGCAATCCAAGCTAGCCTGATACCTCACTAGCCAATCCATCCCGAGAATCAGATCGAACCCCCCAAATGGCAGTTCCATCAAGTTTGCCAAGAACATGATCCCTTGAAGTTCTAGGGGTACATTCTTATATAGTGTACTTACTTCTACAGAGTGACCTAGAGGGCTTATCACAGTCATCTTCCTAGAAGTAGTCTCAGAGTCTAAGTTCAGCGTTTCCACTATATTACCAGCCACATACGAATGCGTCGAACCCACATCAATTAAAGCATTATAAAGTACTCCAAAAATTAAAAAGGTACTAGTTATGACATCCGGTGCATCGCCCTCCTCTCGACGCCTCGCAGCGTAGACCAAACCAAGCTGTCTTGTCTCTATACCACCCGTACCCCTGGCCGGTGCTCCACGACCTCTACCATAACCATTTCCTCCCCTGCCTGAACCACGGCCCCTCTATGGCTGCTGGTAATCCCTCCTATACTGTGCACGATTCTGATCCTCAGACTACAGTCTAGTCGATCTCTGTGGACAATCCCTAACTCGATGTCCCAATGAGCCACACTCAAAACAACCTCTGTTCCTAGTCCAGCATTCACTTGTGTGAGACTTTCCACACCGAGCACACCGTGGTGGCCACTGAGTATTGGTAGCCACAGGCCTAGCAACTTGATTCGGCCCACTATTTTTGGCCCTCTTCTGCTGATTCCCAGAAAACCCCGATGATCCAGAACTTCGCTTGTTCCAACCCCTATCCTGATTCCGCCTTACAGACTGTCTTACCCCTTCAGCTACCTTAGCTTTATCCACTAAAACAGCAAACTCCCGCTCCTGTTGTGGGGCTATCATCATCCTCAGTTCGTCCTCACCCATCCTCAATCGACACGCCATGCTCAGACTTACCATACCCCGAGCATACCGACTCAACCTGAGGAATTTTGCCTTATATTCTGCTACAGTCTTATTACCCTGAACCAAGTTTAAAAGTGCCCTACGCTGCGCATTGACATAGCTAGTCCCTATGTATTTCCTCTGATAGGCTGTTCGGAAGAATTCCCAAGTGAGATCATCTGCTCTGGCCCCATCCCTAACTGTGAGCCACCACTGATATGACTCATCTCGCAGCAGTGATACTATGCCCTTCAACTTTTCCTCAACTGAAAAATCCAAGTCGTCCATAATGCGTTCCGTCGCCTCCAACCAGTATTCAGCTGCACTAGGTGCCACCCCTGACACACCTATGAATACCTCTGCACCATTAGCCTTAAGTCGCTCGGCCACGGATTTCTGAACTCCTCCTCCTACCCCTTGCACTCGCAACCCTCTCCAGCACTCGCAGCACAGCCTGCGACACTACATCATTACCGCCTATCTGATCCTGATATTTCGCGCCCACAGCTGGCGGCGGTGGTACCTCATTTTTGACCCCTGTCCGGACCCTACTGGTTTCGAGACCGTCATCCTACCCCTACCTCATCCACGAGTATTGTGCCCACGTCCACGCGCATTCATCTCTACCGATATATTCAAGCTGGTTAAAAGTTTCATGCGTTAGACTTTTATTCCACTGTCTTTTAAAGCACAATTTTATGGAAAGTTTTGATAGAAGATTGTTTCGCGAGCACACATCATCCTAGGGTTCATGTCTCTAAAGTAGTCCCTACTACTACTCAGTCATGCCATCATCATATCCACACAATCATACCATCATAAAAAAATAGTTTGGGGTACTTACCTGGGCGGATTGGTGCCGGAGACTCGGTGCCATGCTTTCACCACTGTATGTACATTTTCTTTTCCAAAAAGGCCTTTTATAAATCATTTTGAAACATTTTTGGGCCTCGAGCCACAGCCGAGCTGTTGAAACTGGCTCTGATACCAAAATTGTAACACCCCAACCCGGTCAATACACTACGATCGAATCTGGTATGTTACGGAGTGAAAATAATTTGAAAACACCAGATTGTCGGATACTTTTTTAGAAAACCTCTCGTAATGCTTAAAAGTTTGGAAAGAAAAAAACCGGTTTAAGGTGATGTTGTAATCATGTGATGTTTGCTTTAAAATTTACACTTGAAAATCTACTTGCTGTTATAGATTTTAGAAAATGTTTGGTACTTGTTAAAAATGGGATGTGAAGAGTATTGTCAAGTGTAAAACCTCTTTATATTTGTAATTGTTGGCAAGTTTAAGTTTAAAGCATTCAAGTTACCTTGGTTATCAACTTATAAGTGGGGTTACTCAGTAGTAACGTTTTAAAAACCCGAAAGAGTTATAGTTTAGAAAACATTGCTTTTTATCGGTTAATTAACAAGTCCATAAATCCCATCTATAATTAATATGATTAAAATAAAAGCAAGCAATTAAAACCCAAAATAAAACTTAGAGGTCTTATTGCAAAACAACCCAAATTTAAAGCAAGAAAATAAAAAGCCGAATTAGTATCGTATCATTAAAACCCAAAAATATGTGCATGGCCACCTCGAGTCCTCCCCAGCTCCGAATCTGCGAATCATGCCTCATCTGCAAAATATAGGGAAGGGGTGAGTCACCACGACTCACTATATAAATCCCCAACCCGATAATTTATCCACTTACACAAATTATTAGTCAAACATGCCGATTATGCAACCCATAACCTAGCCATCCAAACACCTTTAACTACCCCTGTGGTCAAAACCACCGTGGTCAAAACCACCGTGACAAAAGTCACAAATATATCAAGTGATGGGGCCAACCCATCGTGTGGTCAAAACCATCGATGACAATCCCGTAATAATCATGTGGGGCCAACCCATCGTGGTACCAAACCACGGGACAAGTCACAAAGTATATGTGGTCAAAACCACCGTGACCGTAGTCACAAATATCTCAAGTGTGGTCAAAACCATTGGTGGTCAAAACCACTAGGACTAGTCACAAATATATCAATAGTGTGGTCAAAACCACTGGTGACCGTAGACACAAATAAACTGATGGGGCCAACCCATCGCGTGGTCAAAACCACTGGTGACAGTCCAAATATGTATAACATCCCCCTCCTCTCATCAATCCCACCATCATCAAGCACAACTAATAAGTGTCATAATCTCATATCATGCATTTACATATAATATAGCATTTCAATAGCATGTGATGGCATATACAAACAAAGGTCATAAGTCACATAGTAGGGGACGTACCCGTAATCCAAGCTTAAGCCCATAAGGCTAGATCGCTAACACAAAGGTTATACAGTAACACAATAAGCATAGTTTATACCAATAAAGTGTGTAAGGGTTTACACACCTGGTTAAACGTAAGTCTAAGTGAATCTCGAATTACGCAACTAATGAAATCTCGAAGAATTGATCTCCTGAACTAGATCCCTTGCTTCTATATTCGGTCAAACCATCAGACCATTAATAAGGCCATTCAGCCACATTAATAAATCCCGAAGGATGAGATCACGCATAAACTACATCATTCTTACCACTTGCCTTATGAAAACATCCCACCACGCAACGTATGAGTGATTGCTTCCCTCCCTACAATCGGCCAACACCCAAATCTTAGTATCAGTAGCCTTCGACTTTATGACATAAAGAATAAAGAACCAATAGAGATATCCTTACCACTTCGACTTACCTAAAACCGATTGTTAGGGAAATAGAAGGCTTCAATCAACTGCTACACACTCCCGGAGTACCTAGAAGGGATCGGTTTCAAAAAGGTGATTAGAGACCTTGCTAGCCACTGTCAAAATCGGCTTAACCCTTAAGAAAACGACAGAGAGAAGAGAGGTAACCCTAAAACATTCAGCCATGACACCTACCTCCTCTCAAAACCAATTGAAGAAAGGCCAACAAATAGATCTGCTCTTGTTGATATTCGGCTAAGACCACAATAGAGAAAGAAAGGGAATTTCGACAAGGCTAAATGACTCAAATGATTTGGCCAAGGCTGACTGAAGGGAAATGATCGAGATTTGGAGAAAGAAGAAAACAAAAAGAGAATGGGGCAAAGATGTTGAATATACGGCTTAGGTCAGAACAAAAGAGATTGAGAGGTTTAGGCAAGATAGGAAAGTAAAGAAAGGTGAGGTCTTGAGTGGTTCCGAAAAGAAGAAAAGACAAATGGGGAAGGAGAGATTCGGCCAAAACCTTAATTGCGCAAAATGAGAGGAAGAGAAGGTACTAAAATGAGGTTTCAAATACAAAAGAAAAAAGAGAGGTTCAAGAAGGGTTGTTGAGAAGATTCAGCCAAGGCATTAGAGGGCAAAACGATATGCACCTAAAGTGGTTTCGGCTTCATCTTAACATGGTGCACTAGGGAAATTGACACACACCCAAAGAGTTTGCTTCTGGCCTTGACTAAAACCACAACAAATCGAATATGCACAACTAGGTGCCTAAGAGAATTCGGCCAAGCATAAACACTTGCCGTCCCCCCTTTCTCCTTGAATTACTCCCATCCATTCCTTCAAATGAGTTTGAACTCATCAAACTCCTAAATTTCCTCCTTGCCTCTCATTTGAATTTATTTGGTGAGTCTACCTTTACCAGCGAGAGATTGAGCGCACACAACTCCTCCCCTCCTTGGCGTCAAAAAAAAGGAAATAGCAAGGAGTGCTATTCTTGCAACTCGAACACAGGCCCTCCCAATCTGCATGTGGCGTCAAACACAAGGCTTTAAGTGGCGCCTCCTTGCCACTTTGCCAAGCCTTGTCTTGTGCTAAAGTTCCCATTGAAATACCTATAACCCCTAGCTCCTTCAGCTCCATTTCCCTTATTGCCCAAAACAAAATTCTTAGCCCTAACTCAGGCCTAACCTAAGGTTATAACTAGGCCTAAATCATGACAAATGATCACAATAGACAGCTTCACACATGCAACACAATTAAAAAAAATTACCCCTATTCCAGGATATTACATCGAGGGTAATATGGTAATTTTATAAACCAAGGGCATTTTCATAATTTTACAGCTCGAGGGTATTTTAGTAATTTTATAAATCGGGTGTATTTGAAAAATTTTCAAGTCTAAAAGGATTTTATAAATCAGAGGGGTAATTTGGTAAATTTAAAACTAGGATTTTTATGAAACAGTATGGCTAGTCCCTTCCAGGTTTTAGTTATCGGGTTTAGCCCGTGAATAGGTCCTCTTGGTTAGGGTGAACCGTAGCTACGCACTGTAGGATTCGAGTAAAGAGGAGGTGAGTCACTAGGACCGCTTAAATACCAAGCTCTTCTTGAATCCACTCTTGAACATACGCACAATGGTTGCCACACCCTAACTTCATTGACTTACTCATAGGTTTGTTTAATTAGGCTTTAAAATTTTATGCAATTACGTGTTGGATTAAGCTAATCCTAAAGTTCAATATCTTAATACACTAATCTCGTTCCCATCATACCCACATACCAATCATATAATAATTCACACAACAATTAGAGGTACTTACGGTGGACTTGGTCGAGTTACTGGTGCTATGCGAAAAACTTGAAAAATTTATGAAAGCCCAAATCTTTGAAAAGCCCACCTTAAAATAATGTTTTTGGGCCCAAAACCCTCAAAGCCAAGTTCGAATAAGACTCGATACCAAAATGTAACACCCAAACCGGCCCATTCGCTACTTAATCAATTTGAAATGCCACTGCTCGAAAAGCGTTTAAAAACTTTTGACTTAGAGTTAAAACATAAAAATTTAGTGTCTTTTGTAAAATATTGTGTATTTAAAAGACTATAAAATTTAGTTGTTATAAATTCTTGATTTAAAACTTTAACATGTATCTTTTAGATAAGAGTTGCTAAAATTAAAACATTTCCAAATAATAATAATCATCAATCCACTTTAAATATAATAATAAACCTCAAATCCCTTAAAAGGCCCTTATTACAATAAACCTTACTTAAAAATACTGAAAATATAAAAATATGTAAATAATTAAAAAAAACATCTTCTGCATGGTCCACCTCGTATCCACTCCAACCCAGTCCAAGCTTTATGCATCACCTGCGATGTTGGTAAAAATTGGGTGAGTCAAACAGACTCAGTGCATAGTTATTTTACATGTCTCCACATATGGGCTTGGCCCACATCCACACATCATTACATATCAAATGATAAGGCAATATATCCACATAATTCCACATATTGGGCTTGCCCCTTATCCACATTGTTCCACATAATCAGTCATGTAAAATGCATAAATATGTAACATGAAGCCCCACCCAACCTAATGTCCATCCGTCACACCTACCTTGGCAAACCTGCTGCCCAAGGCCGTGGCTAATCCACCGATCAACCAAGTGATCCACATATCTTACCTTGGCGGACCTCTTCGCACAAGGTCAGTACGAGCCACCGATTAAATATATGATCCCACATATCAATCAGTCCACGGTGATGCACACAGCTATCAACCGTCGAGATGTGGCACCTAGCCAACACCTCCCTTGATGAGGCACATAGCCAACATCAAGCGCCAATGTAGCATAAGGCTAACATTAGACCACGTACATAAAGTACACCCTCTCCTTCGATAGTCACATCCCAAGTCCCATGCATACATATATATCATGGCAACATATCACTTGAACAATTATACATCACATGCCATCACATTTCATACATATATCAAATGTAAATCAACGCCATAAAATACTGACCTGGTTGAACGATTACCCATCACGGGTATCCACCATTTTAGCCCTTACTTCGGCTACCATTTACATCATATCACATATACATAAATATAACAGATACACACAACAAGAGAACAGTGCGATAACTACGCACCTTTTCTTTGGCACAATCGATCAAATCCCAAAAGTTCCTCTTAATCACTGTCGATCTGCCCCTAAACATCCATAGTCCAAATCGGTCAACACAATAAACCTAATGGCCTATGGCCGAATATCACAAACCTCCTTACCTTACTAATCTAAATCCCGAATCACCACTTGCCCATTAAATAGTCAAAATCCCTGCTTAAGAACCATTAGAATCGGCTTAGCACATAAAAACTCTAAAGATGGCCCTTGGCCGAATACCTTTTTGAATTACCTTGGCTTACCTTGATTACTTCCAATCCCGAAACACTCCTTTGATGCTCCCTAATGTCGGCACTATACAAACACCCTCAGAGAAACGGCTTCTAGATCCCAAAGAGAAAGAGTTTCGGTACTTAATAGTGAAGAGAGAAAACGCAACAATGGAGAGGGTTTAATGTTTAGAGGATTCGGATATGGTGTTTCCAAATGAAGATGTAATATTCGACAATGGCAACCTTAAAGGAGATTTCGATTTAAGCAAAATAAAAGAAAAGAAAGAGATATGAAAGAAGAAAGAAAATACATGCACAAATGGTTCTAACTTTGGCTCTTGTCAAAGGAAAATAAGGTGCAAATTTTGGCAACACACCAAGATGAAAAGAGAGTTTGAAAGAGAGAATTCTATGGCCAATAATTTGAAAAAGAAAATGAAGAAAAGAATTGCCAAGAAGCGATCACCCTATTTATATTACCCAATTTTAAGACACCTATTTCCTATCATATCCCTTCATTCTTCCCTATCATATCCCTTATTCTCTCCTCATTTATCTCTTATCCTATCATATAAAATAAAGCCACAATTTTCTCCTAATCTTCCTCCTATCCCTTTCAAAATTCAACCAACCCTCTAGCCCCAAAATCGACCTGTGTTCATGGCCAAGAGAGTCAACCTTTGCCAACTATTCTATCCATAACACATTCCTCAATTCAAGCCTTATGTCCCTTATCATTCCAAATTTTCTTGATTCCATACCTTAAGTTAACACTTACCTTATTTCCTTAGTCTACTATTCATAAAAGATAAAGTCCAACCTTACCTTAATTAGAGTTGACCAACACATGCCATACACATGTAAAAATAAAAGTCACCTTATTGCCATTCATGGGATTGAACCTCTTCCCTCATGCAATTACTCATGCGCCAACACCACTTTACTACTAGCTCATTTATGCTAACATTAAACACTTAAATTAACTTAAGCATCATAATCACTTGATCCACTTCACTAAATTCTCCATACTAAAAATTATTCTAAACCAATTAATTCCAAGCCTTCTCAAGACTATATTAGGCATACAACAAAATCATATTCGAGCTAACACAATCAACAAGTTGATACTCAAATTTTTCTTAAAGCCCAAGGCCCAATCGGCCCAATCCTACTAGGCCTAATTTTGGGATATTACAATCTCCTTAAGATTCGACTTCTTTTCCTGTGGGTAGGGCTGTTGTTGGAAGTTTGGAGGAAGTTGTTGTCTCTGATTTCCTTGACCACCTAATGAGAAATTGGGATGGTTCCTCCAACCTGGATTATAAGTATTACTATAAGGGTTATTTTGATATCTGAAATTGTTACCCGTATAGTTTATCTGTTAGCTTTCCACGCCAGGATTGTAGGGTGGGTACTCAGGATTCACGACACCTCTAGATTTGATCACATTGCATTACTGGATGTACCTGCGAGGAACCACACAAACCATCAATCATTTTATTTAACATCTCTACCTAATTTGATAGCATGGTGACTGCGTCGAGGTTGAAAACGCCGACTATTTTTGTTGGCCTTGTCCTTGTAACTTGCTACTAATAGTTATTCAGTGACATCTCCTCTATAAACTCATAAGCCACCTCAGGAGTTTTGTTATTTAGGGTTCCGCAGGCTACTAAATCAAACAGTTGTCTTGTTGAAGGGTTCACACTGTTATAAAAGGTTTGAACTTGTAGCCACAAGGGTAATCCATGCTGTGGGCACCTTCTCAATAGATCTTTGTATCTCTCCCAAGCATCGTATAGTGTTTCAAAATCCATCTGCACAAAAGAAGAGATATCATTCCTTAATTTGGCTGTTTTGGCTTGCAAAAAATATTTTAATAAAAATTTTTCGGTCATTTGTTCCCATGTAGTGATTGATCCTCGTGGAAGAGAATTCAGCCACTATTTAGCTTTATTCCTTAAAGAAAAGGGAAATAACTGAAGACGGATGGCATCATCAGAAACGCCATTAATTTTGAAAGTATCGCAAAATTCTAGGTAATTTACCAAGTGATTATTTGGATCTCCATCCTGTAAACCATCAAACTGAACAAATTGTTGTATCATTTGTATAGTGTTAGGTTTCAATTCAAAATTATTATCGGCAATAGCGTGTCTAACAATACTTGACTCGGTTCCTGTTAAATTAGGTTTAGCATAATCATACATAGTTCGAAGAGCATGATTTTCAGCCACCTCTGGAGGTAGCGGATTATTCTCAGTCATATCTTCGGTAGTATTAATTTCATTCTCTTGCTCTTCTTGTATGTAGTTTAAGCTTCACTTATTTCTACTTAATTACGCAAACCTTACCTTCGATATCACCGTCAGAATCAAGGGTCCCACAGTTCCTTCTAGTCATAAACTAGAGGTACCTACCAGAAAAGATAAAAGAAAAATAAAATTAGAAAACTAAAAATAAAATTTGACTGCAAAAATAATATAAAATAAAATATGGCTAAAGTAATAAAAATTGAGCTTTCTTAATATTTTGGTTCCCCGGCAACGGCGCCAAAAACTTGATCGTGTGTTAGAGTCTTAAAATTTTATATAATGAATGATCTAGCCTAAAAACTAATTGTGACAACGACTTGAGGCAAGCGCACCTATCGAACAGTAGTATAGTTTAGTGGCAAGACCGCATTGTTGAACCCAAAGGAACCAAAAGTACTAATACTAACTTTCTTTTTATTATTTAACCTAAGAATTAAATGAATTCTTGTTTAACCTAAAATTAACTAACTACTAACCTAAAGATGCTAAGACAAAAAAAAATGAATTGGGGAAATACTTGTGGGAAAAACTAATTGATTGAGACAATACCCGAGGAAAAATCCACCTAGACTTCACTTGTTATCTAACTTTAAACCAGACGATTTATTCACTTGACTTGATCCGTAGGATTCCCTAATTTATATTAATACCTCTCTCAAGGCTACTAACGTCTAACCCTAGGTTGATTAATTGAAATCACTTTCTAATTAAAACTCCTAGAATTGCATTAACTCGATCTATGGACTTTCATATTAAGTTTGACCCTAATCCGGCAGATTTTCGTCATCCTATCTCTAGGGTTGCAATCAACTCGCTTAACTATGCTAGATCTACTCTTAAACAGGGTCTGTAACATCCTAAATTAGGGGTTGTTTGTAATTTAATTATTTTCCCATGTGTGTGCTTGAAGAAATGAATATTATGATTGCTAAGCATGTTCTAGGGACTAGTCATAACCCCGAACTAGGTCGGACTTAGAACTAAAAATTTCTTTTTAAGTGTTTAAAAGGAAGGAATTAGGTAAGAAAGGGGTTAAGTAAAATTTCGGGGGAAACATGACACAAGAAATAGCTTGGCAAAGTGGCTTTCATGCGCCACTTAAGTGCTATAAAGGTGGCGTCAAAGGGAGCTTCAAGAGAGGAGGTTCGAGTCGTGGGAGTTACAAGGGAGGATGCGTTTTGTTTTTGGACTTTTTGGGGCGTTAAAGAAAAGGGCTAAGTTGGAAGGCCTTAACAGATTTTGTGGGTAAGGTTTGGTCATGAAAGTCATTTGGTGGAGTGGTTTGGGGCGCCACTTAAGGGTGTTGGCAAGTGGACTCAAGTTCGAGTCACGGCAATAGCATAAGGCTTTTATTTTTATTTTTTTTGAAAGATGGCGCCATGAAGAGGGAAGAGTTGGCAGCATATGGGACTTTGGAAAGGATGGGATGAGTCCTTATTTTTTTTTAAACCAGGTTTTAATTACTTCAAAAACAAAACGACTAGTCCCTTTCGGGTTTTAGTTATCAAGTTTAGCCTGTGAGAGTGTCGTCTCAGCTAGGATGAACCATCACTACGCACCAGGTAGGATTCAAGTGAGTAGGAGGTGAGTCACTAGGACTGCTTAAATACCAGGCTCCCACCGAATCCAATCCTAGACATGTGTATAACGATTGCCACATCCCTTGCTCAGTGACAACTCACAGGGTTGTTTAAGGAATTATTAAATCTTATGCATTTTTTGTTGGGGTATGCTAGCCCTAGGGTTCAACTTTTCCTTATTCTAATATTCTGCGTTCACCATTTACCCTTCTACCCCTATCAAATATTCACAAAAATAGATAGAAGTACTTACCTGGGCGGATTGGTGCCGGAGACTCGGTGCCATGCTGTACGAGCCAAAAAAAAAGTTTCAAAACATTCTAATAAGGCCTACTAACATAAACAAAACATTTTGGGCCTTGGGCCCCCACAGCCAAGTTTTGAACCGGGCTCTGATACAAAAAATGTAACACCCCAAACCTAGCCCATGAGTCCTGACCGGATCTGGTATGTCACGGAGTAAAATATTATGAGACATTTTGAGTGTCTGGTGAAAACTTGTTAAAATATGGCTAAGGTCTTAAAACGGGGTTTGATAAAACTCAGTTGGGATTTTTATTAATATGGTTGGGTTGACAAACCCTTTGCAAACGTTTGATCATGTAAAATTTTAAAATCGTCAAAGTTATAGTTGACTTGGTGTATTTTGTTGCAGATGGTAACATCTTTGAAAAACTTCGTAAAAGTTACTTAGTTAGAAAAGTTACTTTTAACCGGTTCACTTAACATTTATAATTTTCGTTTGTAATATAACATAAGTAAAATAAAATAATAAAATAAACATCCAAATAATAATTAGCGGCCTTATTACAACCCAAATTAAAAACTTAGAAAAGAAAATAAATAAACTTAACCATAATAAATTAAATTCAAATCCAACGATTGCATGGCGCCTCGAGTCCTTTCCGGCTCCATATCGCGATCTACTCATCGCAAAATAGTATGGGAAGGGTGAGTCACCAAGACTCGATGTGTAAATCCCCACAGGAAATGTAACTCATACATAGTTATTAATTAAGCATGCAAATATGCAACCCACTAACCATCAGTACTCCTTTAACTACCAGGTGTGGTCAAAACCCTTTGGTGGTCAAAACCACTGGTGACTAGAGTCACAAATCAAGTGATGGGGACAACCCATCGTGTGGCCAAAACCACGATGACCATAGGTCACAAAATATCATAATGTGGTCAAAACCCTTTGGTGGTACCAAACCAGGGACTTAGTCACAATTTATCAGCGGTGTGGTCAAAACCCTTTGGTGGCCAAAGTCTGATAAATCGATGGGGCCAACCCATCTTGTGGTCAAAACCACTTGGTGACGATCCATAAAATCATCCCCTCCTCTCATCAATCCCACCATCATCATGCTTACATAACAATATCATAATCCCATATATCATGCATTATGTACAGCATATCATTTAGCAGCATATGATGGCAAACTCAATCATATATCATAGACAAAGTAATAGGGGACTTACCCGGAACCATGCTTATGCCCACAAGCAAACCACTACCAAAATGAAAAAAAACAACAATATAATCATATTAACTAATAAAGTGTGTAGTGAGTTTTTACACACCTGTTACTAACTCGTATCCTAGATCCCGAAGATTTGATCTATGATGCTAGATCTCTTGACCTATATTCGGCCAATCCTCAAGTTAGTGCCATAGGCCTATTCGGCCATGAAAATTAAAACCGAAGATTCACTTGTGGCACCTACCTTGAGCATTTGGTTTCCAACCAAATCCAGAAGCCACCTGCTGGATTCCTTGCAATCGGCCAAACCTTAAATCCATACAATTGATTAGTTTTTGGCTTTTCCAAGTATCTAATGGAAAGACTAAAGAGAATCCCTTACCGTAGACTTACCAAAACGATTAGCAGAGAATGGAGGATTAGATCTACTGCTTTGAAAATCTCAGAGTTCCTAGGTGAAATCGGTTTCAAAAGTGGTTAGCCAAATCTTCAATAAACGTCGAATCTCGGCTTTTCCCCTTTATCTAAATCGACATAGAACAAAAGAATATGGAAGAAGAGTTTCGGCAAACACTTACCTTCTCAAATCGATTGAAAAAGAAATCTCGAAGAGAAACTTGTGCTCACTTGCTATTCGGCCAAAGTAGCTCTAATGGAGGAGAAAAGATTTCGGCATAGGAGGAGTGGATTGGCTAAGAACAAGAAGAAATAAGTGAAAAGGGTGATAAGGGTTTGAAAAATTTTGGGGCAAAGATGACTAGAGAATTGGTCAAGGGAGCAATTTGAGAAAAGAAGAGCAATCAATTGAATTTGGTAACCTCCTCTTTCACTTAGCGAATATGCCATCACAAGAGCCCTTCTTTTGGCCACCTCTCCCTTTTGATAATTCTCATCTTTTGATTAACACCCATCTAATTAAATTTAAAACAAAATTTATCCTTTATCCTTATTAGCCAAAATCACCAAAATAAGGACTCGTCCATCCTTTCCAAAGTCCATATCGTAACTCTTCCCTCTTCATGGCGCCATCTTTCAAAAAAATAAAAATAAAAGCCTTATGCTATTCTTGGTGACTCGAACTTGAGTCCCTTGCCAACACCATAAGTGGCGCCCCAAACCCTCCACCAAGCGACTTTCATGACCAAACCTTACCCACAAAATCATTAAGGCCTTCCAACTTAGCCCCTTTCTTTAGCCCCAAAAGTCCAAAACAAAGCGTATCCTCCTTGTAACTCCCGACTCAAACCTCCTCTCTTGAAGCTCCTTTGGCGCCACCTTCATTAGCTTAAGTGGCGCATGAAAGCTCACTTTGCCAAGCTATTTCTTGTGTCATGTTTCCCCAAATTTTACTTAACCCTTTCTTACCTAATTCCTTCCTTTTAAACACTTAAAAAGAAATTTTTAGTTCTAAGTCTGACCTAGTTCGGGGTTATGACTAGTCCCTAGAACATGCTTAGCAATCATAATATTCATTTCTTCAAGCACACACATGGGAAAATAATTAAATTACAAACAACCCCTAACTTAGGATGATACAGTTAAATAGGAATAGGGGTGCAACAAGAAAACTTCCCAGGAGGTCACCCATCCTAGTGCTTCTCTCGTCCAAGCACGCTTAACTGCGAAGTTCTGATGGGATCCTAAATTAGGGGTTGTTTGTAATTTAATTATTTTCCCATATGTGTGCTTGAGAAAATGAATATTATGATTGCTAAGCATGTTCTAGGGACTAGTCATAACCTTGAACTAGGTCGGACTTAGAACTAAAAATTTCTTTTTAAGTGTTTAAAAGGAAGGAATTAGGTAAGAAAGGGGTTAAGTAAAATTTCGAGGGAAACATGACACAAGAAATAGCTTGGCAAAGTGGCTTTCATGCGCCACTTAAGTGCTATGAAGGTGGCGTCAAAGGGAGCTTCAAGAGAGGATGTTCGAGTCGTGGGAGTTACAAGGGAGGATGCGTTTTATTTTTGGGCTTTTTGGGGCGTTAAAGAAAGGGGCTAAGTTGGAAGGCCTTAACAAATTTTGTGGGTAAGGTTTGGTCATGAAAGTCATTTGGTGGAGTGGTTTGGGGTGCCACTTAAGGGTGTTGGCAAGTGGACTCAAGTTCGAGTCACGACAATAACATAAGGCTTTTATTTTTATTTTTTTGAAAGATGGCGCCATGAAGAGTGAAGAGTTATGATATGGACTTTGGAAAGGATGGGATGAGTCCTTATTTTGGTGATTTCGGCTAATAAGGGATAAAGGATAAATTTTGTTTTAAATTTAATTAGATGGGTGTTAATCAAAAGATGAGAATTATCAAAAGGGGAGAGGTGGCCAAATGAAGGGCTCTTGTGATGGCATATTCGGCTAAATGAAAGGGGAGGGTTGTCAAATTCAATTGATTGCTCTTCTTTTCTCAAATTGCTCCCTTGACCTAATTCTCTAGTCATCTTTGCCCCAAAATTTTCAAACCCTTATCACCCTTTTCACTTATTTCTTCTTGTTCTTTAGCCAATCCACTCCTCCTATGTCAAATCTTTCTCCTCCATTAGAGCTACTTTATTTAATAGCAAGTGAGCACAAGTTTCTCTTGGATTTCTTTTCAATCGGTTTGAGAAGGTAAGTGTTTGCCGAAACTCTTCTTCCATATCCTTTTGTTCTATGTCGATTTAGATGAAGGGGAAAAGCCGAGATTCAACGTTTATTGAAGATTTGGCTAACCACTTTTGAAACTGATTTCACTTAGGAACTCCGGGATTTTCAAAGTATTAGATCTAATCCTCCATTCTCTGCTAATCATTTTGGTAAGTCTACGATAAGGGATTCTCTTTAATCTTTCCATTAGATACTTGGAAAAGCCAAAAACTAATCAATTGTATGGATTTAAGGTTTGACCGAATGCAAGGAATCTAGTGTGTGGCTTCGGGATTTGGTTGGAAACCAAATCAGTTCAAGGTAGGTGCCACAAGTGAATCTTCGGGTTTTAATTTTCATGGTCGAATAGGCCTATGGCACTAACTTGAGGATTGGCCGAATATAGGTCAAGAGATCTAGCATCATAGATCGAATCTTCGGGATCTAGGATACGCGTTAGTAACAGGTGTGTAAAAACTCACTACACACTTTATTAGTTAACATGATTATATTGTTGTTTTTTTTTTCATTTTGGTAGTGGTTTGCTTGTGGGCATAAGCATGGTTCCGGGTAAGTCCCCTATTACTTTGTCTATGATATATGATTGAGTTTGCCATCATATGTCGTTAAATGTCGTACATAATGCATGATATATGGTATTATGATATTGTTATGTAAGCATGATGATGGTGGGATTGATGAGAGGAGGGGATGATTTTATGGACTGTCACCAGTGGTTTTGACCACAAGATGGGTTGGCCCCATTAGATTTATTGTGACTTCGGTCACCAGTGGTTTTGACCACACTGTTGATAAATTGTGACTAAGTCCCAGTGGTTTGGTACCACCAGTGGTTTTGACCACATTATGATATTTTGTGACCTATGGTCATCAGTGGTTTTGACCACACGATGGGTTGGCCCCATCACTTGATTTGTGACTCTAGTCACCAGTGGTTTTGACCACACGAGGTAGTTAAAGGAGTACGGATGGTTAGTGGGGTTGCATATTTGCATGCTTAATTAATAATCTGTGTATGAGTTACATTTCCGGGTGGGGGATTTACACACTGAGTCTTGGTGACTCACCCCTTCCCATACTATTTTGCAGATGAGTAGATCGCGGATATGGAGCCGAAAAGGACTCGAGGCGGCCATGCAATCGTTGGATTTGAATTTAATTTATTATGGTTAAGTTTATTTATTTTCTTTTCTAAGTTTTTAATTTGGGTTGTAATAAGGCCGCTAATTATTATTTGGATGTTTATTTTATTGTTTTATTTTACTTATGTTATATTACAAACGAAAATTATAAATGTTAAGTGAACCGGTTAAAAGTAACTTTTCCAACTAAGTAACTTTTACGAGTTTTTCAAAGATGTTACCATCGGGTAACAAAAATACACCAAGTCAACTATAACTTTGACGATTTTAAAATTTTACATGATCAAACGTTTTCAAAGGGTTTGTCAACCCAACCATATTAATAAAAATCCCAAATGAGTTTTATCAAACCCCGTTTTAAGACCTTAGCCATATTTTAACAAGTTTTCACCAGACACTCAAAATGTCTCAAAATATTTTACTCGTGACATACCAGATCCGGTCAGGACTCATGGGCCGGGTTTAGAGTGTTACAGGTCTATTTTTCATCTGCCTAAGAGCATAAATACATGAATCAATATCCTGAAATATCAAAACAAGAATTAAGAACACATAGTTAAGAATAAATCAAGTATTTATCATACATTTCGTAAAATAATAATAAGATCCGTCTTAGGTTTCATCCCCTTAGGTATTTGAGGGTTTAGTTCATAATCATAAAGAATACATCTCGTAAGAAAATATCAAACAAAAATAAAGAAAACCCTAAAACCCCTCAAGGAATTGAAGGAGAGATCCTCGATCTTGAGTATGATTCCGCTTTTGAGATGAATCAACTAGCTTTCTTGAGTGAATCCCACAATTCAGCCCCTCTAGCTTGGCTCCTTGGCCTAGCTTGTAACACCCCAAACACAGCCCATGTGTCATGACCGGATCTGGTATGCTACGGGTTAGATCTTGAAAACTTTACTCTGAAGGGTTTTGGAAAAACTTAGTTTATTATAGCCGAATAATTAGTTAAATGTGAAATTTTGAAAATAAGTTTAATATTTGCGTTGACTGAGTTTGAAAAGCCCATTTATCATTTCAATATATATTCAAGACTTTGAAAAGAAAACATAAGTTTGTAAAAACCCAACATAAAGGAAATAATTCGAAACCTAAGTTATGTAGGCCTTGTTACAAAAAATATTCCCAAATATTAAAACTTAAATGAAAACAAAATCGAAAAAAATGTCTATGTAGATAATAGTCTTAATGGCCCCTCGAGTCTGCCTCGGCTCCCATGTCCACGAACTACTGCTCATCTGAAAAGTGGGAAAAATAAAAGGGTGAGTCACAAAGACTCAGTGTGCAAATCCCGAAATCACATAAAAGCCTTGGGCCCATAAACACATTATGGGCCTTGGCCCATACACAAAGGCAACAGAATAATTCATGCAATATGGCCCATCCCAAAACCTAAGAGTCCATCCTCTACACACCCCCGTACCAACCATCACACCGTGGGGATTTCTACAATCAACCCTCCATCCGCTACACACCATATCGATCACTATGTGACCTATGTGGCAAAGCCACCGATCGCCTCGCGACCTGCTCCCCTTCCGTAATCAAACCATCAATCCCATCCCATGCATACATACATACAAGAATCAAAATATTAAGCCATCTAAACAGATCTCATACTTTCACATGCTTCGATACACATAGAAAAGTTTCTATGATTACGTTCCTGGCATCTCTTGCCTACCCCTTCTGGGTAATACGACTGTTCATACAGCCTCTCTTTCGGCTTTTAGCCCATAACATACACATATATTACAACAATACTTATGTGTTAAGGATCTATACACAATCACGCTAATCAACCCCTGAGGGTATAGCGGTAATTTTACCTATCGAGGGTATTTCAGTAATTTACCTACCAAGGCTAATTCGATAATTTCACAAACCAGAGGTATTTCGATAATTTTACAAACCAGGGGTATTTTGGTAATTTTACAAACCAGAGGTATTTTCGTCATTTCACTACCCAGGAGTATTTCGATTATTTTACAAACCAAGGGTATTTCGATAATTTTGCAAACCAGGGGTATTTCGGTAATTTTACAAACCAGGGGTAATAAGGGTATCTTGGTAATTTTATAAAATAGGGTATTTTGGTACTTTTGCAAAACAGGGGTATTTTGGTACTTTCGCAAATAGAGGTATTTTAGTAATTTTGCAATCTGAGGGTATTTTGGTAATTTTACAAATCAGAGGTATTTCGGTCCCTTTCGAGTTTTAGCTATGAACTTTGGCCCATCAACAAGTCCTCGCGGCTAAAGTGAACAGACACTACGCACCAGGTAGGATTCCAGAAAAGAGGAGGTGGGCCACTAGGGCCACTTAAATACCAAGCTCTCCCTAGATCCAATCCTAGACATGCGTATGCCCGTTGCCACACTCTAACCCATCGACTTGTTCACAGACATGTTTAATTAGAGAAATTAAGTCTTATGGAATTTAAGAGTTGTTCAAACTAGGCCTAACGTCCATAAACCCTAACATACATGTCTACGTCCTCATAAGCCCATCAAGCCCAAATCACTCCCTTATGGCCCATTAGGCCCAAAACAAATCCAATTCATGTATCATGCATGGCTAATTCAATTCGTATAACCAACCAAACCATTTCATCAATCTTAGTCTCAGGGCCCACCGGGCCCATTTAGCCACTTTCGGCTTTTCGGCATTGCCGATATCGTATGTGTAGTGTTTATACACACCTGGTTACTGCGATGTGCTATCCTATCCTATGCCTTGATCCTACAACAAACCAACCTTTAATCAACCACTCATACTTAATCAAAATATTTACTCAAAAGCCGAAACCTTACCGTAACCTTACTTAATCAAAATATTTACTCAAAAGCCTTTCCTTAGCTACTAATCTCAAGTTTTCCCTAGATCTGCACTCACACGTACACCATCAAAATCTGAGCGACTCGTAATCCACACAAGTCATCCACACATTCACCATTCACTTCAACCATAACGGAGTTGAGTATACTTACCCTTGCTAATGATCCTACCATGTTTTGCGATCTCCGAACCTTACCATTATTAATACAAGATCAACGATAATGAAAATTAGATCGCCCATCGACTTTTAACAAAACGTACTAAGGGAGTTAATGAATACTTACGAATCCAACCTTAGATCTTGCGGCCTAGATAACTACCGCACAAGATTCGGCTTTTAACCTTGATTGAAAGTGGATCACAATCGGTTTGTGATGGAGGAAACAACAAGGGTTTGGCAAAAATAGGAATTTCGATAAGAGAAGATGTTGGCAATTTGGCAATAGAGGGGTTTGGCTAAGAGAGAATTCGACAAAAAGAAATTCAGCTTTAGGAGATTTGGCTTTGGAGAAAGAAGAAGAACACAACTATAATGGGAATTTTGGCAAAAGAATGATGGGTTTTATTTTGACAAATGAAAGAATTAATTTGAGGGGAGAATAGGAAGAAATAATAGAACCCAACGAGCCTTTCAATGAATTGACAAAGAAAAGAAAGTGACCTATTTGCAAAACTCTCCAAATGCCGAAAGCCACAATGAAAATTCGTAATACCCCCTAAAAGCCCTAAAAACAGCACTTATCTACCCTCATAAGCTGAATTTATACACTCTCCACTTCCCAAAATGGCACCAACTCTTCACACTTCTTAGATCCTAACTTTTCTCCCTGATAACACCTTAATCTTATCCAAAATCTCCTCCACATCCATCAGTCCTGCTTACTACAAACTCTCCATGGCAAGAGTACAAAACAAACACAACTCTTACCGTCTCACCTATGCAAAATAAAACACTCCAAAATACACTCCTTCTGGTCGAACCTTGGACCTCTTCAGATTTTACACACGCTACCTCATTGCCCCTATATAACGCCACTTGCCACTGGACCACAAGCCCATTTGTGTCCTATTTTCACTTGATCAACTTAAGAAGCCTCATGCCTGAGACTAGGGTCCACTAAGCAAGAAAAAGAAAATTTTCCCTATGGTCTCCCCTATCTCTAAGGCTTCAAATAATCCCGACAATACCTTAATATTATTATTATAAGTGCTACACATTTCCCAAAAATTTTAAACGCTCCTATTCCCAAGGCCCATTGGGCCCAATTCCTCTAGGCCCAAATTCGGGCGTTACATAGCTGAAAGCCCCCTTGAAGGTTGGCCTCTAGGGTGTTTATATAGGCTTTTGGAATGGCTTTCTTTGCCTCTAAGTACCCTATTCCAAATATAATTCAAATAGGTCAGGTCAGGGACACGCCCATGGCACACGCCCGTGTAAGTCGAGGCCATGCCGTGTTCGAGTTTGTTAATGAGGCACGACCATGTGGTCTTGGACCCAGGCCGTGCCGATTTCATAATTCGGCCCATTTACTCTATTTTCAGCCCGTTTCTCATTCTTTTCATCCTCCGGTGCTCTTTTGAGTATAAAACATGAAAATAAAGGATTAGGAGCACCTATTTCCATAATTAAAGGGATAAATCATCCAAAAGTATGCTAAATGTGGGATTAAAATGTTTGTATATTATGGTTTATCAGTGGTCTTACACGATAACACATATCGAATATCCTATGTCATGACATATGTATCCTATCTATTCCTAAGGTTCGTACGGGGCTTACGGACGTCGAAACTTGATCGAATCAAGCTCGGAAGTTAGCCAAATCATAATGTTTACATTCAGCCATAGCATATATAAATTCAAATAATTCAATTTGATACATCACAAATATATATTCATAGTTATATCAACTTTTAAATGCTTACGGACTTACCTCGGATGTCGACGACTACGAAATCGGCTATTCGACCACTTTTGTCTTTTCCAGATTCAAATCTGATTTCTTTAGTTCTTGATCTAAAAATATTCAAATTAAGCTTATTTAAAAACCATTCTATTCAATTTAGCTTAAAAACACATAAATGGGTAAATTATAATTTTGCCCCTAACATTTCACACTTTTTACAATTTAGTCCTTTTTGCACAAAACACAAAATACATAATATTTGACTATACTCCTTAAGGGCCAAATATTTCTAGTATTCATATAAGCCCATACATTTCATTTATTTCACATTTTAGTCCCTTAAAAATTTATTTTTGCAATTTAGCCCAAATTACTCAATTTCATAAAAAATTCAAAGACAAAACTTGTTAATCTAACACATATATTTCATATTTCATCATCAAACATCAAAAACCACAAGGTACCATCAATGGAAAAACACAAAATCATCATCACAATCAAAAATTGAGACATGGGTTTTGAAGTACACAAAGCAACAATCTTAAAAACATAAAAATTATCAAAAACCGAACAAAATCGAACCTTTAATCAAGCTTTTTATTCTTGGCTGAATGCTAGGTTTCCTTTTCTTTCTTTCTTTGATTTTCGGATAGCTTAAGAAGATGAAGAAAGTGACTTTATTTTATGTTATTTTATCATATATTATAAGATATATTTAATTTACTATTTTAACATTTTAATTTAAATAAATATAACATATATTTTAAGGTCAATTGTGGCACAAACCGTCCACCTATCCTCTAAAATGGGCTAATTTCCCATTAAGGACCCCATGTTAAAAAGTCACTATCAAATTGACACTTTACACTTTAGTTTGTAACTTTTATATTTTACACGATTAAGTCCTTTTATTTAATCGGACACCTAAACAAAAAAAATTAAGTCACGAAAATTTAACACAAACAAATTCACATATAATAAACACGGAAAATAATTTTAAAATATTTTTCAGACTTGAATTTGTGATCCCAAAACCACTATTCCAGTTAGGGTCAAAATCAGGCTGTTACAACTCTTCCCCTAGGGATTTTCGTCTCCAAAAATCTTACCGATAAATAGGTTTGGATAACATTCTTTCATTGAATCCTCTGACTCCCAAGTTGCTTCCTCAACCCCGTACTTTTGCTACAGTACTTTGACCAACAAAATTTTCTTATTTCTCAATTCTTTTATCTCACAAGCCAGAATACAAATCAGTTCCTCTTCATATGTCATATCAGACTGAATCTCAACCTCTGTCGAATTGATCACATGGGAAGGATCAGATCGGTATCTACGAAGCATCGAAACATGGAATACATTATGGATCTTTTCTAGCTCAGGTGGCAACTATAATCTATAAGCAACCGGCACGATACGTTCTATGATCTCATACGGACCAATGAATCTCGGACTTAACTTGCTTTGCGACCGAATCGGAGTACTTTCTTCCACGGTGAAACTTTCAAAAACACTTGATCTCCGATCTGAAATTCAATGTCTTTACGTTTCAAATCTGCATATGATTTTTGACGATCGGATGCAGGTTTCAAACTATCAAGGATCACTATCACTTTCTGTTCAGTTTCTTTGATCAAGTCAACCTTGTGTATCTTATTTTCACTGAGCTCAGTCCAATACAATGGTGTACGACATTTATGATCGTACAAAAGCCTCGTAGGGTGCCATCTTGATACTATATTGAAAGCTATTATATAAGCAAATTCAATTCGGGGTAAGTATCATTCCCATGTACCTTCAAACTCAATGATGCAACATCTCAGCATATCTTCAAGTATCTGAATGATTCATCGGACTGACCATCTGTCTGTGGATGAAAAGCTATGCTAAAGTGTAGTTTTGTACCTAAAGTATCTTGAAATTTCTTCCAAAACCACGATGTGAATCTCAGGTCTTTGTCCGAAACAATTGAAATAGGCACACCATGTAATCTCACAATCTGTGATACATATAATTCAGCTAGTTTATCAAGTGAATAATCAATGCGAATCGAATCAAAATGAGAAGTTTTAGTCAATCTATCCACAATAACCGAGATTGCATCTTTCTTGCTCGGTGTCAATGGTAGATCGGATACAAAATCCATCGTGACTCTGTCCTATTTCCACTTAGGTATCACAATCGGCTGAAGTAATCTAAAAGGTACCTGATGCTCGACTTTTACTTGTTGACAGACTAAGCATTTTGAAACAAAGTCAGATATGTCTCGTTTCATACCAGGCCACCAATAGAACTGTTTCAAATCGTTATGCATTTTTGTGCTACCCAGATGAACAGATAATCGACTGCTGTGAGCTTCATTCAAAATCATCTGAATCAAATTTGAGTTTTTCGAATCACATATTCGATTTCTGAACCTCAAACAACTATTTTCATCAACTTGGAATTCAGATTCAACATTCGTTTCACACTGAACTCATTTTGCTAACAAATCATTATCAAATTTCTAAGCATCAAAAATTTGTTGAACAAACAACGATCTTGCTTTTAATTCTGCTATTATTGAACCATCATCATATATAACCATATGCGCGTTCATTGCACGCAGAGCAAATAATGACTTTCGACTTAAAGCATCAGCAACAACATTAGCCTTTCCTGGATGGTAGTCAATTACTAGCTCGTAATCTTTCAACAGCTCTAAACATCGGCGTTGTCTCAAATTCAAATCTTTCTAATTCATCAAATACTTCAGGCTTTTGTGATCAGAATAAACATGAAATTTCTCATCGAACAGATAATGAAGCCAAATCTTCAACACAAACACAATGGCTGCTAGTTCCAAATCATGTGTCGGATAGTTCTTTTCATGTGGTTTCTAGCTGTTTTGAGGCATAAGCTATGACTTTGCCTTCTTGCATCAAAATACAACCCAGACCATTCAAAGATGCATCACTATAAATGACAAATTCTTTACCCGATTCAGGCTGAACTAACATTGGAGCTTCAGTCAAAAGAGCTTTCAACTGATCAAAACTTTTCTGACACTTCTCTGACCACTCAAACTTAACATCTTTCTATAACAGCTTTGTTAATGGTGTAGCAATCATAGAGAAACCCTTCACAAACCGTCTATAGTAACCAACAAGTCCTAGAAAGCTTCGAACTTCAGAAACATTTTTCGGTGGTTACCATTCAAGTATAGCTGAAATTTTACTCGGATCAACCCGAATACCCGATGCTGATACAATATGGCCCAGAAAACTGACTTCGCTTAACCAGAACTCACATTCACTGAACTTTGCATACAACTGTTTATCTCACAAAGTCTGTAACACAAGTCTCGGGTGCTTAGCATGTTCAGTTTCATCAGGAAATAGATCAAAATATCATCTATGAATACTACCACAAACCGATCCAAATACTTTCTGAAGATCCTATTCATCAAATCCATAAAAATAGAAGATGCATTAGTGAGTCCAGAAGGCATAACCAAAAACTTGTAGTGTTCGTGCCTCGTCCGAAAATCAGTCTTTGGCACATCAGAGTCTTTAACTCGCAACTGATAGTATCCCGATCTCAAATCTATCTTTGAAAACACTGTAGCCCTTTTCAGCTGATCAAATAGGTCGTAAATTCTTGGTAACGGATACTTGTTCTTTACGGTCACTTTATTAAGCTGCATATAGTCAATACACATTCTCATGGTTCCTTCTTTCTTTTTCACAAATAGAACTGGTGCGCCCAAGGAGAGAAACCCTGTCGTGTAAATCCCCTATCTGTCAATTCTTTCAACTGTGCTTTCAATTCTTTTAATTCTGTAGGTGTCATCCTGTATGGAGCTATAGAAATTGGAGCCGTCTTCGACACTAATTCAATCCCAAACTCAACTTTTCGAATAGGTGGCAAACCCGTAATTCTTCAGGGAACATATCTAGATTCTCACATACAACAGGTACTGATTCAATCTTCTTTTTTGTCACTTTAGAATCAAGCACATAAGCAAAATAAGCTTCACAACCCTTTCTCACATATTTATGAGCTATCATAGAAGATATCACTGCCGGTAAACCATTCAGATCATTAGATTCAACCCGAATAATCTCATCATTCTGATATCGCAAATCAATAGTCTTTCGTTTACAATTCATGATAGCATCATGCAGAGTTAACCAGTCCATACCCAGAATTATATCAAACTCATCAAATGGAAACAACATCAAATCAACTGGAAAACATGAATCTCGAATTATCAACAGACAATTCTTGCATATTTTATCAACCAAGACACACCAGCCTAAAGAGTTCGATACTTTAATTACAAACTCAGTAGACTCAACAGGTAAAGTCTTACTGAACACCAAAGTCTCACACATATAGGAATGAGTTGAACCAGGATCAACCAAAGCAATAACGGTAGTATCATAAAGAGTAAAAGTACTAGTAATGACATCTAGGGATGAAGCCTCCTCGCATGCACATATGGCATAAGCTCTGCCTAGCGCGCGAGCCTCAGATCTAACAGCTGAATCTTTTGTCCCTCTCTGGCGCCACTAGCAATACCCGTATTTCTGGGTGGTCTACCTCGAGCTGCAGTATTACCTGATCTAGTATTCTGAGCCGAATTTTATTCAACTATCTCTGGACACTCTCGAATAAAATGATCTCTGGATCCACATTTAAAATAGGCTCTATCATGCAATCTACAACTACTGGGATGTCGTTTACCACAATGTTCACACTCGGGTTGATTTGATCTGGCATTACCCACACTGGCCACAGAGGTAGATCTCGAGCTCGTAGGTGGTCTATCTCGATCTCCTCTGAAATAACTCGCAGTATTCTTCTAATGACTAGTATCATCTCGAAATTTCTTTGAGGTCAACTGAAATAGCTTACTGAATGGTATTTTACGTGAATCTCTAGCTTCAAAATTAGCTTTTCTTTTCTCTTTCCCGAGCTCTTCAGCTTTGCAGGCTCGCTCAACAAGTACCACGAACTCTTTTATCTCTAGTATGCCAACTAGCAGTTTAATGTATTCATTCAGCCCATCTTCAAATCTCTTACACATAATAGCATCAGATGAAACACACTCTCTGGCATATCTACTGAGTCTAACAAATTTTCACTCGTATTCTATCACTGTCATCTTCCCTGTTTCAGCTCAAGAAATTATTTACGTTTCGTATCAATAAACCTCTGGCTGATATATTTCTTACGAAACTCTGTCTGAAAGAATTCCTAGGTCACTCGCTCCTTTGGAACCACCGATACTAGCGTATTCCACCAGTGGTATGCAGTGTCCCATAGCAGAGATATAGCACATTTCAAACACTCATTAGGGTGCAGGATAATTCATCAAATACTCGGATGGTATTATCGAGCCAGAACTTACCTCGCTCAGCATCATCATCATCAGTGGCTCTGAATTCTTCGGCTCCATGTTTTCTAATTTTATCAATAGGTGGATTTGACAATCTCATCGGATCACTCGCCAAAGCTAAATAGGCACTGTAGATTAATTAATCGGGGGTGGAGTTTGTTGTGCAGCCGGATTAGTCCTGATATACTGTGTAAACCAATCATTCATCATTTGGTAGAAGGCTTGTCTAGCCTCCCCCTTTGGATTACTCGATGTAGGTCGAGAATCTATCGGTACTGTCCCTTGCGTAGGAGCAGACGCTACACTCTCGACATCATCAGCTCATCTCGATTGGGATCCATTACTATATGAAAACACATTTTAGATGTCAGAAGTCATCACACTATCACAGTATAAAATATGGCATGTATAGCTAAACTCTTATGCGTTACGTTAGTCCTAGAATCAACTAAACCGTAGCTCTGATACCAATTAAATGTAACACCCCTAACCTGTATCCATCACCAGACTAGGGTTAAGAGACATTACCAAATATAACACAACTGAAAATAGGCATATATATATTTTTTTTTTTTTTAAAAACATAACACATACATTCCATAATAAAATTAACCATTACATAACATATCAAATTAACATAATTAACATTCAAATCGAAACTAGTATTTGCATATTGAATCATCTACACATAGTAAAGTGCACATTTTAACAATACAACCAAGACATATTAATCCATGTAAATTCAAATATATATATATATATATATATATAAAATTGTATACAACCATGCAAATAGACATCTACTAATTCAATTTTCATTTGATAATTAATCACCAATTTAAGATATACTTAGTCAATTTGAATTCATTCCAAATCTATACTTATAACCTATAATAATTCATACATGCATAATTCACTTGTATAAGTAACATTTATATACAAACATATGAATGAATTAATTATGTAAGGTCGAATACCTTTACAAATACCCACATGATTTCCATTTATAAATTTATTCATATTGAGCGAATACACATATATAATTACATTATTTTCTTATCCAAATTTCTTTTATTTCATATAACCAAAATTTCATCGACATTTACCAAAACCTAATTCATAATCTATTCATAAAACTAAGTACATTTGCATTACAAATAGTCATCCATTACAATTTCACAATATGATGAATATAAATATACATATATGCATATGAAAAGACATATTTGATCATATTACATTTAATAAGTAAATCAAACTTTACACAATACATAACAAATATACCTTTACACATCACCTAATCGAATACAAAATGTCCATAACATCATCACCTACCATAGCCAAAATATACAAGTACACATTCAATTCAAGTTCATATCTCCACTAATTCAATCCATCATGCAAAGTATAACTAATATATATGTGTCAATCACATTTCCAAATTCATAAAACTACTTATAAACATCATATATACTTACCTACCATGAACATACTCTATCATCAATATGCTTAAGTATAATCTCATTCACAACAACCATCACAAACCATCAGTAAATATAGCAAATCAATCAAAAGAGGATAAGCCATTTTCGCATGGCTATTAATTGTATGCAAAGGTATTCAATTCATATCCACCCTTTTACTATGCTATACATGCCATATATTCATAATTAACATAGTCAAAATACCAAAGTAAGCTGTCGATAATGCGATAAGTCTTGCTTACGATCCCCGAGCTCGTAACGTATATCCAAAATCTATAAAATAGAGGTAGACGAAAAAACACAAAGTAAGAAATTTATGCTTAGTAAGTCATAAGCAAGTTAATAACAACCAACTTGTAACGCCCAAAATTTGGGCCTAGTAGAATTGGGCCTATTGGGCCTTGGCCATGGGAGCGTTTAAAATTTTTGAGAACAAGATAACGGCACAAATGCAAGTTGGACCTATTAGGTAAGTGATTTTGGAAGGTTAGGGGGCTTCTATGAAGTCCCAGGTTCAAACTTGGGCTTTAGAAAAATTTTGGTTTTAGGTGAATAAAACCCTGGGAGTTAGTAAGTAGGCTTTAAGAATAAAATGTGGAGAAATATGACACAAAAGGAGTTGTGGTCTAGTGGCAAAAGGCACCACATGGGAGACAAGGAAGTGATTGCATTTCATTTTGATTTTTTTTGTAAATGAACCTGGACTTTGGGACATAGGCTTATATTTAGTTGCGCATGCTTTAAGACACAAAAGGAGCTTGTGTTATGGTGGCATGTAGCGTCTAGAGCATAGGAGAGGGCAAGGGTTCGAATCCCATTGTAAGCAAAAAGGGATATTTATTTTGCTAAGTTGGGGTGGCAAGTGTTTGTGATAGAATTAAACTCTGCTGAAGGAGGGATCCCACATCGGGAAGCTAGCATGAGGGAAGGTGAGAAGCTGGCTTTAAATAGAGCAATCTATGAGGAGTGTAAGCATACCTTGGTTGGAGTTTGGGCATAGGAGCATTCGGAGCGCGGATTAACTTCAGACTCCTATCAAGTGTGTTTTTCGCACTACTCTAGCTGTAGAGCGGCAAATGCCAAAATATCGGTCACACGGTGATCGTAGCCGCACAAGTGTGAGAGCGTACGTGTGGGAGCTTCGACACGATAGTTGAGGCCATCATGAGTGTTCTTGTGGGTTTAGGTTGTTTGGGCCACGATGGGCCAAAGGGGCCAAAAGCCTAATAGGCCCATGGGCCCATATGAATAAATTGCATGATTGTGTAGTAGATATTAGACTGGTCAATGTGAATCTCATAACTGTGGCTAGATTTGGGCTAAATGGGCCACATGAGTGTGTGGACTCATTTGGGCTGAGAATGAGCCCTAGGCCCATTCACATTGTTATCTCGTTTCTTCCTGTTAGGGTGATCGGCTACTTTGTGGTTGTAGTTTAAGCATTCGTGTTGACTCCGGTTCTGTAAGGTTGTGTTCTTGATAAGCAAAGGGGATTCTAGCCATAAGGTGACGGCGTTCGTGGTTATCCAGTACTTTACGTGATAAGGTGTGTATCCGTATACACTGTTCTGATTGTTAATCGGTTGAAAAGCTGAAGGTGCGTATATTGTAATATCTTGACTGTTGACCGGCATTATGCCGAAAAGCCAAAATACCGGTGAAAGATGCCATACTAGTGTGCGATCGTGCATGTGGTAAACCGAGCTCACAAAGCGTGAGCGTATGAAGAGAAAGGCCATCATGAGAGAATTCATGAGCTTGGGTCGTAGTGGGTCACTTGGGCTAGAATGGGCCTCGATAGGCCCAATGGGTCGTAGGGCCCGTGAATGCAAGTCACACTGTTAAATGGGAAATAGATAGGCTTATCATGTCGCGCACATGACTTAAGTGCTTTGGGCCACGTAAGGCCGAGAGTGAGTCGTGTGGGCCCAATGGGCTTGTGGGCCCACATAGACAAAATGTCCGTGATGTGATAAGTTATTGATTTAGGCTATGCCGTTGCATAGTCGTGGTTGTTTCTAGGCTAAGTGGGCCACACGAGTGTGTGGGCCCACTTGGTCAGGGTAATGGGCCTTAGGCCCATTTTCACCATTAAGTCAAATTAGATTTCCTAAGTTGCTCGAGGCGACGGTGGACCTCTGTTGGGTTGTTAATACCTTGTTTTACAAAATTACTGAAATACCCCAATTTTACAAAATTACTAAAATACCTCGATTTGTAAAATTACTAAAATACCCTCAATTTGTAAAATTATTGAAATACCCTTAGTTTAAAAAATTACTGAAATACCTCAGTTTGTAAAATTATTGAAATACCCTTAGTTTGCAAAATTATTGAAATACCCTAGTTTACGAAATTACTAAAATACCCTTAGTTTGCAAAATTACTAAAATACCCTCGATTTGTTAAATTACTAAAATACCCTCAGTTTGTAAAGTTACTAAAATACCTCTGATTTGTAAAATTACCGAAAGACCCGTGATTTATGAAATTATTAAAATACCCTTGGTTTAAAAATCCCCGAATTACCCCGTAAGGTAGAATTATCGAAATACCCTTATAGGGTAGAATTACTAAATTACCCCTATAAGGTAGAATTACTAAATTACCCTTGTAGGGTAGAATTATTGAATTACCCCTATATGGTAGAATTACTAAATTACCCTTGTAGAGTAGAATTACTAGAATACCACTGAAGGGTAAGATTATGAAATACCTTTATAGGTTAAAATGACTATTTTGCCCTTGCGGGTAAATGACTGGTTAGGACTATGACTGAACTAACTATGAATGTAAGATTGTGTTTTAACTGGTTTAACTATGGTCGTGTGACTGATGTGTTTTTAATATGTGGTTTATTGGTTCCTCTTCCATGGTCAAGCATGGCCATTTTGCATACAACATGTAATGATTAACCATGACAGCGACATATTGCATGGAAACGTGGGACATTGATTTGACTCAATTTGTAGAAACTTGGTAGCTATGCCACTCGCCTCAACACCTTATAGTGGCTTCACCGTTCTTGATTCTAGTGGCTCGACCACGTATACTATTATTAGCAAGACATTGTTGCATTGATACTAGTAGCTTCGGTGGGCTTTGACCCATGTATGCTCTGGCTGAATTTGTCTTTATTCTTGTTAAAGGGCTTTAGCCCTAAGTGTTTCAATTTTTGTACACTGATTGTTACTCTAGTAAGTGGATTACACATTGAGTTTTCATAAACTCACCCGTTTTTAACTGTGCAGGTAATCCTCAGCCTTAGACGGATCGGAGCTACGAGGGACTCGGAGAAGACGACACACTATTTATGTTTTCCGTTTTGATTATCTACTTTTAAATATTTTGATTTGGGGTTGTAATACGACCTCTTAAATTTTTCAGACTTTAAATTTTAGATTGGTTTTATTTTGATTTATATTTGTTAGAAGTAAATCGTAGTTTTTCCAAAATGTTAACCGTTTTTAAAACAACGCTACGTTTTCGCAACATTTTCGAAATGGTTTCGCGACTTAATCTTTTTCGTAAATCAATTACTTTCAAAATTAGCTTCTGCAACTGAAAAGATGTTTTGGGAATAAAGCTAATAATTTTCAATGCACCACATTTTAAAAAAAAATAAACTAACGTAACTGGGATTTTATTTAAGCATTCTTTTGGAAGGGTTTTCAATGGAAACATGGTTTTCGAAAAACACTTTAATGTGACATGCCAGATTCGAGCCTAACTTCTAGGCCGGGTTTGGGGTGTTACACAACTTAACAAGATCAATTATACAAAATTATAACAAGCACTTTAAATAATCCACATACACAAATACTTACTAAAGTTCAATATCAAATCACATTTAACCAAATTTGGCCGAATACATCAAATTAGAAACATATATATAGTTCACATGCTAAAACATTAGATTTTGTGCAACGAACTACACATTTAACTTACCATGCTTTTCACAGCATAGTTTATATACATACCTGAGTTCTTTTAATTCGAATTACATATTGGCCTTCACTTATACATGCCCGTTGAACCATTCGGAATTAAAAAGGATATGCGGATAGTCAGAAGCTCGTACAATGCCAACATCCCAGACGTGGTCTTACATGTAATCACATATCAATGCCACTGTCCCAAATAGGGTCTTACAGGTAAACACAAGTCGATGCCAACGTCCTAAACGTGGTCTTACATGATAACACATATCGAATATCCTATGTCATGACATATGTATCCTATCTATTCCTAAGGTCCGTACAGGGCTTACGAACGTCGAAACTCGATAGAATCAAGCTCGAAAGTTAGCCAAATCACAATGTTCACATTCGACCATAGCATATATAAATTAAAATAATTCAATTTGATACATAAAAAATATATATTCATAGTTATATCAACTTTTAAATGCTTACAGACTTACCTCGAACGTCGACGACTACGAAACCAGCTATTCGACCACTTTTGTCTTTCCCCGATCCAAATCCGATTTCTTTAGTTCTTGATCTAAACATATTCATATTAAGCTTATTTAAAAACCATTCTATTCAATTTAGCTTAAAAACACATAAATAGGAAAATTACAATTTTGCCCCTAACATTTCACACTTTTTACAATTTAGTCCTTTTTACACAACACAAAATACACAAAATTTGACTATACTCCTTAAGTGATGAATATTCCTAGTATTCATACAAGCCCATACATTTTATTTATTTCACATTTTAGTCCCTCAAAAGTTTATTTTTGCAATTTAGCCCAAATTACTCAATTTCATAAAAATTCAAAGATAAAACTTGTTAATCTAACATATATATTTCATATTTCATCATCAAACATCAAAAACCACAAGGTACCATCAATCGTAAAACTCAAAATCACAAATTGAGACATGGGTTTTGAAGTACACAAAGCAACAATCTCAAAACATAAAAATTATAAAAAAGCGAACAAAAATGAACCTTTAATCAAGGTTTTATTCTTGGTGAATGCTAGGTTTCCTTTTCTTTCTCTCTTTAAGTTTAGCTAGCTTAAGAAGATGAAGAAAATGACTTTATTTTATGTTATTTTATCATATATTATAAGATATATTTAATTTACTATTTTAACCTTTTAATTTAAATAAATATAACATATATTTTAAGGTCAATTTTGGCCCAAACCATCCACTATCTTCTAAAATGGGCTAATTTCACTTTAAGGGACCATAATAAAAAGCCACTATCAAATTGGAACTTTACACTTTAGTTTGTAACTTTTACATTTTACGCGATTAAGTCCTTTTATTTAATCGGACACCTAAACGACAAAATTAAGTCACAAAAATTTAACGCAAATAAATTCACATATAATAAACACGGAAAATAATTTTAAAATATTTTTTAGACTCAAATTTGTGATCTAAAAACCACTACTCTGATTAGGGTCAAAATCAGGCTGTTAAAGTCCACGGGTGAGGCACACGGGTGTGTCCACTGTCGTGTGGACAAGTCAGAATGTATACCTGTTTTGGCACGGCTTAGACACACGAGCGTGTCTGAGGCTGTGGGAGGCACACGGCCTACCCACACGGGCGTGTGACCTTTGTAACTTAGAAAAAGTTTTAAATTTCTGAGAATTTCTGTATGTGTTCGGTTTAGTCCTGGCCCTATTCTAAAGCATGCTTAAGGTCTTGTTGACCTATTTAAGGGACACTTTATTGTGATTTGACATATTATGTTATGAAATGTCTGTAAAAGATTCTGATTGTCCAGTAATTCCTTTTAACTCTAATCCGACGATAGATACGGGTTAAAGGTGTTAATTTGATTGGTATCAGAGCTACGATTTAGTTGATTCTAAGACTAATGTAACGTATGAGAGTCTAGCTATACATGCCATATATCTAAACTGTGATAGTGTGATGAATCTTGACATGTAAAATGTGATTTTCGTATAGTAATGGATCCCGAAAGAGCCGTAGCTGACGATGTAGAAAGTAATGCGCCTGCTCCCGTTCAAGGGACAGCGCCATCTGATTTGGGACCAACTACGGGAGGTCAAAAAGGGAGAAGCTAAACTAGCTTTCTTCCAAATGATGAACGAGTGGTTCACTCAGTACATAAGAACAAATCAAGCTATTTCATAACCTCACCCCCTTATCAGTGAAATGTTAAAATGAAATCTATAAGAATTTGGGATGAAAAAGCTCATGAGTGTGGAGTTACAGAAGTTCGTGCTTGAAAGATTAGTAATGTGGTCAGAAAAGAGAATGAATCAGTAAGTGAAGACAATATTAAAAGAGATATTGGATAGTTTTGAAGATTATTCAGATTATGCAGAGTCACTGGTAAACAAGAAGTTAATTCCGACTAAATGACTTATTCAGGTATGTTATCTAAAGAAAGTATTAACTGGAAGCTTTTTATGATATTTACTTTTGTTAGTGATGGGATAATGTGAAAATTTTCGATGACAGAATTAGATAGTTGAATAATGTATATATTGTATTAATGACTGAGTGTAATGGTTATAGTCAGGCAATTACTATGATTCCTTCTAGGTATTCAATGTGTACATCTATTCTCAGAAGCATATGTGACTGTTCAATTCTAGAAAGAAGATTCTTATCGTGTGAGACCGCTAGCTAAATGTACTGATAGATGAAAGCATGGTTGATCTGTTTGGTTTATGTTCAATATTTGTTATGCCTTTCTCTGGTATTTATTCCCTTGTGTGGATATGAGAATCGACGGTAAAATCTGAATGATACTAATACTCTGTTTCTACCGGTTATTGTTCTGCTAAATATATGTGAAAATTATATTGCTTTTGTTACTGTGGATTTCAATATTTATGAGTGACATTATTCTTTCTGGATATTTTCTAGGATATCATCGGAATTGATATCATTTTATATGGGTTATAATTTTCAAATATCCTGTGTTTGAAATTTCACTATTCTGGTTTTCTTGTGAATCTATGTGATTATCTATAAGAGATATCTATTTGACAAAAATGGTTATATCGTTTACAATTACAATCTCTGGCCTGAAATGTGAGAGTACAATGGTACCGTTCTCAGAGTTATAGAAGTTGTGTTTCTGCAGAGGTTACTATTTAAAATCACATTTGATCCTTCACTGTGTTCAAATGCTTCATTAACAGTCGGGATAATATCTATTTATAGGGTTGAGACATCGTTCTTATCAAGGCCCAATGATTTCTATTTGATAAATGTGACTACTGTTATAATTCAGAACTTCGATGGTTAATAAATGAGATAGCTTTATTATAAATTCTTTTCTAGTTCTTCAGAAAGTTCGACATTGATAAAAGTAAAAATGATTGAGGATCACGATCAATCTGTGAAACGATGTGTCTAGGTTATCCTTTTTAATGAGAAGAAAAGATTTCTTCGAAAAGACTGTTTCAGTGGTTTAGTCTGATTTGAATTATTTGATTAAAATAAAAATATATATAATTGGGTTATATGTGTCTAAATCTAACCATCTGATTGGAAACAAACTTTGAATGTACATGTGTGAATTGAGGATAGTCTAGAAGAAGAATTTGTATTCTTGAAGACTTGATGCTGAATTATATCTATTGGAACGATCCTATCTGGGGAAATGTTGTGATAAATTAAAGTTATTCGATTGTTGAAGTTTTCTTTTATATGAAAATAATTTCGACCGAAATATCAGTTCTGGTTCAGTCTGAGTTCAATAAAGAGATTACGATCTTTGTCCTTATGTTAATGAATGAAAGATTTGAACTTGGCACAGCAAAGTTAGCTCCAATCGTCGAAAAACTTTTGAGTCTGTAATTGATTCTTATCAGAGGAAAATGATTATGGTTTCGAATATTTTTGATTTGGCGATGAATGCGTGATTGATTTTATCAGGTAATGAACAGTTATTAGTTGAATTAGAAGTTAAATAAATTTTTATTTAGTGAAGTTGTAAAATTTAGAAATATGTCAGCAAACTATAAGTTAAAAAGGAGCTCAACATAAATTGATTTCTAATTTAGAACCTCAGATGTGGTATTAATGATTATTTGTTATTTCGAGATACAGTGTGTGTGATGAAAAGTTCTATGAATATACAACAACTACTACAAGAAACTCTCAGTGATAATTCATTTGTTCATATGGGAATAACAAGATGCACAACAGTTCTGATGAGTGTGAAATGTGATATATTCTGACTTTATTGATTATAGAAATGGACGGTGATGAATTCTATATCAAGATTATCTTTATCATTGAAAAAGATAGAGTTATTTGAAATGTGATTAACTGTCTGAAGAAATCTCTCTGTACTTATAGATTTTCTCTTTTGATAAAATAGTTGAGTTATCTATTTCTGTGTTGGTAAGTCTGTCTATGGTGTTAGTTATCATTTTTTTGGATTAAGATCTGAAACTTATATGGTAATTCTGAAAGAGATTACAGTAATTTGTGAGTATGAAATTGTATTGAAATCGAGTAAAGCCAATGTTGTTGCTGATGCACTGAGTTGAAAGTCACTGTTTGCATTGTGTGCTATGAATGCTCATTTAGACTTGTCTGATGGTGGTTCAGTGATAGCCGAATTGAAAGCGAAATCGTTGTTTTTATAACAAATATGTGATGCTCAGAAGATTGGTAATGAAATGTTAGCGAAACGAGCTCAGTGTGATTTGAACTCTGATTATGAATTTGAGTTGATGTTGATGATTGCTTGAGGTTCCAAGATCGAATATGTGTTCCGAGAAACCCATAGTTGATTCGGTTGATTTTGAGTGAAGCTCATAATAGTCGTCTATCTATTCATCTAGGAAGTATAAAGATGTACCATGATCTGAAGCAACATTATTGATGGTCTGGTATGAAAAGAGATATCGCTAATTTTGTATCGAAATGTTTAGTCTGTCAGCAAGTTAAAGCTGAACATCAGGTTTCATCTGGTTTATTGCAACCAATTCTGATTCCCAAGTGGAAAATGTGACGATGGATTTTGTTTCTGGGTTGCCTTTGACTCCGAGAAAGAAAGATGCAATTTGGGTTGTAGTTGATCGTTTGATAAAATCTTCCCATTTTATTCCGGTGAGATCTGATTACTCACTTGTTAAGTTAGTTGAGCTTTACATTTCTGATATTGTGAGATTGCACGGAGTGCCACTGTCTATTGTGTCAGATAGATATTAGAGGTTTACTTCACGGTTCTGAAAGAAATTACAAGAAGCTTTAGGCACGAAATTGCATTTTAGTACAGCTTTTCACCCGCAAATGGATGGTCAATCCAAGCAGATCATTCAGATTCTCGAGGATATGTTGAGATGCTGCATTCTTGAGTTTGATGGTACGTGAGAACAGTACCTACCATTGATTGAATTTGCCTATAATAATAGTTTTCAGTCGAGCATCAAAATGGCACCTTATGAAGCTTTGTACGGACGTAAATTTTGAACACCTCTTTATTGGATTGAGCTCAGTGAGAATAAGATACACGAGGTCGATTTAATAAAAGACACTAAACAGAAAGTGAAAGTGACCCGTGACAGTCTGAAAACAACGTCTGATCGTCAGAAGTCCTATTTAGACTTGAAAAGAAAAGACATTGAATTCAAAATCAGGGATAAAGTATTTTTTAAAGTATCTCCGTGGAAGAAAGTACTCTGATTTGGATGTAAAGGCAAGTTGAGCCCGAGGTTCATCGGGCCAAATAAGATTATCGAGCGTTTTGGGCCAGTTGCGTATAGATTGTTGTTACCCTCCGAGCTAGAAAAGATACATAATGTATTTTATGTGTCAATGCTTCGTAGATATCAATCTTATCCATCACATGTGATTCCTCGATTCGAGATTAAAATGCGATCCGATATGACCTACGAAGAAGAACTGATCCGTATCTTAACTCGTGAAGTGAAAAAGTTGAGAAATAAGAAAATTCTATTAATGAAAGTATTGTGGCATCGACACGGAGTGGAAGAGGCTACGTGGGAGCCTAAAGATTCAATGAGACATCAATATCTAAATATTTTTAACGGTAATATTTTCAGGGACGAAAATCCCTAAGGGGGAGAATTGTAACAGTCCGGTTTAGACCCTAGTCAGAATAGTGGTTTCGAGACCACAATTTTGAGTTAGAAAAATATTTTAATCTTATTTTCCGTGCTTACGATATGTGAATTAGTATGTGTGAAATTTCTGTGAATTAATTTGTCCGTTTGTATGCTTAATTCGAGAAAAGGATTAAATTGCATTAAATGCAAAACTAGCATGATATTTGTAAAAGTGCCTAATTGATGTGGCTTTTTAATGTGGAGGCCTTCTGAGGCAATTAATAGTGTTTTATGTTAGTGGGTGGCAAATGTCAAATATGCCCTTAATGTATATAAGTTTATTGTATTAATTAGAAGGCTAATATAGTAAATAATCAAATAATATGATTATAATAAAATAAAAGCATGAAAATGGCCATATTATCATCCATTGTTGGCCGAAACTCATAAGAACAGAAAAGAAGAAAAAAAATTAGGGTATTCGACTAGGTTTGATCCAAATTCAAGGTATGTTTTGCTTCAGTTTTTTATAATTTCTACGTTTTTGTAATCATTGCTTCGAATACTTTGAAACCCATGCTTAAATTTTGAGTATTGATGATGTTTTTGAAATGTGCAATTGATGAACACAAGTTTTGTGATGTTTGATAGTGAAATATGAAAGATATGTGTTTTGATAACAAGTTTTGTCTTTGAATTTTTAGTGATTTTGAGTAACTTGCACTTAATTGAGAAAATAGTATTTTGAAGGACTAAATTGTGAAATAAATGAAATGTGGGGACTTGTATGAACTACACGAGAATTCGGCTAGGCATGGGTAATATGAAATTTGGTGTATTTTGTAATTTTCTGAAATAAGGACTAAAATGTCAAAATGTGAAAATGTGAGGGTTAATTTGTAAATTGCCCAAAATATGTGTTTTTGGATTTAATTGAATGAGTTTTTGAATAAATGGATTAAATTTGAATATGTATAGATTAAGAACTGAAGAAAACGGACTTAAATCGCGGGAAATCGAAAGTAGTCGAATAACCAAATCCGATCGAATATCTGAATATGAGGTAAGTCGATATACAAATAAATGTATTTGAATTGACTTATTTGTGCACATATGAAATTATAATTGCTATGAGTAATACTCGATATGATGATATATGAGATCCGAGATAGAATCGACAAGGTGTCAAGTCTGTGAAGTATTGTATGAACCTAGGAATAGATAGGATTATATATGTCATGACATAGGTGTTAGATATTCGATATCATATAAGACCACGTCTGGGATGATGGCATTGATTTGAGACTGTAACACCCCAAACCTGGTCAACACACCATGACTGAATCTGGTATGTTACGGAGTGAAAACATTTTGAGAATAACAAGTAGCCGGTTTAGTTTCAGCAAAAAGCTTCTTTGCTTGCTTTGTGTTTGTAGAAATCCGATGCTTGTATAGTTGAAAATGTTTAGTTGCTTGAAATCCCGAAAGGCTTTTGAAAACTCGTTTATTATTCATTACTTAAGAAAACGTTAAGGTCTATTGAACCCGAGTGAATTCTTACTTAGTTAATTTAAAACCGTTTGGTTTTGAACTTGGAAAACTTAGATTTTGAAAATCACATAAATTAACTTTGTTATCCTCTTGTAAGTATTGTTATCCGATGGTAAGATTTAGAAAACTCGTTATATAATAAAATTTTCAAAAAACTTTGGTTATCAGGTTATTTAAAATATGCTAAATAGTTACTTAGCAACATTTTAAAAAAATTAAAGCAAATATAATAAAACCCAAAATAAAAGACTAATGGCCTTATTACAAACCCAAATAAACCAAAATATAAAGTTAAAATACCCAAGTCAAAAATCCATGTAAACCAGAAGGTAAATGTCACATAGCCACCTCGAGTCTACCGGCTCCTAATCCGCGATCTGCGAGTCACTGAAAAGATAAGGAGAAGGTGAGTCACCAAGACTCAGCATAATCCCCTCCCGATTATAGCAACATTCTTACACAAGTCATAATCAAGCAAACATATCATGCACCCAAACCTAGCCATCCACAACCGTTTTCTACCCGTGTGGTACCAAACCTTTGGTGGTGCCAAACCACTTGGTGACCCAAAGTCACCGATATCAATAATAATGTGGTGCCAAACCCTTTGGTGACCCAAAGTCACGAATAATCCATATGTTGGGCCAACCCGTTGTGATACCAAATCCTTGGCGACAATCCGTTTTATCAAGCGTGGGGCCAACCCAATCGTGGTGCTAAGCCAGGGATGAGTCGCTATGAGGTGCCAAACCTCGATGACCCAAAGTCACGAATATCAAGCGTGGTACCAAACCACTTTGGTGACCCAAAGACACAGATATCAATCTTCCTCCTCTCATATCACCCACAATAATGCACATGCATATACATTTCATGCCAACTGCAATCATTAAACACATATAGTAAACCATAGCATATGCAATTTCATCGAATCAAATATCTTAAACTTATCAAGCGGACTTACCGAATCCTTGCTCATACCCATAAGGGTACCAAATCGAAATCTACGTTTCGGCTTTTAACACAGTTTTAGGTTATTAACAGGTTTACATGGATTATGAAGTGTGTAAGTTACACACCTAGTTACTAACGCGACTATTGAATCCGAAGATCAAGATTTAACACTTGATCCCCCTTTCCTACATTCGCCAAACCAAGATCATTAGCAATGACCATTCGACTACACTTGTAAATCACGAAAAGTTAAGCATACGAACCACAACCCTTACCTTGATTCCTTTAGTACTCCAAACAAATCTCGAATCCCACTAGATGAACCTTCCCCTTAAATCGGCCAAAACCAAACAACATGAAGTAATAGCCTTGATTTTTGAATAACTAAGAGAAAGATTGAGTTGGCATGAAACCTTACCACTGACTTACTAAGACCGATTGACAGAGAATAGATAACCCCGATCCACTGCTTCAAAATCTCGGAGACCCTAGAAGAAACCAATTTCAAATATGATTAAGAACCAAGAAGAACGCCGAAATTTGGATTTTGTTTTATATATGTCGACAGAGAGAAAAGAAGATAGAGATTCGGCCAAGAACACTTACCCACACCAAAATCGATTAGAGAAGAAGACAAGAGAGATCCACGCTTGATTGATGTTCAGCCAAAAGTTAGAATGAGAAGAGGAGAGTAGAGAGAGATTTCAACAATGGTGATGGAATATTCAAGGTGAATTCGGCTATGGCTTAAGAAAAGACATCAAGGGAGATTCGGCCAAGAGAGAATGAAAGGGGAATATTCAGTTTGAATGATGGTGAGAAGAAGATGAAAGAATCAATGGAAAAGAGAGTGGCTTGAGAAGAAGAAGGTTCGGCCAACCAATAAAAATGGAGAGCAAAAAGAGATGAGATTTTGGGAGATTTGTGTTTGACTTCAAAAAAGTAAGAGAGGAATTCAAATGAATCGACTATCCATCCAATCATGGATGAAATGCCGCATTGAAATCCAACCGCATACCCAACGCCGATGTAATGCTTTCGTAACCTCAACGTGAACCTCAACGTGAATCGGGATCCCTATCCAAGATAATTGACACCGCACACCATGCAACCTCACTATCTCTCGCCACATACAAATTAGCTAACTTCAAGCGAGTAGTCAACCTCACCCAGATGAAATAAGCCGATTTAGTCAAACGGTCCACAATCACCCAGATCGAGTCCTTCTTACTATGATTATAGAATAAACGGTCCACAATCACCTGATCGAGTCCTTCTTACTAATCCATAAAAATGAAAACCAAATTAAAATAAAGTACCCAATTGGAAATTCATGTAAAACCAAATTTTATTGCATGGCCTCCTCGAGTTCATCCGGCTCCTCATCCGCAAACTCATGAATCACTGAAAAGATAAGGGAGAAGGTGAGTCACCAAGACTCGATGCATATTCCCTCTCCGGGTAAATACCACATACTTACACAAATTATAACAAAGCAACATATATCCACAATCACCCAGACCGAGTCCTTCTTAACTCCTTTTCTACCCCAGTGGTACCAAACCACTGGTGGTGCCAAACCACTGGTGATTGAATCAAACGGTCCACAATCACCTGTGATCGAGTCACGAATAATCCATCGTGGGCCAACCCAGCGTGATACCAAATCACGGCGACGATCCCATATCTCAAAAGTGGGGCCAACCCACGGTGGTGTTAACCACTAGGCGTAAGGGTAGCCCATCGACAAAGTCCATCGAATCCTTTCCCACTTCCACTAAGGAATCTTCACCTATCAAGTAAACCCGACGAATCGATGCTCGCTTTGACTACCGACACGCCGACACTTACCCACAAACTCGCCACTTTTCGCCTCACTGCCACAGTAATCGCTCGCAAATCCCGATACATCTTGCTACCTCCAGGATGCATAGCGTATGGGCTGCTATGTGCATCCTGAAGAATCCTCTACCTTAACTCGATGTCTTTCGGCATACAAGCTCTCCCTTAAAAACACAACACTCCCTCGTTGGTCAAGCTGTAACCTTCCAGACCCCTACTCTACACCTACAACCTCCGAGCATTCAAACCCTCATCCACTAACTGTTTCTCTTTAATCTGCTCTACCCAAGTCGGCTTAACTTGCAATTCTGCCAAAAGACTCCCATCGTCATACAGGCTAAGATGAGCAAACATCGCTCTCAAGTCTGACACTACCTTACGGCTCAACGCGTCTGCAACCATGTTAGCCTTGCCCGGATGATACTCAATTGAACAATCGTAGTCCTTCAACAGCTCAATCCATCTGCGCTGTCTCAAATTTAAGTCCTTTTGAGTCAAGAGATACTTCAGACTCTTGTGGTCCGTGTAGACTATCGACTTCTCACCGTACAAATAGTGTCTTCAAATCTTCAGGGCGAAAACCACTGCAGCCAACTCCAAGTCATGTGTCGGATAGTTAACTTCATGCGGTCTCAGCTGTCAATATGCATATGCCACTACTTTCCCTTCCTCAGACAAGACACATTCCAAGCCAGTATGCGATGCATCACAGTAGACCATAAATTCCTTTCCTACCTCAGGCTGAACCAAAAATGGAGCTTCCATCAGAATCTTCATCAACTTATCGAAACTCTCCTGTTGTTTCTCAGACCACACAAATGGAACTCCTTTCCTAAATAACTTGGTCAACGGTGCTGCGATTAGAGAAAATCCTTCTATAAATCTTCGGTAATACCCCGGCAGACCTAGAAAACTCTGAATCTCCACAACTGACTTAGACGGTTTCTAGTCCAACACTGCCTCAATCTTACGAGGGTCCACTCTAATCCCTTCAACTGACACTACGTGACCTAAGAAAGTCACCTCCCTAAGCTAGAACTTGCACTTACTGAACTTGGCAAATAACTGCCTTTCCCTCAGAATTTGCAAAACTACCCGTAAGTGCGCATCATGATCCTCCTTAGATCTCGAGTACACCAATATGTCGTCTATAAATACCATGACAAACTGGTCCAAGTATGGTTGGAACACCGATTCATCATGTCCATGAATGCCGCCGGTGCGTTAGTCAACCCAAACGGCATTACCAGAAACTCGTAGTGCCCATACCGAGTGTGAAATGCCATCTTGTGGATATCAGCCTCCTTCACCTTAAGCTGATGATACCCCGACCTTAGATCGACCTTCGAGAAGACCGATGCCCCCTTAAGCTGATCAAACAAGTCGTCTATCCTCAGCAACGGATACTTGTTTTTTATTGTCAGCTTATTCAACTGGTGGTAGTCTATACACATCCGTATTGTACCATCCTTCTTCTTAACCAAGAGCACAGGTGCTCCCCAAGGTGAAACACTTGGCCGAATAAAACCCGGTCAACAACTCCTAAATTTGAGCCTTCAGCTCCACCAATTCCTTTGGCGCCATTCTATACGGGGCAATAGACACTGGCATAGTTTTGGGTAACAGATCTATACCGAATTTAACTTTTTGATCCGGAGGCAGACCCGAAAGTTCTTCTAGAAATACGTCAGCAAATTCCTTCACTGTTCGGACATTCCCCACGGCTGACTCTTTGGCCTCCAAGGCACACACACGAACCATAAATGCCTCACAGCCCTTCCTGACCATCTTCTTAGCTTTCAAAGCTGACACCACGTTGGATAGATAATCTCTTCTATTACCTATCATCACCACTTCTTCACCCTCAACCATTTTCAAAACCATGCGCTTAGCTGCGCAATCCAAACTCGCTTGGTACTTCACCAGCCAGTCCATCCCAAGAATCAGATCGAACTCCCCAAACGGTAGTTCCATCAGATCAGCCACAAATACTACCCCTTGGAGTTCTAGGGGTACATCCCTATACATCTTATTTACTTCTATAGAGTGACTTAGAGGGCTAATTACTGTCATCTCCCTAGAAGTAGTTTCAAAGTCTAGGTTCATGGTTTCCACTATGCTACTAGCAACATACGAATGCGTCGAACCCACATCTATCAAAGCAGTTTATGGTAATCCAAAGATTAAGAAAGTACTGGTTATGACGTCCGATGCATCGCCTTCCTCTCGATGCCTTGCTGAATATACCAATCCAGGCTGTCTTGCTTCAGTGTTGCGTACCTCGCTCGGTGCTCCGCATACCCGACCGTAACCATTACCTCCTCTGCCAGAACCACGACCCCTCTGCAGTTGCGGTCCCTCAATCCTGAACTAAGCACGGCTCTGACCCTCAGATTGAATCTGGGCTAACTTTCGTGGATAGTCCCTCACACGATGATCCAACGACCCACACTCAAAACATCCTTTGTCACCCATCCAACATCCTCCCCAATGAGATTTTCCACACTAATTACATCGCTGGGTCCCCGATTAGCAAGAACAGCCTCCCGACCGATTGACCCACCATGCCTAGCCCTCTTCTAAGAGTTTTTGACTGATCCAGATGATCCAAAACCTCTCTTTTGTCTATTTCTATCCGTATTCTATTTCTTAGATTCCTTGACCCCTTCGGCTACCTTAGCCTTCTCTACCAACACAGTAAACTCCCACTCCTGCTGTGGAGCAATCAACAATCTCAGCTCATCCCTCAGTCCATCCTTGAACCTGACACATCGCTCATGCTCCGTAGCCACAATACCTCGAGCATACCGGCTCAACCTTAAGAATTTCGCCTCGACTGATCTGGACTTACTCCCCGAACCAAATTTTAGAAATGCCTTCCTCTGCGCATCAATATAACTAGACCCAATATACTTTTTACGATAGGTCGCCTTGAAATAATCCCAAGTGAGATCATCATTGCAAAGACTATCCCGAACCGTGAGCCACCTTGGTATGACTCATCCCGAGAAGTGAAACTACCCTTTCGGTTTCTCCAAGAATCGATCCAAATCATCCATGATTCGCTCCATCACCTCCAACCAATACTCAGTCGTATTGGGCGCCACACTAGAAACACCTCAGAATACCTCAGCTCCATTGGCTCGGAGTCGCTCAGATACAGATTTCTGATCTCTCGTACCTCCACCTACTCCAGCCACTCTCTCAAGAACTCGCAGCATCACCTGCGACACTGCATCATCCCCCGTCTGATCCTGGTACTCAACACCAGCAGCTGGTGGTGGTGGCATCTCATTCTCTGACCCTTGACCAGACCTAACTGGTTCCGACACGGTCATTCTGCCTCTACCACACCCACGCACATTACGACCACGTCCCCTAGAACTTATGTCTATGATCGCGATTTAATCTGCTTAGGAAATTTTATGCATTAGCTTCTGTTCCACTGATTACCCACGAACAAATTTTATGTAGGGAAGTTTAGTATAGTTCTTTCGATCATTACAAATTTTTCATTTCAAGTCTTCTACCCTAATTCAGAGAATCGCATTCATTCACCAATAACATCTACCACACACACTTACCACTTATAGGGGTATTCTTGTCATTTCACTACCCGGGGGTTTTTCGTAATTTTAACCTACAGGGGTATTTTCATAATTTTCCAAAATATGGTTCCAGGTGATTTTATGAAATAAGGGTATTTTGGAAATTTTCAATTCGGGGGTACTTCGATAATTTTTCATACTGAGGGTATTTCGGTAATTTTATAAGTCGGGGGTAATTTGGTCAATTTACAAATCAGGAAAATTTTTACGAATCAATGGTACTTTAGTAATTTCAAAATCGAGGTTATTTTGGTAATTTTGTAGACTAGGGGTATTTTGGTAAAAAAATTTCCAGATCCAGGGTAGTTTTTGACAAATCAAGGGGGTAATTCGGTGTTTTCAAAACTAGGGTTTTTATAAAACAATGTAGCTAGTCCCTTTCGGGTTTTAATTATTGAATTTAGCCTGTGAATAAGTCCTCTTGGTTAGGGTGAACCGTCACTACGCACCATGTAGGATTCGAGCGAAGAGGAGTTGAGTCACTAGGACTACTTAAATAGCAAACTCCCCCTGAATCCAATCCTAGGCATGCACAACAATCGCCACACCCTTAACTCGGCGACGTACTCACAGGTTTGTTTGATTGATCTTTAAGTCTTGTGTAATTTTGTGTTTGGAATAAGCTATTCCTAGGGTTCAATAGCTCCTAATCTACGATCCCGTAAAACCCATTTCTTCCACATACAAATCACACAATGATTAGGGGTACTTACCTGGGTGGATTTGGTGTTGGAGACTCGGTGCCATACTGTTCAAACCATGTATATTTTCCCCAAAACTTTTTAAAACCCTACTTTTAAACATTTTGGGCCTCGGGCCCATAGCTGAGCTTTTGAACTTGGCTCGATATTAAAATTGTAACACCCCAAACCGATCAATACACCATGACCGAATCTGGTATGTTACGGAGTGAAATCATTTTGAGGAAAACAAGTGGCCGGTTTAGTTTCAGTAAAAAGCTTCTTTGCTTGCTTTTTGTTTGTAGAAATCCAATGCTTGTATAGTTGAAAATGTTTAGTTGCTTGAAATCCCGAAAGGCTTTTGAAAACTCATTTATTATTCATTACTTCAGAAAACGTTAAAGTCTATTGAACCCGAGTGAATTCTTACTTAGTTAATTTAAAACCGTTTGGTTTTGAACTTGGAAAACTTAGATTTTGAAAATCACATAAATTAACTTTGTTATCCTCTTGTAAGTATTGTTATCCGATGGTAGGATTTAGAAAACCCGTTATATAATAAAAATTTCAAAAAACTTTGGTTATCAGGTTATTTAAAATATGCTAAACAGTTATTTAAAACCCACTGTGGTGCTAAGCCACTGGGACGAGTCGTTATGAGGTGCCAAACCTCTGGTGATCCAAAGTCACGAATATCAACTGTGGTACCAAACCACTGGTGACCCAAAGTCACAGATAACAATCTTCCCTCTCCTCTCATATCACCCACAATAATGCACATGCATATACATTTCATGCCAACATGCTTAATCATTAAACACATATAGTAAACCATAGCATATGCGATTTCATCAGAATCAAATATCTTAAACTTATCAAACGGACTTACTCGAATCCTTGCTCATACCCATAAGGGTACCAAATCGAAATCTACACAGTTTCGGCTTTTAACACAGTTTTAGGTTATTAACAGGTTTACATAGATTATGAAGTGTCTAAGTTACACACCTAGTTACTAACTCGACTATTGAATCCCGAAGATCAAGATTTAACACACTAGATCCCCCTTTCCTACATTCAGCCAAACCAAGATCATTAGCAATAGCCATTCGGCTACACTTGTAAATCCCGAAAAGTTAACGCACAGAACCACAACCCTTACCTTGATTCCTTTCGTACTCCAAACAAATCCCGAAGCCCACTACGATGAACCTTCCCCTACAATCGTCCAAAACTAAACAACATGAAGTAATAGCCTTTGGCTTTTCGAATAACTAAGAGAAAGATTGAGTCGGCATGAGACCTTACCACTGACTTACTAAGACCGATTGATAGAGAATAGATGACCCCGATCCACCGCTTCAAAATCCCAGAGACCCTAGAAGAAACCGATTTCAAAGATGATTAAGAACCAAGACGAATGCTGAAATTTGGCTTTTGTTTTATACACGTCGACAGAGAGAAAAGAAGATTGAGATTCGGCCAAGAACACTTACCCACACCAAAACCGATTAGAGAAGAAGACAAGAGAGATCCACGCTTGATTGATGTGCGGCCAAAAGTTAGAACGAGAAGAGGAGAGTAGAGAGAGATTTTGGCAATGGTGATGGAATATTCAAGGTGAATTCGGCTATGGCTTAAGAAAAGACATCAAGGGAGATTCAGCCAAGAGAGAATGAAAGGGGAATATTCGATTTGAATGATGGTGAGAAGAAGATGAAAGAATCAACAGAAAATAGAGTGGCTTGAGAAGAAGAAGGTACGGCCAACCAATAAAAATGGAGAGCAAAAAGAGATGAGATTTTGAGAGATTTGTGTTTCGGCTTCAAAAAAGTAAGAGAGGAATTCAAATGGAGATTCGGCTAGGTGCTTCAAAAGGGGACTCGACAAGTGCCAAGAGGTTTCGATTTTGCTTCTCAACTGAATGCATCAAGCTTGACTAGCCGAAAGTGCCACTAAGGAATTTTGGCACTCCCCCTAGTCTTCCAACCGTATACTCTTCCTCACACTAGAGTTCATATTTCAGAAAATTCCTCAAATCACTCCTGGCCAACCATTCAAATGAGTTTGAATTGATCAAACTCCTAAATTCTCTCTTCTCCATCCATTTATATCTGTTGACTTGCTCAACAGTTATCCTTCAGAGTTTGAGCTGAGCACAACTCCTCCCCTCTCTAGCGTCAAAAAGAATTAGCAGCAAGGGATTTCTGTAGCTCGAACCTCAGCTCCCTTGCTCCCCCTTGAGGGTCACTTTTCCAAGCCCTAAGTCGCGCCTCCCTACCACTTTTCCAAGGCACTTCTTGTGCTACATTTTACCACAAAATATTCTTAACCCCTAGCTCCTTCAACTCCCCTGAATCAATGCTTGAAAATAAAATTTTCCCTATAGTGAGCCTACCCTTGGCTTATATCTAGACCCTAAAACTCCTCAATTAATAACGCAACTCAAGCCATACACATGCAAATAGTTCAAACATAATAGCCCCTATTTAAGGATGTTACAGAGACTTCGTGTAAGACCACGTCTGGGATGTTGGCAACGATATGAGATTTCGTGTAAGACCACGTCTGGGATGTTGGCATCGATATAAAATTTACGTGTAAGACCATTCCGGGACATTGGCATTGTATTGATTCGTGTAAGACCCTGTTTGGGACAATGGCATCGATATATGATTACATGTAAGACCACGTCTAGGATGTTGGCATTGTATGACTATTCCGATCATTCTGAGTATCCTATTAGATTCTGAACGGTTCAGCGGGCAAGTCCAAGAAATGATTGACTATGTGAAATGTACATCCGTTTCAGGTACATTGATATGCATGCTTTGTATAAGCATGAAAGGTGAGTAAGTATGTGCCTTGATGCAAAGGAACATTTGAGATATATGAATGTTTGAGAAATGAGCAAGTGAGATACTTGAGATATGATGAATTGGTAAGCAATGGCAAACCAAGTGAGCCAAAGAGTTTATCTATGTGCTTGAAATGAAAATATGTTAATGAATTCAAATAGCTATGCTTATGAATGATTTATGTTAAGTTTATTTGTATATGACTTACTAAGCTTTTGGAAAGCTTACTCTATGTGTATGTTTACTCTATTTTATAGGTCGTCAAAGCTAAGAAAGGCTCGAGAACTGTCGAGGATCATCATCACGCTACCTAAACTCAAATTTGGTACTTTTGAAAAGTGTAAATAGCTAAATATGGCATGTATAGGCTAGTTATTTTGGAACATGTTTGAGATGTGTAAATAGCCATGAGATGTGGCTAGATAAATGTTGGTATTATGCATGAGTGACTTTGATGTTTGATTTTGGTATGGATTCATGGTTTTGATATGGTCATATGAATGGTAACTATAATGATACAATATGAGTATATATGTTTGAACAATGAGATGGTTCTATGAATGTGGCAAATTGAGGATGAAACATGATAAGTTTTATATGTGATTTAGTTGTGCATATTGGCATTTAAGTTAGCATGATTAGAGATGAGATTGATTGGGATGATATGTTGATCTTAAGACATAATTTTGGTTGTCAATTGTGTATGGCATATTACTTGTTTGAGCTTGTAGGTATGACCCTCGTGTGGGTGGCAATTTGGCCTTGAAAATGGCCTATAATTTCCCACACGGTTGAGCACACAGGCGTGTGGCTCGACTGTGTCCCTTATGGTTGAAATTCCAAACAAGTCAGGATTGACCATGGGCTGGACACATGGGCGTGTAACTGGCCGTGTGGTGCAAGTCAAGATCGACCACAGATGAGGCACACGAGCGTGTCCATTGCCTTGTGGACAAGTCAGTATGTATGCCCTATTTTGGCAAGGCTTAGACACATGGGCGCGTCTGAGTCCGTGGGAGGCACACGGCCTGCCCACACGGGCGTGTGACCTTTGTAACTTAGAAAAAGTTTTAAATTTTTGAGAATTTCTGTACATGTTCGGTTTAGTCTCGGTCCTATTCTAAAGCATGCTTAAGGCCTTGTTGACCTATTTAAGGGACACTTTGTTGTGATTTGACATATTATGTTATGAAATGTCTTAAAAGATTTTGATTTTCTGGTAATACCTTTTAACCCTAATCCAGAGACGAATATGGGTTAGGGGTGTTACAAATTAAATAGGCTAAGATAAATTAAATTCAGCTGGACAAAATTAATTGAAACATGAATTAAATTTGTCTTAAACTTTGACACACTTAATTAACTATTAAACATCTATTAAATATGTAATAAACTAAGACACATTAATTTTAATTATAATGTCCAGATTATGACACATTAAAAAGCAACTTTAATTATTTGAGCTAAATACATTAATTTAACTAATACTAAACTTAAGGTTTATTTCTAGCAAAAGTGCATAAGTTAAACCGAGTTAGGTTTGAGCTGATTGAGCTAAATTTGAGCTTAGTTCATCTCACAAAAGAATACATGGTGAACTCGTTGGGCTGGCCCAAGCCTCCTCAATGTGTCCAACCAAGGACTCACCCCACACTTGATCTACTAGGGCCGAAATAGCCTCTTTGAAGTGCTTAGCTTGCGCTCGGGTGATGGGACCTTGTGGTAGCTCCAAAGGCTCCTTACTCGAGGTAGGTGTGACCCAAGGCGTGGCAGTATCACGTAACGTCCAAATGGTTTTTAAATGCTAACTTGGATGTCCAATTGCTATGATGAAAATAAGTTTTAATTAAATAAATTTAATTTGGAATGCCACGTAGGACATCCAAGTTGGCATTTAAAACCCATTTGGACTGCCATGTAGGACTACCGTTAGAGAGGTAACGGAGTTTAACAATAGAGTGACCACTTCATAACAAAACGATAACGTAAGTGACTATGACATAACATTTCAAACATAAGTGACTAAAATGTAATTTAAGGTAAACAAAAGTGACTATTTTTGTAGTTTACCTAGTATAGAAATAGATATAATTTATCAAAAGTAAATAGGTAATTTCATCATTCTCTTTTTTGGTATTTCTCTTCTCAAAAAGGAATCAAAATCGGAATAAAAAAAAAGCTCTGAAAGAAACAGACAGGCTATTGGAGAAAAGATTGCTTGTTGTTGTTAAAAATGAGAAGAATGGCCTGCTATTATATTGTTTTTTGAAGGGGAAAAATGGTAAAATAGTAGTGTCACTTTCCACAAATAGGAAAGGATTAATATTCTGCAGTAGTTAGGATTTCCCTCAACCAAAAATATTCCGCAACAGTCAGAGGATTTTCCTCAACTGAAAATATTTTGGAAAACAAATAAAATATTTGTCTTACCAACTTTCCCTCACTAATGCAAAGTAATTGAAAATTTTTCTAAACATGAGAAAAGGTAAAACATGAGAAGAGCAATAGTGAAATTAGTCGCTTAAGCACAAGTATCTTGTGGATTGACCTAGTACATAGTGAAATGAGTGATTTTTCTCTTTAACAAGTGAATGAATCTTGAACTTGTTAAGATAAGGGTTAATTTATGAAACACGACTAATCTAAAATACAATTGATTTTTCACAATAGATCAACAAGTTTTAGCCAATATACCTCGAGTTGCGGGTAAGTGCTCTAGAATGACTGTCCAATGTCTTTCATAGAAGGTGGCTAGTTCTTCACACTTACGTAGGTGATTTCATCAAGTCTATCTCAATATAAACCACTCGAATCATAACTATGAAATCATTAAGAGCATTTGTTAAGCTCACCCTCTTAAATTTAAGTTTGATGAATTCATCAAGTCCATCTCAATAGGACCACCCAAACTCTAAGTTATGAACTCATTTATGTAACACCCCATATTTGACCCGATCGCCGAATCCGGACTATAGGGTGCTACATTCCATGTCCAAATCTTAACCAACACATCCATTAGTACATTCCACAATTCATTTTCACGTAATACAAATATTACTTAACACGATTAGCTATTTGACTTCACCAATTACAAGAATTTGTTACAATTATATAACTTTAATTTATGATAAAAAAATTTTACAAGGGTAACATTACCATATTAAAATATTTACTTAGCCTTGAAATTAATATTCTAACCATATTTAATTACATTTTGACTATGACCACGAGGCTTAGCCTTTAGTTCACCAGATTGTATGCATATTACAAGCTGAAAAGTAATTTTACTGAGCACGACAAATTTTGGCACAGTCCTCTTTGAATCCTTGAATTTCCCTTTTACACGCAATTCATAATAACACATAAGTAAGTACAAATGAACTTAATGAGTTGTCTAATACCTTGTCTTAGCACAATGCTAGAAAGCTTGTACATCTTGGAAGGCAATTCACTCACTCAATTGCATTGGATCTATTATGGACGATTTTTGAAATCGGAGATTTCACATTTGGACCATAAACAATCTTGCACATATAAGGCTCCCACTTATGAGATTTCAAAGACATATAATCATAAATACAAATTTATAGACATTTGACGTTTTGGTGGATCATACCCGTGAGTTGCATCAAAGAATGAGATAGCCAAGTGAGGTGGGTATTGGCGAATGGTTTCATTGTGGACTTCTATTAATAATTTTTCTAACGGACACAAGTATGTGGATCCATATTTACAAATACATATACATTTCACAGAGACTTAGATAGATACATGCTTGAATAGGCAACTCATCCATTACGGATTAGTAAGAAAATGATTTCTTATATAAAAGGGGTTCATATATGAACTATTTTGCAAACTTCCACAAGGTGGAATCCACGTATAGCTATCATGTAGCGAATCGGTGAACTGTTATACATATAAATTCATATAGAAGATTCATAGATGTGTACTCATATATGGAGGACTCATGTGTATAGATCCCTATACGAATACTATCATGCAAATTCATTGAAGGAATTTCATGATCGTAGCAGATTCATACATACGAGTTCATAAACAAACATTAACATGTAGACCCTATACGCAGGTTGTTTCACGGATGTTCGCATTAAAGAAACATGTATAAATTTGTCATAAAACCAGAGAATAAGTCCATTGGATGTCATACATCTGAGACTCACGAATATGGTAGACTTTCATAACTTACATATGCGAACTCAAAAGTACAAATCCTTAAAAGGAATCATCATATAGAAATAGATTCACATACGTAAACTACCTCTCGGCCTCCTTTGGATTATGTCATGCAAGCGAATATGGCAAAACCTCCTGGATTGTGCCATGTAGGCAATTTGGCAGACCTACCTATATTATGCCATGGCCATGGACTTACTTTCATTCATATGGATTAAAGCCTTAAACTCCACAAAATCTCATATTACCCTTAAAGGGCTTTCATACTACCTATAAAGGGCTTTCATATCCATGAGCACATATTTTACGTACAACCAACCAAACCTCCATAAAATCAAATGCCATTAATACTCATTCCCGTTCAACCCGCTCGAACCTCCGCAAAGCTAAATAACACGTGGTACAGAATGCAAAACATGACATATCACTCTCTATCATTACTAGTACATCCCTCCACACTCTGCATATCATTCATATACATGCATTCATACACAAACACTCAACCAACACTATTGTTAATACACGGCACATAGTATGCCAAACATTTCATCTACACATGGTTAAACTTACAATCAGTCATGCTTATACAAATTAACACACATCATACATCACGATACATCAACATTCAGCCATAGAATAACTCGTCATTTGCACAATATTCAGTCATAGAATAATTCGTCATTTGCACAACATTTAGCTGTAGAATAATTCATCATTTGCAAAACACTAAATTAACATAGTTAACGCACAATATTGAAAATAAATGAGCACCCATTTTAGACACTGGTTCGGAACTCACGAAAGTTGACACGAATCCGGTTACTTAATTTTCCTTGTTTCTTAAGCCTCTTTAGCCAAATAAACACAACAAAAATTCAGAAATCTAACGAAGACAATTCACCATCATAAGAACCATAACATATTTGCATGCAAAGACAATTTAATGATTATTTGCAACTTTACCCATTACAAAATAGAATCAATGGATTAAGCGAAATCCTTAACTTTCTTTCATTTTCTTAAATCATTAATATAGATAGGTTATAATGTTTACCACTACGAAATTTTACAATTTCTTAATCTCAAACTTCAAATGTTTTGCTTCATGCATAATGCTCCTTAATCCTTCTCTCTTCTAGAACAGAATAGAGAAAAAGATGAATAAAGAACGAAAAAAATGAAAGAATAGCTTCAAAAATCAATTCAATAGAAATTTGTAGATATCTCAAATCATCATGTCTTCTGATAAGAAGTTTCTAGTTCAAAAGTAACTGAACTAAAGGTTGAAATCCAATTGTAACACCCCAAACCCGGTCAATACGCCACGACCGAATCTGGTATGTCACTAAGGAAAATAATTTTTGAAAGAATCGAATTAACAATTAAATTTTTGTGAAAAACTCTTTGTAATTCTTTATTTGTTCGAAAATAAGTTAAAATTGAAATTTACTTCGAAATTAAATAAAACTTTAAAACTTAGTTGATAAATCATATGATAGAAAACATTTATATCTTTTTAAGAAAATTTGAAATATCATTTTGGAAAATCCGTTTGCAATTGAGTATAGAAACTTGAATTTTGAAAATCACTTAATCTGTTGAAAACATTTAACTTGTAATTTTACTATTGAACTATTCATGTTACCAGATGGTAAGATTTTTAAAACCATTGCGAGTTTTTAGTTTAGAAAACTTTGGGCTCAATTATTAAATTAACCAAGTAATTTAAAAGCCATATTTTAAACATATTCAAAACATAAAAATAATCCAAAACATAATTAAGCAGGCCTTATTACAAATCCATAAAATATGAAAACCAAATTAAAATAAAGTACCCAATTGGAAATTCAAGTAAAACCAAATTTTATTGCATGGCCTCCTCGAGTTCATCAGGCTCCTCATCCGCAAACTCACGAATCACACGAAAAGATAAGGGAGAAGGTGAGTCACCAAGACTCAGTGCATATTCCTCTCCGGGTAAATACCACATACTTACACAAATTATAACAAAGTAACATATATGTATAATGCACCCAACCTAGCCATCCATAACTCCTTTTCTACCCGTGGTACCAAACCTTTGGTGGTGCCAAACCACCGGTGACCAGAAGTCACGATATAAATGTGATACCAAATCACTGGTGACCAAAGTCACGAATAATCCATCCGTGGGGCCAACCCGTGTGATACCAAATCATGGCGGCGATCCCATATCTCAAAAGTGGGGCCAACCCATGGTGGTGTTAACCATGAGGACGAGTCGCTATGAGGTGCCAAACCTCGGTGTCCGAAGACACGAATGTGATACCAAATCACCGGTGGTGCCAAACCACCGGTGACCGAAGTCACGAATCATCAAGTTGTGGGGCCAACCCGTGTGATACCAAATCACTGGCGGCGATCCCATATCTCAAAAGTGGGGCCAACCCACGTGGTATTAACCACGGGGACGAGTCGTATGAGGTGCCAAACCTCCGGTGTCCAAGACACGAATGTGATACCAAATCTTTGGTGACCAAGTCACGATATCAATCTTCCTCTCCTCTCATCATGCAGGTGCAATATGACATAATAATTACGTGTATGCGTTATGTCGTGTATGCTAGACATATATCAAATATAAGTATAACATGAATTACCATCATAATCGGATAGACATAAAACAACATAATCATGCTAATCAACCTCTAAGGTATAACAGTAATTTTACCTACCAAGGGTATTTTCGTAATTTACCCACCAAGGATATTTTCGTAATTTACCCACCAAGGGTATTTTTGTAATTTACCAACCATGGGTATTTTTGTAATTTACCTACCTAGGGTATTTTGTAATTTACCCATCAATGGTATTTTAAGTAATTTACCCACCAAGGGTATTTTCATAATTTACCCACCAAGGGTATTTTGTAATTTACCCACCAAGGGTATTTTGTAATTTACCCACCAAGGGTATTTTAAGTAATTTACCCACCAAGGGTATTTTCAGTAATTTACCCACCAAGGGTATTTCAGTAATTTACCCACCAAGGGTATTTTGTAATTTACCCACCAATGGTATTTTCGTAATTTACCCACCAAGGGTATTTTCATAATTTACCCACCAAGGGTATTTTTGTAATTTACCCACCAAGGGTATTTTCGTAATTTACCCACCAGGGTATTTTAAGTAATTTACCCACCAAGGGTTTTTTAAGTAATTTACCCACCAATGGTATTTTCGTAATTTACCCACCAAGGGTATTTTCGTAATTTTGTACTTGGAATGGCCTTTCTAAAGGTGCGATTGTCGCCTTGAGCGACTAACTACCATTTTGGTCTTTATCTGATTGTTGGGCCTAAAACCGATTTCGGCCCATTCGGGCCCACACGCCGTGTGGCCCACCTAACACAAATCTATCCACGTATATAAGTTCCACCTAGTCTAGTTCACTATATACTATATCATCATACAATTTATTCCAATTGGGCTACGACCCATTGGGCCCATTTGACCATCGCAGCGTTGCAATTTCAACCACAAGAATACTCACGATGGCCTCAACTATCGCGTTGAAGCCCCACGTGCACTCGCATGCTCGTGTGGCTACTATTGCCGTGACCGGTGCCCGGCATTTGCCGCTCTACAACTAGAGTAGAGAGAGTTACACACCGATAGGACTCGGTGCTAAGCACAGCTGCGACCACTCCGTGCCCAACGCCCACCAAAGTATGTTAACCCTTCTCTGGCATGCTCTTTATATAGCTAGCTCTTCACCTTCATTCCTTGTATCTTTCCGATGTGGGATCCCTTCGTCGAGAGAGTTTAAATTAAATTTGAAACTCTTATCGTCCACTCATAAAATAAATACTCCCTTGCTTCTCATGAGATTGAACCGGGCTCCCTTATAACATAATCCACTTTGCTAGCCACTTTACCAACTAGCTCCTTGTGCCTCAAACCATACGCAATTAAATATAACCCTATGGCCAAGGTCTAAATTCATTTAATAAAAATAATCAAAAAGGAATGCAAACGCTACAACTAGAACCTTGGACCTCCTTCCTTCCTTGTGGCGTCACTTTGCCACCGCACCACACACACCACTTGTGTCATTTTCCTCCACATTTTATTCTTAAGGCCTACCCGCCAACCTCCAAGGTTTTTTTTTCACCTAAAACCAAAATTTTCCCAAAGCTAATATTTGATCCGGGACTTCATAGAAGCCCCTAACCTTCAAAATCACTTATCTAAAAGGTCCAACTTGCACTTAAGCCGATCTCCTATTCTCCAAAAAATTTTAAGCATTTGCTACGCCTAAGGCCTATTGGGCTCAATCCTACTAGGCCTAATTTGAGGATGTTACAAATCTACCCTCCTTAAAGAAATTTAGTCCTCGAAATTTCCAACTAACTAATGATCCACGTCCTAACCTACCACACTACGCTTCACGCAAGACTCGATCTAATAACACTAATAAACCAAATCTCGAAACTTCTTTCTCATAACTAGATAACTAAACACAAAAGCAAATCGATATTTATACATACAATTTCTATATCCAAACCAAGACACACAAAATAAATACCAAAATACAGTCATAACATTGTCTTAACAAACATAAAATAAAGGAACTTACAGTTTGGATGCCGGAGACTCAAGGTGCCATACTTCCAAACAACATGTATTTTCAAACAAACTTTTTTGAACCCCATAACCCACAAGTAAGTTTTTGAAACCTAGGCTCGATACCAATTTGTAACACCCCAAACCGGTCAATACGCCACTAATAGAATACGGTATGTCACTAAGGAAAATAATTTTTGAAAGAATCAATTAACAATTAAATTTTTGTGAAAAACTCTTTGTAATTCTTTATTTGTAGAAAATAAGTTAAAATTGAAATTTACTTGAAATTAAATAAAACTTTAAAACTTAGTTGATAAATCATATGATAGAAAACATTTATATCTTTTTAAGAAAATTGAAATATCATTTTGGAAAATCCATTTGCAATTGAGTATAGAAACTTGAATTTTGGAAATCACTTAATCTGTTGAAAACATTTAACTTGTAATTTTACTATTGAACTATTCACGTTGCAGATGGTAAGATTTTTAAAACCATTGCGAGTTTTTAGTTTAGAAAACTTTGGGCTCAATTATTAAATTAATCAAGTAATTTAAAAGCCATATTTTAAACATATTCAAAACATAAAAATAATCCAAAACATAATTAAGCAGGCCTTATTACAAATCCATAAAAATATGAAAACCAAATTAAAATAAAGTACCCAATTGGAAATTCATGTAAAACCAAATTTTATTGCATGGCCTCCTCGAGTTCATCCTCCTCATCCGCAAACTCATGAATCACTGAAAAGATAAGGGAGAAGGTGAGTCACCAAGACTCGATGCATATTCCCTCTCGGGTAAATACCACATACTTACACAAATTATAACAAAGCAACATATATGTATAATGCACCCAACCTAGCCATCTATAACTCCTTTTCTACCCGCGTGGTACCAAACCTTTGGTGGTGCCAAACCACGGTGATCGAAGTCACGATATAAATGTGATACCAAATCCTTTGGTGACCAAAGTCACGAATAATCCATCGTGGGGCCAACCCCGTGTGATACCAAATCATGGCGACGATCCCATATCTCAAAAGTGGGGCCAACCCACGGTGGTGTTAACCACGAGGACGAGTCGCTATGAGGTGCCAAACCTCGGTGTCCGAAGACACGAATGTGATACCAAATCCTTGGTGGTGCCAAACCACCGGTGACCAAGTCACGAATCATCAAGTTGTGGGGCCAACCCCGTGTGATACCAAATCACTTGGCGGCGATCCCATATCTCAAAAGTGGGGCCAACCCACGGTGGTATTAACCACGGGGCGAGTGCTATGAGGTGCCAAACCTCGGTGTCCGAAGACACGAATGTGATACCAAATCTTTGGTGACCAAGTCACGATATCAATCTTCCCCTTCTCTCATCATACGTGCAATATGACATAATAATTACGTGTATGCGTTATGTCATGTATGCTAGACATATATCAAATATAAGTATAACATAAATTACCATCATAATCAGATAGACATAAAACAACATAATCATGCTAATCAACCTCTAAGGGTATAACCGTAATTTTACCTAACAAGGGTATTTTCGTAATTTATCCACTAAGGGTATTTTTGTAATTTACCCACCAAGGGTATTTTTGTAATTTACCAACCATGGGTATTTTTGTAATTTACCTACCTAGGGTATTTTTGTAATTTACCCACCAATGGTATTTTCGTAATTTACCCACCAAGGGTATTTTCATAATTTACCCACCAAGGGTATTTTTGTAATTTACCCACTAAGGGTATTTTTGTAATTTACCCACCAAGGGTATTTTCGTAATTTACCCACCAAGGGTATTTTCATAATTTACCCACCAAGGGTATTTTCAGTAATTTACCCACCAAGGGTATTTTAAGTAATTTACCCACCAAGGGTATTTTCGTAATTTACCCACCAATGGTATTTTGTAATTTACCCACCAAGGGTATTTTCGTAATTTACCCACCAAGGGTATTTTCATAATTTACCCACCAAGGGTATTTTTGTAATTTACCCACCAAGGGTATTTTTGTAATTTACCCACCAAGGGTATTTTCGTAATTTACCCACCAAGGGTATTTTTATAATTTACCCTCCAATGGTATTGTCGTAATTTACCCACCGGGGTATTTTCGTAATTTTGTACTTGGAATGGCCTTTCTAAAGGTGCAAATGTCGCCTTGAGCTTGACTCAACTACCATTTTGGTCTTTCACTGGATTGTTGGGCCTAAAACCGATTTGACCCATTCAGACCCACACGCTCGTGTGGCCCACCTAACACAAATCTATCCACGTATATAAGTTCCACCTAGTCTAGTTCACTATATACTATATCATCATACAATTTATTCCAATTGGGCCTCTGACCCATTGGGCCCACTTGACCCATCGCATTGACGATTGAACCCAACCCACAAGAATACTTGATGGCCTCAACTATCGCGTTGAAGCCCCACATGTGCACTCGCATGCTCGTGTGGCTACTATTGCTAGTGATGGGTACTTGGCATTCTTGCTCTACAACTAGAGTAGAGAGTTACACACTGATAGGACTCGGTGCTAAAGCCGCCACTGCGACCACTCGTGCCCAACGCCCACCAAAGTATGTTAACCCTTCTCTGGCATGCTCTTTATATAGCTAGCTCTTCACCTTCATTCCTTGTATCTTTCCGATGTGGGATCCTTCATCGAGAGTTTAAATTCAATGAAACTCTTATCGTCCACTCATAAAATAAATACTCCCTTGCTTCTCATGAGATTGAACCAGGCTCCCTTATAACATAATCCACGCTGCTAGCCACTTTACCAACTAGCTCCTTGTGCCTCAAACCATGCAATTAAATATAACCCTATGGCCAAGGTCTAAATTCATTTAATAAAAATAATCAAAAAGAATGCAAACGCTACAACTAGAACCTTGGACCTCCTTCCTTCCTTGTGGCGTCACTTTGCCACTACACCACACACACCACTTGTGTCATTTTCCTCCACATTTTATTCTTAAGGCCTACCGCCAACCTCCAAGTTTTTTTTCACCTAAAAGCAAAATTTTCCCAAAGCTAATATTTGATCCGGGACTTCATAGAAGCCCCTAACCTTCAAAATCACTTATCTAAAAGGTCCAACTTGCACTTAAGCCTATCTCCTATTCTCCAAAAAATTTTAAATTTGCTTCGCCTAAGGCCTATTGGGCTCAATCCTACTAGGCCTAATTTTAGGATGTTACACCAATATTTCATCAACTAGTCCACCCAAATAGAAAGCTTTTCAATTTAATACCCAAAGTCACTGCTATAACTTAGGCTTAATTTTTTCGAGTGTGACACATTGAAAGTAAGAAACTTAACCTTTCATATCGGTGAATTCATCAAGTCCACCTCAATAGGACCACCCAAGCTCTAGGATATGAATTCATTAAGAGTAAGAGCTCAACCTTATGCATGTACATTATTCAACATAGGGATACGTAAAATGTATACTATGAGTCTTTACATGGTTTTGTTTGACCACATTGAACTTAAAAAACTGAGTTGGGTATCCACCATGAATTCCTTAACCACTGGGCTTACAATCCATGCCCATCGACGAATCAAAGACTTTTTTCCTATTTAAATGTTTGGTTAGTGGATCAGCTAGGTTTCTTTTAGACCTCACGTATTTTAAAACAAGTATTCAATTCTCTCATAAATGAATCTTCACAAGTAGATTCCTAAGCCACTTGACCTGTTGCTCGCCCTAGTCAAGAGTTATACTTCTCAATCACAGAAAGGACTAAGGTAAATAATCACTTACTTTAACTTCAATGAAGACCATTTGGAGAAAGCTCAACCTTGATAACTAGCATAGTAACTTCCAGACTATGACACTCTCCTTTACTTACTATGTCAATGAGGGTCACTGTAACATCCTAGATTAGGGGTTGTGCGTTTGGAGCATAACTCAAGTGTTAATAGGCTTTAAGTGTGGTTGGTGATGTTTTAAAGGTTTTTAAAACTCTAGGATTAAAAGGGGGATGCATTGGAAATTTTTGAAATTTTAAGTTAAAAGGGAAAATTAAGGCAAGGTGGCCTTAAGAGAAAAAGTATGTGAAATTTGACACACAAACAGGCTTGGAAAAGTGGCACGAAGATGCCACTTAGGGCCTCTAGAAATGGCGCCACATGCAAGGGTGTTGGGCTGAGTTCGAGTCACATGAGAAGCAAATAAAAGAAGTTTTATTTTGCTTCCGAAGCATAGAGGTGGATGGCAACAAGGCTCTTAAAAGGGAGTTTTATTCTCTTTAAAATTGACTAAATAAGGATAAATGATTATTTATCTTAAGTATTTTTAAAGAGATAAATAAAGGATTTATTTATCATTATTCCCATGAGATAAAGGTTGGATTAAACTCTTTTATTTTATGATAATTAAAGGATAAAGCTATCAAATAGAAGAGTGGTGGCCAAGTAAGGATTCCTTAGATGATAATTTCATCTATAAAAGGAAGGAAGAAGGGCTACTAATTAATTTTCTTCCTTCTCTTCTCTCTCTGAAATTCTTAGGGTTCTCTTCTCTTCTCTTCTCTTTTATTTTGTCTAGTCAATTCCTAACCTCCCTCTCTTTTATTCAAAACCAAAACACAATCCAACCTAGCCAAATTCTTCATAGCACCAAAAGCCAAAATGCGCCAAAGTCGAATCTTTGTTGTGATGACGGAAGGGTGTTGCGATTTCATCCAAAAGGTAAGATCAACTATTATTTGATTTTCAATCTCTCTTTAGCGAAATATAGGAATCTAACTCCTTTAGAATTCCATGGCCAAAATTTGGAAGGTTTTCTTGGGATCTAGTAGTTGTAAGCCTACAAGCAGCGATTTTGGGATTTAGAACCATAAGGTAAGGCGATAGTGATTTTTGACCATAGGCCATTTTGGTATATATGTTAGCCGATTCGACTTAGGTGGTGTAGGAAGGAGTTCTACACTCGCAAAGGTGCAAATCGTTAGACGTGGGTTTCGGGATTTAGTCAATTGTGCTAATCAGGTGCGTAGTTATCGCACTGTCTCTTGAATGCTTAAATGAATGTTTAAATGTATTATTATGAATATGTGTATAATGTGAATGATAGCCGAAATAAGGGCTAGGATGGTGGATACCCATAATGGGTAATCGATTTATCAGGTCAATGCTCTATTTTGCCTATGATATATGTGTGATATTTGTGGTGAGCATGTGATAAATATTTACTCTGATTGTTAATCTGACATGATACACATATATGCATGGGACTTGGGATGTGAAAATTGAAGGAAAGGTTGTATATCATTATGTACGTGGTCTAATGCTAGCCTCGTGCTACATTAGCGCTTAATGTTAGCTATGTGCTTCATCAAGGAGGTGTTGGCTAAGTGCCCATCTCGTGGTTGATAGTTGTGTGCATCACCGTGGGTGATTGATATGTGGGATCCTATGGGATTGGTGGCTCGACCATGGCCTTGAGCAAACAAGTCCGCCAAAGTAAGATATGTGGATCATTATGTGATCGGTGGTGGATTAATACGGCCTTGGCGAAGTGCGCCAAGGTAGGTGTAATGGATGGACCCTAGGTTGGGATGGGCTTCATAATTGCATATTTATGTGTATGGATGTGTGGATATTGGCCAAGCCCATATGTGGAGATATGTGAAATGACTATGCACTGAGTCGGTTTGACTCACCCAATATTTTAAACCTTTCAGGTGATGCGTAAAGCTTGGACCGGGTTGGAGTGGATACAAAGGTGGCCATGCGAAGCGATTTTCATCGAAAGATATTTTTAATTAATTAAGCATTTATATCTTGATACTTTGATTATTCAATTATTGTAATAAGGCCCTAAAAGTATTTAAAGTCGGTTTAAGTGTTTCTCATTAAGTTTATTATTGTGTTTTATTATGGATTGACAATTGAGGAATTATTTGCAAGCGATTTTATTTAAATCTATATATACTAAAGTTTTAATCAGGATATTTTATAAACACCACACCTTACTTAAGAATTTTAATGAACACTTGTTTTCTAAACTTAACAAAATTTTCGTGTTTTATCCTTAAGTTCAAATTTGTTTCAAATGTTTTCTGCAGTGGCATTTCAAATTCGATCGTAGTGAATGGTAGGGCTTGGGGTGTTACAAATTGGTATCGAGCTCGGTTCAAAACTTCATTTGGAGGGTTGTGGGGCCCAAAATGTTTTCAAAATGGGCTTTTCAAAAAAATAGGCTTTTAGAAATTTTTCAGTTATTCTAGCATGGCACCTAAGTCTCCGACCCGCAGTCCACCAGGTAAGTACCCCAAACTATCTGTGTGATTATGTGAATTATAGAAGGGTAGAAAAGGAATGAAACGTAGAATAGCATGATAGAAACTTGAACCCTAAGACTACTCAAACACAAATACATAAGACTTAATGCACTAAACAAACCTATGGCTAAGTCAATCGAGTTAGGGTATGGTAACCATGGTACGCATGTCTAGGATTGGATCGGAAGAGCACGGTATTTAAGCGATCCTAGTGACTCACCTCCTCTTGCAGAATCCTACAGTGCGTAGCTTTGGTTCACCCTAACCCGAAGACTTAGTGGGTGTGGCAACCTCATGCGCATGTCTAGGAATGGTTTCGATGGGAGCTTGGTATTTAAGCAATCCATGTGACTCACCTCCTCTCCACTCGAATCACGCCTAATCACGTAGCTTTGGTTCACCACGACCAAGAAGACTCGGTCATAGGCTAAACTCAATAACTAAAACTTAGAAGGGAACTAGCCATGTTTTTTTATAAGAACCCTAATTTTAAACTCTTAAAATCATTTTCTTTAATTAGTGGAAACTATCTTTTCTACACAATTTTTGAAAAACTTCGATTTATAAGATTACTAAAATACCCCTAGTGGTAAAATTACAAAATGCCATTGGTTTATAAAATGTCTAAAATACCCACAGTTTTAATCAACATTATTTTATAACAAGTTCAAAAAAAACCTAATTTGCAAATTAGCAAAAATACCTTGATTTTGGAAGAACTACAAAATTGCCCCTAACTTACAAAATTACCAAAATGACCTTGATTTTCAAAATTTTTGCAACTTTATCGTTTTGGAAAATAAATTTCTCAAAAGAACCCTCAAAGTTTTGTAAATTTTGAAATATCCACAATTATTAAACTTTACAAATTTACCACAGTTTATTACCAAATTACCCCAAAATTAAAATTACCTAAATACCCTCGAATTTCCAAATTTACCAAAGAACCGGGACTATAAAATTTTGAAATACTTTTGACAAAATTATCAAGGAACCTTATTTGACAAATTACGAAAATATCCTCATGAGGACAAATTACATAAATACCCCAGGTAGTGGAAAAACAACAACAATGAAAACTACAACATATCTACGAATGAGCGAAGGTTCATAATTGGTTGATGGATGTATGAATGAATGAAAAGGCTGTGTGCATGTGTGAATACTAAAGAACCACTCTAAATTCCTTTTCATAAAATTTCTTCGGGTAATCAAGTGAAACAAAAGTACTAATTCATAAAACTTTCTCAAATCAGTTAAAGCGCCGATTAGATATGAATTCTAGAGGACGCGGTCGTCGTGGACACAGAGAGGAAGAATGACTAGGTCGAACCCGTTGGATCGGGTCAAGGGTGCGATAATGAGGTACCACCGCCCTACCACTCCAATTTGTTAGTGTGGGCGGCAAGCTCGAGACGGGAAGATCTTTGTGTCGAGGTCATCTTTGCGAGTTCTTGAGTTGGTGGTGGTGTAGGAGGAAATTCAGGAGCTCGAAAGTCTATACCGAGCGATTCGAGCCATATGAGTGAGGTGTTTGGGCGTGTCGGTGTGGCACCAATCTGTTGAATATTGGTTGGAAGCAACCGAAGCGAATTATGGATGAGCTCGATCGACCACCGAGGAGAAGGTGAAAGGAATGGTGGTATTTGCTCATGACGAGGCATATCAATGGTGGCTAACAGTTCGGGATAGTGCCACGGCAGAGGATCTCACACAGAGATGCGTTAAGGCGCGTACGGAAGAAGTATGTCGGTACTCATTATATTGATGCTGAGAGGAAGGCATTTCTAGGGGTGGTTCAAGGAACAAGTCCGTAGAGGAATCTGAGGTGAATTCTTAAGGTTAAGCCGATATGCTCGAGGGTAGTTACTACGAGCATGAGCGATGTGTCCGGTTGAGGACGGATTAAAGGGCGACATGAGGTTGTTGATAGCTCCTCATCGAGGAATGGGAGTTATTTGTGTTAGTCGAAAAGGCTAAAGTAGTGAAGGATTAAGGACTCGGTGAGACGAGGCGAGATAAGGATAGGAACCGGATAGGAGGAATTTTAGATCGTCTGAATCATCGAGGTCTTGAGAAAAGACCGAGGGTTGAAAATTACATTCGTGTTGCTAAGCCACTATGGAAAATTGGACCGTCTGTGTGTTCGATATGGAAGGTATCATGTCGGTGAGTGTTGGGCACCGAGCACGGAATGTTTTAGGTGTAAGTCTAAGTCTCACGATTAAGGATATCCTCGAGAATCCGAATAGGGCTCGGACAAAGGCCAAGGTTATGTCTGTTAGGGTAGAGATGGTCAACAAGTGACAAGGGCTCGTGGTCAGAACCATGGAGGAAATGGTTCGGCCGAGGTCGTGGAGCACCAAGCAGAGAAGTGAAGGTGCGGATGCAAGGCGACCAAGGTTGGTTTATGCGATCGGTGTCGCGAGGGGAAAGATGTGCGAGGTGACAACGGGTAAGTTTCTTATTTCGGATTATCCTTCATTGCTTTGTTCGTTATAAGGTCGATTCGTTCCTATGATTGCTAATGAAGTGTATGGAACCTTGATTGCGAACTTAGAGAATGTGCCTAGGTAGTATAATAGTTCTTTAAGATCGAGTCTTGTGATGGAGTAAGTGGGGTAAGTTAGGATGTACGGATGCTCGTTAGTAAGTAATTTTGAGGACGAAATTTTTTAAGGAGGGTAGAACTATAACATCCTAGATTAGGGGTTGTGTGTTTGGAGCATAACTCAAGTGTTAATAGGCTTTAAGTGTGGTTGGTGATGTTTTAAAGGTTTTAAAACTCTAGGATTAAAGGGGATGCATTGGAAATTTTGAAATTTTAAGTTAAAGGGAAATTAAGGCAAGGTGGCCTTAAGAGAAAAAGTATGTGAAATTTGACACACAAACAGGCTTGGAAAAGTGGCACGAAGATGCCACTTAGGGCCTCTGGAAATGGCGCCACATGCAAGGGTGTTGGGCACGAGTTCGAGTCACATGGGAAGCAAATAAAAGAAGTTTTATTTTGCTTTCGGAAGCCTGAGGTGGACGGCAACAAGGCTCTTAAAAGGGAGTTTTATTCTCTTTAAAATTGGCTAAATAGGGATAAATGATTATTTATCTTAAGTATTTTAAAGAGATAAATAAGGGATTTATTTATCATTATTCCCATGATATAAAGGTTGGATTAAACTCTTTTATTTTATGATAATTAAAGGATAAAGCTATCAAATAGAAGAGTGGTGGCCAAGTAAGGATTCCTTAGATGATAATTTCGTCTATAAAAGGAAGGAAGGAGGGCTACTCATTAATTTTCTTCCTTCTCTTCTCTCTCGCGAAATTCTTAGGGTTCTCTTCTCTTCTCTTCTCTTTTCTTTTGTCTAGCAATTCCCTAACCTCCTCTCTCTTTTATTCAAAACCAAAAACACAATCCAACCTAGTCAATTCTTCATAGCACCAAAAGTCAAATTCGCCAAAGCCAATCTTTGTTGTGTGAAGGGTGTTGCCGATTTCATCCAAAAGGTAAGATCAACTAATATTTGATTTTCAATCTCTCTTTAGCCGAAATATAGGAATCTAACTCCTTTAGAATTCCATGGCCAAAATTTGGAAGGTTTTCTTCGGGATCTAGTAGTTGTCGACTACAAGGAGTGGTTTCGGGATTTAGAACCGTAAGGTAAGGCAGTAGTGATTTTCGGCCATAGGCCATTTTGGTATATAATGTTAGCCGATTCTGACTTAGGTGGTGTAGGAAGGAGTTCTTCAATCGCAAAGGAGCAAATCGTTAGATGTGGGTTTTGGGATTTAGTCAATTGTGCTAATCGGTCGAAGTTATCGCACTATTCTCCTTTATTGTATGTTGTTAAGTATGTTTGATTATGATGTGTATGTTAGCGAAAATAATGGCTAAGATGGTGGATACCGTAGTGGGTAATTGATTAATCAGGTCAGTGCTCTATTTTGCCTATGATATATGTGTGATATTTGTGGTGAGCATGTGCTAAATATTTACTCTGATTGTTAATCTGATATGATACACATATATGCATGGGACTTGGGATGTGAAAATTAAAGGAAAGGGTGTACATCATTATGTACGTGGTCTAATGCTAGCCTCGTGCTACATTAGCGCTTGATGTTAGCTATGTGCTTCATCAAGGGAGGTGTTGGCTAAGTGCCCATCTCGGCGGTTGATAGCTGTGTGCATCACCGTGGAGTGATTGATATGTGGGATCCCTATGGGATCGGTGGCTCACCACGGCCTTGAGCGACAAGTCGCCAAGGTAAGATATATGGATCATTATGTGATCGGTGGTGGATTAGCCACGGCCTTGGCGTGGGGTGCCAAGGTAGGTGTAATGGATGGACCCTAGGTTGGGATGGGCTTCATAATTGCATATTTATGTGTATGGATGTGTGGATATGGGCCAAGCCCATATGTGGAGATATGTGAAATGACTATGCTTTGAGTCGGTTTGACTCACCCAATATTTTAAACCTTTCGGTGATGCGTAAAGCTTGGACCGGGTTGGAGTGGATACAAAGGTGGCCATGCGATGATTTTCATGCATAAAGATATTTTAATTAATTAAGCATTTATATCTTGATGCTTTGATTATTCAATTATTGTAATAAGGCCCTAAAAGTATTTAAAGTGCATTTAAGTGTTTCTCATTAAGTTTATTATTTTGTTTTATTATGGATTGACAATTGAGGAATTATTTGCAAACGATTTTTATTTAAATCTATATATACTAAAGTTTTAATCGGATATTTTTATAAACACCACACCTTACTTAAGAATTTTAATGAACACTTGTTTTCTAAACTTAACAAAATTTTTGTGTTTTATCCTTAAGTTCAAATTTGTTTCAAGCGTTTTTCGCGATGGCATTTCAAATTCGATTAAGTAGTGAATGGGTCGAGTTTGGGGTGTTACAGTCACGCTTTTAGTAACTTTATTACATTGAGTTAACATTTTAGTCTCCATTCCATCTTGGGCCTTTTAAGGCCTAAGGTTATGATCTATTCAAAGCATACTGAACGTAAACTCGAACCTAGTCTCATCTCAATCGTCGATGTAGTCTCGTCTATCTTTATTCCTCTATCGAACACTCAAACTCAACGCCACAACACATAATCATCAAATTACAACAATGAAGAACCTTAATGGTATGATCCATTTTTGACTGAATATTATCATGTCTTTGATACTCAAAACTGCATCCTTCTAAATATGGTTAATGCTAACCGCCCTTTGCAGCACCAACACTAAGGTTCTTAACATGAGAAATTCAGACACATTGGTCATCCCCAACTTAGGCCCTCTCATCCCCTCCATGGTCACCCCATTGAGTGTGGCCATCTTGGCTAACCTCAACACATGAGACACCACTGTGCTATTAGAGGTGGTGAGAGGTAGGCAACATCATATGAGAAGGCCACGAAGAGCGCCTAAGAATCCAAGGTCTAGAGTAGCTACGAGACCAACTCAAGAAAAGGTATCAATGATTGCACCACCTCCAGGTCAGCATGGCTCGACTTATTCTGGTTCTTTCACTAACCCCCTTTTTTTTTCACAAGCATCGCATTTTACACCATATTTCTTTGTTTTTACACCGTCTCCAGGTATTTATTCTTTTTGCATAACCACCTCTGTCCCCACCATATTACTCGTCGATGTTATCAACATATCAGAAAACGACGATTCCGACGATAATTCCTACGCTGACTATGTTTGCGACACTAATGAGAACTCTATATTTTTATGTCATTAGTGTATGGGACAATATGCTTATATGTCGATAGTGATGCAAACACCTTTAAGATCATTGGTCTACCAAGGTGAACCATTTTCGCAATCACCTCTTCGTAGAACAAAGGAGACACGATGACAATCGAGAAGCAAACTACAATCAACCATGGATGAAGGCGAAGAAGATGAGGGGTCAAAACCATAAATTGAACAAAGAAGAAATTTGTCTTACAATCGACAACCACCCCGTTGTGGCACACATTTTGCTCAACGACACAGATGATTTTTGTTGTACTTGTCGTGTAAATCTTAATTGTTTACTAAGTTTTAGTCAATAAGATTATGCAGATATTGGATATGAAATATTTTTAAATAAATATTGTTTTGGGTAGCACCCTGTTGGTTGCGTTTTCACTCTCCCAATTTCAACCCTGCAAAGTTGCCAATCACCCCCAGGAATCCCGCAATAATATTTTCTGAACATTTCAAGTCGACCTCCATTTACCACAAATTGCGAGTGACCAAAACTCAATTTGAATCAAAAAAATAAAAAAATACGAACTTTGACTTAATCGAATCGAGTAATTCGAGTTTTGATTTCGAATCAAGCTAAATTTTACATTTCAAATAATTTGAAAAGCAATTTGGTGTAAATACATTTTTTGGTACCTATCAATTTTGAAAATTACCAAATTAGTCTCAACATAATAACAAAAAAATTCAAAATAATTTTAAAATTTTAAAAATAATATTAATTTTAAAACTCAATATTTATAACAATTATAAAATTTATAGTTTCCACTAAATCTAAATATTAAAAAATCTAAAAATATATAAAAATTTAAAAATTTAAAAAATTCCTAAATATTTTTGAGAACCTAAACACTAAAACCTAACACTAAAAAAACCCTAAACCATGTAAAAGGAAAACCTAGCACTAAACACATTTTTCTGCCAAATCTGCTAAAAACATGTCTCACTAAACTCGTTTTTCTTCTCTCTCCAAAATAAACCTAATTCAATAATTTTCTTAAAAAATCAACATTTTTGGTATTTCACCCTCTTCCATGAGCACTAGTTTAAAATATTTTTATCAAAATATCTAAAATTTTTCATTAAAAATATTGATAAATCAAAACGAGTTTGAGTAAAAGCTTTTGCTAAATATTTCATTAAATTTTCCCTACAAGTTCCAAACAAATATCTTACATGATGATAAAGACGAGATTATTTTATTTAAAATTATTTTTTAAAAAATCTTAAATGATATTTAAATTATTTTGAATTCAAATTTTCTCCAAAATTTTACGATTCATATATCTTATAAGTTAATAATAATAATCCTTTTCTTTATCAAAATTTATTTTAGTTGTAGACTTAAAGTTTGTCTGTAATGATGTTTTATAATTTAAAAGGCAAAAATATTTCAATTAAATTATACATATATTAATAATAATATTTAAATACAAAATTTTAAATTATTCTATATTAATATTTATTTTGATTAATAAATACAATCATTTAATAACTCGCACAGGTAAACTAATTAATATTTATATTTGTAAATTAATCCATCGATAATTTTTATTAAGAAAAGAGGAGCATAATATTCGATCATAAAATTTCTAAACATGAAAGCACTTAAGTTTAAAAAGTCCAAATTCAAAAACTTAAAAAAAAAAGATAAATCTAAACTGACCCAAGAAAATTCAAATCTAAAAATTCTAAATATGAAGAACCTGAGTTTAAAAAAGTCCACATTCAGAAAACTTAAAATAAAAAAATATGATAATTTAAACCAGAACCAGTCTGCGTATGAAAAAAATTAAATCCCAAAAATTCTAAACAAGGAAGCGCCTAAGCTTAACAAATCCAAATCCAAATCCAAGAAACTTCAAATAAGAAGTATGATCTGTATAAACCCATTTTGCCTAAACTCAAATTAACCCTAACCCAAACTCAATTAACCTTAAACCCAAAACTAACTCTAGCCCACTAAAGCCCAATCAGAAAATAAACAAAAAAAAAAACCCTTAAAAGTCTGCCTAGCTCCTGCGCCGTTTACGCCTCTGCCTCCTCGACCCACGTCTGTTCACATCCCATCCACCGCCCTTTGTCGAATACACACACCGGCTCCACTTGGCCACTTACGCAAGCATTAAAAAGAAAAGACTGAACAGAGACCAAGTTGTAAAATACAAGGCTATAAAAGCCGATTCTAAACGTTTGTAAAGGGTTTTTTTTTTTGTGGTTGTTTTTGACCGAATACAAGCAAAATTTCAAACAGATTCAAACAAAAAAAATAAAGAGTAGCAGATTCTCAAACACGAAAAGAACGGACATTAAGCAAAGAAAGGGAGACGAACCAAAAGGAATCAAACCCAGTAGCTTTAGGAGGTGATTTTTACCCTTTTCAATTTTTTTATTTCATTTTGGATCTTTTTTTTACACAAACATACATATATATTAAGTAAAAAGGAAAAATAAAAAAAGGAGAAAAATAAAATTTTACCTTTTTTACCACCGTCTTGTGATGGGTGGCTAAGACGGACGACGGAACATGCAAGGCATGCGCAAGACCGGAATCTGGGCGGACCCCCCTCTGCGAGAGGAAAAAAAGGAAAAGAAGAGATTTTTTTTAAGCGGGCAATAAATGATTTTTTTGACATTTAGGGCCTTAAATAGCCCTCAAAGCGAGCGTCGTTTTGGGTCGGCCCTAACGCTTAAAACGACGCGTCGTTTGCCTCCGGGATCCGCGTGTTGACCCGACCGCCTCGGGATCGCGTGTTTTTTAAGCCAAGGGTTTATTCGCGATTGGTCCTTCCGCGTTTTAGTTTTTAAGTCAAACTTTTAATTATTGCAACATTGGCCCAATCATTTTTCGCGATTTGTGATTCGGTCCCGCAGTAAACGTTGCGTTTTGAGAGGGTACGGAAAATTTCCCTTTGGGTCCCCCATATAATTCGCGCGTTTCAAATAGGCCCTTTTCCTTTTATTTTATTTCAAATTGACCCCAAACTTTCATTTTAAATGCAATTTGATCCTGTTTTAGTTATTTTGCAATCCTTTTTAGTCCTTTTATTATTGTATTATTATAGTTGTTACCATTATTATATTATTTTATGTACATATTTTATCATTATTTTGTTTCACTAACTTCTTTATTATTATTATTATTATTATTATTATTATTATTATTATTATCGTTGTTATTATTATCATTTTGTATTATTATTAGTACTACTATTATTACTATTTTACTACCTTATTATTATCCTTATTATTATTTATTACTCGTATATGTATATATACTTTTTCTTTATCGTTTTGTTTACCGATTGTTGCTATTATATTATTATTATTATTATTATTATTATTATTATTATTATTATTATTATTATTATTAAATATGTTATTATCACTAGGGGTGAGCAAAACTCGATTCGACTCGAAAAAATCAAAAAAATTCAAATTTTGAGTTAAACGAATCGAATTATTCGAGTTAATCGAGTTATTCGAGTCAACTTGAATTTTTTTTTCGAATTTCGAGTTTGAATCGAGTTAAGTTTTCGAATTTGAATAACTCGAATAATTCGAATAATGCGAATATTAAAATATAATATTTTATATTTTTATCCCAAACTCCCAAACCTTTTTACTTTTCCCTCAAAATTTTTATTCCTTCCCACTTTCCCCCCAAAACTTTTATTTCCCTCCCATCCCAACCCTCCAATCTACCCAAAATCCATTTCCTACTAAAATTTTACTCTCCCATTTACTTTTTCTCAAAATTTTACTCCAAAAAACCCTCAAAACCTTTTATTCCCCCCAAATTTTTACTCCCTCCCACTTTTCCTCTAAAACTTTTACTCTCTTCCCATCCCACTCCCCATCTACCCCAAACCCATCCCCCCCCAATTTTTTTTTTATATTTTCCTTCCAAAATTTTGCTCCCTATTTACTTTCCTCAAACTTTTATTCCCCAAAACTTTTATTTTCCCCCTAAACTTTTACTTCTCACCTTTTACCCTCAAATAAAAAATCAAAATTATCCAAAAAATCACTAAACATAAATAGCAATAATTTTATTTATATCTACTATTTATATTATTAAATTAAATTTCACATTTTATATTATTTATATTATTGAATTGTTTAGTCATATTGAATATTTATATTAAAATTGAATTATAATTATGCCATAAAATATTAGTATTAAAATTTTATATTGGTATCAATTTCATATTTTATCTTTAAAATAACTTTTATTAAAAATCACATTTTACATTTAATATATATTTTAATTCCAAAATACATAGTGACAAGAATCTGAAGATAATTGAAATAACTAAGCAAGCAAAGAAGCTAACCCGTATATAAAAGATTAATAAATAAATTATGAGGTGATGAAAGTTAATAAAAATTTGATTAAGGTGGACAAATTTTATTACGATGGGTGATAGTGGTTACAATGACCCAAAATTATTTTTTTAAAATTTAACTCGAACAAATATATTCGATTCGATTCGATTCGAATTCCATCTCACTCGACTCGATTCGAGAAAATTTCAAATCAAATTAGGATGATAAAATATGATTCGTCAACTCGATTAACTCGAAATTTTTTCATTCGATTCGATTCGATTCGATCGAACGCTCACCCCTAATTATCACCATTCTTTATATTATTATTACTATCATCATATTTTCTTTATAATATATATATTACTATTATTTTGCTTACTAATTGATATTTCATTATCATCATCGTTTTGTTATTATTATTTGTATGTTATTATTATTACTATTATTTATATTTTACTATTATTTGTTTACTATTATTTTATATTATCACCATTGTTATTACTGTTATTTTGTTAGCATCACTATATTAATTTTTTTACCTATTATTATTTTTCCTTCTTGTTATTATTATCAATATCCTTATAAACATGTCGGACTAATCTTCCTCGATGTCCTAGTTTTCATAACGACCAACATCCCTTATTAGTGATTCGAGAAAATCGAGCCCTAACTTACTGGGTTCCAGATTTTCTCGTTTAAACTAAACAACGGGATACCCCTTTTAAAATCGCAATACGAGTTTTGAATAAGATACTTGTTCTCGAAAATTCTAAATGTCGCGCCCTAACTTAATGGACTCGACACCTAGATACTTCGAGATAAGCTTCTTTTTCTTCCAAAATAGAGGCAATATTCCTAATTTGGCTTTTCGAGAAAACAAGCCCTAACTTACTGGGTTGTGACTTCTCGTTCGACAAAAGACGGGAGATCCTCTTCAAAAATAAAACCAAGTTTTAAAAGGCGAGCTTAGTTTCGGGAATCTAAAGTATCGCGCCCTAACTTACTGGACATGATGCTTTATCTCTTCGAAAATAAGAGAGTCTTAGCATCCCTTCTAGCGCCTTCAAATTTTGAAAATAAAAAGCAATGTATTTTCGAACCATTTCAAAGTTTTCAACAAATAAGACATCAATCAATCAGTTTGGTACCGATTTCGGGCGTGTCGAGGGTGCTAATCCTTCCTCGCACGTAATCGACTTTCGAACCAATTTTCTCAAAGTTCGTGGACCAAAAAGCTCTGTTTTATTAAAATAAAGGTTATCCGATCACACCAAATAAAGATCGGTGGCGACTCCCTTCCTTTTCTTTTTTAAAAATCGAGTCGACCGCGTCATTTACTGTTTCATCAAAAAAATGGTTACGACAGCTTGGCGACTCCACTGGGGACCTCTTCGTTGAGAGTCAGGCCATAGATTGATTGATCCTTGTCCTTTTGATTAAAATTAAAAAATGGTTTCGGAATTCATGTTTCTTTAAATGCACTTTCAATGTTATATTGGATCTCTCAAATACTTTGGCATTGCATTGCATGACCATTGTGGTCACACCTTTAAGTGGGAGCGAGAAGCTATGCCTTCGTGAGGTTTTCACCTCCGCATGAGCTAATGGACTGCTTTCGGGATACATCTGTACCTATGTCTTCGTGAAGTTTTCACTTCGCATGGCCATAGGGAAATGTATTCCCCTGAATCGAACTCGGTCCATATGAACCTATAATGGGTGAGGATCGAGGAATCTGCTGGTTCGGGTACCTCGAACTTTAGAATTAAATCGAATATAGTAAACCCTAGGAGCCCACCTTAGGTAGAGCTATGTCAAACCTTAATGGTCACCCAGATAAGTGTTTGTTTATTTTACTTGCTTTATATTCCATTGTACTAACTTGTTGTGTTTCATTCTTTTGTGCATATCATTTCATATTTTAAGAGGCATCGATTCACGGTCAGTTTCTGAGTTAGAGAGCTGGTTATGGAAAGCGAATTCCTTGATAAAGTAGAAGACAATGCGGCCGCTCGCACATGGTTAGAGCCAAGCCAATTAGAAAAAAGGGACTAAAAGCTAGAATAGCTGAGCTGGGGCGGTCTCTACACCACTATCGAAGTCAATAATCGGAAAGCCAACTGAAGTAAAGCCTAAACAGAATCGAGGAAATGAAGGGTAAGGTTGAAGAGCTACAATCGGCATTACACAGTAGTGAGTTCCAGATTGAGCTTCTGGAAATGAGAGAAAGGCATTGGGAGGAGGAGCTTCGCCATTCTTGCGAGCAAGTTAGAAGTCGAAACTACCTCATGGGTGAAGCGACAATCCGAGTTCGAGAGGTAGTGATCACCTACAGACTTTGGGCTGAAGGCGACATATTGGCGTGAGATATGAGCTACCACCGGGTCATGATCAAGAGCTAATCTCCTTGCTTGGGAAAATCAAAACCTTAGGCCTTAGGCGAAAGCATATTTGCAATCTGCTTTATGTAAAGGGTTTTGCCTTCTAATAAAGTTTTCTAAAATGAAGTTGATCGAATCGATGTCTTCTTCACGCATTCATGCATTTGCATTACATTACATCATATGCATTTAAGTCCATAGAGAGAGCCTAATTAGTTAAAATTAATAGAGAGAGAGAAAAGGAAAATCGGACCGAGAACCATTACGATTACGTGCCAAGACAAAGAAAATGGATCAAAGATTTGAACAATTCGGAAAGACCTACAAGACCGGATGCAAGAGCAAATGGCAAAACTCCAACAAGAGATGAGGATCGGATGTTGGAGGCTCAAAAAACACGATGGCTCAAATGGCCCAAATCTTTGAGTGGGGCAATGGACAAAGGAAAAGGTCCTATAAAAATTACAGGAGAAGAGAGCGAAGGCATTTGTAACATCCCCAAACCCGGCCCATTCACTACGATCGAATCTGGTTATGTCACTGCGGAAAAACGGTTGAAAGTCTTTTTGACTTAGAATAAAACATGAAAATATACTAACTTTTGAGTATAGTGTTTATTGGAAAAAGTATAAATAAATCTTTGTTATTATAAAATATTATAAAATGCCCAAAATAAAACTTTAGCATATAAATAAGTGATTAAAATAAAATCAAACTTCACATAGTATTCAATTTAAACAAACCATAATAAAGATAATAATAAAATAATTCAAAAATAAATAGAAAGGCCTTTATTACAACCATTATTTAAGCGAAATACTTAATATTAAAACTAACTAAAACATCTTCATCTGCATAGGCCACGGCTTCCTCTAGGACCGGTCCAACTCATGAATCACACGAAATGTTAGGAAAATAATTGGGTGAGTCTCTTGACTCGATGCATAATCACAACACATATTTCCACACGTATGGGCTTGGCCCATAACCATACAATCCACGAACCATTCATGCAATCATGCATCACCCAACCTAGATCCATCCATCGCCAACCTTAGCAGACTCCCGCTCAAGGCCGTGGCTAATCCACCGATCTGGCCGGTGATCCCACATATCCTACCTCGGCGGACACTGCTGCACAAGGCCGTGGCAGAGCCACCGATCACATCGTGATCCCAACAATATTCCGCCTACGGTGATGCACTCAGCTATCAACCGCCGAGATGGGTACCTAGCCAACATCTCTCTTGATGATGCACACAGCAACTCATCAAGCGCTAACGTAGCCCGAAGCTAACATTAGACCACATACATCAACATGTACTCTCCGTCCTTCCGTGATCAAATCCAACCCCATGCCCATGTGTCAATAAATCATGTCAAAACAGCATATAGAGTGAGTATTTATTATCTATCATTACCACATCATACATATATATATATATATATATACATCATAATAACTTAAAATCACAACCTTACTCACCTGATATCTACTTACCCAAACATGGTATTCACCACTTAAGCCATTATGATCGGCCACCACACATCATACATGTATAAACGTTAGCAAGCAATTATCCGAAGAAACAGTGCGATGATTACACACCTTATCACCTGAAGTTCTAGACCCTCAATCTCAATGCTATCGCTAAATGAAACTACGACGATCTGCCTAAAGCTGCTTTGCTCGCGTTGGCCCACACCGGTGGCCAATCTTGAGCGCCGAGGCGCTTTTTTCTTAAACTTCGGAATAGGGGCTTTCCCTTACCCTACTTGACTGGTGGTCGCCTCCATCAACACACTTAATCAAAACAATGGTTAATCACCCAAGCATTTGGCTAAGTAAATACTAAAAGAGATAGGCTATCAGAATAGCTTCTTACCACCACTTACCAACTGATTAACAGAGAACGAAGGATCAAATCCACTGCTTAAGATTCGGCCAACCACTAAGACAACAAGGAAGGTTTCGGCAAAGGTTGAGGAGAGATTCGGCTCAAGGAGTTTCGGCAACAGGGTTTGAGAAAGAAAGAGAAGGTATGAGGAGACAAGATGAAATGGTTTCAGCTCAAGAGAAATAGAGAGAAACAAGTAGGAAATTCGGCTAAGTGACCTTGAAGATTCGGCCAAAGTGCATAGGTGAAGAGGAGGAATGTTTCTAGTGTGGTTAGAATAAGAGAAGTGTGAAGGCTTAAGAAGAAACTACAATTCGGCAAGGGAGAAAATGAAGGAAAAATGGGTGAAAGTTTTAGGAGCACAAGCCAAAATTGGCAACAAGGAAGCTCACACCCTTTAAATAGAGTTCACCACCTTCCCAACCCTTAATGACCGAAAATACCTCAAGAGCACCCCTAGCCGTCCAACTCTCTTACTCTCCCTCAAATCCCTAAATTCCCTCCTAGAAACACTCCACACCAACCCTTCAACCAATTCAAAATAAAAACCAACTCATCTCTCCTCCTAGCCACCCATTTAAACTAATTTGAACAAGTCAAAATCCTCCTTTTAAGGTGTCAAAACCGAAACCAACTCCTTCCCCCCTCTCCTGATGCAAAAACAAAAGCAAAAAAGTTGCCTTTGCAGCTCGAACACTGGCCCCCTTACACCATGAGGCGTCACCTTCCCAAGGCCTAAAGTAGCGCCTCCTTGCCACTCTTCCAAAGCAATTCTTGTGTCTAAACCTCCCCAAATATTTCTTTTAAAACCCCCATAGCCAAGTTCCCCCTATTTAGCACTAAAAACTAAAGATTTTCTAAGGCATTCCACTACCTTCTAGGGTTCTCAAGACCCCCAAAACTCACCCAACCACTCACTGAAGTATGCCAACACCTGAGTTATGCACTAAATGCATAACCCCTAAACCAGTGTGTTACAATTCTACCCTCCTTAAAAATAATTTCGTCCTCGAAATTACTTAGCTGCCTAACCGTCGTACATCTTAATTCACCACACTACGCTATAGCTGCGCGACTCGATCTCAAGAAACTACCATAATCTCTGAGCACGATGTCAAGTCCACACTCAAGGTTCTAGATACTTTGCTAGCAATAAAAACAAACAACCACCATAGCGAACAAAACCACAAAGAATATTCTAGACATAGGAAACTTACCCGCTGGCATATCTGTTACGTCACTATCCTCCCTCCGACGAACCGCATATACCAAACCTGGCTACCTTGCCTCAGTTCTACTATTCCCGTGGCCTACTGTTCCCCGACCTCGATCGAAACCATTCCCTCCATGGTTCGGACCACGACCTCTTGTCGCCTGCTGACCACCTCTGACCACCATAACCGGCTACACCTATTTGGGTCCTAGGGACAATCTTTCACCAGATGAGACTTAGACTTGCATCTGAAGCATTCTCGATCCGATTTCAAATTTTCGCCAATATGATATCTTCCACACCGAGCACATGGACGATCCGGATCCCAAACAAGCGGCTTAGAAATACGACGAAGTCTCGACCTTGGTTTTTTCTGAAATCTCTCAAACGATTCTGACGATCTCGAACTCCTCTTATCCCGGCTCCTTTCTCTATCTCTATTCTGCCTCTCAGTCCTCTTGACCTCCTCAGCTATCCGAGCTTTCTCCACTAAAACGGCAAAATCTCTTTCCATTGCAGAGCAATCGAACCATGACTCATTCCATGACCCATCTTGAATCTAACACATCTCTCATAATCCGTAGCCATGATACCCCGAGCATACAGACTCAAGCGCTTGAAACTTCTGCCCGTACTCCGCTATCGACTTTCTACCTTGCACCAAATTGAGGAACGCCTTCCTCTAAGCATCCACATAGCTCGCTCCGACATACTTCCCTTCAAACTTGATCTTAAAGTAGCCCCAGTCCACTCGATCCGCAGGGGCACTTTCCTTAACAGTGAGCCACCACTGGTAGGCTTCATCCCGTAGCAACGAAACAGCACCCTTAAGCTTCTCCTCTGCAGTTAAATCCAAGTCGTCCATAATCCTTTCAACTGCCTCAAGCCAGTATTCTGCCACGTTTGGAGCTACCCCAGACACTCCTCTGAAAACTTCAGCTCTGCTCGACCTAAGTCTTTCGACTCTGACTTTCGAGTCCATTGCCCACATTGGCTCCTGCCACCCTCTCGAGCACCTGCAGCATAGCTTGTGATACTGCATCGTCTCCTCCTGTCTGATCCTGATGTTCCACCTCAACAGTTGGTGGTGGCGGCACATCGCTCTCTGACCCATGGCCAGACCCTATCGGTTCCGACACTGCCATCCTGCCTCTACCACGGCCACGCGGCGGACGTCCACAACCTCTTGAACTCATATCTGGCGTCACGACTTAATCTGTTTAGAAAGTTTTATGCATTAGAAATTTTTGTTCCACTGTTTATCCACGAGCAAATTTTATGAATAACAGTTTCCAAAAGTAGTTCTTTCGATCAATCAAAGTTTCATCTTAAGTTCTTTAATACAAACATTCACATCCTTCACTAAAGACACATACATTCATCCATGTCACTTCCTTGAGCCTTCCCAACCCAGGGGTAATTTCGTCTTTTTCCTATAGGGGTATATCGATAATAACTCATAGTTTTCAAAAGATATTTTATAATTTACAAAATCTCGGGGGTCATCTTGAAAATTTTATTTTTCATACAAAATGTGTTGCAAAAATTTCAGAAGGCAGGGTTATTTTAGTAATTTTGGAAATCATGGGCAGTTTCATAAATTCTCAGAGTCAGAATATCACAATGTTTCACAAAATAGGATTTTTTTGATATTTGGTAAAATAGGAATATTTCAATAAAAGTCGAGAGAAATCTGAAAATTTAGAAACCAAGGGCATTTTGGTAATTTTATCAACCAGGGGTGTTTTCGTAAATTCTCACAAACCAGGGTATCTTAATATTTTGAAAACTCAAGATTTTGGTATTTTGCAAAGTAAAATCATTTTATCAAAAGTTGAGGGTAATGCGGAAATTTTACAATCTGAGGGCATTTTGTAATTTTACCACTAGGGCATTTTGGTAATTTTGTAAATCGAGAAAACATCTTCCAAAATCAGATTTAGGGTTTACAAACCAAAGGGTAAATTTGAAAAAATTTCAAAACCAAGGATTTTTGAAACAGTAAGGCTAAATCCTTTTCGGGTTTTAATAATTGGTTTAGACCATGAACAAGTCCTCTTGGTTAAGGTGAACCGTAGCTACACACCAGGTAGGATTCAAGTAAAGAGGAGGTGAGTCGCTAGGACTGCTTAAATACCAAGCTCTTCTTGAATACCAATCCTCGACATGCGTCTGATGGTTGCCACACCTTAACTCGACGACTTACTTCACGTGTTTGTTTAATAGCCTTAAGTCTTATGCATATGTGTGAGTAAACTAATCCTAGGGTCCAATGGTCCTAACATTCTATTCTCTGAGCCCAAATAATCCCATAACAATTCATATAAACAAATCACTTCAAAAGTTCAAGTACCTGCTTTGGACTTGGTAGGAATGCAGTGCCATGCCGAATATCCTGAAATAAAAGCCCATATTTTGAAAAGCCCATTTTTGAAAAGCGCTTTGAGACCCAAAACCTCAAAGTCAAGTTTTGAATAGGCTCGATACCAATTTGTAACATCCCCAAACCCGGCCCATTCACTACTGATAGAATCACGGTTATGTCACTGAAAAAGCGGTTGAAAGTCTTTTGACTTAGAATAAAACATGAAAATATACTAACTTTTGAGTATAGTGTTTATTGGAAAAAGTATAAGTAAATCTTTGTTATTATAAAATATTATAAAATGCCCAAAATAAAACTTTAGCATATAAATAAGTGATTAAAATAAAATCAAACTTCACATAGTATTCAATTTAAACAAACCATAATAAAGATAATAATAAAATAATTCCAAAAATAAATAGAAAGGCCTTTATTACAACCATTATTTAAGCGAAATACTTAATATTAAAACTAACTAAAAACATCTTCATCTGCATGGGCCACCTGGCTTCCTCTCCGGACCCGGTCCAACTCATGAATCACCTGAAATGTTAGGAAAATAATTGGGTGAGTCTACTGACTCAGTGCATAATCACAACACATATTTCCACACGTATGGGCTTGGCCCATAACCATACAATCCACGAACCATTCATGCAATCATGCATCATAGCCCAACCTAGATCCATCCATACGCCAACCTTAGCAGACTCCCTACTCAAGGCCGTGGCTAATCCACTGATCACAACCGAGTGATCCCACATATTCTACCTCGGTAGACCTGCTGCACAAGGCCATGGCAGAGCCACCGATCACATCGTGATCCCAACAATATTCCGCCTACGGTGATGCACTCAGCTATCAACCGTCGAGATGGGCACCTAGCCAACATCTCCCTTGATGATGCACATAGCAACTCATCAAGCGCTAACGTAGCCCGAAGCTAACATTAGACCACGTACATCAACATGTACTCTCCGTCCTTCCGTGATCAAATCCAACCCCATGCCCATGTGTCAATAAATCATGTCAAAACAGCATATAGAGTGAGTATTTATCATCTATCATTACCACATCATACATATATATATACATCGTAATAACTTAAAATCACAACCTTACTCACCTGACATCTACTTACCCAAACATGGTATTCACCACTTAAGCCATTATGATCGGCCACCACACATCATACATGTATAAACGTTAGCAAGCAATTATCCGAAGAAATAGTGCGATGATTACGCACCTTATCACCTAAAGTTCTAGACCCTCAATCTCAATGCTATCGCTAAATGAAACTACGGTGATCTGCCTAAACTGTTGCTCTGACGTTGGCCCACACCCCGGTGGCCAATCTCGAACTGCCGAGACAGCTATTTTCTTGAACTTCGGAATAGGGGCTTTCCCTTGCCCTACTTGACTGGTGTTCGCCTCCATCAACACACTTAATCAGAACAACGGTTAGTCACCCAAGCATTCGGCTAAGTAAATACTAAAAGAGATAGGCTATTAGAATAGCTTCTTACCACCACTTACCAACTGATTAACAGAGATCGAAGGATCAAATCCACTGCTTAAGATTTGGCCAACCACTAAGACAACAAGGAAGGTTTCGGCAAAGGTTGAGGAGAGATTTGGCTCAAGGAGTTTCGGCAACAGGGTTTGAGAAAGAAAGAGAAGGTATGAGGAGACAAGATGAAATGGTTTCATTTCAGAGAAATGGAAGAAACAAGTAGGAAATTTGGCTAAGTGACCTTGAAGATTCAGCCAAAGTGCACAGGTGAAGAGGAGGAACGTTTCTAGTGTGGTTAGAATAAGAGAAGTGTGAAGGCTTAAGAAGAAACTACAATTCGGCAAGGGAGAAAATGAAGGAAAAAGGAGTGAAAGTTTTAGGAGCACAAGCCAAAATTCGGCAACAAGGAAGCTCACACCCTTTAAATAGAGTTCAGCCACCTTTCCCAACCCTTAATGACCGAAAATACCCTCAAGAGCATCCCCTAGCCATCCAACTCTCTTACTCTCCCTCAAATCCCTAAATTCCCTCCTAGAAACACTCCACACCAACCCTTCAACCAATTCAAAATAAAAACCAACTCATCTCTCCTCCTAGCCACCCATTTAAACTAATTTGAACAAGTCAAAATCCTCTTTTTAAGGTGCCAAAACCAAAACCAACTCCTTCCCCCCTCTCCTGACGCAAAAACAAAAGCAAAAAAATGCCTTTGCAGCTCGAACACTGGCCCCCTTGCACCATGAGGCGTCACCTTCCCAAGGCCTAAAGTAGTGCCTCCTTGCCACTCTTCCAAAGCAATTCTTGTGTCTAAACCTCCCCAAATATTTCTTTTAAAACCCCCATAGCCAAGCTCCCCCCTATTTAGCACTAAAAACTAAAAATTTTCTAAGGCATTCCACTACCTTCTAGGGTTCTCAAGACCCCCAAAACTCACCCAACCACTCACTGAAGTATGCCAACACCTGAGTTATGCACTAAATGCATAACCCCTAGAACCAGGGTGTTACAGCATTCCTCTGGGTTTTACCCCACCACATGCACCAGCACAGCATGAAGAGTATCCCCAAAGGCCATCTTTCATGATTAGGCCTCAACAAGGGCAAAATGATATTAGACCACCCACAAACTCTCAAGCAGGTTTTGGATACCAACCAGGAGATAACCTGGCTAATCCTGTTGTACCTGATTTAGATATGGCAGAGAAAATGGGGTCGAGGGAAGAATCTTCAAGGCAGTTAGAGGATCGTTGTAGATGGTTGGAGGAAAAGTTCAAGGCTTTGGAAAATACTGATCACCACCATGGTATTGACGTAAAAGACTTGAGTTTGGTTCTAGATTTGGTGCTTCCTCATAAGTTTAAGATGCCAGAATTTGAGAAGTACAATGGGACCAGCTGTCTTGAAGCCCACATCACTATGTTACGTAGGCGAATGGTGCTCGTGAACAATGATCAACTTTAATCCTTGTTTCCAAGGAAGTTTAGTGGCGCACTACTAGATGGTATAACCAGCTTAGTCGGGCCAACATTAGTTCCTAGAGAAGTCTGGCTCAAGCATTTCTAAAGCATTTCAGCCAAGTTACGGACATGGCACCAGATAGAATTACTTTGCAAAGCATGGAAAAAAGACAAAATGAGAGTTTCAGACAATACGTGCAAAGGTGGAGGGAGGTCGCCATGCAGGTCCAACCACCCCTCTTAGAAAAGGAAACTACCATGCTCTTCATCAACACCCTGAAGGCTCATTTCATAACCCATATGATAGGGAGTACCACTAAGAGCTTTGCCAACATGGTAATGGCAGGGGAAATGATCGAACATGCAATCGAGATCGGCAAGATTGAAGCAGGGAAACCGGTGAAGGCCCTGCTCCTAGAAAAAGGATGACGAGGTGAATAATATAAACATGGGGGACCCAAAGTTAATTACCATTAATCAGCCAAAAACGATGACTACTGAGTATCAAGATTTATCAAGGAAAGAATCTCGCACAAGGAAAAACATTGAAAAACTCTAATTTACATCAATCCCTATGACGTATAAGAAGTTGTATCAAAGTTTATTTGATGCACATGTTGTGTCCCCCCAATATCCAAAACCGATGCAACCTCCATACCCAAAATGGTATGACCCAAACACTCAGTGTTAGTACCACGCGGGGATCACAGGCCATTCGATAGAAAATTGCCTTACTTTCAAGAAATTGGTGGAAAATATCATCAACATGGGTATTGTGAAGTTCGATGACGGAGCAATGGTATACCCGAAGAGAACCGAGGAATAAAAGTTTTTCGAGCATCTGACTTTATGTACTTGGGACCATTTTGAACAATGAGACTGTGGAAGAAACATGTTTTTTTAAAGCTAATCTAGAGTAATGTGTAAAACACACTTGTTGTTTCAAGCCTGGAAGCAATAAGATTTCTTTTGAGAAGTATGCTTGTGTCCAGAATTTTTATTTCAATAAAATGCATCTTTCTAAGTAAATATTTTCATTCTTTACATTTCATACTGAATATTTTTCACTCATGACCATATCATATGAATAATCATCCTTAGGATCATTTATTCTTTGGATTTTCTGCCCACAATGGGCCCCCAGATATCAATGACATGAGCGACATTTATTCTTTGACTCCTTTTAAGTGAAATATGTATCTAGAGGGGTCTAAGGGCTTTGAAGATGACAAAGATTGCGACTTACTTCCCCAATGGTAGATCCTACCTTATGAAGTGTCAGCAGACGCTATGAACTAACGAAGGAGATGAAGATGGAAGCGTAGCTCCTCGTAGGAATAAGGCAAGGCATCGTTGAGCTATTTTCAAGAATTCAAGATGTTTTCGCACGATCATATCGAGGCATGCCAAACTACTAAAACATGGGTATGCTGTTAAGGTTGGGGTTTAAAGAACCCATGTTTTACAACAGCCTAGCTAATCAAGAGGCTCGTGCTATTGGTTCACCAAGAAAGGAAAATTGCATCTGTTATGCCATAAAATGCCAAATCGAGGAAAGGCGTGCCTTCTCTATTTTCCCTATATGAAGCATGGATGTTAACAAGCCGGTCTCCTCAAAAGCTTTTAGCCAACATCGATTCATATTCATGGTCGTTGGTTACCTCCTTTGAGAGGGTGAAGGTCGCTTCAAATGCCAAAATTACAAAGTCGGAATCATCAAATTCAAAAAAATATATTCAAGATTTTGTTTTTGAAAAATGGTTTGAGACTTGTAAAGGTTGGCATAGAGAAGTTACCATTTACCCTTTAGGTTCCTTGAACGTTGGCCAGGACTTTTGTTGGGGCATCTTTCCCATTGGTTTATGAAACAGAAACAATTGTTGAAAGATAAGATTCCTTTTCCCAAGCTTGGATTGAATTAGATGAAGTAGAATTCCTCCAATAATCTTGATTGAAAGTACTCAGCATGGTCAAATGTACCAAAAACGGATACGGGCTTATGACAAAAGGGTTCGCTCAAGAGAATTTCAGGAAGAGGACCTAGCATTAAGAAAGATTCTTCTTATCCAAAAGAACTCCAAAGAAAAAGTAAATGCCTTATCTGAGAAAGAAAGCACATTCTAGGGAAAATGGGTGTTAACCAAGATGGATGGCAAGGACATGCCCAATCCGGTGAGTTGATTCAATAAAAAAGTTTTCAAAAAACACAAAAAAAACACAAAAACAAAAACAAGAAAAGAAAAAAAAAAAGAAAAAAGAAAAGGAGAGGCCAAGGTGAAAACCCAAAAGGGCGCTTTGAGACCAAAAGGTATTTGAGTTGAAAACCCGAGAAGGGCGACTCAAAATTTTGATCGAAAGTGGGGCATCTGATGAGTCTTGCTACGCTCGAAGAAGTATGTTACATCTTGGGGCATCGACAAAGTACTGGATCCCTAAACACATATTATGCTCAAAATGGTCCTCAAAAGTTGGAACGAGAAGCTCAAGTTGCAATATCTGGGGCACTTAGTTTCCATTTACCCATTTTTGTTACTTGTGGTTATTTTATTCCTTTCAAAATACCACCGATAAATTTCTTTCTTAATTGCATTTGCTAGCATTGATTAACTTGTTTGTTTCGAGCTATGCTTCCAATCAATTTCCTCTTGTCCATTGTTACAATCTTTTTCAGGCATTTTGCATTGAAATAACGATTACTGGACTAATAACACTTTCATAAAAGGAGTTTTGCATATTACTCTGGAAGCTTCTGAATAATACAAGGACCTGAAATAAGACTATTGTTTAGAACTCACTTAGCTTAAGGTTTGGAAATATTGGAAAAAGATGATTATCTCTTTGGACCTTTTATTGGTTGAACAAAAAGACAAGACATTTAGCCGATGATACAACCTTGACAAATAACGAGCAATGTCAACCCAACTGTACAAAAGGATCATTCTCGGGAAAAGAAAAATCATGCTCTGCATTTTTGCATATATCAGGCATATACATCTGGTCATGACACCCAGAGAATGGAAGGTGTAGTAGACCAAATTGATTGAATAAGTTACGAATTCTATACCCTGAGTCATAGTGGGGTGGTTGAGATGATACAAATCCTACACCTTGAAGTTGCAGTAGGATGGATGGGAGAAAACAAATGTTATTCTCCTGAAGTTGCAGTGAGAGGTACAAACTTTATATCCCCGAAGGTACAGTGGAAGGGACTCTGAAATCACAGCGGGGCAAGCTTGTTGAGCAAAATATGATCATTTTTTTGGGTTTTCTATCAAAGATACTGGCTGAACGAGAAAGCATGATAACGCATCAGTGATAGAACCTTAATGAACTACAAGCAATGATGACCCCAAGCATTTAAAAAAGGGATCATTTCATTTTGCATTCATACATCATTTCAAAGCACGTTTAGTTAGGAGCATTAAACTCATTGCATCCTAATCATCATAAAAAGACCATTCTCATAACATTCTGCATTCATGCAAATGTCATCCATTGTCATTTAGCTAGGAGCATTCGATTCATTCTGATCATTGCATCCTAATCATTGTAAAAAGACCATTCTCATGACATTCTGCATTCATGAAAGTGTCATCCATAACGCATGTAGTTAGGAGGCTTTGAGTCATTTTGATCATAGAATCCTCATCATTTGCATAAGCATAAGCACATAAAATTAATTCTACAGGACAGGTTCCTCAAAGAACGGTGTAGCGATATTGAAGTTCAGATTCTGTTCCCTCGAGATGATAATGGAGCAGACTGAAGATTGAAGTCTTCCTGAAGATAGTAAGGAACCAAATTGAAAAGTTCAGATTTTGTTCCTTCGAGATGGTAAGGGAGCAGACTGAAGATTGAAGTCTTCCTAAAGATAGTAAGGAAGCAAATTGAAAAGTTCTGAATTCTCATTTCCTCGACGTTCCCGTGGAGTAGGTTGAGATTACAAATCCCGTCTCCCTGAGTTAACAATGAGGTTACATCCTTAATTCTTTAAAGTTTCAGTAAGAGAAGATGGATATTACAAATCTCTTCTCCCTGAATTCTTATTTCCTCGAAGTTCCAGTGGAGTAGGTTGAGATTACAAATCCCGTCTCCCTGAGTTAACAATGAGGTTACATCCTTAATTCTTTGAAGTTTCAGTAAGAGAAGATGGAGATTACAAATCTCTTCTCCCTGAATTCTTATTTCCTCGAAGTTCCTGTGGAGTAGGTTGATAAAACTATTAACATTTAACTATCTAACCAAAGGAACTAATACATCAAAAAAAAAAAATTTGTAGAAAGCATTTGTTGACATGTCAACTGAACTGAAAATATAATATATTTTATAAGTATTAATATATATAATTATTATTATATTATAGATTATAATAAAATATATAACATCAATCGCTATGTGTAATTTAGTATTTTAAAATACATGTTTATAATTATAACTAGCAATATATATAAAATATTATTAAAATTCATTATTTCTATTAAATTAGATTTTGAAGCGTGCTTTAACTTTTGCAAATTGTATTTGGGTATTATGAATAATTTCTTTTTATTTTGGACTTGATATTTGGACCATAATTATTTTATTTTGAGCTTGGATAATAATGAGTATATTATTTGAGTTTGACTTAGTATAATATATTTAGGTTTGTGAATAAATATTTTAGAATATGAATATTAGGTTTATAAAATTAATAAGATAAAAGTTTTCAATTGTCAATATAATATATGCTTAAGGTCAAAAAAGCCCTTAGTAAAAAATGAAAAAAAAAATCAATTGAGCCTTTTAAAGAAAAAGTGCACCTTATTGAGTCCTTAATGACAAAAATAAAATAAAATCAACTAGGTCATTTCATTAACGGATACCGTTAATTGACCAGCTTGACCATTAAAGGTACTGACGTGGTTGACGACAACTACCAAGAGATGATACATGACATGTCACATGGCAAGATGCTAACTCAATATGTTAGATTAACAAAAATTAATTTTTTTTAAAAAAAATTAAATTTAAGATGAATGGACAAATGATTGCTCAAGTTCATTTGAATCTAAAACTATAAAAAGTTTAAAATTATAAAAAATATTTAAAATTATAAAAAGAAAAGAAAAATTCAAATTATATATATATAATTTTATTAAAAATTATATATATTTGTAGAAAGAAACTAAAACAAAAAAAAAAACATAAATGATCGTATGTATATAAATTGACAACTATTTTCTCCCAATAACTAAGGTTAATGCTATTATTAATATTTCAGCATTACCACTCGAAATCTGCCATAATACAGCAGTGGGATCGTGTAGTACCATGTTATACCTAAATAAATCATATACAATTTCATCCATTGGTCTCAAAATGATGGTTCACTTTCATCGTTTTACTAGTGACTTTTTTATCCTTAAAGCAACAATAAAAATATTTTTATTAATTCACATAATATCATAGAATAACATATAATAAACACTGTAGTTATTTTATACACAACAACTCTATTAAATATATATAATTTATCTTTTTTATAAGATAAATTTTAATAGTGTTGTCACCATATAAAAGTAAAATTAATTATTACATTTGAAATTAAAATATTTATAACTTATAAAATTTAAAATTATTTGAATTCGTTAAAGTTTACTTGATTTGATCTGAGCCTGATTTTGAAAAAATTTGAGCCCAAATAGACCCAAGCCTGAGAAAACCTAAACTCAAAAAAATCCAAGCCCGAAAAAATCCTAATCTAAAGTAAACTCGATCCGAGTTTGTCTATTTGTCGACTCTATTAATGCAAGCATAGGAAAATCCAAATTAATTTAATAAAGACCTCTAAATTTCAATTTCAACAATAGCTTAACTTTTAGACATGTTTAAATAAAATTAGACATTCTATCACATGTGTATATGTGTGAAAATTATGTATTTAGATTACAGGTGTGCATTTAAAAATAACATACCATAAAAAAATAAAATTTAAGGGTTTGAAACTAGAGTTATCCATGGGTCGGGTCAAGCCCAACAAAAATTTTAGGCCCATTTGCTAGGCTCGGGCCCACCCATATTAATTTTTTTATATTATTATTTTTATATAATTTTTAAAAATATATAATACATCAAAAATACTAAAAATATTAAAATAAATGTTTCCTAACAAATTGAAAATAACTTTTAAAAAATATGTATACTTAAATAACACTAAAAATGTGCAACTTAACAAGAAAATGCCTCTAAAATAGTAACAAAATTAACAAATAAAAAGAGTTATACAATATCCAAATAATAACAACAAAATAGTAGCAACATAATTATGAAATGATAGCAAAATAGTGAAAAAATATAACAACAAAATAGCAACAAAATAATAAAAAGAAGCAAAAAACACTTCAAATTTTTTTATTTTGTATATTCAGGCCAGGCCGGGCTAGGCTTAGGCCAAAAAAATCTTACTCGAGGCTCGACCCATTTTTTAAACAAGCTTTTTTTTTTTGCCCAAGCTCATTTTTTGGGCTTATATTTTTACCCAAACCCTCCCATTTTTTGCGTGGGCCTATTTGAAACTAATAATATGTATTCACTATGTACAAAATGACTTTACTTTCCATTTTTAATCAAAACCTTGTAATATTATATACTAGAAATTTTATCACATGCATATGCGTGTGAAAACACATATTTATATCACAAAAAAAAAGTGTTTAAAAATAACATACAATAAATAATGAAACGTGTGGTTTGGAACTCATGAATAATAATATATGAAATATGTACCATATTAAAAAGAAAAATTAGCTTAAATTGTGAGTAAAAGGAATTTAAACACATAAATACATCAAATTAAGAATATTAAATGAATACAATTATTTGTGACACCAACTCAATTAACAACATTATTAATAAATTAAAAATCATATCACAAGCATATGCGTGTGGAAACCGCGAATTTAAAACACAAATATGTGCTTAAAAATAACATACAATAAACAATGAAGCTATGATTTGAAACTCATTAAATCACAATAACACATGAAATTAGCAACATAAATATATTAGATTAAAAAAACACTAAATGCACTACAATTATTTATCATGGCATTGACATCAATTGTAAGTTAGTGTCGAGTTGACTTGTTGTAACACCCTATACCCAACTCGACCGACAAGTCCGAGTATCAAATGTCATATGAACCTGAACAATTTAACAACATTTCAAAGTTTGACTTCTACTCTAGCTCGTATAGTACATGTGTTAATTACTTACAAAATTCCTGTCTTAATGAGTTAATAGTCATTTACAAACTTTATATACATGTATAACAAACTAAATCACTATGGCGTGACCTTTAAGGGTGCCCTCTATCTACATGAAACGTCTTCCCTACCCATCTCCAACACTTGGTGGGTCCGGCTTAGTCCCTTCTATGGATATAAAGTCTTTATCTACCCTTCACCTAAGTAACAAAATTTACAAGTGTCGGATAACTTAGTAAGATTTGCACATAACATTCATGTAAGTCTGCATAAATCTTAAGAAATTGAGATTTCTAGCATAAAATTTAACTCATTGAATTTCCTTGAAGAAATTGCGAAATCGGTTAGCAAGGCCAATGCTTTATTTTCTTTGAGTCGTTTATTGGTGAACATAGATCTGGTGCGATCATAACCATGTTCTCTCATGGGTCTTACCCTTATTTATCATTTTTACACATCTCTGATACTCATATTCACTACTTCTAACTGGCCGCGATTGTCATTACCTATAACAGCCCGATTTTAACTAAATATGAATAGTGGTTTTGAAACCACAAATTCAAAGTCGTAAAATTATTTTAATATTATTTTTGGTAATATGGGGTCCTTATGTTGATAATTGACCATTGAATAATAGCATGGACGGTTTTGGGCATGTCTTATATAGTTTTCTAATTAAAATTTTTAAGGTTAAAATAGTAAAAAGTATATTAATATGTAATAAAATAAAACAAAACTTAAAATGCCATGCATATTCATCTTTCATGACCGAAAATACAAAAGAAAAAGAAAGAAAAAGAACAAGCTAGGTTCGGCCTTGGTTTTGCTTGATTGAGGTATGTAATTGTTTGATTTTGATAATTTTTAAGTTTTTGAGATCGTTGCTTTGTGTTTTAACTAACCCGTGCTTTAATTTTCGGAATTAATGATGAATTTGAGATTTTCCATTGTTGATAGCTTGATGATTTTTGAGTTTGATGATGAAAAATAAATATATGTGTTATATTGTCATGTTTAATTAAGTGATTCTTTTAGTAAAACTGCCTATTTAGGATTCAATTGTGAATTTTGTAAATTGAGGGGTCAAAATGTGAAATAAATGAAATAAATGGGCTGCTAGGGACCTTAGTGAAATTCGGCCAAGTTTGGGTGTGGTGAAATTGTAACACCCCAAACCCGGCCTAGACGTTATGATCGAATTTGACGTGTCACATCGACGTGTTGTTTGAAAACCAAGTTTGTCGATAAAAGTTTGTTTCTAAATTCTAAATCCCATCTAACAATTGTTTTGAAAATGTTAGTGTTGTAAGCCTTGTTGTCCAATTATAGGCCGTATTAATTATTATAAGCTTATTATGCTAAAATAAAACCGCGGAAGCCTTTTCTAGTTGTAAACTTTGAGATTTGAAAACGTGATTTTAAGAAAATGGTTATTGTTTAAAAACCCGTGTTTCTTAGACTAGCAGGTTGAAATAAAAAGAACCACCAATAAAAAGTAAAACCCCAAATGGCCTTATTACATAATTATTAACCCAAAAAATTAAAAATAAAATAACTAAGTCTAAGATTAAAACATATCGAGCATGTGGCCCCCTCCGAGTCCCATGACTCCAAATCATCTAAGGCCGGGATTACCTACAGTTAAAAAAGGGTGAGTTACTAGAACTCGGTGTGTAATCCCTAATCATGCAACAATAGTGCAGGCACGAGCCCTATTCGATGTCGATTCAAGTATGGGCTTTAGCCCTATCTGATGTGATGTGGGTCTAAGCCCAAATGATCGTGAAACGAGTTGTAATGCAACCCAACCCAATCCAGCCAACACACCACCCGTACCAACCAATACACCATGTGGGGACCAAGTCGACCCGCCCAGCCAACACACCAATATCGCAGCATAGCTGCTAATAGTAACGTAGCAAAGCTACTATTGACGATGGCGTGGGCCAAGCCACTAAAATCAAAATACGTGGCGAAGCTACTAGATCTGTAAAATGTGGCAGAGCCATTAGTACAATACTTCCTCCAAATACAAATCCCCACCCCAATACAGAATGTCGTGTCATAAATAATTCATGTATGCAGTATGTCACAAACATGATCAGTCATATAAATATCACACAAACATCACTTGAGCTACCACTAGGGGTATAACGGTCATTTTTTCAATTAGGGGTAAAACAGAAATTTTACCCTTCGAGGTATTCGATAATTTCACCCATTGAGGGTATTTTGGTAATTTTACCCATCAGGGTAGGATAATTTTACCCATCGGTAATTTCATCCTTCGAGGGTATTTTGATAATTTTACCCATCGAGGGTATTTCAGTAATTTTACCCATCGAAGGTATTTCGGTAATTTCACCCATCGAGGGTATTTTAGTAATTTCACCCATCGAAGGTATTTCGATAATTTTACCTATCGAGGGTATTTCTATAATTTTACCCATTGAAGATATTTCGGTAATTTAACCATTCAAGAGTATTTCGGTAATTTTACCCATCGAGGGTATTTTGGTAATTTCACCCTTCGAGGGTATTTCGGTAATTTTACACATCAAGGGTATTTCGATAATTCTTACGACCTTTCTAAAGGCCTACTGTTGACCCAGACACTTGAATATATTGTATGCTAAAATAGTGCAATGGGCCCAAAGCCCACTATTTGGCCCAAGTGGGCCCATACATTCGTGTGGCTCATTTAGCCTAGTTTCTGTCACGGCTATGCGAACTTCACGGCCCAATCCAATTATAAATCATTTACCATGGATTCGTCCCCGTGGGGCCCATGAACCTATTGGGCCCACATGGCTTATTTCGGCCCAACGAGGCCTATTACAACCTAAGCCAACGAGAACGTTTGTGGTGGCCTCTACGGTCTAACGCCAACAATTGTGGCTTGATTTATCCCTACGAGCGTTCACACGCTCGAGGGCCCTCAGATGCCGAAAGTTTGACTTTTCGGCTTTTGCCAATTCACAGTAGCACAAGAGTATGAGAACACCTTTATCCAGCCTTTAAACAGTTTGGTGTTGGGTGTACTATTACACACCTGTTATGGGTTGTAGTTGAAGCGCTTCCAAGACCCTATGATAACAACCACCTCATTAATTAGTCACAACTCTTGTTAATCTATAATATTGAACACTTTAATCAACTAACTTTACTTACCACAAACGAATTGTCTCTTGCAGTGGGAAGTAATCGGCCTACCCCTTGATTAAGGAAAATGAGTCCCTAGCAACATCGGTGAGAAAGAAAAGTGTTAGCAATCTATATCTCCATGGCAATTAAGGAAAAACCTTTCGGCCTAAGAGAAACAAAATCGAATAAAGAGAAAAAAACCAGCCTAGATTCGACTATGGTCACCACTTACCAACCAATCGAAGAGGTTGGCCTAGTAGATTCGGTGACACAAGAAGAAAGCGGTTAGTTTAGCTTTTCGAAGAGAAGAAGATAACTAGGCCCTAGTAGATTCGGTCAAGAAGAAAGAAAGGTTTAAAGAAGAAAGGCTTAGGTGGGGAGATTTGAAATGGGGTTTATAAATATGTTTAGGTGAATTCTAGCATAAGAAATGAGCTTGGTGGAGTGGCAAGCATAAGAAAAGCAAGCGCCACTAAGAGCTTAGATTAGGCGTCACTTGCGGGAGGAGGAGGTCTGTGTTCAAGCTGTGAGTGCTCCATTTTGGTTTCTATTTTGGCGGCATGGAGGGAGGAGTTGTGGCGGTTCAAACTCGCCTTGGACCAAGTCAAAAGTTCAAATGATGGGTGGAGAGTGAATGTAGGAGGAGACTAGTTCAAACTAGTTTGAATGGGAGGCTTGGAGTGTTTGGGGGAGTTGTGGCCGGATTTTGGAGAGATTTTGGGGGGGAGTGGACGGTTTGGTATGTGGGAGAGTGGGAGTGCCGAAACTCCTTCTTCATTTTGTGCATTTTATCGGTCAAAAAGTATTTTTGGAAGCAAATTCTCCTTTTGTTAAATCAATCAAACCCCAAGTGTTTTTTTTTTTTCCATTCATTCTCCTTAAGCAAGAAAGTCCAAGTAGCTTTTGCCAAAATTGCTTTGTATCTCTTAACTTGGTGTGTGTGTGGCGAATATTGTTCCCATTTCTTCTCATTTACATCTTGTGTGGCAGAAACTAGCTTATCTTCCTCTCATACTCTCTTTCTCTCAATATCTTCTTGGCCAAAACACCATCCTCCAAAACATCATCCTCTATTTTCTTTTCTTTAAGCCGAAAGCACCCCTCCATTCATCATTCTATTTTCTTCTTTTCCAAAACCCCTTAGCCTTTTGTCACCATTCGTTCTTCCCATTTCTCTTAAGGCTGAATCTCCTTTTCCATTTTGTTAAGGGTGCTAGCCGAATCTTTTCTCTCCTTATAGTTCTTCATTGCCGAATATTGAGGAGTGTTGACCTTGTTGGATTTTCGTTTCAATCGGTCTAGTAAGAGGTAAGTGGTTGGCGAATGGCCATTTCTCCCTCTCTTGTGCTTTGCGATTTTGGGTGTGTTTAAGGCCGATTTCGGCATTGGTTAGAAGGAGTTAACTTTGTGGTTTTGGTGTCGATTTCATTATAGGGCCTTTGGATCTCGGAAGCAAGCAAGAGGAGTCTAAATGTTGGGTAAGTGGTGGTAAGAGATTGCTTTAATGGTTTTCTTTAGAGTTGTTGAGCCAAAGATTTATGAGACTAAATTGTTTGTGTTTTAGGGAGGTCGATTATCGAAGGAACCATTGTTGGTTGGGTTTGGTAGGAAACCAAACCATTTGTGAGGAATAAGGTTTAACGCATAAACCCTTTTAGTTTATTGGTTTTGGTAGAAAGTTATAAGTGACTAATCCTGTGTTTGGCCAATTTTAGGAGCAAGATAATCGAAGGGTTTAAACCGATTCTTTGGGATTAAGCGTGCGTTCTATCAGGTGTGTAAACTAACACACCTTCTTAAGCGAGTAATATGTTAATAACTTTGATTGTGTAAGTGAAAGCAGTATGGTTGTGACATAATACCCAATGAGGTATGGATACGGATTCGGGTAAGTACATTTCATTACAAGATCTGTGATGATATGTGATATCATGATTTATGGTGTATGTATGTTGAGATGTCATATTAAGCATGTGAGCATGATAGTATGATTACACGACTTTGCATTAGTATGATATGTTATTGGGTGATGTGAGAGGAGGGGATATGATATCAGTGTCTTTGGGACACGGAGGTTTAGCACCTCGGTGGTTTGGTACCCTGATTGATTATTGTGACTTTGGGTCGCAGAGGTTTGGCACCTCCCGTCTCGTCAGTGGCTTAGCACCACGATGGGTTGGCCCCACGGTTGATTATCTGGGATTGGCGCTAGTGATTTGGTATCACATGATGGGTTGGCCCCATCACTTTAATTGTGACTCGGTCACGGTGATTTAGTATCACACTTGTGTCTTTGGGACACGGAGGTTTGGCACCTCATAGCGACTCGTCCACGTGGTTAAACCACCGTGGGTTGGCCCCACTTTTGAGATCTGGGATTGTCACGGTGATTTGGTATCACATGTAGGTTGGCCCGAGATGGATCTTTCGTGACTTTGGGTCACCGGTGGTTTAGCACCACATCTATGGATATCGTGACTTTGGGTCACGGTGGTTTAGCACCACGGTGGTTTGGTACCACAGGGGTAGAAAAGGTGTTACGGATGGTTAGGATCGGGTGCATTATTTGTATTGCTTTGTTATGATGTGTGTTAGCATGTTGCATATCTGGGGAGAGGATTTATGCTTTGAGTCTTGCGACTCACCTTCTCCTTATCATTTCGGGTGACACATAGACCATGAACTTGGAGCAGGATGGACTCGAGGTGCCCATGCCATGGATAAATTGAGTTGCATTGATTTAAACTTGGTACTTTATTTGGTGGTTTTCATTTGTTTTATTTGGATTGTAAAAGGCCTTTTTAAACTTATGTTTTATTATTTATATCGTGGATTGGATTTCAAGTATGCCTTAATGATTAATTGGGTTAAAATTTGGCTAAAATTTGTAAAGATCGAGTTTTCAAACTACATGCGATATGTTTTAAACTTTACCATCGGGTATCTGCTTGTAATTTAAGATAAATGAAACTCAAATGTACTCCAACTTGAATGCAATCGTATTAGGTCAACATGTTTTTAAACAACAAGGACTACTCGAATTTCTAAGCGAGATAAATTTGTTTTACTTACACATAGCGATTAAGTTTTTTTAAAATTTTGGGTTTTCAAATGCACCATCGGTTTTAAAGCAGTCATCCTCGAGATTTCTTCAAGTACAAAATTTAGCAAGGCGCTTTTATCGAACTCTTAAACTTAAACCTAAACCTCTCAAATACCTTTTTCCTGTAACATACAGATTGATTGTGGTGTATTGACCGGGTTTGGGGTGTTACAATTGTAATATCGAGCCAAGTTCAAAGGCTCATTTGTGGGCGAGGCCCAAAATGTTTTAATTCGGTTTCTAAAGTATTTTTTAAGAATATGGTTTGAAAGGCATGGCACAGAGTCTCGGCACCGGTCAGCCAGTAAGTACCCTTACTATTGCTTGTGATCTTGATGTTGATGTGAATGGATGACTAGCGATGAGTGGATTACCTTAAGCCGAAATTGATAGGACTCGATGGACTTGCTAAAACAAGCTTCTTTAATCATCATAAGACTTTGCTTTTAAGCGGTGGAATAATTCTTGATGCATAAAATTCTTTAAATCGAGACAAGATTTTAGTCATGAGTACACGAGGTGGGCGTGGTCGTGGGCGTGGTCAAGGTAGGATGACGGTTTACGAACCCGTAGGATCTGGTCGAAATTAGGAAGAGCGAGATCTGAGAGTATCGCCACCCGGTGGAGGTGGTGAGTTTGAGATCGAGGCCGGGGCGACGCAGTGTCACGAGCGATCTTGCGGGTTCGGAAAGGGTAGTTGGGTAGGTAGAGGCACGAGGAGCTAGAAAATCGTGCTGAGCGACTTCGAACAAGCGAAATTTGAAGTTTTCGAGGTGTCTCGGTGTTGCTCCAGCCTTCTTGAATATTGGTGGAGCGGCAGGCGAATCATGGGCGATCTGGACATTGCTGAAGAAAAGTTAAAGGGATAGTATCACTTCTTGAGATGAGTCATACCGGTGGTGGCTCACGGTTGGGCAATACCGCGGCAGAAGATCGACTTGGGACTATTTCATGGTCGCTATCAAAAAATGCGTTGGAGTTAACTACATTAATGAGCAACGGAAAGCATTTCGAGGTTAGTTCGGGAGTAAATCGATTGTCGAGCACGGGCGAGTTCCTCGGTGAGTCGGTATGCTAGGGGTATGGTGGCTCTTGAACACGAGAGGTGTGTTCGTTTGAGGATGGCCTCTGAGATGAATTAAGGTTCTTGATTACTCCCCGTGAGGCGTGAATTTCTTGTCTGGTTGAAAAGGCTAAGGTAGCGAGGGTATTAAGGAGTCGTGAGGCAAGGCATGGATAGGGCCCGACATAAGAGGAGTTTTGGATCTTACGGGTCGTCAAGTAATCCTCGGAAAAGGGTTAGACCGAGTGGGCGAATCGATCTGGTAGGTTTATTCTTGCTAGTCGGGGACCACCATGATGTAACCGTTGTGGGAAAGCTCATTGGGGAGGATGTTGGATGGCGGTAGAGGATGTTTTGAGTGTGGCTCATTTGGACCAGGTGTGAGGGATTGTCCGCGTAAGTTGGCTAGGATTGGTCGAGAATCGGTATGTACTCGATTCGAGAATAATGGACCACCACCGCAGAGGGGCCGAGGTAATGGTAGAGGAGGTAATGGTTTTGGTCGGGGCCGTGGAGCAAGGCGGAGGTGTGAGTAGTTACGAGGCCAAGCAATTTGGGGCTAGTGTATGCGCCGAGTAGCAAGAGGAGAGGGCGACGCACCGGACGTCATAACAGATGCGTTTTAATCTTTGGTTCTCCATTTACGCTTTGATTGATGTGGGTTCGACGCATTCATATGTTGCAAGTGGCATAGTGAAGACCATGGATCTAGACTACGAGATATCTTCTAGGCGGATGACCGTAATAAGCCCTCAGGTCACTCTGTAGTTGTAGATAAATTTGTATAGAGGCGTACCTCTAGAACTCAAGGGGTAGTGTTTGTGGCGATCGATGGAGCTGCCGTTTGGGGAGTTCGATCTAATTCTCGGGATGGTGGTGGTTAAGTTTCGGCGAAGTTGGATTCTTGCGACTAAGCGCATGGTTCTAAAATAGCTAAGGGTGATGAGGTAGTCTGATCGGTAATAGAAGAAATTATCATCCAATGTGGTATCTACTCGAAAGCCAGAAGATGGTCGAGAAAGGTCAGTAAAGCATATGTGGTTCATGTGTATGCCTTGGAGGCTAAAGAGTCTCTTGTGGAGCGGTTTGGGCGATTAGGAAATTCTTGATGTGTTCCACGAGGAGCTTAGGGTTTGCCACCGATCGTGAGGTAGAGTTCGGGATAGATCATTGCTTAAGCTGCGCCCGATGTCTATTGCTCCATATAGGATGGCGCCTAAAGAGTTAGTAGAGCTTAAGGCTCGAGATCCGAGTTGTTGGACGGGGTTTTATCGGGCCAAGTGTTTCACCTTGGGGCCGCGGTACTCTTTGTTAAGAAGAAAGAGCGGTACTATGCGGATGTGTATAGACTACCGCCAATTGAACAAGTGACGATCAAAAACAAGTATCCATTGCCGGATAGATGACTTGTTTGATCGGTGAAAAGTCGTCGATTTTCTCGAAGATCGATTTAAGGTGCAGGTACCACCGTTAAAGGTGAAGGAGGCGGATATCGCAAGGCGGCATTTCGTACTCGGTATGGGCACTATGAGTTCTTAGTCATGCCGTTTGGATTGACTAACAGCGTCGGCGACCTTCATGGATATGATGAATAGGGTGTTCAGCGATATTTGGATCGATTCGTAGTGGTTTTATCGGCGACATCTTGGTATATTCAAGGGCGAGGAGGAACATGATGCGCATTTGTGAGTGGTATTGCAGATTCGAGGGAAACGACTTTATGCAAAGTTTAGTAAATCGAGTTTTGGCTTAGAGGTGGCGTTCTTAGGTCATGTAGTGTCGGTGAGGGATTAGAGTGGATCCTCGAAAGATTGGCGATTTTAGGTTGGAAGCCGCCTAGGTCGATAGCTAAGATTCGGAGTTTTCTGGGTTTGGCAGGATACTACCGAAGATTTGTAGAGGGATTTTCATTGATCGCAGCACCGATGACCAAATTGTTAAGAAAAGGGGTTCCGTTTATTTGGGCTGAGAAGCAGCAGGAGAGTTTCGACAAGTTGAAGAAAATTTTGGTGAAGCTCGGTTCTAATTCAACTTTGGTAGGAAGGAATTCATAGTTTATTGCGATGCATCACATACTGGTTTGGGTTGTGTCTTGATCACGGAAGGAAAGGTTGTGGCTTACGTTATCTCTGCGGTGAGGCCACATGAGGTTAATTATCCGACGCGCATACGATCTGGAGCTAAGCGGTACGTAGTCTTTGCCTTGAAGATTTGGAGGCATTACTTGTGCGGAGAGAAATCGATAGTCTACACGAGACCATAAGAGTCTGAAGTACCTTTTGACTCGTAAAGATTTGAATCGAGGTAGCAGATGGATTGAGTTCTTTGAAAGACTACGATCGCTCGATTGAGTATCATCCGGGCAAGGCTAATGTGGTGGCGACGCGTTGAGCCGTAAGGTTGTTTCGGACTTAAGGCGATGTTTGCCCATTTGAGTTTGTCTGACGACGGAGTATTACAGCGAAGGCTGAGTTAAGCCTACTTGGGTTGAGCGGATCGAGAGAAAAATAGTTGATGGATGAGGTTTTGAGTGTGCGAGAGGACACAAGTGCGAATGATGGTTTAGAGGGTTCTGATTTGTCTAGTGATGGAGTCTTTGTGTTTTCGAGGAGAGCTTGTATGCCGAGGGATACTAAGTTAAGGCGAAGATTCTTGAGGATGCACATAGACCCTACGCTATGAATCTGGAGGTAGCAAAATGTATAGGGATCTCGGAGAGCGATTTTGGTGGTAGATGCGAAGAGGAAGTGACAGAGTTTGTAGGGAAGTGCTTAACATGTCGGTGGTCAAGGTGAGCATCATTGCCGTCGAGGTTGCTTCAACGGTGAAGATTCCACGGTGGAAGTGGGAAAGGATCACTATGGATTTTGTCGATTGGATTACCTCTTCGCCTAGCAAGAAGGATTGGTTTGGGTAATTATGGATCGTTGACTAAATCAGCTCACTTTATCCGGTGAGGTGGATTACTCACTTTAGAGGTTGGCAAAGCTGTATGTGTCGAGATAGTGAAATTTACGGTGTGCAGTGTCGATCATCTCGGATAGGGATCCCAGATTCGTCAAGGTTACGGAAGCGTTGCATCGGGCTGCAGGTGCGCGGTTGATTTCGACATGGCATTTCACCCGATCAAGCGAGCGATCGAGAAAGGTTATCTGATCTTGGAAGACATGTTGCGAGGTTGTGTTACGGACTTGAGGGTAGTTGGGAGGAGTTTCTACCATTAGCTAAGTTAGCCTACAATAATAGTTACCAAGCAAGCATCAAGATGGCACCATATGAGGCGTTGTATGGTAGGAAGTGTCACTCACCTACTTGTTGGGCGGAGTTAAGTGAGCGTCGGTTGTTGGGACGAGTTGGTTCTTTGAGGCCGAAGGCAAAGTTAAGTTGATTCGAGCCGATTGAAGGAAGCTTGGACGGCGAAGTCTTATCTTAGAACTTAAGCGGAGAGATATTGAATTTGCGGTGGGAGATCAAGTTTTCTGAAGGTCTCACCATGGAAGAAAGTGTTAAGGTTAGGAGGAAAGGCAAGCAAAGTCAGAGGTTTATTGGACCGTATAAGGTACTGAGACGAGTGGGACCAGTAGCATATTAGCTTGAGTTGCCAGTAGAGCTAAGTCAGATTCACGACGTATTTGACATTTCGATGCTTCGGCGCTATCGCTCAGATCCGCCATGACGTGGTGGCGGTGGAGGAGATCGAGGTGAACCAGATTTGACCATGGAGGAAGAGCACATGCTGATTCTAGATCGGGATGTGAAGGTTACGCATAAGAAGTCGTGCCTTTGGTTAAGGTACTATGGCGGAATCATGGCGTGGAAGAAGCTACGTGGGAACGAGGATATGATGAGACGATAATACCATAACTCTTTTGATCGAGGTAATTTGAGGCGAAATTATTTTTAAAGGGTAGAAGCGTAATATCCGGGTTAAGGGCTATTTATGTTGGCTTTGTTGCATGTGCATGGTGTGCTATGTTGTTATTTTGATGTTGTTGGGGCTTAGTTATAAGCTAGGTGTAAGCTTGAGTGGTAGGAAAAATTTTGTTTTTAGGCTTAGGTGGGAAGAAATTTGAAGGGTGGGGTTTATAAATATCTTTAGGTGAATTCTAGCATAAGAAATGAGTGGTGGAGTGGGCAAGGCGCCACTAAGAGCTTAGATTGGCGTCACTTGCGGGAGGGAGGAGGTCCTGTGTTCAAGCGTGAGTGCTCCATTTTGGTTTCTATTTTGGCGGCATGGAGTGGAGGAGTTGTGGCAGTTCAAACTACGCCTTGGACCAAGTCAAAAGTTCAAATGATGGGTGGAGAGTGAATGTAGGAGGAGACTAGTTCAAACTAGTTTGAATGGGAGGCTTGGAGTGTTTGGGGAGTTGTGGCGGATTTTGGAGAGATTTTGGGGAGTGGGCGGTTTGGTATGTGGGAGAGTGGGAGTGCCGAAACTCCTTCTTCATTTTGTGCATTTATCGGTCAAAAGCATTTTGGAAGTAAATTCTCCTTTTGTTAAATCAAGCCGAAACCCCAAGTGTTTTCTTCTTTTTTCCATTTTGTTCTCCTTAAACCGAAAGTCCAAGTAGCTTTTTGCCAAAATTGCTTTGTATCTCTTAACTTGGTATGTGTGTGGCCGAATATTGTTCCCATTTCTTCTCATTTACATCTTGTGTAAACCGAAACTAGCTTCTCTTCCTCTCATACTCTCTTCCTCTCTCAATATCTTTTTGACCGAAACACCATCCTCCAAAAACATCATCCTCTATTTTTTTTTTCTTTAAACCGAAAGCACCCCCTCCATTCATCATTTTATTTTCTTCTTTTTCAAAACCCCTTAGCCTTTTGTCACCATTCGTTCTTCCCATTTCTCTTAAGGCCGAATCTCCTTTTCCATTTTGTTAAGGGTGCTAGCCGAATCTTTTCTCTCCTTATAGTTTTTCATTGCCGAATATTGAGGAGTGTTGACCTTGTTGGATTTTCGTTTCAATCGGTCTAGTAAGAGGTAAGTGGTTGGCCGAATGGCCATTTCTCCCCTCTCTTGTGCTTTGTCAATTTTGGGTGTGTTTAAGGGCCAATTTCGGCATTGGTTGGAAGGAGTTAACCTGTGGTTTTGGGTAATCGATTTCATTATAGGGCCTTTGGATCTCGGAATCAAGCAAGAGGAGTCTAAACGTTGGGTAAGTGGTGGTAAGAGATTGCTTTAATGGTTTTCTTTAGAGTTGTTGAGCCAAAGATTTATGAGACTAAATTGTTTATGTTTTAGGGGGAGGCCGATTATCAGAAGGAACCATTGTTGGTTCGGGTTTGGTAGGAAACCAAACCATTTGCGAGGTAAAGGTTTAACGCAAACCCTTTTAGTTTATTGGTTTTGGCCGAAACTTATAAGTGACTAATCCTGTGTTTGGCCGATTTTAGGAGCAAGATAATCGAGGTGTTTAAACCGGTTCTTTGGGATTAAGCGTGCGTTCTATCAGGTGTGTAAACTAACACACCTTCTTAACTGAGTAATATGTTAATGACCTGATTGTGTAAGTGAAACAGTATGGTTGACCGATATAATACCCAATGAGGTATGGATACGGATTTGGGTAAGTCCGTTTCATTACAAGATCTGTGATGATATGTAATATCATGATTTATGGTGTATGTATGTTGAGATGTCATATTAAGCATGTGAGCATGATAGTATGATTGCGACTTTGCATTAGTATGATATGTTATTGGGTGATGTGAGAGGAGGGGATATGATATCCGTGTCTTTGGGACACAGAGGTTTAGCACCTCAGGTGGTTTGGTACCACGATTGATTATTGTGACTTTGGGTCGTGAGAGGTTTGGCACCTCGCGTCTCGTCGATGGCTTAGCACCACGATGGGTTGGCCCCACGGTTGATTATCTGGGATTGGCGCTAGTGATTTGGTATCACCACGATGGGTTGGCCCCATCACTTTAATCGTGACTACGGTCACGGTGATTTAGTATCACACTTGTGTCTTTGGGACACGGAGGTTTGGCACCTCATAGCGACTCGTCCTCGTGGTTAACACCACCGTGGGTTGGCCCCACTTTTGAGATCTGGGATTGTCGCCGGTGATTTGGTATCACGTGGGTTGGCCCCACAGATGGATCTTCGTGACTTTGGGTCACGGTGGTTTGGCACCACATCTATGGATATCGTGACTTTGGGTCACGGTGGTTTAGCACCACCGGTGGTTTGGTACCACGGGGTAGAAAAGGTGTTACGGATGGTTAGGATCGGGTGCATTATTTGTATTGCTTTGTTATGATGTGTGTTAGCATGTTGCATATCTGGGGAGGATTTATGCCTTGAGTCTTGCGACTCACCTTCTCCCTTATCATTTGGTGACACATAGACCCCATGGACTTGGAGCCGGATGGACTCGAGGTGCCCATGCCATGGATAAATTGAGTTGCATTGATTTAAACTTGGTACTTTATTTTATTGGTTTTTCATTTGTTTTATTTGGATTGTAAAAGGCCTTTTTAAACTTATGTTTTATTATTTATATGCGTGGATTGGATTTCAAGTATGCCTTAATGATTAATTGGGTTAAAATTTGGCTAAAATTTGTAAAGATCAGGTTTTCAAACTACATGCGATATGTTTTAAACTTTACCATCGGGTATCACACTGTAATTTAAGATAAATGAAACTCAAATGTTCTCCAACTTGAATGCAATCTCGTATTAGGTCAACATGTTTTTAAACAACAAGGACTACTCGAATTTCTAAACGAGATAAATTTGTTTTACTTACATAACTGATTAAGTTTTTTTTAAATTTCTGGGTTTTCAAATGCACCATCGGTTTTAAAACAGTCATCCTCGAGATTTCTTCAAGTACAAAATTTAGCAAGACGCTTTTATCAAACTCTTAAACTTAAACCTAAACCTCTCAAATACCTTTTTCCCTGCAACATACCAGATTCGGTCGTGGTGTATTGACCGGGTTTGGGGTGTTACAAGAGAAATAATGATGAAAGAAGAAAGAAGAGAGAAGACCCAAATGGTAAAAAGTTGCACGAAATGTCAAAAGGAGAGAATCCCGAAATGCAGAAAAAGAAAACTTAAAATGCCACAAAGAAAATTCGGCTTCTTCACACACCCTAATTGCCAAAATTGCACAACTGAAACCCTCTGGTCGAAATTCTCCCCCTACTCAAGCTCTCCCAAATTCGGCCAACCTCCCCTCACAATCCAACTCCCTTAAATTCTCCACCAAATCCTCCTACAATTGATCACAGCCTCCAATTCAAAATTTTCGACCAAGTCTTCAACCTCCCTTATAGAGTTTGATCCAAACTCTACCTCTTGCACCACTAAATTGTAAAATAAAATCCCTCCATTTGCATGACATGGGATTCAAACCCCACTCCCCTTGCCATCTCAGTGACGCCATAGCCACCAAGTCACAAGCTCTCTTGTGACACAAAAACACACATATTTATACATAAGTCTTATTGCTAACAGCCCATTCCTCTTAAGAGCAAAAACTAAAAATTTTCCAAGGCCCAGACTCGCACCCAAGCCTCCTAAGAACCCCCAAATACACTCAAATTCCTAGCCATTCAAGCACATCATGGTATTTAAGCCAATTCAGTAAAATTACAAACCCTCCCATTTTTGGGGCTTTACAACTCTACCCCCTTAAAAAATTTCGGCCTCGAAATTTACCTGGTCAAAAAAGGTGAGGGTATTGTTGTCGCATCGCCTCCTCAGGCTCTCACATGGCTTCCTCTAAACCGTGATTATGCCAAAGCACCTTGACTAACAGAACAGATTTCCTCCTTAACACCTTAACATCACGATCCAGTATCTGCACCGGTTCTTCATCAAAAGTCAGATCAGGTCTAACCTTAATTTCCTCCACCGGCACTATATGTGAGGGATCAGAGCGGTATCACCTCAACATAGAGACGTGGAACACATCATGTATCCAGTTTAACTCAGGAGGCAGCTCTAGTTGATAGGCGACTAGTCCCACACGCTTTAATATCTGATAAGGTTTGATGAATCTAGGGCTCAGTTTGCCTTTCCGCCTAAATTTTAATATCTTCTTCCATAGTGAGACCTTCAAGAAAACGTAATCCCCCACAGAGTACTATATCTCCTTACACTTTAAATCAACATACGACTTTTGTCTATTAGATGTTTCCTTTAACCGATCTCGGATCAACTTTATTTTCTCTTACATTTGAAACCATCTACGCCCTACAACTTGCTCTCACCCAGTTTGGTCTAACAAGTAGGGGTACGCCACCTACAACCATATAATGCCTCGTACGGTGCCATTTGTATATTGGATTGATAATTGTTGTTATACGCTAACTCCACTAGCTGTAAGTAGTCTTCCCAATTGCCTTTGAAATCAATTACACAACTTCTTAGCATGTCCTCCAATATCTAAACCACCCTCTCCGACTGACCATCCGTCTGAGGGTGAAACACCATACCGAAATCCAATCTTGTACCCAATGCCTCGTGTAGCTTCTTCTAGAATTGAGATGTAAACCTAGGATCTCTGTCCAAAATGATAGACACTGGTACCCCATGCAGTCTCACAATCTTAGCCACGTATAACTTAGCTAACTTCTGCAGTGAATAATTAGTGCGGACCAGTATGAAGTGGGCAGATTTAGTTAGTCGGTCAACAATAACCCATACCAAATCCTTCTTAGTAGGTGTCAATGGTAGCCCACTAACAAAGTCTATGGTTGCCCTCTCCCACCTCTAGAGTGAAATTTTAACGGGTAGCAGTAATCCAGAGGGTAGTTGATACTCAGCCTTAACTTGCTGGCATGTCAAACACTTACTCATGAAATCTGTAACCTCGCGCTTGAACCCTGGCCACTAGTACAGTTCACGCAAATCTCGATATAACTTGTTTCCATCGGGATGCATAGCGTATGGACTACTATGCGCCTCTCACAGTATAGACTGCATTAACTCAGAATCCCTCGGTACACAGATTCTCCCATGAAAGCATAGTACTCCCTCACTATTCAACCCAAAATCCGTGGTCTCCTTCTTCTCAACCAGTTGAAAAAAATGGATCAACGATTCTCTAGCAACTGATTCTCCTTAATTTGATAAATCCAAGTCAGTCTCACTTGAAGTTCAGCCAATGGACTACCATCCTCAAACAGGCTGAGACGAGCAAACATTGCTCTTAGATCAGATACAACCTTACGGCTTAGTGCATCTGCTACTATGTTAGTTTACCCGAATGGTACTCAATCTAGCAATCATAATCCTTAAGCAATTCTATCCATCTTTGTTGGCTAAGATTCAACTCCTTCTGAGTAAGGAGTTACTTGAGGCTTTTATGGTCGGTGTAAATAATAGACTTCTCACCGTATAAATAATGTCTCCAAATCTTCAGTGAGAATACCACAGCAGCTAACTCTAAGTCATGAGTGGGGTAATTTGCCTCGTGAGGCTTAAACTGGCGAGACGCGTAAGCAACCACATTACCCTCTTGCATCAACACACATCCCAATCCAGTGTGCGACACATCACAGTAGATAATGAATTCCTTCCTGACTACTGGTGAATTAACACCGGCTTCGATCGAACCTTTTTAGATTTCTCAAAACTCTCCTGCTGCTTATCCGTCCAGTTGAAAGGTAACCCTTTACGCAGTAACTTAGTCAGAGGTGCAGCAATCAGTGAGAACCCCTCAATAAAACATCTATAATACCCAGCTAGACCCAGAAAACTTTGAATCTCAAATACAGTCTTTGGTGGTTTCCAATCTAATACGGCCTCAATTTTTCAAGGATCAATCCTAATCCCCTCGACAGATACCACGTGACCCAGAAAGGTCACTTCCCACAACTAGAACTCACACTTGCTAAACTTTGTATAAAGCTGCTTTTCTCTCAATATTTGTAAAACAATTCGAAGATGCGTATTGTGATCCTCCTCAGTTCTTGAATACACCAGAATGTTATCTATAAACACCACTACGAACCGGTCTAAATAGGGTTGGAATACCCAGTTCATCATATCCATGAAAGTAGCTGGTGCATTCGTCAACCCAAACGGCATGACTAAAAACTCGTAATGCCCATAATGAGTCCTGAACGCGGTCTTGAACACATCCGCCTCCTTAACCCTTAGTTGATGGTACCCAAATCGAAGATCTATCTTAGAGAAAATCGAGGCTCCTCGCAGCTAGTCAAACAGATCATCTCTTCTTGGTAAAGGGTATTTATTTTTAATCGTCAGTTTGTTCAGTTGACAATAATTGATGCACATGCGCATGGACCCATCCTTCTTCTTCACGAACAACATCGGTGCTCCCCATGGATACACACTTGGTCGAATAAATCCTCGGTCCAGTAGCTCTTGAATTTGAGTCTTTAATTCTACTAGCTCTTTCGGTGTCATCCTATAAGGGGCGATGGACACCGAGCTATTCCAGTTAAGAGCTCAATACCGAATTTGACCTTACGATTTGGAGGAAACCCATAAAGCTCTTTAGGAAATACACCTGAAAACTCCTTCACAGTTCTGACATCCTCAACAGTAGGACCTTTAGAATCAGAAATACTGACAAAAGCCAAGAACGTCTCGCAACCCTTGCGAACCAGTTTTTCGACCCTTAATGTTGAGATTACATTAGACAGATAATCCCTTCACTCCCCTATCACCACTAGCTCCTCACCCTCATAAGACTTCAATACCATACGCTTAGCAGCGCAATCCAAATTTGCATGGTGTTTCACTAGCCAATCCATTCCTAGAATAATATCGAATTTGCCAAACGGTAGTTCCATCAAATCTACCGGGAAGACAACCCCTTGGACCATTAGGGGCACGTCTCTAAATAACTTATTCACTCTAACCGACTATCCCAGTGGACTTATCACCATCATTTCACTATAGTAATTTTGAATTGAATACCCAACGTCCCAAAAATAGTACATGCAACATACGAGTGTGTAGACTCAATATCAATTAAAACAGTATATGGTACATTATAAATGAGGAACATACCAGTTATGATGTCCGGGGCATCGCCATCCTCTCGGTAACGAGTAGCATAGAGCAAACATGGCTGTCTCGCCTCCATGTTACCAGCACCTCTGCCCAGTGCTCCATGACCTCGTCCCAAACTATTTCCCCTTTTGGCCTGACACGGCCTCTCGGTGGTTGTTGACCACCTCTCACTGGTTGAACATGACCCTGTCTTGCGGCTTGCATCTGAATAGGCCTCGTATATAGTTCTTGACCTGGTGATCCATAGACCCATATCTGAAACATGCCCCAGTTTATTTCCAACACTCACCCTGATGGGCTCTCCCGCAATCTGCTTAAGGCTACGGTCTTACCATTGTAACAAGAACTTCTCGAACTGGCCCCTCAAATTTGGGCTTCTTCTTAGGCCCACCAAATGAACTTTAGGGCCCAAAATCCCTCTTACTTCTGCCCTTATCTTTCTCACAATTCTGTAACTCTAAGCGTTTCACGTCTTCGGTAATTTTTGCATTCTCAACAAGGGCAGCAAAGTCTCTTTCCCTCTGCAGAGCTATCAGCACCCGTAACTCATCTCAGAGACCATCCTCAAAATGCACATAGCATTCATACTCATTCACAACCATACCGACTCAACCGTAGGAACTCTGCCTCATACTCTGCTACAGACCTATTCCCCTGGACCAGACTTAGAAATTCCTTCCTCCGAGCATCCACATAACTCTCCCCAACATATGTTCCTTGGAACATTGTTTTGAAAAAATCCCACGTCAAACGGTCGGCCTATGTACCTTCTCTCACGGTGAGCCACCATTGGTATGCCTCGTCTCGCAGTAGGGACACTGCTCCCTTCAATTTTTGTTCCACCCTACAGTCGAGGTCATCCATTATCCGCTCGGTAGCCTCTAACCAATATTTCGCCACGTTTGGGGCTACACCAAAATGGCCCCAAAGATTTTCGCTCCATTAGACCGGAGTATTTGCTCCAGTACTTGCTCCAGTAACCCTTTTAAAAACCCGTGACATTGCTTGGGATAGAGCATCATCCCTAACAGCTCGGTCATGAGACCCGTCTCAGTTACTGGTGAGGCTGGTGCCTCCCTAGCCGACATATGTCCCGATGTTAAAGACCCAGCCCTAGCACCTCGGCCTCTACCGCAACCACGTGTACCCCTTCCGCGACCTCTTGTGCTCATATCGGTATAGCGTATTTATCTGATTTAAGAGTTTTATGCATCAGCTTAAAATTCCAATAATTAATAATGAATATCTTATAATAAGCAGTAATTAAGGTTGTTCTCGCAGATAATTTTCAGTCTTCTACAGTTTCAGTTTACCCTAACCAAAAGAGTTTTAGCAAAGTGCTACTATACTTGTTTTTCGAGAAGACCGATGTCCCCTTAAGCTGATCAAACAAGTCGTCTATCCTCGGTAACGGATACTTGTTTTTGATTGTCAGCTTATTCAACTGGTGGTAGTCTATACACATCCGCATTGTACCATCCTTCTTCTTAACCAAGAGCACAGGTGCTCCCCAAGGCGAAACACTTGGCCAGATAAAACCCCGGTCCAACAACTCCTAAATCTGAGCCTTCAGCTCAACCAATTCCTTTGGCGCCATTCTATACGGGGCAATAGACACTGGCGTAGTTTCAGGTAACAGATCTATACCGAATTTGACTTTTTGATCCGGAGGTAGACCCAGAAGTTCTTCTAGAAATACATCAGCAAATTCCTTCACTGTTCGGACATTCCCCACGGCTGACTCTTTGGCCTCCAAGGCACACACACAAACCATAAATGCCTGATAGCCCTTCCTGACCATCTTCTCAGCTTTTAAAGCTGACACCACGTTGGATAGATAATCTCTTCTATTACCTATCATCACCACTTCTTTACCCTCAACCATTTTCAAAACCATGCGCTTAGCTGCGCAATCCAAACTCGCTTGGTACTTCACCACCGGTCCATCCCAAGAATCGATCGAACTCCCCAAGCGGTAGTTCCATCGATCAACCACAAATACTACCCTTGGAGTTCTAGGGTACATCCCTATCTGACTTATTTACTTTTACAGAGTGACCTAGAGGGCTAATCATCATCATCTCCTGAAGTAGTTTCAAAGTCTAGGTTCATGGTTTCCACTATGCTACTAGCAACATACGAATCGTCGAACCCACATCTATCAAAGCAGTATATGGTAATCCAAAGATTAAGAACGTACCGGTTATGACGTCCGGTGCATCGCCTTCCTCTCGATGCCTCGCTGCATATACCAATCCAGCCGTCTTGCTTGATGTTGCTGCACCTCACTCGGTGCTCATGACCCGACGAACCATTACCTCCTCTACCGAACCACGACCCTCTGCGATTCGGTCCCTTCATTCTGAATCGAGCACGGCTCTGACCCTCAGATTGAATCCGGGCTAACTTCCGTGGACAGTCCCTCACACGATGATCCAGCGACCCACACTCAAAACATCCTTTTTCACCCATCCAACATCCTCCCCAATGAGATTTTCCACACCAATTACACTACACGGGTCCCCGATTAGCGGCAACAGGCCTCCCAGACTGATTGACCCACCATGCCTAGCCCTCTTCTAAGAGTTTTCGGCTGATCCAGATGATCCAAAACCTCTCTTTTGTCTATTCCTATCTACATTCTGTCTCACAGATTCCTTGACCCCTTCGGCTACCTTAGCCTTCTCTACCAACACAGTAAACTCCCGCTCCCTGTGGAGCAATCAACAATCTCAGCTCATCCCTCAGTCTATCCTCAAACCTAACACACCGCTCATGCTCCGTAGCCACAATACCTCGAGCATACCGGCTCAACCTTAAGAATTTCGCCTCGTACTCTGATACGGACTTACTCCCCTGAACCAGCCTTAGAAACGCCTTCCTCTGCGCATCAATATAACTAGACCCAATATACTTCTTCTGATAGGCCGCCTTGAAATAATCCCAAGTGAGATCATCGACTGTAGTACCATCCCGAACCATGAGCCACCACTGGTATGACTCATCCCGGAGAAGTGAAACTACCCCTTTCAGTTTCTCCTCAGCAATCAGATCCAAATCGTCCATGATTCGCTCCGTCGCCTCCAACCAATACTCAGTCGTATTGGGCGCCATACTAGAAACACCTCGGAATACCTCAGCTCCATTGGCTCGGAGTCGCCAGATCTGATTTACGAGCTCTCGACCTCTACCTACTCCAGCCACTCTCTCAAGAACTCATGAGATCGCTGCGACAACGCATCATCCCCGTCGATCTCGGTACTCAACACCAAGGTGGTGGTGGTGGCATCTCATTCTCTGACCCTTGACCAGACCTAACTGGTTCCGACACGGCCATCCTGCCTCTACCACACCCAGGCACATTACGACCACGTCCCCTAGAACTCATGTCTATGATCGCGATTCAATCTGCTTAGGAAATTTTATACATTAGCTTCTGTTCCACTGATTACCCACGAACAAATTTTATGTAGGGAAGTTTAGTATAGTTTTTTCGATCATTACAAATTTTTCGTTTCAAGTCTTCTACCTTAATTCAGAAAATCACATTCATTCACTAATAACATCTACCACACATACTTACCACTTGTAGGGGTATTCTCATCATTTCACTACCGGGGGTTTTTCGTAATTTTAACCTACAGGGGTGTTTTCGTAATTTTCCAAAATATGGTTCCAGGTGATTTTATAAAATAAGGGTATTTTGGAAATTTTCAATTCGGGGGTACTTCGGTAATTTTTCATATTGAGGGTATTTCGGTAATTTTACAAGTCAGGGGTAATTTGGTCAATTTACAAATTAGGGAAATTTTTACGAATCAAGGGTACTTTAGTAATTTCAAAATCGAGGTTATTTTGGTAATTTCGTAGACTAGGGGTATTTTGGTAAAAAAATTCCAGATCCAGGGTAGTTTTTGACAAATCAAGGGGGTAATTCGGTATTTTCAAAATTAGGTTTTTATAAAACAGTGTAGCTAGTCCCTTTCGGTTTTAATTATTGAATTTAGCTCGTGAATAAGTCCTCTTGGTTAGGGTGAACCGTCACTACGCACTAGGTAGGATTCGAGCGAAGAGGAGGTGAGTCACTAGGACTGCTTAAATAGCAAACTCCCCCTGAATCCAATCCTAGGCATGCGCACAACTGTTGCCACACCCTTAACTCAGCGACGTACTCACAGGTTTGTTTGATTGATCTTTAAGTCTTATGTAATTTTGTGTTTGGAATAAGCTATTCCTAGGGTTCAATAGCTCCTAATCTACTAATCTACGATCCCGTAAAACCCATTTCTTCCACATACAAATCACACAATGATTAGGGGTACATACCTGGGCGGATTTGTGCTGAAGACTCGGTGTCATGCTGTTCAAACCTTGTATATTTTCCCCAAAACTTTTTAAAACCCTACTTTTAAACATATTGGGCCTCGGGCCCATAGCTGAGCTTTTGAACTTGGCTCTGATACCAAAATTGTAACACCCCAAACCCGGTCAACACACCATGACCGAATCTGGTATGTTACAGAGTGAAAACATTTTGAGGAAAACAAGTGGCCGGTTTAGTTTCAACAAAAAGCTTCTTTGCTTGCTTTTTGTTTGTAGAAATCCGATGCTTGTATAGTTGAAAATGTTTAGTTGCTTGAAATCCCAAAAGGCTTTTGAAAACTCGTTTATTATTCATTACTTAAGAAAACGTTAAAGTCTATTGAACCCGAGTGAATTCTTACTTAGTTAATTTAAAACCGTTTGGTTTTGAACTTGGAAAACTTAGATTTTGAAAATCACATAAATTAACTTTGTTATCCTCTTGTAAGTATTGTTATTCGATGGTAGGATTTAGAAAACCCGTTATATAATAAAATTTTCAAAAAACTTTGGTTATCAGGTTATTTAAAATATGCTAAACAGTTATTTAAAACCCACTGTGGTGCTAAGCCACTGGGACGAGTCGTTATGAGGTGCCAAACCTCTGGTGACGCAAAGTCACGAATATCAACTGTGGTACCAAACCACTGGTGACCCAAAGTCACAGATATCAATCTTCCCTCTCCTCTCATATCACCCACAATAATGCACATGCATATACATTTCATGCCAACATGCTTAATCATTAAACACATATAGTAAACCATAGCATATGCGATTTCATCAGAATCAAATATCTTAAACTTATCAAACGGACTTACCCGAATCCTTGCTCATACCTATAAGGGTACCAAATCGAAATCTACACAGTTTCGACTTTTAACACAGTTTTAGGTTATTAACAGGTTTACATAGATTATGAAGTGTGTAAGTTACACACCTAGTTACTAACGCGACTATTGAATCCCGAAGATCAAGATTTAACACACTAGATCCCCCTTTCCTACATTCGGCCAAACCAAGATCATTAGCAACAGCCATTCGGCTACACTTGTAAATCTCGAAAAGTTAACGCACAGAACCACAACCCTTACCTTGATTCCTTTCGTATTCCAAACAAATCCCGAAGCCCACTACGATGAATCTTCCCCTACAATCGGCCAAAACTAAACAACATGAAGTAATAGCCTTTGGCTTTTCGAATAACTAAGAGAAAGATTGAGTCGGCATGAAACCTTACCACTGACTTACTAAGACCGATTGACAGAGAATAGATGACATCGATCCACCGCTTCAAAATCCCAGAGACCCTAGAAGAAACCGATTTCAAAGATGATTAAGAACCAAGACGAACGCTAAAATTTAGCTTTTATTTTATGTACGTCGACAGAGAGAAAAGAAGATAGAGATTCGGCCAAGAACACTTACCCACACCAAAATCGATTAGAGAAGAAGACAAGAGAGATCCACGCTTGATTGATGTTCGGCCAAAAGCTAGAACAAGAAGAGGAGAGTAGAGAGAGATTTTGGAAATGGTGATGGAATATTCAAGGTGAATTCGGCTATGGCTTAAGAAAAGACATCAAGGGAGATTCAGCCAAGAGAGAATGAAAGGGGAATATTCGGTTTGAATGATGGTGAGAAGAAGATGAAAGAATCAACGAAAAATAGAGTGGCTTGAGAAGAAGAAGGTACGGCCAACCAATAAAAATGGAGAGCAAAAAGAGATGAGATTTTGAGAGATTTGTGTTTCGGCTTCAAAGAAGTAAGAGAGGAATTCAAATGGAGATTCGGCTAGATGCTTCAAAAGGGGACTCGACAAGTGCCAAGAGGTTTTGGTTTTGTTTCTCAACTGAATGTATCAAGCTTGACTAGCCGAAAGTGCCACTAAGGAATTTCGGCACTCCTCCTAGTCTTCCAACCGTATACTCTTCCTCACACTAGAGTTCATATTTCAGAAAATTCCTCAAATCACTCCTGGCCAACCATTCAAATGAGTTTGAATTGATCAAACTCCTAAATTCTCTCTTCTCCATCCATTTAAATCTATTGACTTGCTCAACAGTTATCCTTCAGAGTTTGAGCTAAGCACAACTCCTCCCCTCTCTACCTTCAAAAAGAATTAGCAGCAAGGGATTTCTGCAGCTCGAACCTCAGCTCCCTTGCTCCCCCTTGAGGCGTCACTTTTCCAAGCCCTAAGTGGCACCTCCCTGCCACTTTTCCAAGGTACTTCTTGTGCTACATTTTACCATAAAATATTCTTAACCCCTAGCTCCTTCAGCTTCCCTGAATCAATGCTTGAAAATAAAATTTTCCCTATAGTTTGAGCCTACCCTTGGCTTATATCTAGACCCTAAAACACCTCAATTAATAACGCAACTCAAGCCATACACATGAAAATAGTTCAAACATAATAGCCCCTATTTAAGGATGTTACAGAGACTTCGTGTAAGACCACGTCTGGGATGTTGGCAACGATATGAGATTTCGTGTAAGACCACGTCTGGGACGTTGGCATCGATATAAGATTTACGTGTGAGACCATTCCGGGACATTGGCATTGTATTGATTCGTGTAAGACCCTATTTGGGACAATGGCATCGATATCTAATTACATGTAAGACCACGTCTAGGATGTTGGCATTGTACGACTATTCCGATCATTCTGAGTATCCTATTAGATTCTGAACGGTTCAATGGGCAAGTCCAAGAAATGATTAACTATGTGAAATGTACATCCGTTTCAGGTACATTGATATGCATGCTTTGTATAAGCATGAAAGGTGAGTAAGTATGTACCTTGATGCAAAAGAACATTTGAGATATATGAATGTTTGAGAAATGAGCAAGTGAGATACTTGAGATATGATGAATTGGTAAGCAATGGCAAACCAAGTGAGCCAAAGAGTTTATCTATGTGCTTGAAATGAAAATATGTTAATGAATTCAAATAGCTATGCTTATGAATGATTTATGTTAAGTTTATTTGTATATGACTTACTAAGCTTTTGGAAAACTTACTTTGTATGTATGTTTACTCTGTTTTATAGGTCGTCAAAGCTAAGAAAGGCTCGAGAACTGTCGAGGATCGTCATCACGCTACCTAAACTCAAATTTGGTACTTTTAAAAAGTGTAAATAGCTAAATATGACATGTATAGGCTAGTTATTTTGGAACATGTTTGAGATGTGTAAATAGCCATGAGATGTGGCTAGATAAATGTTGGTATTATGCATGAGTGACTTTGGTATATGATGTTTGATTTTGGTATGGATTCATGGTTTTGATATGGTCATATGAATGGTAACTATAATGATACAATATGAGTATATATGTTTGAACAATGAGATGGTTCTATGAATGTGGCAAATTGAGGATGAAACATGATTAGTTTTATATGTGATTTAGTTGTGCATATTGGCATTTAAGTTAGCATGATTAGAGATGAGATTGATTGGGATAATATGTTGATCTTAAGACAAAATTTTGGTTGTCAATTGTGTATGGAATATTGCTTGTTTGAGCTTGTAGGTATGACCCTTGTGTGGGTGGCAATTTGGCCTTGAAAGTGGCCTATAATTTCCCACATGGTTGAGCACACGAGCTTGTGGCTCGACCGTGTCCCTCATGGTTGAAATTCCAAACAAGTCAGAATTGACCATGGGCTGGACACATGGGCGTGTGACTGGCCGTGTGGTGCAAGTCAGGATCGACCACAGGTGAGGCACACGGCGTGTCCACTGCCTTGTGGACAAGTCAGTATGTATGCCTTATTTTGGCAAGGCTTAGACACACGGGCGCGTCTGAGTCCGTGGGAGGCACACGGCCTACCCACACGGGCGTGTGACCTTTGTAACTTAGAAAAAGTTTTAAATTTATGAGAATTTCTGTACATGTTCGGTTTAGTCTCGGTCCTATTCTAAAGCATGCTTAAGGCCTTGTTGACCTATTTAAGGGACACTTTGTTGTGATTTGACATATTATGTTATGAAATGTCTTAAAAGATTTCGATTGTCCGGTAATGCCTTTTAACCCTAATCCAGCGACGAATATGGGTTAGGGGTGTTACAAATTAAATAGGCTAAGATAAATTAAATTTAGCTGGACAAAATTAATTGAAACATGAATTAAATTTGTCTTAAACTTAGACACACTTAATTAACTATTAAACATCTATTAAATATGTAATAAACTAAGACACATTAATTTTAATTATAATGTCCAGATTATGACACATTAAAAAGCAACTTTAATTATTTGAGCTAAATACATTAATTTAACTAATACTAAACTTAAGGTTTATTTCTAGCAAAAGTGCATAAGTTAAACCGAGTTAGGTTTAAGTTAATTGAGCTAAATTTGAGCTTAGTTCATCTCACAAAAGAATACATGGTGAACTCGTTGGGCTAGCCCAAGCCTCTTCAATGTGTCCAACCAAGGACTCGCCCCACACTTGATCTACTAGGGCCGAAATAGCCTCTTTGAAGCGCTTAGCTCACGCTCGGGTGATGGGACCTTGTGGTAGCTCCAAAGGCTCCTTACTCGAGGTAGGTGTGACCCAAGGCGTGGCAGTATCACGTAACGTCCAAATGGTTTTTAAATGCCAACTTGGATGTCCAGTTGCTATGATGAAAATAAGTTTTAATTAAATAAATTTAATTTGGAATGCCACGTAGGACATCCAAGTTGGCATTTAAAACCCATTTGGACTGCCATGTAGGACTACCGTTAGAGAGGTAACCACTTCATAACAAAACGATAACGTAAGTGACTATGACATAACATTTCAAACATAAGTGACTAAAATGTAATTTAAGGTAAACAAAAGTGACTATTTTTGTAGTTTACCTAGTATAGAAATAGATATAATTTATCAAAAGTAAATAGGTAATTTCATCATTCTCTTTTTTGGTATTTCTCTTCTCAAAAGGAATCAAACCTAATAAAAAAAAGCTCAAAGAAAAGCAGACAGTTGTTGGAGAAAAGATTGCTTGTTGTTGTTAAAAATGAGAAGAATGGCCTGCTATTATATTGTTTTTTGAAGGGGCAAAATGGTAAAATAGTAGTGTCACTTTCCACAAATAGGAAAGGATTAATATTCTACAGTAGTCAGGATTTCCCTCAACCAAAAATATTCCGCAACAGTCAGAGGATTTTCCTCAACCGAAAATATTCTGGAAAACAAATAAAATATTTGTCTTACCAACTTTCCCCCACTAATGCAAAGTAATTGAAAATTTTTCTAAACATGAGAAAAGGTAAAACATTAGAAGAGCAATAGCGAAATTAGTCGCTTAAGCACAAGTATCTTGTGGATTGACCTAGTACGTAGTGAAATGAGTGATTTTTCTCTTTAACAAGTGAATGAATCTTGAACTTGTTAAGATAAGGGTTAATTCATGAAACACGACTAATCTAAAATACAATTGATGTTTCACAATAGATCAACAAGTTTTAGCCAATATACCTCGAGTTGCGGGTAAGTGCTCTAGAAAGACTGTCCAATGTCTTTCATAGAAGGTGGCTAGTTCTTCACACTTACGTAGGTGATTTCATCAAGTCTATCTCAATATAAACCACTCGAAGAGCATTTGTTAAGCTCACCCTCTTAAATTTAAGTTTGATGAATTCATCAAGTCCATCTCAATAGGACCACCCAAACTCTAAGTTATGAACTCATTTATGTAACACCCCATATTTGACCCGATCGCCGAATCCGGACTATAGGGTGCTACATTCCATGTCCAAATCTTAACCAACACATCCATTAGTACATTCCACAATTCATTTTCACGTAATACAAATATTACTTAACACGGTTAGCTATTTGACTTCACCAATTACAAGAATTTATTACAATTATATAACTTTAATTTATGATAAAAAAATTTTACAAGGGTAACATTACCATATTAAAATATTTACTTAGCCTTGAAATTAATATTCTAACCATATTTAATTACATTTTTGACTATGACCCTGAGGCTTCGCCTTTAGTTCACCCCGTTGTATGCATATTACAACTGAAAAGTAATTTTGCCTGAGCACAGCAAATTTTGGCCTGGTCCCTCTTTGAATCCTTGAATTTCCCCTTTTACCTGCAATTCATAATAACACACAAGTAAGTACAAATGAACTTAATGAGTTGTCTAATACCTTGTCTTAGCACAACGCTAGAAAGCTTGTACATCTTGGAAGGCAATTCAACTCACTCAATTGCATTGGATCTATTATGGACGATTTTTGAAATCAGGAGATTTCACATTTGGACCATAAACAATCTTGCACATATAAGGCTCCCACTTATGAGATTTCAAAGACATATAATCATAAATACAAATTTATAGACATTTGACGTTTTGGTGGATCATACCCCCGTGACTTGCATCAACGAATACAGATAGCCAAGTGAGGTGGGTATTGACGAATGGTTTCTGCTGTGGACTTCTATTAATAATTTTCCCTAACGGACACAAGTATGTGGATCCATATTTACAAATACATATACATTTCACACAGAGACTTAGATAGATACATGCTTGAATAGGCAACTCATCCATTACGGATTAGTAAGAAAATGATTTCTTATATAAAAGGGGTTCATATACGCGAACTATTTTGCAAACTTCCACAAGGTGGAATCCCACGTATAGCTATCATGTAAGTGAATCTGGTGAACTGTTATACATATAAATTCATATAGAAGATTCATAGATGTATACTCATATATGGAGGACTCATGTGTACAGATCCCTATACTAATACTATCATGCAAATTCATTGAAGGAATTTCATGATCGTAGCAGATTCATACATATGAGTTCATAAACAAACATTAACATGTAGAAGCAGATCCCTATACGCAGGTTGTTTCATGGATGTTCGCATTAAAGAAACACGTATAAATTTGTCATAAAACCCAGAGAATAAGTCCAGTGGACTGTCATACATACAGACTCACGAATATGGTAGACTTTCATAACTTACATATGCGAACTCAAAAAGTACAAATCCTTAAAAGGAATCATCATATAGAAATAGATTCACATACGTAAACTACCTCTCTGGCCTCCACTGGATTATGTCATGCAAGCGAATATGGCAAAACCTCCCTGGATTGTGCCATGTAGGCAATTTGGCAGACCTACCTATATTATGCCATGGCCATGGACTTACTTTCATTCATATGGATTAAAGCCTTAAACTCCACAAAATCTCATATTACCCTTAAAGGGCTTTCATACAACCAACCAAACCTCCACAAAATCAAATGCCATTAATACTCATTCCCGTTCAAGCCGCTCGAACCTCTGCAAAGCTAAATAACACGTGGTACAGAATGCAAAACATGACATATCACTCTCTATCATTACTAGTACATCCCTCCACACTCTGCATACCATTCATATACATGCATTCATACACAAACAATCAACCAATACTATTGTTAATACACGGCACATAGTATGCCAAACATTTCATCTACACATGGTTAAACTTACAATCAGTCATGCTTATACAAATTAACACACATCATACATCACGATACATCAACATTCAGCCATAGAATAACTCGTCATTTGCACAACATTCAGTCATAGAATAATTCGTCATTTGTACAAGATTTAGCTGTAGAATAATTCATCATTTGCAAAACACTAAGTTAACACTACAGCAAAACAGACTTTTAGCGGCGTTTTTAGTGGCGTTTTAAACAAAAACGCCAAATATTATACATTAGCGGCGTTTGAAGAAGAACGCCACAAAAAAAGAGAAATAGCGCATTTATTTACAAAACGCAGGTATAAAGGATATATAGCGTTTATTCAGAACGCTACTAAAGCTCGCTTTTGTAAAACGCCTAAAAGTTCGAACTTTAGCGCTTTTGTAAAAACGCTAAAATGTTAACTTTAGCGCGCTTTTGCAAAAAATGCCGAAAAATCTGAACTTTAGCGGCGCTTTTGCAAAACGCCGCAAATAATTAGGGTTTATGGTTTAGCATATATAATTTAAGGTGTAAGGTTTAGGAGTTACTATTTTAATGTTTAGGATTATGGTTTATGATTTGCGCTTGTGTTTAAGGGGATGTGTTAGGGTTTCATAGGTTAAAAGTTAGGGTTAATGGGTTTAAAGGTAAATGGTTAATGGTTTGGGGTTAATATGTTAAGGGTTATGGGTTAGGGTTTTATCGTTTATGATTTAGGGTTTGTGGTATAGATGATAGGGATTATGGGTTTAGATTAAATTAGTGTATTTTAATTTATATATTAAATTATTTATAATATGGTTTAATTTAGGGTATATAGTTTAGGGTTTAGGGTTTAGGGTTTATGGTTTGGGTTTAAGCGTCGGGTTAGGTTATGGTTTAGGCAAGGTTTATAGTTTAAATTTTAGTTTTAGAATTATATATTGGGTTTAGGGTTTAGTGCTTAAATCATATATCGAACAATGAGTTATTAGAGAGTGTTAGTGTTTAGGATTTAAGTGTTGAGAATTTGATAAAAGAGGTGAAAATCAAATTCTTTTAGGGTTTAAGGTTTGCAATAAGATTATTTCTTTAATTAACTTTGCACCTTGTAATATACGTGTCGTTGCTTTAGGGTTTAAGGTATATAAGTAAGAGTTTATAGTGTATAATTTAGGTTTAGTGTATCATATGACACACACTTTTATTAGGTCTCAGATAATTTAGGGTTTTATGATTTAGGTATGAGAACTTAAATTATAAAACTATATAAATTAAATATAGTTCTAGAAAGAGAACAAAATAAATTTAAAGGAATTTAATAAATAAATAAAGTAAAAAAATTATTGGTATTAGCGTGCTTTTGATAAAAAGCTGAAAAGTATATTAATAAAAGAAAACGCGCGTTTTCATGGGGCGAGAGCGGTGTTGGCCACAAAACGCCACAATAGATTAGATTAGCGGCGTTTTTTGCTCAAAACGCCAGAAAAAGATATTAATAAAAGAAAACGACGATTTTCATGGGGGTAGCGTTAGCCACAAAAACGCCACAATAGATTAGTATTAGCGGCGTTTTACCTAAAACGCCGCAAAAACTATGAATTTTAATTCAAAGCGGCCGTTTTCTTTAGAGTATTAGTGGCGCTTTTATGAAACGCTGCAAATAATCGAGTTTAATTGATACGACGTCGCTTATTCGAGAGGTTAGTGGAAGTAGTTAATTTAAAACGCAATCGTTTTGTAAGGAATTTAGTGGCGTTTTTAAAAACGCCACAAAATGGCAATTTCATTTAACAAAAGCACGCGTTTGTTTTCCTCGATTTATACCCGATTCATCCCCCTCCCCCAAAACACTCATATGAGATAATCCCTAATTTTCCCCAAATCCCTAGCGATCTCACTCGAAAACCCGCCACGGTGTTCTCTCTACTGTCGCCTTCGGCAGTCGCCCTTTTACATCGCGTAAATCGATCGGTAATTATACTATCGCATCTCTCTGTCTCAAATTTATAGGTTTCAAATATTTCGCTTTAGTTTTTAGTTTTCAAATAATTTTAGTTTTGATTCAATATTCATTAATTCTTTTAGTAAGAAATTCAAATATTTGGTTAGATGTTTTCTTTTACTTTAAAAAAATCGAATTTTAAATAAATAAAGAATTTTTCCCATCAACAACCGCATGCGAAGATGTTTTTTAATACGATATGTACAAACATGTTTACAAATTGATATATATATACATATATATATATATATATATATATATATATATTTTTTAATATTTTCACGATAAATCCAAGTTATACTTAAACTAACAATGTTAACAAAAAAATCTGATTAATTCATTTTTCTGTTCTCATTTTCAGTTTTCACCGATTGTATCTGCAAAGACTACAGTTTTCTTCTATTCGCAAATTGCTCAATCAGTGCATCAGTGTTTCCCTTTGGATTCTTATCTTGATTTGGGCTTTCCTTTTCGGTAAGTTTTTTATTCTTTTGAAGTTAAATTTTATCTCACTGTGAAGTTCATTTCTCTGCTGCCTGAATGTATGTTTGTTTGTTTGTTTGTTTGTTTATTTTGCTTATTTGCATTTTTGTTAGAACGTAAAATGTTTGATCATTTGCCTCAATGAAAATTGAACCTTGTTTAGCTATGTATTTTTTATATTCCTGTTAAACCCAAGTTCTTTTTTTAATTAAACTCAATTTTCTAAATTCCGAATCTTTGGTCATTGTGTTTCTGGTTAAGTAAAGCCTTCTCTTTTGAATGAAAGATTTAAGTTCAGATAGAAAATATATGTTCTAATTTTCTGTTTGTGTTGTTTATGTTGCTTTGCCTTATGCTATACATTTTGTAGTAGTTCTAAGTTAGAAGATTTAAACCCATATTGGCATTGCTTGAAAGGGTTCAGTACTTGAGGCTGTATAAGATGTTAAATTCACACTTCATGATAAATGATCTCGTGTGCTAGAGTAATTGATGGCTTTACATATTACATGGTTTTTTTTAAGTTCAACGTTTTTGAAATTTTAGGAATTTTAAGATCTGGGTTTAATTGAATTTAACATGGCTTCGACAAAGAAAATTTAAAGATTGTTCTTTCTTCTTGATGTCTCGTTGGAAAAGATCTTGCTTAGGTTTTATCCATTTTAAGGTAATTGAAATTTAAGTTAATAAACCTTGTTATATTCCATTTAAAAGTTAAATTCATAAAGTTCATATTTGGTTAGATGTTTTCTTTTAATTTATTTATAAGCTTTTGTGTTCATATGCTCGAGATTGAGCAGGCATAGTTTTGGAACGGTTAGAGCTTAGAAAATATTAGATTTGAGTTCACATTTTTATATAATGAAGAAACTAATAGTAAAAGGAAAAGAAAAGATAGAACCTGAAATTGTTCTTAAATTTCGGCTATTCAATCAACTTGTAAGTTTAAAAATGTTTAAAAGTGTTCTGCATTTGTAGCTTTTAAAGGTGCTTTAGTTGGATGAACATGATTATCAGATTGATGCAATTTATTGTCTTGTTTTATTAGTTAATAGAAGGAGTAAATGTAAAATGTTCATTGTCTTTTAAAATGTTGGAATTCTTTGAATTACTTGAAATGCTTTTTTTTTCTTTTTGTAATATGCTAAAGATGGTTTACTGTAAGTTTAGGTGTTTAAATGCTGTAAATTGATGTTTAAATGCTGATTCTTATGCTCAATTTCAATTATGATAACTTATGGTTGAACTTGATTTTGATATTTTCTTATGCTGATTCTTTTGCAGGATTCTCATTATCCTTCTGCTTAAGGCTACTAATTTCACTACTTTCATCATCACGGTTCTAAGGTTCTAAGGTTGTCAGAGTCTTTGTTGCAACTTTCCAAAGCATTTGAGGTTAGTTTCCAATCTGGGTTTTGCTTGGTTACTTTCATCATATCTATAATTGAGATGTTTGTTCCTGGAAATTGAGATGTTTGTTGCAACTTTCCAAAGCATTTGAGGTTACTTTCATCATATCTATAATGAATCCATCATAACATAATATAATCAATTACACTATGGTGAATGAAATGAATTTATATAACATCAAATAATAAATTAATCGATGTCCAGTAAATTAAATATAACATGACATAGCTACTTAAATTACAAATCTTGAATTAAACAACCAATAAGTCAATACAAAAACTAATTAAACGTAATTACATAAAGCTTTTCTTAAAATTCAAAACCCTAAAACTTAAACCCCTAAAATCCTTAAACCATAAATCCTAAATCCCTAAACCATAAACCTTAAAACCCTAAACCCTAAACCTTAAACCTTAAACCCTAAACCTTAAACCGTAACCCTAAACCCTAAACCCTAAATCTTAAACCTTAAACCCTAAACCCTAAACCTTACACCATTAAAACCTTAAACCTTTAAACCCTAAATCCATAACCTATAAACCCTAAACCCCTACACCATTGAAACCCTAACCCTTAAACACTAAATCCTTAACCCTTAACCCTTAAACCCCTAAGTCTTAACCCTTAACCCTTAAACCCCTAACCCTTAACCCTAAACCCCAAACCCCTAACCCTTAACCCTTAACTCTTAAACCCTTAACCCTAAACCTTAAACCCCTAACCCCTAACCCTTAACCACTAACCTATAACATTTAACCACTAAAATTTTAAGTTAATATCAAACTGTATAAATTTAAGAAAAAGATTCAAAGTATATAGGCTGGAAACCTGACGGGTTGCCTTATATCTCACTGTCAGATATAACGGATCCTCCCTAGGTGTAACAATGCCACGTACGATGGATCTTAACGAAACACCAAATTAAATATCGAAATAATGTAACATTTATTAAACCCTGAAACCCTACACCATTGAAACCCTAACCCTTAAACACTAAATCCTTAAACCTTAAACTCTAAACCCTAAACCTTTAACCCCTAATCCTAAACCCTTAAACCCTAAACCCTAAGTCTTAACCCTTAACCCTTAAACCCCTAACCCGTAACCCTAAACCCTTAACCTTTAAACCCTAAACCCTAAACCTTAAACCCTTAACCCTTAAACACCTAACCCTTAACCTTTAAACCCCTAACTCGTAACTCTAAACCCCAAACCCTTAACCCCTAACCCCTAACCTTTAAACCCTAAACCCTAAACCCTTAACTCTTAACCCTAAACCCCTAAACCTTAAACCCTTAAATCTTAACCTTTAACACTAAACCCTAACCCTAAACCCCTAACCCCTAACCCTTAACCCCTAACACTTAAATCCTTAACCCTAAACCCCAAACCCCTAACCCCAACCCTTAACCACTAACCTATAACATTTAACCACTAAAATTTTAAGTTAATATCAAATCAGATAATTTTAAGAAAAGATTCAAAGTATATAGGCTGGAAACCTGACGGGTTGCCTTATATCTCACTGTCAGATATAACGGATCCTCCCTAGGTGTAACAATGCCACGTACGGTGGATCTTAAAGAATACATAACTTACCTAATTTTAATATCAAATTGCATAAAATACATAAGTTGACGATTAAATTTAATAACTTACATAATTTTTCCTTAATATCAAACTTCATAACTTACATAAAACTTAAGAAAAAGATTCAAAGTATATAGGTTGAAACCTTACGGGTTGCCTTATATCTCACTTTGTCCGATATAACGGATCCTCCTAGGTGTAACAATGCCACGCACGATGGATCTTAAAGAATACATAACTTACCTAATTTTAATATCAATTTTCATAAAATACATAAGTTGACGATTAAATTTAATAACTTACATAATTTTTCCTTAATATCAAACTTCATAACTTACATAAAACTTAAGAAAAGATTCAAAGTATATATTTTGAAACTCGACGGGTTGCCTTATATCTCATTGTCGAGATATAACGGATCCTTCCTAGGTGTAACAATGCCACGTCGATGGATCTTAAAGAATACATAACTTACCTAATTTTAATATCAAATTTCATAAAATACATAAGTTGACGATTAAATTTCATAACTTACATAATTTTCCTTAATATCAAACTTCATAACTTACATAAAACTTAAGAAAAAGATTCAAAGTATATAGGTCGAAACTTTGACGGGTTGCCTTATATCTCTTGTCGATATAACGGATCCTTCCTAGGTGTAACAATGCCACGTCGATGGATCTTAAAGAATACATAACTTACCTAATTTTAATATCAAATTTCATAAAATACATAAGTTGACGATTAAATTTCATAACTTAATAATTTTTCCTTAATATCAAACTTCATAACTTACATAAAACTTAAGAAAAGATTCAAAGTATATAATTTGAAACCCGACGGGTTGCCTTATATCTCACTGTCGATATAACAGATCCTCCCTAGGTGTAACAATGCCACGTCGATGGATCTTAAAGAATACATAACTTACCTAATTTTAATATCAAATTTCATAAAATACATAAGTTGACGATTAAATTTAATAACTTACATAATTTTTCCTTAATATCAAACTTCATAACTTACATAAAACTTAAGAAAAGATTCAAAGTATATAGGTCGAAACCCGACGGGTTGCCTTATATCTCTTGTCGATATAACGGATCCTCCTAGGTGTAACAATGCCACGTATGATGGATCTTAAAGAATACATAACTTACCTAATTTTAATATCAAATTTCATAAATTACTTATATAAATTATTAATTAACAATTTAGTCAGATAATTTATTGTCAACTTTAGACTTCAACAACTACGAAATGGATAGGAGTTGGATGAAATTGTCAAGGGTAAGCAACGGCTATCGAAATGGAGTAGAAACTTTTCTGAATTTCACATTTCAAAATGCAAGCCAAGAGAATATGATTCTTTGCCCATGTAAGAAGTGTTGCAATATTAACTGGCATTATCGTGAAGTGGTCTACGAACATCTAGTTGTTGATGGTTTTGTCCGGGGGTACAAAATATGGTTTTTTCATGGCGAGTCTACATCTAGGGTAGCATCTTCATTGATGAATCTGGGGTATTCTCATACTACTTTCAACCAGAATGTTAGTGACGATAACATGGAAAACATGTTGCGGGATGCTTTTAATATGTGCAGTGATGGTTTCGGGTCATTTCCACGACTTGGGTGCAACCGATGATCACAATTTTGGAGAAATACTTTCACCGAAGGGAAAGAAGTGTACGGATGAACGACCAAATGAAGAAGCTGCGAGGTTCTACGCATTACTTGGTGAAATGAATGAAGAAGCGTATGAAGGATCAAAATTTTCCAAACTGTCATTCTCAGATTCGTCTTTTTCACTTGAAATGTTTGGGGGTGGACTGAAACTCGTTCACAATGTTTAGAAGTTCTTGCAAGAAATGTTCCTGCTTGCAAAAATCCTCGATCTTCCAAAGACATGAAGAAAATGATAAAGGATTTGGGCCTTGGATACAATAAAATTCACGATTGCCCAAATGATCGCATGTTGTATTAGGCGACCGCATAAACCAACAGTCTTTGTCATGTATGCGGTCAATCTGTTGGATTCATAGAAATCTGAGAGGATGATAACGAGGGCGAACATGGTACACGATCAAAGAAGCAACGATTAAGATTTTGCGATATTTTCCCTAATATCGAGGCTTGTGACTTTTCATGTCGCCCAAGACAATCGAATCAATGACGTGGCACCGTGATGGACGAACCGATGATGGGTTGTTAAGGCATCCTCAGATTCTTTAGCTTGGAAATGTTTTGACTCCAAATTTCCAAGCTTTGCAAGCGATCCTCGAGTGTGAGGCTTGGGCTAGCATCCGATGGATTTAACCCTTATAAACTTATGAGCACAACGTCATGATTTAGCTTTGTGGTGCTTGTTCCTACAATTTGCCTCCATGGGTTTGCATGAAACAATCTTCTTTTATCTTGTCTATGATTATACCGGAGAGAAAGGTAGGGAATGATATTGGCGTCTATTTGCAGCCACTTGTTGACGAGTTAAAACAACTATGGGCTGGTGTTCAGACATTCGATGCAATGAGAAAAGAGAACTTTAATTTACGTGCGGCATTAATGTGGACTATTAACGACTTTTCGACTTATGCTAATTTATCCGGTTGGAGTACCAAGGACGTTATGCTTGTCCGTGTTGTCTGCGTGAACAAGTTCGCAATGGTTATATAATGGGAAGAAGTTTTCTTACATGGGGAATCGTCTTGGTTCTTTGGAAAATCATACATTTAGATTTGAGTGCTCAATTTGATGGTATGAAGAGTTTAGATCGACTCCTTCGCAGCCAATCGGTGGATTCAAATATTGTTAATGTTGAAAGATATGAATTTCATTTATGGGAAGATGAATCAACAAGCAAACCCGCATAGAAAAAGAGGATCTAGGGATGAATCGATGATGAATCGATGAAGAGGATGATCCTAATGAGGTCGACTTATGGAAAAAAGAAGTATTTTTTCGAGTTGCCTTATTGGGAGCATCGATTTACGCCATAACCTTGATGTCATGCATATAGAGAAAAATGTCTGCGAGAACATCATTAGGACTATTTTGAATGTTGATGGAAAATCGAAGATAATCTTGAGTAGACTTGATTTAGTCCACATGGGAATTAGCGTGAGCTTCATCCCGAGCACTTAGAATATGAAATATCGATTGTCGCCGTTATTTTTTCAATGTCGAAGACGGAGAAAGAAGTGTTTCATGCGGTGTTGAAGGATATAAAGGTCCGGATGCGTATGCATCAAATATATCGCGATGTGTGAGTCTTAAGGATCGAAGATTATATGGCTTAAAATCGCATGACTATCACATATTGATGCAAGACTTATCGCCAGGTTGCTTTGCGGTGTTGTATGTCGAAAAGGTGACGGCTCTGTAATTGAACTGTCAAATATAATGAAAGTCATTTGTGGTAAAGTTTTGAATGTTCAAGAACTTGAGAAGCTGCAAGATCGAGCCGCATTAACTTTATGCAATCTGGAGAAGATATTCCGCCTTCCTTCTTCACTATCATGGTGCACTTGTTAATTCATCTCCGCGTGAAGCAATTCTTGGTGGACCTGTTTTTATCGATGGATGTATCCCATTGAAAGGTCTTACTTTATTTGTAAAATATTCCTTCATTCAGCTAAATGCCTTTATTTCCAACTTTTGATAATGTTGTATATCGTGTTTAGGTTCCTTTCCAAATTGAAGTCATCTTGCCGCAATAAGCGTTATCCGGAAGGATCAATTGCCGAGGATACTTGGCGGAGGAATGTATGACTTTCGCTCGAGGTATTTGGAAGATGTTGAAACAAGAATGAATGGACCAAGTAGAAATGTGGGCTCACGAGATCATAATTTGGCTGAAACTTATTTATTTCAAGTTTCGGAGAACCAATCAGCAGAGTCGAAATTACGTAATTAGACGATAGATCGTGGGTCCAAGCACATCGACACGTTCTTTTCATCACGATTCAATGGAACCATTTTGAATACGTTCTACAATTTGATAAATACTCATCAATTATGATTTGTTTGTCTTCTAACAAAGTAAAACCTTTTTTCCGTAGTCAAGTACAAACAAATATTGAGAGCTCGTTCACGATCTCGAAGATTAAATCGACGAGAAATTAATATGTTGTTCGCAGAACCATTCCATGAATGGTTAAGCCAAATGGTATGCAATTTAAATTTTCATTGACAAGTAACAATATTTTCTCATAATATTCATAATCACTCGATTTACTTTTGACTCAATAGGTTTGGAGTCGGAATGAAGTAAATGACGACGTTAAATGGCTTTCACAAGGTCCAAACAGAATAGTTAAAAGATATAGTGGATTCCTCATCAAAGGATACAGATTTCATACAAGGTATCGCAAGAGATTGAGGAGAACTCAAAATTGTGGAATTGTTGTTAATTCTTCGATTACAAGTTATGCTAGTGCTAGGGACGATGAATCCGATCGAGGAATTTGGAATATTTCGGACTTATTATCGACATCATTGAGTTGGATTATTACGGTAAATGCAAAGTTGTCCTATTTTGAGGTGATTGGGCTGATGTGAATACGGCTCATGAATTAAAACGATCAATATGGTTTTACAATGGTGAATTTCTCTCGATTAATTCACACCGAGAACAACGATGGATGAGCCGTATGTGTTTTCTTCTCAAGTTAAACAAGTTTTTACTCGGAAGATCCAACTGATGAGGGTTGGTACGTTGTACTTCAAAACACCCCTAGAGACTTCTTGGCGTTGGCGGTGGAAGTAGAGATGACATAGTCGAAAGATCGAAACTTTGCCTTTTCGTAACAAGACTTAAGCGAAAATATCCCTAGTACTAGTCAACAATTTCAATGGGTTAAATCGGGATGTGGGCGAAGATATTTACGAAATATGATGTAGTAAGATTTAACGATTTATTATTTATATGTAATAATATAATTTTATGTTGGTCATGTTATATAATTTTCATGTGTACTGCAGAAAAATGCCTAGAAGACGATTCTGAGATTTAAATATTGTCCATGAAACTCCAAATCCGTAAGAACCTAATAGTAGTGAGCAACAAGCAGTTGTTGGATCTTCTACTCTCTGGGACATAGATGACGAGCACGGAGAATTTCAAAGTAATGTTAAGTTTATTTTACATGCATGTTGAATTTTATTATTGATTCATTTTTAATTTTAATATAAAATATATTATTTTTCATTTGAAGGTGGTGGGACGCGCAAAGGTCGGGGCGTACATTACTTCAAGATTTATACAACTTAGAGCCTAACGATCGTGTTAAAGTAAGGAGAAACAATGATGGCCACTGTTGGATCTGAAGCTCATTGTTAGGAGGCTATTTGGGCATTTTAGCACGAAATTCCAATATGTTGCCCATTAACTACTGAATCATGGCATCACATGCCCGATGCCAACAAAAATCGGCCCTCGAAAATATTAAGGTAATAAAACGTGAATGTAATTTATAATACTTTAATTTAATTTTCATTTATATTAACTTTTATACTTTCTTTTCTTGAGGTAGATTTAATTTAGAGGTCTCGATGACTATGTTAAGAAGACATTGGGTAAAAATGGAGAGACAATAAAAGCACCCTCAAAAACAATATTTCAAGAAAGAGATAAGCCTCGACGAAAAATTAAGAAATGTTCCACCGGAATGTTGAGGTACCAATGCGAAGATCAAGTTAGATTTTGGAATTCAAAAAAGGAGAGGTATTACGTACATCTAAAATCGTATAAATTATTTGGTTTATAGTATTTACTATATATATAATTCAAATTGCATTATGTAGGACCGTGAGCGAGTTGGGATAAGCGCAGATGTAAAAGTAAATTCACGCATTACCAGTAGGTTCTAGAAGTTTTGCTTGTGTAGGCGACGCCGAGGTAATATAATTTATTAATTACATCAAATATTAATTACTTTATACTATTAAATTATATTTTTACGCTAAATTGTAGGAAACTTATTGGTCAAAAAGTTGGACGCGTTGACTTTTTGACATTACATATAGAAAGAAGGATGGATCTCCGATAACATCCAAGTCTGCGAAATTTTGGTATATTTACTTAATAAAATTTTATTTTTATAAATATTTCTCTGTTTAATTATAATAGTTTAATTCATCGTTTATAGTTTTAAATTTATAAGGTTAAATTATGTTGCATTCTTTCTTATTTATATATTTCGTTTCTAACTCTTTCATTGATTTATTAGGATAAACTAAAGGAGAAGAAGGCGGAGTATGAAGCGGTTACCGCTTGATCGATAGTTCTGTTAATCTTGAGGAGATTGATATGTAATTATTACAGATGTTTTAGGTCCCGAAAGGTACGATCGCTTCAACTGATAGTTCGCTAATCTTTAGTATATTATTAATAGAATTATCACTCATGTTTTTGGTCTTGAAAGGTATGGTGGGGTTGAATTAAAGGATCTGGAGTTACCCGACCCAATATTTTGGATCCGCCTCAAAGAATACATGCCTTAGGGGTCAATCGTCTTTGAAGTTCATAGGCTACAAAATCGATAGCTCGGATGCAAGAGAGCACGGTTGAGCAGAGGCGACAAATTGCCGATGTTCAAAGAAAATATGAAGAACTCCAAAGAATGACTTAGAGCGGATCGAAGCGGCACAAGCAAGGAGGCAACAAGAAGAATGAGAGAGGCAAATTGCAAATGCGAGGGAGGCGAGGCATCATCGATGCTAGCGAGTAAAACAGAAAATCTGAAGAGCTCCAAGACCAAATTTCTTGAGATATGATGCAGATGTTTGATGAATGCGAAACCGCCGTCTTAGACATTTAGTTTTTCGTTGTAAGAAGTTTTGACATTATTACATTTAAACAATATTTTCAGTTATCATTCATTTAATTTATTAAATTTCAAGTATCATTTAGAATTAATGTAATTGTGTGATTTTTATGCTAAATTTCTTTGTTTTGCGTTGAAATTATATCTTTGTTATTGGTTGGTTTTTAGTGCGGGAGGGTATAATATTGAAAAATTTTATTTTTTAAATTGACAAATTAGCGGCGTTTGTAGAAAAGCACCGCTAAATCTCAAGAAATGGCGTTTTTAGGAAAGCGTCGCTAAAGCCCTTGACTTTTAGCGGCGTTTTTGGGTAAAGCATCGCTAAAGCCCATGACTTTTAGTGGCGTTTTTGAAAGCCGCTAAAGGCCCCGACTTTAAGCGGCGTTTTTTGGAAAGCGCTAAAGGCCCGACTTTTAGCGGCATTTTTTTAAGCGCGCTTAAAGGCCCGACTTTTAGCGGCGTTTTTGGAAAAGCGCTAAAGGCCCCGACTTTTAGCGGCGTTTTGACGATAAACGCCAAAAAATTTCCTGATGATAGTATTAGCGGCATTTTTGTGGCGCTTTGAAAAGCCAGTAAATACTTTTTGTGGCGCTTATAAACATTAAATGTCCAAAAAATGCCGCTAAAAGTCTGTTTTGCTGTAGTGTAACATAGTTAACGCACAATATTGAAAATAAGTGAGCACCCATTTTAGACCTTGGTTCTGGAACTCACCTGGAAGTTGACACTGAATCCGGTTACTTAATTTTCCCTTGTTTCTTAAGCCTCTTTAGCCAAATAAACACAACAAAAAATTCAGAAATCTAACGAAGACAATTCACCATCATAAGAACCATAATATATTTGCATGCAAAGACAATTTAATGATTATTTGCAACTTTACCCATTACAAAAAGAATCAATGGATTAACTGAAATCCTTAACTTTCTTTCATTTTCTTCAATCTGTTAATATAGATAGGTTATAATGTTTACCAGCTACGAAATTTTACAATTTCTTAATCTCAAACTTCAAGCTTTTTGCTTCATGCATAATGCTCCTTAATCCTTCTCTCTTCTAGAACAGAATAGAGAAAAAGATGAAGAAAGAACGAAAAAAATGAAAGAATAGGTTCAAAAATCAATTCAATAGAAATTTGTAGATATCTCAAATCATCATGTCTTCTGATAAGAAGTTTCTAGTTCAAAAGTAACTGAACTAAAGGTTGAAATCCAATCTTTCATCAACTAGTCCGCCCAGATAGAAAGCTTTTCAATTTAATACCCAAAGTCACTGCCATAACTTAGGCTTAATTTTTTTGAGTGTGACACATTGAAAGTAAGAAACTTAACCTTTCATATCAGTGAATTCATCAAGTCCGCCTCAATAGGACCACCCAAGCTCTAGGATATGAATTCATTAAGAGTAAGAGCTCAACCTTATGCATGTACATTGTTCACCATAGGGATACGTAAAATGTATACTATGAGTCTTTACATGGTTTTGTTTGACCACATTGAACTTAAAAAACTGAGTTGGGTATCCACCATGAATTCCTTAACCACTGGGCTTACAATCCATGCCCATCGACGAATCAAAGACTTTTTTCCTATTTAACCGTTTGGTTAGTGGATCAGCTAAGTTTCTTTCAGACCTCACATATTTTAAAACAAGTATTCAATTCTCTCATAAATGAATCTTCACAAGTAGATTCCTAAGCCACTTGACCTGTTGCTCGCCCTAATCAAGAGTTATACTTCTCAATCACAGAAAGGACTAAGGTAAATAATCACTTACTTTAACTTCACTGAAGACCATTTGGAGAAAGCTCAACCTTGATAACTAGCATAGTAACTTCCAGACTATGACACTCTCCTTTACTTACTATGTCAATGAGGGTCACTGTAACATCCTAGATTAGGGGTTGTGCGTTTGTAGCATAACTCAAGTGTTAATAGGCTTTAAGTGTGGTTGGTGATGTTTTAAAAGTTTTAAAACTCTAGGATTAAAAGGGGATGCATTGGAAATTTTGAAATTTTAAGTTAAAGGGAAATTAAGGCAAGGTGGCCTTAAGAGAAAAAGTATGTGAAATTTGACACACAAACAGGCTTGGAAAAGTGGCTGAAGATGCCACTTAGGGCCTCTGGAAATGGCACCACATGCAAGGGTGTTGGGCTGAGTTCAAGTCACATGGGAAGCAAATAAAAAAGTTTTATTTTTGCTTCCTAGAAAAGAGGTGGACGGCAACAAGGCTCTTAAAAGGGAGTTTTATTCTCTTTAAAATTTGCTAAATAGGATAAATGATGATTTATCTTAAGTATTTTTAAAGAGATAAATAAGGATTTATTTATCATTATTCCCATGAGATAAAGGTTGGATTAAACTCTTTTATTTTATGATAATTAAAGGATAAAGCTATCAAATAGAAAAGTGGTGGCCAAGTAAGGATTCTTAGATGATAATTTAGTCTATAAAAGGAAGGAAGGAGGGCTACTCATTAATTTTCTTCCTACTCTCTCTCTCTCGCCAAAATTCTTAGGGTTTTCTTTTCTTCTCTTCTCTTTTCTTTTGTCTAGTCAATTCCCTAGCCTCCTCTCTCTTTTATTCAAAACCAAAAACACAATCCAACCTAGCCGAATTCTTTATAGCACCAAAAGCCAAAATTCTGCCAAAGTCGAATCTTTGTTGTGACAGAAGGGTGATGCCGATTTCATCCAAAAAGGTAAGATCAACTATTATTTGATTTTCAATCTCTCTTTAGCCAAAATATAGGAATCTAACTCCTTTAGAATTCCATGGTCGAAATTTGGAAGGTTTTCTTTGGGATCTAGTAGTTGTCGACTACAAGGAGCGGTTTTGGGATTTAGAATCGTAAGGTAAGGCAGTAGAGATTTTAGCCATAGGCCATTTTGGTATATAATGTTAGCCGATTCGACTTAGGTGGTGTAGGAAGGAGTTCTACAATCGCAAAGGTGCAAATCATTAGGCGTGGGTTTTGGATTTAGTCAATTGTGCTAATCAAAGCGTAGTTATTGCCTTTGTCTCTTGAATGCTTAAATGAATGTTTAAATGTATTATTATGAATATGTGTATAATGTGAATGATAGTCGAAATAAGGGCTAGGATGGTGGATACCCATAATGGGTAATCGATTTATCAGGTCAGTGCTCTATTTTGCCTATGATATATGTGTGATATTTGTGGTGAGCATGTGATAAATATTTACTCTGATTGTTAATCTGACATGATACACATATATGCATGGGACTTGGGATGTGAAAATTGAAGGAAAGGGTGTACATTATTATGTACGTGGTCTAATGCTAGCCTCGTGCTACATTAGCGCTTGATGTTAGCTATGTGCTTCATCAAGGGAGGTGTTGGCTAAGTGCCCATCTCGGCGGTTGATAGTTGTGTGCATCACCGTGGACTGATTGATATGTGGGATCCCTATGGGATCGGTGGCTCAGCCATGGCCTTGATCAGCAAGTCTACCAAGGTAAGATATGTGGATCATTATGTGATCGGTGGTGGATTAGCCACGGCCTTGAGCAGGGGGTCTACCAAGGTAGGTGTAATGGATGGACCCTAGGTTGGGATGGGCTTCATAATTGCATATTTATGTGTATGGACTATGTGGATATGGGCCAAGCCCATATGTGGAGATATGTGAAATGACTATGCACTGAGTCGGTTTGACTCACCCAATATTTTAAACCTTTCAGGTGATGCGTAAAGCTTGGACCGGGTTGGAGTGGATACAAAGGTGGCCATGCGTAAGCGATTTTCATGCGAAAGATATTTTTAATTAATTAAGCATTTATATCTTGAGACTTTGATTATTCAATTATTGTAATAAGGCCCTAAAAGTATTTAAAGTCTATTTAAGTGTTTCTCATTAAGTTTATTATTGTGTTTTATTATGGATTGACAATTGAGGAATTATTTGCAAACGATTTTTATTTAAATCTATATATACTAAAGTTTTAATCCGGATATTTTATAAACACCACACCTTACTTAAGAATTTTAATGAACACTGTTTTCTAAACTTAACAAAATTTTCGTGTTTTATCCTTAAGTTCAAATTTGTTTCAAACATTTTCTGCAATGGCATTTCAAATTTGGTCGTAGTGAATGGGCCGGGTTTAGGGTGTTACAAATTGGTATCAGAGCCCGGTTCAAAACTTCTATTTGGAGGGTTATGGGGCCCAAAATGTTTTCAAAATGGCTTTTCAAAAAATGGGCTTTTAGAAATTTTTCATGTTATTTTAGCATGGCACCTAAGTCTCCGACCCATGATCCTCCGTGTAAGTACCGAACTATCTGTGTGATTATGTGAATTATAGAAGGGTAGAAAAGGAATGAAACGTAGAATAGCATGATAGGAACTTGAACCCTAAGATTAGTCTACTCAAACACAAATACATAAGACTTAATGCACTAAACAAACCTATGGCTAAGTCAATCGAGTTAGGGTGTGGTAACCATGGTACGCATGTCTAGGATTGGATCCGGAAGAGCCTGGTATTTAAGCAGTCCTAGTGACTCACCTCCTCTTCGCAGGAATCCTACCTGGTGCGTAGCTTCGGTTCACCCTAACCCAGAAGACTTAGTGGGTGTGGCAACCTCATGCGCATGTCTAGGAATGGTTTCGATGGGAGCTTGGTATTTAAGCGGTCAGTGTGACTCACCTCCTCTCCACTCGAATCCCGCCTAGTACGTAGCTTTGGTTCACCCGACCAAGAAGACTCGGTCATAAAGCTAAACTCAATAACTAAAACCGAAAGGAACTAGCCATGTTTTTTTATAAGAACCCTAATTTTAAACTCTTAAAATCATTTTTCTTTAATTCATGGAAACTATCTTTTCTACACAATTTTTGAAAAACTTCTGATTTATAAGATTACTAAAATACCCCTAGTGGTAAAATTACAAAAATGCCATTGGTTTATAAAAATGTCTAAAATACCCACAGTTTTAATCAACATTATTTTATAACAAGTTCAAAAAAAAACCTAATTTGCAAATTAGCAAAAATACCTTGATTTTGGAAGAACTACAAAATTGCCCCTAACTTACAAAATTACCAAAATGACCTTGATTTCCAAAATTTTTGCAACTTCATCGTTTTGGAAAATAAATTTCTCAAAAGAACCCTCAAAGTTTTGTAAGTTTTGAAATATCCTGAATTATTAAACTTTACAAATTTACCTTGGTTTATTACCAAATTACCCCGAAATTAAAATTACCAAATACCTCGAATTTCCAAATTTACCAAAGAACCCGGACTATAAAATTTCAAATACTTTTGACAAAATTATCAAGGAACCTTATTTGACAAATTACAAAAATATCCTCAGAGGATAAATTACATAAATACCAGGTAGTGGAAAAACAACAATAATGAAAACTACAACATATCTACGAATGAGCGAAGGTTCATAATTGGTTGATGGATGTATGAATGAATGAAAGGCGTGTGCATGTGTGAATACGAAAGAACCACTCCTAAATTTCTTTTCATAAAATTTCTTCGCGGGTAATCAAGTGAAACAAAAGTACTAATTCATAAAACTTTCTCAAATCGATTAAAGCATACGTTAGATATGAATTCTAGAGGACTTGTTAAATGTCGTGGGACGCAGATAGAGGAAGAATGACTAGGTCAAAACCCGTTAGATCGGGTCAAAGGTCCGATAATGAGGTACCACCGCCCCCACCACTCCCCATTATTAGTGTGGGCAGAAGCTCGACGGGGAAGATCTTTGTGTCGTAGGTCAGGTCTTTGCGAGTTCTTGAGTTGGTGGCTGGTACAGGAGGAAATTCGAGAGCTCGAAAGTCTGTACCCGAGTGACTCGAGCCAACGGAGCTGAGGTGTTTCGGGGCGTATCAGGTGTGGCACCCAGTACGGCTGAATATTGGTTGGAAGCAACCGAGCGAATTATGGATGAGCTCGATCTGACCGCTGAGGAGAAGGTGAAAGGAATGGTGGCGCTGCTTCGCGACGAGGCATATCAATGGTGGCTAACAGTTCGGGATAGTGCCACGGTAGAGGATCTCACCTGGGAGTACGTTAAGGCAACGTACCAAAAAAAGTATGTCGGTACTCATTATATTGATGCGCAGAGGAAGGCGTTTCTGGGGCTAGTTCAAGGGAACAAGTCCGTAGCGGAATACGAGGTTGAATTCTTAAGGTTAAGCCGATATGCTCGAGGGGTAGTTGCTACGGAGCATGAGCGATGTGTCCGATTCGAGGACGGATTAAGGGACGACCTGAGGTTGTTGATAGCTCCTCATCAGGAATGGGAGTTATTGTGTTAGTCGAAAAGGCTAAGGTAGCTGAAGGGATTAAGGACTCAATGAGATGTAAGAGATAAGGATAGGAATCGAGATAGGAGGAATTTTGGATCGTCTGAATCATCGAGGTCTTGAGAAAAGACCGAGGGTTAAAATTTCATTCGTGTTGCTAAGCCGCCTATGGAAAATCCGGACCGTCCGTGTGTTCAGTGTGGAAGGTATCATGTCGGTGAGTGTTGGAACCGGGAACGGAATATTTTAGGTGTAAGTCTAAGTCTCACCTGATTAAGGACTGTCCTCAGGATCCGAATAGGGCTCGGACAATAGGCCAAGGTTATGTGCAGCCGGGTAGAGATGGTCAGCAAGCGACAAGGGGTCGTGGTCCGAACCATGGAGGAAATGGTTCAGGCCGAGGTCGTGGAGCACCAAACAGAGAGGCTGAAGGTGCAGATGCAAGGCAGCCAAGGTTGGTTTATGCAGTCGGCTGTCGCGAGGGGGAAGATGTGCCCGAGGTGACAACGGGTAAGTTTCTTATTTCTGGATTATCCTTCATTGCTTTGTTCGTTATAAGGTCAGTTCGTTCCTATGATTGCTAATGAAGTGTATGGAACCTTGATTGCGAACTTAGAGAATGTGCCTAGGTAGTATAATAGTTCTTTAAGATCGAGTCTTGTGATGGAGTAAGTGGGGTAAGTTAGGATGTGCGGATGATCGTTAGTAAGTAATTTCGAGGACGAAATTATTTTAAGGAGGGTAGAAGCGTAACATCCTAGATTAGGGGTTGTGCGTTTGGAGCATAACTCAAGTGTTAATAGGCTTTAAGTGTGGTTGGTGATGTTTTAAAGGTTTTAAAACTCTAGGATTAAAAGGGGATGCATTGGAAATTTTTAAATTTTAAGTTAAAAGGGAAATTAAGGCAATGTGGCCTTAAGAGAAAAAGTATGTGAAATTTGACACACAAACAGGCTTGGAAAAGTGGCTAAAGATGCCACTTAGGGCCTCTAGAAATGGTACCACATGCAAGGGTGTTGGGCTGAGTTCGAGTCACATGGGAAGCAAATAAAAGAAGTTTATTTTGCTTCCGTATGTGAGGTGGACGGCAACAAGACTCTTAAAAGGGAGTTTTATTCTCTTTAAAATTTACTAAATAGGGATAAATGATGATTTATCTTAAGTATTTTTAAAGAGATAAATAAGGATTTATTTATCATTATTCCCATGAGATAAAGGTTGGATTAAACTCTTTTATTTTATGATAATTAAAGGATAAAGCTATCAAATAGAAGAGTGGTGGCCAAGTAAGGATTCCTTAGATGATAATTTAGTTTATAAAAGGAAGGAAGGAGGGCTACTCATTAATTTTCTTCCTTCTCTCTCTCTCCGAAATTCTTAGGGTTCTCTTCTCTTCTCTTCTTCTTTTCTTTTGTCTAACCAAATTCCTTAGCCTCCTCTCTCTTTATTCAAAACCAAAACACAATCCAACCTAGTGAATTCTTCATAGCACCAAAAGTCAAATTCGCCAAAGCCAATCTTTGTTGTGATGGAAGGGTGTTGCCGATTTCATCCAAAAGGTAAGATCAACTATTATTTGATTTTCAATCTCTCTTTAGTCGAAATATAGGAATCTAACTCCTTTAGAATTCCATGGCCAAAATTTGGAAGGTTTTTTTCGGGATCTAGTAGTTGTCGACTACAAGGAGCAGTTTCGGGATTTAGAACCGTAAGGTAAGGCAGTAGTGATTTTTGGCCATAGGCCATTTTGGTATATAATGTTAGCCGATTTTGACTTAGGTGGTGTAGGAAGGAGTTCTACAATCGCAAAGGTGCAAATCGTTAGATGTGGGTTTCGGGATTTAGTCAATTGTGCTAATCAAAAGCGTAGTTATTGCACTATTCTCTGTTATTGTATGTTGTTAAGTATGTTTGATTATGATATGTATGTTAGCCGGAAATAATGGCTAAGATGGTGGATTCTCGTAGTGGGTAATCGATTTATCAGGTCAGTGCTCTATTTTTCCTATGATATATGTGTGATATTTGTGGTGAGCATGTGATAAATATTTACTCTGATTGTTAATCTGACATGATACACATATATGCATGGGACTTGGGATGTGAAAATTGAAGGAAAGGGTGTACATCATTATGTACATGGTCTAATGCTAGCCTCGTGCTACATTAGCTCTTGATGTTAGCTATGTGCTTCATCAAGGGAGGTGTTAGCTAAGTGCCCATCTCGGCGGTTGATAGTGTGTGCATCACCGTGGATCGATTGATATGTGGGATCCCTATGGGATCGGTGGCTCACCACGACCTTGAGCAACAAGTCGCCAAGGTATGATATGTGGATCATTATGTGATCGGTGGTGGATTAGCCATGGCCTTGAGCGAAGGGTCCGCCAAGGTAGGTGTAATGGATGGACCCTATGTTGGGATGGGCTTCATAATTGCATATTTATGTGTATGGACTGTGTGAATATGGGCCAAGCCCATATGTGGAGATATGTGAAATGACTATGCACTGAGTCGGTTTGACTCACCCAATATTTTAAACCTTTCGGTGATGCGTAAAGCTTGGACCGGGTTGGAGTGGATACAAAGGTGGCCATGCGAAGCGATTTTCATGCGAAAGATATTTTTAATTAATTAAGCATTTATATCTTGAGACTTTTATTATTCAATTATTGTAATAAGGCCCTAAAAGTATTTAAAGCCTATTTAAGTGTTTCTCATTAAGTTTATTATTGTGTTTTATTATGGATTGACAATTGAGGAATTATTTGCAAACGATTTTATTTAAATCAATATATACTAAAGTTTTAATCGGATATTTTATAAACACCACACCTTACTTAAGAATTTTAATGAACACTGTTTTCTAAACTTAACAAAATTTTCGTGTTTTATCCTTAAGTTCAAATTTGTTTCAAACGTTTTCCGTAGTGGCATTTCAAATTCGGTCGTAGTGAATGGGTCGGGTTTGGGGTGTTACAGTCACACTTTTAGTAACCTTATTACATTGAGTTAACATTTTAGTCTCCAGTCCATCTTGGGCCTTTTAAGGCCTAAGGTTATGATCCATTCAAAGCACACTGAACATAAACTCGAACCTGGTCTCATCTCAATCGTCGATGTAGTCTCGTCTATCTTTATTCCTCTATCGAACACTCAAACTCAACGCCACAACACATAATCATCAAATTACAACAATGAGGAACCTTAATGGTATGATCCATTTTTGACTGAATATTATCATGTCTTTGATACTCAAAACTGCATCATTCTAAATATGGTTAATGCTAACCGCCCTTTGCAGCACCAACACTAAGGTTCTCAACATGAGAAATTCAGACACATTGGTCATCCCCAACTTAGGCCCTCTCATCCCCTTCATGGTCACCCCATTGAGTGTGGCCATCTTGGTTAACCTCAACACATGAGACACCACTGTACTATTAGAGGTGGTGAGAGGTAGGAAACATCATATGAGAAGGCCACGAAGAGCGCCTAAGAATCCAAGGTCTAGAGTAGCTACAAGACCAACTCAAGAAAAGGCATCAACGATTGCACCACCTCCAAGTCAGCATGGCTCGACTTATTCTGGTTCTTTCACTAACCCCTTTTTTTTTTCACAAGCATTGCATTTTACACCATATTTCTTTGCTTTTACACCGTCTCCAGGTATTTATTCTTTTTGCATAACCACCTCTGTCCCCACCATATTACTCGTTGATGTTATCAACATATCAGAAAACAATGATTCCAACGATAATTCCTACGCTGACTATGTTTGCGACACTAATGAGAACTCTATATTTTTATGTCATCAGTGTATGGGACAATATGCTTATATGTCGATAGTGATGCAAACACCTTTAAGATCATTGGTCTACCAAGGTGAACCATTTTCGCAATCACCTCTTCGTAGAACAAAGGAGACACGATGACAATCGAGAAGCAAACTACAATCAACCATGGATGAAGGCGAAGAAGATGAGGGGTCAAAACCATAAATTGAACAAAGAAGAAATTTGTCTTACAATCGACAACCACCCCGTTGTGGCACACATTTTGCTCAACGACACAGATGATTTTTGTTGTACTTGTCGTGTAAATCTTAATTGTTTACTAAGTTTTAATCAATAAGATTATACAGATATTGGATATGAAATATTTTTAAATAAATATTGTTTTGGGTAGCACCCTGTTGGTTGCGTTTTCACTCTCCCAATTTCAACCCTGCAAAGTTGCCAATCACCCCCAGGAATCCCGCAATAATATTTTCTGAACATTTCAAGTCGACCTCCATTTACCACAAATTGCGAGTGACCAAAACTCAATTTGAATCAAAAAAATAAAAAAATATGAACTTTGACTTAATCGAATCGAGTAATTCGAGTTTCAATTTGAATCAAGCTAAATTTTACATTTCAAATAATTTGAAAAGCAATTTGGTGTAAATACATTTTTGGTACCTATCAATTTTGAAAATTACCAAATTAGTCTCAACATAATAACAAAAAATTCAAAATAATTTTAAAATTTTAAAAATAATATTAATTTTAAAACTCAATATTTATAACAATTATAAAATTTATAGTTTCCACTAAATCTAAATATTAAAAATCTAAAATATATAAAATTTAAAAATTTAAAAATTCCTAAATATTTTGGAGAACCTAAACACTAAAACCTAACACTAAAAACCCTAAACCATGTAAAAGGAAAACCTAGCACTAAACACATTTTTACGCCAAATCGCTAAAAACATGTCTCACTAAACTCGTTTTCTTCTCTCTCCAAAATAAACCTAATTCAATAATTTTCTTAAAAATCAACATTTTGGTATTTCACCCTCTTCCATGAGCACTAGTTTAAAATATTTTATCAAAATATCTAAAATTTTTCATTAAAATATTGATAAATCAAAACGAGTTTGAGTAAAAGCTTTTGCTAAATATTTCATTAAATTTTCCTACAAGTTCCAAACAAATATCTTACATGATGATAAAGACGAGATTATTTTATTTAAAATTATTTTTTAAAAAAATCTTAAATGATATTTAAATTATTTTGAATTCAAATTTTCTCCAAAATTTTACGATTCATGTATCTTATAAGTTAATAATAATAATCCTTTTCTTTATCAAAATTTATTTTAGTTGTAGACTTAAAGTTTGTCTGTAATGATGTTTTATAATTTAAAAGGCAAAAATATTTCAATTAAATTATACATATATTAATAATAATATTTAAATACAAAATTTTAAATTATTCTATATTAATATTTATTTTGATTAATAAATACAATCATTTAATAACTCGCACAGGTAAACTAATTAATATTTATATTTGTAAATTAATCCATCAATAATTTTTATTAAGAAAAGAGGAGCATAATATTCGATCATAAAATTTCTAAACATGAAAGCACTTAAGTTTAAAAAAGTCCAAATTCAAAAAACTTAAAAAAAAAAAAAGGTAAATCTAAACCTGACCAAAGGAAATTCAAACCTAAAAATTCTAAATATGAAGAACCTGAGTTTAAAAAAGTCCACATTCAAAAAACTTAAAATAAAAAAATATGATAATCTAAACCAGAACCAGTCTGCGTATGAAAAAAATTAAATCCCAAAAATTCTAAACAAGGAAGCGCCTAAGCTTAACAAATCCAAATCCAAGAAACTTCAAATAAGAAGTATGATATGTACAAACCCATTTTGCCCAAACTCAAATTAACCCTAACCCAAACCCAATTAACCTTAAACCCAAAACTAACCCTAGCCCACTAAAGCCCAATCAGAAAATAAACAAAAAAAAACCCCTAAAAGTCCGCTTAGCTCTGCGCCATTTTCGCCCTCCGCCTCCTCGACCCTCGTCTGCTCACATCCCATCCACCGCCACTGCTGTAACAAAGACTGCCACCGGCTCCACTTGGCCACTTACCTGCAAGCATTAAAAAGAAAAGACTGAACAGAGACCAAGTTGTAAAATACAAGGCTATAAAAGCCGATTCTAAACGTTTGTAAAGGGGTTTTTTTTTGTGGTTGTTTTTGACCGAATACAAGCAAAATTTCAAACAGATTCAAACAAAAAAAAATAAATAGCAGCAGATTCTCAAACACGAAAAGAACGGACATTTAGCAAAGAAAGGAGACGAACCAAAAGGAATCAAACCCAAGTAGCTTTAGGAGGTGATTTTACCTTTTCAATTTTTTATTTCATTTGAATCTTTTTTACACAAACATACATATATATTAAGTAAAAAAGGAAAATAAAAAAGGAGAAAAGATAAAATTTTACCTTTTTCGACCATCCGTCTTGATGATGGCGGCGATAGTGCCGGCGACGGCACCCATGGCATGCAAGATCGAATCTGGACCGGACCCCTCCTGCAGAGGAAAAAAAGGAAAAGAAGAGTTTTTTTTAAACAGCAACAAATAATTTTTTCAAAGATTTAGGGCCTTAAATAGCCCCTCAAAACGACGTCGTTTTAGGGCTGGCCCTAACGCCCAAAACGACGTCGTTTTGCCTCCAGGATCCGCGTGTTGACCCGACCCGCCTCAGGATCCGCGTGTTTTTTAAGCCAAGGGTTTATTGCGCGATTGGTCCTTCCGCGTTTTTAGTTTTTTTAAATCAAACTTTTAATTATTGGAACATTGGCCCAATCATTTTTCGCGGTTTGTGATTCGGTCCCGCAATAAACGTTGCGTTTTGAGAGGGTACGGAAAATTTCCCTTTGGGTCCCCCATATAATTCGCGTTTCAAATAGGCCCTTTTCCTTTTATTTTATTTCAAATTGACCCCAAACTTTCATTTTAAATGCAATTTGATCCTGTTTTAGTTATTTTGCAATCCTTTTTAGTCCTTTTATTATTGTATTATTATAGTTGTTACCATTATTATATTATTTTATGTACATATTTTATCATTATTTTGTTTCACTAACTTATTTTATTATTATTATTATTATTATCGTTATTATTATTATCATTTTATTATTATTATTAGTTATTATTACTATTATTATTACTATTTTACTACCTTATTATTATCCTTATTATTTATTACTCGTATATGTATATATACTTTTTCTTTATCGCTTTTATTTTACTATTATTATTATTATTATTATTATTATTATTATTATTATTATTATTATTATTATTATTATTATTATTATTATTATTATCATTATTAAATATGTTATTATCACCATTCTTTATATTATTATTACTATCATCATATTTTCTTTATATATATATATATATTACTATTATTTTGCTTGCTAATTGATATTTCATTATCATCATCGTTTTGTTATTATTATTTGTATGTTATTATTATTACTATTATTTATATTTTTACTATTATTTGTTTACTATTATTTTTATATTATCACCATTGTTATTACCGTTATTTTCGTTAGCATCACTATATTATTTTTTTTTTACCTATTATTATTTTTCCTTTACTGTTATTATTATCATATCCTTATCGCTTGTTGGACTAATCTTCCTCGATGTCCCAGTTTTTATAACGACCAACATCCCTTATTAGTGATTCGAGAAAATCGAGCCCTAACTTACTGGGTTTCGAATTTTCTCGTTTAAACTAAACAACGGGATACCCCTTTTAAAATCGCAATACAAGTTTTGAATAAGATACTTGTTCTCGGAAATTCTAAATGTCGCGCCCTAACTTAATGGACTCGACACCTAGATACTTCGAGATAAGCTTCTTTTTCTTCCAAAATAGAGGCAATATTCCTAATTTGGCTTTTCGAGAAAACAAGCCCTAACTTACTGGGTTTTGATTTCTAATTTGACAAAAGACGTAAGATCCTCTTCAAAAATAAAACCAAGTTTTAAAAGGCGAGCTTAGTTTCGGAATCTAAAGTATCGCTACCTAACTTCTCGGACATGATGCTTTATCTCTTGAAAATAAGAGAGTCTTAGCGTCCCTTCTAGCGCCTTCAAATTTTGAAAATAAAAAGCAATGTATTTTCGAACCATTTCAAAGTTTTCAACAAATAGGACATCAATCAATCAGTTTGGTACCGATTTCGGGCGTGTCGATGGTGCTAATCCTTCCTCGCACGTAATCGACTTTCGAACCCGTTTTCTCAAAGTTCGTGGACCAAAAAGCACTGTTTTATTAAAACAAAGGTGATCCGATCACACCAAATAAAGATCGGTGGCGACTCCCTTCCTTTTTTTTTCAAAATCGAGTCGACTGCGTTGCCATCGTTTCATCAAAAAATGGTTACGACGACTTGGCGACTCCATTGGGGACCTCTTCGTTGAGAGTTAGGCCATAGATTGATTGATCCTTGTCCTTTTGATTAAAATTAGAAAATGGTTTCGGAATTCATGTTTCTTTAAATGCACTTTCAATGTTATATTAGATCTCTCAAATACTTTGGCATTGCATTGCATGACCATTGTGGTCACACCTTTAAGTGAGAGCGAAGCTATGCCTTCGTGAGGTTTTCACCTCGCATGGGCTAGTGGATCGCTTTGGGATACATCTGTACCTATGTCTTCGTGAAGCTTTCACTCGCATGGCCATAGGAAATGTATTCTCGAATCGAACTCGGTCCATATGAACCTATAATGGGTGAGGATCGAGGAATCTACTGGTTCGGGTACCTCGAACTTTAGAATTAAACCGCATATAGTAAACCCTAGGAGCCCACCTTAGGTAGAGCTATGTCAAACCTTAATGGTCACCCAGATAAGTGTTTGTTTATTTTACTTGCTTTATATTCCATTGTACTAACTTGTTGTGTTTCATTCTTTTGTGCATATCATTTCATATTTTAAGAGGCATCGATTCACGGTCAGTTTCTGAGTTAGAGAGCTGGTTATGGAAAGCGAATTCCTTGATAAAGTAGAAGACAATGCGGCTGCTCGCACATGGTTAGAGCCAAGCCAATTAGAAAAAAGGGACTAAAAGCTAGAATAGCTGAGCTGGGGCGATCTCTACACCACTATCGAAGTCAAGACTCAGAAAGCCAACTGAAGTCAAGCCTGAACAGAATCGAGGAAATGAAGGGTAAGGTTGAAGAGCTACAATCGGCATTACACAGTAGTGAGTTCAGATTGAGCTTCTGAAAATGAGAGAAAGGCATTGGGAGGAAGAGCTTCGCCATTCTTGCGAGCAAGTTAGAAGTCGAAACTACCTCATGGGTGAAGCGACAATCCAGGTTCGAGAGGTAGCTGATCACCTATAGACTTTGGCTGCGAAAGCTGACATATTGAGCGTGAGATATGAGCTACCACCAGGTCATGATCAAGAGCTAATCTCCTTGCTTGGGAAAATCAAAACCTTAGGCCTTAGGGCGAAAGCATATTTGTAATCTGCTTTATGTAAAGGGTTTTGCCTTCTAATAAAGTTTTCTAAAATGAAGTTGATCAGAATCGATGTCTTCTTCCTGCATTCATGCATTTGCATTGCATTACATCATATGCATTTAAGTCCATAGAGAGAGCCTAATTAGTTAAAATTAATACAGAGAGAGAAAAGGAAAATCTGGAAACTGAGAACCATTACAGTACACGTGCCAAGACAAAGAAAATGGATCAATGATTTGAACAATTCCATAAAGACCTGCAAGACCAAATGCAAGAGCAAATGGCAAAACTCCAACAAGAGATGAGGGATCAGATGTTGGAGGCTCAAAAGAGCACGATGGCTCAAATGGCCCAAATGCTGAGTGGGGCAATGGACAAAGGAAAAGGTCCTATAAAAATTACAAGAGAAGAGAGCGAAGGCATTCCTCTGGTTTTACCCCACCACATGCGCCAGCACAGCATGAAGAGTATCCCCAAAGGCCATCTATCATGATTAGGCCTCAACAAGGGAAAAATGATATTAGACCACCCACGAACTCTCACGCAGGTTCCGGATACCAACCAGGAGATAACCCGGCCAATCCTGTTGTACCTGATTTAGATATGGCAGAGAAAATGGGGTCGAGGGAAGAATCTTCAAGGCAGTTAGAGGATCGTTGTAGATGGTTGGAGGAAAAGTTCAAGGCTTTGGAAAATACTGATCACCACCATGGTATTGACGCAAAAGACTTGAGTCTGGTTCCAGATTTGGTGCTTCCTCATAAGTTTAAGATGCCAGAATTTGAGAAGTACAATGGGACCAGCTGTCCTGAAGCCCACATCACTATGTTCTGTAGACGAATGGCTGGCTACGTGAACAATGATCAACTCTTAATCCACTGTTTCCAAGAAAGTTTAGTGGGCGCAGTTGCTAGATGGTATAACCAGCTTAGTCAGGCCAACATTAATTCCTGGAGAAGTCTGGCTCAAGCATTTCTAAAGTATTTTAGCCATGTTACGGACATGGACCGGATAAAATTACTTTGCAAAGCATGGAAAAAAGATAAAATGAGAGTTTCAGACAATACGCGCAAAGGTGGAGGGAGGTCGCCATGCAGGTCCAACCACCCCTCTTAGAAAAGGAAACTACCATGCTCTTCATCAACACCCTGAAGGCTCCTTTCATAACCCATATGATAGGGAGTACCACTAAGAGCTTTGCCGACATGGTAATGGCAGGGGAAATGATCGAACATGCAATCAGATGCGGCAAGATTGAAGCAGGGGAAACCAGTAGAAGGCCTACTCCTAGAAAAAGGATGACGAGGTGAATAATATAAACATGGGGGACCCAAAGTTAATTACCGTTAATCACCAAAAGCGGTGACTCATCGAGTATCAAGATTCATCAAGGAAAGAATCTCGACAAGGAAAAACATTGAAAACTCTAATTTACATCAATCCCTATGACGATAAGAAGTTGTATCAAAGTTTATTTGATGCACATGTTGTGTCCCCCCAATATCCAAAATCGATGCAACCTCCATACCCAAAATGGTATGACCCAAACACTCAGTGTGAGTACCACGCGGAGATCACAGGCCATTCGATAGAAAATTGCCTTACTTTCAAGAAATTGGTGGAAAATCTCATCAACATGGGTATTGTGAAGTTCGATGACGGAGCAATGGTATACCCGAAGAGAATCAAGGGATAAAAATTTTTCGAGCATCTGCCTTTATGTACTTGGGACCGTTTTGAACAATGAGACTGTGGAAGAAATATGTATTTTTAAAGCTAATCTAGAGTAATATGTAAAACACACTTGTTGCTTCAAGCCTGGAAGCAATAAGATTTCTTTTGAGAAGTAGGCTTGTGTCCAGAATTTTTATTTCAATAAAATGCATCTTTCTAAGTAAATATTTTCATTCTTTACATTTCATACTGAATATTTTTCACTCATGACCATATCATACGAATAATCATCCTTAGGATCATTTATTCTTTGGATTTTCTGCCCACAATGGGCCCCCAGATATCAATGACATGAGCGACGCTGTTGCTGACTCCCTTTTTAGTGAGATATGTATCTAGAGGGATCTAAGGGCTTTGAAGATGACAAAGATTGCGACTTACTTCCCCAATGGTAGATCCTACCTTATGAAGTGTCAGCAGACGCTATGAACTAATGAAGGAGATGAAGATGGAAGCGTAGCTCCTCGTAGGAATAAGGCAAGGCATCGTTGAGCTATTTTCAGGAATTCAAGATGTTTTCGCACGATCATATCGAGGCATGCCAAACTACTAAAACATGGGTATGCTGTTAAGGTTGGGGTTTAAAGAACCTATGTTTTACAACAGCCTAGCTAATCAAGAGGCTCGGGCTATTGGTTCACCAAGAAAGGGAAATTGCATCTGTTATGCCATAAAATGCCAAATCGAGGAAGACTGTGCCTTCTCTATTTTCCCTATATGAAGCATGGATGTTAACAAGCCAGTCTCCTCAAAAGCTTTTAGCCAACATCAATTCATATTCATGGTCGTTGGTTACCTCACTGAGAGGGTGAAGGTCGCTTCATATGCCAAAATTACAAAGTCGGCAGTCATCAAATTCAAAAAAAATATATTCAAGATTTTGTTTTTTGAAAAAATGGCTGAGACTTGTAAAGGTTGGCATAGAGAAGTTACCATTTACCCTTTAGGTTCCTTGAACGTTGGCCAGGACTTTTGCCGGGGCATCTTTCCCATTGGTTTATGAAACGGAAACAATTGTTGAAAGATAAGATTCCTTTTCCCAAGCTTGGATTGAATTAGATGAAGTAGAATTCCTCCAATAATCTTGATTGAAAGTACTCAGCATGGTCAAATGTACCAAAAATGGATACGGGCTTATGACAAAAAGGGTTCGCTCAAGAGAATTTTAGGAAGAGGACCTAGCATTAAGAAAGATTCTTCTTATCCAAAAGAACTCCAAAGAAAAAGTAAATGCCTTATACAGCAAAGAAGGCATGTTCTAGGGAAAAATGGGTGTTAACCAAGATGGATGGCAAGGACCTGCCCAATCCGGTGAGTTCAGATTCAATAAAAAAAGTTTTCCAAAAAAACACAAAAAACACAAAAAACAAAAACAAGAAAAAGAAAAAAAGAAAAAGGAGAGGCCAAGGCGAAAACCAGCAAAGGGCGCTTTGAGTCCAAAGGGTATTTGAGTTGAAAACCCAAGAAGGGCAGCTCAAAATTTTGATCGAAAGTGGGGCATACAGTAGTCTTGCTACGCTCGAAGAAGTATGTTACATCTTGGGGCATCGACAAAGTACTCTGGATCCCCTAAACACATATTATGCTCAAAATGGTCCTCAAGAAGTTGGAACAGAAAAGCTCAAGCTGCGATATCTGGGGCACTTAGTTTCCATTTTACCCATTTTTGTTACTTGTGGTTATTTTATTCCTTTCAAAATACCACCGATAAATTTCTTTCTTAATTGCATTACTAGCATTGATTAACTTGTTTGTTTCGAGCTATGCTCTCAATCAATTTCTTCTTGTCCATTGTTACAATCTTTTTCAGGCATTTTGCATTGAAATAATGATTAGTGGACTAATAACACTTTCATAAAAGGAGTTTTGCATATTACTCTGGAAGCTTCTGAATAATACAAGGACCTAAAACAAGACTATTGTTTAGAACTCACTTAGCTTAAGGTTTGGAAATATTGGAGAAAGATGATTATCTCTTTGGACCTTTTATTGGTTGAACAAAAAGACAAGACATTTAGCCGGTGATACAACCTTGACAAATAACGAGCAATGTCAACCCAACTGTACAAAAGGATCATTCTTGGGAAAAGAAAAATCATGCTCTGCATTCATGCATAAATCAGGCATATACATCTGGTCATGACACCCAGAGAATGGAAGGTGTAGTAGACCAAATTGATTCTATGAAGTTGAGATGATACAAATCCTACACCTTGAAGTTGATGAGGATGGATGGGAGAAAACAAACGTTATTCTCCGAAGTTGCGATGAGAGGTACAAACTTTATATCCCGAAGGTACAAAGTGGAAGGACTCAAATCACAATGGGTAAGCTTGTTGAGCAAAATATGATCATTTTTTTTGGGTTTTCTATCAAAGATACTGGCTGAACGAGAAAGCATGATAATGCATCAGTGATAGAACCTTAATGAACTACGAGCAATGACGACCCCAAGCATTTAAAAAAGGGATCATTTCATTTTGCATTCATACATCATTTCAAAGCACGTTTAGTTAGGAGCATTAAACTCATTGCATCCTAATCATCATAAAAAGAGCATTCTCATGACATTCTGCATTCATGCAAATGTCATCCATTTCCATTTAGCTAGGAGCATTCGATTCATTCTGATCATTGCATCCTAATCATTGTAAAAAGACCATTCTCATGACATTCTGCATTCATGAAAGTGTCATCCATAACGCATGTAGTTAGGAGGCTTTGAGTCATTTTGATCATAGCATCCTCATCATTTGCATAAGCATAAGCACATAAAATTAATTCTACAAGACAGGTTCCTCAAAGAACGGTGTAGCGATATTGAAGTTCAGATTCTGTTCCCTCGAGATGATAGTGGAGCAGACTGAAGATTGAAGTCTTCCTGAAGATAGTAAGGAAGCAAATTGAAAAGTTCAGATTTTGTTCCTTCGAGATGGTAGAGGAGCAGACTGAAGATTGAAGTCTTCTTGAAGATAGTAAGGAAACAAATTGAAAAGTTCTGAATTCTCATTTCCTCGACGTTCCCGTGGAGTAGGTTGAGATTACAAATCCCGTCTCCCTAAGTTAACAATGAGGTTACATCCTTAATTATTTGAAGTTTCAATAAGAGAAGATGGAGATTACAAATCTCTTCTCCCGAATTCTTATTTCCTCAAGTTCCGTGGAGTAGGTTAAGATTACAAATCCTGCCTCTCCGAGTTAACAATGAGGTTACATCCTTAATTTTTGAAGTTTCAGAGAGAAGATGGAGATTACAAATCTCTTCTCCACGAATTCTTATTTCCTCAAGTTCTCGTGGAGTAGGTTGAGATTACAAATCCGTCTCCTCGAGTTAACAATGAGGTTACATCCTTAATTCTTTGAAGTTTCAGAAGAGAAGATGGAGATTACAAATCTCTTCTCCCGAATTCTTATTTCCTCGAAGTTCTGTGAAGTAGGTTGAGATTACAAATCCGTCTCCACGAGTTAACAATGAGGATAAGTCCTTATTTCTTTGAAGTTTCGATGGAGAAGATGGAGACTACGAATCTCTTCTCCCTGAATTCTTATTTCCTCAAAGTTCTCGTGGAGTAAGAAGTAAATCAAAGAAATCAGTCTGGTGGTCCCTGAGTTTGCAAGGATCAGATTGAAAAAAGCAGATTTGACATTCCTGAAGTTGCAGGAAGAAGATCGAAGGCAATCAGTCTGGTGATCCCCGAGTTTGCAGGGATCAGATTGAAGATAGTAGATTTGACCTTCCTGAAGTTGCAGGAAGTAGATCAAAGATTCAGTCTGGTGATCCCCGAGTTTGCAGGGATCAGATTGAAGATAGCAGATTTGACCTTCTTGAAGTTGCAGGAAGCAAATCAAAGAGATCAGTTTGGCATTCCTGAAGTTGCAAGAAGCAGATTGAAGATAGCAGATCTTGTCTCCCTGAGTTTACAGTGAAGCAGATCGAAGATAGCAGGCTGGGCACTCCTGATGTTGCAGGGAGCAGATTTATAATAGTAGATTTGACATTCCTGAAGTTGCAGGAAGCAAATCGAAGACATCAGTCTGGTGATCCCTTAGTTCGCAGGGGTTAGATTGAAAATAACAGGAAGCAGATTGAAGATGGCAGATCTTGTCTTTTTGAAGTTGCAAGAGCATATTCAAAACAAACCTTATCTCCCTGAAGTTGCAGTGGAGCGAGTTGAAGTTGCAAGTCTTATCCCCCTCATGTTGCGGCGGAGCAGATAGAAGACAGTTAAACCTATCTCCCTAAGATTGCAGGGGAGCAAATTGAGGTTACAGGTCCTATCTCACCGAAGCAACGGTGGAATAGGATCGAAACGACCAGATGTGGTGGAGTGAATAGGGCTACCTGAAGAAAAGAGCACCCAAAAAAAGTTAAAGCCCGCCGAGACCGGGTAAAATGGGTCTTTCTTATGTCTTTGCTCTATTGCCGTTACACGACAATGAGCAAAGAGGGGCAGCTGTACAAACCCATTTTGCCCAAACCCAAATTAACCCTAACCCAAACCCAATTAACCTTAAACCCAAAACCAACCCTAGCCCACTAAAGCCCAATTAGAAAATAAACAAAAAAAACCCTAAAAGTCTGCCTAGCTCCTGCTGCCGTTTCTGCCCTCTGCCCCTCTGACCCCTGTCCGTTCACATCCCATCCACCGCCACTGTCAGAACAGCACCGCCACCGGCTCCACTTGGCCACTTACCTGCAAGCATTAAAAAGAAAAGACAAAACAGAGACCAAGTTGTAAAATACAAGGCTATAAAAGCCGATTCTAAACGTTTGTAAAAGGATTTTTTTGGCGGTTGTTTTTGACCAAATACAAGCAAAATTTCAAACAGATTCAAACAAAAAAAATAAAGAGCAGCAGATTCTCAAACACGAAAAGAACGGACATTAAGCAAAGAAAGGGAGACGAACCAAAAGGAATCAAACCCAGTAGCTTTAGGAGGTGATTTTTACCCTTTTCAATTTTTTTTTATTTCATTTCGGATCTTTTTTTTACACAAACATACATATATATTAAGTAAAAAAGGAAAAATAAAAAAAAAGGAGAAAAGATAAAAATTTTACCTTTTTTTACCACCGTCTTGCTTGTGGTGGCGACGACTGACGACCGGCGACGGCACCATGGGAGGCACGCAAGACCGAATCTGGACCGGACCCCCTCCTCTGCAGAGAAAAAAAAGGAAAGAAGAGATTTTTTTTTAAACAGGCAACAAATGTTTTTTTTTTTCAGCATTTAGGGCCTTAAATAGCCCCTCAAAACGACGTCGTTTTGGGGGCTGACCCTAACGCCCAAAACGACGTCGTTTTGCCTCCAGGATCCGCGTGTTGACCCGACCCGCCTCAGGATCCGCGTGTTTTTTAAGCCAAGGGTTTATTGCGCGATTGGTCCTTCCGCGTTTTTAGTTTTTTTAAATCAAACTTTTAATTATTATAACATTGGCCCAATCATTTTTCGCAGTTTGCGATTCGGTCTCGCAGTAAACGTTGCGTTTTGAGAGGGTAGGGAAAATTTCCCTTTGGGTCCCCCATATAATTTGCACGTTTCAAATAGGCCCTTTTCCTTTTATTTTATTTCAAATTGACCACAAACTTTCATTTTAAATGCAATTTGATCCTGTTTTAGTTATTTTGCAATCCTTTTTAGTCCTTTTATTATTGTATTATTATAGTTGTTACCATTATTATATTATTTTATGTACATATTTTATCATTATTTTGTTTCACTAACTTCTTTATTATTATTATTATTATTATTATTATTATTATTATTATTATTATTAATATTATCGTTGTTATTATTATCATTTTGTATTATTATTAGTACTACTATTATTACTATTTTACTACCTTATTATTATCCTTATTATTATTTATTACTCGTATATGTATATATACTTTTTCTTTATCGTTTTGTTTACCGATTGTTACTATTATATTATTATTATTATTATTATTATTATTATTATTATTATTATTATTATTATTATTATTATTATTATTATTATCATCATCATTATTAAATATGTTATTATCACCATTCTTTTTATTATTATTACTATCATCATATTTTCTTTATATATATATATATATATTACTATTATTTTGCTTGCTAATTGATATTTCATTATCATCATCGTTTTGTTATTATTATTTGTATGTTATTATTATTACTATTATTTATATTTTTACTATTATTTGTTTACTATTATTTTATATTTTCACCATTGTTATTACCTTTATTTTCGTTAGCATCACTATATTATTTTTTTTTACCTATTATTATTTTTCCTTTACTGTTATTATTATCAATATCCTTATCGCTTGTCGGACTAATCTTCCTCGATGTCCCAGTTTTCATAACGACCAACATCCCTTATCAGTGATTCGAGAAAATTGAGCCCTAACTTACTGGGTTCGGATTTTCTCGTTTAAACTAAACAACGGGATACCCCTTTTAAAATCGCAATACGAGTTTTGAATAAGATACTTGTTCTCGAAAATTCTAAATGTCGCGCCCTAACTTAATGGACTCGACACCTAGATACTTCGAGATAAGCTTCTTTTTCTTCCAAAATAGAGGCAATATTCCTAATTTGGCTTTTCGAGAAAATAAGCCCTAACTTACTGGGTTTTGATTTCTCGTTCGACAAAGGACGGGAGATCCTCTTCAAAAATAAAACCAAGTTTTAAAAGGCGAGCTTAGTTTCGGGAATCTAAAGTATCGCGCCCTAACTTACTGGACATGATGCTTTATCTCTTCAAAAATAAGAGAGTCTTAGCGTCCCTTCTAGCGCCTTCAAATTTTGAAAATAAAAAGCAATGTATTTTCGAACCATTTCAAAGTTTTCAACAAATAGGACATCAATCAATCAGTTTGGTACCGATTTCGGGCGTGTCAAGGGTGCTAATCCTTCCTCACACGTAATCGACTTCCGAACCCGTTTTCTTAAAGTTTGTGGACCAAAAAGCACTGTTTTAGTAAATTAAATGTTTTATTAAAACAAAGGTGATCCGATCACACCAAATAAAGATCGGTGGCGACTCATTTCCTTTTCTTTTTCAAAAATCAAGTCGACCGCGTCGTTTACTGTTTCATCAAAAAAATGGTTACGACATGATCATCTAAACCAGACTCAGTCCGGATATGAAAAAATTAAATCCCAAAAATATGATAATCTAAACCAGAATCAATCTGGATATGATAAACAATTTATGATAATCTAAAACAAAACCAATTTGAATCTGAGAAATTTTAAACCTATAAATTCCAAATACGGAAGCACCTTGAGTTTAAAAAAGTCAATCCAAAAAACTTTGAATAAAAAATACAATAATCCAAACTCAAAATAATTTAAATCCAAACATTTGGGCAGCAAATGAGAACAACAACTCTTATATATATACCGGCTGGCAATGAGGATTTGGTTCAAATTCAAATCTCAATTGTCCTTTTTTTACTCTGTTATAATGATTAGTCCATGAAAAAATTATAACAAAAAATTCAAGGTCGGAGACAGAAGGGTTATAATTTAAAAAAAAAAAAATCAAACTTCTGCTCAGAAAATATGAATTTTCTTCTCATAGATTTTCTTTTAAAAAATCTCTGAAGTCTGACATGTGAATTTTTTTCATAATTCATCATAGCAGAATCTTTTTTTTTTTCAGAAAAGCAATTAATCCACAAAAAACGAAAAATATATATATAAGAAATTAACTCTAATTATTTCTCAAAGATTTCAGCTCAAAATAGCCAAAAAAAAAAAAATGATGCATTATTGAGATCAGAGTTTGGTTAAAAATATTGTCGGTCACGGTTTAATCAGAAACACGGACCAAATTAAACCTCATCACATCTCAAAATATTTGAAGAGAAATCATATATATTCTCTTTGAAGAAGTTTCAAGAGATATAAATAAGAAAGATCATCAGAGACTTAAATACAAGTAATCATGGAATAAATCCAATCATATTGTTGCAGTTTTATTTTTCTCATCAATTGATCGATAAAACTCGAAATTTAAAAAAAAATTACAATACATTTGAAAAGAAACTGTGAACGCCAGAAACCCTTAATGAGGTGAACAGATCAATATATATACAAGGTTGGTAGAGGGTTTTTGGTTTTGGCAATTATTTATAGATCTGCTTGAGGGTTTTGATAAACCCTAGATTTAAACGGTCCCGTTTGTCATTGGGCCTTCTGGATAGTCGTCGGCTTAATTGGGTTTCCAAATTTTGGCACGCCTTCTTTTAAGGCTTGCTTTTATCTTTCATTTTTCCCTTTCTTTATTTTTTTTCTTTTTTTCTTTAATATTTTTATCTTATTAAAAATTTTAAAATTTTAAGAAATTCCATATTATATCAAAATAATGCATTTTATTCATATTTTTTAATTATTTAAAATACATATTTCCTTTTATATATGTATACTATTTGAGATAAATTCTAAGAGTACACATCAGATTTAGTTCAATGCAATATTATATATAAATTTTAATTCTAAACAAATTTATAAATGAAATATTAATTATATATATTTAATATAAATGTAATACAAATAATGCAATATAATATATATATATATATATATATATATATATATATAGTAAATTGAAGTTTTATTTCTTTAAATTTGTATATTTAAATAAAATTAAAATTTCATATATACGTTTTACTCAAAATTTTATGTGTATAATTATATTAAATTAAAATTATTATATCAAATTGCACATCGAATCAAAAATTTATATATAATTTTAAAATCTATTTTTTTAGTTAAAACAAAATCGAAATACATCAAACTAATACGACTTTAAAGCAAAATATGAAACAATAATTTATTTACAACTTTCTTTTTGAAATGATACGCGCATAGTCTTGCTACATGAATTTAAGGCGTTGAAATGAAATGCCATATTTTTATTTAAATGAAATATAATTAATAATTTTTTATTTATATACTTTAATTTATAGATTTTTTCATAATAATATATATTAATAGATTTTAATAGGGAAGTCAATTGAATTTTAGCTCAATTAACATAACATTATTACTAATACGAGAATACATATGTTCGAAAACATTGAAATGCATTATCTTCTTATTTATTGGTTGGGGAGGAGGGACAATGGATAGTTCTAAGTATTGTCTCAAAAAATGTTGATATGATGAAATTTATAATAAAATTTTAAAAAAACCTTTATAAATAAAATTTCTATTTTTTTCTTTATGATCATACTCTTTTTTTTCCGATTAGCAAAAGTACATAATATTTAAAATATATATTTTAGGGTAAATTATGCAATTAATCACCAAACTTTTATAAGTTTTATTTTGAACACCAAAAATAAAAGTTTTCATTTTAGAGCACTATTGTTAAAAATTTATTTATTTATTTTAAGTACTACTGTTAAAATCATTTTACATTTTGATCACCCATCATTAATTCATTATTATTTTATACTTATTTTAGTCACACAACTTTAATAATGTTTCATTTGGTCACTCATTTCATTTTTTTAAAATTAATTTTATTTTTCCAAACAAAATCTGAATTTTACAAGGAATTGAGCTATTTAGTTATGGAGATGAAACCCAAGTTTTCTTCTGTAACTCAATTCATTGTAAAAAGAAAATCAAAATTTTTTCATGTAAAAACCTAGATAATTCACGGGAAAAATTCAGGTTTTTCCGTTATTATTGAAAAAACTAAAATTTTAATCATAAAAGAGAGGGAAAAAGGAAATCAAGCAGATAAAACAGTTTTTCCTATAAAAACCCAAGTAACTTTTTGCGAAATCCCAAGTTTTTTCCAGAGAAAAGAATTAAAATTAATTCTAGAAAAAAATAGTTAAAGGAAATTAAAAAGATGAAATAATTTTTGCTATAAATACCCAAGTTTTTCCTATAAGAACTCAATTAATTCTTTGTAAAACTCAAGGTTTTCCTTTTATTGGAAAAATCTAAAACTAAATCTAAAAAGAAAAAGAAAATGAAAAGAAAATTAATTTTTCATGTAAAAACACAAGTTTTTAATGTAAAGACGTAAGTTTTTCTATATAAACTTAGGTTTTTTAATGGGAAAACTATAAACTTGGGGTTTTTTTTTAATGGGAAAACTAAAATTAATTCTAAAAAATAAATAAAAGAAATTAAAAAGAAAAATAAGTGACGAAAATGAAAACTTACAAAAGTTGGGTGACTAAAATAAGTCTATTATAACAATGAATTAACCGTGGGTGATCAAAATAAAATGGTTTTAAATGACAGTACCTAAAATGAAAATGATTTTTAATAGCAATGCCTTAAATGATTTTTTTTAATGCCTAAAATGAAGACTTATAAAAATTGAATGACTAATTGTATAGTTTACTTTTTATATTTTATAATTATTTTAAATAAAAATATTTGCAATTATTAAATAATTGTTAATGCATATAATTGACCAAACAACTCTAAGCTCAAAAGTTTGTTCATGCCGATCTGAGCCCCTAACGATTTGAGTATAAGAAAGCCCAAGGCCTTAATATTGAGCCGTAAAAGCCCTAACTCGAGATTGGTCTAGCCCAAAGCCCGGATTTATAACTAAACAACCATAATTAACATTAATAATTAACATAATTTTATTATATTACTTACAATAAAAAATATAATTAATTAATTATTATTATTTATTCATATACATTGCATATTTATATTAAAATTTTATTAATAGAAAAAGTAATTAATAATTTTTATGTTAAATTATAAAGTGATTTTAAAAAACTACTAATTTAATATTAAATATTTTAATACTATATTTATATATGTATAATAAATATATAAAATTAATAATTATTAAAATCTATAAAATTAAACTTTAATGATAGTATAAAATATATAATCACACAATATATTAAATTAATAATACAACAATTTGTGTCATTTCATATAAAATATATAGTATATAACTATTAATATATTATAAATTATAATATAAGATATAATATTACATGATATTATAATGTTTAATCATTGATGCATATATATATATATATATTATATATATATATAGTATATAGTATATGATATGATATAACATTATATAATATAGTAGGAGGGATAACTTTTAAATGTACAAAAATATAGGGACTTAGAGTATATTTCAACCAAGATAATAATAAATAATATATGATAATAATTAATATATTATGTACTACTTTACTATTATAGTATGTGATATATGGGAAAATTAGGGAAAAAGTCAAGAAAATTTGCAAAGTAGGCCTTTTTTCTCATATTTAGAGAAATAGACCGATTTTGGAGAGAGAAATAGAAAATTTTTCCTTGTATAATTACATAGTGATATATATAAATTATATATTTTTATTATATAATTACATATTTATTATTTTATTTATATAAATAAAAGAGTTGTTAATTAAAAATTAAAATAAGTTTAAAACAACATGAAATAAAAAATAAAAATGTGAGAAGGAGAGGAATCAAACCCAATACTCAAGGATAAAACTATTAATATTTAACTATCTAACCAAAGGAACTAATACATCAAAAAAAAAATTTGTAGAAAGCATTTGTTGACATGTCAACTGAACTGAAAATATAATATATTTTATAAGTATTAATATATATAATTATTATTATATTATAGATTATAATAAAATATATACATCAATATATTTGTATTTTAAAATACATGTTTATAATTATAACTAGCAATATATATAAAATATTATTAAAAATTCATTATTTCTATTAAATTAGATTTTAAACTGTGCTTTAACTTTTGCAAATTGTATTTGGGTATTATGAATAATTTCTTTTATTTTGGACTTGATATTTGGACCATAATTAGTTTATTTTGAGCTTGGATAATAATGAGTATATTATTTGAGTTTGACTTAGTATAATATATTTAGGTTTGTGAATAAATATTTTAGAATATGAATATTAGGTTTATAAAATTAATAAGATAAAAAGTTTTCAATTGTCAATATAATATATGCTTAAGGTCAAAAAGCCCTTAGTAAAAAATGAAAAAAAAAATCAATTGAGCCTTTTAAAGAAAAAGTGCACCTTATTGAGTCCTTAATGACAAAAATAAAATAAAATCAACTAGGTCATTTCATTAACGGATACCGTTAGTTGACCAGCTTGACCATTAAAGGTACTGACGTGGTTGACGACAACTACTAAGAGATGATACATGACATGTCACATGGCAAGATGCTAACTCAATATGTTAGATTAACAAAAATTAATTTTTTTTAAAAAAAATTAAATTTAAGATGAATCTAGACAAATGATTGTTCAAGTTCATTTGAATCTAAAACTATAAAAGTTTAAAATTATAAAAATATTTAAAAATTATAAAAAGAAAAGAAAAATTCAAATCATATATATATATATATATATATATATATATATAAAATTTTATTAAAAATTATATATATTTGTAGAAAGAAACTAAAAAAAAAAAAAAAAACATAAATGATCGTATGTATATAAATTGACAACTATTTTCTCCCAATAACTAAGGTTAATGCTATTATTCAGCATTAATATTTCAGCATTACCACTCGAAATCTGCCATAATACAGCAGTGGGATCGTGTAGTACCATGTTATACCTAAATAAATCATATACAATTTCATCCATTGGTCTAGTGGAGAATATAAAAGTTGTTATTTCCATTTCCTTTGAATGAAAAAAAAAGAAATGATGGTTCACTTTCATCGTTTTACTAGTGACTTTTTATCCTTAAAGCAACAATAAAAATATTTTTATTAATTCACATAATATCATAGAATAACATATAATAAACACTGTAGTTATTTTATACACAACAACTCTATTAAATATATATAATTTATCTGTAGTTATTTTTATAAGATAAATTTTAATAAGTGTTGTCACCATATAAAAGTAAAATTAATTATTACATTTGAAATTAAAATATTTATAACTTATAAAATTTAAAATTATTTGAATTCGTTAAAGTTTACTTGATTTGATCTGAGCCTGATTTTGAAAAAATTTGAGCCCAAATAGACCCAAGCCTGAGAAAACCTAAACTCAAAAAAATCCAAGCCCGAAAAAATCCTAATCTAAAGTAAACTCGATCCGAGTTTGTCTATTTGTCAGCTCTATTAATGCAAGCATAGGAAAATCCAAATTAATTTAATAAAGACCTCTAAATTTCAATTTCAACAATAGCTTAACTTTTAGACATGTTTAAATAAAATTAGACATTCTATCACATGCGTATATGTGTGAAAATTATGTATTTAGATTACAGGTGTGCATTTAAAAATAACATACCATAAAAAAATAAAACTTAAGGGTTTGAAACTAGAGTTATCCATGGGTCGGGTCAAGCCCAACAAAAATTTTAGGCCCATTTGCTAGGCTCGAGCCCACCCATATTAATTTTTTTATATTATTATTTTTATATAATTTTTTAAAAATATATAATACATCAAAAATACTAAAAATATTAAAATAAATGTTTCCTAACAAATTGAAAATAACTTTTAAAAAATATTATACTTAAATAACACTAAAAATGTGCAACTTAACAAGAAAATGCCTCTAAAATAGTAACAAAATTAACAAATAAAAAGAGTTATACAATATCCAAATAATAACAACAAAATAGTAGCAACATAATGATGAAATGATAGCAAAATAGTGAAAAAATATAACAACAAAATAGCAACAAAATAATAAAAAGAAGCAAAAAACACTTCAAATTTTTTTATTTTGTATATTCAGGCCAGGCCGGGCTAGGCTTAGGCCAAAAAAATCTTACTCGAGGCTTGACCCGTTTTTTAAACAAGCTTTTTTTTTTTTTTGCCCAAGCTCATTTTTTGGGCTTATATTTTTACCCAAACCCTCCCATTTTTTGCGTGGGCCTATTTGAAACTAATAATATGTATTCACTATGTACAAAATGACTTTACTTTCCATTTTTAATCAAAACCTTGTAATATTATATACTAGAAATTTAATCACATGCATATGCGTGTGAAAACACATATTTATATCACAAAAAAAAAGTGTTTAAAATAACATACAATAAATAATGAAACGTGTGGTTTGGAACTCATGAATAATAATATATGAAATATGTACCATATTAAAAGAAAAAATTAGCTTAAATTGTGAGTAAAAAGGAATTTAAACACATAAATACATCAAATTAAGAATATTAAATGAATACAATTATTTGTGACACCAACTCAATTAACAACATTATTAATAAATTAGAAATCATATCACAAGCATTTGCGTGTGGAAACCGCGAATTTAAAACACAAATATGTGCTTAAAAATAACATACAATAAACAATGAAGCTATGATTTGAAACTCATTAAATCACAATAACACATGAAATTAGCAACACAAATATATTAGATTAAAAAAAACACTAAACGCACTACAATTATTTATCATGGCATTGACATCAATTGTAAGTTAGTGTCGAGTTGACTTGTTGTAACACCCTATACCCAACTCGACCAACAAGTCCGAGTATCAAATGTCATATGAACCTGAACAATTTAACAACATTTCAAAGTTTGACTTCTACTCTAGCTCGTATAGTACATGTGTTAATTACTTACAAAATTCCTGTCTTAATGAGTTAACAGTCATTTACAAACTTTATATACATGTATAACAAACTAAATCACTATGGTGTGACCTTTAAGGGTGTCCCTCTATCTACATGAAACGTCTTCCCTACCCATCTCCAACACTGGTGGGGTCTGGCTTAGTCCCTTCTATGGATATAAAGTCTTTATCTACCCTTCACCTAAGTAACAAAATTTACAAGTGTCGGATAACTTAGTAAGATTTGCACATAACATTCATGTAAGTCTGCATAAATCTTAAGAAATTGAGATTTCTAGCATAAAATTTAACTCATTGAATTTCCTTGAAGAAATTGCGAAATCAGTTGGCAAGGCCAATGCTTTATTTTCTTTGAGTCGTTTATTGGTGAACATAGATCCTGGTCTGATCATAACCATGTTCTCTCATGGGTCTTACCCTTATTTATCATTTTTACACATCTCTGATACTCATATTCACTACTTCTAACTGGCCGCGATTGTCATTACATGTAACAGCCCGATTTTAACTAAATATGAATAGTGGTTTTGAAACCAAAAATTTGAAGTCGTAAAATTATTTTAATATTATTTTTGGTAATGTGGGGTCCTTATGTTGATAATTGACCATTGAATAATAGCATGGACGATTTTGGGCATGTCTTATATAGTTTTCTAATTAAAATTTTTAAGGTTAAAATAGTAAAAAGTATATTAATATGTAATAAAATAAAACAAAACTTAAAATGCCATGCATATTCATCTTTCATGACCGAAAATACAAAAGAAAAAGAAAGAAAAAGAACAAGCTAGGTTTGGCCTTGGTTTTGCTTGATTGAGGTATGTAATTGTTCGGTTTTGATAATTTTTAAGTTTTTGAGATCGATGCTTTGTGTTTTAGCTAACCCATGCTTTAATTTTCGGAATTGATGATGAATTTGAGATTTTCCATTGTTGATAGCTTGATGATTTTTGAGTTTGATGATGAAAAATAAATATATGTGTTATATTGTCATGTTTAATTAAGTGATTCTTTTAGTAAAACTGCCTATTTAGGATTCAATTGTGAATTTTGTAAATTGAGGGGTCAAAATGTGAAATAAATGAAATAAATGGGCTGCTAGGGACCTTAGTGAAATTCGGCCAAGTTTGGGTGTGGTGAAATTGTAACACCCCAAACCCGGCCTAGACGTTATGACCAAATTTGACGTGTCACATCGACGTGTTGTTTGAAAACCAAGTTTGTCGATAAAGTTTGTTTCTAAATTCTAAATCCCATCTAACAATTGTTTTGAAAATGTTAGTGTTGTAAACCTTGTTGTCCAATTATAGGCGGTATTAATTATTATAAGCTTATTATGCTAAAATAAAACCGCGATAGCCTTTTCTAGTTGTAAACTTTGAGATTTGAAAACGTGATTTTAAGAAAATGGTTATTGTTTAAAAACCCGTGTTTCTTAGACTAGCAGGTTGAAATAAAAAGAACCACCAATAAAAAGTAAAACCCCAAATGGCCTTATTACATAATTATTAACCCAAAAAATTAAAAATAAAATAACTAAGTCTAAGATTAAAACATATCGAGCATGTGGCCCCCTCCGAGTCCCCCGCAGCTCCAAATCATCGAAGACTGGGGATTACCTGCACAGTTAAAAAAAAGGGTGAGTTACTAGAACTCAGTGTGTAATCCCTAATCATGCAACAATAGTCTGGGCCTAAGCCCTATTCAGTATCAGTTCAGTATGGGCTTTAGCCCTATACAGTAGTAGTGTGGGTCTAAGCCCAAATGATCGCAGAACAGAGTTGTAATGCAACCCAACCCAATCCAGCCAACACACCACCCGTACCAACCAATACACCATGTGGGGACCAAGTCGACCCACCCAGCCAACACACCAATATCGCAGCATAGCTGCTAGTAGTAACGTAGCAAAGCTACTATTGACAGTAAACGTGGGCCAAGCCACTAAAATCAAAATACGTGGCAAAGCTACTAGATCTGTAAAACGTGGCAGAGCCACTAGTACAATACTTCCTCCAAATACAAATCCCCACCCCAATACAGAATGTCGTGTCATAAATAATTCATGTATGCAGTATGTCACAAACATGATCAGTCATATAAATATCACACAAACATCACTTGAGCTACCACTAGGGGTATAACGGTCATTTTTTCAATTAGGGGTAAAATAGAAATTTTACCCTTCGAGGGTATTTCGATAATTTCACCCATTGAGGGTATTTTGGTAATTTTACCCATCGAGGGTATTTCGATAATTTTACCCATCGAGGGTATTTCGATAATTTCACCCTTCGAGGGTATTTTGATAATTTTACCCATCGAGGGTATTTCAGTAATTTTACCCATCGAAGGTATTTCGATAATTTCACCCATCGAGGGTATTTAGTAATTTCACCCATCGAGGGTATTTCGATAATTTTACCCATCGAGGGTATTTCTATAAATTTACCCATTGAAGATATTTCGGTAATTTAACCATTCGAGAGTATTTCGATAATTTTACCCATCGAGGGTATTTCGGTAATTTCACCCTTCGAGGGTATTTCGGTAATTTTACCCATCAAGGGTATTTCGATAATTCTTACGACCTTTCTAAAGGCCTACTGTTGACCCAGACACTTGAATATATTGTATGCTAAAACAGTGCAATTGGGCCCAAAGCCCACTATTCGGCCCAAGTGGGCCCACACATTCGTGTGGCTCATTTAGCCTAGTTTCTGTCACGGCTATACGAACTTCGCGGCCCAATCCAATTATTAGTCATTTACCATGGATTCGTCCCCGTAGGGCCCATGAGCCCATTGGGCCCACATGGCCTATTTCGGCCCAACGAGGCCCATTACAACCTAAGCCAACGAGAACGTTTGTGGTGGCCTCTACAGTCTAACGCCAACAATTGTGGCTTGATTTATCCCTACGAACGTTCACACGCTCGAGGGCCCTCAGATGCCGAAAGTTCGACTTTTTGGCTTTTGCCAATTCACAGTAGTACAAGAGTATGAAAACACCTTTATCCCGCCTTTAAACAGTTTGGTGTTGGGTGTACTATTACACACCTGTTATGGGTTGTAGTTGAAGCGCTTCCAAGACCCTATGATAACAACCACCTCATTAATTAGTCACAACTCTTGTTAATCTATAATATTGAACACTTTAATCAACTAACTTTACTTACCACGAACGAATTGTCTCTTGCAGTGGGAAGTAATCGGCCTACCCCTTGATTAAGGAAAACGAGTCCCTAGCAACATCGACGAGAAAGAAAAGTGTTAGCAATCTATATCTCTATGGCAATTAGGGAAAAACCTTTTGGCCTAAGAGAAACAAAATCGAATAAAGAGAAAAAAACCAGCCTAGATTCGACTATGGTCACCACTTACAAACCAATCGAAGAGGTTCAGAAACGGTTAGGAACGAAGAGAAGAAGATAACTAGGCCCTAGTAGATTCGGCTGACACAAGAAGAAAGAAAGGTTTAATGTTTAGCTTTTCTTGCAAAGAAAGGAGCAACGGTGATTCGGTAGAAAGTAGGCAGCAACAGAGAAATAATGATGAAAGAAGAAAGAAGAGAGAAGACCCAAATGGTAAAAAGTTGCACGAAATGTCAAAAGGAGAGAATCCCAAAATGCAGCAAAAGAAAACTTAAAATGCCACAGAGAAAATTCGGCTTCTTCACACACCCTAATTGCCAAAATTGCACAACTGAAACCCTCTGGTCGAAATTCTCCCCCTACTCAAGCTCTCCCAAATTCGGCAACCTCCCCTCACAATCCAACTCCCTTAAATTCTCCACCAAATCCTCCTACAATGGATCACAGCCTCCAATTCAAAATTTTCGACCAAGTCTTCAACCTCCCTTATAGAGTTTGATCAAAACTCTACCTCTTGCACCACCAAATTTTAAAATAAAAACCCCCCATTTGCATGACATGGGATTCAAACCCCACTCCCCTTGCCATCTTAGTGACGCCATAGCCACCAAGTCACAAGCTCTCCTGTGACACAAAAACACACACATTTATACATAAGTCTTACTGCTAACAACCCATTCCTCTTAAGAGTAAAAACTAAAAATTTTTCAAGGCCCAAACTCGCACCCAAGCCTCCTAAGAACCCCAAATACACTCAAATTCCTATCCATTCAAGCACATCATGGTATTTAAGCCAATTCAGCAAAATTACAAACCCTCCCATTTTTGGGGCGTTACAACTCTACCCCCTTAAAAAATTTCGGCCTCAAAATTTACCTGGTTAGAAAAGGTGAAGGTATTGTTGTCGCATCGCCTCTTCAGGCTCCCACGTGGCTTCCTCTAAACCGTGATTACGCCAAAGCACCTTGACTAACAGAACAAATTTCCTCCTTAACACCTTAACATCACAATCCAGTATCTGCACCGGTTCTTCATCAAAAGTAGATCAGGTCTAACCTTAATTTCTTCCACCGGCACTATATGTGAGGGATCAGAGCGGTATCGCCTCAACATAGAGACGTGGAACACATCATGTATCCAATTTAACTCAGGAGGTAGCTCTAGTTGATAGGCGACTAGTCCCACACGCTTTAATATCTGATAAGGTTTGATGAATCTAAGGCTCAGTTTGCCTTTCCGCCCAAATCTTAAAATCTTCTTCCATGGTGAGACCTTCAAGAAAACGTAATCCCCCACAGAGTACTATATCTCCTTACACTTTAAATCAACATACGACTTTTGTCTATTAGATGTTTCCTTTAACCGATCTCGGATCAACTTTATTTTCTCTTCTGTTTCAGAAACCATCTCTGGCCCTACAACTTGCTCTCACCCAGTTTGGTCTAACAAGTAGGGGTACGCCACCTACGACCATATAATGCCTCGTACGGTGCCATTTGTATACTGAATTGATAACTGTTGTTATACGCTAACTCCACTAGCTATAAGTAGTCTTCCCAATTGCCTTTGAAATCAATTACACAACTTCTTAGCATGTCCTCCAATATCTAAACCACCCTCTCCGACTGACCATCCGTCTGAGGGTGAAACGCTGTACCGAAATCCAATCTTGTACCTAATGCCTCGTGTAGCTTCTTCCAGAATTGAGATGTAAACCTAGGATCTCTGTCCGAAATGATAGACACTGGTACCCCATGCAGTCTCACAATCTCAGCCACATATAACTTAGCTAACTTCTACAGCGAATAATTAGTGCGGACCAGTATGAAGTGGGCAGATTTAGTCAGTCGGTCAACAATAACACATACCGAATCCTTTTTAGTAGGCGACAATGGTAGCCCACTAACAAAGTCCATGGTTGCCTTCTCCCACCTTTAGAGTGAAATTTTAATGGGTAGTTCAGAGGGCAGTTGATACTCAGCCTTAGCTTGCTGGCATGTCAAACACTTACTCATGAAATCTGTAACCTCGCGCTTGAACCCTCGCCACCAGTACAGTTCACGTAGATCTCGATATAACTTGTTTCCATCAGGATGCATAGCGTATGGACTACTATGCGCCTCTCACAGTATAGACTGCATTAACTCAGAATCCCTCGGTACACAGACTCTCCCATGAAAGCATAGTACTCCCTCACTATTCAACCCAAAATCCACGGTCTCCTTCTTCTCAACTAGTTGAAAACAATGGATCAATGATTCTCCAGCAACTGATTCTCCTTAATTTGATAAATCCAAGTCAGTCTCACTTGAAGTTCAGCCAATAGACTACCATCCTCAAACAGGCTGAGACGAGCAAACATTGCTCTTAGATCAGATACAACCTTACGGCTCAGTGCATCTGCTACTATGTTAGTTTACCCGAATAGTACTTAATCCAGCAATCATAATCCTTAAGCAATTCTATCCATCTTTGTTGGCTAAGATTCAACTCCTTCTGAGTAAGGAGTTACTTGAGGCTTTTATGGTCGGTGTAAATAATAGACTTCTCACCGTATAAATAATGTCTCCAAATCTTCAGTGAGAATACCACAGCAGCTAACTCTAAGTCATGAGTAGGGTAATTCGCCTCATGAGGCTTAAACTGGCGAGACGCGTAAGCAACCACATTACCCTCTTGCATCAACACACATCCCAATCCAGTGTGCGACACATCACAATAGATAATGAATTCCTTCCCAGACTCTGGCTGGATTAACACCGGGGCTTCAGTCAGAACCTTTTTCAGTTTTTCAAAACTCTCCTGCTGCTTATCCGTCCAGTTGAAAGGTAACCCTCTACGCAATAACTTAGTCAGAGGTGCAGCAATCAGTGAGAACCCCTCAATAAAACATCTGTAATACCCAGCTAGACCTAGAAAACTTTGAATCTAAAATACAGTCTTTGGTGGTTTCCAATCTAATACGACCTCAATTTTTCAAGGATCAATCCTAATCCCCTCGACAGATACCACGTGACCCAGAAAGGTCACTTCCCACAACCAGAACTCACACTTGCTGAACTTTGTATAAAGCTGCTTTTCTCTCAGTATTTGTAAAACAATTCGAAGATGCATATCGTGATCCTCCTCAGTTCTTGAATACACCAGAATGTTATTTATAAACACCACTACAAACCGGTCTAAATAGGGTTGGAATACCCAATTCATCATATCCATGAAAGTAGCTGGTGCATTCGTCAACCCAAACGGCATGACTAAAAACTCGTAATGCCCATAATGATTCCTGAACGCGGTCTTGAACACATCCGCCTCCTTAACCCTTAGTTGATGGTACCCAAATCGAAGATCTATCTTAGAGAAAATCGAGGCTCCTCGTGCTGGTCAAACAGATCATCTCTTCTCGGTAAAGGGTATTTATTTTTAATCGTCAATTTGTTCAGTTGACGATAATTGATGCACATGCGCATGGACCCATCCTTCTTCTTCACGAACAACATCGGTGCTCCCTATGGAGACACACTCGATCGAATAAATCCTCGGTCCAGTAGCTTTTGAATTTGAGTTTTAATTCTACTAGCTCTTTCGGCGTCATCCTATAAGGGGCGATGGACACCGGAGCTATTCCAGTTAAGAGCTCAATACCGAATTCGACCTTACGATTTGGAGGAAACCCGGAAAGCTCTTTAGGAAATACATCTGAAAACTCCTTCACAGTTCTGACATCCTCAACAGTAGGACCTTTAGAATCAGAAATGCTGACAAAAGCCAAGAATGTCTCGCAACCCTTGCGAACCAGTTTTTCGGCCCTTAATGTTGAGATTACATTAGACAGATAATCCCTTCGCTCCCCTATCACCACTAGCTCCTCACCCTCATAAGACTTCAATACCATACGCTTAGCAGCGCAATCCAAATTTGTATGGTGTTTCACTAGCCAATCCATTCCCAGAATAATATCGAATTAGCAAAACGGTAGTTCCATCAAATCTACCGGGAAGACAACCCCTTGGACCTTTAGGGGCACGTCTCTAAACAACTTATTCACTCTAACTGACTATCCCAGTGGACTTATCACCATCATTTCACTATAATAATTTTGAATTGAATACCCAACGTCCCAGAAATAGTACATGCAATATACGATTGTGTAGACTCAATATCAATTAAAGCAGTATATGGTACATTATAAATGAGGAACATACCAGTTATGACGTCCGGGGCATTACCATCCTCTCGGTAATGAGCAGCATAGACCAAACCTGGCTGTCTCGCCTCTGTGTTACCAGTGCCTCTGCCCAGTGCTCCATGACCTCGTCCCAAACTATTTCCCCTTTTGGCCTAACCACGGCCTCTCGGTGGTTGCTGACCACCTCTCACTGGTTGAACATGACCCTATCTTACGGCTTGCATCTGAATAGGCCTCCGTATATAGTTTTTGACCTGGTGATCCATAGACCCATATTTAAAACATGCATCAGTTCATTTCCAACACTCACCCTGATGGGCTCTCCCACAATCTGCGTAAGGCTACGGTCTTACCGTCGTAACAGGAACTTCTCGAACTGGCCCCTCAAATTTGGGCTTCTTCTTAGGCCCACCAAATGAACTTTAGGGCCCAAAATCCCTCTTACTTCTGCCCTTATCTTTCTCAAAATTCTGTAACTCTAAGCGTTTCACTTCTTCGATAATTTTTGCATTCTCAACAAGGGCAGCAAAGTCTCTTTCCCTCTACGGAGCTATCAGCACTCGTAACTCATCTCGGAGACCATCCTCAAAATACACACAACATTCATACTCATTCACAACTATACCGACTTAACCGCAGGAACTCTGCCTCATACTCTACTACAGACCTATTCCCCTAGACCAGACTTAGAAATTCCTTCCTCCGAGCATCCACATAACTCTCCCCAACATATGTTCCTTGGAACATTGTTTTGAAGAAATCCCACGTCAAACGGTCGGCCTATGTACCTTCTCTCACGGTGAGCCACCATTGGTATGCCTCGTCTCGCAGTAGGGACACTGCTTCCTTCAATTTATGTTCCACCTTACAGTCGAGGTCATCCATTATCCGCTCGGTAGCCTCTAACCAATATTTTGCCACGTTTAGGGCTACACCAGAAACGGCCCCAAAGATTTTCGCTCCATTAGACCGAGTATTTGCTCCAAGATTTGCTCCAAAGGACCCTTTTAAAAACCCGTGGCATTGCTTGGGATAGAGCATCATCCCTAATAATTTTCGGCCATGAGACCTGTCTCGATTCATGGTGAGGCTGGTGCCTCCCTAGCCGACATATGTCCCGATGTTAAAGACCCAGCCCTAGCACCTCGGCCTCTACCGCAACCACGTGTACCCCTTTCGCGACCTCTTATGCTCATATCGGTATAGCGTATTTATCTGATTTAAGAGTTTTATGCATCAGCTTAAAATTCCAATAATTAATAATGAATATCTTATAATAAGTAGTAATTAAAGTTGTTCTCGCAGACAATTTTCAGTCTTCTACAGTTTCAGTTTACCCTAACCAAAAGAGTTTTAGCAAAGTGCTACTATCTATAGTAGTTTCTTAGTATAACATTTCATCTCACAAGAAGAAACAAATGTCGAGAACTTCTGATTGACCCTGAGACTCGAAGTGTGACACTTTCAGTAACAACCTTTTAATTTTCTTTCCAAACCCAAAATTTAGGAAATTTTAGAAAAATTTTCAAGAACCCATTCCACAGCCGAGTTTTACAACTTGACTCTGATACCACTAAATGTAACACCTCAAACCCGGCCTAGACGTTACGACTGAATTTGACATGTCACATTGACGTGTCGTTTGAAAACCAAGTTTATCGATAAAAGTTCATTTCTAAATTTTAAATCCCATTTAACAGTTGTTTTGAAAATGTTAGTGTTGTAAACCTTGTTGTCTAATTATAGGCTGTATTAATTGTTATAAGCTTATTAGTCTGAAATAAAACCGCGGAAGCCTTTTCTAGTTGTAAACTTTGAGATTTAAAAACGTGATTTTAAGTAAAAGGTTATTGTTTAAAAACCCGTGTTTCCTAGACTAGTAGGTTGAAATAAAAAGAACCACCAATAAAAAGTAAAACCCCAAATGCCCTTATTACATAATTATTAACCCAAAAAATTAAAAATAAAATAACTAAGTCTAAGATTAAAACATATCGAGCGTGTGGCTCTCTCCGAGTCCCTCGCAGCTCCAAATCATCTAAGACTAGAGATTACCTGCTGATAATACTCTAGAACGTCATGTTTTTATGTGCTAATTACATATTTATTTTAAGTATGATTATACTAATTTGGGCTATTTATGGTGTTTTATCTTGTAGGGACTAAATTGGAGGAAAAAACAAAATTAAGGGCCAAAAATGTGAAATTAAAGATAAAATGGACCAATGTGCAGCAAAGGAAAATATGGTGCCAAAAGTGCTAGCATGGAGGACAGAAGGGTTGAATTGCAAAAAGAAGAGATTTTTATTTTATCAAACTCTATTTTAATTATATTAGGATAATTATAGAGGATTATTTTTTTCTTTATTTATCTCTATTTATCTTTGATTAATTGTAATTATCTTTGGGAGTTTGAGTAGGACTAGTCCACCTATCTTAGTACTATAAATAGGGGATGAAGTGACTCAAATGGTTGTTCTATCTTTTCTATAAACTCTCTCCCCAAAAAGTTCTTGTTTTTTCCATATTTCTTTTTAATAAAATTCTCTTCTCCATTTTTATATATTTATTTTCTCTTCCACCACAACTATGAGCCACTAAAACCCTTCTAGCCAAAGGTTGCCAAAATTCCCAAAAAAGGATTCTTGAGGTTTTAGAATCCGTACTTAGCCTTATCAACAGGGTATTCATCGTTTCTCCGCACTACGGGGCTGACGCTTCCATCCATGTCCCTTAAGAAGTAAACTTTTCAACGTATGCAAAGGCAGCCGCTTTGTATTTTTTGGAAGGATTGCACAGTCAGTTCGTTAGCTTACTGCTTCAGAGGTTGGCAAACCCAATAGACAAAATGGCGTGGGATTCGCCATTGAGAAACGTTGATCTAGCATAGATGATCCAATAAGAGCGATTGTTGGCTAGAGTCAGGTTCCACCAAATTGAAGTCTAAATCCTTGGAGCTGGTGGTCGTAGGCATCCTCTTCCACTATAACTGGCTTATTCAGGGCTGAGAAGGATAATCTAAAATCCAAGGATTGAACTCAAGGCGGATCGAGGCAACCGGAGGCTGGAATCTCCCCATAAGAATGTCTTTATCTCAACTCTATTTTCTATTTTTAATTTTCGCAATTTCAATTTGACTTCTCAATTCTTTATTTTATTTTATTTTACTTCCGCTTCCAGATCAAAACTTTTAATTCTGTTATTTTTATTTTTTCAGGAATGCAGGTTTTCTTGGGCACGATTTTGCCCAAGATTTCGAGAAACAAGCATTCATATAATCCGGTCCCTGAGGATTTGACCCTACTTCCCCTTTATTGTTATTTTTATTATTTTAGGGAATAGGATATTATTTTTGGTCCTTTTAACGACGCATCAAATTTTGGCGCCGTTGCTAGGGATCAGAAACGTACTAATTTTTTTTTTTTTGTTTCTTATGACCAGATCTGCTCCAAGAATTCTTACGTTTGATTCAGAAATTGAAAAGACTACAAAAGCTAATCACAAGGAAACAAAGCTAAGGAAAAAGCAATCAGTGGTGGTTGAGACTCAAAGTAATCCACCGCCAGAAATCAAAATCGACGACAAAGCAGAGTCTAGGGTTAACGAAAACCCTACTCAAACACTTGAAAGTAAAGTAGAAGAAGTCGATTCACTTGAAGAAGTGTTTAATGTTAGGGTTAACGAAAACCCTAATTTGGCACGACAAACAATGGCTCAAACAATTTGGCAACTGGCCAAAGCTCTGACAGAACAACTGCCACTGTGCATCGCATATCCTATTATGGATACCGATTTTGAACTGAAATCAGGGTTAATTCAATTGCTGCCAACTTTTCGAGGGTTACAAAATGAAAACCCCCATAAACATTTGAAGGAGTTTCGTATGGTTTGTCTAAGTATGAAACCTCAAGGCGTAACTGAGGATCAAATTAAATTGCGTGCTTTCCCTTTTTCCCTAGCAGATTCAGCTAGGGAATGGTTATTTTATTTACCTCCTGGATCTATTGCTACTTGGGCTGATTTATCTCATTTATTTCTCAATAGGTTTTTTCCAGCATCCAGAGCAGTTGAGCTAAGAAGAGAAATCGTGGGAATAAGGCAGAAAGAAGCGGAGACTCTTTATGATTATTGGGAGCGATTTAAAAAGTTATATGCGAGCTGCCCACAACATGGTATAACAGAACAATCTCTCCTCCAATACTTCTATGAAGGCCTGAAGCCCATGGAGATGAATATGGTAGACGCCGCTAGTGGATGAGCGTTGGTCAACATGACTTCCCAACAAGCAAGGGACTTAATCTCTACAATGGCTGCAAATTCTCAGCAATTCGAGCTAATCCTGAACCCCCCAGAAGGGTTCACCAGATAAGTAATCCTTCTATAGAAGATAGACTTGATAGACTTACTAATATTGTGAGCTCTCTTATTGCAGAAAAAGCTAAACCAGCTCGGTTATGTGGAATATGTGCTACACCTGAGCACACAACTGATGCATGTCCCAGTTTGTGTGATGACTCTATGGCTCATTTAGATGCAGTGGAAAATTTCCCTGGCCCACCACAAAGGCGATACGACCCCTACGCTAATACCTACAACCCAGGGTGGAGGGACCATCCTAACTTGAGTTATGGGACCAACCCACGGTATAACCAGCCATACCAAAATCAGCTTCCACAACAGCCTCGAGATTCAGGTAATTTCTTAGAAACCATGGTCAATAAATTAGCAGCTAATGTCCTTGATTTTCAATAGCAAACTCTTAATTTCCAAAGAGAAATGAAGGATTTTCAATAGAAAACTGAGGCGTCTATAAGAGAATTGACCATATCAGTTGAGAAATTTAACTCTCAAGGGAAGCTACCGTCACAAACAGAACGAATCCAAGACAACACGTAAATGCAGTGACGTTTGAAGTGGGACAGGAATCTTGGCCAAGAAATTGCCCAGAAAAAACCCGAGAAAGACGAACAGGTCCGACCGAAACCTCCATTACCTAAAATTCAACCTCCATTTCCAAAACGATTCAACCAGTGTCGAAGAGGTAAAGAGGACAAGGAAATCCTCAAAACATTTAGGAATGTCGAGATCAACATTCCGCTGTTGGATGCTATCAAGCAAATACCAAGGTATGCTAAATTTCTTAAAGAGCTTTGCACCAACAAGCGGAAATTAACATGTAATGAAAGGGTGAATGTTGGTGAAAATGTGTCCGCAGTGTTACAGTGGAAAATGCCGGCAAAATGTAAGGATAGGGGCATGTTTGCAATACCATGCAAAATAGGTCATTTGGGAATTAAAAAGGCTATGTGTGATCTAGGAGCCTCCATAAATGTAAAGCCATATTCTATTTATGGATTACTTAACGCAGGTTTTTTGACAAAAACAAGTGTTAGCATTCAATTGGCAGACAGGTCCGTTGTGCATCCCAAGGAGTCCTCGAGGACGTATTAGTCAAAGTCAATGGACTTATCTTCCCTACAGACTTTTATGTGATAAAAATGGAGGAGGATAACGCTCCCGGCTCTTCAGACATCTTGTTGGGGTGACCATTCCTTAGTACCACAAATACTAAGATTGACGTATGAAGCGGAACCCTCACGATGGAGTTTGATGGGGAGATCGTGAAGTTTAACATTTATGGCACAATTAGTCACCCAAGTAAATTCTTGGACGTAAACCGTGTCGACATAATTAACTCATCAGTAGAAAAAATTTTTGAGTCATCTTATGGAGATAAATCTAAAATGATGTTTGATGATTTTGAATATGTTAATAAATTATTGGCTCCTATGGATACTAAACTTCTACCTTCTGTTGTGCAGGCATCAGATCTGAAATTAAACCACTTCCCAAGCATCTTAAATTCACATTTTCGGAGAATGATGAGACCATTGTTGACTTAAAAGAGATTAACCCCTTGGAGGAAAATATGAAACTAATGAAAGAGGCGCAAGGACGATTAACCCAAATATGGTGGATGTGATAAAAAATGATAATTTCCAAGCTCACGCGATTAAAAATATTTATTTTGAGCCACCGTAGAACCAATTAAATCATCGAGCTAATGACGTTAAACAAGCGCTTGTTGGGAGGCAACCCAATCTTTATTTTTTCTTTTATTTATTTTCATTTTTTTGTTTTGTTTTGTTTTGTTTTCTTTTTAATTTCTTTTATTTAAATATTAATAAATTTCTCTTCTTTGCTTAGGTAAAACGGAGTGCATTGAGGCTCGACTCAATACTTTTGGCCAGCAACTCACCGAACTCATTACTATCCTCCGCAATCGACAGTAGCTACATGGGGAGTTTTTCTAAACTTTTCTACCTATTTATTTCTTTTGCGTCCACATTGAGGACGATGTGTTTTAAGTAGGGGGAGGTACTTTTCATATTACTGTCATCTGTTGATGTGACTTATGTTTGCTGCTTGAGGCTCCATTTTGCCCATATATATATTTTTTATATTCTATTGCTTTTCATGCCCAAGAATTTGACCACGACTTGCTACTGTTTGATCTACATGCATGATTCTTAGCTACTGAGTTAGTTATGATTCTGTCTGTTTGATTTTATCTCCACTGTTTTATTTTTATTAGGTTGAAAATAATTATGATTAATAAGTTAACTCTATCTTACTTTTCGTAAAATTGATCAAGTTTAATATCAAGTGGACACTTAATACATTTTGCATGCCTAAATTATGTTCATGTCTATTAGGTGGTTACTAAAATTTATTTTTAACACTTGATTATTTCTCTTAGGTCCTCTTAAAATTAAAATTTCGTGTAAATTTTGTTTAATAAATGTTTCCAAGGTTATGAGTGCGACTTAGAACGTGGTCGATCGAATAACTAGGGTAGGGTGCTTGGGTTGTCATCCTACTTCACGTCAAAAGGTTGTGTGACGTGATAGGTAAAACTCCGCTAACCAAGGTTATGAGTCTCGCTTTCGAACGTGGTGATTGAGTAAGGGGTAGGGTGCTTGGGTTGTCATTCTACTTGGCGTCAAAAGGTTGTGTGACGTGATGGGTAAAACTCATTGATCGAAAATAAATAATTTTAGGAGTATGTTGAAAATGAGTAACCGGTGGGGTGCCAGGTTGTCATCTCTATTCACGTCAAAAGGTTCAATATATTCCTAAGTGAATAAATAATTATAAAAAATAAAAAGTAAAAAGTAAAAAAAAAAAAAAAAAAAAACAAAAAAAATAGTACTAATAAAATTGCAATTGAGGACTAAAGGAGGACATAAATAGAGTGTCTTAGTAGGTTTGGTAATTTACCTAAATAGCATGAAATAATTCAAGAAGATTTTAATTTTTGTGTGTGTTAATTAGAAAACTTTTTCTGTTTTACTTAAAGCAAGCTAGAAGTTCTCTTTATTTTTCATATGAATTTTTGACTAATTTTTATAAAACTTTGGAGTAGAATTTCTTTCAGGATCTAATTTTCACAGTAGACAGGAACCATACTTGATGGCAAGCATGGGCTAAGTAGGGGGAATTTGATAATACTCTAGAACGTCATGTTTTTATGTGCTAATTGCATATGTATTTTGAGTATGATCCTACTAATTTGGGCTATTTATGGTGTTTTATCATGTAGGGACTAAATTGGAGGCAAAAGCGAAATTAAGGGCCAAAAATGTGAAATTAAAGATAAAATCGACCAATGTGCAGCAAAGGAAAAGATGGTGCCAAAAGTGCTAGCATGGAGGACAGAAGGGTTGAATTGCAAAAAGAAGAGATTTTTATTTTATCAAACTCTATTTTAATTATATTAGGATAATTATAGAGGATTATTTATTTTCTTTATTTATCTCTATTTATCTTTGATTAATTGTAATTATCTTTGGGAGTTTGAATAGGACTAGTCCACCTATCTTAGTACTATAAATAGGGGATGAAGTGACTCAAATGGTTGTTCTATCTTTTTGTAAACTCTCTCCCCAAAAAGCTCTTGTTCTTTCCATATTTCTTGTCAATAAAATTCTCTTCTCCATTTTTATATATTTATTTTCTCTTCCACCATAACTATGAGCCATTAAAACCCTTCTAGCCAAAGGTTGCCGAAATTCCCAAAAAAAGGTTCTTGAGGTTTTAGAATTCGTACTTAGCCTTCTCAACAGGGTATTCATCGTTTCTCTGCACTACGGGGCTGACGCTTCCGTCCATGTCCCTTAAGAAGTAAACTTTTTAACATATGCAAAGGCGACCTCTTTGTATGTTTTGGAAGGATTGCACAGTCAGTTCGTTAGCTTACTATGTCAGAGGTTGGCGAACCCAAGAGACAAAATGGCGTGGGTTTCGCCATTGAGAAACATTGATCTAGCATAGATGATCCCACAAGAGCGATTGTTGGTTAGAGTTATGTTCCACCAAATTGAAGTCTAAATCTTGGAGCTGGTGGTTGCAGGCGTCCTCTTCCACTATAACTGGCTTATTCGGACTGAGAAGGATCATCTAAAACCCAAGGATTGAGCCCAAGGCGGATCGAGGCAACCTGGAGGCTGGAATCTCCCCCTAAGAATTTCTTTATCTCAACTTTATTTTCTATTTTTAATTTTCTTAATTTCAATTCGACTTCTCAATTCTTTATTTTATTTTATTTTACTTCCTTTTCCAGATTAAAACTTTTAATTCTATTATTTTTATTTTTTCATGAACGCAGGTTTTCTTGGGCACAATTTTGCCCAGGATTCCGAGAAACAAGCATTCGTATAATCCGGTCCCTGAGGATTAAACCCTACTTCCCCTTTACTGTTATTTTTATTATTTTAGGGAATAGGATATTATTTTTGGTGCTTTCAACGACGCATCACCTGCACAGTTAAAAAAAAGGGTGAGTTATGAGAACTTAGTATGTAATCCCCAATCACGCAACAATAGTTTTTAGGCCTGAGCCCTATTCAGAATCAGTTTAGTCTGGGCTTTAGCCCTATACAGTAGCAATATGGGCCTAAGCCCAAATGATCACAGAATAGAGTAGTTGTAACACCCCTATCCCGTGTCCATCGCCGGATTAGGGTTAGGAGCATTACCAGACAATTCAAAAAGCATTTACAGAAATTTCATACAATCAATCATCATTCTCAAACATAATGTCCTATAAATGAGTCTTTGAGAACAATAACATCCTTATAATTCGGGTCGAAACTAAACCGAAACACATACGAGATTTCATGAAAATTTAAAACATTTCTAAACTGTGGGAGACACGCTGTGGAAGGAAACCGTGTGCTCTCCACGATGATAGACACCCCATGTGTCTTCCCCATGGTGGTATCGACTTATCCTCCATGACCTCTAGCACACACTGCACTGAGGCCGTGCACTCTTATACCACATACTGACTTCCTCACCATGGCCACTAAGCACGCCCGTGTGCCATGGCCGATTGACATTATAGACCATTTATAAGGCCAAAATGCCACCCAAAAGGTCAATCCTACAAGCAAAATATATCATCTCATTTCATTCACATATAACCATATCATATAGCAAACAATTATACCAAAACAACTTCACATATCACATTCTTTTAAACATGATACCAAAACATAACTAGCCAAATCACACGGCTAAGTTCACTTTACAACTCATATCAAGAACTAGCCTATACATGCCATATCTAGCCATACACATATTCAAAGTGTACCAAAATGATTTTTAGTAGTGTGATGACGATCCCTGACGGTCCCGAGCCTTCAATAGCTTTTGACGACCTATAAAACAGAGAAAATGCATACAGAGTAAGCTTTCCAAAAGCTTAGTAAGTCATAAAAAAATATACTTGACATAAGAGGCATTTATGCGAATAAATACATTAGCATATATCAATCACTTAACAAAATATCACACATATGCTTTGATTCATATACTATTAACCACAATTGCTATCTGTGCAAATTCAAGAAATCATATAATTACGTAATTCATATAATCAAAACTTTACATTTTATATCATCAATTCCGTAACGATAGCGTCATAGTAAGATCACTTAGATGCTTACCTTGTATACACAAATAGTGTATAACAAACGTACCCGAAATGGTTTTACATACACATATTTATTCTTAACTCGATTTTGCAATACGTATCCCGTTGAACCAATAGGAATCTAATAGGATGCTCAAAAAACTCGGAATAGTCGTACAAAGCCAACGTCCTAAACGGGGTCTTACATGCACTCAAATATCAATACCTTAGTCTCAGACAAATTGTTACACGAATCAATATGATGCCAATGTCCTAGACATGGTCTTACACGAGAAGCTCATATCGTTGCCAACGTCCCAGACGTGGTCTTTCATATAATCAGATAACGATGCCTACATCCCAGATGAGGTCTTACATATAATCAGATAACGATGCCTACGTCCTAGATAAGGTCTTACATATAATTAGATAATGATGCCTACGTCCCAGATGAGGTCTTATACGATAAAACAGAACAGATACCTTTGTATTTCTAAGTTCATACAAAACTTCTCCGACTTATCACTATTTCAACTTTATTCCAGAATTCATATACATAGCATCATAAATGCAGTCATTATCATTGATAGACATGTAAATAAACTCAAAATTTAACACAATTACTTTTATTAGCAATATGACTTACCTCAGATTCGATCTATCGAAATGGAAATGGCTACTGATTACTTTCGCTTTCCATGATCTAAATCTGCTTTTCCTCGGTTCTTGATCTAAACATATTCAAAATTAACCCTTTTATTCACTAATTCATCCAATTCAATCCATACACACATATTTAGGGCTATTTACAAATTAACCCAGTAATACTGGAGTTAAACATACATAAACAAGTAAATTGGGACATAGTCCGTGGCACAATTAAAATTTTTCAAATTTCATCTTTACGACCCTAATATGGCCCTACAAAACCCAAAATATGATTAGGAAATGATTTAGGACTAAAATAGAGACTTTGGAAACTTTTTCTTGAAAATAGGGGCACATGCCCGTGTGGTTTTGGACATGCTCGTGTGGCCTGCCCGTGGGAAATCACATGGCGTGGGCAGCCAGCAGGCGGTCGACTTACTACACATGACCGTGGGACTAGCCTGCATGGCGATTCTTTTGATTCGACTTTTCCACACGGCTGGCACACGCCCATGTGTCTAGGCCGTGTGGCGCTATTTTCACTGTAGAAGGCCCAAATTTCTTGAGGCCCATTACAGCTAATTACAACCCAATAATTAAACAAACCCAATTCAGAAGCCCAAATCAATTAGCCCAAAATCGCCCAGGCCCATGAAAACCTTAAAACAGAAAAAAGAACAACAAAGAAAAAAGCCAAAACCTTAGGTGCGCCCCACCTAGGGCCTTTTGACTCCTGGCCTTCTGACCTTGCCAGCGCCACTTGCCTGCCACCGCCACTGGCCACTGCGTTTAGCACTGCCCAAGCCTGCAAAACGTCAAAGAAGAAAGGACAGCAATAAATAATAAAATAAGCTGGTGTGAAATGGCTATATAAGCCACACTAAACCGATTGTAAAAGTGGGGGGGATTCGGCCATTTTTTTATCAATACAAAAATAGAGATTAATACAAAGCATACAACAGGCAATCGAAGAAAAAAAGGGAACAAAGTGTTAAGGTTGATGTTCTTTTTTTTCTTTTTATCCCTTTTTCGAAACTATATTTATAAACTTATTTTCTTTACTTTCTTTAAAAAAATAGTTTACATACATATATATATACATATATATATATAGTGTCAAAAATAAAAGAATAAAAAAAAATACAAATCTTAGGTGGCCGGCGATGGCGCGTGATTTGAGCTCTGACGGAGGATGATCGAGCGACAGGAGACCGGCCCTGCAGAGAGAAATGAAAGCTGTTAGAATTTTTTTTAAAAGGAGTGGAGAATGATTTTTTTTTTCCGAGTTTTAGGCCTTAAATAGCCCATCAAAACGACGTCGTTTTGGGGCTGGCCTTAAACAACCAAAACGACGTCGTTTTGCCCATGGGATTCGCGTGTTGACCTGACCCGACCAGAGGATCCGCGTGTTTTTGTTGGTTGGGCTAATTGCCCTTTTGATCCTTCCGCATTTCTTCACCTTTCTAATCCAGTTTTTCTTATTTGTTAAATCGCTTGATGTGTTTTCTTCTATTCCAATTTGGTCTGCATAAAGCGATGCATGGGAATTAGGGGATAATTTCCCAAACGGTCCCCCTTCTCTTTGTGCGCTTCATTTTGGGCCCTTAATCCATTTCTTTTTTTTTTAATTTAGATATGTGGTTTTATTCCTTTCTCAATTTAGTCCTCTTTATTATTTTCATCCTTTTGTTAATTTAACTAACTAACTTATTATTATTATTATTATTATTATTATTATTACTATTATTATTATCATTATAACTATATTTATATTATTATATTATACATATTTTACCTCAAGTTTATTATTATAACTATAACTATATTGTACATATTATTACTATTTTATTATTATTACTATACTATTACTATTATTATTATTATTTTGTTCCTTTACTATTATTACTATTACTACACTACATTGTATACATACACATTTTTGTTAAATGTTTTTATTAGCTACTAATATTATTGTTTTTATTTTATCTTTCTTTCTAGTACCATTATTATTTTGTTATTACTCTTTCTTATTTTATTATTACTATACTACTATTATTAGCATTACTATTTTTATTACTATTATTTTCACTACTATTATTTTATTTTCACTATTATTATTATTAATATCATTATTTTACTCTCATTTTACTTTTATTTTTATTGTTATTTCTTTTTATTTTTGACCATTTATTTTATTCTCATTTTATTTTTGTCATTCACACTATACAATCATTATTATTTCATTATGTGTGTAAATATCGTGATTCATGTTTTTCTTGTTTTCACAAATTCGTGTTTATTAACTTTTGCCCGATACAAATTTGATTTCTTTCATAAAGGCAATATTCCGTATTTAGAAATTTGGGAAAATTGTGCCCTAACTTACTGGGTTTCGATTTCTCTCGTTTAACCTAAATAGCGGGATATCCTTTTAAAATAAATAAGTTTTGAATAAAAAGCCTATTCTCGGGAATTTAAAAACGTTGTGTCCTAACTCATTGGATGTGATGTTTAGTTATCTCGAGATAAGGATTTCTAAAGAATAAAGTGATATTCCGCGTTTTGGAAATCTGAGAAATCAGGCCGTAACTTATTGGGTTCTGTTTTTTCTCGTTTAAATTAAACAACGGGATATCCCTTTCAAAAATCACAAATTCAAGTTTCAAATCGACATTCCGTATTAGCAATTCAAGTGAATCGAGCCCTAACTTACTGGGTTCTAATTTCTCGTTTGACAAATGACGGGATATCCTTTTCAAATATAAAGTCAAGTTTTAAAAGGCGAGCTTAGTTTCGGGAATCTAAAGTATTGCACCCTAACTTACTGGACATAATGCTTTATCTCTTCGAAAATAAGAGAGTCATAATGTCCCTTTCGATCCTTTCAAGTTTTTGAAATCAAAAGTATCTATTTTCAAATCATTTCAAAGTTTTCAACATTAGGACATCGATCAATCAGTTTGGTACCAATTTTGGGCGTATCGAGGGTGCTAACCCTTCCTCGTGCGTAATCGACTCCTGAACTTGTTTTTGGATTTCGTAGACCGAAATCATTGTTTTGATAAATCAAACTGTTTATTAAAAAAAACTATTTTACGAGGTGGCCCGATCACACCTCATCAAAAAAGGTTGGTGGCGACTCCCTTCTTTTTCATTTTCAAAACCAGAGTCGACCGCGTCATTTCTTGTTTTATCAAAAAATGGTTACGGACACTTGGCGACTCCACTGGGGAATTATTCATTGAGAGTCAGGCCATAGATTGATTGATCCTTGCCCTTTTGATTGAAATTGGAAAATGGTTTCGGAATTCATGTTTCTTTAAATGTACTTTCAATATTATATTGGATCTCTTGAATACTTTAGCATTGCATTGCATGACCATTGTGGTCACACCCTTTAAGTGGGAGTGAGAAGCTATGCCTTCGTGAGGTTTTCACCTCCGCACGGGCTAGTGGACTGCTTTCGGGATATATCCGTACCTATGTCTTCGTGAAGTTTTCACTTCGCATGGCCATAGGGAAATGTATTCCCCTGAACCGAACTCGGTCCGTATGAGCCTATAATGGGTAAGGATCGAGGAATCTGCTGGTTCGGGTACCTTAAACTTTAGAACTAAACCGCATATAGTAAACCCTAGGAGCCCACCTTAGGTAGAGCTATGTCAAACCTTAGTGGTCACCCAGATAGGTGTTTGTTTATTTTACTTGCTTTATATTCCATGGTACTAACTTGTTGTGTTTCATTCTTTTTGTGCATATCATTTCATATTTTAAGAGGCATCGATTCACGGTCAGTTTTTGAGTTAGAGAGCTGGTTATGGAAAGCGAATTCCTTGATAAAGTAGCAGACAATGCAGCCGCCCGCACATGGTTAGAGTAAAGCCAATTAGAAAAAGGGGACAACTTAGCTGAGGGATATGTGTCGAAATTACGGGATCCCACCAATATTAGTGTCACGCAGAATGAACTCCAAGAGTTGAAAGAAATATAGAACCAGTGGGATGACGAGGCAAAGTAGTTGTTCTATAGTACCTACAGCGATCTACCATACCTGCTTGATGCCAAAATAGATAAGCACCTAGTCCGAGCAATGACTCAGTTCTGGAATGCTGCTTGTAGCTGTTTGTCTTTCGGGAAAGTGGATTTGGTTCCCACGGTAGAGGAGTATATGACCTTGCTACGTTGTCCAAGAATTCAAGTTGATAAAGCTTATTCCAAAGCGATTAATGGCCCGATCTTTTGTGAAGAAATTGATGAATATCACGGGAATAAGCGAACAATGGGTCTCAGCTAGAATTCAGAAGAAAGGCGAAAGCATATTTGTAATCTGTTTTATGTAAAGGGTTTTGCCTTCTAATAAAATTTTCTAAAATGAAATTGATCAGAATCGATGTCTTCTTCTTGCATTTATGCATTTGCATTGCATCACATTACATGCATTTAAGTTTATAAAAAAGGGCCCAATTAGCTAAAATTATCAGAGAGAGAAAAAGAAAGTGAAAGAGGAAAATCTGGAAGTGGAACATCACTACGGAACACGCGCTAAAACCAGGAAAATGGATCAAAGGTTCGAATAATTCCAGAAAGAAATGCAGGAACAAATGCAAGAGCAAATGTTAAAACTCCAGCAGGAAATGAGGGACCAAATGTTGGAGGCCCAGAGGAATATGGTGGCCCAAATGGCCCAAATGACGAACGGGGCAATGGATAAGGGGAAAGGTCCCATGCCGCCGGTCGAAGAGGATAGTGATGGCATCCCCCCGGGTTTTACCCCACCACACGCAAGAGCACAGCCTGAGGAATATCTCCAAAGGCCACCAGTTACAATCAGGACCCAGCAAGGGCAGGATGACACTAGACCTCCCATGAGCTATCACGTAGGCTCTAGATCCCAACCAGGAGATAGCCTGGCCAACCCTGTTATGCTCGATTTAGATGCAGTAGAGAAAATAGGGTCGAGAATAGAATCCTCAAGGCAACTAGAGGATCGTTGCAAATGGCTAGAGGAAAAATTCAAAGCGCTGGAAAGTATCGATCATCATGGGATCGACGCAAAAGATTTAAGTCTAATTCTCGATTTGGTACTGCCTCATAAGTTTAAAATGCTTGAATTTGAAAAATATAGTGGGACTAGCTGCCCGGAGGCCCACATCACCATGTTTCTGCAGGCGAATGGCTGGCTACGTCAGCAATGATCAACTCTTAATCCACTATTTCCAAGAAAGTTTGGTGGGCGCAGCTGCTAGATGGTATTACCAGCTTAGTCGAGCCAACATTAGTTATTGGAGAGATTTGGCTCAAGTATTTCTGAAGCATTATAGCCACATTACAGACATGGCACCGGATAGAATTACTTTGCAAAGCATGGAAAAGAGACAAAATAAAAGTTTTAGACAGTACGCACAGAGGTGAAGGGAGGTCACCATACAGGTCCAACCACCCCTCTTAGAAAAAGAAACTACCATGCTCTTCATCAACACCCTGAAGGCTCCTTTCATAACCCATATGATAGGGAGTACCACTAAGAGCTTTGCCTACATGGTAATGGTAGGGGAAATGATCGAACATGCGATCAGATGCGGCAAGATTGAAGCAGGGGAAACCATTAGAAGGTCTGCTCCTAGAAAAAAGGATGACGAGGTGAATAATACAAACATGGGGGATCCAAAGGCAATTACCATTAATCAGCCAAAAATGGTGACTACTGAGTATCAAGGTTCATCAAGGAAAGAATCTCGCACAAGGAAAAACATTGAAAAACTCCAATTTACGTCAATTTCGATGACATATAAGGAGTTGTATCAAAGTTTATTTGATGCACACGTTGTGTCCCCCCAATATCCAAAACCGATGCAACCCCCATACCCAAAATGGTATGACCCAAACACTCAGTATGAGTACCATGCCGGGATCACAGGCCATTCGATAGAAAATTGCCTTACTTTCAAGAAATTGGTGGAAAATCTCATCAACATGAGTATTGTGAAGTTCGATGACAGAGCAGTGGTAATTGAAATTGGGGGCAGGAGAGTTGCGTTTCCTTAAAGAAGTCATTAGAAACCTAGAAATCAGGGGATCAGAATGCCAATGGTATACTCGAAGAGAACCGAGGAATAAAAGTTTTCGAGCATCTGCCTTTATGTACTTGGGAGTGTTTTGAACAATGAGACTTTGGAAGAAACATGTATTTTTAAAGCTAATCTAGAGTAATGTGAAAAAAACATTTGTTGCTTCAAGCTTGAAAGCAATAAAATTTCTTTTGAGAAGTAGGCTTGTGCCCAGAATTTTTATTTCAATAAAATGCATCTTTCGAAGTAAATATTTTCATTCTTTACATTTCATACTGAATATTTTCACTCATGACCATGTCATACGAATAATCATCCTTAGGATCATTTATTCTTTGGATTTTCTGCCCACAATGGGCCCCCAGATATCAATGACATGAGCGACGCACATCGACTCCTTTTTAGTGAGATATGTATCTAGAGGGATCTAAGGGCTTTGAAGATGACAAAGATTGCAACTTACTTCCCCAATGGTAGATCCTACCTTATAAAGTGTCAGCAGACGCTATGAACTAACGAAGGAGATGAAGATGGAAGCGTAGCTCCTCGTAGGAATAAGGCAAGGCATCGTTGAGCTATTTTTAGGAATTCAAGATGTTTTCGTACGATCATATCAAGGCATGCCAAACTACTAAAACATGGGTATGCTGTTAAGGTTGGGGTTTAAAGAACCCATGTTTTACAATAACCTAGCTAATCAATAGGCTCGGGCTATTGGTTCACCAAGAAAGGGAAATTGCATCTGTTATGCCACAAAATGCCAAGCCGAGGAAGACTGTGCCTTCTCCATTTTCCCTATATGAAGCATGGATGTTAACAAGCCAGTCTCCTCAAAAGCTTTTAGCCAACATCGATTCATGTTCATGGTCGTTGGTTACCTCACTCACTGAAAGGGTGAAGGTCGCTTCATATGCTAAAATCATAAAGTCGGCAGCCATCAAATTCAAAAAAAAAAAAGAGAGAAAAGGTGGCAAGAAAGAATGTCAGAAAGGAACATAATTGCATAAAGATTTACAGTCTATTCAAAGATCAGACACCATTCAGTATAGCAAATGCAGTAAAAAAAAACTTTCAAGAATTTTTTGAAAAAATGACTGAGACTTGCAAAGGCTGGCATAGAGAAGTTACCATTTACCCTTTAAGTTTCTTGAACGTTGGCCAGGACTTTTGTCGGGGCATCTTTCCCATTGGTTTATGAAAGGGAAACAATTGTTGGAAGATAAGATTCCTTTTCCCAAGCTTGGATTGAATTAGATGAAGCAGAATGCCTCCAGTAAGCTTGATGGAAAGTACTCAGCATGGTCAAATGTACCAAAAATGGATACGGGCTTATTACAAAAAGGTTCACTCAAAAGAATTTCAGGAGGGAGACCCGGCATTGAGAAGGATTCTCCTTATCCAAAAGGACTCTAGAGGAAAGTAAAGGACCTTATGCAACAAAAAAGGCCTATTCTAGGGAAACATGGGTGTTAACCAAGATAGATGGCAAGTACCTGCCCAATCCGGTAAGTTCATTTTTGATGAAAGAGGTTTGCCAAATAAAAAATAAAAAAACACGAAAGAAAAACTCGCAAAGGGCGCTTTGAGACCAAAGGGTATTTGAGTTGAAAACCCTAGAAGGGCAGCTTAAAATTTTGATCGAAAGTAGGGCATATAGTAGTCTTGCTACGCTCGAAGAAGTATGTTACGTATTGGGGCATCGAAAAAGTACTCTGGATCCCCTAAACACATATTAAGCTCAAAATGGTCCTCAAGAAGTTTTGAGAGCTCAGCGATAGGGGCTCTAGTTTCCATTTTATATTTGGGCACCTAGTTTCCATTTTACCCATTTTGAATTCGCTATATTTGATTACCTTATTTGTTTCAAAATACCTTACCAATAAATTTTTTCTTTGAATACATTTGCTATTCTTGATTAACTTATTTGTTTTGAGCTATGCTCTCAGTTAGTTTCCTTCTTGTCCATTGTTGCGATATTTTTTCAAGCATTTTGTATTGAAATAATGATTGGTGGACTAATAATGCTTTCATAAAAGGAGTTTTGCATGTTACTCTGGAAGCTTCTGAATAATACAAGGATCTGAAACAGGACGATTGTTTAGAATTCACCAAGTTTAAGGACAAAAATGATTTTCTCTTTAGACCTTTTATCGGTTGAACAAAAGACAAGGCATTTCGTTGGTAATACCACCTTAACAAGTAACGAGCAATGTCAATCCAACTGTACAAGGGGATCATTCTCGAGAAAAGAAAAATGATACTCTGCATTCATACACATATCAGGCATATACATCTGGTCATGACACCCAGAGAATGGAAGGTGTAGTAGACCAAATTGATTGAATAAGTTACGGATTCTATACCCCTGAGTCATAGTGGAATGGTTGAGATGATACAAATCCTATACCTCAGAGTTGCAGTAGGATGGATGGGAGGAAACAAACGTTATTCTCCTGAAGTTGCAGTGAGAGTTACAAATATTATGTCCCAGAAGGTACAGTGGAAGGGACTCTGAAATTACAGTGGGGCAAGCTTGTTGAGCATAATATGATCGTTTCTTTGGGTTTTCTATCAAAGATATTGGCTGAACAAGAAAGCATGATAAGGCATCAGCGATAGAACATTAATGAAGTACGAGCAATGATGACCCTAAGCATTTAAAAAGGGATCATTTCATCTTACATTCAAAGCACGTTTAGTTAGGAGCATTCGACTCATTTTGATCATTGCATCCTAATCATCATAAAAAGACCATTCTTATGACATTCTGCATTGATGCAAATATCGTCCAGTACATCCTAATCATTATACATTTAACAAAGGATCATTCTCATGACATTCTGCATTCATGCAAATGTCATCCATTGTCATTCAGTTAGGAGCATTAGATTCATTCTGATCATTGCATCCTAATCATTGTAAAAAGACCATTCTCATGACATTCTGTATTCATGAAAGTGTCATCCATAACACATATGGTTAGGAGGCTTTGAGTAATTCTGATCATAGCATCCTCATCATTTGCATAAGCATAAGCACATAAAATTAATTCTATAGGACAGGTTCCTCAAAAAACGGTGTAGCAATATCGACGTTCAGATTTTGTTCCCTAGAGATGGTAGTAGAGCAGACTGGAGATTGAAGTCTTCTTGAAGATAGTAAGGAAGCAAATTGGAAAGTTTAGATTTTGTTCCCTCGAGATGGTAGTGGAGCAGACTGAAGATTGAAGTCTTCCTGAGATAGTAAGGAAGCAAATTGGAAAGTTTTGAATTCTTATTTCCTCGACGTTCTGGTGGAGTAGGTTGAGGTTACAAATCCCGTCTCCTTGAGTTAACGATGAGGATAAATTCTTTGAAGTTTTAGTAGAGAAGATGGAGATTACGAATCTCTTGTCCCTGAATTCTTATTTCCTCAAAGTTCCAGTGGAGTAGGTTGAGATTACAAATCCCGTCTCCCTGAGTTAACAACGAGGATAAATCCTTATTTCTTTGAAGTTTCAGTAGAGAAGATAGAGATTACGAATCTCTTCTCCCTGAATTCTTATTTCCTCGAAGTTCCCGTGGAGTAGGTTGAGATTACAAATCTTGTCTCCTTGAGTTAACGATGAGGATAAATTCTTTGAAGTTTCAGGAGAGAAGATGGAGATTACGAATCTCTTCTCCACGAATTCTTATTTCCTCAAGTTCCAGTGGAGTAGGTTGAGATTACAAATCCGTCTCCACGAGTTAACAACGAAGATAAATCCTTATTTCTTTGAAGTTTCAGTAGAGAAGATGGAGATTACGAATCTCTTCTCCCTGAATTTTTATTTCCTAAAAGTTCCCGTGGAGTAGGTTGAGATTACAAATCCCGTCTCCCTCAATTAACAATGAGGATTAATCCTTATTTCTTTGAAGTTTCAGTAGAGAAGATGGAGATTACGAATCTCTTCTCCCTGAATTCTCATTTCCTCGACGTTCCGGTGGAGTAGGTTGAGATTACAAATCCCATCTCCCTGAGTTAACAATGAGGATCAATCATTATTTCTTTGAAGTTTCAGTAGAGAAGATGAAGGTTACAAATATCTTCTCCCTGAATTCTCATTTCTTCGACATTCCAGTGGAGTAGGTTGAGATTACAAATCCCATCTCCCTGAGTTAACAATGATGATCAATCATTATTTCTTTGAAGTTTTAGATGGAGACTACGAATCTCTTCTCCCTGAATTCTTATCCTGAAGTCACAATGGAGCAAGTTAGAGATCAAAATAGATCTCGTCTCCCTAAAGTTGAAGGAAGCAGATCGAAGATATCAGTCTGGCGGTCCTTGAATCTGCAGGGATCAGATTGAAAGTAGCAGATTTGACATTCCTGATGTTGCAAGGAGCAGATCGAATATTTGCAATGGAGAAGGTCGAAGATAGCAAATCTGGAAATCCTGATGTTGTGGGAGCAGATTGAAGATAGCAAAACTGGCAATCCTGATTTTGCGGGAGCAGATTGAAGATAGCAGATCTGGCAATCCTGGTGTTGCAGGAGCAGGTCGAGGATAGCAAGTCTAGCATTCCCGAGTTTGCAGTAGAGCAGATTAAAATGACAAATCCTATTTTTTCGAAGTGGCGGGTACGAATCAAAGTAACAAAATGCAATGGACTGAAATGAAGCTACTCGAAGAAGAAGAAGCACCGAAGAATCAAGACTGCAAGACCGGGCAAATTTGGCCCTTCTTTATGTCTTTGCTCTATTCCTGTTACACGATAATAAGCAAAGAGGGGCAGCTGCAGAAGGCCCAAATTGCTCGAGACCCATTACAGTTAATTACAACCCAATAATTAAACAAACCCAATTCAGAAGCCCAAATCAATTAGCCCAAAATCGCCCGGGCCCATGAAAACCCTAAAACAGAAAAAACAACAACAAAAAAAGCCAAAACCCTAGGTGTGCTGCACCTAGGGCCTTCTGACTCCTGGCCTTCTGACCTTGCCAGCGCCACTTGCCTGCCACCACCACTGGCCACTGCGCTCAGCACCGCCCAAGCCTACAAAACGTCAAAGAAGAAAGGACATCAATAAAGAATAAAATAAGCTGGTGTAAAATGGCTATATAAGCCACACTAAACTGATTGTAAAAGTGGGGAGGATTCGGCCATTTTTTTATCAATACAAAAATAGAGATTAATACAAAGCATACAACAGACAATCGAAGAAAAAAGGGAACAAAGTGTTAAGGTTGATGTTCTTTTTTTTCTTTTTATCCCTTTTTCGAAACTATATTTATAAACTTATTTTCTTTACTTTCTTTAAAAAAAAAATAGTTTACATACATATATATATATATATATATATATAGTGTCAAAAATAAAAGAATAAAAAAATACAAATCTTAGGTGGTGATTTACGGCGTATGACGTGAGCTCATGCAGAGGATGATCGGAGCGGCATCGGAGACCAGCCCCTGCAGAGAGAAATGAAAGCTGTTAGAAATTTTTTTTTTAAAAGGGAGTGGAGAATGATTTTTTTCTGAGTTTTAGGCCTTAAATAGCCCATCAAAACGACGTCGTTTTGGGGCTGGCCTTAAACACCCAAAACGACGTCGTTTTGCCCGTGGGATCCACGTGTTGACCCGACCCGACCAGAGGATCCGCGCGTTTTTGTTGGTTGGGATAATTGCCCTTTTGATCCTTCCGCATTTCTTCACCTTTCTAATCCAGTTTTTCTTATTTGTTAAATCTGCCCCAGTGTCTTTTCTTCTATTCCAATTTGGTCCTGCACAAAGCGCAGTGCATGGGAATTAGGGGATAATTTCCCAAACGGTCCCCCTTCTCTTTGTGCGCTTCATTTTGGGCCCTTAATCCGTTTTTTTTTTTTAATTTAGATCGTGGTTTTATTCCTTTCTCAATTTAGTCCTCTTTATTATTTTCATCCTTTTGTTAATTTAACTAACCTTTTATTATTATTATTATTATTATTATTATTATTATTATTACTATTATTATTATCATTATAACTATATTTATATTATTATATTATACATATTTTACCTCAAGTTTATTATTATAACTATAACTATATTGTACATATTATTACTATACTATTACTATTATTATTATTATTTTGTTCCTTTACTATTATTACTATTACTACACTACATTGTATACATACACATTTTTGTTAAATGTTTTTATTAGCTACTAATATTATTGTTTTTATTTTATCTTTCTTTCTAGTACCATTATTATTTTGTTATTACTCTTTCTTATTTTATTATTACTATACTACTATTATTAGCATTACTTTTTTATTACTATTATTTTCACTACTATTATTTTATTTTCACTATTATTATTATTAATATTATTATTTTACTCTCATTTTTACTTTTATTTTTATTGTTATATCTTTTTATTTTGACCTATTTATTTTATTCTCATTTTATTATTGTCATTCACACTATACAATCATTATTATTTCATTATGTGTGTAAATATCGTGATTCATGTTTTTCTTGTTTTCACAAATTCGTGTTTATTAAATTTGCCCGATACAAAATTGATTTCTTTCATAAAGGCAATATTCCGTATTTAGAAATTTGGGAAAATTGTGCCCTAACTTACTGGGTTTTGATTTCTCTCGTTTAACCTAAATAGCGGGATATCCTTTTAAAATAAATATGTAACACCCCAAATTAGGGGTTATTTGTAACTTAGCTATTTTCCCATGTGTGTACTTGAAGGGTTAAATTCTAGGATTTATTTGACATATTTAAGGGTCTAAAATAACCCGAGAGTTAGGCGACCTAGTGCTAAAATATTTTTTTAGTACCATAAAGGAGGAGCTAGACGAGATAAGGCTTTAATAAATTTTTGGGGCGAATTATGGCACAAGGAATAGGCTTGGTGCAATTGGTTGGGTGCGTCCAAGGGTGTTACAAGGGCACAGGTTCGAGGCACGATGGTCGCAAGTGGCATTTTGTTTGGGCATTGGAGTTGGCTTGGAAGCCTTAAAAATAATTGGTGAGGAATTCGGACAAGAAAGTCGGTAGGTGGAGTGGCTTGGGCGCCACTAGGAGTCCTGGAGGTGGATAGGCGGAGTTCGATTTGCTAAGGCGCTGCGTTTTGCATTTTTAATTTTGGGGTAAGCGGCCGGGAGGTCTTATAAATAAATAAGGGGTTGTATGGCATGAAAGGCGGGTGGAAGAGTTGGCAAGGTCTTGGAAGAAAGAACTACGGCGCTTGGACTCGTGTTCGAGTCCGGGGTAGCACATGTGTGCGTTTATTTTTGTTTTAAGCGCTAAAGCATAAGGAGCCAATGAAGGATGGCTTATAAAAATGTCATGACGAGTTATGACATGAAAGTCTATTCGGGAGAGTTGGCAAAGCGTTAAGAAGGGGGCTTCTTTGTTTGGGTCCTTGGTTCGAATCTAAGGGGCACCAAATGTTTCATTCCTTTTATTTTTCTTTGGCGTGGGGAAAGAAGTGGTGCACTTTGGACTCCCAAATTCATTTGAAAGAGGTAAGTGGGTGTTTTATTTTTATTCAATTTGTTTAAAAAAAAAAGATAGAGGATAAGTGATATTATCTTAGGTGATAATTAAGAGTTTAATTATCGGCATAGGGAGGAGAATTTGGCGACATAAGGACTCTTTGGGGTTTGTTTTGTATAAAGAAGAAGAGCGAAAATTCCAAAGAATCTGTAGCTTTTCTTTTCCCTTTGTTATCGCTAAAAATTCCTAGGGAATTCTTCAAATTTTCCAGCTTTCTTCTATTTTATTTGGCCAAAATCACCTTTGATTTCTCCCACCTATTCTCCTTTTTCTTTCTTCCACCAATGGTAGAATAATCCACCACTTTGTTGCCGATTTTCCTCTCTTTGTTATTAATAAAATTCCAGCATCTTCTCCTACTTTTTGTTCTTCTTTTCACATAAGCGAACCTTGTTTATTAATTTAACCAACAATAGCGAATTCCTTCTCCCTACTTTGAGAAGTCTTGGTGAATATTAAAGCAAGGGTGTTCTCCTCTTTCTTTTCTTCAATCGGTTGGTAAGTGGTGGTAAGGATCGATTTTCATAAGATTTAGTTTTCAAGAATTTAAAAGCCAAAGGCTATTAGCTTTATTTATTAACCGATGGTAGTTGGTGAAGTAGATTCGAATCGGGTGTTGTGATTAGTATCCAAAAGCGAGAAGGTAAGGATTCGGGTTCCAAAAGATGACCCTTTAAATTATTTGATTTGGTAGAATATACTAACCCATGTATTTGGCGAATATAGGGACAAGTAGATCTAGTGTGACCGACTCCTCCATTCGAGATTTAGATTATTCGTGGGTGACGGTGTGTACATACACACTTATAGCAATTAATAATCATGCTAGATATTGTTGTATGTAAATTTGCTTGATGTAGATACGGATATAGTACCTTAATGGTACAAGCGAGGATTTCGGGTAAGTCTCTTTTAATATGAGATTATTATTATGCTTTTGGGAAGCATGGTTTTATGATACATGTGCTAAATGTATGAGATTTGATCATGATTACTTGACTTTTGTGGGTTAAATGAGCGGAGGGGGCAGTGATATTGTGCCGACGGGCACCAGTGTTTTGGTAACACACCGTGACTACGGTCACCAGAGGTTTGGTACCTCCAGAGGTTTGGTACCTCATCGCGTCTTGTCCCTGTGGCTTAGCACCACCGTGGGTTGGCCCCACTTTGAGATATGGGATTGACGCCAGTGATTTGGCATCACACGATGGGTTGGCCCCATCAATTGATTGTGTCTATGGACACCAGAGGTTTGGCACCTCCAGTGATTTGGCATCACATCTGTGACTATATGTCACCAGTGGTTTGGCACCACCAGTGGTTTGGTACCACAACGGGGTAGATTGAGGCGTTTGGTTGGCTAGGTGGGGTACATTGTTTTGTGCATATTAATTGTTATAATCTGTGTATGAGATTGGTTTAAACCGGGGGAAGGGTTACATACTGAGTCTTGGTGACTCACCTTCTCCATTACTTTTTTAGGTGATGCATAGATCGCGGATATGGGCCGGAGGGACTCGAGGTGGCCATGCAAAGTGGACATGAATTAAATGAATTTTAAACTTAGTTATTTTATTTTATTATTGGTTTATTTTTATTTGGGTTGTAATAAGGCCTCCATAAACTTTATTTTGTTATTACTCATATGTTGGATACTTGTTTAAAACTACATTATTAAAATTAAATTAAAATCACATGTTTTCCTAAATTAACACGAAAATGTTTTATCGTGTCGTGGACACATTCAAATTTGTATAATAACTTGACTTCAATTAAATTTCCAAATTTAATCTAAGTATGATTTCAGCAAGATAACCAAAAACGAGAAGTTTTCAACAAAACTTAAATTGGTTTTAAAATGGGTTTCAAAAAGTTTTCCTCCGTAGCAAACCAAATCCAGTCGAAACGTTTGGGTCGGGTTTGGGCTGTTACAAAATAAGTTTTGAATAAAAAGCCTATTCTCGGGAATTTAAAAACATTGTGTCCTAACTCATTGGATATGATGTTTAGTTATCTCGAGATAAGGATTTCTAAAGAATAAAGCGATATTTCGTGTTTTGGAAATCTGAGAAATCAAGCCGTAACTTACTGGGTTCCGGTTTTTCTCGTTTAAATTAAACAACGGGATATCCCTTTCAAAAATCGCAAATTCAAGTTTCAAATCGACATTCCGTATTAGCAATTCGAGTGAATCGAGCCCTAACTTACTGGGTTCTAATTTCTCGTTTGACAAATGACGGGAGATCCTTTTCAAATATAAAGTCAAGTTTTAAAAGGCGAGCTTAGTTTTGGGAATCTAAAGTATTGCGCCCTAACTTACTGGACATAATGCTTTATCTCTTCGAAAATAAGAGAGTCATAATGTCCCTTTCGATCCCTTCAAGTTTTGGAAATCAAAAGTATCTATTTTCGAATCATTTCAAAGTTTTCAACATTAGGACATCGATCAATCATTTTGGTACCAATTTTGGGCGTATCGAGGGTGCTAACCCTTCCTCGTGCGTAATCGACTCCCGAACTTGTTTTCTGGATTTCATAGACCGAAATCGTTGTTTTGATAAATCAAACTTTTTATTAAAAACAACTATTTTACGAGGTGGCCCGATCACACCTCATCAAAAAAGGTTGGTGGCGACTCCCTTCTTTTTCATTTTCAAAACCCGAGCCGACCGCGTCGTTTCCTGTTTTATCAAAAAATGGTTACGACATCACCATTTTTAGGTTATTAAAACACATCAAATACACCTAATTCATACACAATCAAAATCATTCATTGTTTAAACAAAACTTAACCATTTCATATGCATCAACTCATATCAAAATTAATACACAACCAAGCTTAGCTAAATGTATATATAAACATCATACAAACCCATACTATTCATCAAATTTTCTATTTAGTCCCTCAATTTACCATTTTCTCTATTTAGCCCTATTTAGCTAAATTCATCAAAACTTCAAGAACAAAACATGTTCATAAAGCTCAAATATTTCATTTAACACCATAAATCACCATAAAAATCAACATATCATCAATGGCACATTTCATAATCAACATCAATTCATCAAATTGAGACATGGGCTTGATAGTATACTTAACAACAATCTCAAAAACATAAAAATTATCAAAATTCAAAACCAAAACATACCTTTATGCTTAATGAATGCCAAAACCTAGCTCAACATTTCTTCTTTTTCTTTCTTCTAATTTTCGGTGATAGATGGATGAATAAAAATCCACTATCAACCTTATTTGTTTTATTAACTAATATCTCAACTATTCAATTACCCATTTACCCACTTAATAATCATAAAAGACAAATATAAATCATGGTTATCATGACATTCCACCATCCACTAACTAAATAGTGATTTAATTACCACTTAAGGCCACTACTTTTAAAAGCCACAACACTTAAGTACTTTAACAAATAGCAAGCAACTTTCACACTCAATGGAATTTCATCTTTTTGTCAAATTAAACACACAAATGAATGGATTAGCTTACAAAAATTTTCAACATGCTTAATCACATAACAACAACATAGAAAATAATATTAAAATATTATACGAACTCAAATTTTGGTCTCGAAATCACTGTTTTGAATAGGGTATAAACCAGACTGTTACAGTAGTAATGCACCCAACCTAATCTAGCCAACACACCACTCGTACCAACCAACACACCATGTGGGTACCAAGTCGACCCACCCAGCCAACACACCAATATCGCAGCATAGCTGCTAGTAGTAACGTAGCACAGCTGCTATTAACCATAAACATAGGCCAAGCCACTAAAATTAGAATACGTTGCGAAGCCACTAGATCAGTAAAACGTGGCAGAGCCACTAGTACAGTACTTTCTCCAAATACAAATTCCCACCCCAATGTAGAATGTCGTGTCATAAATAATTCATGTATGTAGTATCTCACAAATATAATCAGTCATATAAATATCACACAAACATCACTTAAGCTACCACGAGGGGTATAACGGTCATTTTGTCAATTAGGGGTAAAATAGAAATTTTACCCTTCGAGGGTATTTCAATAATTTCACCCATCGAGGGTGTTTCAATAATTTTACCCATCGAGGGTATTTCAATAATTTTACCCATCAAGGGTATTTCGGTAATTTCATCCTTCGAGGGTATTTCGATAATTTTACCTATCGAGGGTATTTAAGTAATTTTACCTATTGAGGGTATTTCGGTAATTTCACCTTCGAGGGTATTTTGGTAATTTTACCCATCAAGGGTATTTTGATAATTTTGACCCATCGAAGGTATTTTGGTAATTAACCATTCGAGAGTATTTTGATAATTTTACCCATCGAGGGTATTTCGCTAATTTTACCCATCTAAGGTATTTCGATAATTCTTACGACCTTTCCAAAGGCCTACCATCGTCCCAAACACTTGAATATATTGCATGCTAAAACAGTACAATTGGGCCCAAAGCCCACTATTCAGCCCAAATGGGCCCACACGCTCGTCTGGCTCATTAAGCCTAGTTTCTGTCACGGCTATGCGAACTTTGTGACCCAATCCAATTATTAGTCATTAACCATAGATTTCGTCCCCGTGGGGCCCATTGGGCCCACATGGCCCATTTTGGCCCAATGAGGCCCATTACAGCCTAAGCCCATAAGAACATTCGTGGTGGCCTCTACGGTCTAATGCCAACAACTGTGGCTCGATTTATCCCTACGAGCGTTCACACGCTTGAGGGCCCTTAGATGCCGAAAGTTTGGCTTTTCGACTTTTACCGATTCACAGTAGCACAAGAGTGTGAGAACACCTTTATCCAGCCTTTAAACAATTTGGTGTTAGGTGTACGGTTACACAACTGTTATAGGTTGTAGTTGAAGCGCTTCCAAGACCATATGATAACAACCGCCTCATTAGTTAGTACAACTCTTGTTAATCTATAATATTGAACGCTTTAATCAACTAACTTTATTTACCACGAATGAACAGTCTCTTGCAGTGGGAAGTAATCGACCTACCCTTTGATTAAGGAAAATAAGTCCCTAGCAACATCAACGAGAAAAAAAGTGTTAGCAATCCATATCTTCATGGTAACTAGGGAAAAACCTTTCGGCCTAAGAGAAACAAAATTGAATAAAGAGAAAAAAAACTAGCCCAGATTCGACTATGGTCACCACTTACCAACCAATCGAAGAGGTTCAGAAATAGTTAGAAACGAAGAGAAGAAGATACCTAGGCCCTAGTAGATTCAGCTTGTAATATCCTAAATTAGGGGTTGTTTGTAATTTAATTATTTTTTCCATGTGTGTGCTTGAAGAAATATGTATGCTTGATTGCCTGATATATTTAAGGGTCTAGTCATAACCCCGGACTAGTAGGACTTAGGGCTAAAATTTATTTTTAGTGCTTGAGAGGAGGGAACTAGGTGAGATAGGGGTTAAGAGATAGTTTTGGGAGAAGTTGGACACAAGGAATAAAGTGGCATGGTGGCTTGAGGCGCTAAGGTGAAAGGGAGTGCAATAGGGAGGACTCATGTTCGAGTCCTGGTGGAAGCGCAAGAATGTTTTAATTTTTGCCTTTGGCGTTAGGGCAAAAGGGAGTTAAGGAAGGAACGCTTAAAAGGGATTGTAAGGGGTTTATATCACGAAATGAGTCAGTGGCAAAGTGGCTTTCATACACCCCTTAAGAGCTTGGAGGTGACAATGGGCGCAGGTCTTGGGTTCGAGCTGCCGAGTTTGCGCCTTGGGAGTTTTATTTTCTTTTGCATTAGGAAGGGAATCGGCCTAGGAAGGCCTTAAGAATAAATGGCGAGGTTTTGAGGCATGAAAGTCGATGTGGAAGAGTGACTTGGGGCGTGTTAAAGAGCTACAGCAAAGAGGTCCCATGTTCGAGTAGCATAGGCAGCAATAGGATTCTTTTTTTATGCAAGCTGGCGTGAATGGGAGAGGGAGCTAATGGCCTAATTTTGGACTCTTAATTTGATAAGGATAAGCTTAATTTTTTGCACTTAATTTCGGCTGGAAGAGTAGTGTTACTAGTATTTTATTTCTTTTTATTTTGTAGAGGTGATAAAGGAGGGGATAGAAGATAAGTATTGTATTTAATTTAACTAAATAGGTGATAATCAAAAGATAGGAATCATCACAAAAAAAAAGGGGGGGAGAGGTGGCTGAGTGAAGGGCTCTTGTGATGGCTTATTCGGTCAAGTGAAAGGGGGGGTGTCGAATTTCATCAAAGTTCTTTTCTTTTTTTTCTCTTCAATTGATTGCTTGGCCGAATTCTCCCTAGCCACATTGCCAAAATTCTTCAAAAATTCCTTTCTTCTTTTCTTCTACTTGGTCGAACCTACCTCCCTCTTTTACTAAAAATTTCACCTTCCATTTGAGTTGCTAGCTGAATATCCCCTACCATATAGGGCTTAGGCCGAATCCCCTAAGGAAGGTGCTGTTGATTTCAAAGGTTGGTAAGTGCCTCTCTTAAGCATTCGGTTTCTCTTCTCTTCGTTTTGTGTGTGAAAGCTTGAGAAACAAGCCTTGGTAAGTTGGTTGAATGTGGTTATGGTTCTAATAGTGTATGTTTTGTGTGTAGCTAATGGCAAGGTGCATTGAGGGAGCCTTTCGTGGTTTCAATTCTGCAAGGTAAGCCAATATGGTATTCGGCCATAGGCCACTTTCCATAGATTTGCTTATAACTGATTTTAACAAAGTGACATATAGGGATTTCGACAGTTTCAGAAGATAGGAGTGGTTTTTCGGGATTTTGATTTTGTTTTGGTAAGTAATAATAAGATTCGGCCTAGGGCCATATTTGGATTATAGGTGCGATTAGTCCTTCGGGATTACTAATTTGGCCGAATAGGCCTATGGCACTAACTTTGGTGATTGGCCGAATATAGGGTCAAGGGATAAAGCACAGTAGATCAAAACTTCGGGATCTAGGATTCGCGTTAGTAACAGGTGTGTAAAATTCACTACACACTTTATTAGTTAACATGACTATATTGTTGCCTTTTAATCATTGTGGTAGTGATTTGCTTGTGGACATGAGCATGGATTCCGGGTAAGTCCCCTATTATGTGATCTATGATGTATGCTTGAGTATGCCATCACATGCTGTTGAATGCTATGCTATACATAAATGCATGATATATGGGATTATGATAATTGTTATGTAAGCATGATGATGGTGGGATTAATGAGAGGAGGGGGATGATCTCTATGGACTGTCACCAGTGGTTTTGACCACACCGTTGATAAATTGTGACTAAGTCCTAGTGGTTTGGTACCACCAGTGGTTTTGACCACATTATGATAATTGTGACCTATGGTCATTAGTGGTTTTGACCACACGATGGGTTGGCCCCATCACTTGATTTGTGACTCTAGTCACCAGTGGTTTTGACCACCAGTGGTTTTGACCACACGGGGTAGTTAAAGGAGTACGGATGGTTAGTGGGGTTGTATGTTTGCATGTTTATTAATAATTTGTGTATGAGTTGCATTTCGGGTGGGGGATTTACACACTGAGTCTTGGTGACTCACCCCTTCCCATATTATTTTGCAGATGAGTAGATCGCGGAGATGGAGCCGGAGAGGACTCGAGGCGGCCATGCTTATTCGTTGGATTTGAATTTAATTTATTATGGTTAAGTTTATTTATTTTTTCTAAGTTTTTAATTTGGGTTGTAATAAGTGTAACACCCCTTACCCGTATCCTATGCCGGAACCGAGTACGAGGCATTACCAAACTTAACAATACATTTTGTCAAATTAATTAACACATATACAAAATGACTTAGTCAGGCCCCTATACATGCCATAGTTTAAATCATTTATAAATAAAGATACCCATAGATAGCTTGATAGTGTGAAGCGATCTCCAGGCGACCTCCAACCCGAGCTTGTTTAGTAGGACTCGTAACATGGGAAAGAATAAGGGTAAGCTTATAAAGCTTAGTAAGTTCACATGTAAAAATAATAAGCATTAGCAATGAATTTAGCTTACTACTAAGTTGTCATAACTTGCATAAATAATGCTAAGTTCTTACTTTCCCAACTTACTCATTTGTAGCCTTATCAAAGCCTCAACATGACAAATCCTCACAACAAGTTTTCAATTTGATACAATCATTAAATCACATGCTTATACCTTATTACTCATGTTCACATTAATCTGTCTACTTGAATCGCTGTCACTAAATTATTTATTTCTTGAGCTACAGAGCTCTGAATTTAAAACTGATAATTTTTCCTGAAACTAGACTCATATATCTTCATACCATAAAATTTCCAGAATTTTGGGCTAATCCAATTAGTACAGTTTATTCATCAAAATTTCCCCTGTTTCACTGTTTGACTATTCTGACCCCTTTTCACTACGAATCAATTTTCTCCTTGTACAGAATTCAAATGATGTTTTAATTTGTTTCATTTGAAACTAGACTCATTAAGGAATCTAAATATATAAATTATGTCCCAAAATTATTTTTGTACAATTTTTAATGATTTTTTCAAGTCAGAATAGGGGATCTCAAAATTACTCTGAACTAGTCTCACAAAAATATAAATATCTCAGAATACAGAATTTCTTTGCATTCTATATTTATTTCATATAAAAATAGACTCAATAATCTTTAATTTCATATCTCACTCAACTACTAATTCCATTTCTACCATTTTTGGTGATTTTTCAAATTTAGTCTACTGTTGCTGTCCAAAACTGTTTTATTTCTAAATTTCATTCTTTTATGTTTTCTTTATAGTAACTTTCATTGAAACACTTACTCCGTATCAATCTTACCAAAGTTCGATCACATATCGAGCACATTGCTCATAATTTTACACGCATATACTTGCACTTATTCATCACATAATCATATTCAATTACACTTAGTCATTACATAGCCATATTGTATTTTCACTTAGTCAATTTCCCGTTGAACTCATTGGAATATTAACGGATACATCGGAATATTGCACATAGTGCCACACTTGTAGCCAAAGCTACTTCATATCGTTATCACGCATAGGCTCGTTCTCGAGCTATTCATATTCATGGTCCGCTCACACAAGTCGTCGGTCATACGTAACTACTCGGTCTTTGCTCACACAAGTCGTCGGTATCCGCAACACATGCAGGATTACCCGACCTTCGGTAGAACTTATAAGACCAGCACCCGTTTCACATAATCACAATCTCGGGTCTACTCACACAAGCTGTCGGTCAATACGTAACTACTCAGTGCTGCTCACACAAGCTGTCGAGTATCCGTAACACATATCGGATAACTCGACCACGGTGAGAACGACGGACCAGCACCGGATCACTTATTCCACTTAGATTTCACATAAGTTTCAAGTGAACATGTCACTCGTATCCATTTTATTCCTAAGGTTCAACCGGGAAATTTCTCACTTGTCGATATTTTGTCAATTACATCAAATATTCAGCCACAATTCATACCATTTATCAAAATATGAAAATGTAAGTAAAAACGATACATTATTTACATACAAACTTACATACTTACATTCTAAATCTCATCACATCATCAACTTAACTTATTCTCATCAAACTATGCTTGTCAATACTTTCTTGTTATCATACAAAGCCATAATACAAAATATGGTCTAACATATAAATTATACAAGTTCTCTTTCCAATATCGAATTATTATCGAACATTAATCATTATATCTAAAACTCAATACTATAGTATTTATGGCCAAAATATCAATTTATCATTTGAATATGCATAATTAAATGCTTATTAAACATATGAACTTACCTCGATACCAAAACGACCATTTTACCAACTTTCTCGATTTTCAATTTTCGTCTCGTTCTAGGTCCAAATCTCTTTTTTCGGGGTCTAAGACATCACATTTCACTTATTTAATTAATATACTACTCAAAACAGTCCCTAACTCAAACTTTGGAAAAATTACAATTTTGCCCCTAAAATTTTGCATAATTATGATTTTTCCCCTAGGCTCGAAAATTAAACTTCATCCCTTATTCTTATGTTTTATAACATGCTGATCATTTTTACCTTCTATGGCAACATCAAATTCTTGCTCTAACATGCACTTATGTACATTAGGTATTTTTGCCGATTATGTCATTTTACTCGTTTTCACTTAAAATCGCTTAGTAAAAGTTATTTAACATAATTCTAAGGTTCATATTCTGCCATAAAACATCAAAATAAACACATTTCACCTATGGGTATTTTTCCAAATATGAACCCTAGGTTAAATTATTGCTAGAATAAGCTAAATCAAGTTACCGGAACTCCAAAAATGTAAAGAACATGAAAAACGGGGCTAGAATGGACTTACCATGAAGCTTGGAAAGCTTGAAAACCCTATCCATGGCTTCCCACGTGTTAAATTCGGCCTAAGCTTGAAGATGGACAAATTTGACATTTAAATTTTGTTTCATTTAATTCACTAAATTACCAAAATGTCCCTAAAAAATCTTTTGAAACATACCCATCTATGTCCAATTTTGTCCAACAACTTAACCAATGGACTAATTATCATTTAAGGACCTCCAATTTAAAATTTCATAACAATTGGACATGTCTAACATGTAGAACTCAACTTTTGCACTTTTTACAATTTAGTCCTTTTGACTAAATTGAGTGCCCAAACGTCAAAATTTTCGAATGAGATTTTCACGATATCATTCCGTGAAATTGTAGACCATAAAAATATAAATAAAATAAATTTATCCACGTCGGATTTGTGGTCCCAAAACCACTGTTCGACTAAGCCCAAAATCGGGCTATTACAATAAGGCCGCTAGTTTATTATTTTGGGATGTTTACATAGTTATTTTTACTCTACTTATACTATATTACAAATGAGATTATATAATGTTAAGTAAATCGGTTTAAAGCAACATTTTCAAATTAAGTAACTTTTACGAGTTTTCAAAGATGTTACCATCGGGTAGCAAAGTTTATCAAGTCAACCATAACTCGAAGATTCTTAAAATTTTACATGATCGAATGCTTTAAAAAGGTTTCCAAACACAACCAAGTTTGAAAAAAAACCAATCCCACCTGAGTTTTATCAAACACTGCTTATTAACCTTGACAGTTTTTTTTTCACCAGAAAACCAATATCTTTCAAAACATTTTTACTTCGTGACATACCAGATCCGGTCAGGGCTCATGGGCCGAGTTTGGGGTGTTACATTTTTGGTATCAGAGCCCGGTTCAAAACTCGGCTGTGGGGGCCCAAGGCCCAAAATGTTTTGTTTTTATTAGTAGGCCTTATTGAAATGTTTTGGGAAACTGTTTATGGTTTGAACAAGCATGGCACCAAGTCTCCGGCACCAATCCGCCCAGGTAAGTAATTCTATCTATTTTCTTTGTGAATATTTGATAGGGGTAGAAGGGTAAATGGTGAACGTAGAATATTAGAATAAGGAATTGTTGAACCCTAGGGTTAGCATACCCCAACAAACAATGCATAAGATTTAATAATTCCCTAAACAACCCTGTGAGTTGTCACTGAGCAGGGGATGTGGCAATCGTTATACGCATGTCTTGGATTGGATTCGGTGGGGGCCAGGTATTTAAGCAGTCCTAGTGACTCACCTCCTACTCACTCGAATCCTACCTAGTGTGTAGTGACGGTTCATCCTAGCTGAGACGACACACTCACAAGCTAAACTTGATAACTAAAACCCGAAAGGGACTAGCCGTTTTGTTTTGAAGTAATTAAAACCTTGGCTTTAAAAAAAATGATGACCAAAATACCCCCAGTTTGAAAAATGACCGAAATACCCCTGGCTTGTAAACTACCAAAATACCCTTCGTATGAAAAATTTCCAAAAAGAAAATTTTCAAAATATCCTTCTTTTGTGAAATCAATTAGAACCAAATTTTGGAAATCTTTTTATGAAAATGCCCTAATTATAAAAAAATTACTAAAATACCCTAGTGATAAAATTACGAAATTGCCCCTAACCTACAAAATTACCAGAATGACCCTGATTTTCAAAAATTTTGCAACATTTGGAAATACCCCGGAAATTATCAAACTTTACAAAGTTACCCTGGTTTATCACCAAATACCCCCGAGCTTCAAAATCACTGAAACACCCCCGAGTTTCAAAATTTTTCAAAATACCCCAGAAATTTAAGAGTTCCAAAATACTTTTTGACAAATCATCCGAGAACTTTTATTTTTGAAAAATTACAAAAAATACCCCTGGGATAGGAACGGACAGGAATATCCGTTGAGTGAATGAGTATGGGAGATACTAGGGAATGGATTGGTTTTTCTGTGAATTAGGATAGAAAACTTGAACTTTGAATGATCGAAAGAATCCCTATTAAGCTCTCTTCATAAAATTTCTTCGTGGATAACCAGTGAAACAAGTACTAATGCATAAAATTCTTAATCAGATAAACGCAAACGAGAATAATGAGTACAAAAGGTCGTGGACGTCCGTCGCGTGGCCGTGGTAGGGGTAGGATGACCTTGTAGGAGCCAGCAGGGTCTGGTCATGGGTCTGGAAATGAGATACCGGATCTGCCGACGACGAAAATTGAGTTCCAGGATCAGACCGGTGGTAACGATGTAGTATCCCAGGCGGTGCTACGAGTCTTGGAATGAGTTGCTGAGGCAGGCGAGGGTGCAGGAGCCTGAAAATCCGTGGTTGAATGACTCTAGGCTAACGGTGCAGAGGTGTTTAGAGGAGTTTCTGGAGTGGCACCCAGTGCGGTGGAGTATTGGTTGGAATCAACTGAGAGGATCATGGGTGACCTGGATTTTACAGCTGAGGAGAAGTTGAAGGGTATCATCTCTCTGCTTCGGGATGAGTCATATCAGTGGTGGCTCACTGTAAGGGATGGAGCGATGGCGGAGGATCTCACATGGGAATTCTTTAAGGCCACCTATCAAAAGAAATACATCAGAACCAGTTACGTGGATGCGCAGCGGAAGGCTTTCTTGAACCTGCTTCAGGGTAATAAGACAGTGGCAGAGTATGAGGCCAAATTTCTCCGGTTGAGCAGGTATGCTCGTGGTATTGTGGGTATCGAGCATGAACGCCGTATTAGATTCGAGGATGAAATGAGAGATGAGTGAGGATGATGATAGCTCCATAACAGAACGAGAGTTCATTTGTCCTAGTGGAGAAATCTAAGGTTCTTTGAAGGGTAAGACAGTCGGTTAGGCGGAATCAAGATAGGAGTTGGAATAAGAGGAGCTCGGATCTTCAAAGTTTTACGGTAATCAATGAAGAGGACGAGATATGGTGGGTCGAGATCAAGTGCTAGGCTGCCTCTCTGCCGCTAATCCTCAATGGCCACCACGTGTGCTCGGTGTGGGAAGTCTCACACGGGAGTGTTGGAATGGTAATCGGGGATGCTTCGAATGTGGGTCTATGGAGCATCGAGTTAGAGATTGTCCAAAAAAGGAAGCTAGGCTAAGGTTAGAGGGTCAGGATCGTGCACTGAATAGGAGGGATAATCAATAGCCACCGAGAGGTCGTGGTGCAGGAAGAGGAGGTAATGGTCTTTGGCGGAGGTCGTGGGCACCGAGGGGAGGTACGGTGGTACCGAGGCTAGGCAACTGGTTTGGTCTATGCATGAGGCGTCAAGAGGAGGGCGGCCTTGCCGAACGTCATAACCGGTATGTTCTTGATCTTTGGTGTGCCCTATAGTACCTTAATTGACATTGGCTCAACCCACTCATACATTGCTAGTAGCGTAGTGGAAACTCTACACTTAGACTCGAGCTTACTTCTAGGAAGATGACCGTATTAAGCCCCTAGGTCACTCAGTAGAAGTAAGTCTCTAAGGGTCGTGTTCTTGGTCGACTTGATGGAACTACTGTTTGAGTTTGACCTAATCCTCTGGATGGATTGGCTAGTAAAGTATTCGGAAGCCTAAGCGCATGGTAATAAAGACCGTAGAAGGTGAAGTAAGTAAACTCTATAGAACGTGCTTTGGAAGCTAAGGATGTTCTTTGTGAGAGATGTTCGAATCGTAAGGGACTAGAACTCCAAGGGTGGTGTTCTTGGTAGCTCGACTTGATGGAACTACTTGGGAGCTGCTTTTGTTGGGACAATGAGGATGTGGAGTTTGACCTAATCCTCGGTATGGGATGGATTGGCTAGTAAAGTGCCTCTCTTAAGCATTTGGTAAGATTTGACTAAACTGGCGAGAAAAGGAGTTCCATTTGTGTGGTCTAAAGCAGCAAGATAGTTTCGATAAGTCAAGAGGATCTTGATAGAAGCACCGGTTTCTTCCTTTGTGTATTGTGATGCATCGTATCTTGGTTTAGGGTGTGTGTTTATGCGTCCACGGTAGTTGAGGCCTCACGAAGCTAACTATCCGACACATGATTTGGAATTGGCTGCTGTGGTTTTTGCCTTGAAGATTTGGAGGCACTATCTGTATGGGGAGAAGTCGGTAGTATACACTGATCACAAGAGTCTGAAGTACCTCTTAACTCAGAAAGATTTAAATCTGAGGCAGCGGAGGTGGAATTTTGTTACTGAAAGACTACGACTGCTCAATCAAATACCATTTGGGCAAGGCTAATATGGTAGCTGATGCATTGAGCCGAAAGGTGGTAGCAGATTTGCGAGCAATGTTTGCTCACCTAAGTCTCTATGAGGATAGGAGCGTTTTGGCGGAATTGCAAGTGAAGCCATCTTGGATTAATGAGGTCAAAGAAAGGCAGATGACCGACGAAGCTTTGAGTACTCAGAAGTTGCAAGTACAGAATGGTGAGGCCGAAGGTTTCAGCTTGGGTAGTGATGGAGTGTTGTACTTTCGGGGAGTATGCATGCCTAAGGATGCGGCGCAATACCCCAACTTTTCGATCTAGGTAATTTCGAGGCCAAAATTTTTTAAGGGGTGTAACATCCTAAATTAGGGGTTGTTTGTAATTTAATTATTTTTCCCATGTGTGCTTGAAGAAATATGTAAGCTTGAGAAACAAGCCTTGGTATGTTGGCCAAATGTGGTTATGGTTCTAATAGTGTATGTTTTGTGTGTAGCTAATGGCAAGGTCCATTGATGTGGGAGCCTTCGTGGTTTCAATTACGCAAGGTAAGCCAATATGGTATTGCCAAAACCATAGGCCACTTTCCATAGATTTGCTTATAGTCGATTTTAACAAAGTGACATATAGGGATTTCAATTCGCAAGGTAAGCCAATATGGTATTCGCCATAGGCCACTTTTAGAAGATAGGAGTGGTTTTAGAAGAGATTTTGATTTTGTTTTGGTAAGTAATAATAAGATTCGGCCTAGGGCCATATTTGGATTATAGGTGCGATTAGTCCTTCGGGATTACTAATTTGGCCTAATAGGCCTATGGCACTAACTTTGGTGATTGGCCGAATATAGGGTCAAGGGATAGAGCATAGTAGATCAAAACTTCGGGATCTAGGATTCGCGTTAGTAACAGGTGTGTAAAATTCACAACACACTTTATTAGTTAACATGACTATATTGTTGCCTTTTAATCATTGTGGTAGTGATTTGCTTGTGGACATGAGCATGGATTCTGGGTAAGTCCCCTATTACGTGATCTACGATGTATGCTTGAGTATGCCATCACATGCTGTTGAATGCTATGCTATACATAAATGCATGATATATGGGATTATGATAATTGTTATGTAAGCATGATGATGGTGGGATTAATGAGAGGAGGGGGATGATCTCTATGGACTGTCACCAGTGGTTTTGACCACACCGTTGATAAATTGTGACTAAGTCCCAGTGGTTTGGTACCACCAGTGGTTTTGACCACATTATGATAATTGTGACCTATGGTCATCAGTGGTTTTGACCACACGATGGGTTGGCCCCATCACTTGATTTGTGACTCTAGTCACTAGTGGTTTTGACCATCAGTGGTTTTGACCACACGGGGTAGTTAAAGGAGTACGGATGGTTAGTGGGGTTGCATGTTTGCATGTTTATTAATAATTTGTGTATGAGTTGCATTTAGGGTGGGGATTTACACTTTGAGTCTTGGTGACTCACCCTTCCCATATTATTTTGAGATGAGTAGATCGCGGAGATGGAGCCGAGAGGACTCGAGGCGGCCATGCTTATTCGTTGGATTTGAATTTAATTTATTATGGTTAAGTTTATTTATTTTTTCTAAGTTTTTAATTTGGGTTGTAATAAGGCCGCTAGTTTATTATTTTGGGATGTTTACATAGTTATTTTTACTCTACTTATACTATATTACAAATGAGATTATATAATGTTAAGTAAATCGGTTTAAAGCAACATTTTCAAATTAAGTAACTTTTACGAGTTTTCAAAGATGTTACCATCGGGTAGCAAAGTTTATCAAGTCAACCATAACTTGAAGATTCTTAAAATTTTACATGATCGAATGCTTTAAAAAGGTTTCCAAAGACAACCAAGTTTGAAAAAAAAACCAATCCCACCTGAGTTTTATCAAACACTGCTTATTAACCTTGACAGTATTTTTTTCACCAGAAAGCCAATATCTTTCAAAACGTTTTTACTTCGTGACATGCCAGATCCGGTCAAGGCTCGTGGGCCGGGTTTGGGGTGTTACACGGCTAACACAAGAAGAAAGAAAGGTTTAATGTTCGGCTTTTCTTGCAAAGAAAAGAAAAGAATAATAAGAGGAAAAAAAAGGTTGTGTTCGGCTAAAGGAGAAACCGAAAAGAACAACGGTGATTCGGCAAAAAGTAGGCAGCAACAGAGAAATAATGATGAAAGAAGAAAGAAGAGAGAGGACCCGAATGGTAAAAAGTTACACAAAATGTCACAAAAGGAGAGAATCCTGAAATGCAGCAAAGGAAAACTTAAAATGCCACAGAGAAAATTTAGCTTCTTCACACATCCTAATTGCTGAAATTGCACAACTAAAACCCTCTGGCTGAAATTCTCCCCCTACTCAAGCTCTTCTAAATTCGGCCAACCTCCCCTCACAATCCAACTCCCTTAAATTCTCCACCAAATCCTCCTACAATTGCTCACAGCCTCCCATTCGAAATTTTTGACCAAGTATCAACCTTCCTTACAGAGTTTGATCCAAACTCTACCTCTTGCACCACCAAATTGTAAAATAAAAGCCCTCCATTTGCATGACATGGGATTCTAACCCCATTCCCTTGCCATCTCAGTGACGCACAACCACCAAGTCACAAGCTCTCTTGTGACACAAAAACACACACATTTATACATAAGTCTTACTTCTAACAGCCCATTCCTTTTAAGAGCAAAAACTAAAAATTTTTCAAGGCCCAAACTCGCACCCAAACCTCTTAAGAACCCCCAAATACACTCAAATTCCTATCCATTCAAGCACATCATGGAATTTAAGCCAATTCAGCAAATTTCCAACCCCCTTATTTTTAGGGCGTTATAGAAATTTTAAATATTTTGTGTTTTATGAAGTAAAGACTAAATTGTGGAAAATGTAAAATATTGGGGCTAAAGTGAAAATTTCCCTTTTATGTGTTTTTGGATGAATTTGAGTACATATGTGATTAAATAAGTTTAATTTATATTAATTTAGATAAAGAAAAGACGAAATCAGATTTGGATCGGGGGAAATCAAAAGTTGTCAAATAGCCGTTCCGGTCCGTTTGTCTCCGTACGAGGTAAGTTCATAAGAAAATAATTGTTGTTAAATTCAAATGAAAATGTATTTAATTGTGCTGAATTGAATTTTAGTAACTTATATGTGTATGTCAAATTGATATAAGTATGGGAGAAGTAACTATGAGCTTCAAACGATCGAATTACGACGTCCGAAAGCTTCGTACGAACCATAGGAATAGTTAGGTGATAAACCGTAAAAGTAACATATTTTAATCCCACATTTAGTATGCTTTTTGATGAATTTATCCTTAATTTATGTAAAAAGGTGCTCTTAATCCTTTCTTTTCATGTCTTATACTCAGGAAAGCACCTAAGGATAAAAAGGACTCAAAATGGGTTTAAAACGGACCAAAATAGGCCAACCCAAGAAGTCGGCACGGCCTAGACTTTATGCCACATGGCCGTGCCCCAAAATTTAGATTTGTACACTGTTACACCCTGATTTACACGACCATGCCTCGTCGACAAAAAGCCCAACACTACCGACCCGATGTACTACCGTGCGTCCCCAATTGGCGACCTAAAGCACGGCCTCTACCCAGATATTGCACGGGCGTGTCATAGCCGTGCCTAAACCAACAGAATGGAGACACGGGCTGGACCATGATTTACACGGGCGTGCCTTAGCCGTGCCCTACCACGGGAAAGAGCAATTTCACTCGGAATTGGATGCTTGGAGCCCAAGAAACGCAATCCTAAGTCCACTCAAACACTTAAGACAAATTTCACTTGAATTACGAGTACTTAGGAGCCAAGTAAAGCATCCCAACGTCTATATAAACAATCCAAGGCAGCAATTCAAGATCATCAGGGTTTTAGCAAAGTTTTCTGCCAGAGCTTTACTCGTTTAGGGAATTACTCAAAGATAGCCAGTTGATCCATCTCGAAGAGTCAGAATTCTACTCAAGACGGAGGATCTCTCTTTCAATTCCTTCAGGGGGTTTTAGGGATTTCTTATGTTTTGTTTTATCTTTTCTCTTGAGATGTTTTCTTATTTTATTATGAACTAGATCCTTCAGATACTTGAAGGGGATGAAACCTATGATGGATTTTGTTATTTGATTTATTGGTTTATATGATAAATACTTAGTTTGTTCTTAATTATGTGGCTTAATTTAATCTGATGTGCTTAGGTGGAGGAGGAATAGTCCCTACCTAAGAGTAGATCTAGCATAATTAAGCGGAGTTGATCGGGCGCCTAGAGATAGGGTTACGAGATTTTACCGGAATAGGGTGAAACCTAATATGGGAGTCCATTGATCGATTTACTGCTTCCTTAGGGGGTTATTATAAGAGAATGAGAGTTCCACTAATTAACCTAAGGTTAGACGTTATTCACTTTGAGAGAAGGTTTAATATAGGTTAGGGAGTCTCACGGATCAAGCTAAGTAAAAAAATCATATGAATTGAAAGTTAGATAATAAGTGAAGTCATAGGTGGATTCTTCCAGGGTATCATCTTTATCAACCGAGTTTTCCAAAGTCTTTTCCCGTTTATTCTTTTGTCTTTGCATTTAGTTTAAGTATTTCATTAGTCTTAGATAAGTTAATTAATCACTCCATATTTAAGGTTCAATAGTAGGAAGAAAGTGAGTAGTAGTACTTTTAGGTTCCTTGGGTTCGATAAGATATTCTTGCTCGAGCTATACTATTGCTCGATAGGTGCGCTTGCTTCTATCGTTGTCGCATGATCGATCTCTGTGTTCGATCACTCTTTTATAAATATTAAAACTAAACTGTTTTGTAGGGATTAAGTTTTTGGCGCCGTTGCTGGGGAATTCTAAAATATTATGAAAGCTCTATTTCTATTACTTTAGCCATTATTTTTAATTGTTATTAAAGTTCTAATTTTACTAATCCTCTTTCTTTATTAAACTTGCAAGGTACCTCTAGTTTATGACTAGAAGAAACCCTAGAGGACCATTAGAATACGACAGTGATATTGAAGCTACTGCTCGCAGAAATCGCAAAGAAACTAGACAAGCTCTAGACTACCAAAGAGAAGAACAACAAAACAGATCCAATCCTGCTGAAGGGATCGCTGAAAATAATCCACCTGATGCACAAGACCAGAATGCTCCGCATACTATGTATGATTATGCTAAACCTAATTTGACAGGAGCAGATTCTAGTATTGTTAGGCCTGCTATAGCTGCTAATAATTTTGAATTAAAACCTAACACAATACAAATGATTCAACAGTTTGTTCAATTTGATGGATTGTAGGACGAAGATCCAAATACTCATATAGCTAATTTCTTAGAGTTCTATGATACTTTCAAAATAAATGGTGTTTCTGATGATGCCATACGTCTTCGATTATTTCCTTTTTCATTAAGGAATAAAACAAAGCAGTGGTTGAACTCGTTACCACGAGGGTCAATCACAACATGGGACCAAATGACCGAAAAAAATGTTTTAAAGTATTTTCCACCAGCCAAAACGACCAAATTTAGGAATGACATATCTTCTTTTGTGCAGAATGATGCAAAAACATTATATGATGCATGGGAAAGATACAAGGATCTCCTAAGGAGATGCCCAAACCACGGATTACCTTTGTGGCTTCAAGTCCAAACTTTCTACAATGGTGTGAATTCTTAAACAAGGCAAATGATTGATACATCAGCCGGTGGAACTTTGAACAACAAAACTCCTAAAGCGGCCTATGATTTTATTGAGGAGATGTCATTGAACACTTATCAATGGCAAATCACAAGGGCAAAGCCGACAAAATCAGTCGAAGTTTTCAACATAGACGTAGTGACAATGCTGTCAACACAGGTGGAGTTAATGAATAAAAAGCTTGATAATTTATGTTCTTTGCAGGTACATCCAGTAATGCAATGCAAAGCAAGCGAGAATGTGGCGAATGCTGAGTACCCACGATACCAACCAGGAGCAGAAAACGAGTAGACAAACCATATAGGTAACAATTTTAGATCCAATAATAATCCTTATAGTCATACTTATAACCCATGTTGGAGGAACCACCCAAATTTTTCATGGGGGGGGACAAGGAAATCAAGGAATTCAAAGGTAGCAACCTCCTCCAAATTATCAACATCACCCTACCCACGTGAAAAAAATCATGCCTTGAAGAGATCTTGACAAAATTCATGGCGACCACGTAATCTCGTCTTCAAAAGACTGATACAAACCTTGATGAACAATAGAAGTCGATGAAAGGACTCAAGAATCAAGTTGGAGAACTTACTAGGTCAATGGGACACCGACAAAGCTAATTTCAACGCCAACAAGGACGTCTACCAAGCAACACAGAAATAAACCCAAAAGAGCAAATCCAAGCCATTACAACTCAACAGGGTACAGAAGTAGATAGACCCACATCAACGCAAGAAAGCAAGGATAAGATCGAGGTAGCTCAAGAAAAGCCAAACCCGATAATCAAAGAATACCAACCTCGCATACCTTATCCCGAAGCATTGAAAAAAGATGATTCAGAGGAACAATTCGGTGAGTTTCTAAAACTCTTGAAGAAATTACATATTAACTTACCTCTTCTTGAAGCTCTTTTTCAGATGCTAGATGTAAGGAAATTCTTAAGCAAGCTCTTGACAAACAAATGCAAAATAGATGAAGAGCACCATGTGGAATTAAACGCAACATGCTCAGCAATGCTACAGAACAAGCTACCACAAAAACTAAAAGATCCAAGAAGTTTTACGATTCCATGCTTAATTGGTAGTTTGACTATTGATAATGCGTTAGCTGATTTAGGGGCAAGTATAAATGTTATGCCTTATGCACTGTTTAAACGACTAGGTCTAGGGAAGCCCAAACAAACTAGGATGAGTATTCAACTAGCTGATAAAACTGTTAGAATCCCTAAGGGCATTATTGAAGATGTTTTAGTCAAAATCGATAAATTTGTTTTCCTAGTAGACTTTGTTGTTTTAGACATGGATGAAGATAATTTAATCCCCTTGATTTTAGGAAGGCCTTTTCTAGCAACTGCTAGAACTAGGATTGATGTTGCCACAGGAGAACTCATACTTCGTATGGGAGATGAATCAATAAATCTTTAAGCTCTCAACTCAACCAGAGCCATGAATGATGAAGGTACAGAAATTACTCTAGTCGATAATCAAATTATTCAACCTTTATTGCAGGAAACACCACATGACATCAAATCTGAGTCAAACCATAGCATCTTAGTCGACACAGAAGAATCACGTACACTTAAGGTCGACAAATTAGAAGAGTAGAAGACACAAGCAAAGATAGATCCACACGAAGTAAAGTCAGAGGGACCGCCAGAACGGCTCATAGGGACATCGAATCACTTTAAAATAAAAGATGAGGTACACAAAATCTTCCCCCACAACACGGTCGATGTAAGCAATCCGATATTCATAAATTCCAAGGTAAACACTTCTCGACCCCAATTTTTTCATGAAAGAAGAACTACAGACATGAGGGAAGATATTCAAACCTTTAAACCTCCTTGAAATCTTCAACACAAGAATAGTCTAGCTCAAGACTATAAATGAGCAATTTTCGGGAGGCAACCCGAACACTAACAATTTTTATTTTCAGTTTCTTTTCTTTCCATCTTTCTGTCCTAATTATTTCATTGAAAACTAACATAAAAGTGCGATTTCCGTGCCACACTACCTTACATACCATCGTGCCGTGGGCGTGTGGACCACCGTAACTACCACCTTGCAGAGTAGAGCGTGCAAGTCACCCAACCACCCCCAATGTCACGAATCCAACCACCCATAGCACGGGCACCGACAAAAATAGCACGACCGTGCCTTACAGCCGTGCTAAGATATTGACTTATTTAGCACAGGCAGACCACGCCCGTGCATTCCAACTGTGCTCATATACTTGCTTTTTAGGAACGGGCGTACAAACCAAAAAAATGGGCGTGGAAGGACAACTCCCCCAACAACACGGCCGTGAGACACGGCCGTGTGAATCGACACACCCTCAGTACACGGGCATGGGAACGTGCTAGATTTGAAATCCTATTTAAATCCCCACAACCCGTCCTCTTTGTCCCATCTTCTTTCTTATTGCTTCTTTCTCTTTTCTTTCAAATTTTTCTCCCTATTCATAGAAAAGATCGAAGACACTTGAGCAACACAAAGATCATGTTAAAGAAACGTAAGCATTATCTCCTTAGAGGAGACCTCAACATGAGTTCATGCCGGTAGCTTCACTTAATTGACACGCCAAGGGTCTCGAAAACCTTTTGGTTCTATTTTTCTTTTCTTGTAATATCCGGGTTAAGGGCTATTTGATTTGGCGCTAGGTGTGAGCCTGGGTAGGAAAACCTTTTGGTTCTATTTTTCTTCGTGTGCAAAGTCAAACTAGAGACCCTTTCTTCTCTTGTTGCTTGTAAACCAAAACCATTTTTTCTCTCCCTTATTAACCGTAACATATTTTACCAAAAGCCTACATCATCCATTTTTCTCTTCATCAAAACCGAAGGTGACCCTCTCCACTCATCTCTCTTCGTTTCATCTCTTTTTCCAAAACCAGTTAGCCGAACCTCCCTTGGTATTGGCCGAATATTTGGTGGTGTTGGGAGCTTGGTTCCAATCGTTTGGTAGTGGGTAAGTACTAGGCCGAATGGCCATTTCTCTTCTTTTTCTCACCTTGCCGATTCTTATTACGTTGATGGCCGATTGTGATTGTTGGAAGGTGCTAATCTTTTATAAACCAATTCTCATTATAGGACATCAAAGGTTTCAAAGCAAGCAAGAGGAGCCGCTTTTCTTCGTCGCTTGATTAGTAAGTGGAGGTTAAGTGATTGGTTGTTAGTTCATTCTCTTAATTCTTGGTTAGTCAAAGCTTCAAGAGATTAATGTTTCCTTCTTGATAGGTGGGCCGATTGTCTAAGGAACCACTCTTTGGTTTGGATTTGGTAGGAAACCAAATCAGTGAAAGGTAAGGCTTTCGACAAACCCTTTTGGTCTAAATGGTGTTGGCTTAATGTGTAGATGTCTAACCCCTATGTTTTGGTCGATTGTAGAAGCTAGTACCGAGGGACTTAGATTGCTTTTGTCAGATTTCTAGACTCAGATTTACTGTGTGTAAACTAACACACTTCGCTTAGTAATATGATTAATAACCCGTGTGATGATTAATGAAATGTTGATGATTGATATGATACCCTAATGGGTATGATTCGGACTCGGGTAAGTCAAGATTATTATTATGAGTTTATCGATGATTTATATGATACCATGGTCGTGGCTATATATGACATGGGATATGAGGTTAGACATAATAGCATGATATGCATGATTATATGATATGCATGATTACATGAGTGTGGCATGTTGATGGGTGATACGAGTGGAGGGAGCAAGTGATATTTTGTGCCGACGAGCACCAAAGGCTTTGGTAGCACACTTTGTGACTTTGGGTCACCAGAGGTTTGGCACCTCATTGCGACTTGTCCCCGTGGTTTAACCACTGTGGGTTGGCCCCACATGAGATATGGGATTGTCTCGCTAGTGATTTGGTATCACACGATGGGTTGGCCCCATCATCTGATTTGTGACTTGGTCACCAATGCTTTGGTAGCACAAACGTGTCTTTGGGACACCAAAGGGTTTGGCACCACATTGACGGATATTGTGTCTTTGGGACACCGTTGTTTTGGTAACACATTGTGACTATATGTCACCGTGGTTTGGCACCACCAAAGGGTTTGGTACCACACGGGTAGAAAAGGCGATATGGATGGTTAGGATCGGGTTGCATTAATTATGTTGCTTTGTATGATGTGTGTTAGCATGTTGTTCTTCTGGAGCGGATTTACACATCGAGTCACCGACTCACCCTCTCCTTTGATATTTCAGTGACTCGTGAGAGCGGACATGGAGCCGGATGGACTCGGGTGCACATGCCATGCTTTAATAAAGAACTATTGAATTTGGGTACTTTAGCTTATTTACTTTATTTGGGTTTTATATTGATTTGTAAACGGCCTTTAATTTATGTTTTGGTGATGTTTATGTTTTAATTAGATTTTAATATGCCTTAACAAAACAAGTTGGTATGAATTTTACTAAAACTTGGAAAGATAATGATTTCAAAATGATAACGCAATATGTTTTTAAAACCATACCATCGGGTATCACACTACGCCTTTATAGTAAGCAAATTCAAGTGATTTTCTAATCAAACTTGTATTACTCCTAAGTCTAATAAAGTTTTAAGTAACACTAAGAAACTATTAAGGTTTAAATGGTTTAAACTCATTAAGCCACACACCGTTAAGATTTCAAAATCTCCGGTTTCACATACTCCATCCGATTTCAAACAAGTCTACTCAAACTGCGTTTCTCGTCCTCCTTTATTTTCCTTATCTATACTTCTTTTTTTCCTTAATTTAATTTATTTCATATTAGTTTCTTGGTTTTAGGTTCTAAAGGTCGCTAGGAATCACACACCATAGCCTTCGAGGTCACACTACTTCTTAAACCATCCAACAATAAGGACTTCTTAGTCCATTTGTCTTTTCTTTCAATTTCAGGTTTTCTTCTTAGTCTCCTTTTATTTCCTTAATCTTTAAATTTATTATTAGTATATTATTGTTTCTCTAGATCTCTTGGCTATATCTTCACAAAGCTACCCAATTTCTTCATCTAGCAAATTGCTTCTAGGTAGCCACTCCACCGGGCCCATAGAAAACACCATCACCGCCACCAAAGACACCCAGGATCATCCAGATTTCAGGGAGTATTACTTTCCCCACTTATCTTCTTGATTTGGCACATAAATTTCATTATCTATCTTTGTACATTGAGGACAATGTACATCTTAAGTTTGGGGGTAATAGTGTCTAACTTTTGCATAATTCTCAAAACCCTGAAATTAGTCTTGATCTTAAGTATTATTCTCATAATATTAATTAGGATGAAATTTCTAATGATTTATGATTTTTTATTGATATGTTTTAGAACAAATCATAGTTAATTGTGTATTGATGATTAAATTTGAAGAATACTAGAGAATCAAGCATGATAAGTCTATTTTTCAAAAATAAAAATTGATAGGTTGTTGAACCTAATTTGAGTATCACCTTGAAGTTCAAAATTTATAAAGATTGATGTCAAAACACCCATAATTTTTTGTGAGATTTTGAGCCTTATAGAGCATATATTAATTTTCATGCTCACTTTTATTGATATTGAGTGTGTCAACTTTGAACTGTTATTCTAGAACTTGCCTCGTTTATGTATGTCGAGACCACAATAATGATTTGATATATTGAGATGATAAAGGCACCTAGGTTTTAACCCGTTCACTCCACTAAAAAGCCTACCTACACAAATTAACCCCTAGTGAACCCCGTTGAATCCTAACAACCTTTTTATTAACTCACCCACTAATATTAACCCAAAATCCCTTTGTATTTGTTATCAACATTCTTTTGGCTACCCCTCTATCGAGAATTGACTTGATCAATTACCAAATTAGGTTATTTCAATTATTAAAGTTCCTTCTATTAAGTTTTACTTAGTTTGTTCTTAAAAAAAAAATCCAAGTTTATTCAATAAAAGAGTTTAGAGCAAAACGATGAATCTCGGACTTAGTTTGGCCTTCCAACCAAAATGAATTACCTTCTTCCACGGAGATACTTTCAAGAATACCTGATCTCCGACTTGAAATTCTATATTTTTACGCTTCAAACCAAAGATAGGACTTTTGACGATCCGATGCGACTTTCAAACTATCTTTGATTATGGCCACTTTCTGTTCGGTCTCTTTAATCAAATCAACCCTTGTATCTTGTTCTCACCGAGCTCGGTCCAAGATAATGGCGCATTTACACTTGCGGCCATATAGAGCTTCATAGGGTGCCATTTTGATACTCGATTGAAAACCTGTTATTATAGGCAAATTCAATCAAAGGTAAGTATTTTCCCACGTGCCTTCAAACTCGAGAACGCAGCATCTCAACATGTCCTCAAGTGTTTGAATGGTTTGCTTAGATTGACCATCTGTTTGCGAGTGAAAGGCGGTGCTAAAATGAAGTTTAGTACCTAGAGCATCCTATAACTTCTTCCACAATCATGATGTGAATCTCGGGTCTCGTGCGAGATAATAGAACTAAGATACCATGTAATCTCACGATTGAGATATATACAACTCAAGAAGTTTATCAAGTGAAAATCCATATGAACCGCATGCGAAATGAGCTGATTTGGTGGTTTATCTACTATAACCTGCATCGCATCTTTCTTGCTCGGTGTCATAGGCAACCTAGATACAAAATCCATAGTGATTCTATCCCATTTCCATTCAGGTATCATGATCGGTTGAAGTAATCCAGAAGGCACCTGATGTTCGGCTTTGACTTGCTGACATATTAAACACCTTGAAACAAATTCAGATATATCTCGTTTCATACCAGGCCACCAGTAGAACTGCTTCAAGTCATTATACATTTTCGTGCTACCAGGATGTATCGACATCTGACTATTATGAGCCTCATTCAATAACAATCGAATCAAGCCCACGTTCCTCAAGACACACACATTCGACCTTTGTATTTCAAGCAGTCATTTTCATCAATTCAAAATTCCGACTCTACATTATTTTCACACTGAACTCGTTTGACAATCATATCTTTGTCAGCTTTTTGTGAATCACAAATTTGCTAAATAAACATCGGTCTTGCTTTTAACTTGGCTATAATCGAACTATCACCTGACATAACCATCTGTGTGTTCAATGCACAAAGAGTAAGCAATGAGTTTCGACTTAACGCACCTGCGACAACGTTAGCTTTCCCCGAATGGTAGTCAATCACCAACTCATAATCTTTCAACAATTCTAACCATCGGTGTTGTCTCAAGTTCAGATCTTTCTGAGTCATCAAATACTTAAGACTCTTGTGATCCGAGTAAACATGGCTTTTCTCACCGTATAAATAATGACGCCAAATTTTCAATACGAACACAATAGCTGCAAGTTCTAAATCATGCGTCGGGTAATTTCTTTCATGCGGCTTCAATTGTCTTGAAGCGTAGGCTACAACTTTGCCTTCCTGCATCAAAACGCAGCCCAAACCATTCAAAGAAGCATCAGAATAAACAACAAATTCTTTACCCGATTCAGGCTGAACTAACACTGAAGCTTCGGTCAAAAGGGCTTTTAGCTGATCAAAGCTTTTCTGACACTTTTCCGACCACTCGAACCTGACATCTTTCTGCAATAACTTTGTCAACGGGGTAGCTATAATAGAAAAACCTTTTATAAATCGTCGATAGTAACCCGCAAGTCGCAGAAAGCTTCGAATTTCAGAAACATTCTTTGGTGGTTTCCAATCAATAATAGCCGATATTTTGCTCGGGTCAACACGAATACCCGATGCTGAAACGACATGACCCAAGAAATTGACTTCATTCATCCAGAACTCACACTTACTAAACTTTGCATACAACTGTTGATCTCGTAAAGTTTGTAGCACTAATCTCAAATGCTCGGTATGCTCGGTTTCATCTTTAGAGTAGATTAGTATATCATCAATAAACACTACTACAAACCGATCTAAAAATTATCTGAAGACCCGATTCATTAGGTCCATAAAAATAGCAGGTGCATTAGTGAGTCCAAAAGGCATAACCAGAAACTCAAAATGTCCATACCTCGTCCGAAATGCAGTCTTTGGCACATCTACATCTCGACTCAAGAATCGATAATAACCCGATCTCAAATCTATCTTCGAAAATATCAAGCCCTTTCAACCGATCAAACAAATCATCAATCCGAGGTAACGGTACTTATTCTTTATAGTTACCTTATTCATTGCCGATAATCAATACACATTCGCATTGTTCCATCTTTCTTTTCACAAAAGAACTGGTGCACCCAAGGAGAGAAACTTGGTCGTGCAAAACCTCTATCTCGTTAACTCTTGCAACTGTGCTTTCAACTCTTTAACTCAAGAGGTGCCATTCGACACAGAGCTATCGAGATTGAGTCGTTCGGTGCTAATTCAATGTCAAATTTAATCTCTCTTCGTGGTAAACCCAGTAGTTCTTCAGAAACACATCCGAGTATTCACATACAACCCAGACATGATTCAATATGCTTTTCGGACACTTTATTATCCAAAGTACATAGGCCAAATAAGCTTCGCACCCTTTTCTCACATACTTTTGGGCCAACATCGAGGATATTATTGTAGGAAACCCACTTAAATCACTGGATTCAATTCTGATGATCTCGCCGTTCTGGCATCTCAAATCAATAAGCTTTCTTTTGCAATTCACCACTGCATCATGTGAAGTTAACCAGTCCATTCCCAAAATTATATCGAACTCATCGAAAGGCAACAACATTAAATCGACTGGGAAACAAGAATCCCGAATCATCAAAGGGCAACCTCTACACATTTTATTAACAAGTACACATCTACCCAGAGGGTTGGACACACGAATCACAAACTCAGTAGACTCAACTGGCAGAGTCCTACCGAGTACTAAAGTTTCACACACATATGAATGAGTCGAACTAGGATCAATCAATGCAATCACAGTAGTATCATAAAGGGTGAAAGTACCAGTAATGACATCAGGGGCATAAGCTCGTGTAGCATAAGCTCTAGCTAGAGCTCTAGTCACTGATCGTATCACGGTGTCCTTTGTCCTTGTATGACTGCCACCTACATTGCCTGAATGTCTGAGTGGTCTACTTCGTGCTGGCGCACTGCTTGGTCTAGTGTTCTGAGTTGTATTTTGCTCGGCTAACATCGGGCACTCTTGAATAAAATGATTCGACGATCCACATTTAAAGCAAGACCAATCACGAACTCTACAACTCCCAAGATGCCATTTCCCACAATGTTTACACTCAGCCCGATTTTGTGGAACATTACCGACACTAGCTATCGATGTGGCTCAGGATCTCACTGGAGGTTGATCACGTCTAGGCAAGTATGAAGTGGCTTTATGTCGACTGGGATCATCTCTGAACTTTTTATGCACAGAATGGAAAATTTTTACTCGATGATCTTTTTCGAGTGTCTCTAGCTTCTCCTTTAGCTTTTCTTTTCTCCTTTTCGAGCTCTTCGGCTTTACAAGCTTGCTCTCCTAATGTCACAAACTCTTTGATTTCAAGAATGCCAACAAGTAACTTTATGTCTTCATTCAGGCCGTCTTCAAATCTTTTACACATAATGGCTTCCGTAGATATACACTCCCGAGCGTAACGGCTCAATCTGACAAACTTTCGCTCATACTCCGTCATCGCATGCTAATCACGCTATTTTAATTCCGTAAATTCTTTCCGCTTCGATCGATTAATCTCTAATCGATATATTTCTTACGGAATTCAATTTGGAAGAAATCCCACGTCACTTTTTCTTTTGGAACCACGATACATCAGATTCCACCAATGATAGGCGGTGTCCCAAGTAAAGATATAGCACACTTTAGGCATTCATCCGAGTACAAGATAACTCATCGAAAATTCAATAGTATTATCAAGCCCATCTCATCTCATCTCGCTCTGCATCATCATCATCATTGGCCTTGAATTCCTCGGCCCCATATTTCCTGATTTTATCAATGGGAGGCCTGTTAGATCTCATCGGATCTATCATCGAAGTCTCAAGGTCTGAGTTAGATTATTTGGGGTGGAGGTTGTCGTACAGCCGGATTATTCTGAACAAACTGGGTAAACCATTCATTCATCATTTGGTAGAAGGCTTGTTTAGCCTCCCCCTCGTGGTTGCCCGTAATTGGTTGAGAGTCTAATGGCGCTGATCCATGTGCGAGACCAGGCGCAACGCTCTCCACATCATCAGCTACGGCTCTATTGGGATTAGAATCCATTTACTATATAAAATACAATTGAAATTGTCAGAAGTCACCACACTATCATATATACAATTCAAAGGCATGTATAGCTAGACTCTTACGTACTACGGTAGTCCTAGAATCGACTAAACCGTAGCTCTGATGCTAATAAAATGTAACACCCATTAACCCGTATCTATCGTCGGATTAGGGTTACAGGCGTTACCGATAACCCAATCTTAATTCAATAAATCAAATCATAATTTAACATACTTATATAATGTTACAATATAAGCAACCAATCACATACGTAAATCATGCTTAATTTACTTAATTAAGTTATATGACACAAGCATAAACTACTCAAATCAAACATGTAATATATATTTTACTAATACCATACTACAATTCAAACATCATTAGTTTCATTTATCTTATCTTTATTATTATAAAATTTAAATAAACAAGCCAATTATAACTATTTAAGTAAAGAGACATGATCCAATTTCACCTTGCTATATTACACCTGTAAGGTAGAATATACATTGTAAGTATTTCTTTTATTGTGATAAAATAAACCATCACATTACATAATATCATGTGTCCTAATTTAAATGCTCAATAAACAATTTTATGCATATAAATATTTGGCTAATAGACAAGAGTACACATATGAAATAACACGAACATAACTAATAATATATTCAAATAGGTCCAATGCCCAAGTAAATCGAGATTCACACAGTTTCGTTTATAAGTACATAATTGAACCAAAATGTACCAATAAATTTTCAAAGCATTCCATATGTATATATAATATTTATAACCGTGAACAACTTGAATGGTTTCTAAATTCATGCTTATTTCACCATTTTCACAATTAAGGTTCATAGACACAAGGTTCGTTAAATAGCATACCTAACATATACTATATAACTAGTTCGAAATACATAGTACTACTCATTCACTTTCTTACGTTTGGTTTTTAATTTGTATCTTTAATAATCAACCCAAGATAATTATAACATTTTCCTTATTCAAAGCTGAACCCTATTATCATGATGAGAAAACATGCATCAATTCATATACATCTTTCAAGCATATTATCCATGCATATCACACCAAGGATAGATTCATACCATCAAACATTAACATTAAAATTAGCCACTTTCGTATGGCCTTAATACATTATCATAGCATAATTAGAAAACTTAGCTAGCCTATACATGCCTTTGACTCAAAAAGTATACAAAACATATATATACCAAAGAGAGTGATAGTGTGGTCGACTTTCTTGATGATCCCCTGAGCCCGTAATTGAATCAACAATCTATAAAACAGAAATACAAACACAAACAGGGTAAGCTCGCTAGCTTAGTAAGTCTTAAGCAACTTTAGCATAACATTTGAACACTTAAACATTTATTAACCATAGCATTTACTCTACATTATCATAATCCTACAATTCATCGAACTATAGTATAAACATATTTTACATGAATCTCATGCTCCTTATCACATAGGTGCTACATTCATATCAACTCTATTATCATATTCATGACCTTTTACTATTAGCATTTCTACTAGTAACCGAACATCGACAAAATAGCACGTTTAAGCTCAGATTCTATCTTTACCATTCATACATATCACCATTCTTAATATGATATTTCAATTCAAGTAACATTAATTACAACTTACCTTACTTCTGATAAATTCAATGAGATTCAAGCTTACCTGAGTTTTTAGCTTAATAGGTTCACTATAATACACTCAAACAATTTATAACTTCTTCGTTTTAAAGTATCACCCAAGATTAAGCTCGCTAGGCACGAAGACCAAATCAAATCACCTAAGACTAAGCACGCTAGGCACGAAGCCCAAATCAAATCAGCAAGATAAGGCACGCTAGGCACGAAGCCGAATATATCATCGACACTAAGCCCGCTAGGCACTAAGCCCGAATATATCACCTAAGACTAAGCCGCTAGGCACAAAGCCCGAATCAAATCACCGACACAAGCCCTGCTAGGCAATAAGCCCGAAACTATTCATAAACCAATCACATACTTCACATTTTTCCCAAATAATATATCAAAGATACATAGTAATCTCGTATTGTCAATTTATGCATTCAAGCCAATTTCACCCATATACATTCGGCTATTACAATAATATACCTTCAAATTTATCGAAAAATATCATTTAACAGATTCATAAATAATTCTATGACCTATTTTAGCTTAAGGACTTACCTCGACTGTCGACGAACAACTTAAACCGGTTATTCGAGAACTTTCGTCTTTCCCCGATCCAAATCCATTTTTCTTTGCTCTTGATCTACAACACATTAAATTCAGCTCATTCAAGTACATTTCAATTCAATTTAGTCCCAAAACACATAAACATGCAAATTACCATTTTGCCCCTAAGGTTTCACATTTTTACTATTTAGTCCTAATTGTACAAAACACAAAATACACACAATTTGCCAAGACTATACAAGGGCTGAATGTTCACAAGGACATTATAAGTCCATTTCTTTCATTTATTTTGCAAATAAGCCCTCTAAAAATTTACTTTTACAAATTAGCCCTAAATACTCAAATTCACCAAAATTTCTAATACCAAATATATTAATCTTAAACATATCTTTAATTTAAAAACATCAAACATCAAAAACCACAAGAACATGTCAATGGCCGAATATCACACATGCTTAGATTCTAAAATTTCAACATGGGTCAGCTAATACTCTAAGCAACGATCTCAAAAACGTAAAAATTATCTAAAACCGACTAAGAACTCACCTTCAATTTTAGCTTCAAAGTGCCAAAAATTCAAAGAATTTAAACCCCTCTTCTCATGCAAAGTTTCAGCCAAGAACAAAGATGAATGATAATGGCATTTTGTTTTGTTTTACTTTAATATATTTTAGGTTATTACTTAATTACTTAACTAACCTTTAAAATAAAATAACCAAATTGTAATATCTTGAAAATGGGCCTATGCATTTTTTATTTAATTATACGAAATGACATGTCTTATGTGTTATGAATGTATTATGAACATTTTTGGAAACTTGGAAATGTTAAGTTTAAAAGAGGAAAGTGAACATTTTTGGAAACTTGGAAATGTTAAGTTTAAAAGAGGAAAGTGAACATTTTTGGAAACTTGGAAATGTAAGGAAATGTTTTAGAAATGTTAAGTTTAAAAAAGGAAACTAAAACAAGGTGTTCTTAAGAAAATTACTAGAAGAAATTTGACACAAGAACGGGCTTGGAGAAGTGGCTAGGAGGCACCACTTAAAGCCCAGTAAGTGACGCCACAATCAAGGGGGAAGGAGCCTAGGTTCGAGTCACATGGGAAGCAAATAAAAGAGTTTTATTTTGTTGCAAGGAGCAAGGGAGTTGGACGGCACCAAGGCACTTGGGAAAAAGTTTAGCTCTCTTTAAAATTTGGCTAAATAGATAGATAATGATGGACTATTATTATTATTATTTTTATTAAGAGATAAGAGATAAATATTGGATTAAGTTTTATTAAATTGAATAGGTGATAATTAAAGTGATAAAGTTATCAAAATAGGAGTGATGGCCAAGTAAAGGATTTTAAGTTAGTAATTTCGACTACTAGAGGAAAAGAGAGCCATTCATCATATCTTCTTTCAACTCTTCTCCCCTGAATTTCCTAGAGCATCTCTTCTTCTTCTTTTGTTAGCCAAAGTGAAAACTAAAGTAAGCCTAGTCAATTCTTCATAGCTTTTGTGATCTCCATTAAAATCGAATCCATAAACTCCTCAAGATACCATTATTAGCCGATTTCTTTATACCAATCAAAAGGTGAAATCAAGATCCTTCTAGCCTACATAGCCGAATATTGCTAAAGGTTCAAGAAAGGATTGCCGATCTCTAAAGTAAGGGTAAGAACTCATTTAGTTTCATCCTTTTTCTTTTAAGATTTGCCGAAAACTAGGACTAACCCCATTAATATCTTGTTGCCAAAACTTTGAAGAGATCTTTCGGGATTTACTAAGTGTCGACTACAAGGAAGGAGAAATTCTTTTCCCGATGGTACACCATAGGCCGCGTGTTCCCTAGTTATTCGGTGAGTTTCAGGATTTAAAATCCACAAGGTAACTATCTATAGCATTCGCCAAGGCCATGTTGAGTAAATAGATGTGTTTCATTAATATTTAAAAGTCAAACTAATCTATTCAAGTAATCTAGTGATTGCCAATTTCAAGAAAGAAGGATTCAAAGTTTAGGCATTTGATTAGACATCAATCGGCTGACAAGGCAAGGATTTAAGTGTACTAATCCTCATGGGATTTGGTTTTATGGCGAATGGCTCTTTACTAAGTATTAAGTGATTGATCAAATGTAGAGATTTAAGATCTAAGGCATTAGATCAAGCTTTTCGGATTTGGAGTGAACTTGCTAAAGCGAATCGATGTACCCACACTATCTTTTAATAATATTTATGGCAATATTAAATATATGCATGAATGTGAATATGGCCAAGTACCATGTTAAGGTACATAGTGTTAAGGTACGTTTCCTACTCCTACGAGGATTATGTTAAATATCTGTTACGACACACCTATGGCATTATAAGAATGTGAAATAAGAATTTGGCATGTTAATGCATGATATGTATGATATGGGGCATATGGGTTATATGAAAAGGGGAAGTGAATGTGATGACCTAAGACCACGATAACTGAATGTGGTGACCTAAGACCACGGTATCTAAATGTGGTGACCTAAGACCACGATATCTGAATGTGGTGACCTAAGACCGCGAATTTTATAAGGGCGATGAGCACGTCGACTGCAGCGACTACCTTCGATGGTGTGTAACGGATGGAGGGTTGACTTAGTAGTCCCCACGGTGTACAGGTTGGTACGGGTGATGTGTAGCGGATGGCATCTAGGTTTGGGTTTGGGTTACATCATATTGTTTAAATGCTTTATGTACATGTATGATTTGAAATGCCTGAAATTGTTAAGACTTATTGTTCGTGTACACATTGAGTCTGTTTGACTCACCCCTGCTAGGGAACATTTTTCGTAACGATCAAGAATGGACCGGCCTACAGGAGCTTAAAGGTGGCCATGCACAGCAAGGAATTTATTTAATTTGGATTTTTATTTCATTACGTACTTTGAATTTTTTTTTTTGGGAATTATTTGATGTAATAAGGCCATAGAAGAACTACTTTACTTTGCTTTTATTTATTAAGCTTACAAACTTTTATTTATTAAAAGATTAAGTAAATTTATTTTAAAACAAAACCTAAACATTTTGTCACCTAAAGTAAAGGATTTTAATAATGAAATAAACTTGTTCTCAACTCAAGCCCAACCCAAAACTACCTTTCTTTCAAAACACACAAGTTTTTCCTAAGTAACAAAAGAATTTGAAACGGTTTACACCGGGGAAGATACCAGATCCGGTCAAAGCTCGTGGGCCGGGTTTGAGGTGTTTTAGTTTGGTATCAGAGCCCGGTTCAAAACTTGGCTTTGAGGGTTGTGGGGCCCAAAAATGTTTTCCAAAATGGGCTTTTCAAAAATATAAGATTTTATGAACTATTTCAGGTTGATTCGGCATGGCACCTTTGATCTCCAATTCAAGTCCACTGTGTAAGTATCTCTAACTATTGAAGTGATTTATATGTGAATGTTATGGGCTTATTTGGGCTCCTAGATTAGAATATTAGGGCTATTGAACCCTAGGACTAGTTTACCCCAACAAATACATAAAACTCTAAGGCACAATCAAACAAACTTGTGTTTAAGTCACCGAGTTAAGGTGTGGCAACCATTGTGCGATGTCAGGAGTGGATTCGGTGAAGAGCTTGGTACTTAAGCAGTCCTAGTGACTCACCTCCTCTTTACTCGAATCCTACCAGTGCGTAGCTACGGCTCACCCTAACCAAGAAGACTTATTCACAAAGCTAAACAGATAATTAAAACCCGAAAGGGACTAGCCATACTGCTTTTATAAACACCTTAGTTTTTTTTTAAAATCCTTAAATTACCCCTTCGATTTGTAATAAAATCTATTTTGAAAATTTCTCAAAAAATTTTTCTGGTTTACCAAATTACTAAAATGCCCCTGTGTTGTAAATCACTAAAATACCCTTAGTTTTTAAGATTTTCAAAAAATACCCTCGACTTTTGCTAAAATGTTTCTACTTTACAAAAATACCTTTACAAATATCAAGATACCATGATTTGGAGAATTTATGAAAATGCCCCTAACTTCCAAAATTATCGAAATAACCCCGATTTCTAAAATTTCTGCAACACCGCTGATTTGGAAAATAAATTTTCAAGATAACCTCAAGTTTTTGTAAATTTTGAAATACTTTTGATTTATAAAGATTATTATCGAAGTGACCCCGATTTATTACCAAAATACCTTATAGGAAAAATGACAAAATTACCCCTGGGGGGGATGATCAGGAATGCCCAAAGTAGTGAAGTGAATGCTGTGAATGAATGTGTCTCTTTCGAGATGGATGAATGTGAATGTGAATGTGAATCTCTGAATTAGAATAGTGAACTTGAACTGAGACTTTGTTTGATCGAAAGAACCACTATTAAACTCCTTTTCATAAAACTATTCGTGGTTAAACAGTGGAACAAAGTACTAATGCATAAAACTCTTTAATCAGATTAAATAGCGATGTTATAAATGAGTTCTCGGGAACGTGACCTTAAAAAAAATTGTGCCTAGGAAGTATGATGGCTCTATTAAGATCGAGTCATGCATAAGATAAGCGTAGTACGGTGAGTTAAAATGTTCGATTATTCGATAGTAAGTAATTTCGAGGACAAAATTATTTTTTTAAGGATTGTAACACCCCAAACCCGGTAGAGACTAGATTTGGTTTGTTAATATCCTAAAAATGGGCCTATGCATTTTGATTTAATTATATGAAATGGCATGTCTTATATCATCCCAAAATAGTAAAAATAATAATTAAAAGTTCGAATTTAAATAACCCTTATTTAGCAAGATGGCCTCCACGAAGTCATCCTCACCTCAAGTCCACATCAGTTTCCATTACCCGAGATGGAAAGAAATTAAAGGGTGAGTTACTTAGAACTCAAAGTGTAACTCACTTACCACCATTATTGGGCCGATTGTCAAGATATTATGTTGGGCTTGAGCCCAATCCGTAATTCAACAATATAACATGAATTTAAAATAATTAATAATGCATGAAAAATGAAATTCCCAACCCAAACCTAATAACCATCCGCTAACACCCCTGTACCAACCATCACACTGTGGGGATCAAGTCAACCCACCCCGCCATCACACCAATCGTAGGCATTAAGCCTTTTATAATTGTGGCATAGCCACCGAACTAGAGGCAATAAGCCGATATTGTGGCAGAGCCACCGAACTAGAGGCAATAAGCCGATATTGTGTGAAGAGCCACCGAACTAGAGGCAATAAGTCGATATTGTGGCGAAGCCACCGAACTAGAGGCAATAAGTCGATATTGTAAGCAATCGCCATTCTTCTTCATAAATCCCACCCATGCAATTATACATGTACTTTAAAAATATAAAATTTATTATCAATACATAACATGGTGGGTTTTATCAATGACATTTCATTTGGCCCATAATTATAGCAATTTATCCATTTAGCAATTTAGTGGGCTTTGGCCCATTTACCAAACTAGAGCGTTTTGGCTAAATTTTAACGAACTAGAGTATTTATGGCCCAATTTATCGAACTAGAGTATTTACGGCCCATTTTCACGAACTAGAGTATTTACGGCCCATTTTCACGAACTAAAGTATTTACGGCCCATTTTCACTTAACTAGAGTATTTACGGCCCATTTTCACGAACTAGAGTATTTACGGCCCATTTTCACGAACTAGAGTATTTATGGCCCATTTTCACGAACTAGAGTATTTACGGCCCATTTTCACTTAACTAGAGTATTTACGGCCCATTTTCACGAACTAGAGTATTTACGCCCATTTTCACGAAACATCAAATTTTCATAATATCAATTAATTTCTTGGGGCGTTTCGAAATTTTCACGATTTAGTCGCTTTTACGTATTTCGTCAAAATATCAATTTTTGTGCTTTTACCGATCTAGTCGCTTTTACGATTTTTCTACCATACCGAAATTTGACATACAACCCTAAAATAATGAGGTGAAATTACACACCTCGATACCGTGAGTATTATCCCTTCTCGCTCCTCGGCACCTAAAATATATTTCGATTCGTTAGACAACTAATTCAAAAATAATCTTATTTGTTAATGGATCCAAAATCTTACCTCTTGATTTTGAATCACTTGATTTTCGGTTTTCCTTCGCTTATCGATTCACTAGTCACGAGAATCCACCAACGATAACGGCTCCGAGGTTCGTACTACTTCAAATAATGGACTTCTTTCGAAGATGGCCCACAACCCTGGAAAATCCCGGATCGAAACCGCTCTTCGCTTGAATGGGGATTTACTGATCCACCCTCTTACGATAACTAAACACCGCCCTTTTCTTCCCTATCTTGACAAGTCTTCAAGATCCAAAAGAATTTAGTTAGTTCTAAAATAATATCAATAATACTAGAGATTTAAAAAGTAGGATTTCCTTACCAAAATGAAACGCTTCCAACGTTTCCACGATTCTCCGATCACTTGAATTCCAATCTCGTTATTGCACTAAATAATAACGAAATAAACGTTATTAGTATGAATGCTATATCAATCCAAAAGACTCTCAAAATCCTATGATATTCGGCCATAATATCACTAATCAATAAATCAAAAATGGAGAGAAACCCTTACCTACTTCCCACGGACGAAAAGCAAGATTAAGAATGATGTTTAATTGATGGAAGATTCGCTATAAATGATTAAGAATGGAAAAATAATTTTTGGCTTATAGGCACAATAACATTCGCCAAGAGAGTGAAGATGGAGAGAATTTTCGATTGAAAAGAAATAGTATAAGAACGAAAGGATGATGGTGATGATGTTTTGATTTCAAGGAGATTAGAAGAAAAGAAAAGAAAATAAGAACTTTAGGTGCTGGTATATTCGCCATGGCAAAGAAAAAGAAAAGAAATTGATTTTGGTATAGGTGATTTCGCACAAGAAGAAAGAGGCACAAGAATTGGTTATCAAGATAAGAAAAGGAATGACCAAATGGTCACAAAACTTTGGCTTAACCAAGTGCAAAAATTCGCCAAATAGGGATATTGAAAGGAGAGGAATAAAATTTCGCACAAAGTGCAAAGGTTAACCAAAGAGAAAAGAATGAGATTTTGCCAACTAACAAAATTTTGGCTCTCCTCCCTACCAATATTGCCGTCCAGCCTATGGTCAATTGGCCATTATTTCTTTCCAAATTTTCCCTAGATAAGTGCCTTATGTCCCCTATCTTTCCTTAAACTTTTGATTCCATACCATATGTTAGTTGTTACCTTAATCTCTTGACACACTAACCAAAAATACATGGTCAACACCTTCCTTATATGTCCCTTGCCGACACTTCATAGCCATGAGCGTAAAATTAAAACAAAATTTTATCTAGGTGCTATACAAGGGATTCAACCTCTTCCCTCTTACTTGAACCCATGCGCCATTCTCCACCATGCCATATGCTCATTTTATGACACTTTAAGCACATAATTTAGCTTAAGTCTTAATCACCTTTGTTTCACTTCAATAAATTCCCAATAATAAATTTTATTCTTCTCCAATTTATGCTTTACCCTCTAGGACTTTAATAAACACTAAAATAAAAGAAAAAAAAAAAAATTTTCCTTTAACATCTAAACACCAAAATCATGCCAATTTAAATACTCGATTTTTAGGGTGTTACAACTCTACCCTCCTTAAAGAAAATTTCGTCCTCGAAATTTACCCCGGTTGAAAAAGGTGAGGGTATTGTTGCTCAATTGCATCCTCCTGCTCCCACGTAGCTTCTTCCACTCGTGGTTACGCCCATAGAACTTTAACTAACGCACGGTTTTCTTCCTTAGTACCTTGACATCTCGGTCTAGGATTTCCACCGGTTCTTCTTCAAAGGACAAATCAATTCACCCAATTCTTCTACCCAGATAATGTGCAAAGGATCCCACCTATAACGCTCAACATAGAAACATGAAAGACATTGTGAATTTGATTTAACTCGGAGGTAACTCAACTGATATGCCATCGACCAACACGCTTCAAAGACACGATAAGGTCCAATATATCTAGGACTTAGCTTGCCCTTCCTTCCGAATCAAGATCTTTTCCAAGGAGATACCTTCAAGAAAACCCGATCTCCCACACTATACTCGATGTCCCTCCGCTTCAGATCTGCGACGACTTGCCTATATCGAGGCTTCTTTCAACCGTGTTTCGAATAACTTTTACCTTATCCTCGGTCTCGATATCATCTCGGACCTAACATCTCTTTTCGCCCAACTCACCCAACAATAGGAGAGCGACACTTACGACCATACAATGCCTCGTAAGGTGCCATCCGAATGCTAGACCGATAGTCGTTGTTATACGCAAATTTCGCCAAAGGGTAGATAATCCTCCCAACTACCCTCAAGTCGATTACACATCCTCTTAACATATCTTCCAATATCTGAATTACTCTTTCCGATCGACCATCGACCGAGGATGAAAAGCCGATCTTGAAATTCAACTTTGTTCCCAAGGCTTCATGCAGAGCTTTCCGAATCGTGATAACGGTGAGTTAAAATGTTCGATTATTCGATAGTAAGTAATTTCGAGGACAAAATTATTTTTAAGGAGGGTAGAAGCGTAATATCCTAAAAATGGGCCTATGCATTTTGATTTAATTATATGAAATGGCATGTCTTATATGTTATGAATGTATTATGAACATTTTGGAAACTTGGAAATGTTAAGTTTAAAGAGGAAAGTGAACATTTTGGAAACTTGGAAATGTTAAGTTTAAAAGAGGAAAGTGAACATTTTGGAAACTTGGAAATGTAAGGAAATGTTTTAGAAATGTTAAGTTTAAAGGAAACTAAAACAAGGTGGTCTTAAGAAAATTAATATAAGAAATTTGACACAAGAACGGGCTTGGAGAAGTGGCTAGGAGGCACCACTTAAAGCCTAGTAAGTGGCCACAATCAAGGGGAAGAAGCCTAGGTTCGAGTCACATAGGAAGCAAATAAAGAGTTTTATTTTGCTGCAAGGAGCAAGGGAGTTGGACGGCACCATGGCACTTGGGAAAGAGTTTAATTCTCTTTAAAATTGACTAAATAGATAGATAATGATGGACTATTATTATTATTATTTTATTAAGAGATAAGAGATAAATATTGGATTAAGTTTTATTAAATTGAATGGGTGATAATTAAAGTGATAAAGTTATCAAAATAGGAGTGATGGCCAAGTAAAGGATTTTAAGTTAGTAATTTGGCTACTAGAGGAAAAGAGCCATTCATCATATCTTTTTCAACTCTTCTCCACCTTAAATTTCCTAGAGCATCTCTTCTTCTTCTTTTTGTTAGCCAAAGTGAAAACTAAAGTAAGCCTAGCGAATTCTTCATAGCTTTGTGATCTCCATTAAAATCGAATCCATAAACTCCTCAAGATACCATCATTAGCGATTTCTTTATACCAATCAAAAAGCGAAATCAAGATCTTTCTAGCCTACATAGCCGAATATTGCTAAAGGTTCAAGCAAGGATTACCGATCTCTAAAGTAAGGGTAAGAACTCATTCGGTTCCATCCTTTTCTTTTAAGATTTCTTAGAAAACTAGGACTAACCCATTAATATCTTGTTGCGAAACTTTGAAGAGATCTTTGGGATTTACTAAGTGTCGACTACAAGGAAGGAGAAATTCTTTTCAGAAGGTACACCATAGGCAGCGTGTTCCTAGTTATTCGGTGAGTTTGGATTTAAAATCCACAAGGTAAGTATCTATAGCATTCGGCCAAGGCAATGTTGAGTAAATAGATGTGTTTCATTAATATTTAAAAGCGAAACTAATCTATTCAAGTAATCTAGTGATTGCCAATTTCAAGAAAGAAGGATACAAAGTTTAGGCATTTGATTAGACATCAATCGTGACAAGGTAAGGATTTAAGTGTACTAATCCTCTTTGGGATTTGGTTTATGGCGAATGGCTCTGTACTAAGTATTAAGTGATTGATCAAATGTAGAGATTTAAGATCTAAGGCATTAGATCAAGCTTTTGGGATTTGGAGTGAACTTGCTAAAGCGAATCAGGTGTGTACCCACACTATCTTTTAATAATATTTATGGAAATATTAAATATATGCATGAATGTGAATATGGCTAAGTACCATGTTAAGGTACATAGTGTTAAGGTACGTTTCCTACTCCTACGAGGATTATGTTAAATATCTGTTACGACATACCTATGACATTATAAGAATGTGAAATAAGAATTTGGCATGTTAATGCATGATAATTCTTGTAACATCTGAATAGGGCCTATGCATTTCGGTTTAATTGTATGAAATGACAAGTTTCAAGTACTATGAATAAATTTACGATACTTTTGGAAACCTAGAAATGCATGGAAATGGAAATGAAAAATGGAAATGGAAATGGACATTTTGGAAACTTAGACATTTTGGGAAACTGAACATTTTGGAAACACGAACATTTTGGAAACCTAAACATTTTGGAAACACGAACATTTTGGAAACACGAAGATGTAAGGAAATGGCAGATTCTGAGTCATGCGAAAATTTTAGGAAACTTAAAATTGACCGGGAATGTTGAAGTTAAGAGCCCAAAGGGAACTTAGGGCCAAGTGACCCTAAAATATCTGATACATGACATTTGCCCCAATAACGAACTTGGAAATGTGGCCTGAAGATGCCACCTAAGGCCTTAGGAAATGGCCTAAATACAAGAGGCTTTTGGGCCTGAGTTTGAGACATCCAGGAAGCAAATAATGAAGGCCTTATTTTGCTTCCAAGGCTAGGAGGTGGGACGGTACAAGCATGTTGAATAAGAGGAATTTTACTCGGTTAAAACTCGTTTAATTAAGTGTTAAGTAAATGGATTTCTTTTAATAAAATAAATAAGGAGATAAAAGATGGATAAAGTACTCCTAATTTAATTAAAGTGATAATTAAATGATAATATTATCACTTGTGGGGGGGAGTGGTGGCCAAGTCAAGGCCTCTTGGCATATCAATTTCAGTTAAAAGAGGAAAATCAAGGCCTTTCTCTCATCTTTCCTAGTGTGTGCCGAAATTTTCATAGCTTTCTTCTCCTCCCTTTTAGAATTCTCCTTGAACAAAATACCATCTTCTTTTCTTCTCTTTTCTCCTTTGTTTTTACTATCAAGGCCAAATCCACATCGATTCTAAGTAAAGGAGAAGTCGGTTACAACATCAAAAGGGTAAGATCTAAGATCAATCAACTTCTATTCTTTTCTTTTTACCAAAATTGGATACTAACCCTCCTCATGTTCATGGCGAATAGCATAAGGGATTTTCGGGATTCAAAAGCGAGGTAAGTACATCAATATACATTCGGCAAAAATATCCCTTTCATAATCAAACAATAGTTCTAATCTAACAAGTGATTTGGCAGAATTTGAAATAAAGATCAACCGGGATCCGAGGTAAGAGAGTCTATACCTTGACCAAGGTTCATGTGATTACCTAGATTAGATCCATAATTATTAGAAAGCGAAAACTAATTTTGTGAAGTTTTAAGGTTGGCGAACAACAAGTAAAGGAAAAATGAAGTTTTTCGGGATTTGTGTAAACACCAAATCGGCAAAGGTGAGCTTCTTTTACAAATCCTACTAGGATTTGGTTTTGTCTAAAAAGGGTTTATTAATGTGTTTTAATTGGTGGGCCGAATATAGGGATTAATAGATCTAAAAATTAGATCGGGATTCTCGAGATATCAAGGAACCTATTAAGCGAAAAAGGTGTGTACCCTTACTATCCTCCGATATCTTATGGCTAAATATTTTAAATATATGATATGAATAATAATGTGAATGTGGCTATGTACCACAAATGTGGCAAAAGTACCCAGGTACGTTTCCTACTTCTGATAGGATTGTGAAAAATGTTATTTTAATAACATGCGAATATATGAATATGAACATGAAATTGAGTTATGCAATATATATGTTTTTGGGGCATTGGGTTTTATGTGAAAAGGGGAGAGCAGTGTTGACTTGGTCTCACTGTGAAGGTGTTGACTTGGTCTCACCAATGAAATATGTTGACTACGGTCACATTGCGAAATTTTGGTAACCGGTTACAACGGTGTCTAATGACACAACGTTTAAATTTGATTATAGTGTCTAAAGACAAAACGTGGAGAGTAGCGGATGGAGGGTTGACTTAGTAGTCCCTACGGTGTGCAGGATGGTACGGGGGAGTGTAGTGGATGGCTAATTAGGATTGGGTTTGGGGTTGCATCATAATTTTATAATTGTATGGACTTAATGATTTGAACATGAATGCCTGATTTATTGAATGATAGTATTGTGTGCACATTGAGTCTGTTGACTCACCCCATTGTGGGAATTATTTTTCAGGAGATGAGCAGTGACGGACCGGGCCGGTGGACCATGAGGAGGCCATGCTACATGCGGAAAATTTTATTTAGTTTGGACTTAAATTTTATTTTAATTACTTTCATTCTATTTTGGGTTTTACTTGTGTAATAAGGCCTTAAGGCCCAGTGGATTATACTTTATGTTTGCTTATTGTTAAGTTTCATGCTAAGAACTTTATTGGTTGTATTTAATTAAATGGGCTTACAAAATCAAATAAATGGGTTTCCAATCTAAGCCCAATGAAAATAATAGTTTTTCCAAAATTTACAATTTTCTCTAAGTATCGAAAGTGATTTTGAAATCGGTTTACTTTAGGAACATACGAGATCCGGTTCGGGCTTGTGGGTGGGTGTGGGGTGTTTGATTTAGTATCGAGCCAGTTTTAAACTCTCGGCTTGTGGGCTCAAGGCCCAAACGTTTTCAAAGCGAGCCAAATGATTTTCTATGAACATAGCAGGCTTTTTGCATGGCCCTAAGTCTCCGACCCATGATCCACGGTAAGTACCCCAACTATGTGTGTGATTACATGATTTATATAAGGGTAGAAAAGGCATGGAGCGTAGAATAGAATAATAGGAACTTAAACCCTAGGACTAGACTACTCAAACGTAACACATAAGACTTAATGCCTTTGAACCAACCTATGGCTAAGTCATTGAGCTAGTGGTGTGGTAACCTTTATACGCATGTCTAGGAGTGGATCCAGGAAGAGCTTGGTATTTAAGGTCCTAGTGACTCACCTCCTCTTGCGAGAATCCTACAGTGCGTAGCCGGTTCACCATAACTCGAGAAGGCTCGGTGGTGTGGCAACCTCCGCACGCATGTCTAGGAGCGGTTTTGGTAGGAGCTTGGTATTTAAGCGATCAGCGTGACTCACCTCCTCTCCACACGAATCTGCACAGTGCGTAGCTTTGGTTCACCACGACCAAGAGGGCTCGGTCATAGGCTAAACATAATGACTAAAACTTAGAAAGGAACTAGCCATGTTTTAAAAAAAAAGAAGAGAGAACAAAACAACAAACCCTAGTTTTTTCAAACTTTTAAAACTTTCTCTTAAATCGAGAAAATTTATTTTTACAACATTTTACGAAAAACTCTTGATTCTGAAAATTACAAAAATGCCCTTAGCGAGTAAAATTACCAAAGCATACGACTTGTAAAATGATTCAACTACTCAACAACATTATCAAAATTTCATGATTTCATAAACATTCAAAACCCTAATTTGTAAAATATCAAAATACCTTGATTTTGGAAAATTACAAAATTGCCCCTAACTTACGAATTACCAAATCGACCACTAATTTCCAAAATTTTTGCAACTTCATCATTTTGGAAAATAAATTTCTCAAAAAGAACCCTCAAAATTTTGCAACTCTGAAATATCCACGATTTATTAAATTTTACAAATTTACCCTGATTTGTGAAAAATTACCAAAATACCCCTGAGGTCAAAAATTATCGAAATACCCTCGGACTTCAAAATTTTTCCAAATTACCTCGAGATTTTTGGATTTCAAAAAAATAATTTTTGACAAAATCACCAAGGAACCACCCTATTTTGATAAATTACAAAAATACCACTGTAGGACAAAATTATGAAAATACCGGGTAGTGGAAAACAACAACAACAACGACAAAAACTACAACATTTCTCCGAATGAGCGGAAGTTCATACTTGTTTGATGGATGAATGAATGGAAAAGGCGTGTGTTTGTATGAATACTGAAAGAACCACTCTTAAATCCCTTTCCATAAAACTCCTTCACGATAAATAAGTGGAACAAATAACTAATCCATAAAATTTCTTAATCGGATCTCGGCGTTAGAAAATGATCTCTAGAGGGCGTGGTCATCGTGGTCGAGAAGAGGAAGGATGACCGTGTCGGAACCCGTTAGGTCGGTCAAGGGTCCAAACAATGAGATGCCACCGCCACCACCACCCCATTGTTAATGTTGAGCAGCAGGCTCAGACGGGGGAAGAGGCATGTCGCAGTCGCTCTGCGAGTTTTGGAATTGGTGGCGGTGCAGGAGGAAATGGAGGAAATCGAAAGTCGGTACCTGAACGGCTCCAAGCTAATGGAGCGAAATGTTTTGAGGAGTATCAACGTGGCACCAGTCTGGTGATCTTGGTTGGAAGCAACGGAGCGTATAATGGATGAGCTTGATTTGACTCGGAGGAGAAGTGAAAGGGATGGTGGCATTGTTCTGCGATGAAGCGTATCAATGGTGGTTATTGTTCGTGATGGTACCAGTAGTGAAAATCGACACAGGAATTTGTTAAAGAGGCCTTTCGGAAGAAGTATGTGGGAACCGGTATCTGATGAAGCGGAGGAAGGCTTTTCTAGGGTTAGTACAAGGAGTAAGTCCGTCGTAGAATATGAGGCGAATTTTTGAGGTTGAGCCGCTATGCTCGAGGGTAATGGCAATGAGCATGAACAGCGTGTCCGTTTGAGGACGGTTTGAGATGATTTAAGATCATATAATAGCACCGCATCGAGCGGAATTCTCTATTTTGGTAGAAAAGGCCAAGGTGGCGAGGGGATTAAGGATGCTACTAAGCGGCAGTGGATAAGAATAAGGCCAAAAGAGGGTTTGGGTCGTCAGGAAAGGGTTACAAAAGGCCTAGGGTTGATGGGCCACGAAATCAACAAGCTGGTACAGGCGGGCAAATTCGACCTTGTGAGTATTGTGGAAAGAGGCATCTAGGGGAGTGTTGGAAAAAGTTAGGAGCATGTCTTAGGTGTGGGTCCAAGGACCATATGTTTAAGGACTGTCCCAAACAATCGGCGAGAAATGGCCAGGTAGTTCGAGAATGCTAGCAGGGCCAGGTAGAGGCGGACTGACAACCTCAGCAGGGTCGTGGTTCGAGTAAGTGGTAGTGGTACAGCGAGAGGCCGTGGCACACTGAGGTCGAGTACTAATGCTAATCTTGATGCAAGACAATCGGGTTTGGTTTATGCGGTTCGTCGAAGGGAAGATGGAGGCAGCGGATGTTATAACCCAGTGCGTTCTTTATTTTGACAAACCTACTTTGCTTTGAGTGATGTGGGCTCGACCCATTCCTATGTTGCAAGTAGTGTAGTAAAAACACTAGGCCTAGACTACGAACTCTCGATAGGCGGATGATCGTAGTAAGCCCATTAGGCCAAACTATAGTGGTAGACAAGATCTTTCGGAATGTACCCCTAGAGATTAGGGAGTGAACTTTCGAGCGGACTTAATGGAGTTACCCTTGGAGAGTTTGAGCTTATACTCGAATGGATTGGTTAGTAGAACACCGAGTAGTGTTGGATTGTCTTGACTAAGCGTATGGAACTAAGAACCCGGAAGATGAAGTAGTGATAATGATCGGAGAAAGGAGGAACTATTTATCTAATATAGTTTGACCTTTGAATTTGAGAAGATGGTTAAGAAAGGTTGCAAAGCGTTCTTAGCTTTTGTAAGTCACGATAGGTGGGAAGGAGGAAGGTGTTAATGGAGTTAGAGCGGTAAGGGACTTTGTGGATGTGTTTCGGAGGAGTTCTGGGAATACCCCAGACATGAGAGGTGGAATTCGGGATTGATTTGCTCTGGGGGCAGCTCACGTGTCAATCGCTCCATCCGAATGGCACCAAAGGAGTTAGTGGAGCTCAAGGCTCGAGATACAAGAAGCTGTTGGACCGTGGGTTCATCCGGCCAGTGTGTCTCCGTGGGGAGCACCGGTCTTATTTGTGAAGAAGAAGGACGGGACTATGCGTATGTGCATAGACTATCGTCGATTAAATAAGTGACCATTAAGAACAAGTATCCTTGCCAAGGATCGAGGACTTGTTCGATCCGGTGAAGAACATGATGTTTTGAAGATCGATTCTACGGTCGGGATACCATCGATTGAAGGTGAAGGAGGCGATATCCATAAGACCGCTTTTAGAACAAGATATGGTCACTTGAGTTTGTGGTGATGCCGTTTGGGTTGTGAACGCCCAGTAGCGTTCATGGACATGATGAATCGAATTTTCCAACCCTACTTGGATAGATTCGTTGTTGTGTTCATCGATGATATTTTGGTGTATTGAAGTCGGAGGAGGAGCATGATGAGCATCTCAGTCGTGTTGGAAGTGCTAAGGAGAAGAAGCTCTATGCCAAATTCAGCAAGTGCGAATTTTGGCTTAGGAGGTGGCATTCCTAGGACATGTGGTATCCGAAGGAATAAGAGTGGACCCTAGAAAGATCGAGCGGTGTTGGATTGGAAACCACCTAGGTCCGTGGCTGAAATCCAAGTTTCTTAGGCTTGGCGGGCTATTACGGAAGGTTCGTGGAAGGATTCTCGTCAATAGCCGCACCTTTAACCAAGTTACTAAGGAAGGAAGTACCCTTGAATGGACTAATAAGCGACAAGAGAGCTTGAAAAGCTTAAGAAGGTCTTGATAGAGGCTCGATGTTAATTCAGTAGGAGGCGGGAAAGGAATTTGTGGTGTCTTGTGATGCTTCGCATCTGAGGTTAGGTGTGTGTTAATACAAGATGGCAAAGTGGTTGCTTATGCGTCTCGGGACTAAGGCCTCATGAGCTTAACTACCCAACTCATGACTTAGAACTAGTAGCGGTGGTTTTCGCCCTTAAGGTTTGGAGGCACTACCTTTATGGAGAAAGGTCGATTATCTACAGAGACCACAAGAGCCTTAAGTATTTATTAACTTCGGAAGGAGTTGAACTTGAGGCAACGAAGGTGGGTGGAATTGTTGAAGGACTACGATTATTCGATAGAGTATCATCCGAGCAAGGCGACGTAGTAGCCGATGCCCTAAGTCGGAAGGTTGTATCGAATCTACGGGCTTTGTTCGCTCATATCAGTCTGTATGATGATGGAAGCTTTGTTGGCGAGTTGCAAGTCGAGCCCACATGGCTAAAGGAAGTGAAGGAGGGACAGTTGGTGATGATGACTTAAGTACTAAGTTGCGCAAGTCTGCAAGGGGATTAGAGGATTATGATGTCAACAATGAAGGAGTATTGTGCTACAAGGGTAAAGTCTGTATGCCAAAGAATAAGGAGTTGAGACAAAGGATTCTTCGGGAAGCGCATAATAGCCCTTGTGCTATGCATCCCGGAAGCATCAAGCTGTATAGAGACCTAAGGGAACAATTTTGGTGGTCCGACTGAGCGAAGTGACTAAATTTGTGGGGAAATGTTTGGCGTGTCGACAAGTTAAGTGAACACCAAGTCCCATCGAGATTGCTTCAACCAATCGAGATTCCCCAATGGAAGTGGGAAAGAATTACCATGGACTTCTTTAGTGGGCTTCCCCTTACGCCTACTAAGAAGGACTCGGTATGGGTGATAGTGGACCGTTTGATCAATTCTGCACACTTTATCCCAGTCAGAATGGATTATTCTCTTCAGAAGTTAGCTAAATTGTATGTGGCGGAAATTGTGAGATTACATGGAGTGCCAATGTCGATCATCTCTGATAGAGACCCAAGGTTTACATCTCGATTTTGGAAAGCACTTCATCAAGCTTTAGGCACTAAGCTAGACTTCACTCTGACTTTTCATCCACAATCGACAGGCGATCTGAGCGAGTTATACAAGTGTTGGAAGATATGTTGAGAGGTCGTGTAATGGATTTTCGAGGAAGTTGGGAAGATTACTTGCCTTTAGCTGAATTCGCCTACAACAATAGCTATCAAGCCGACATTCGAATGGCACCGTCTGAAGCATTGTATGGAAGGAAGTGTAGAACACCTACTTGTTGGACCGAGTTAGGAGAACGCAGAGTTTTGGGTCGAGTTGGTGGCGGCCCGAAGAGAAGGTTGAGTTAATTCAGCACGGTTGAAGGAAGCCTCGATAGGCAAAAGTCGTCTGTGAGACCTTAAGCGAAAGGAAATAGAGTTTGAAGTGGGAGATCAAGTGTTCTTGAAAGTCTCACCTTGGAAGAAGGTAATGAGGTTTGGTAGAAAAGGAAGCTAAGCCCAAGATTTATAGGGCCTTATCAAATCTTGAAGCGAGTTGGGCGGTGGCATACCAACTAGAGTTGCCACGAGTGCAGCGAGATGCATGGCGTATTTCATGTGTCCATGTTACGTCGCTATCAATCGGATCCATCTCATGTGGTACCGGTTGAAGAGGTGGAACTAAGGCGGACTTATCCTATGAGGAAGAACCAATTCGGATCTTAGAGCGTGATGTGAAAGTACTACGAAAGAAGACAATTCCTCTAGTCAAAGTGCTATGGCACAATCATGGAATGAAGAAGCTTCATGGGAGCGGAAGAGGCGATGAGACAACAATACCCTCAACTATTTTAGTTAGGAAATTTGAGGATGAAATTTTGTTTAAGGGGTAGAAGCGTAACATCTGAATAGGGCCTATGCATTTCAGTTTAATTGTATGAAATGACAAGTTTCAAGTACTATGAATAAATTTACGATACTTTTGGAAACCTAGAAATGCATGGAAATGGAAATGAAAAATGGAAATGGAAATGGACATTTTGGAAACTTAGACATTTTGGGAAACACGAACATTTTGGAAACACGAACATTTTGGAAACCTAAACATTTTGGAAACACGAACATTTTGGAAACTCGAAGATGTAAGGAAATGGCAAATTCTGAGCAGCGAAAATTTTAGGAAACTTAAAATTGACCGGAATGTTGAAGTTAAGAGCCCAAAGGGAACTTAGGGCCAAGTGACCCTAAAATATCTGATACATGACATTTGCCCCAATAACGAACTTGGAAATGTGGCTGAAGATGCCACCTAAGGCCTTAGGAAATGGCCTAAATACAAGAGGCTTTTGGGCCTGAGTTTGAGACATCCAGGAAGCAAATAATGAAGGCCTTATTTTGCTTCCAAGGCTAGGAGGTGGGACGGCACAAGCATGTTGAATAAGAGGAATTTTACTTCGGTTAAAACTCATTTAATTAAGTGTTAAGTAAATGAATTTCTTTTAATAAAATAAATAAGGAGATAAAGGATGGATAAAGTACTCTTAATTTAATTAAAGTGATAATTAAATGATAATATATCACTTGTGGGGGGGAGTGGTGGCCAAGTCAAGGACTCTTGGCATATCAATTTCAGTTAAAAGAGGAAAATCAAGGCCTTTCTCTCATCTTTCCTAGTGTGTGCCGAAATTTTCATAGCTTTCTTCTCCCTCCCTTCTTGAATTCTCCTTGAACAAAATACCATCTTCTTTTCTTCTCTTTTCTCCTTTGTTTTTACTATCAAGGCCAAATCCCTGTCGATTCTAAGTAAAGGAGAAGTCGGTTACAACATCAAAAGGGTAAGATCTAAGATCAATCAACTTCTATTCTTTTCTTTTACCAAAATTCGGATACTAACCCCTCCTCATGTTCATGGCGAATAGCATAAGGGATTTTTCGGGATTCAAAACGAGGTAAGTACATCAAGATACATTGGAAAAAAGATCCCTTTCATAATCAAACAATAGATCTAATCTAACAAGTGATTTGGCAGAATTTGAAATAAAGATCAACCGGGATCCGAGGTAAGAGAGTCTATACCTTGACCAAGGTTCATGTGATTACCTAGATTAGATCCATAATTATTAGAAAGCTGAAAACTAATTTTGTGAAGTTTTAAGGTTGGTAGAACAACAAGTAAAGGAAAAATGAAGTTTTTCGGATTTGTGTAAACACCACATCGGCAAAGGTGAGCTTCTTTACAAATCCTACTAGGATTTGGTTTTGTCTAAAAGGGTTTATTAATGTGTTTTAATTGGTGGGCCGAATATAGGGATTAATAGATCTAAAAATTAGATCGGGATTCTCGAGATATCAAGGAACCTATTAAGCGAAAAAGGTGTGTACCCTTACTATCCTCCGATATCTTATGGCTAAATATTTTAAATATATGATATGAATAATAATGTGAATGTGGCTATGTACCACAAATGTGGCAAAAGTACCCAGGTACGTTTCCTACTTCTGATAGGATTGTGAAAAATGTTATTTTAATAACATGCGAATATATGAATATGAACATGAAATTGAGTTATGCAATATATATGTTTTTGGGGCATTCGGGTTTTATGTGAAAAGGGGGAGAACAGGTGTTGACTTCGGTCTCACCAACGAAGGTGTTGACTTCGGTCTCACCAATGAAATATGTTGACTACGGTCACATTGCGAAATTTTGGTAACCGATTACAAGCGATGTCTAATGACACAACGTTTAAATTTGATTATAGTGTCTAAAGACACAGCGTGGAGAGTAGCGGATGGAGGGTTGACTTAGTAGTCCCACGGTGTGCTTGAGGATGGTGCGGGGAGTGTAGTGGATGGCTAATTAGGATTGGGTTTGGGGTTGCATCATAATTTTATAATTGTATGGACTTAATGATTTGAACATGAATGCTGATTTATTGAATGATAGTATTGTGTGCACATTGAGTCTCATTGACTCACCCCATTGTGGGAATTATTTTTCAGGAGATGAGCGATGTATGATATGGGGCATATGGGTTATATAAAAGGGAAGTGAATGTGGTGACCTAAGACCACGATAACTCGAATGTGGTGACCTAAGACCACGAATGAATTTATAAGACCACGAATTTTATAAGAGGCGATGAGCATGTCGACTACAATGATCGCCTTCGATGGTGTGTATGGGATGGAGGGTTGACTTAGTAGTCCCCACGGTGCATGATTGGTACGGGTGATGTGTAGCGGATGGCATCTAGGTTTGGGTTTGGGTTGCATCATATTGTTTAAATGCTTTATGTACATGTATGATTTGAAATGCCTGAAATTGTTAAGACTTAGTGTTTGTGTACACATTGAGTCTGTTTGACTCACCCCGTTGTGGGAACATTTTTCAGGTAACGATCAAGAATGGATCGGCCTAGAGGAGCTTAAAGGTGGCCATGCACAAAGAAAGAATTTATTTAATTTGGATTTTATTTCATTAAGTACTTTGAATTTATTTTTTTTTTGGGAATTATTTGATGTAATAAGGCCAGAGTAGAACTACTTTACTTTGCTTTTATTTATTAAGATTACAAACTTTTATTTATTAAAAGATTAAGTAAATTTATTTTAAAACAAAACCTAAACGTTTTGTCACCTAAAGTAAAGGATTTTAATAATGAAATAAACTTGTTCTCAACTCAAGCCGAACCCAAAACTACCTTTCTTTCAAAACACACAAGTTTTTCCTAAGTAACAAAAGAATTTGAAACGGTTTACACCAGGGAAGATACCAAATCCGGTCAAGGCTCGTGGGTCGGGTTTTGGGTGTTTCACAAATAATATATATTAAGGACAAACTTGTCCATGGCTGTCCACTAACTCATAAAATGGGTTATTTACCCTTTCAATACTTCATATTATAAAGCCATGCTCAAATTAGCACATTTCACTTTAGTATGTCACTTTTACCTTTTACGCGATTAAGTCCTTTTTCTAAATTAAACACATAAACGATAAAATTTCTCTACGAGACTTTCACATACATTAATTCACATATAATACACACAAAATATAATACTAAAATATTTCTCAAACTCGGATTCGTGGTCCCGAAACCACCATTCCGATTAGGGTCAAATTTAGTCTGTTACAGTAGTAGTACTTTTAGGTTCCTTGGGTTTGATAAGATATTCTTGCCTAAGCTATACTACTGTTCGATAGGTATGCTTGCCTCTATCATTGTTGCAGTCAGTCTACAGGTTCGATCACTCTTTTATAAATATTAAAACTAGACTATTTTGCTGCGATTATTAGGATACATATGACATGACATAAGATTCCAATATGTGATTTCATGTAAGACCATGTCTAGGACGTTGGCATCGATTTGAGATTTACGTGTAAGACCATGTCTGGGACATTGACATCATATATGATTTCATGTAAGACCCTATCTGGGACTGTGGCATTGATATTTAATTACATGTAAGACCTCGTTTGGGACGTTGGCATTGTACGAGCTTTTCGAGCTATCCGAGTATCCTTATTGATTCGAATGGTTCAACGGGCAATGTTGAGTTAAGATCAAATGTGAAATCGAGCTAAATAGTTCAGGTACCTGCAAAGTTAAATGTTCATGAAAATAAGGTAAGTATAGTACTTGAGATGATGATATGAACTATGCATGTTAAAGGTGTGTTCATTATGTAAATGAGATTGTTCATATTCGGCCAAGTTGAAATAATAATGCTAATGTTCATTTGATAATTTATTTGCTTATAACTTACTAAGCTATTTAAGCTTACGCTGTGTGTGTTTGTTCGTTGTTTTATAGATTTTGGAAAGCTAGTTATGAGCTCAGGGGTCGTCAAGGAACTCCGTCACACCATCGATCGTTATTTTGGTATTTTAAAAGCTTAAATTATGAACTTATGGCATGTATAGGCTAGCATATTTTTTGGTTGGTTTTGAAATTGTAAATATAAAGCCATGTGAAAATGGCTAGAAATTATGCTTATGTTTATGCAATTTTGATCATGATATAAGTTCATGTTGGGATTTACATTTCAGGGTACTTATGTGTGGTGTGCTTGATATATAAACCGGTTTGAGTAATGTCAATGCAATTGATGAATGTGTTTTCAGTTGTGGCTTAATTGGATAAGCTAAGTTATAAATATATCATTGCTTATGTAATTGGATTTGTTGGTGTGGTTTGTGGAGACAAAGAATGTTCATGAATTATGGTTGATTTGTTGGTTATTAAGTCAAGTATAATGTGTTTAATTAATATGACTATTTGGTTATAAAATTGATATAAATTTTTTTATAGTTAATTTGCTAGCCGAATAGATAAAAAAAACAAATTGGTTATGAAAATGACATTTTGGCATGATGCATAGCATATGAAATTGACATGTTTTGATTTGAAAATGGCACTTAGAAAATGACTAATGTTAGTCAAGTGAGTGGTGCATGAATTAGTTGTAAATATGATTAAAATTCAGTCATATTGTAATGCATGATTATGCTTATATTATTTTGTCTACTAAGCCGTGTGGGATAGCTTGATTTAGATTAATACACAAATGTGCATAACATGTGAATTGGTATAGTCATTAATTAGTAAATGGAATAGGATAGTATTAATTCTATAATTGTGCATAGAAATGGCTTTTGTTTTTAAGGTAATGTATGCATAATAGGATAGCATCAAAAGTATGTTCGGCTATGCTGTAATGTTACTATGTCGCATATGTGAATGCATATTAAGTAATGTAATATGATTTGATTAGTTTTAGTATGCGCATGTGCAGAAGTTGTAATGATATATGCTTGAATGTATTAATGTATGCACATGGAATTGTAGTGTAATAAGTTTTCTTATAATTTGATAAGTCGAACTCTATGAGTGAGATGTATGTATGGTTTGATTAGTGGATTTATAAAGCATGTGTAACATGACTTGTGGCAGGCTAGTTGATTCGACTATGTGATCAGAAAGTTGATATTAAAATGATTGAACTTTTGGAGCATAATTTGTATATGTGAAAGAGTTAAATAAACATGTTTTGATTTTGTTGGTTATGTGTTTAATAATAACTGAATGTGATTTATATGATTAATTTGATGGTTACTATTTAAATTTAAAATTTATTATTATAACTTTGTGCATGATTTGAATTGAATAACCATATTAAGTTGTGTTTTGATCGGTAATGCCTCATAGCCCTAATCCAGCGACGGATACAGATTAGGGGTGTTACATTACCCAAGTATTTTTCATAACTACGGGTCCTTACCAGAATAAGATCTTTTCCTTATCCTCTTTTCCTTGATGAACTAGGGCCCACAATGTAACCTCATAGTATCCACTCTTTCATTCCATTCTTTTAAGATGTTCCATTAGACATGTAGTACTCGACATACTATCTCCTACTCATGTCTTCCATGAAGGTTTCCACCTTTGGTAGATCAACAAGATCTTTACCATGTTTCACGGTCCTATCAAACTTTTTCTTTTCACTATTCTCTAGTGGACTTCATTGATAGACATCATATTACCCTTCGATCAAAGGGATCTCTCCCTCCTTTTCACACACAACTGGGTTGGGACGCTTCTTTGGTTCTACTCATCATTGCCTCTGGCGAATTCTCTTGTTTGAGTAAATTCTCTCAAAGAATTCTATTACTCTTAAGAATTCAATATACAATGGATGAACAAAGTGAGGGAGAGGCTTTCTATTTATAGTTAAGCTCCCCAAAATTGATGGTCTAGATTAAGTTACATCGAAGGACGAGATTAAGTCTATCCCTTAAATAAAGGGATTTACAAGATTACAATATCAAATCTAATCAAGTCTTTACAAGATATGATTCCTATCAATTTTCTAAGATTAGTTCCCATAATTACCAAAGTGGCCTATATTTCCATATCTGCATCATCGGGCGACCCATGCTTTAATCTAATAAGCTTCTCCATCAGTTCTTTGAATCGAGCCAGTTATTGTGGGCTAAACAATCCCCATCTAATTGATAGACCTCCATGGGGTGCATCTTGTGCTATGGTCATGGGCTTTTCGCTTTGGCCCATAATACTATATTGTGACTGATTGTGCATGTCATATAGCAACTTCTTCTATATGTTGGAAAATCGGGTTTGAAAAACGCAACAGAAAATAAGTTTAAGTGAAAAAATAGAGTTTTAATTTTTTTTCCAAAACTAGAACTTGGTTGTGATATCTAAAATAATAAACACTTAATCAAAATTGTACCTTTTAATTCTTCTAGGATGAACGCTTCGACCGAGTAGTCTTTTCTACTATCCTCAAACTCACGTTTGTCAAGTATGGGATCTTTTTGAATTAGAAAAATTTCCAAAAATTACTAGTGGGGTAATTTTGTAATTTTTCTAAAATTTGGGATCAAGTTGTAAATAAAAAAAGATCTTTAGAAATCTTTTGAAAATTTTCCAATTTTCGATTTCAGGTTCAATTTTCAAGTTCAATTTCCAATTGAGCCAATTGTCTGACTTGAAAATTGATTTCCAAAAATATCATATTTTTAATTAATTTGATTAATCAAGCAAAATTAATTTTCCCAAAAAAAAGCACTAAGATTTTCCAAAATTAATTTTTTAAAAAATTATTTAATCAAATTCTCTAGTTGAACAATTCTCGCGACCGCCCATTTTAATTCCACATTGAATAAATAGACTCAATTAAATTATTTCCAAAGTCATAGGATTTCCTTCTTATTCAAATGCAGTTTGATCGAGTTTTTATTAACTAGCGGAGGGACCAATCAAATATATACAATTAGGCTTTAGTAATTGTAATTGTGTCCAGAAGCATCGCTCAGGTAATTCAAAATTTACTTAATCATGGAGTTAGTCCACAAGAAGTACCATAATTGAAAACTCCTTATTGTATACTATTTACGAAAGCAATTCATCCAATTGTTTTTTCCAATGACCTTGACATGTGTGTGTTACCCTAATATGATATCCTTGATTCATTTGAGTCAAATTCGTTCACTCAATATAATCTTATTTTATCTTATTGTCACCATTGTGTCTTTTTAATGATTAATATGATCATTGTCAATAATGATTGTGATAAATTGCTCGTTCGAAAACAAGCAACCAGTGGCCATGTTCCATATTTATCAATCCAGACAATGCTAATGAAAGGATACCGTTAACTCTTTAATTGAGATATGAATTCCATTGTTGCTAGTAAATCCATGTCATACACAAGTCATGTACCCAACTTATCTGTTATGGGCTTGATCATCTTTACAGCATAAGTCTCCACTTATATCAAAGCACATGAGTTGCATACGCATGGTTAGTGGCTAACTCAGGATTTAGGTAAATCATACCATGAAAGTCAAAAGTGAATTAATTCACAAACAGATTTAGAATTAATTCATCTTGGGTCTAGTCAAATGTATTATTCTTCCAATGTGTACATCTATGTCTCTACCCGTAGAGTCAACTACTTTGATAACCAAGACTAGTCATCTCCCCAATTGGAATTATAGACAACATAATAATCCTTTTAAGTATTTGAATCAAATGCTCATTTTGATTCTTTAACAGTATTAAAAACTCGTTTAGATTGCCTACTAAAGTAAGTTTTCTTTCTCGCAAAGTAAATGTTCTTATAATGCCACTTATCATTAGTTTGAACTTAAACAATCAATTAGCTAATATTTGCTTGTCACAATTTTACTATGCATGCAAAACATAAAATATAGAAACACAAAGGACATAATAGTGAAATGTGAAATTAACTTTATATATTTATTCATCGTTCAAATAAATAGAAAACAATTACATGTTTACTACAATATGGGAACATTTCCCAACAGTATATACCTTGGCAGGTCTCCTAGTTTACTAATCTGCACACTTTGCATGTTGCCATAGCCAAACTATGGTCTTCATAGGTAAACCCATGTTTAATGTCCCGAAGGACTATCCCATTTTTACTGTCCTGGTGGACTACACTAGTTGCCAAATTCGAGCTATGGTTTTACACCGTAATCCCCATGTTTAATGTCCTAGCGGACTACACTTGTTGCCATAGCTGAGTTATGGTCTTACACCTTAATCCCCCATGTTTAGGGTCCTAGTAGACTACACTAGTTGCCATAGCCGAGCTATGGTCTTAACCCTTAATCCCCATGTTTAACATCCTAGATGACTGCACTGATTATCATAGTCGAGCTATGGTCTTACACCTTATAACCTCTTTTGAGGTGTCGCCCTGTAGGACCTGGATACTATTGCACTGTGTCACCCTATAGAACTTGTAGACCATCATCACGGTGTTTCTATATGGGAACTATAAATAGTTGTCATGGTGTCGCCCCAAATGACTAGTCGATAATCATTACCACGATTTCATTCTATTGTGCCATTAGTTAACCATTGTCATGATGCCTTCTTACTTCCTTAATTCCCATTTCAATCTGCCTTTCTTCTAGTACGCCAAACCATTTCAATCCACCCATTTCTCCATATACCCCATCAAGGTACAATTCCTCTGTACTTCATATATATAATAAGCATGTAATTCACACAAAAGCAAGATGCTATTTACAAACACACAATACGCTAAATATTCAAACAACATGTGGTAACCACCAAACAATCAACAATCATTCTTACAAGTATTCTATAACATCCCGAAATTGGGCCTAGTAGGATTGGGCCGATTGGGCCTTGGGCTTTAGGAAGAAAATTTGAGTATTATTTGTGTTGGCTCGGGTATGAATCTTGTGTGTTAGCATAGTCTTGTGAAGGCTTGATTTTATTTAGGAAGCTAGAATAATTTTTAGTATGGTTTATTTAATGAAGTGGATTAAGTGAACTTGACACTTAAGTTAATTTAAGTGTTAGATTCTAGCACATGAGGAGTTAGTGGCAAGGTGGTTATGATGCTTGAAGGGTTGCTTGAGGGAAGAGGTTCAAGTTGCATGGATTGCATTTAGAAGACTTTATTTTTATGTAGCTTTGCATTAAATGTCGGTCAAACCTTATTTATGATAGGTTGGACTCTTAACTTTTGGTAAGTTGAATATTGGTTTATGGAAAGCTTGAAATTAGGGATAAGAATCTTAAGGTTATGGTATGATGAGGGACAAAGGCATGGAATATGGAGGATGTTTTGGAAAGTAATCCTAGGCCTTTAGTGCATGTATGTGGATGGTATGGGTGTCTAGGGGATGGCGAATGTTGTTAGGTGGCTTGGGGGAATAGTTGGTCAACCTTTGCTTTTGTGCATCTTTTGTATTGTTTTCTTTCTCCAAAACTCCCTCCTTGACCGAATGTGTGCTATGCTTTTAGTGCAAAATTCCTTTTGGTTTTAGCCTTATTTTTTGGAACCAAATCCTACTTTTTCTTTCTTTCATTTTATCTTTTGAAACCGAAACAATATTGGTACTTTTGTGCACTTTTCTTTTTGGCAAGAGAAGGAGTTGGTAGAATCTCTTAACCCCATTTTCTCTCTTATTCTTTTCTTCCTTTTGGTCAAACTCTCCTCTCCAAACTCCCTTTTCTTTTCTCCATTGTTGCTAAAATCAAACTCTCTCTCTCTTTCATTCTCTTTTCTATTCACATATTTTCTTCTCTCATAACCAAATTGCGAAACTCCCTACTTCCTTTTAGTTTTAATCAATCGAATATTCAAGGGTAGACTCTCTTTGGTTTTCTTCAATCGATTTTGGAAAAGAGTAAGTATTCTTGGCGATTTTCCTATTATTTCTTTCTCCTTTCTATATCACTTTCTTGTGGACATAAGCGAATCTTTGGGCATTGGTTTGCAAGTTTCTAATCATTCTAGGAATCGATTTCAATTAGGCTCATTGGGACTTCTAAACAATCGATCTAAGCCCATTCCATTAGCAATTGAAGTTGGTAAGTCAAGTGGTAAGGATTCAATATTCTTTAAGTTGGTTGAGAAAGCCTAAGGCTATTGGGATTAAGATTTGATGTTGGCGAATGGTCTTGATTAAAGTGTTGTGGTTTGGCCGAATGTAGGACAAGGTGATCTAGTGTGGTAGATCGGTCTTGAGATTTAGCCGATCTGTGCCAAAAGGTGCGTAGTTATCGTGACTTGTCTCTTGATTGTGTGTATGTGTTATATTTATGTATATGTGATATGATGTTAATGGTAGCCGAATTAAGGGCTAAGATTGTGAATACCGTGGTGGGTGATCGAATACTGTGTCGTTGATTTACGATATTAAATGGTCATTGATGAATATATGAAATGTGATGGCATGTGATGCATTATTGTTCAAGTGATATGTTGCCATGATATACATATTTGCATGGGACTTGGGATGTGACTATCGAAGGAAAAGGTGTACATTATGTACGTGGTCTGATGTTAGCCTTGTGCTACATTGGCGCTTGATGGTGGCTATGTGCTCCATCAAGAGAGGTGTTGGCTTGGTGCCCATCTCGACGGATGATAGCTGTGTGCATCACCGTAGATTGAGGATGACCTCGAGTCACCTCGTGGATACAGATATGTGGATCACTATGTGATCGGTGGCTTAGCCACGGCCTTGGGCAGTGAGTCTGCCAAGGTAAGATATGAGGATCATTATTTGATCGGTGGCTTAGCCACGGCCTTGGGCAGCAAGTCTGCCAAGGTAAGATATGTGGATCACTATGTGATCTGTGGATTAGCCACTACCTTGGGTGGAGTCTGCTAAGGTAGGAGTAACGGATGGACTCTAGGTTGGGTTGGGCTTCATGTTACATATTTATGCATTTTGCATGACTATTTATGTGGATCAATGTGGATATGGGCCAAGCCCAACATGTGGAATTATGTGGATATAATGCCTTATCATTTGATATGTGATTGATGTGTGGATATGGGCCAAGCCCATACGTGGAGGCATGTGTAATAACTATGCCTTCGAGTCTGCATTTGACTCACCCAATTTTTCTCAAACCTTTCAGGTGATGCATAAAGCTTGGACCGGGTTGGAGTGGATACGAGGTGGCCCATGCAGAAATGGATTCTCTTTATACAATTTATGTTTCAGTATTTTAAGTATTTAATTTTTTGTAATAAGGGCCATTTTAAGTATTTAAGGACTTTTATTATGTTTTAAGTTGGTTTGTCGATTATATTATTATTTGAAAATGTTTTATTTTAAACAACTTAGTTTTACTTGAAATTTTAATTACATAATGTTTTAGTAAAGACAACAAAATTTTATGTTTTTAATTCTAAGTCAAAAGTTTTTCAAACGTTTTTCGCAGTGGCATTTCAAATTCGATCATAGCGAATGGGCCGAGTTTGGGGTGTTACATATTCACATAAATTTACGAGATTATGCATCCATATCATACCTATTCATCACTTTTATTCACACAAACATGAAGGTAATTCAACCAAAATCACAACATCATTGATCACCCAAAAGTAGAGTACAAAAACTCACATTTAATCCTTTCCTCACTCCTTATCAGCTTAGCTTATTCCTAGGCTAAAGCCTCCTTTGTCCAGACAGCTAAGCATGATAATCGGTTATCAATTAAATCGAAGTTATTCAACCTTAAACCCAAAACTCAATTTACAAAAACTTATTAGGACCCTTTACTTTCTCCTTACTCAAATCCTCGAGTATAGAAGGATAAGAAAGCTTACCAATTACTTGATTCCTTTACTTCTAGACTTCGATTCTCACGACTATGACTTCATATAGAGCTCTTCTAAGTTCTTTTCTTCTCCTGAGCAACCGAAGAAGATAAAATAGTAAAAGAAAGAAATTTACAGACTGAGTTAAAGAGGATTTTTCTTCTTTTCTAGAATGTCCTCTTTCACATATACATATATCTCCTAGACACAATCCCCCAGCCCTCTTAACCAATCATCGACAATCATTATGTCTCCCATTATGGAACCGATCGGTTCCATCCTAATCAAACCGTAATTAGAATCGAACAATTTACTCAATGGTTCACAATTTTCCCAAAATTCCTAATAGAGTTTGCCAACTTACCATACGCTCAATTAGGTACCAAATTTCCTCATTGATTGGGTCCTCAAAGATATCCGGATGTGACACTTTTGATACCAACTCAATTAACAACATTATTAATATATATTCAATGATGAAGATAATAAATTGTGTATATTCAAATAAAATGTATAAAATATATCAAAATAAAGTTTTGATTGAGTGGTAAATTTAAGAGTTTATTAATTTAATTAGCATAGGTTCAAATCTCACCACATGCATATTTTTATTGGTTTATGTTAAAATGAAAAAATTAAAATACTCAAAAATATAACTTTTTGTAATTAGCGAAAGGCATTATCGTAATTTCTTTAACCAAGTCACCAACTCAAGAAACACTTAATAAATAGTATAGATACAATTAATTGATGTAATAATGTCTGCATAATAAAATTAAAATACATTAAAATTAAGGGTAAAATACCAATATATACAAAAAAATAAAAAAATTATGGAATTGGGCGGTTCTTGAAAATTTACGGAAAAGGGCAATTTCCCATCAAAACTCTTCCATGTCAACAGCATTTTGAGGAATAGAAAGCGCTCCTTGGGGATGCTGCTTGCCACATCAGCAAAAGCGCTCTTACGTGGACGTTTTGTTGATGTGGCATAAAGCACGCCCCTAGGGGAGCGCTTTACCCTTTCCTCGAATATTAGATATTTATTTATAAAATTAAATTTCCAAAAAAATAAACAAATTCTATTTTATAAAAGATATTAAAATTAAATTACAAAACATATAAGAAACTATTATTTTATTAAAAAATTCTTATTTATTAAATATATTAAAACTAAATTACAAAAAATAAAAATAAAGAAAACTTCTTATTTATTAAATATATTAAAACTAAATTACAAAAAATAAAAAATAAAGAAAACTAATTATTTATTAAATATATTAAAACTAAATTACAATAAAATAAAATAAAAACAACTTCTTATTCTATTACATATATTAAAATTAAATTACAATAAAAATTAAACAATTTCTATTTTATTAAAGATATTAAAATTAAATTACAATTAAAAATTAAACAACTATTATTTTATTAAATATATTAAAACTAAATTACAAAAATAAAAAATAACTTTTATTTTATTAAAAAATTCAAATTAAATTACATAAAAAACAACTTCTATTTTAGTGAAGATATTAAAATTAAATTACAAACACAAATAAAAACAACTTTTTTATTAAAAATTAAAAAATTTATTACAATTTAAAAAATAAAAAAGCCCATCCGAATCAATGTTGATGTCGGTTGGAATCAGTCCCACACGAGGGCGGTCGGCGGTTACGCGCTGGATTCCTCCTTCTAGCTTCCGGTGGGGGTTGTGGAATCTCGGGTAGGGATTAGGTTCCTCCAAAGACTGGTGCAGTTGTGGGTGTTGCGAGGATGACCCACCTTGATAAAATAATGACCCCGGAGGTGTTTTCATAAACCACGGCGAGGGTGTCTGAATCCCGTATGGCGAAGGATGCTGGTAGAAAGAAGTGCTCCCTGACGGCGCCTCCTGTGATCCCTCACGCGCGATGGCCTCAAGATCGGCTGGCCAGCTAGAGTAGTCGGGACCTGGGCTGGGACTTGGGAAAGGAAACATATATGGTTTAGGATACATATAAGGGGTAGGGTACGCACCTGGCATAAAGGGTAAAGGTCGTGATGTCGGTGTCGTCGATCGAATCGATGAGCCGATGATCGTGTGGGCGCTTGTTGATGGGCCCGGATGGTGTCTTTGGCCGTTGATGGCCGAATCTCATCACCCTTTCTCCTTGGATTTAAGGGGCCCTGACGTTCCCTTTGTTGATGAAGTTGTCTTCGCCTCTCTTCTTCTGACAACAAATACGGCTTACCATGGATCCTAAACCGTGGCATGTATTCCAGTACGCACGCTAACTCCAGAACGATGATCGATTCCCGATTAGGTAAATAGTCATATCGGTTCTCCCACGTCTCGATATGTGCTGACCAAAATCTTGGCCAATCCATGTGCAACTGCCGTAAGTCCACTTTGTGCTCATCATCAAGCACCTTAGGTGGCATGGGAATCGGTTGCCGAAATCCAAATTGTTGCAGAACCAGATCTGACTGTTGCATCTCCACGGTCGCATAGGTGATCAATGGGACCTTCACCTGCCAACTGTTCGAATTTCGCAAGAATTCCTCCGGAATTACTGCCCGAATTTCTGAATCCTCATACGGTGTCCATTGAAACTATATTAACATTACCAAAATATTAGTTATATACATAATACTAGACACTAAATACAAAATACTAAATTATAAATATGAAATTCAAAACTTACTTCTGATTCCGACCGTTGGTCCAATAGAAGCCGTATATCTATAAGCGAGGTAGGTATTCCAGCATGACTCGCCGAATGGTTCCACCTAATTAAATAAATTTTTAGCATACAATTATACTATAAATCTACGTAATAATTGTAAAATATAACATTAAATTTACCTCATTATCAGTGGGAATGAATATAGGTGGTCGAGTCGAGGACGTAAAAATAGAAATCGAAACCATGCCCATGACTGCAGTAGTGATAGGAAACCTCCGATTTTCGCTTTACTCGGCCACGTCGCCCCACACATCTCCCAATACAACCTCGATAGCACGGCAGACCCCCAACTCAATTCACCGGCTGCTCTAAAATCAACAAGTTTCAGTCGCCATCTCAAGTGTACGAGTTTTCTAGAAAGGTCCGGCATCAGATAGCCTCCAATTATCTGAAGAATGTATGCCCGAGCATGCCATATTCGCTCTATTTCGGTCGAACCCTCATTAGGCTCCGAGAATGTGTATCGTAACCAGGCCATCTCAATCCGACCTCCATAAATTTTATCCGGAATGGCACCCGTAAGCTTGTAGCATACTGACCATCCAATCACCGAAGTTGCGGAACCGGTGACTCGACCTGGCCCATCCGGCAATCCCAATCAGAATCGCACATCTTCCAGTGATGGTACACTCTCGCATGGAAGATGAAAAGTGTGCGCCTCGGGTCTCCACCTCTCTATCAATGCACTGATCAAAGGCGGCTCCAACTTGAACCCCCAGCCTATCGTGGCCACCTGCCAAAAACTCGCTTCCCGTAGGTAATTCTCGATCAACGGCGATTGGGCACCATGCATGTTGCAAGTATAACATTCCAACACCGATCTACAAACTGTTTAAAAAATTATAAAATAAAAATTAATTAAAATTGCATAATTGTAAAAAATATTAAATAATATTAAAAAAATTAAAATTAAAACTTACCATTTTCATTTGCTCGACAGAGATGTGCTTGTTGTCTAGACGAAGTAATTCTCCGGCCATTGTAATACGATCGAAAATTTTAAAATTTTCCAAAAAAATATATTAAAAAAATTAAAAAGGGCTTTTTTGTAAATAGTAAAGGACTATTTTGAAATTTGATAGTAAATTTCAAGGACTTTAAGAGAAATTTGAGAGAAAATATAGAGAAGGATTAAAGTGTGAAAAAAATAAAAGGGTTGGGGGTTTTATAGGTGAAAAAGTTGACCGTTGGGCCCAACGGTCAAAAAAATTTGACCTCTGCCAAAGAAAGCGTCCTCGGTAGCGCTTGTTGGAGAGTTTTCTCAAAACGCGTTGATGTGAACGCATTTTGAGAGGAAACGGCCCTTTTCCGTAAATTTTCTAGAAAACGGCCCAATTTCGTAATTTTTTAATTTTTTTGGTATATTTAGGATATTTACCCATTGTAAGTACTTCCCTCTCATCCTTTATTTGGGACAAATAAGATTATTTGGACACGTACAATGGCGGGATATTTTTTTGTCAAAAGCATCATTTGGTCTTTAAAAGAAAATTATTGGAATCCTAAAGATGTGTTCTAGAAATTTACGTAGAAGCTTCAGGGACCACATAGAGTCAAGTTTTTTACTTTAGCTTGCTTCTAAGCAAAAGGTTCTCACTAATACGAACGTGTGTGGAAAGGAGTTGGGAGCAATAGTTCTTACTCACTTTGCGGTCATGATACAGAGGATATTTTGCACGTGTTAACTTGATTGTTCGACAGGAAAGGAGGTGTGGAGACAAGTCATTCCCAATGACCAACATAATAGTTTCTTTTCTGCGAATTATCGACTTGGCTAACCTCCAATCTTTGTTGTTGCACGAGATTGCCTAGAAGAGAGATAGCTCGGTCCTGTCTTTTTGGAATAATTGCTTGGTGCATATGGAAGAATAGGAACCTTTTTATTTTCCAAGGTATTTCTTGGAGCATCCTTAAGATTGTTAAAATTTCATATACTTAGGCACAATACTATGAGTTAAATCATTATAAAGATAAGTCAAATGTTTGTATCTCTAGTTCTTTGAACACCTTGTCAGAGAATTGGGTGCACTTGTTCACTAATGGTGCGGTTGATCGAGGATCTGGAGCAGCATCTATTGGTGGAGTGTTGCAAGATTAGAATAGGAATTGGATTCTAGGCTATAACCGATTTCTTGGAAAATGTAACTTCTTTAAGGCCGAACTTTGGGGTATTTTGGATGGCATGATTACTTTACTTAGTAATGGCTTTAATAGAGTTGTGATCCATACTGATAATTTAGAAGTAGTTCAAGCCTTACAAGATAATTTACTAGAGGATTCGGGCATTACAATTCTCAAGAGAGTTCAAAGGATCATGAGTACGGAAGGGTGCTGGCTGATTCGACATGTTCCTAGAGAAGATAATTGTGTTGCTGTTTGTTTAGCTAAATTAAGCTTAGAAGGGAGGACAAGTCTCCAAGTTTATGACGAGTGTCCTCGTGATACTTGAGAAGTTCTAATTCAAGATAATGCTAGGGGAGCTATTGATCAACTTAATTTGATGTAATCTTTCCTTATTTGTTTGTTTCACCAAAAAAAATAATTAACCAATTAATTCTAATATCAATTAAGTGATAATTAAGACGTTTAGAATTCTCACAACAACAAAGGTTAATTTCAAGGACAGATTTTTCTAAGTGTTCAAGAGACTATCGGCTAATTTTATTGATTCATATTTCATAAACACACTCGAGGTATGATTTGTGATTACCCTTATATTTAAATATATTTATGTTTATGCTAATTATCTTAAACTATAAGGGAAAAATAATGTAAATTAATATTAAATAGAAGAAAGAAAAATTATTAATATAACACATTTAAAAATATGTAAATTAATATTTTAATATAAATATTATAATAGGCCAATTTTGGCCTAGCCCAATTAACCCAAAATGAACCCAGATTAAACAGTCCAGTTTTTTTAGCAAATGGCCAAAAGGCCCAAAGCTAATTTTCAGCAAATGAACAAAACGGAAACGCTAGCTAGCTTTTTGCGCCGCAACAGCCTCCAACGCCGCTCCTCCCACGTCAGCCTCCTTACGTTGCCACAACTGGCCTTTTCCGTACCTGCAAATAAGACAAGGGACGCACAACAGCACAGAGACAAAAAAAAAAGTAACGAAAAAACAAAATAGGATGACAAAGCAACAAAAGCAATACAAAAGCAACAAAAAAAAAAACAGATCAGAGGTTGATTTTATCTTCTTTTTCTTTATATTTTTTTTTTTTTTTCTCTTCGAAACTATGTATATACATGTAAAGATTTTTGTTTTTTTTTTGTTTTTTTACTATCCACATACATTAAAATACAGCATACAAAAAAGAAAAGAAAAGAAAAAGAAAACGTACCTGGAGGGTCCAACCACCGCCACGGCGGCGCTGATGGCGGCGGACGGCGTCGATCGAATCCAAAACTCTCACCGGACCGAGGCCAGATGCGGAGGGCTAGAGAGCAAAGAAAGGCTCTCGAATTTTTTTTAAGGGTGCTGCAAAAATGAAATTTTTTTAGAAAAAAATTAGCTTTTATAAGCGATTAAAACGGTGACGTTTTAGGCCTTAGTCCCTTACGCCAAAACGACGCCGTTTAGGCCATGACCCAATCCGACTGACCCGACTCGCCTAGGATCCGCGTTTTTTTAACGAAAGGGTTATTTGCGTTTTGGCCCTTCTGCTTTTTCAACCATTTTCAATTTAGTCCTTTTTGTTTTATTTCCTTTAATTTTACCCGATAATTTTGCTATTATTTCGTTTTAACCCCTTAATGGAATGACGTCGTATTGGAGGATAAGGGAAAATTTTCCTTTTGACCCCTCCTTGTTATTCTCGTATTCGGATAGGTCTTTCTCCTTTCTTTTTATTTCTGATTTTTACCCAGACTTTTGTTTTAAGTTTAACTTAATCCCTTTTTTAGTTATCTTTGCAATATTATTATTATTATTATTATTATTATTATTATCACTTTTATTATTATTATTATTGTTACTATTATTTATTTATCTTTTACTATTATTATTCGCTTATTATTATTATTATTATTATTATTTTAATTTTGTTACTACTATTATTACTTTTTACTATTATTATTGCTATTATTTTTATTATTATTACTATTATAATCATATTTTCTCTTTGTATTTTTTTACTTATTATTTTTCTTTTCGCTTTTTATTAGTTTATTTTATTTTATTTTCGTCCTTATTTTTGTTATTCACATTAATACATTTATTATTCTTTCATCATGCATATTTGTACCTGTAACAACCCAAACCCGGCCCATTCACTACGATCGAATTTGAAATGCCACTGCGGAAAATGTTTGAAAAATATTTTGACTTAAAGTAAAACATAAAATTTTGTATGCCTTTAATAAAATATTGGGTATGTAAAATTCCAAAATTAAATTAAGTTATTAAATTTAAAACTTTAAAATAATTTATCAAAGTACAAATTTACTTTTTAAAAGAAACATTCCTAATATTAACTTAATCATCAATCCACCTTAAAACATAATAATAAAATTAAACACTTATAGTGGCCTTATTACAATAATTAAATATTCCAAGTACTGAATTATAAAATAACTTAAAACAAGTAAAACTTCTTCTGCATGGGCCACCTCGTATCCACTCCAACCCGGTCAAAGCTTTATGCATCACCTGCGATGTTGGTAAAAATTTGGGTGAGTTATATCAGACTCAGTGCATAGTTATTTCACATGTCTCCACACATATGGGCTTGGCCCATATCCACACAGTCCACATAATCAGTCATGCAAAAAATGCATCCCAACCCAACCTAAGTCCCTCCGTTACACCTACCTTAGCAGACCTGCTGCTCAAGGCCGTGGCTAATCCACCGATCACCTAAGTGATCCCACATAGCTTACCTTGGCAGACTTGCTGCACAAGGCCATGGCTGAGCCACCGATCACATAAGTGATCCCACATATCAATCAGTCCACGGTGATGCACGCAGCTATCAACCGCCGAGATGTGGCACCTAGCCAACACCTCCCTTGATGAAGCACATAGCTAACATCAAGCGCCAATGTAGCACAAGGCTAACATTAGACCACGTGCACAATGTACACCCTTTCCTTCGATAGTCACATCCTAAGCCCCATGTATCATGCCACAATATCATTAAAATAAGCATACATCACATGCCATCTCAATTTCATACACATACCATAGGCAAATTAATGTCATAAAGCACTGACCTGATAAATCGATTACCCATTATGGGTATCCACCATCCTAGCCCTTATTTCGGCTATCATTCACACTATACACATATTCATAATAATACATTTAAACATTCATTTAAGCATTCAAGAGATAGTGCGATAACTATGCACCTGTTTGGCACAATCGATCAAATCTCGAAACTCTACGTCTAAACGATTTGCACCAAACCTTGTCGAATCCTCCTACACAACCTTTTGTCAAAATTGACTAACACCAAAACCAAATATGGCCTATAGTCGAAAGTCACTACTGCCTTACCTTACGGATCTAAATCCCGAAAACCACCACTTGCCTTAAAAGTTATCGAAATCCCTATATGCCACATGTTAGATTCGGCTATACACAATAAATCCATATAAAATGGCCCTTCGCCGAATAGCACATACCACTTACCTTGATCACTGCAAATCTCGTAAACCTCCTTCACGCTAGCTGTACAACCATGAGACTAAAGCTTAATGAACATTCGCCATCCACATGATCAAGGCCTAATCCTTGTTTCGCACACCAAAGGAAGAGAAGGAAAATCGATTGATAATGAAAGAACACTTACCACTACACACGTTGCTTTGAAGAGAAAGAATCACACTACCGCTTTTGGCTTTTTAAGACTTGCGACAAGAAATACTAATAAGGCTATCTTTAGTTTCGGCTATGGCTCTTCAGAAGTGAGTTGAAATATTCGGCTAACACAAAAATAAAGAAGGAGCTTGGGAAAGGGATATAGGTTCGGCCAAAATAGACAAAGAAGAAAAGAAGAGTTTGAAGAACTTTGGCAATGGTGACAAGGGGAGAATTCAGCTTCAAAAGAAAAGGGAGGAAAAAGAGAATTCTCTTGACTTAGATTTCGGCAATAGAGATTAAAAGATGAACAAATAATTTTGGCACTTAATCCCCCCACTACATAGCCGAAAATACCCACCTACAAAGTCCCTTGGCCAGCCACCATGTGCTCACTTATCAAATCCCAAATTAATCTCCCATTATCACTTCATTTAAAATTAATAAAAGTAAGCCACCATTATCTCTTCTATATTTATCTCACACACTCAAAATAAATAAAATAAATCCTCATTTTATCCCTTATCTTCTCTTATCTTACCATTAAAATAATAAAAGAAAAATAAAATATAATCACCACTATCCTAGCCACAATTAAAAAATAAAACAAGCCTTATCTCATCCTTCCCAAGGTCTATGTGCCATCCAACACATCCTTCCTCACGACGCCAAAAGCCAAAAATAAAACCACCTCCTTGCGGCCAACAAGGTTCGAACCTCTTCCTCCTCGAAGTTCTTGGTGATCAAACAAGTCATCTATCCGAAGCAAGGATACTTGTTTTGATCGTCACTATTCATTGGCGGTAGTCTATGCACATCCGCATAGTACCGTCTTTCTTCTTTACAAAGAGTACCAAGGCTTCCCCAAGGCGTAAATACTTGGCCTCGATAAAACCTCGGTCCAATAACTCCCGGATTTGAGCCTTAAGCTCCACTAATTCTTTAGGTGCCATCCTCATGCGGAGCAATGGATACCGCGCGCATTCCGCAATGATCAATCCCGAACTCTACCTCCCGATCCGTGGCAAACCCTAAGCTCTTCAGAAACACATCCACAAATTCCCTAACTCGTCTGAACGGTCTCCACAGTGATCTCCTTAGCCTCCAAGGCATACACATGCACCATATATGCTTGCAACTTTTTCGACCATTTCCTCGACTTTCAGGCGAGATACCAAGTTGGATGATAGTTTCTCCTATTACCGATCGTAACTACTTCATCACCTCACCTGTGTTTCAGAACCATGCGCTTAGCCGCATAGCCTAACTTCACCGATACTTACCCACCATCCATTCCGAGAATTAGATCGAACTCCCGAATGGCGCTCCATCGATCGACCTCAAATACTACCCTTGGAGTTCTAGAGGTACGCCTCTATACGTTTATCTACCACTACTGAGTGACCTAGAGGGCTTATTACGGTCATCCGCCTAGAAGATATCTCGAGTCTAAATCCATTGTCTCTACTATACCATCGGCAACATAAGAGTGTGTAGACCCCACATCAATTAAAGCAAGATAAGGAGAACCAAAAATCAAAAACGTCTGCGGTGATGACGCCCGGGTCGCCGCCTCTCCTCCTCGGCGCCGCAAAGATATACCAAACCAGTCGTTCGCCTCGAACTACTCGCACCTCCGCCGGTGCTCCATGGCCCCGACCGTAACTATTACCTCCTCGCCATTACCTCGCCCCCTCTGCGGCGGTCCATTATTTCAGATCGACATTACCGATTCTCGGATCAATTCTAGCCAACTTGCGCGACGGTCCCTCACACGGTGGTCCAACGAGCCACACTCAAAACAACCCTCGCCATCACCCAAGTGACCTCCCGGTGAGCCTTTCCACAATGGTTACATCAAGGCGGTCCCTCGCTTAGCAAGAACAAACCTACCCGACCGATTCGCCCACTCGGTCTAGCCCTCTTGCCGATTACACCGATGACCCGAAGACCCAAAACTTCTTTTATGACGGTTCCTATCCATACCGCGCTCACAGACTCTTTAATGCCCTCGGCAACTTTCGCTTTTCAACCGAACCGCAAATTCACGCTCCTGCTGGGGCGCAATCAACAATCTTAACTCGTCTCGCAGGCCATCCTTGAAACGAACGCACCTTTCCTCTTCAGTAGCCACCATACCCCTGGCATACCGACTCAAACCTTAAACTTCTACCATACTCCGTCTGATTTGTTCCTCGACTAACCTCGTAAATGCTTTCCTCCGCTCATTTATGTAGTTAGCTCTGACGATTTTTTCCGATAAGCGGCCAAAAATAGTCCCAAGTCGATCTTCCATTGCAATATTTATCACGGACCGTGAGCCACCACTGATATGACTCATCTCGGAGAAGTGATACGATCCCCTTTAATTTTTCTTCGGCCGTTAAGTCCAGATCGTCCATGATCCGCTCGTCGCGCTTCACCAAGATTCAAGCAAAGGCTAGAGCAACACCGAGACACCGGAAGAATTCACCCCATTCGCCTCAAGTCGCCAGCACGATTTCCTAGCTCCCACGCCCCCACCCGCTCAGCCTACCCTCTCTAAAACCCGCAAGATCGCTTGTGATATCAGATCATCGCCGGTCTGTTCTCGAACTCACCACCTCCACCTGGTGGCGAATCCCAGATCTAATTCTCTCAACCCCGCCTGAACCTACGGGCTCGTAAGCGATCATCCTATCATGCGACCACGCCCACGACCACGCCCACCTCGGGTACTCATGACTAAATCTTGTCGATTAAAGAATTTTATGTATCGCTTATTATTCCACTATTTTTAAAGCAAAGTTTTATGAATTTTAAAGAAGCTTTGTTTTCATGAGTCCTGAGTCCTATTAGTCTCGATCTCTAAAGTAGTCTTACTAACCATCCAATCATGTCAATCACAACAAATAGTACGGTACTTACCGGGCGAATCTGGTGCCGGTGACTCGGTGCCATGCCCTTCAACTCATACTTTTAAAACAATATACTGGAAAATTTTAGTTTTAAAACATTTTGGGCCTCGGGCCCACAGCCGAGCTTTTGAACTTGGCTCTGATACCATAAATGTAACACCCCAAACCCGGACAAAACACCACGTCCGAATCGGTATGTTACGGGAAATATGTTTGTGAGAGGTTAAATTTTTCGCTAAAAGCCGAGTGAAACATGTTGTATTTCAAGACAATTTGAGTAGACTTGTTTGAAATCGATGGAGTATGTGAAACCCGAGATTTTTTTTGAAATCTTAACTGATGTGTGGCTAAATGAGTTTAAACCATTTAAACCCTAATAGTTTCTTAGTGTTACTTAAAACCTTATTAGACTTAGGAGTAATACAAGTTTGATTTGAAAATCATTTGAATTTGCTTATCAGTAAAGACATAGTTAATACCCGATGGTATGGTTTAAAACACATCATGCTATAATTTTGAAATCATTATCTTTCCAAGTTTTAGTAAAATTTATACCAACTTGTTTTGTTAAGGCATATTAAAAATCTAATTAAAACATAAACATTACCAAAACATAAATTAAAGGCCCTTTTACAAATCCAATATAAAACCCAAATAAAATAAATAAACTAAAGTACCCAAATTCAATAGTCCTTTATTAAAGCATGGCATGTGCACCTCGAGTCCATCCCGGCCCATGTCGCGCTTCACGAGTCACCGAAATGTCAAAGGAGAGGGTGAGTCGAATGACTCAAATGTGTAAATCCCGCCCCAAGAACAACATGCTAACACACATCATACAAAGCAACATAATTAATGCAACCCGATCCTAACCATCCATATCGCTTTTCTACCCCGTGTGGTACCAAACCACCGGTGGTGCCAAACCACTGTGACATATAGTCACAATGTGTTACTAAAACACTTTGGTGTCCCAAAGACACAATATCCGTCAATGTGGTGCCAAACCACCGTGTCCCAAAGACACGCTTGTGCTACTAAAGCACCGGTGACCAAGTCACAAATCCGATGATGGGGCCAACCCATCGTGTGATACCAAATCACTAGCGACGATCCCATATCTCAAGTGGGGCCAACCCACGGTGGTTAAACCACGGGGACAAGTCGCAATGAGGTGCCAAACCTCCGTGACCCAAAGTCACAAAGTGTGCTACCAAAGCACCGGTGCTCGTCAAGACAAAATATCACCGCTCCCTCCACTCGTATCACCCATCAACATACCATACTCATGTAATCATGTATATCATATAATCATGCATATCATGCTATTATGTAACCTCATATCCCATGTCACATATAACCACGACCATGGTATCACATAGATCATCAATAAACTCATAATAATAATAATCGACTTACCCGAGTCCGTAATCATACCCATTAGGGTATCATATCAATCATCACTGCTTTCATTAATCATCACACGTGTTATTAATCATATTACTAAATGTAAGTGTGTTAGTTTACACACCAATTAAGGGAGATTCTAATACTATGAACCGATCTAAGACCCTCGACCACCTCGGCAACTTTGATCCTTACCTTATCCTGGATTTGGTTTCCTACCAAATCCGAACCCAACGGTGGTTCTTTCAGAAACTGCCTTCAACAATGGTGTCTCCCTACACAATCGGCACACCCAGAGAAAGAAAACTCCTTTAGCACGCTCCTTAGATCCGGATGTCCCACTACCAAGCGATTGGAACCAAGCTCCCAACACCACCAAATATTCGGCCAACACAAGGAGGATTCGGCTAACTGGTTTTGGAAAAAGAGATGAAACGAAGAGAGATGAGTGGAGGGGGTCACTTTCGGTTTTAAAAGGAAAGAAATGAATACGGTGGGTTTAGAAGAAAAACTAGTTTGGCTACTATCTTTTAAGGAAAAGAGAAAGAACATGCTAGGTTCTACTCACGATGATGAAGAACAAAGGCTGGTTTTTGTTTAAAAGAGATGGTATGGAACAAAGGAAATCGGCACAAGGTTGTGAAAGCACAAAGAAAGAAAATGAGAAGGAATCGACCAGCAAATGAGAAGGTTCGCTTGAGTGCTTAACACCCTTACTTTCGGCTTTGTACAATTAAAGAAAGAGGAAGAAAATGTGAGAAGAAGGATATAGGTTTTGGCCACACAAAGGAAAGAAGAAGGAAGAAACAAGGTTTACTTTCGGCAATAAGGTGCTAGAGGTTTCGGTTTAACAAAGTACAAAAAGAAGCAGAGGGTGGAGAGGCATTCGACTTCTAAATGAAACAAGAAGAAAAACAAAAGAGCTACAAGTGCATTCTAAGAATACCCAAGCTTTGGGTTTTGCCCAAGAAGAGAGAATATGGGCAAAAGAAAGAGAGTTCAAGTTTCGCTTGCTACCAAAGATATGACCGAAAACACACACACACACATGCACAAAGGAGATTTCAGACTTCCCAAGCTCCCCAAACACTCCTCCAAACCGCCAAATCCCCACAACACTCCACACCACTCAATTCAAATGAGCTTACCAAGTCTTCCTCCTACTTTCACTCTCCATCCACCGCTTGAATATGTTGACCAAGTCCATGGTAGAGTTCAAATTGCCCACAACCTCTTCCTCCATGCCCCCAAAATGAGAGCCAAAAGGGTGGGATTCTCATGACTTGAACACATGACTCCCCTTGTAGATGACGCCACACACACACCTTCCTTGTGGCGCATGCTTGCCACTTTGCTAGCTCCTTATTTGTGTTATAATTTCACTTAATTTAAATATAAACCCCAACACCTTCTCGCTTCTATCCTCTAAAGCCCAAGAACAAGAATTTCACCACCTAAAGCTCACACCTAGCCTACAACTAAATCCAAAACACCAAAACAACATCATAACAAGCAATTAAACATGCAAACAATGCCAAATCGAAATAGCCCCTTAACCCGGATATTACACCTAATCAGGATATTACGTTCTACCTCAAAAATAATTTCGTCCTCGAAATTACTTAGCTAATTGCACTCCTACTCACCACACTATGCTTACGCGCATTCTAATCTTATAAAATATCATACTTCCTATGCACAATCTCTAAGTTCACATGCAAGGCTTCAACACTTTCACTAGTGATACGGAAAACTATACAACAATCAAAGCAAGTTAAGGTATTCGAGAAATAAGGAACGTACCATTGTCACATCGGCACATCACTCTCCTCACGACGGCCATTGCGATAAACCAACCTTGGTCGCCTCGCGTCGCACCTTCAAGATCTCGCTTGGTGCTCCACGACCTCTACTGAACCATTTCCTCCATGGTTCGGACCACGCCCTTCGTCGCTTGTTGACCATTCCTACCCTACCGCTCATAACCCCGACTCACCGTCCGAGCCCTATTCAGATCCTGAGGACAATCTTTAATCAGATGAGACTTAGACTTACATCTAAAACATTCTCGTTCCCAGTTCCAGCACTCGCCAACATGATACCTTCCACACCGAGCACATGGACGGTCCGGATTTCCAGTAGCTGGCTTAATAGCACGAGTAAAATTCTCATTCCTTGGTCTTTTCTGAAAACTCTCAGTCGATTCTGATGGCCCAGAACTCCTCTTATCTCGATTCCTATCCTTATCTCTGTTTTGCCTTATAGAATCCTTAATTCCTTCGGCTACCTTAGCCTTTTCCACCAATACGGTAAACTCCCGTTCCTGCTGTGGAGCTATTAACAACCTCAGGTCATCCCTTAGTTCATCCTCAAATCAGACACATTGCTCATGCTCCGTAGCCATTACTCCTCGAGCATATCGACTTAACCTTAGAAATTTAGCCTCGTACTCCGCTACGGACTTGTTCCCTTGAACCAGCCCCAGAAAAGCCTTCCTTTGCGCATCAATGTAATGGGTACCAATATTCTTCTTCTGGTACGCCGCCTTAACATAATCCCAAGTAAGATCCTCAGCTGTGGCACCATCCCGAACTGTGAGCCACCACTGATACACTTCATCGCGTAGCAGCGCCACCATTCATTTAACCTTCTCTGCAGCCGTCAGATCTAACTCATCCATAATTCACTCGGTTGCCTCCAACCAATATTCAGCAGTACTGGGTGCCACACCAGATACTCCACGAAACACTTCAGCTCCATTGGCTCGGAGTCGCTCAGGTACAGACTTCCTAGCTCTCATATTTCCACATGCTCCAGCCACCATCTTAAGAACTCGCAGCACCGCCTGCGATACAGCATCATCCCCCGTCTGATCTTGCTGCTCAACACCAAAAGCTGGTGGTGGTGGTACCTCATTCTCAGATCCTTGACCCGATCTAACGAGTTTCGACACGGTCCTTCTACTCTACCACTACTCGCAGACAAGACGACCACATCTCCTAGAGCTCATTTCTACGTTCGCGCTTTAATCTGATTAAGAAATTTTATGCCTTAGTATTTTGGTCCACTGATTATTCGCGAGCGAATTTTATGAAAGAAGTTTTCAGAAGTAGTTCTTTCGATCAGAATTTCAGTTCAAGTTCACTATTCTAATTCAGAGAATCACATTCACATTCACATTCATCCACAACATTCACTTCACTACTTTGGGAATTTTAGTAAATTTGTAAATCGAAAATATTTCAGAAAAATTTATAAAAGTAGTCTTTTCAAATCAAGAGGGTAATTTTAAGAGTTTTAAAACTAGAGTTTTTATAAAAATTACGGCTAGTTCCCTTCCAAGTTTTAGTTATTGGGTTTAGCCCGTGAATAAGCCCTCTTGGTTAGGGTGAACCGTAACTACGCACCAGGTAGGATTCCAGAGAAGAGGAGGTGAGTCACAAGGACTGCTTAAGTACCAGGCTCTTTCGAATCCAATCCTAGACATGCGTACAATGGTTGCCACACCCTAACTCGGTGACTTACTTCACAGGTTTGTTTGGTTGCTCTTAAGTCTTATGCATGTGTTTGAGTGCACTAGCCCTAGGGTTTAATAGCCCTAATCTTCTAATCTACGAGCCCAAATATGGCCATAACATTCACATACAAATCACTTTAACAATTAGAAATACTTACCTGGTGGACTTCGGGTCGGAGATACAGGTGCCATGCTAGAATAACCTGAAAAATTATCCACAAAAGTCCATATTTTTGAAAAGCCCATTTTGAAAAAATGTTTTTGGGCCCAAATCCCTCAAAGCTGAGTTTTGAACCTGGCTCTGATACCAAACTGTAATACCCCAAACCCGGCCCATTCACTACGACCAAATTTGAAATGCCACTGCGGAAAACGTTTGAAAAATATTTTGACTTCAAGTAAAACATAAAATTTTGTTTGCCTTTAATAAAATATTGGGTATGTAAAATTCCAAAATTAAATTAAGTTATTAAATTTAAAACTTTAAAATAATTTATCAAAGTATAAATTTACTCTTTAAAAGAAACATTCCCGAATATTAACTTAATCATCAATCCACCTTAAAACATAATAATAAAAATTAAACACTTATAGTGGCCTTATTACAATAATTAAATATTCCAAGTAATCAATTATAAAATAACTTAAAACAAGTAAAACTTCTTACAGCATGGGCCACCTCGTATCCACTCCAACCCGGTCCAAGCTTTATGCATCACTGCGATCTTGGTAAAATTTGGGTGAGTCATATGGACTCAGTGCATAGTTATTTCACATGTCTCTACACATATGGGCTTGGCCCATATCCACACAGTCCACATAATCAGTCATGCAAAAAAAATGCATCCCAACCCAACCTAAGTCCCTCCGTTACACCTACCTTAGCAGACCTGCTGCTCAAGGCCGTGGCTAATCCACTGATCACCTAAGTGATCCCATATATCTTACCTTGGCAGACCTGCTGCACAAGGCCGTGGCTGAGCCACCGATCACATAAGTGATCCCACATATCAATCAGTACACGGTGATGCACGCAGCTATCAACCATCGAGATGTGGCACCTAGCCAACACCTCTCTTGATGAAGCATATAGCTAACATCAAGCGCCAATGTAGCACAAGGCTAACATTAGACCACGTACATAATGTACACCCTTTCCTTCGATAGTCACATCCCAAGCCCCATGTATCATGCCACAATATCATTAGAATAAGCATACATCACATGCCATCTCAATTTCATACACATACCATAGGCAAATTAATGTCATAAAGCACTGACCTGATAAATCGATTACCCATTATGGGTATCCACCATCCTAGCCCTTATTTCGCTATCATTCACACTATACACATATTCATAATAATACATTTAAACATTCATTTAAGCATTCAAGAGACAAAGGCGATAACTACGCACCTGTTTGGCACATTCGATCAAATCTCAAAACTCTACGTCTAAACGATTTGCACCCAACCTTGTCGAATCTTCCTACACAACCTTTTGTCAAAATTGACTAACACCAAAACCAAATATGGCCTATAGCCGAAAGTCACTACTGCCTTACCTTACGGATCTAAATCCCAAAAACCACCACTTGCCTTAAAAATTGTCGAAATCCCTATATGCCACATGTTAGATTCGGCTATACACAATAAATCCATATAAAATGGCCCTTGGCCGAATAGCACATACCACTTACCTTGATCACTGCAAATCCCGTAAACCTCCTTCACGCTAGCTACACAACTACGAGACTAAAGCTTAATGAACATTCGACCATCCACACGATCAAGGCCTAATCCTTGTTTCAAACACACCAAAGGAAGAGAAGGAAAATCGATTGATAATGAAAGAACACTTACCACTACACACGTTGCTTTGAAGAGAAAGAATCACACTACCGCTTTCGACTTTTTAAGACTTGCGATAAGAAATACTAATAAGGCTATCTTTAGTTTCGGCTATGGCTCTTCAGAAGTGAGTTGAAATATTCGACTAACACCAAAATAAAGAAGGAGCTTGGGAAAGGGATATAGGTTCGGCCAAAATAGAGAAAGAAGAAAAGAAGAGTTTGAAGAACTTTGGCAATGGTGACAAGGGGAGAATTCAGCTTCAAAAGAAAAGGGAGGAAAAAGAGAATTCTCTTGACTTAGATTTCGGCAATAGAGATTAAAAGATGAACAAATAATTTTGGCACTTAGTCCCCCCACTACATAGCCGAAAATACCCACCTACAAAGTCCCTTGGCCGGCCACCATGTGCTCACTTATCAAATCCCAAATTAATCTCCCATTATCACTTCATTTAAAATTAATAAAAGTAAGCCACCATTATCTCTTCTATATTTATCTCACACACTCAAAATAAATAAAATAAATCCTCACTTTACCCCTTATCTTATCTTATCTTACGCATTAAAATAATAAAAGAAAAATAAAATATAATCACCACTATCCTAGCCACAATTAAAAAAATAAAACAAGCCTTATCTCATCCTTCCCAAGGTCTATGTGTCAGTCAACACTTTCCTTTCTCACGACGCCTAAAAGCCAAAAATAAAACCACCTCCTTGCGGCCAAGAAGGTTTGAACCTCTTCCTCCTAAAGCCCCTTTGACGCAAACGCCCCAAGCCACCTTGCTGCTGGTTCCTTTGTGTCATTAACTCCCCATAATTTCTTTGAAAGCCTCCTTAGCCCAGCTTCCCTTCTTGACGCAAAGAGCAAAATTAAAAACACACTTATGCTACCATCACGACTCGAACCCAGGCCCTTCTCCCCTGCTCATGGCATTATTCACCAAGGCCCTAAGTGGTGCCTTGCAGCCACCTTACCAAGCCCTCTTTCATGTCCAAAAGCGCCCATAATTTTTCTTAAGGCATCCGTAGCCCAATTCCCCTTTTTAACGCAAAAAATAAAAGCTTCCAAGTGCCATTTCTGTAGCTCGAACCTCCTCCCCTTGGCACTCCATGTGACGCAACCTTCCATGCCCCCTAGGGTAGCGTCCCAAGCCACTTTACCACATGACTTCCTTGTGTCATAAATCCCACGCAAATATCCTTAAGGCCTCTTTGCCTAGTTTCCTCTTTTCACTTAAAATTCCAATATTTTCCAAGCATTTCCCCTTCACCTAAAGTTCTCAAAAACTCCTAAAACACATCCAAACATACACTAAGCTCACCAACACTTGAATTATGCCACAAATGCATAACCCCTAATTTGGGATATTACAGTACCATTATTTTTTTATTTTACTACCAATTTACGTTACTTTAATCTTTATCTAATACATAAAAATTGTTTTTTTTAAAATGAGCAATATATCGTATTTTGAGACTCGAAAAGTCATACTCTAACTTACTAGGTTTCGATTTTTCTCGTCGAGTCTAAAGAACCAATTATCCTTTTTAAATCAAAGCATATAAGTTAAATAAAAGCTTATTCTCGGGAATTCAAAAATGTTGTGTCCTAACTCACTGGATGTGACATTTTGTTATCTCGAGGTAAGGATTTCTAAAAATAAAGGTAATATTCTATATTTAGAATTTTTAGAAAATGTGCCCTAACTTTCTGGGTTCTGATTTTTCATTTGACCCAAATAACTGAATGTACTTCTTAAACTTAAATGCATGAGTTTTAAAAGTCAAAAGACAAGGTTAGTTTCGAGGATTTAAAATGTCGTATCCTAACTCACTGGGCGTGATATTTTACTTCTTCGAAATAAGAGGGTCTTAGCATCCAATTTAATTTATTCAAGTTTTCTTTTAAATAAAGAGGATCGTATTTTAAAATCTTTTCAAATTCTCGACATTAAAACGTTAATTAATCAATTAGGTACCAATTTTGGGCGTTACGAGGGTGCTAATCCTTCCTCGTACGTAACCTACTCCTGATCCCGTTTTCTCAAATTTTGTAGGTCAAAGTCATTGTTTTAATAAATCGAAATGTTTTAATGATCAATCTCAAGGTGATCTGATCACACCTCGAAAAAAGATTGGTGGCGACTCCATTTTTGTTTTTAAAGTCGACCCTATTTTTTTTCAAAAAGAATGGTTTCTACAGCTTGGTGACTCTATTGGGAATATTAGAATAGAGAGTCAAGCCGTAAAATTGATTATTTCCTGTCTTGTTGTCCAAAATTGAAAATCTGATTTGAAAAAGTACTATCCTTTTATTGCATTTGTTTGTGTTATTTCATATGATTGTTATGGTTTGAGTCTCATAGAATATTTTCGCATCATATTGCATAAGGATCGTTTGGTCTTACCTCTTTTAAGTGGGAGTGAGAAGCTACTCCTTCGTGAGGTTTTCACCTTCGTGCAGGATAATGGATCACTTTCGGGATACATTCGTACCTATGTCTTCGTGAGATTTTCATCTCCGTGCAGCCATAGGGAAATGTATTCCCCTAAACTAAATTCGGTCCGTATGAGCCTATAATGGGTGAGGATCGAGGAATCTGCTAGTTTGGGTACCTCAACTTTAGAACCAAACCGCATGTAGAAGACTCTAGGAGCCCACCCTAGATAGCACTGCGCCAAACCCTTGCGGTTACCCAGATATGTGCTTAATTATCTTTCAGTAGCTTTGAGTTTTGTTTTTTATTTTTGTATATTATACTGACATATTGTGTTTTTTTCTATATTTTCATGTCATTTCATATTTAAAAGGGTGTCGATTCACGTTCGATTACTAAATTAGAGAGCTTGTCATAGAGAACGAATTTCTTAATAAAGTGGAAGTTAATGCGGCTGTCTGTATATGGTAAGAGAAAACTCAATTAGAGAAAGGGGATAGTCTAGCTGAGGGGTACACATCATAATTATAGGACTACACCCGTATCAACGTGATGCAAAATGATCTTTAGAAATTAAAAGAGATATGGGATTAGTGGATTGATAAGAACAAGCAGTTGTTCTACTATAATTATGGGGATTTATCATATCTACTCGACATCAAGGTAGACGAGCATTTATTCCAGGCCCTCGTTCAGTATTGGAACCCTGCATACAGTTGCTTTACCTTTGGAAGGGTAGATTTAGTGCCCAATGTGGAAGAATATGTAGCCCTATTGCGTTATCCAAATGTTCAAGTCGATAAAGCTTATTCTAGAGTCGCTTATGTCTCGACCTTTTGAAAGAAATTGATGAACATTACAAGAATGAGCGAACAATGGATTACAGCTAGGATCAAGCAAAAAGGTGAGTACAAGTACATCCCATGAAAGAATTTGAGAGATTTGATTCTAGAGCATCTTGATACAAAAAAGAGAGTCAATGTGTTTGCTTTGAGCATTTACGGACTAATGATCTTCCTTAGGGCATTAGGGTATGTAGATGAGACGGTCTCGAATCTCTTTGATCGACTTGATAAAAGGGTCACACCTGTTCCTACAATCTTGGTCGAGACATTTAGATCTTTGAATGCATGTAGAAGGGCCGGTGAGGCAGATTTATAGGGTGCGCGTAGTTGTTGTTAACTTGGTTCCACAGTCATTTCTAGAAGGTGGATAAGGTTTCTTATCAGGTTTTCTCCAAGAATTACTCCCCATTAAAGGAGATAGTGGCCATGCCAAGAAGGGATGACATATCAGAGGAAAATTGGATAGCGCACTTTCAAAATCTCCAGGAAGAAGATGTCGAGTTGAGAGCTCATTGGTTGATTCCCGACAAAATTCTTTATCGATGTGGGAGTTTTGACTGGGTCCCTTTTCTTGGGATTTGGGGAGCCATTGGGTATGCTTCTTTGCTTATATTGAGGCAATACAGATCAAGACAGTTCATACCGGCAATACAGATCAAGACAGTTCATACCGGCGACGCATGGGCTAGCTCAATATGAGTTTTTGTACAGGGGAGATAACTACAAGAAAAGGGTAAATGAGATTTATAACACTTGGAATCAGACTCGTTCATAGGTTCAATGACGACTTCCGAGTACAATGGATGGTGGAGTAAAAGAATTAATGATAATATCCCCAGGCTAAATTTAGAAGGCGTTCGACTGATGGAAGAGTACTTACAAGTGATCCCGTTAGAACTAGAAATCATAAAGCAAAGCTTCGATAGGAGAAATTTGGAACTTGAAAAGAGGATAGAACAATTGGAGAAAGAAAATATGCATTTAAGGTTAGATGCTGATGTTCAAAAGCTAAAGGCCGGGAAATTAAGGAAAAGAAAGAATAAAGCCGATGAAGACTTGGATAGTTTGAAGACAGATTACAAGAAATTACGTCTATCGATGAGAATCGCAGAATTGAAAAAAATGTCGGAGCAATGGCGACAAGAGATCTAAGAAGAAGGAACCAAAGTCGATCGGTGGGAGAGAAAATTCCAGGAGGCTCAGGCTTAGGCACAGAAAGAGGCCCTAGAAAGGAGTTTGTTAGAAACCCAAAATGACAAAAGAGAATTAAAGGCTAAAGTGCTATAACTTGAAAAATTACTTTATCAGTATAGAAATCATAATTCTGGGATTGAGTTAAGGTCAAGTTTGAACAAGATTGAAGAAATGAAAGGAAAGATACAAAAACTAGAGTTTGCATTACAAAACTGTAAGCTCCGGGTAGAGCTTCTTTGTAACATCCCAAATTATTGGGCCTGTGCATTTTATGTGATGTATGCTTAAAATGTTAATTTGAGGTTTAGAGGTGCAAATTGGGCTCAGGAATGGGCCAAGGTCTTGGCTAAATATTTTGTTTAGAGATTATTGGGTTTAAATAAAGTATTGAGAGTGTAATAGGCATAATGGGCTTGTGGCCCAGGAACAAGAGGCGCAGTAGGAGGGAGCTATAAGTCGCACCAATAGGCAAAGGAAGGGGGCCCCAATGTGGCCGCTTGGAGCCTAAGGAATTGGGCCAATTTTGGCAGCTGAAGGAGAGCTAGGGGGACGATAATGTGGCTACAAATAGGGGATTTTATGTTTTAAATTATGTGGATATAATGCTGATAAATGGGAAGTAGTGGTGGTGTGTAGGTCTCTGTTGGATGAGTGTCCTGTTAAGGATGAGGGATAGAATGATAAGAGTGATCTTTTGGTTGTAGAGTTGGCCGAAAATCAAACACAGGAGAAGGGGGAAAAATTGGTTCAGTATAGGTAAGGGGGTGTGCCGAATTTTTCATTGTGTTCTCTGAAAATAGTCTCAAGCTTTCTCTCTTTTCGGCAAACTAGAATCATCTTTTCTTCTTTTTTTTCTTTTCTCTTTTCTTCTGTTAGAAAACAAAACCCCTGCAATTTACCTTCTCTTCTCTTGCAAACACTTTGGCCGAATCTCTCTATCTACTTCCTTGCCCATCTTTTCAATTCTTAGTTCTTCTAAAAGCCGAAAACGCATTAGCATTTCTCTCGTTCATCTTTTCTAGGATTTTCTTAAAAGCTGAAATCCCTAGATCTCATCTGTCGTGATTGCCGAATTCCTTCTGTGGTGTTTGCTTGTGCCGAATCTTGAAGAAAACTAAAGGTAAGTGTCAATTCACGAGATTTCAATCTTTTTCTAGATTTTAGAGATCTTAGCCGAATGGCTTAACTAATCGGGTGTTTTCTCTCATTTGCGGCATTTCAGGATTTGAAAGGGACTCAATCGCTTAGATTTTTAAGCCAGAATTCAGTAGCACTCGGATCGTATTACTTTTAGGAATTCAAGGTAAGGAGATCTGTTAATTTAAATGTATAATTCGGGTAAAACACTAACCCTTGGCCGAATATAGGAGAGGCCTTATCTTCGTATTCTTTCGGCTTTTGAGCAAAGTTGTAGATAAAAGGCAGTAGATCCGATTAGCGAGGGTATCGACATAGAGGGTAGTCCTATGCATTAATCAGGTGTGTAACATTCTCACACCATTTGGATTGCCTGTTAGTATATGCTTATAAATCTGTTATATCCTGTTAAATACCGAAATACTGGCATGGCTGTTGAAAACCCGAGGAGGGTAAAGGCGAATCACTAGGTTAGTGATCTATGTCATTCTTAAGTGAATGGTTCTATTGATTTGATATGATAAACATGTATGCCGGTTTCTATGATTGCACGGGGTTGGGTGATTGATGAAAGGGGAAGTGTTCTGTTGTAGTGGCTTTTGCCATGATCTGTTGTAGTGGCTTTTTTTTACCATGATCTCATTGTAGTGGCTATTTCCATGATCGATGATGAATGATTAATCGCAGATGACATATTGTCATCGATGGTGTGTAGCGGTGTGGGTTGATTGTAGAAATCCCCAATGGCGTGATTGACAGGTAAAGGTGGTGTGTAGCGGATGGAAACCTAGGATTGGGTTGGGCTCTACATAATTCCTGATATATTATACTTTTTTATCTGTTCTGTGGGGCTAAGGCCCAGTCTGATGGTGCATGAGGGTTGCACACTGAGTCTTATGACTCACCCTATTATTTAATATTTTTTTTCAGGTAGCACTTAGTGCATCGGACCGGGCTGGAGGGAAGCGCAAGGTGGCCATGCAAGAGTTCGAATTGTTCCAAGAAAGATGCCATTTATTTAAATTTTTCTTCAATAAGTTAAATTATTTTGGGTTTTATATTTTATTGTAATAAGGCCATGGGCCACTAGCCTTATACTTTGGGCTTTCTTTTGGGTTTTTACTATTATTGGTCACCTAATTTCGATGAAAAATATAAACTAGGGCATGTACTAAATTTTAGTTTTTAATTCATAAAGGCATCATATAAAATTTATATCTTTTATAAATTATCAAATCATTAAGTTTTTAGGAATACATGTTTAAACTTGACAAATGTTTTCCATAAATGCGACATGTTTTACTAAATCTTCTTAGTGACATGCCAGATCCAGTCGTGGTGTTTGGGACAGGTTTGGGGTGTTACAAATTGGTATTAGAGCTAGGTTCAAAACTCAGCTTTGGGGTTTTTGGGCTCAAAACATTTTCTAAAGATGGGTTTTCAAGAACATGTAATACATGATTGTTCTCTTGGCATGGCACTGCCTCCTACCAAGTCCACTGTAAGTATTCTGAACCATTGTGTGTTATGTATGTGGGCTTAATGGGCTTTATGGGGCCATAGGTTAGTAAGATAGAAATTATTGGACCCTAGGCCTAGCTTACACCAAACAATAAACTCCATAAAACTTAATCTAATTAAACATGTCCGTGAACAAGTCACTGGGTTAGGGTGTGGTAATAGGCATACGCATGTTTAAGATTGGATCCAGGGAGAGCTTGGTACTTAAGTAGTCCTAGTGAGTCACCTCCTCTTCATTGGAATCCTACCTGGTGTGTAGTGTCTGTTCACCTTAGCCATGAGGACTTGTTGACGGGCCAAAATTTATAATTAAAACCCGAAAGGGACCAACCACCCTATTTTGCAAAATCACTAAAATACCCCCTAGTTTTGTAAAATTTCTGAAATACTCTTGATTTGTAAAAATTTCCCAAAATACCTTAGATTTGTAAAAATTACCAAGATTTGTGAAATTACCGAAATACCCCCGATTTACAAAATTATCGAAATACCCCTCAGATTGTAAAATTTCCAAAATACCCCTTATTTTGTAAAACCACCAAGATACCCTATTTTGAAAATTATGAAAATACCCTAATAGGATAAATTACGAAAATACCCTGGGTAGTGAAAGGACGAAAATGCCCCTAAGTGATGAACGTAAGTTTGTGAATGCCCTCTGTATGCTGATTGTGAATGTATGTGATTCTCTGAATTAGTGTAGTAGACTTGAGACTGAACCTTCAGATATAATTCTAAATTCGAAAGAACCACTATCAAATTACTTTTTCATAAAATTGTTCGTGGATAATCAGTGGGAAAAGTTAATAATTCATAAAATTTCTAATCAGATAAACATCGATCGGAAGAATGAGTACAAAGGGTCGAGGATGTCCGCCGTGTGGTCGTGGTAGGGTAGGATGACCGTGTCAGAGCCAGTAGGGTCTGGCCACGGGTCAGGAAACGAGATGCTGGATCTGCCAGCTGTGAAGGGAAAATTTCAGGGCCAAACGAGTGGAGATGATGCAGTGTCTCAGGCGATACTGCGGGTCCTTAAAAGAGTGGCTAGAGTAGGCACGGGTTCAGGAGCTCGAAAGTCTGTGTCTGAACGACTCCGAGCCAACGGAGCAGAGATGTTTAGGGGAGTTTCTGGCGTAGCCCTTAACACAGCTGAGTATTGGTTAGAGGCAACTGAGCGCATAATGGATGACCTTAACTTTACTGTGGAGGAGAAGTTGAAGGGGGTCGTGTCTCTTCTTTGAGAAGAGGCCTATCAGTGGTGGCTCACAGTAAAGGAGGGTACTCCTGCAGATCGTATTGATTGGGACTTCTTTAAGGAGTTGTACCAGGGAAAGTACATCGGGGCCAGCCATGTGGATGCACAAAGAAGGGCATTCTGAACTTGGTGCAAGGAAGTAAGTCTGTGTCAGAATATGAAGCCGAATTTCTGCGGTTGAGCCATTACGCTCGAGGGATTGTAGCAACTGACTATGAACGTTGCGTGCGGTTTGAGAATGGGCTAAGGGATGAATTGAGGGTATTAGTGGCACCGCAGCGAGAAAGGGACTTTGCGATTTTGGTCAAGAAAGCTAAAAATCTGAGGAGGAGAAGCAGACTGAGAAGCAGAATATGGATAAGGATCAAAATCAGAATAAGAGGAATTTTGGGCCGTCAGGATCATCTAGGAATTTTCAAAAAAAGGCCTAGGTCTGATGGGCCAGCTCGTGCTCCAACGGGTCAAAATCGATCATGTCCTTCGTGTGGGAAGGTGCATTATGGGGAGTGTAGAAGGAGAACCAGTGGATGCTTTAGGTGTGGATCCATGGAGCATATGATTAAGGACTGTCCATAGATAAAGCAGAGCCTGACCAGCAGGGGACGAGGTTCGATCAAAGTTAGAGAGGTGGTCACCAAGATCTGAGGGTCGTGGCATGGTCGAGGAGGAAATGGATTGATCGGGGTCGTGAAGCACCTGGTAGGGGTGCTAGAAATGTAGGCGCAAGGCAGCCAGGTCTAGTCTATGCAAGACGTCGACGGAGGATGGTGACTAGCGGACGTCATAACCAGACGCGTTTCTTATTGCTAATAGCCCATACCTTGCTTTGATTGATATTGGGTCAACCCACTCCTATGTTGCATGTTCGGTATCTTAGACCCTAAGTTTAGACTCTGAAACAACTACTAGGAAGATGACTGTGGTTAGCCCTCTGGGACAATCTAGGGTAGTGGACAAACTATTTAGGGACGTACCTTTAGAGACTTAAGGAGTAGTGTTCCCGGCAGATTTAATGGAATTACCGTTTGGAGAGTTTGACCTTATTTTGGGAATGGATTGGTTGACTAAACACCGTGCTAAGTTGGATTGTGAGACTAAGCGCATGGTGTTGAGTACCCCGGAAGGAGGGGAGGTGGTTGTGTTAGGAGGAAGAAGGAATTAATTGTCCAACGTAGTGTCCGCATTAAAAGCTATTAAGATGATTCGGAAGGGATGTAACGCGTTTCTAGCCTTTATCAGTGTTTTGGATGTTAAGGAGGTGACTGTCGATGAGGTTCGAACAGTCAAGGATTTCACAGATGTCTTTCCTGAGGAATTGCCAAGATTACCCCGGATTGCGAAGTGAAGTTTGGAATAGAGCTACTTCGGTGCGCTCCAAAGGTCATTGCTCATGCATGAGAATGGTGCCAAGGAGTGGTGGAACTCAAAGCCCAGATCCAGGAACTGTTGGATCGTGGATTTATCCGACCGAGTATGTCTCCGTGGAGAGCCCCAGTCCTGTTTGTGAAGAAGAAGGATGGATCCATGCGTATGTGTGTGGACTACCGTCAATTGAATAAGTTGACAGTTAAAAACAAGTACCCACTGCCAAGAATTGACGACTGTTCGATCAGCTCAAAGGAGCTTAGGTCTTTTCTAAGATTAACTTAAGGTCGGGATATCATCAGTTAAGGGTAAAGGAATGAGACATTCATAAGACGGCATTTCGGACTCGGTACGTTCATTACGAATTTTTAGTGATGCCGTACGGGTTGAAGAATGCGCCAGTGGCATTTATGGTTAAGATGTACCGGGATTTGCGAGAACAATTCTGGTGGCCAGGTCTAAAGTGAGAGATAACGAATTTGTAAGTGTTAGACGTGCCAGCGGTGAAAGAGGAACACCAGTTGCCTTCGGGATTGTTGGTAGGTAAAGATTCGCTGATGGAAATGGGAGAGAATCATGATGGATTTTGTTAGTGGGTTACCCCTTACGCCCACTAAGAAGGATTCAATTTGGGTGATTATGGATCGGCTGACGAAGTCTGCTCAATTCATACCAGTTTGTGTCGACTCTTCTCTGCAAAGGTTGGCTAAGCTGTATGTGGCTGAGGTGGTGAGACTGCATGATGTACCTGTATATCGGATAGAGACCCTAGGTTCACTATACGGTTCTGGAAGGCTCTGCATCAGGCGATGGGAACAAGGCTAGACTTCAGCACCGCTTTTCATCCACAGACTGATGATCAGTCTGAGAGGGTAATTCAGATCTTGGAGGATATGCTAAGGGGTTGCATCATTGATTTTAGAGGAAGCTGGGAGGAGTATTTGCCTTTGGCAGAATTCGCGTACAATAATAGTTATCAATCTAGTATTCGGATGTCGCCTTATGAAGCGTTATACGGAAGAGATGTTGTACCCCAACTTGTTGGACAGAGTTGGGTGAGCGTCAGGTGTTGGGCCTAGAACTAGTGTCAGAAACGGAAGAGAAAGTTAGGTTAATTTGAGCTTGGTTGAAGGAAGCGTCTGATCGACAGAAGTTGTATGCAGATCTTAAATGGAAGGGGATGAAATTTGTAGTAGAAGATCAAGTCTTCTTGAAAGTATCACCGTGGAAGAAGGTAATGGGGTTTGGTTAGAAGGGTAAGCTAAGTCCCAGTTTATTGGGCCTCATCAAGTATTGGAGCGCGTGGGCTCAGTGGCTTATCGATTGGAGTTGCCTTCGGAGTTGGAGCAGATACATGACGTGTTCCATGTCTCGATGCTAAGACATTATCGTTTTGATCCATCGCACGTTGTGCCGGTGGAAGAGATTGAAGTAAGGCCAGATTTGTCTTTTGAGGAGGAACCAGTGCAAATCTTGGATCGAAACGTAAAAGTGTTGAGAAGGGAGTCCATCCCTTTAGTCAAGGTTTTGTGGCAAAACCACGGTGCGGAGGAAGCGACATGGGAACCAAAGGATGTTATGCGACAGTAGTATCCCCGTCTCTTCTGATTAGGTAAATTTTGAGGCCAAAATTATTTTAAGGGGGTAGAACTGTAACATCCCGAATTATTGGGCCTGTGCATTTTATGTGATGTATGCTTAAAATGTTAATTTAAGGTTTAGAGGTGCAAATTGGGCTCAGGAATGGGCTGAGGTCTTGGTAAAATATTTTGTTTAGAGACTATTGGGTTCAAATAAAGTATTGAGAGTGTAATAGGCATAATGGGCTTGTGGCCCAGGAACAAGAGGCGCAACAGGAGGGAGCTATAAGTAGCGCCAATAGACAAAGGAAGGGGGCCCCAATGTGGCCATTTGGAGCCCAAGGAATTGGGCCAATTTCGGCAGCCCAAGGAGAGCTAGGGGGGAAGGCAATGTGGCTACAAATAGGGGATTTTTTGTTTTAAATTATGTGGATATAATGCAGATAAAAGGGAAGTAGTGGTGTGGTATAGGTCTCTGTTGGATGAGTGTTCTGTTAAGGATAAGGGATAGAATGATAAGAGTGATCTCTTGGTTGCAGAGTTGGCCGAAAATCAAACGCAAGAGAGGGGGGACAAATCGGTTCAGTATAGGTAAGGGGGTGTGCCAAATTTTTCATTGTGTTCTCTGAAAATAGCCTCAAGCTTTCTCTTTTTGGTAAACTAGAATCATCTTTTCTTCTTCTTTTTCTTTTCTTTTTTCTTCTGTCAGAAACTGAAACCCCTGCAATTTACCTTCTCTTCTCTTGCAAACACTTTGGTCGAATCTCTCTATCTACTTCCTTGCCCATCTTTTCAATTCCTAGTTCTTCCAAAAGCCGAAAATGCATCAGTATTTCTCTCGTTTATCTTTTCTGGGATTTTCTTAAAAGCTAAAATCTCTAGATCTCATCTCCTGTGATTGCCGAATTCCTTCTGTGGTGTCTGCTTGTGCCGAATCTTGAAGAAAACTAAAGGTAAGTGTCGAATCGCGAGATTTCAATCTTTTTTGGCTTTTAGAGAGCTTAGCCGAATGGCTATATGGTTAACTAATCGGGTGTTTTCTCTCATTTGCGGCATTTTGGGATTTGAAGGGGATTCAATCGCTTAGATTTCTAAGCTAGAGTTTAGTAGCACTCGGATCGTATTACTTTCGGGATTTCAAGGTAAGGAGATATGTTAATTTAAACGTATAATTCGGGTAAAACACTAACCCTTGGCCGAATATAGGAGAGGCCTTATCTTCGCGTTCTTCCGCTTTTGAGCAAAGTTGTAGATAAAGGCAGTAGATTCGATTAGCGAGGGTATTGACATAGAGGGTAGTCCTACGCATTAATCAGGTGTGTAACATTCTCACACCATTTGGATTGCCTGTTGTATATGCTTATAAATCTGTTATATCCTATTAAATGCCAAAATACCGGCATGGCTGTTGAAAACCTAAGGAGGGTAAAGGCGAATCACCAGGTTAGTGATCTCTGTCATTCTTAAGTGAATGATTCTGTTGATTTGATATGATAAACATGTATGCCGATTTCTGTGATTGCATGGGGTTGGGTGATTGATGAAAGGGGAAGTGTTCTGTTGTAGTGGCTTTTGCCATGATCTGTTGTAGTGGCTTTTTTTTCCATGATCTATTGTAGTGGCTATTGCCATGATCTGATGATGAGCAGCTAACTACAGCATGACTGTCATCGATGGTGTGTAGCGGTGTGGGTTGATTGTAGAAATCCCCAATGGTGTGATTGGCAAGTAAGGCTGGTGTGTAGCGGATGGAAACTTAGGATTGGGTTGGGCTTTGCATAATTCCTGATATATTATACTTTGTTATCTGTTCTGTGGGGCTAAGGCCCAGTCTGATGGTACACGAGGGTTGCACACTGAGTCTTGTGACTCACCCTATTTTTTAACATTTTTTTCAGGTAGCACTTTGTGCATCGGACCGGGCTGGTGGGGAGCGCAATGTGGCAATGCAAAGTTTGAATTGTTACAGCAAAGACGCAATTTATTTAAATTTTCCTTCAATAAGTTAAATTATTTTGGGTTTTATATTTTATTGTAATAAGGCCATGGGCCACTAGCCTTATACTTTGGGCTTTCTTTTGGGTTTTTACTATTATTGGACACCTAATTTTGGCGAAAAATATAAACTAGGGCATGTACTAAATTTCGGTTTTTAATTCATAAAGGCATCATATAAAATTTATATCTTTTATAAATTATCAAATCATTAAGTTTTTTGGAATACATGTTTAAACTCGACAAATGTTTTCCATAAATACATGTTTTACTAAATCTTCTTAGTGACATACCAGATCCAATCGTGGTGTTTGGGCCGGGTTTGGGGTGTTACATTCTTGAGGTAAACGAGGAACGTTGGAAGGAATAGCTTCACCATTCTCAAAATCAAGATAGGAACAGAGATTACATTATGGGCGAGGCTGTGGCTCAGATTCGAAGGTAGCCAATCATTTACAGACCATGGCAATTCAGGCTAACATACTAAGCGTGAAGTATAAGCTAGAATCAGATCGGGGTCAAGAGTTAGCTTCGTTGCTTAGGGAAGTTAAAACTTTGATCATTAGGGCAAAGCCATATTTGTAATCTATTTTATGGAAAGAAATTTGTTTTCTAGTAAAGTTGTTCTAATAGAATTGAATCAAAATCAACGCCTTTTTTGTACATTCATTCCGTGCATTAGCATTGCATTGCATCATATGTATTAAATTTCACTAAGAGACCCTAATTAAAACAAAATTATTTCAGTTAATCTGAAAACCGACAAGAGCCAACCAATCAAACATCTTTACAGTACAAACTGAAGCAATAGACCAAAGGTTTAAAGGATTAATGCAAATGCAAATACAGATGCAAGAGCAATTGGCCAAAGTTTAACAAGATATGAGGAATGAGATGCTAGAATTCCAAAGAAACATGATGAGCCAGTTAACCCAGATACTAGTTGGAGGGTTAGAAAAAGGAAAAAGCCCGATGGTTAAATCCGGGGACGATAATGAGGACTTCGCTTATCATTTAGGCTTTACCCCGACAAACACCCAAGCACAACTAGATGCGTATCCACAAAAGGTGTCTGTTAACATTAGAACACAATACAAGATCGGTACCTCGACACCGGTGAACTTCCCGATAATTTCAAGTTCTAGTCCAGGGGATAATCCAATCAATCCTATAGTCCTTGATTTTGATGATCTAGCAAAAACAAAAAAAGGTGAGCGTAGAGCTCCCAAAACAATTTGAAGATCGTTACAAACAGAAAAGGCAAGAGTGGAGCTCCAAATCAGTACTCTAAAGTCCTCGAGGAAGAAGGAAAAAGTGGTGAATAATACAAGTATGTATAATAAGGGCTATTCAAGGTCGATTATCGTAAGCCAGTTGAGGACTATAACCACCAGCTATCAAGGCCCTTCAAGGCAAGAATCCAACTCGAGGCCGAACTTAGAAAATCTCCAGTTCACTCTCATCCCCATGATGTATAGAGAGTTATACCAAAATCTGTTTGATGCCCATGTGGTATCTCCGTTCTACTTAGAACCTATGCAGCCTCCGTTCCCAAAATGGTATGACGCGAACGCCCAATGCGAGTACCACGCAGGAATCATAGGACACTCAATAGAAAACTAAACCACTTTCAAAAAATTAATTGAAAGGCTCATCTGAATGCGCATTGTGAAATTTGACAATCTATCTGGTGTAGAAAATCTGTTACCCAACCATGCTGATAAGGGGGTAAATGCGATAATCGAGAATGTAGGGAAGAGAATCAAGAAGGATGTTGCAGAAGTAAAAACCCTATTGAAATGGGTTTTGAAACAAATGATAGACATGAGATTAATCATTCAAAATTCGGAGGAGACACCCAAAGGGATGAGGAGCTACTGTGAATTCCACACTGAAGAAGGTCATGAAATCCAAGAGTGCGCTGAATTCAAAGCTTTGGTTTAAAGCCTAATGGATAATAAAGAGTTGGAATTCCTTGAAGAAGTCAAAGGCGGAAGGAATGTTGGGAAATCTAAACATTAGCATCGTATCCGAAGAGGGAGCCAGAGAAGAGAATTCATTAGGCATTTGCCCTTGCGTACCTAGGAATGTTTTGAGCGATGGGACTGCGGAAGAGATCCCTATATTTTTTAAAAGCCAATTCGGATTAATATTCAAAACATGCTTATTTCTCTAAGCCCAGGAGCAATAAGAATCCTTTTGTGAAATAGGGTTATGTCCAACATCTTTATTTCAATAAAATGCATCTTTGTTTATCACTTCAAGCAAATATTCTTTTATTGTTTCCATTTCATTCATAATCATACCACACAAGTAAATATTCTTAGATTCTTTTGTTCTTTAGATATTCCTTCTAGATATCAATAATATGAGCGACACTAAAGAAGTTTGCGCTTGTTCAAGATTAAACACCGTATCGCCCCAAAACGAACGGTAAAAAAAATGAGGGATTGCTGGGAAAATGATTGAGACCCATAAAGATTGGCATCGGTACTTGTCGAACGTCTATTAGGACCGCCATAGGGGCAACGCTTTTCTCATTGATTTATGGAATGGAGGCTGCTTTGCCCATTAAAGTCAAGATTTATTCCTTTCGAGTTTTGTTAGAGTTGAAGTTGGATAAAACAAAATCACTACAGTAAAACAGACTTTTAGTGGCGTTTTTTAGGCCTTTAGTGGTGTTTATAAGTGCCACTAATAGCCTTTGCGGCACTTTTAGAAGTGCCACAAAAAACACCGCTAAATCAAACGCTGCAAACTTTAGCGGCATTTATGAGAAAAAAATACCGCTAAAGATCATAACTTTTAGCGGCGCTTTTCCCACAAATGCCGCTAAAAGCCATGACTTTTAGCGGCGCTTTTACCACAAACGCTGCTAAAAGCATGACTTTTAGCGGCGCCTTTTTCACAAATGTCGCTAAAAGCCATGACTTTTAGCAGCGCATTTTCCACAAACGCCCTAAAAGCCATGACTTTTAGCTGCGCTCACAAACGCCGCTAACTTGTACAGATTTACAATGTACAATTTGTCCAATATCATACCCCTCCTACACTAAAACCAACCAATAACAACAAATATAGTATATAATTTCAACCCAAAACAACAAATTAGCATAAAATCACACCAAATACATTAATTCTAAATGATATTTGAAAATGAATAAAAGATATATGATATAAATTAATGAATGAATTATAATCGAAAATATTCTTACAATAATGTTAAATGTAACAATGTTAAAAATCATCTTACAAAGAAGAAAATAAATGTCTAAGATCGCGACCTCGTGATCATTGGAACATCTTCATCATAGTCCAAGTCAGAATGGAGTTCTTCATACTTTCTATTCTCGCTCGCTTTTTCGCCATCGCCTCCGCCTCCTCACGCTACCTCGCTCTAAGTTGAGAAATTTGCTCAACCGTGCTCGCTTGCATCCGAGCTATCTCGGTCTTTTAGCCTCGAACTTCAAAGACGAGATTAACTCCCTGATCCAAAATATTGGGTTGGGTAACACCGCATCCTTGAAATCGAACCCAACCATACCTTTCAAGACCCAAAACATCGGTGATAATTTCGTTATAAATATACTCAAGATTAATGTAACTATCAATAAAGCAATGTACCTTTCAGACCCAAAAATCAGAATAGTTCTATTATCAATATCGTCGAGATTAATGTAACTATCACCAAAGTACCACTTCATACTCCATCTTCTTCTCTTTAGTTTATCCTAATAAATCAATGAAAGAGTTAGAAACGAAATATATAATAAGAAGGAATGCAACATAACTTAACATTATAAATTTAAAACTACAAACCATGAATTAAACTATTATAATTAAACATTATAAATATTTATAATAAATCAAATTTTATTAAGTAAATATACCATAATTTCTGCATTTCGGATGTCATCGGAGATCCATCCTTCTTCCTATGCGTAATGTCAAAAAACTGAAGGCATCCAACTTTTTGACCAGACGAGGCTTCCTACATTGTAGCAGTAAAACTATAATTTAATTGTATAAAGTTATTAATATTTGAAAAAATTAATAAATTATAATACCTCACCTCAGCTCACAAGCAAAACTTTTGGACCCTGCCGTGTGCGTGAATTTTTGTTTCTGTCTGCTGGTTGTTCCAACTCTCTCACAATCCTACATAATGAAATTTGTATTACGTATATAGTAAATACTATAAACAAAAAAATTTATAAGACTTTTTTAGAAGTACGTAATACCTCTCCTTTTTTTGAATTCTAGAATCTAACTTGATCTTCCCATTGGTACCTCAACATTCCTCACGAGACATTTCTTAATTTTTTTGTCGAGGCTTATGTCTTTCTTAAAATATTATTTTTTCAGCATGCTTTTATTGTCTCTCCATTTTTTACCCAATGTCTTCTTGATATAGTCATCGGAGACCTCTAAAGCAAATCTCTCCTGAAAAAACATAAGTTTAAAAAGTTAATATAAATTAAAGTTAAACCAAAGTATTATAAATTACATTCACGTTTTGTTACCTTAATATTATCGAGAGCCTGATTTTTGTTGGCATCAGGCATGTGATGCCATGATTTGTAGTTAATGGGCAACATATTGACATTTCGTGCTATAATGCCCAAATAGCCTGCTAACAGTCAAGCTTCAGATCCAACAGGCTGGCCATGATTGTTTCTCCTTACTTTAACACACTCGACAGGATCTAGGTCGTATAAATCTTTAAGCAGTGTATGCCCCCGACCTCTTCGCGTCTTACCACCTTCAGCTAAAAAATGATATATTATTATATTAAAATTGAAAAATGAATCAATAATAAAATTCAACACGCATGTAAAATAAACTTAACATTACTTTGAAATTTCGCAGCTCGCCATCTATGTCCCAAGACACTAGAAGATCCAACAACTATTTGCTGTTCACTATTTGCTTCTTCTGAAATTGGAGTATTGTGGACAATACTTAACTCTCGTAATCGTCTTCTAGGCATTTTTCCTGCAATACACATAAAATAATTAAAATTTTAGTAACAAATAACAACAATAATAGTAATTTAAAATAGTTAAATTATATAACATGACCAACATTAAAATTATAATATTACATATAAATAATAAATCGTAAAATCTTACTACATCATATTTTGTAAATATCTTCGCCCATATCCCCGACGAACCCATTGAAATTGTTGACTAGTACTAGGATATTTTCATTTAAGTTTTTTTCGAAAAGGCAAAGTTTCGATCTTTCGACTATGTCATCTCTACTTCCATTGCCCATGTCAAACAAGTCTCTAGGGTGTTCTCGAGTACAATGTACCAACCTCATCGCTTGGATCTTTTGAGTAAAAAACTTGTTTCACTTGGGAAGAAAATGCATACGACTCATCCATCAATTGTTCTCCGGTGTGAATCAATCGAGAAAAATTCACCATTGTAAAACCATATTGATCATTTTTAATTCCGCAAGCCGTATTCACATCAGCCCAATCTCCTCGAAATAAGACAACTGTCCATCTGCCATAATAATCCAACTCAATTATGTCAGTAAGAAGTTTGTAATACTCCACATTCCCCTCGACAATTGTCCCTAGCACTAGCATAACTTGTAATTGAAGAATTAACAACAACTCCACAATTTTGGGTTCTCCTCAATCTCTCGTGATACTTTGTATGAAATCGGAATCCGTTGATGAGAAAGGCACTATATCTTTTCACTATTCTATTTGGACCTTGTGATAGCCATTTAACTTCGTCATTTACTTCATTTCGACTCCAAAACTATTGAATCGAAAGTAAATTGAGTAATTATAAATGTTATGAGAAAACATTATTACTTGACAATGAAAACTTCAATTGCATACCATTTGGCTTAACCATTCATGAAATGATTCTGTGAACAACTTATTAATTTCTCGTTGTTGTAATATTCGGGACCATGAATGAGCTCTCAATATTTGTTTGTACTCACTACGTTAAAAAAAGGTTTACTTTGTTAGAAGACAGACAAATTATAATTGATGAATATTTATCAAATTCTAGAACTTACTTGCGTAATGGTTCCATAGAATCATGATGAAAAAGAACATATCGATGTGCTTGGACCCACGATCTATCATCAAATTCTGCAATTTCGACTTTGCCAATTGGTTCTCTGAAACTTTGAAATAAATAAGTTTCGGCCAAGTTATGATCTGTGAGCCCAGCATTTCTACTTGGTCTGTTCATTCTTGTTTCAACATCTTCCAAATATCTTGAACAGAAAGTCATACATTCCTCTGCCAAGTAGCCTTCGGCAATTGATCCTTCCAGATAACGTTTATTGCGGTAGTAAGATTTTAATTTGGATAGGAACCTAAACATGGTATAGAACATTATCAAAAGTTGCAACTAAAGGCATTTAGGTGAATGAAGGAATAATTTACAAATAAATTAAGACCTTTCAATGGGATACATTCATCGATAGAAAATGGGTCCACCAAGTATTACTTCACGAGGGAGATGAATTAACAAGTGCACCATTATTGTGAAGAAGGAAGGCGAAAAGATCTTCTCTAGATTGCATAAAGTCAATGCGGCTCGATCTTGTAGTGTCTCAAGTTCTTAAACATCCAAAAATTTGCCACAAATGCCTTTTATTATATTGGACAGTTCAATTACACAAGACGTCACCTTTTTCGACATACAACACCGCATAGCAACTGGCAGTAAGTCTTGCATCAAGATGTGATAGTCATGCGATTTTAAGCCATATAGTCTTCGATCTTTAAGACTCACACATCGAGATATATTTGATGCATACGCATCTGGGACCTTTATATCCTTCAACATCATACAGAACACTTCTTTCTCCGTCTTCAACATTGAATAGTAGGCGACAACCAATATTTCATATTCGGAAGTGCTTGGGGATGAAGCTCACGCCGAATTCCTATGTGGACTAAATCAAGTTGACTCTGAAGATTCTCTTTCGATTTTCCATCGACATTCAAAATAGTCTCAATGATGTTCTCGCAGACATTTTTCTCAATGTGCATGACATCAAGATTATGGCGTAAAATCTGATGCTCCCAATAAGGCAACTAAAAAATAATACTTTTTTTCCACAAATCCGCCTTGTTAGGATCATCTCTTCATCAGATTCATCATCAGATTCATCCCTTGATCTTCTTTTTTTTTTGTGTGTTGGCCGGTTGATTCATCTTCTCATAAATGAAATTCATATCTTTCAACATGAACAATATTTCGGATCCATCGGTCTGCGAAGGAGCTTCTCGAACTCTTCAGTACCATCAAACTGAGTACTCTGAAATCCAAATCTATGATTTTTCGGTAACCACTGACGATGCCCCATGTAAGAGAACTTCTTTCCATTATATAACCATTGCGAACATGTCTGCGCAGCACAACAAGGACAAGCATAACATCCCTTGGTACTCCAACCAAATAAATTGACGTACGCCAAGAAGTCATTAATAGTCCACATCAAAGCCGCACGTAAATTGAAGTTCTCCTTGCTCAACACATCGTATGTCTCAATATCAGCCCATAATTATTTTAACTCTTCAATAAGCGACTGCAAATATATGTCAATATCATTCCCAGGCCCTTTCTTTCCAGGGATAATCATAGACAAGATAAAGGATGATTGTTTCATGCAAACTAATGGAGGCAAATTATAAGGAACAAGCACCACAGGCCAAGTACTGTACGCAGTGCTCATTATTTTGTAAGGGTTAAATCTATCAGCTGCTAGCCCCAGCCTCACACTCCGAGGATCGCTTGCAAAACTTGGAAATTTGGATTCAAATGATTTCCAAGCTCAAGAATCTGCAGGATGCCCTAACAATCCATCATCGGTTCATCCATCATGGTGCCATGTCATTGACTTGGTTGTCTTCGACGACATGAAAAGCCTTTAAAGCCTTGGTATTAGTGGAAAATACCGAAAAGTCTTAACTGGTTGCTTCTTTGACTGTGTATCATTTTCATCCTCGTTACCATCCTCTGTATTTCCATTCGTCCAATGGGATTGACCGCATACATGACAGCACTGTTGGTTTTTCTGGTTGCTCCAATACAACATGCGGTCATTTGGGCAACTATGAATTTTGTTATAGCCAAGGCCCAAATCTTTGATCAATTTCTTCATGTCTTTGGAAGATTGAGGGATTTTCGCAAACGAGAAAATTTCTCTCAAAAACTCTAACAACATTGTCAAAGAGTTTTCGGTCCACCCTCTCAAACATTTTAGGTGAAAAAGACGAATACGGAAAGATAATTTTGAAAATTTAGATCCCTCATATAGTTCTTCGTTCATTTCACCAAGTAACGAGTAGAACTTCGCCGCTTCTTCATTTGCCTGATCATCAGGTACACTTCTTCCCCTTTCGGTGAAAGTATTTCCACCAAAATTGTAATCATCGGTTGCACCCAAGTCATGTGGAAATGATTGCAAACCATCACTGCGCATATTAAAAACATCCCGTAACATGCCTTCCATGTTATCTTCGCTAACATTTTGATTATACCAACTATGAGGATAACACATATTCATCGATGAAGATGCTCCACTAGATGCACACTCTCCATGAAAAATCTATTTTTTATACCCTCGGACAAAGCCATCAACAACTAGATGTTAGTAGACAACTTCACGATAATGCCAATTGATATTGCAACACTTCTTACACGGGCAAAGAATCATATTCTCTTGGCTTGCATTTTGAAATGCAAAATTCAGAAAAGTTTCTATTCCATTTCGTTAGCCGTTGCTTACCCTTGACAAATCCATCCAAGTCCTATCCATTTCGTAATTGTTGAAGTCTAAAGTTGACAATAAATTACATGGCTAAATTGTTAAGTTATAATTTATGTAAGTAATGATATGATCATATATATAACTGAGTACTATGCAAGTTATGTAAATTATGTAAGTTATGAAATTTGATCTTAAAATTATGTGAGTTATGAAATTTGATCTTAAAATTAAGTAAGTTATGTATTCTTTAAGATTCATCATACGTGGCATTGTTACACCTAGGAGGATCCATTATATCTAATAGTGAGATAAGGCAACCCGTCAAAGTTTCCAAATTTATATACTTTGAATCTTTTTTTTTAAGAATTTGATTTTAAAACAAATTTTTTTTTAAGATTCATCATACATGGCATTGTAAATTATGTATTATGTAAGTTATGAAGTTTGATCTTAAACTTATGTAAGTTATGAAATTTGATCTTAAAATTATGTAAGTTATGTATTATGTAAGTTATGAAATTTGATGAAAGTTTTGAAATTTGATCTTTAAACTAAATGCTTATATTTTAATTATTACATTAAACTACATGTATTATGTAAGTTATGTAAGTTATGTGACTTATGTAAGTTATGTAAGTTATGTATGTCGTGTGAGTTATGTCAATTATGTAAGTTATTTAAATAATCATCATTATTATTATATTGATAAAAAATTATAAGTTTTAAATTACTTATGTAAGTTTTAAATAATAATTATTTATTAAAATAATAATTATGTAAGTTTTAAATTTTCATTTTAAGAAGTTTTAAATTACTTTTTTAAAAAAAAGAATTGATTTTATATTAAAAATATTTAAATAATGATCATTATTATTATATTGATAAAAAAATTATAAGTTTTAAAAACATTTAAAATATTAAATATCGAAATCAAACATTATTAATATAAAAATTAGTAATTTGATTTTTATATTAAAATATATTTAAATAATGAAAAACCATTTTAAGAAGGTTTTAAATTACTTGTTTAAAAAAAGAATTTGATTTTATATTAAAAATATTTAAATAATGATCATTATTATTATATTGATAAAAATTTATAAGTTTTAAAAATATTTGAAAACATTATATTTTGAAATCAAACATTATTAATATAAAAAATAATAATTTGATTTTTATATTAAAATATATTTAAATAATGAAAAACCATTTTAAGAAGTTTTTAAATTACTTTTAAAAAAAAAAGAATTGATTTTATATTAATAAAGAATTGAATTTTTCTATAAAGAAAGAATTTTATGTTGGGGTTTGACTAAAACAAAACCGATTTCTAAAAAGAAATTTAATTTTAGCATATTCGAATATTTAAGATGTTGGTATCAAACTATAAACCAATGTTGTTTTCATAAAATATCGAAGCTTAATCACTATGAAAATATTCATGGATCATAATTTGTTTGTTATCTTAATTCGATTTTTATATTAAAAAGAAACTAGTAAGAAAACTATCTAAAATGCTTAACATCACATTTTATAATATATTGCTTAGCATTTTATAATATATTGCTTAACATCATAAACCCAAATCGGATGATGAGCTAACTAAATATATTGCTTGAGCACCGCTTGAAACAATATAATAAATGCTAATTTTTCCAAAATCATCATGCTATAAACAATAGATAATAAACAATATAATAAACAATATTTTTTTGGACAAGAATATAATAAAAAAGATATATACCAACTAAGCAAGATACTAAACATCAATTTGGACAGAAAATCTTTAAGACTCATCATACGTGGCATTGTTACACCTAGGAGGATCCGCTTATATCTTATAATGAGATATAAGGCAACCCGTTAGGTTTTCAAATGATATACTTTGAATATTTTATTTTATTGGACAGCAATATAATAAACAGCATATATACCAACCAAGCAGGATAATAGATAGCAATTTGGACAGCAATTTGAACAAATTCATCATGATATAACTCTTACTGATCAGAATTTTGAAGTAAAACATACCTTAATAATTTCAATAAGCTGGTCTACTCCACTCACACCAAGAAACAGAGGCTGCAGTCATAAATTAGCAACATATTTCAAAAAGTAACATATAGGAAAAAACTCACTTAGTTTCATAATTCCACACCAACTTAGAGATCAAATTAGCAGTATATAGCAACATATAGGTTTTATATAGGAAAAAAACTCTCTTAGGTTTTATATAGCAGCATATAGGAAAAAACTCATTTGGACAACAATTGGTACGAATCAAATGATAAATTAAAATATGAGTATCAATATGTTGCATGTTTTTGGTGCTTAACTTGTGAATGATTAAATTTGTGTGCTTGTATAGTCTTGAGAAGGCTTGGGATTTATTCGGTATTAGAATAAATTTTAGTAATGAGTACTTTATTGAAGTGGAACAAGTGACTCTGATGTTTAAGGGAATTTAATTGGTAAAAGTTTGCATAAGATGAACTAGTAGCAAGGTGGAGTTGGCCCCATAAGCATGCTTAGAGGGAAGAGGTTCGAATCCCTTATTGAACATGTGAGTTTTTTTTTTTTTTTTTTTGTTTCCTCTTTCATAGTGTCGGTTATGGATAAGGTTTAGGATGAGTTGGATTTCAAATATTATGGTAAGAAGACTAAAGGAAAAAGGTAAAAAAAATTAAGGAAAATAATATTTTGAAAAAGGCATCAAGGGAGGACATAAGGCTTGAATCATGGGTGATGTTTTGGAAACTATTGAATGGCCAACTATGTCTATGAACATGGACGGTTTTATGGACTAGGGGGTGGCCGAATTTTTGTGGTAGGCTTTGGTAAGGATTTGTAGTTAGTGTGTAATCCCATTTGGTCATTTTGGTGTTTCTTTTCACAAAACTTTCTTCTCATTTTTCTCTCCATAACCGAATGCAAATGGTGCATTGTGGGCATTCTTGTTTTCTTCTTTTGGTCATTGTTTTTGACCATTTGGTCTCAATTTTTGCCTAATCTCTCAAGCTCTTCCTCTCTAGTGCTGAAATTACCATAACACAAAGACTATTTTTTTTCTTTTCTTTTCTTTCTTTTCTACTCTTTGGCTGAATGCTCTCTTGTCCCAAATCCCTCCATTTGTTTCTTATTCATCCTTGAAAACCAGAAACACATTTTCTCTCTTCTACTTTTCTCTATGGCCGAATGTTGCTAGCATCTTATCCATCAAAATTGTTTTCTTAGCTGAACCTTCTCCTCACATATTTCTTTTCTCTTGACAATCATTCTTTCAACTTTCATTTCAACCAAGTGGTAAGAACCCTTTTCATTTCTTTATTTTCTTCTTCCTTTCCTTTGGCTGAATATACATATTGTTTAAGAAAGTCTTTTGACCGAAAAATAGCATTCCTTATTCTTCCTTTAAACAATCCTATTCATCTTAATAGTGTTTTAGAGAAGGCCGAACTCGGAGTATTCATAATCATAGCGACTTGCTAGAAATCGAATCGAAGTGTTAAGGTAAGGATTTCTATCAAGGATTTTCAAATTATTTCGTTATTTTGTCGAAGGTGAATTATAAATTGATTCTATCTTAGGGACGTTAACGCTCGATTATCATCCCGTGAGCACAAAGATATTTTTGTGGTAAGTCGATTTTGTCTTAAGACATTTAGTCTTAATCTTTTGTCAATGGAGGCAAACAAGATAGGTTCGAAAAGAGCAGTGAATAGTGTTCGAAAGAGGGGTGGTTCTGCTATCCCCCTAAATTCAAACGAAGGGCTGTTTTGGCAATTCAAGATTTTCCACCGGGTTGTGAACCCTCATCCGGTGAAAATAAATTATTTGAAGTCATTCGTACTCCTGAACCTTTGTTTGTTCGTGAATATTCAACGGGTAATGAATCATCAATCGGGGAGAAACCACAAATAGAAATTGTTCAAATTTTCGAGGGTAAAAGTTTAGAACGCTTATTTTTAAGAATAGTTTTGCAAATAAGTATTAGTGTTCTAATCCATCGTCATGCGTGTTTAGATATCGACGAGCGGGAAAGTATAGTTCTCATCGTAATCAGGTCTGTAACTTCACACTTATCTCATGGGTTATACTATGCCGTAAGAATTAGAATAAAACTCGTAAAGTCATAAAAATTGGAAATGTAACAACCCCAAACCCAGCCCACGAGCCTTGACCAGATCTGGTATGTCACTGCGGAAAACGTTGGAAAAGATTTTTACTTAAAAATAAAAGATAAAATTTGTTGTCGTTGGTAAAAACATTTCACATTTAAGATTCCAAGTAAAACTTTATTGGTACAAATTATCCGAATTTAAAAGCTTTAATATAAGTTGTTATAAAATAAGTTGATTCAAAATATTGCCAATTATTAGCTCAATAATAGGATAAACTTCAAAACCATAAATAAAGTTGCAAATACTTTAAGTGGCCCTTATTACATCAAATAATTATTCCAAAACTACTTAAAATATAAAATACGTAAAATTAAGTAAAACATATTTTGCATGGGCCACCTTTGTATCCGCCTCCGACCCGGTCCAAGCATTACTTAATCACCGCGATGTTGGTAAAAAATTTGGGTGAGTCAAATGACTCAAGGCATAGTTATTTCACTTGCCTCCACATATGGGCTTGGCCCATATCCACATAATCCACATACATAAATATGCAACATGAAGCCCACCAACCTAGTATCCATCCGTTACACACCTACCTTGGCGGACCTGCTGCCGAGGTAGGTGGCTAAGCCACCGATCACCTAAGTGACCCCACATATCAATATCCTCGAGGTGACCCTAGGTCATCCTCAATCCACTGATGATGCACACACTATCATCCGCTGTGGTGAGGCACACGACCAACATCCCACCTTGATGAAGCACATAGCTAACATCAAGCGCCAATGTAGCACAAGGCTAACATCGCACCACGCACATAAATGTACTCCCCGTCCTTCAATAGTCACATCCCAAGCCCCATGTATCATGCCACAATATCATTAAAATAAGCATACATCACATGCTATCACAATTTCATTCAGATACCATAGGAAACTTATTATCATAAAGCATCGACTGCTTAATCGATTACCCACCATGGGTATCCACCTTTTAGCCATTATTTCGCTACCATGCACATCATATACATATTTATATATATAACACATACACACAACAAGAGAAACGGGCGATAACTACACACCTATTTTGGCACACTCGACTAAATCTCAAATATTTGCTTGCTCCTCAAGATGTCAAGATCCCTACTTAACCATTGTTAGAATCAGCCTTACATCATAAATCCATGAAGATGGCCTTTGGTCGAACTACATATCACTTACCACCTTACCCTAATAGTCGAATCCAAGAGGCTCTTACTGCTGGCTATACAAAAGAAACACAATATTATGACTCTTCATACATTCGACCATCCCTTAGAAACCAAGGCCAACCATTGGTTTCGGCATACTAAATGAAGAAGAAGAGAATTCAATTGCTAAGAGAATTCGGCAATGAAGAACAAAGGTGGAGAGGTTTCGGCTTTGTTGCAAATGAGAGGATGGGTTTCGATTTTTAGGAAGTGAATGGAAGGAAAATAAGTTAAAAAAAAAGAAAAAGATAAAGATGCACAAAATGACTTTCAACTTTCGGCTTTTGGTCAAGAAATAGGGTGCAAATTTTGGCAATGGCAAAGGTGAAAAGAAAGTTTCGAAAGAGAATACTAATGTAACACCCCAAACCCAGTCAACACACCACAATCGAACTGGTATGTCACAGGAAAAGGGTTTTGAGAGGTTTAGGTTTAAGTTTAAAAGTTTGAGGAAAACACTTCGCTAAATTGTGTATTTGAAGAAAAACTTGAGTAGGTTTGATTGAAATCGATGATGTATTTGAAAACCCAAAATTTTAAAAACTTACTCCGATGGGTAGGTAAAACAGGTTTATCTCGTTAAGAAGTTTAAGTTGTCTCTCATTATTACTATCACATTTTTTTGACTTAGTATAAAATCAAGTTTAAGTTAGAAAAACATTTGAGTTCTTTTTATCCGGATTATGGTGTAATACCCGATGGTACGACTTTAAAATATCGCTTTTGTAGTTTTGAAATCGTTTCCAAATTTAGCACATTTTAACCCAATTAATTTGTTAAGGCATATTAAAATCTACTTTAAGCATAAACATATCAAAACATAATTTTAAAAAGGCCATTTACAAACCCAAATAAAACCAAATAGTAATAAAAACTTAAGTACCAAATTTCATAAAAGTCCGAGCCAATCTTTATTTGAGCATGGCATGAGCACCTCGAGTCCATCCCCGATCCATGTCCGCGCCTATGTGTCACCTGAAATGTCAAAGGAGAGAGTGAGTCGAGACTCAAGTGTAAACCCTCCCGATAATACAACATGCTAACACACATCATAGCAAAGCAATACAGCTTAATGCACCTGCTCCTAACCATCCATTACACCTTTTCTACCCGTGTGGTACCAAACCTTTGGTGGTGCCAAACCACCGTGACCCAAAGTCACGATATCCATAATGTGGTGCCAAACCACCGTGACCCAAAGTCACAATAATCCAATGATGGGCCAACCCATCGTGTGATACCAAATCACTAGCGACAATCCCAGATCTCATAAGTTGGGCCAACCCACGGTGGTGTCAAACCATGGGACGAGTCGCAATGAGGTGCCAAACCTCCGTGTCCCAAAGACACAATGTGATACTAAATCACCGTGACCGCAATCACAAATCCGATGATGGGGCCAACCCATCGTGATACCAAATCACGGCGTCAATCCCAGAATCAATCGTGGGGCCAACCCAAGTGGTACTAAGCCCTTCGACGAGACGCCGAGGTGCTAAACCTCCGTGACCCAAAGTCACAAAATATGTGGTACCAAACCACCGGAGGTGCTAAACCTCCGTGTCCCAAAGACACGGATATCATACTCCCCTCCTCTCACATTACCCATACATGTCATACTAACTCATGCCATATGCAAATCATGTAATTCATGCCAACATGCCCAACATTGCATCTCATAGCATATATATATCATGGATCATCATATCAAACGTATCAACAATAGAACTCGTAATGCTACGGACTTACCCGAATCCGTGAACATACCCTACCGGGTATCATGACACTCATCACTGTTTCACTTGTTATAACACAGGTTATTAATTTATTACTAAGATTCAGTGTGTTAGCTTACACACCTGGAATTGCGAAGGTTAAATCCTAAGAACTGGTCTAAGTCCCTTGATCACATCGACAACCCCGATCCTACAATCGGCCAACAATGGATTAGTCACTATACCATTCGGCCACAAATAGGTAACCCAAGGGGTTGCGTTAAGCCTTACCTTTGCAAATGGTTCGGTTTCCAACCAAACCCGAACCAACACTGGTTCCTTCTTGAACAATCGGTACACCCTAAAAAGAACCGTTAATCCATTGCACCTTTGGTTTAAAGAATTCTAAAAGAAAAGACTAACAAAATAACCTCATACCCCTACTTACCACTTGACTTCTCCAATCCACGCTTCAAAATCCAAAGGCCCTAAATAAAACGATTACCAAAACAAGTGATTAACTCCTTTTTAATAGATACCAAAATCGGCCTTAACCAAATCCGAATTGACATAGAACAAGGAGGAAAAAAATAACATTCGGCCATGTACCTACCTTTTCTTACGATTGAGCAACCACCAAGCTTCTACTTACACAAAGAAAGAAGCAAGAGAAAGTTGTAAAGAAGAAGGAGTTGCTATTCGCCACAACAAAAATGGGAAGAAGAAAAGATGCTTTCGGTTTTGAGAAGAAATGAAATGGAGAAAGGTATTTTCGGTTTTGGAAGAAAAGAAAGAGAGAGTGTTTTGAAGAACAACTTTCGGCTATCAAAGCTTCAAGGAAAGAGAGCAAATATGAGAGAAAAAGAGAATACTAGTTTTGCTAAGAAGATTCCAAGAAGAGAAAAGAAAATAGCAGGAGAATAGAGAATTAGCTTCGGTTTAACTCAAATGAAGAAGAAAGGAAAATGGAAGAGGCATTCGCTACTACTAAAAAATGATTGAAACAACAAGCAAATTCGCAAGCACTTGGGGTTTCGGTTTCAAGAATGAATAAAAAATGGTTTCAGATAGGCTATTTGCAAGTGAAGAGCTTTTGCTAGCTTTTGACTAAACAAAATCACTTTTGTTTGACAAAATGGAAGGCTTACCAAAATGGTTTTTGACCGAAAATGCCTAATTGCCAAAATGAATTTTTCAAGACTCACCTCCCCAAACTTACCAACCTACCACAACTCCCCAAAATCTCCTCTAAAGCGGCACCCCTGCAGTCTCACTATCTCTCGACACATACATGCCAACCTCAAGTGAGTAGTCCACCTTACCGTAATAAAGTGAGTGATTTAGTCATCGGTCCACAATTACCCAAATCAATCCTTTTTGCTCGGTGTAAGCGGTAATCCACCCATTTAAATCCATAGTTATCCTTTCCCACTTCCATCGAGGAATCTTCACCGGTCAAGCAACCAGACGAATGAATCGATGCTCGCTTTTGACCCATCGACACGTCCGACACTTCCCTACAAACTCTGTCACTTCCTTTTCGCACTTACCACCGTAACTATTCTCCGAGATCCTATACATTTTCCTACCTCCGGGATGCATAGCGAGGCTGCTATGTGCATCCTCAAGAATCTTTTGCCTTAACTCAAGATCTCTCAAGATACAAGCCTTCCCTAAAAACACAAAGACTCCATCACCCGACACATCAGAACCCTCCAAACCATCGCTCGCACTTGTGTCCTCTCGCGCACTCGTAACCTCATCCAACAACTATTTTTCTCTCGATCTACTCAACCCAAGTAGTTTAACTGCGCACTCTGCTGAATACTCCGTCGTCATACAAACTCAAGTGGGCAAACAATGCTCTTAAACCGAAACAACTTTACGGCTTAACGCGTTGCTACATAACGTTAGCCTTGCGGATGATACTCAATGGAGCAATCGAGTCTTTCAAATGACTTAATCCATCTGCATTGCCTCGATTCAGTCTTTCGAGTCAAGGTACTTCAAACTCTTATGATCCGTGTAGACTATCGATCTCTCTCCATACAAGTAATGCCTCTATATCTTCAAGGCAAAACTACAATCGCTAACTCCAGATCGTATGCGTTGGATAATTTACCTCATGTGGCCTCAATCGCCGAGATGCGTAAGCCACAACCTTCCCTTTTGCATCACCACACAACCCAAACCCAGATGTGATGCATCGCAAGAACTGTGAATTCCTTACCATTTCAGGTTGAATCGTAACCGAGCTTCGTCAAAATCTTCTTCAACTTATCGAAGCTCTCCTGCCGCTTCTCCCAAATAAATGTAACCCCTTTCTCAATAATTTAGTCATCAGTCTTTGCGATCAACGAAAACCCTTTACAAATCTTGGTAGTATCCTCGCCAAACCCAAAACTCCGAATCTCACCATCGACCTCTCTGGCTTCCAATCCAAAATCGCTTCAATCTTTCGAGGATCCACTCTAATCCCTCACCGATACTACATGACCCAAGAATGTCACCTCCTTAAGCGAATCGATTCATCAACTTCGATAAAGTTGTTTCTCCTCAAAATCGCAATACCACCCGCAAATGAGCATCATGTCCCTCCTCATCCTTGAATATACTAAGATGTCGTCGATAAAACCACTACGAATTGATCCAAATACCGCTGAAACACCCTATTCATCGATCCATGAAGGTCGCGAGACGTTAGTCAACCCAAACGGCATAACTAAAAATCAAAGTGCCCATACCGAGTACGAAATGCCGTCTTGCGGATATCGCCTCCTTTACCCTTAATCGGTGATACCTGCATCTTAAGTCGATCTTCGAGAAAACCGACGCTTCTTGGTGATCAAACAAGTCATCTATCCGAGGCAGTGGATACTTGTTTTTGATCGTCAGCTTATTCAGTTGGCGGTAGTCTATACACATCCGCATGGTACCGTCTTTCTTCTTGACGAAGAGTACCGACGCTCCCCGAGGCGAAATACTTGGCCTGATAAAGCCTCGGTCCAACAACTCCTGGATTTGAGCCTTAAGCTCCACTAACTCTTTAGGTGCCATCCTGTACGGAGCAATGGATACTGACGCAGTTCCGGGTAATAGATCTATCCCGAACTCTACCTCCCGATCTGGCGGCAAACCTCGAAGCTCCTCAGAAACACATCAACAAACTCCTAATCGCTTCAACTGTCTCCACACAGACTCTTTAGCCTCCAAGGCATACACATGTATCACATATGCTTCACAGCCCTTTCTGACCATCTTCTCGGCTTTCAGAGCAGATACCACATTGGACAGATAATTCCTCCTATTACCGATCAGAACTACTTCATCACCCAAAGCTATTTTCAGAATCATGCGCTTAGCCGCGCAATCCAACTTTGCCTGGTACTTAACCAGCCAATCCATTCCGAGAATCAGATCGAACTCCTCAAAAGGCAGTTCCATCAAATCAGCCACAAAAGGTACCCCTTGGAGTTCTAGAGGTACGTCTCTATACAACTTATCTACCACTACAGAGTGACCTAGAGGGCTTATTACGGTCATCTACCTGAAGATATCTCGAGTCTAAATCCATGGTCTTCACTATGCTACTTGCAACATATGAATGTGTTGAACCCATATCAATCAAAGCAAGAATGGAGAACTAAAGATTAAAACGCATCGGTAACGACATCCGGTCGTCGCCCTCCTCTCGGCCTCCAAAGATACACCAACCCCTACTGTCTAGCCTCGAATCACTGCACCTCCGCCTCGGTGCTCCACTACCACTGTAACCATTACCTCCTCCGCCATTACCTCGACCCTTTCTTTGTGGTGGTCCGTTATATTCTGTCTGAGCACGGCCCGATTCTCTGATCAATCCTAGCCAACTTGCGGACAGGTCCCTCACACTTGGTCCAATGAGCCACACTCAAAACAAACCTCTACCATCGGTCCAACATCCTCCCAAAGGAGCCTTTCCACATCGGTTACATTGCGGCGGTCCCCGCCTAGCAAAGAACAAACCTACCCGACCGACGGCCCACTCGGTCTAGCCCTTTCTGCGATTCCACGACGACCGTAAGATCCAAAACTCCTCAGTGTTGGTTCCTATCCATACCTTGCCTCACAGACTCTTTAATGCCCTCGGCCACCTTTGCCTTTTCAACGAGAATCAAATTCACGCTCCTGTTTGGCGCAATCAACAATCTTAATTGCGTCTCGCAGCCATCCTCAAACGAACGCACCTCTCATGTTCAAGAGCCACCATACCGCATACCGACTCGGCTTAAAAATTCGCCTCAGACTCGACACATGCACTTGCTCCCTCGAACTAACCTCGTAAATGCTTTCCGCTGCTCATTAATGTAGTTAGCTCCCACATACTTTTTCTGATAAGTAGCTCGAAAATAGTCCCAAGTCAGATCTTCTACTGCAGCGCTATCTCGGACCGTGAGCCACCACTGGTATGACTCATCTCGGAGAAGTGATACTATCCCCTTTAATTTCTCTTCAGCAGTTAGGTCTAGATCGTCCATGATCCGCTCTGTCGCTTTCAGCTAGTATTCAGCCGTGCTAGGAGCAACACCCGAGATACCCCGAAAGAATTCAGCCCGCTTGTTCAAGTCGCCAGCATGATTTCCTAGCTCCTACACCTCCACCTACCCCAGCCTACCCTTTCTAACACTCGCGAGATCTCTCGTGACACAACGTCATCCCAGTCCGCTCTTGAACTCACCACCTCCGGTGGTGGCGGAATCCATATCTCGCTCTCGACCCCGACTGTAACCTACGGGCTCGTAAACCGTCATCCTACCGCGACCACGCCCCGACCATGTCCACCTCGGGTACTCATGACTAACTCTCGTCTGATTTAAAGAATTTTATGTATCAAGATTTATTCCATTGCTTAAAAGCAAAGTCTTATGAATATTGCTTATTAAAGAAGTTTCGTTCATGAGTCCACAGAGTCCTATCGCCAGTCTCTAAGGTAGTCTTACTATTACTAATCATCCCATCACATTACATCAATATCACAAACAATAGTACGGGTACTTACACAGGCGGATTGGTGTTAGAGACTCGGTGCCATGCCTTTCAAACCATACTTTTAAAACATGACACTTAAAATAGACTTTGAAAACATTTGGGCCTCGGGCCCACAATGAGCCTTTGAACTTAGCTCGATACCACAATTGTAACACCCTTAAACCCGGCCAACACACCAATAATCGAACTGGTATGTCACAGGAAAAGGGTTTTGAGAGGTTTAGGTTTAAGTTTAAAAGTTTGAGGAAAACACTTCGCTAAATTGTGTATTTGAAGAAAAACTTGAGTAGGTTTGATTGAAATCATGATGTATTTGAAAACCCAAAATTTTAAAACTTACTCCGATGGGTAGGTAAAACAGTTTATCTCGTTAAGAAGTTTAAGTTGTCTCTCATTATTACTATCACATTTTTTTTGACTTAGTAGAAAATCAAGTTTAAGTTAGAAAACATTTGAGTTCTTTTTATCCGGATTATGGTGTAATACCCATGGTACAAACTTAAAAATATCGCTTTTGTAGTTTTGAAATCGTTTCCAAATTTAGCACATTTTAACCCAATTAATTTGTTAAGGCATATTAAAAATCTACTTTAAGCATAAACATATCAAAACATAATTTTAAAAAGGCCATTTACAAACCCAAATAAAATCAAATAGTAATAAAAACTTAAGTACCAAATTTCATAAAAGTCCGAGCTAATCTTTATTTGAGCACGGCATGAGCACCTCGAGTCCATCCCGGCTCCATGTCCGCGCCTATGTGTCACCGAAATGTCAAAGGAGAGAGTGAGTCGCGAGACTCAATGTGTAAACCCTCCCGATAATACAAAGATGCTAACACACATCATAGCAAAGCAATACAGCTTAATGCACCTGCTCCTAACCATCCATTACACCTTTTCTACCCTGTGGTACCAAACCACCGGTGGTGCTAAACCACCGTGACCCAAAGTCACGATATCCATAATGTGGTGCTAAACCACCGTGACCCAAAGTCACAATAATCCAATGATGGGGCCAACCCATCGTGTGATACCAAATCACTAGCGACAATCCCAGTATCTCATAAGTGGGGCCAACCCACGGTGGTGTCAAACCACGTGGAAGAGTCGCAATGAGGTGCCAAACCTCCGTGTCCCAAAGACACAAGCAGATACCAAATCACCGTGACCGCAATACAAATCATGATGGGGCCAACCCATCGTGTGATACCAAATCACTAGCGCCAATCTCAGATAATCAATCGTGGGGCCAACCCATCGTGGTACTAAGCCATCGACGAGACACCGAGGTGCTAAACCTCCGTGACCCAAAGTCACAAAATATGTGGTACCAAACCACCGGAGGTGCTAAACCTCCGTGTCCCAAAGACACGGATATCATACTCCCCTCCTCTCACATTACCCATACATGTCATACTAACTCATGCCATATGCAAATCATGTAATTCATGCCAACATGCCCAACATTGCATCTCATAGCATATATATATCATGGATCATCATATCAAACGTATCAACAATAGAACTCGTAATGCTACGGACTTACCCGAATCAGGAACATACCTACCGTATCATGACACTCATCATCGTTTCACTTGTTATAACACAAAGTTATTAATTTATTACTAAGATTCAGCAAGTTAGCTTACACACCGGAATTGCGAAGGTTAAATCCTAAGAATCGGCCTAAGTCCCTTGATCACATCGACAACCCCGATCCTACAATCGGCCAACAATGGATTAGTCACTATACCATTTACCACAAATAGGTAACCCAAGGGGTTGCGTTAAGCCTTACCTTTGCAAATGGTTCGGTTTCCAACCAAACCCGAACCAACACTGGTTCCTTCTTGAACAATCGGTACACCCTAAAAAGAACCGTTAATCCATTGCACCTTTGGCTTAAAGAATTCTAAAAGAAAAGACTAACAAAAATAACCTCATACCCCTACTTACCACTTGACTTCTCTAATCGGCTACTTCAAAATCCAAAGGCCCTAAATAAAACGATTACCAAAACAAGTGATTAACTCCTTTCTAATAGATACCAAAATCGGCCTTAACCAAATCCGAATTGACATAGAACAAGGGAGGAAAAAAATAACATTCGGCCATGTACCTACCTTCTCTTACGATTGAGCAACCACCAAGCTTCGGCCTTACACAAAGAAAGAAGCAAGAGAAAGTTGTAAAGAAGAAGGAGTTGCTATTCGGCCACAACAAAATTGAGAAGAAGAAAAAGATGCTTTCGGTTTTTGAGAAGAAATGAAATGGAGGAAGGTATTTTCGGTTTTGGAAGAAAAGAAAGAGAGAGAGTGTTTTGAAGAACAACTTTCGCTATCAAAGCTTCAAGGAAAGAGAGCAAATATGAGAGAAAAGAGAATACTAGTTTCGCTAAGAAGATTCCAAGAAGAGAAAAGAAAATAGCAGGAGAATAGAGAATTAGCTTCGGCTTAACTCAAATGAAGAAGAAAGGAAAATGGAAGAGGCATTCGCTACTACTAAAAAAATGATTGAAACAACAAGCAAATTCGCAAGCACTTGGGGTTTTGGCTTCAAGAATGAATGAAAAAATGGTTTCGCTTAGGCTATTTGCAAGTGAAGAACTTTTGCTAGCTTTTGACTAAATGAAATCACTTGTTTGACAAAATGGAAGGCTTACCAAAATGGTTTTTGACCGAAAATGCCTAATTGCCAAAATGAAATTTTCGGACTCACCTTCCCAAACTTACCAACCGCCACAACTCCCCAAAATCTCCTCTAAAATCGCCAACCTCCCCCCAATCACTCCCAAGCCACTAATTCAAATGGCTATGTCCAAGTCTTCTCCACCATTTGCTCTCCACCCATCATTTGAATGTGTTGATTTAGTCCAAGGCGAGTTTGAACCGCCTACAATTCATCCCTCTATGCCACAAATGGGAGCCAAAATGTGGGATTTCCGCAGCTTGAACACAAGACCTCACCCCTTGCAATTAACGCCATACCCATGCTCCAAGTGGTGCTGCTTTGCCACTTTGCTAGCTCTTCATTTGTGCTCAAGAACACCAATTAAAATATATAAGACCCACTCCTTCAAACTCCTATCACATAAAGCCCAAAAACTAAAATTTTTCCACCCACTCGTGCTCATTCCTAGCCTACAACTAAGCCTCGAGACCACAAACAAAGAACATAACAAGCCATTAACATGCGATAATGCCAAATAAAATAGCCCTTAACCCAGATATTACAGTTCTACCCCTTAAAATAATTTCTACTCAAATTACCGGTCGTAAGAGTTGCGGGTATTGTTGTCTCATCATATCCCGGGTTCCCAAGTAGCTTCTTCCACGCCATGATTCCGCCAAAGAACCTTAACCAAAGGCACGACTTTTCACGCAGAACCTTCACATCCCGATCTAAAATCAGCATGTGCTCTTCCTCCATGGTTATATCCGGTTTACCTCGATCTCTTCTACTATCACCACGTGCGATGGATCTGAGCGATATCGCCTAAGCATCGAAACGTGGAACACGTCATGAATCTGACTTAGCTCTGCTGGCAACTTGAGCTGATATGCAACTGGTCCCACTCGTCTCAGTACCTTGTATGGCCCAATAAACCCTGACTTAGCTTGCCTTTCCTTTCAACCTTAACACTTTCTTCCACGGCGAGACCTTCAAAAAACTTGATCCCCACAAAGAATTCAATATCTCTCCGCTTAAGATCGGCGTGGGACTTCGCCGTCCAAGCTTCCTTCAATCGAGCCCTGAATCAACTTAACCTTTGTCTTCGGCCTCAAGAATTCAACTCTGGTCCCAACAAGCGACGCTCACTTAACTCGTCCAACAAGTAGGTGAGCGACACTTCCTACCGCATAACGCCTCATATGGTGCCATCTTGATGCTTGCTTGGTAGCTGTTGTTATAGGCGAACTCACTAACGGTAGATACTCCTCCCAACTACCCTCAAGTCCAAAACACAACCTCGCAACATGTCCTCCAGATCAGATAACCCTTTCCATCGCCCGTCGATCTGCATGGATGAAATGCCGTCTTTGAAATCTAACCGTGTACCAGAGCTCGATGCAACGCTTTTAGAACCTTGACGTGAATCGGGGTCCCTATCCGAGATGATCGACATCGGCACCCCTGCAGCCTCACTATCTCGACACATACACTTCGCCAACCTCTCAAGTGAGTAGTCCACCCTTACCGTAATAAAGTGGGCTGATTTAGTCACCGATCCACAATTACCCAAATCAATCCTTTTTGCTCGGTGTAAGCGGTAATCCACTGACGAAATCCATAGTTATCCTTTCCCACTTCCATCGAGGAATCTTCATTGGTCAAGCAACCCAGACGGAATCGATGCTCGGCCTTGACACCGACACGCCGACACTTCCCTACAAACTCTGTCACTTCCTTTTTCGCACTTGCCACCGTAATCGTTCTTCGAGATCCCTATACATTTTGCTACCTCCGAATGCATAGCGTAGGGGCTGCTATGTGCATCCTGAAGAATCTTTTGCCTTAACTCAGAATCTCTCAGCATACAAGCCTTCCCCTGAAAACACAGCACTCCATCACCCGACACACTGTAACCCTCCAAACCATCGTTCTGCACTTGTGTCCTCTGCGCACTCAGAACCTCATCCAACAACTATTTTCTCTGACCTGCTCAACCCAAGTAGGCTTAACCCGCAGCTCGCTGTAATACTCCGTCGTCATACAAACTCAAGTGGGCAAACAATGCTCTTAACCGAATAACTTTACGGCTTAACGGTTCGCTATAACGTTAGCCTTGCCCGGATGATACTCAATGGAGCAATCGTAGTCTTTCAACAGCTCAATCCATCTGCGCTGCCTCAGATTCAGGTCTTTCTGAGTCAGAAGGTACTTCAAACTCTTATGATCCATGTAGACTATCGATCTCTCTCCATACAAGTAATGCCTCCATATCTTCAAGGCAAAAACTACAGCCTCTAGCTCCAGATCGTGCGTTGGATAATTTACCTCATGTGGCCTCAACTGCCGAGATGCGTAAGCCACAACCTTCCCTTCTTGCATCACCACACAACCCAAACCCGGATGTGATGCATCGCAGTATGAACTGTGAATTCCTTACGACCTCAGATTAAATCGAACCGAGCTTCATCAAAATCTTCTTCAACTTATCGAAGCTCTCCTGCCGCTTCTCGCCTAAATAAATGTAACCCCTTTTTCAATAATTTAGTCATCGATTGTTGCGATCAACGAAAACCCTCTATAAATTTTGGTAGTATCGCCAAACCCGTAAAACTCAATCTCACCATCGACCTCGGTGGCTTCCAATCCAAAATCGCTTCAATCTTTCGAGGATCCACTCTAATCCCCTTAGCCGATACTACATGACCCAAGAATGTCACCTCCTTAAGCCAGAATTCGTATTTACTGAACTTCGCATAAAGTTGTTTCTCCCTCAAAATCTGCAATACCACCCGTAAATGAGCATCATGTTCCTCCTCAGTCCTTGAATATACTAAGATGTCGTCAATAAAAACCACTACGAATTGATCCAAATACCATTGAAACACCCTATTCATCAGATCCATGAAGGCTGCCGGTGCGTTAGTCAACCCAAACGGTATAACTAAAAACTCAAAGTGCCCATACCGAGTACGAAATGCCGTCTTGCAGATATCCGCCTCCTTTACCCTTAACTGGTGATACCCAGACCTTAAGTCGATCTTCGAGAAAATCGACGCCTCTTCAAATTGATCAAACAAGTCATCTATCCGAGGCAAGGATACTTGTTTTGATCGTCACTTATTCAATCGGTAGTCTATACACATCCGCATGGTACCGTCTTTCTTCTTGACGAAGAGTACCTAAGGCTCCCCAAGGCGTAAATACTTGGCCCGATAAAGCCTCGGTCCAACAACTCCGGATTTGAGCCTTAAGCTCCACTAACTCTTTAGGTGCCATCCTCAGACGGAGCAATGGATATCGCGCGATAGCTCCGTAATGATCTATACCGAACTCTACCTCCCGATCCGGCGCAAAACCTAAGCTCCTCGAAACACATCAACAAACTCCCTAATCGTCTCAACTGTCTCCACAGCAGACTCTTTAGCCTCCAAGGCATACACATGTACCACATATGCTTCATGATTCTTTCTAACCATCTTCTCGGCGGCCAGAAGCGAGATACCACATTGGATGATAATTCCTCCTATTACCGATCGTAACTACTTCATCACCCAAAGTCGTTTTCAGAATCATGCGCTTAGCCATAATCCAACTTTGCCTGGTACTTAACCAGCCAATCCATTCCGAGAATCAGATCGAACTCCCCAAAAGGCAGTTCCATCAAATCAGCTACAAAAGATACCCCTTGGAGTTCTAGAGGTGCGCCTCTATACAACTTATCTACCACTACTGAGTGACCTGTAGGGCTTATTATGGTCATCGCCTGAAGATATCTCGAGTCTAAATCCATGGTCTTCACTATGCTACTTGCAACATATGAATGTGTTGAACCCACATCAATCAAAGCATAAATGGAGAACCAAAGATTAAAACGTCTGCGTAATGGCGTCTGGTGCGCCGCCCTCCTCTCGACGCCTCGCAAAGATATACCAACCCGACCGTGCGGCCTCGTAACTACATGCGCACCTCGCGCTTAGGTTTGCACTCGCCCCGACCAAAACCATTACCTCCTCTCGCCATTACCTCGGCCCCTCTGCTGTGGTGGTCCGTTATTTCACATCTCGAGTATGGCCCCGATTCTCCGATCGAATCCTAGCCAACTTTATGGACAAATCCCTCACACGGTGGTCCAAATGAGCCACACTCAAAAAACGACCTCTACCATCGGTCCAATATCCTCCCAGTGAGCCTTTCCACATCGGTTACATTACGGTCCCGCCTAGCAAGAACAAACCTACCCGACCGATTCGCCCTCTTGTCTAGCCCTTTTCTCACGATTCACGATGACCCGTAAGATCCAAAACTCCTCTTGTGTTTGTTCCTATCCATACCTTGCCTCACAGACTCTTTAATGCCCTCGGCCACCTTTGCCTTTTCAACTAGAACCTGAATTCACGCTCACTGGGCGCAATCAACAATCTTAATTGCCTCGTAGGCCATCCTCAAACGAATGCACCTCTCATGTTCATTAGCCACCATACCCCGGCATACCGACTCACCTAAGAAATTTCTGCCAGACTCGACGGACTTGCTCCCGAACTAACCTCGTAAATGCTTTCATTTGCTCATTAATGTAGTTAGCTCCCACATACTTTTTTCCGATAAGCGGCTCGAAAATAGTCCCAAGTCGATCTTCACTGCAGGTACTGTCTGACCGTGAGCTACCACCGGTATGACTCATCTCTAGAAGTGATACTATCCCTTTAATTTCTCTTCGCTGATTAGGTCTAGATCGTCCATGATCCGCTCTATCGCTTTCACCAAGATTCGGTAGTGCATAGAGCAACACCGAGATACCCCAAAGAATTCAAATTGTTTGTTCAAGTCGCCAGCACGATTTCCTAGCTCCTACACCTCCACCTACTCCAGCCTACCCTTTCTAACACTTTCAAGATCATCTGTGACACCTGCTGGCCATCCCGATCCGCTCTTGGAACTCACCACCTCCGGTGGTGGCGGAATCCTAGTATCTCGTTCTCGACCCGACTGACGGAACCCACGGGCTCGAAACCGTCATCCCACTGCGACCATGCCCACGACCACGCCCACCTCGTGTACTCATGACTAACTCTCGTCGATTTAAAGAATTTTATGTATCAAGATTTATTCCAATCGTTTAAAAGCAAAGTCTTATGAATATTGCTTATTAAAGAAGTTTCGTTTTCGCGAGTCCACAGAGTCCTATCAGTTTCAGTCTCTAAGGTAGTCTTACTATTACTAATCATCCCATCACATTACATCAATATCACAAACAATAGTACAGGGTACTTACCTGGGCGGATTGGTGCCGGAGACTCGGTGCCATGCCTTTCAAACCATATTTTTTAAAACATGACACTTAAAATAGACTTTTGAAAACATTTTGGGCCTCGGGCCCACAGCTGAGCCTTTGAACTTAGCTCTAATACCACAATTGTAACACCCCAAACCCGGTCAACACACCACGACCGAATCTGGTATGTCACAGGGAAAAAGGGTTTTGAGAGGTTTAGGTTTAAGTTTAAAAGTTTGAGGAAAACACTTCGCTAAATTGTGTATTTGAAGAAAAACTTGAGTAGGTTTGATTGAAATCTGATGATGTATTTGAAGACCCAAAAATTTTAAAAACTTACTCTGATGGGTAGGTAAAACAGGTTTATCTCGTTAAGAAGTTTAAGTTGTCTCTCATTATTACTATCACATTTTTTTTTGACTTAGTAGAAAATCAAGTTTAAGTTAGAAAAACATTTGAGTTCTTTTTATCCCAGATTATGGTGTAATACCCGATGGTACAGCTTAAAAATATCGCTTTTGTAGTTTTGAAATCGTTTCCAAATTTAGCACATTTTTACCCAATTAATTTGTTAAGACATATTAAAAATCTACTTTAAGCATAAACATATCAAAACATAATTTTAAAAAGGCCATTTACAAACCCAAATAAAACCAAATAGTAATAAAAACTTAAGTACCAAATTTCATAAAAGTCCGAGCCAATCTTTATTTGAGCATGGCATGAGCACCTCGAGTCCATCTCGGCTCCATGTCCGCGCCTATGTGTCACCTGAAATGTCAAAGGAGAGAGTGAGTCGCGAGACTCAGTGTGTAAACCCTCCGATAATACAACATGCTAACACACATCATAGCAAAGCAATACGGTTAATGCACCTGTTCCTAACCATCCATTACACCTTTTCTACCCGTGTGGTACCAAAACCTTTGGTGGTGCCAAACCACTGGTGACCCAAAGTCATGATATCCATAATGTGGTGCCAAACCTTTGGTGACCCAAAGTCACAATAATCCAATGATGGGGCCAACCCATCGTGTGATACCAAATCACTAGCGACAATCCCAGTATCTCATAAGTGGGGCCAACCCACGGTGGTGTCAAACCACGTGGACGAGTCGCAATGAGGTGCCAAACCTCTGGTGTCCCAAAGACACAAGGTGTGATACTAAATCACCGTGACCGCAATACAAATCGATGATGGGGCCAACCTATCGTGTGACACCAAATCATTGGCGTCAATCCCAGATAATCAAGCGTGGGGCCAACCCACCGTGGTACTAAGCCACTGGGGACGAGACGCCGAGGTGCCAAACCTCCGTGACCCAAAGTCACAAAATATGTGGTACCAAACCCACTGGAGGTGCCAAACCTCGGTGTCCCAAAGACACAAGTGTCCCAAAGACACGGATATCATACTCCCCTCCTCTCACATTACCCATACATGTCATACTAACTCATGCCATATGCAAATCATTTAATTCATGCCAACATGCCCAACATTGTATCTCATAGCATATATATATCATGGATCATCATATCAAACGATCAACAATAGAACTCGTAATGCTACGGACTTACCCGATCAGGAACATACCCTACCGGGTATCATGACACTCATCATGTTTCACTTGTTATAACACAAAGTTATTAATTTATTACTAAGATTCAAAGTGTGTTAGCTTACACACCGGAATAGCGAAGGTTAAATCCTAAGAACCGGTCTAAGTCCTTGATCACCTCGACAACCCCGATCCTACAATCGGCCAACAACGGATTAGTCACTATACCATTTGACCATAAATAGGTAACCCAAGGGGTTCGTTAAGCCTACTTTGCAAATGGTTCGCTTCCAACCAAACCCGAACCAACACCGGTTCCTTCTTGAATAATCGGCACACCCTAAAAGAACCGTTAATCCATTGCACCTTTGGCTTAAAGAATTCAAAAGAAAAGACTAACAAAATAACCTCTTACCCCTACTTACCACTTGACTTCTCCAATCTACCGCTTCAAAATCCAAAGGCCCTAAATAAAACGATTACCAAAACAAGTGATTAACTCCTTTTTAATAGATACTAAATCGCCTTAACCAAATCCGATTTGACATAAGACAAGGAGGAAAAAATAACATTCGACCATGTACCTACCTTCTCTTACGATTGAGCAACCACCAAGCTTGACCTTACACAAAGAAAGAAGCAAGAGAAAGTTGTAAAGAAGAAGGAGTTGCTATTCGCCACAACAAAAATGGGAAGAAGAAAAGATGCTTTGGGTTTTGAGAAGAAAAAGAAATGGAGGAAGGTATTTTCGGTTTTGGAAGAAAAGAAAGAGAGAGTGTTTTGAAGAACAACTTTCGCTATCAAAGCTTCAAAAAAGAGAACAAATATGAGAGAAAAGAGAATACTAGTTTTTGGCTAAGAAGATTCCAAGAAGAGAAAAGAAAATAGCGGGAGAATAGAGAATTAGCGGTTTAACTCAAATGAAGAAGAAAGGAAAATAGAAGAGGCATTGGCTACTACTAAAAAATGATTGAAACAACAAGCAAATTCGGCAAGCACTTGGGGTTTCAGTTTCAAGAATGAATGAAAAAAATGGTTTTGCTTAGGCTATTTGCAAGTGAAGAGCTTTTGCTAGCTTTTGACTAAACGAAATCGATTTTGTTTGACAAAATGGAAGGCTTACCAAAATGGTTTTTGATGAAAATGCCTAATTGCCAAAATGAAATTTTCGGCACTCACCTTCCCAAACTTACCAACCGCTACAACTCCCCAAAATCTCCTCTAAAACCGGCCAACCTCCCCCCAATCACTCCCAAGCCACTAATTCAAATGGCTATGACCAAGTCTTCCTCCACCATTTGCTCTCCACCCATCATTTGAATGTGTTGACTTAGTCCAAGGCAGAGTTTGAAGCGCCTACAACTCCTCCCTCCATGCCGTCAAATGGGAGCCAAAATGTGGGATTTTCGCAGCTTGAGCACAAGACCTCACCCCTTGCAATTGACGCCATACCCATGCTCCAAGTGGCGATGCTTTGCCACTTTGCTAGCTCTTCATTTGTGCTCAAGAACACCAATTAAAATATATAAGACCCAGCTCCTTCACTCCTATCACATAAAGCCCAAAACTAAAATTTTTCCACCCACTCTCAAGACCACACAAACAACAACATAACAAGCCATTAACATGCAGACAATGCCAAATAAAATAGCCCTTAACCCGGATATTACAACTAAAGAAAGAAAAGAGAACTCGAAAAAAACTTCAAGACCTCTTATAGGAAATTCTGCTATTCCCCCCCACTCATGACCGAAAATTATCACCCAAAAGAGACCCACATTCGGCCTCCACACTCAAAATTCTTCTTGCCATCAATTCAAACTAATTTTGAATTAAACTCACTCCTAAATTTCTCCTTATTTCCTCCTAATCACATTCTAATTAAGCCAACCCCTAGTCCACTATACCGCCTACATTCATGGTCAAAAGGCCATAGAAAAGTTTCCAAAACAACACTCCATACTTCAAGCCTTATGTCCCCTTATCCTACCAAAATTCCTTGATACCATACCATAAATAAGCACTTGCCTTATTCCTTAGTCTACTAACCATAAAAGACAATAGTCCAACCTTACCTTAATTAGAGTTTGGCCAACACATGCCATATAAATGCAAAAATAAAAGTCACCTTAAGTCCATCCATGGGATTCGAACCTAAGCCCCCTTTCAATGCTTGTGGCGTCACCTTCCAAAGCCCTAAGTGGTGCCTCCTTGCCACTTTACCAACTGGTTACTTGTGTTAAAATTCCCCACGAATTACTCTTAACCCCTAGCTCCTTCAACTCCCTTTAACTAAAGCTTAAAAAATAAAATTTTTCCTACAACTCAAGCCTACCCTTGGCTTATTCCTAAGCCCTAGAACATCTCACTTATCAACACAACAATCCAAACTCATGTAAAACAATACAATCAAAAAATAACCCCTAATTCAGGATATTACAATTCTACCCTCCTTAAAGAAATTTCGTCCTCGAAATTTCCAACTAACTAACAGTTGTGCATCCTCACTCACCACACTACGCTCTTGCTGTGCATTCTGATCTTAATAAAACTAACATACTTTCTATGAACAGTCTCAAAGTTCACACTCAAGGTTCCATACATTTCACTAGGAATACAAGAACGAACTAGCTCTATAACAAACAAGGCAATAAAGGGTATTCGAAATGAGGAACGCATCGCTGTCACCTCCGCACATCTTCCTCCTCGCGACCTTTGGTGTATAAACCAACCTTGGCGCGCGCCCGTCTGTACCTTGACTTCTCCGCACTGGGCTCCACGACCTTGGCCAGAACCATTTCCTCCATGGTTCAGACCACGACCCTTCGTCGCTTGCTGACCGCCTCTGTCCGGCTGACCACCACCCTGACCTACTATCCGAGCCCTATTCGGATCCTAAGGACAATTTTTAATCAAATGAGCCTTAGACTTACACCTAAAACACTCTCGATCTCGATTCTAACACTCATTAACATGGTACCTTCCACACCGAGCACACGGATGGTTCGAATTTCTAGTAGCTGGCTTTGCAACACGAGCAGAATTCTCAACACTTGATCTTTTCTGAAGGCTCCAAGACAATTCCGACGGTCCAAAACTCCTATTATCCCGATTCCTATCCTTATCTCTGTTCTGTCTCGCAGAATCTTTAATTCCTTCGGCTACTTTAGCCTTTTCTACTAATACGGCAAACTCCCACTCCTGCTGTGGAGCTATCAACAGCCTTAGGTTCCATCCTCAAATCGGACACATCGCTCATGCTCCGTAGCCACTACTCCTCGAGAATACCTGGCTCAACCTTAGGAATTCACCTCGTACTCTGCCACGGGTTTGTTCCCTTGAACCAATTCTTAAAAGCCTTTTTCTACGCATCAATATAATGAGTACCAACATACTTCTTACCGTAAGCCACCTTAACGTACTCCCAAGTAAGATCCTCAGTTGTAGCACCATCCCGAATCTGTGAGCCACCATCGATATGACTCATCGCAAGAAGCGACACCATTCCTTTCACTTTCTCCTCGGTAGTTAAATCAAGCTCATCCATAATCCGCTCGGTCGCCTCCAACCAATACTCGAAGATCTTGGGTGCCACACCAGACACGCCACGGAACACCTCAGCTCCATTGGCTCGGAGTCACTCGGGTACGGACTTCCTAGCTCTCATATTTTCACCTGCTCCATCTACCATCTCAAGAACTCATAGCACCACCTGCGATACAACATCATCCCCCATCTGATCTTGCTGCTCCACACCAACAGCTACTGGTGGTGGTGGTACCTCATTCTCAGACCCTTGACCCGATCTAACGGGTTCCGATACAGCCATCCTGCCTCTACCATGGCCTCGCACATTACGACCACGTCCCCTAGAGCTCATGTCTACTATCGCGTTTTAATCTGATTTAAGAAATTTTATGAATTAGCATTTGTTCCACTGTTTATCCGCGAGCAATTTTATGAAAAGAGCTTAATAGTAGTTCTTTCGATCATTCAGAGTTTTCATTTCAAGTTTTCTACCCTAATTCAGAGAAACACACTCATTCAATGATATCCATCACACACACATTCATCATTCGAACATCTTTGTCCATTCCTTTTCCAGGGGTATTTTCGTCATTTATCCTACAAGGGTATTTTGGTAATAAATTGGGGTCAATTTGAAAATCTTTACAAATCAAAGGCATTCCAAAATATACAAATCTCGAGGTTATTTTGAAAATTCTACCAAATCAATGATATTGCATAAATTTTAGAAATCGGGGTTATTTTGGTAATTTTAGAAGTCAAGGGCATTTTAGTAAATTTTCCCAAATCAGGGTATCTTACTATTTTGTAAAATAAGAGTTTTTGGTATTTTTGTAAAGTAAGAATGTTTTTACAAAAGTCGTGGGTAGTATGGTAATTTTATAAACCAAGGGCATTTTGGTAATTTTACACCCAAGGTATTTGGGTAATTTTGTAAATCGAAAATATTTGAAAAATTCTCCAAGTATAAAATGGTTTTACAAATCAAAGGAGTAATTTTGAAAACTTAAGGTTTTATAAAAAAGATGACTAGTCCCTTTCGGGTTTTAATTATCGAGTTTAGCAGTGAATAAGTCCTCTTGGTTAGGGTGAACTGTTACTACGCACTGTAGGATTCGAGTGAGAGGAGGTGAGTCACTAGGATTTGCTTAAATACCAAGCTCCCACCGAAATCAATCCTAGACATGCGCACAATGGTTGCCACACCCTAACTCTACGACTTACTCATATGTTTGTTTAATTAGGCTTTAAAATTTTATGCAATTACGTGTTGGAGTAAGCTAATCCTAAAGTTCAATAACTTAATACACTAATCTACGCTCCCATCATACCCACATACCAATCATATAATAATTCACACAACAATTAGAGGTACTTACGGTGGACTTGAATTGCCTGAGATACAAAGCCATGCAGAATAAACCTAAAAAATTTATGAAAGCCCAAATCTTTGAAAAGCCCACCTTAAAAAATGTTTTGGGCCCAAAACCCTCAAAGTGAGTTTTGAACTGGGCTCGATACCAAATTGTAATAACCCAAACCCGCCCACGAGCCTTGGCCGGATCTGGTATGTCATCATGAAAACGTTGGAAAAGATTTTTACTTAAAAATAAAAGATAAAATTTGTTGTCGTTGGTAAAAACATTTCACATTTAAGATTCCAAATAAAACCTTATTGGTACAAATTATCGAATTTAAAAGCTTTAATATAAGTTGTTATAAAATAAGTTGATTCAAAATATTACCAATTATTAGCTCAATAATAGGATAAACTTCAAAACCATAAATAAAGTTGCAAATACTTTAAGTGGCCCTTATTACATCAAATAATTATTCCAAAACTACTTAAAATATAAAGTACGTAAAATTAAGTAAAACATCTCTTGCATGGGCCACCTTTGTATCCGCTTCGACCGGTTCAAGCATTACAAATCACTGCGATGTTGGTAAAAAATTTGGGTGAGTCAAGCAGGACTCAAAGGCATAGTTATTTCACATGTCTCCACATATGGGCTTGGCCCATATCCACACTTGATTCACATACATAAATATGCAACATGAAGCCCAAATTTCAACCTAATATCCATCCGTTACACACCTACCTTGGCGGACACTACTACCGAGGTAGTGGCTAAGCCACCGATCACCTAAGTGACCCTACATACCAATATCCTCGAGGTGAACCTAGGTCATCCTCAATCCACGATGATGCACACAGCCTATCATCCACTGTGGTGAGGCACACATTAACATCCCACCTTGATGAAGCACATAGCTAACATCAAGCACCAATGTAACACAAGGCTAACATCGGACCACGTACATAAATGTACTCCCCCGTCCTTCAATAGTCACATCCCAAGCCCCATGTATCATGCCACAATATCATTAAAATAAGCATACATCACATGCTATCACAATTTCATTCAGATACCATAGGAAACTTATTGTCATAAAATCTTGACTGTTTAATCGATTACCCACCATGGGTATCCACCTTTTAGCCATTATTTAGGCTACCATGCACATCATATACATATTTATATATATAACACATACACACAATAAGAGAAACGACGATAACTACGCACCTATTTTGGCACACTCGACTAAATCACAAATATTTGCTTGCTCTCAAGATGTCAAGATCCCTACTTAACCATTGTTAGAATCGCCCTACACCATAAATCCATGAAGATGGCCTTTGGCGAACAACATATCACTTACCACCTTACCCGAATAGTCGAATCCAAGAGGCTCCTTACCGTTGGCTACACAAAAGAAACAAAATATTATGACTCTTCATACATTCGACCATCCCTTAGAAACCAAGGCCAACCATTGGTTTGGTATACTAAATGAAGAAGAAGAGAATTGATTGCTAAGAAAATACTTACTATACTTAAACCGATTGGAAGATTGATGAAAAGGAATGTTGACACCTCCCCTTCTAAAGGCTCTAAAAGATTCGGCAAGAACTCCCAAATGGAGATGGGATAATCGGCTATCACAAAAATAGGTATAGAATCGAGGTTGAGAAGAAGAAAAGAAGTGCAGATGAAAGTTAGGAGAATTCGACAATGAAGAACAAAGGTGGAGAGGATTCGGCTTTGTTGTAAATGAGAGGATGGATTTCGGTTTTTAGGAAGTGAATGGAAAGAAAATAAGTTAAAAAGAAAAAGAAAAAGAAAAAGATGCACAAAATGACTTCCAACTTTCGGCTTTTGGTCAAGAAATAGGGTACAAATTTAGGCAATGGCAAGGGTGAAAAGAAAGTTTTGAAAGAGAATACTAAAGAAAGAAAAGAGAACCGAAAAAGAACTTTTAGACCTCTTATAGGAAATTCGGCTATTCCCCCCCACTCATGATCGAAAATTATCACCCAAAAGAGACTCACATTCGGCCTCCACACTCAAAATTCTTCTTGCCATCAATTCAAACTAATTTTGAATTAAACTCACTCCTAAATTTCTCCTTATTTCCTCCTAATCACATTCAGAATTAAGCCAACCCCTAGTCCACTATACCGTCTACATTCATGGTCAAAAGGCCATAGAAAAGTTTCCAAAACAACACTCCATACTTCAAGCCTTATGTCCCCTTATCCTACCAAAATTCCTTGATACCATACCATAAATAAGCACTTGCCTTATTCCTTAGTCTACTAACCATAAAAGACAATAGTCCAACCTTACCTTAATTAGAGTTTGACCAACACATGCCATATAAATGCAAAAATAGAAGTCACCTTAAGTCCATCCATGGGATTTGAACCTAAGCCCCCTTTCAATGCTTGTGGCGTCACCTTCTAAAGCCCTAAGTGGTGCCTCCTTGCCACTTTGCCAACTGGTTACTCGTGTTAAAATTCCCCACGAATTACTCTTAACCTCTACTCCTTCAACTCCCTTTAACTAAAGCTTAAAAATAAAATTTTTCCTACAGCTCGAGCCTACCCTTGGCTTATTCCTAAGCCCTAGAACATCTCACTTATCAACACAACAATCGAACTCATGCAAAAAAAAAACAATCACGAATAACCCCTAATTCAGGATATTACAGAAAATACGGTTTATTAGCACTTTTTGGTGTGAAAGCATGGAAACAATATTAAAGTTGTGAAAAATTACAGATTTGCCCTTAATGAGCTATATTGTTAAAAAGTGATATTTTGGGCCATATGATTTATTTTGATAAATTGGCAAAATGAGAATATTGTGAAAAGGGCCTCATGTGTTAAATGGGCCAAGGTCTGCTAGATCGTTAAATGGGCCAAAATTGCTATTTTAACTAATAGGCCAAATTGATAACTTGTAATATGGGCTTTTTGTTGAAATTTACCTTATGAATATATTATTATGCATTATATATATATACATGACTGCATGGATTGGGATAATTGACGAAGAGAAGAATGGCCTGTTGCTAAAAATCCGATTCGGTGACTCTGTCACAATGGCACATTCCCAAAATCTAGTTCGGTGACTCTGTCACAATGGCTGCTGCCAAAAATCTAGTTCGGTGGCTCGCCACAAATATTATAATTGGCTTAATGCACGCTATTGGTGTGTTGGCGGGGTGGGTTGACTTGATCCCCACAGGTGTGTTGGTTGGTACGGGTGGTGTGTAGCGGATCGAAATTAGGCTTGGTTGGGAATTGCATACCATATGCATACTTTTTTTTTATTGTACATTTGTAAATGGGCTCAAGCCCAGCTAATTGCTTAAATGGTTTTGACCCAGTGAACACGGTAAGTGGGTTACACATTGAGTTCTAAGTAACTCACCCCATTTTTCTTACCCTTCTCAGGTAATAATAATTGATTGAGGCTTGGGCCGGGGATGACTTCGTGTGGAGGCCATACTACGAATGATGAGTTATAAAAACTTTGAATTTCTTTTAAGTATTTTTATTTAAGTACTATTTCAATTGCGATGTAATAACGCCTCTGGTATTATTTTTATGGATTGTTATTCGTGGATGGATTTTAATGTCTTAGTTACTTAAATGGGGCTATTTAATTCTTATAAATGTTTTCTTCAACTTACGTATAAAAAAAAAGGTTTTTCTTAAATATCACTTACTCGTAAAATTTTCGTGAAAACTCTTTTATAAATTTATTTTAACCAATTATTTCTTTGAAAATCAAATTGTAAAATCTCATGTTTTAAAATCATGGTTTTCAGATAAATCTCGATTTTTAATAAACTCCATCTTCAAAATTGTTTTGAAGAATTGTTTTCATTAAAGCATTAAAGACTGGACGAAAGTTCGAATTGTGTGGCATGTCAAGTCTGGTCTTAAACGCATAGGCCGGGTTTGGAGTGTTACATTTTATGGTATCAGAGCCAGTTTCAAAACTCGGCTGTGGTTTGGGTTCAACAATGATTTTTGTTTAAAAACTGCATAAATTCTAGACTTTATGTTTTTAAAGATAGTATGGCACCACGAGCATCCGGCACCAAGTCAAGTAAGTATTTGTATATTGAATGTTTTCTATTGTTATATGATCATAGGAACACTCTAGAACTTCTAGTTTTAGGTGTTGAAAACGGTAGAGATTGAGACTATAGGATGTGATTGCGAAAATAACTTTATCTCTTATATCTTATAAAATATCGTTAATAAACACTGAAATAGTATTCTGATTCATAAAACTTGTAATTAGATAAAACCGAATTGGTCATTATGAGCACTAGAGGATGTGGTCATGAACGCGGTGACGTGGCCGTGGTAGAGGACGAGGTGCTAGGGTTGAGTCTAAAGCGCTGGGACATATGCCGGAAATGAATGCACCTGCATCACCCGGGTGTAACATCCCAAAATTGGGCTTAGTAGGATTGGGCCCAATGGGCCTTGGAGATAAGAATGTTTAAAATTCTGAGAACAAGAGAATGGCATTATTGCAAATTGGACTTGTTAGTTAAGTGAATTTGGAAGGTTACGAGGTTTCTATGAAGTCTCGGGTTTAATTGGGCCTTAGGAAAAAATTGGTATTTTAGCACTTTAAGGAGATGGAGTAAGTGACCTTAAAGCATATGGAAATAATTGATTAAATAGCTAGTATAAGTGAGAAGTTAGTAAAGAGGCTATGGCACCATATATATTACCTTGAAGGAAGGAGTTGAATCACTTTGTATGCAAATTGACTTTTACTTTTGCTTCCCTTCCTTATGTGTCGGTCAAGGAATAAATATGGTAATGGTGGACTTCATTATTTTGGTAAGGTGGCTAAAAGAATAAGGCAAGGTTGAAGTTGGGGAAAGGAATCAAGAGAAATAGGAAAGAAATGGGGACATGAGGCTAATTCCATGGATGATGTTTTGGAAAGCTTAGGAGGCCAAAATCTAATCCTAAGGGGGGATGCATGTGGACAGTTTTGGAATAGTTAGGTGGCTGAAATTTTATTTTGGTTTTTGGTAAAATCCTAGCTTTGTTTTGGCCAGAAATCCTTTTGGCAACTTTGTGCCATTTCTCTCAATTTTGCAACCCACCTTGCCGAAACATAGTAGAGCAATAGTGCATTGTTTTCCTCTCAAATTCTTTTCTCTTTCCTTTGCTTTGTGCCGAAATTACAAGCCTTGGTGACCATATGTTTCTTTTTTCTTTTTACTTTGGCCGAATTCCCTTAGCACATTTGTGCACTTTCTTACTCTTTTGTTTGATCAAGATTTTCATCTCTTGTCTATCTCCCTTTTTGGATAGCCGAATCTTCCACCCTTCTATTGAACTCTCTTTTCCATTCGAGTGGTCATTTATGTACAATCGGTAAGTGAATTCTTTTCTATGATCATATTCTTTCCTCTTTAGCCGAATAAGTAATTATCACTATTCGGTTGTAAATCGTGATCGTAGCCGAAAATGGTGTTATCCTCAACTTCTTCATGTTTTATTCACTCTCTCTTTTCGTAGTGCTTTAAGTGGGAGACCGTGTATTGTTCTAGCTGAAGTCAAACGGTGGTAATTGGATCCAATATCGATAAGGATCGATTCTTGGTGCGTCGAGGGAGATCACTGTTGTGGTGTTGAAATCGGTAGAAAGCACAACTCGTAATCAAGGTGTGTAATCCCGTACCTTTCCGAATATATGTTTGAAATGGTGAGTAAGTCTCACATCTCTTTGAAAGTTTACATGAAATATTCTATGATTCGGTACAAATACCGAATAAAATCGATAACCGGCATCCGTGATCACTCGGGAGTGCGTATATTCGTAGTGGTAATCATATTTTGTAATAAAATAGTTTCGTCGAAAGCGATTAGGTGTATTTGAAAAATCATGAAAAATTGGATAAAAGGAATTAAAAGTGAGTATATCAGATTAAAGCTTATCGTGTCTACTTTAATATGGAAGAAACAGAGAAGGAAAAGGAATATTATATTACGAGATTTGTTAATTTTAGTGAGGCGGTTTTGAATGACTTTGGGTATTCATTACATCTTGGAAAAATCGTATAAAATTGTAAAAAGTGAATTATGGGATATAATTTATATGTATGGATTCCTTAGTGAGATTATTATTAATAGAGACAAGTGGGAGTAGTATATGAAAACTGTACAGTGAGATATTTGTGATTAAGGAAAGAGAGGTCAGAATCATTGGACAGTGAAACAAGGAAAACTTTAAGGAATAAACTATACTAAATGGCTAAGCTAAAAATTCTGGAAAAATTATAGGAGAAAGATATATGTGTCAACTTTCAAGGAAAATTTACAAAATTAGATTTTGAGTTTTCTAACTCGAGTTATGGTCAATTTAGTCAGTATGACGCAGATAGACAATTTCGATTTTATGCTCCAAATTAGTAGTTAAGCCTAGGTTGTGAATTACCATAATACCCTTAGAGGGTAAATTACCAAAATACCCCTGTGTTGCGAGATTACCAATTACCCTCGATGAGTAAAATTACGAAAATGCCCTTATGGCTGAATTACGAAAATGCCTTTATAGGCCGAATTACGGAATTGCCCCTAATGGGCCGAAATAGGAAATTGCTTAATGAATTGAATTGGCATATTACTTTATGGGCCAATCTGATATATTTTGTTATGAGGGCCAAAATATATTTAATGGGCCAAAATTTGCTAGATCGTTAAATGGGCCAAAATTTCTATTTTGACTAATGGGCCAAATTGATAACTTGTAATATGGGCTTTGTGTTGAAATTTACCTTATGAATATATTGTTATTCATTATCTATATATACATGACTGTATGGGTTGGGATAATTGACGAAGAGAAGAATGGCGTATTGCCAAAAATCTAGTTCGGTGACTTTGTCACAATGGCCTGTTGCCAAAAATCTAGTTCGGTGGCTCTGCCACAAATATTATAATTGGCTTAATGCCTGCAATTGGTGTGTTGGCGGGGTGTGTTGACTTGATCCCACGGGTGTGTTGGTTGGTACGGGTGGTGTGTAGCAGATGGAAATTTAGGCTTGGTTGGGAATTGCATATCAGATGCATTTTATATTTATTACATTTATAAATGGGCTTAGGCCCAAATATTTGCTTTATGGATTTTGGCCCAATGAACAACGGTGAGTGGGTTACACATCGAGTTCTAAGTAACTCACCCCTTCTTTCTTAACCACAGAGGTAATGCTCCGTGAGGTGGACTTGGGCGTGGATGACTCGGTGAAGGCCATACTTGTAAATAGTGTTATTAAATTTTAAATTTCTATTCTTGTTATGTTATTATTTTGGTTTAAGTTGTAATAAGGCCTCTGAACTATTTTATTATTTTCTTTATGGTTGGCTTACTTATTATTTTGCTTAAATTGTTTTAAACGAGAATTTTCTAAAAGCTAAAATAAAGGTTTTCCAAAATCGATTAACAAATGGAATTCATAATAAAATTTTACAAATATTTTAATACGGAAATCTTCTTGAATTTTCAATGTCATTTTCAAAAGTCACATTTTATAAGATTATTAGTTCAAATCTAACGATTTATCAATTAATCACCGAAGTTAGTAGTATTTTATCAAATGTCTCAAAGCAAACTTGTTTTTTCTTGATTTTAACAAATTTTAGTACGAATTTCAAATCCTTTATACGTTTTCTTCATTGTGACATGCTAGATTCGGGCCTAACTTCTGGGTTGGGTTTGGGGTGTTACACCGGGAGTGAGACTGGGACTAGAACTGGTCCAGCAATTCGTGGATCAATATCGGAGCGACTCAAGTCAAGTGGTGCCGAGGTTTTTAGAGGTGCTCCGGTGTAGCTCCGAATGTTGCAGAATATTGGCTTGAGGCTGTAGAACGGATTATGGATAATCTGGAGTGCACCGTCGAGCAAAACCTAAGAGGAGCGGTGTCCTTGCTAAGGGACGAGGCGTATCAATGGTGGCTTACTGTTCGAGAAGGCACCGAGGCTGCATTGGTTACTTGGGATTTCTTTAAAGTCGCTTTCAAGGAAGTACATCGGGACAAGTTATGTAGATGCCGGAGGAAGGAATTCTGAATTTGGTTCAAGGAAGTAAGGCGGTGGCGACTTACAAAGCGTAATTTCTTCGCTTGAGCCGTTATGCTCCCACAATAGTGCCGATCGATCATCGAAGACTGTACGCTTTGAGGATGGGCTGAATGATGAGTTGCGGGTACTGATAGCCCCACAACAAGTACGGACTTTTACCTCACTTGTAGAGAAAGCGAAGATAGCCGAAGAGGCTAAGAATTCAGAACTCCATAACCGGGAAAGAGTCAGAGGTAAGAGGGATTTTAAGTACACAAGTTCTTCTAAAAGGTTTCAGAAGAGGCCACGGAATGACTAGCCAGCTCAAGCTAGAGCACCTGTGACTACCAATCAGAGTCAAGAATGTAACACCCTTAACCCGTATCCGTCACCAGATTTGGGTTATGAGGTATTACCTAATAACATGCACTTAAAAATAGGCATTCCGATCAGACATTCATTACTTCCATGTTTCAAATGAAATAGATTAATACACTTATCTTATTCAAAATTTCGAACCTTAATACTCCTGAGTTCAAATCAAACACATGTCAATAATTATAAATGTTACAATCTTATAACACTTCATAATATATATATATATATCAAATATATAAATACATTGCATGAGACAAGACATACTATTTTCTATTTACGAATATTCACCTATCAAAGATCCGATCTATGTTCGCATATAACAAAACCAACTTCACAAAATTTCCTCTTTATAATAATAACTTAATCACATATGTAATTATGATAACTTATACATGTTTGGATCTATTATTGTAACTTATACAAACATATATGTATGGTGCATAAATTTTTTTAAACACCCACACCCACCCACGAGCCACAAGCAGGATCTCGTATGTTCCTAAAGTAAACCGATTGCAAAATCACTTTCGATACTTAGAAAATTGTAAATTTTTGGAAAAACTATGATTTTCAGTTGGGCTTAAATTGAAACCCATTTATTTGATTTTGTAAGCCCATTTAATGAAATGCATCCAATAAAGTTCTTAGTATGTAACTTAACAATAAGCCAACATAAAGTATAATCCACTGGGCCTTAAGGCCTTATTACATCAAGTAAAACCCGAAATAGAATAAAAGCAACTAAAAATAAAATTTAAGTCCAAGCTAAATGAAATTTTCTTCATGTAGCATGGCCTCCTCTTGGTCCACACGGCCGGTCCGTCATTGCTCATCACCGAAAATAATTCCCACAATGGGGTGAGTCAACAGACTCAATGTGCACACAATACTATCAATCAATAAATCGAGGCATTCATGTTTAAATCATCAAGTCCACATAATAATGAAAATTATGATGCAACCCAAACCCAATCCTAATGGTCCATCCGCTACTCTCCACCGCACACGCCATTCACACCGTTGGGACTACTAAGTCAACCCTCCATCCGCTACTCTCCACGTTGTGTCATTAGACACTATAATCAAATTTAAACGTTGTGTCATTTGACACTATTGTACGAAGTTACCAAATTTCGCAATGTGACCGTAGTCAACATTTTTAGTTGGTGAGACCAAGTCAACACCTTCGTTGGTGAGACCAAGTCAACACTTTGTTCTCCCCTTTCACATAAATCCCGAATGCCCCAAAACATATATATAGCATAACTTAATTTCATGTTCATATTCGTATATTCGCATGTTATTAAATAACATTTTTTCCACAATCCTATCGGAAGTAGGAAACGTACTTGGGTACTTTTTGCCACATTGGTGGTACATAGCCACATTCACATTATTATTCATGTCATATATTAAAATATTTAGCCATACAATATTGAAGGATAGTAAGGGTACACACCTGTTTCGCTTAATAGATTCCTTGAGATCTTGAGAAGCCCGATCTAATTTTTTTAGATCTATTAATTCCTATATTCGCCCACCAAATAAATACATTAATAAACCTATTTTGGCTTAAACGAAACCAAATCCTAGTAGGATTTGTAAGGAAAACTTACCTTTGCCGATTTGGTGATTATATAAATCCGAAAGTTTGGTTTTCCTCTACTTGATATTCGCCAACCTTGTAGTTCAATATGGTTAGTTTTTCGCTTTTCAAAAATTAAGGAATGGATTTAGATACTCACACAACCCTTAGCCAAATATTTTAGAGGCCTACCTTAGAGATTCCAAATCCAAAGTTCCTTTTGTCTTGAATATCGTCGAAATCCTAAAGTTCATAGGTTAGATTTGATCTAACTTTAATAAGTGGTAGTTGGCCTTTAGCCGAATGTGTCTTACCTTAATTTTCCTCGAATCTGAAATCCCGAAACTCCTCCTCTGACATTCGGCCATAGACAAAAGAGAGGTTATTTTCTTAAGCTTTGATTTAAACGATTTAAAAGAACAAGAATCAATTGTTCTTACCTTGGATCCTTGATCTTTATGTTCAACGATTGTGGAAACCCGAGATCCCTTGTATATTCGGCCATGAACAAAGAGAATAGGAATTTAGGCCTTTTACTTTCGGCAACTAGAAAGAAAGAAATTTGAATGGCTTAACTTACCTTGAAACCTTTAATCACTTGTTTCCTTGTCTTGGATTACTGAGATCCGGCTATAGAGATCTAACCGAGATTTGGAAGAGAAAAGTTTTGACTAGGCAATGGCAAAGGGGAGGGAAAGAAAAGATGGAGTCCTTGCTTAGGGGAATTTCGGCAATGAGAGGGAGAAGAGAGAGCAAAATTTCGGCAAAGAGAGTGAATAGGAGAAAAGTCTCTATTTTCCTCTTTTAAGCGAAATCGCTAGACCAAGAGTCCAAAACTTGGCACTACTCTCCCAAGTGATAATTTAATCTCTATTAATTATCACTTAAATAAATTAAAAGTCTTTAATCCATCCTTTAATTCCTCATTTATCTTAGAAGAATAAATCCTTTATTTATCACTTAATTTAACAGTTTTATTAAAAATAAAACTCTCTCCTTTTAGCTACCAAGTGCAGCCCACCCCTAGCCTTGGGAAGCAAAATTGAACCTTCAAAAATTGCTTTCCAAGTGACTCGAACTCATGCCATTCCCATAAACCCTAAGTGACACCTCAGGCCACTTTTCCAAGCTCGATTGTATGACAAAATTCACCAACTTTTTCTTTTAAGGCCCTCTTGCCCTTATCTCCTATTTTGGGCTTTAAAATTTGTCATTCCGGCCTTATTTCTAAGTTTCCTAAAATTTTCGCGCGGCTCTGTAACTTGCCATTTTTCTTACATCCTCAGGTTTCCAAAATGTTCAAGTTTCCAAAATGTTTAGGTTTCCAAAATGTTTAAGTTTCCTAAATGTTCAGGTTTCCAAAATGTTTAGGTTTCCAAAATGTTCAGGTTTCCAAAATGTTCAGGTTTCCAAAATGTTCAGGTTTCCCAAAATGTCTAAGTTTCCAAAAATGTCTAAGTTTCCAAAATGTCAAAGTTTCCAAAAATGTCCATTTCCATTTTCATTTCCATTTCCATTTCCATGCATTTCTAGGTTTCCAAAAGTATCAAAATTTATTCATAGTACTTGAAACTTGTCATTTCATACAATTAAACTGGAATGCATAGGCCCTATTCGGTGATATTACGATTCTACCCCCTTAAACAAAATTTCATCCCGAAATTTCCTAACTAAAATAGTTGAGGGTATTCTTTGTCTCATCGCCTCTTCTAGCTCCCACGAAGCTTCTTCCGTTCCATGATTACGCCATACCACTTTGACTAGAGGAACTGTCTTCTTTCGTAGTACTTTCACATCACGTTCTAAGATCCGAATTGGTTCTTCCTCATAGGATAAGTCGGCCTTAGTTCCACTTCTTCAACCGGTACCACATGAGATGGATCCGATCGATAGCGACGTAGCATGGACACATGGAATACGTCGTGCATCCGCTTCAATTCGGTGGCAACTCTAGTTGGTATGCCATCGCCCAACTCGCTTTAGTACTTGATAAGGCCCTATAAATCTTGGGCTTAGCTTCCCTTTTTGGCCAAACCTCATAACCTTCTTCCAAGGTGAGACTTTCAAGAACACTTGATCTCCCACTTCAAACTCTATTTCCTTTTGCCTAAGGTCTGCGTACGACTTTTGCCTATCAGAGGCTTCCTTCAACCGTGCCCAAATTAACTCAACCTTCTCTTGGTTTACGCCACCAACTCTGGACCCAAAACTCGGCGTTCTCCTAACTCGGTCCAACAAGTAGGTGTTCTACACTTCCTTCCATACAATGCCTCGTATGGTGCCATCCGAATGCTGGCTTGATAGCTATTGTTGTAGGCAAATTCAGCTAAAGGCAAGTAATCTTCCCAACTTCCTCGAAAATCCATTACACAGCCTCTCAACATATCCTCCAACACTTGTATAACTCGTTCGACCGCCTGCTTGATTGTGGATGAAAAGCCAGAGTGAAGTCTAGCTTAGTGCCTAAAGCTTGATGAAGTGCTTTCCAAAATCGAGACGTAAACCTTGGGTCTCTATCGAGATGATCGACATTGGTACACCATGTAACCTCACAATTCCGCCACATACAACTTAGCCAACTTCAAGAGAATAATCCATTCATTTGGGATAAAGTGTGCGACTTGGTCAAACGGTCCACAATCACCCATACTGAGTCCTTCTTAGTAGGCGTGAGGGAAGCCCACTAACGAAGTCCATGGTAATTCTTTCCCACTTCCATTGGGGAATCTCGATTGGTTGAAGCAATCTGATGGGACTTGGTGTTCACCTTAACTTGTCGACCGTCAAACATTTCCCACAAATTCGGATCACTTCTCGCTTGTGTCGTCGACCACCAAAATTGTTCCCTTAGGTCTCTATCTGACTTGATGCCTCCGGATGCATTGCACAAGGGCTATTATGCGCTTCGAAGAATCCTTTGTCTCAACTCCTTATTCTTGACATCTGACTTTACCCTTGTAGCACAATACTCCTTCATTGTTGACATCATAATCCTCTAATCCCCTTGCCGTGCTTTGTCGCAACTTAATACTCAAGTCATCATCACCAACCGTCCCTCCTTCACTTCCTTTAGCCATGTGGGCACGACTTGCAACTCGCCAAGCAGCTTCCATCATCATACGACTTATATGAGCGAACAAAGCCCGTAGATCCGATACATAACCTTTCGACTTAGGGCATCGGCTACTACGTTCGCCTTGCGGGATGATACTCTATTGAGCAGTCGTAGTCCTTTAGCAATTCCACCCACCTTCGTTGCCTCAAGTTCAACTCCTACGAGTTAATAAATACTTAAGGCTCTTGTGGTGCAATGTAGATAACCGACATTTCTCCATAAAGGTAGTGCCTCCAAACCTTAAGGCGAAAACCACATTGCTAGTTCTAAGTCATGAGTTGGGTAGTTAAGCTCATGAGGCCTTAGGCTGTGGACGCATAAGCAACCACTTTGCCATCTTGCATTAGCACACGCCTAACCCGTGATGCGAAGCATCACAAGACACCACAAATTCCTTTCCCGCCTCAATTTGAATTAACATCGAGCCTCACAAGACCTTCTTAAGCTTTTCAAAGCTCTCTTTGCGCTTATTTGTCCATTCGAAGGTACTTCCTTCCTTAGTAACTTGGTTAAAGGCGCGGCTATTGGCGAGAATCCTTCCACGAACCTTTCGTAATAGCCCGCCAAGCCTAAGAAACTTTGGATTTCACCACGCAGACCTAGGTGGTTTCCAATCCAACACCGCTCGATCTTCCTAGGGTCCTCTTATTCCTTCACTGCGGATACCACATGCCCTAAGAATGCCACCTCCCTAAGCCAAAATTCGCACTTGCTGAATTTGGCATAGAGCTTCTTCTCCCTTAGCACTTCCAACACGACTCGGAGATGCTCATCATGCTCCTCCTCCGACTTTGAATACACCAAAATATCATCGATGAACACAACAACGAATCTATCCAAGTAGGGTTGGAAAATCCGATTCATCATGTCCATGAACGTGGCTGGGGCGTTCGTTAACCCAAACGGCATCACCACAAACTCGAAGTGGCCATATCTTGTCCTAAAAGCGGTCTTATGGATATCAGCCTCCTTCACCTTCAACTGATGGTATCCCGACCAAATCGATCTTCAAAACATGCGGCTCCCTTCGGTGATCGAACAAGTCCTCGATCCTTGGCAAGGGATACTTGTTCTTAATGGTCACTTTATTTAAGCGGCGGTAGTCTATGCACATACGCATAGTTAGTCCTTCTTCTTCACAAATAAGACCGGTGCTCCCCACTTGAGACACACTGGGTCGGATGAACCCACGGTCCAACAGTTCCTCAGATCTCGAGCCTTGAGCTCCACTAATTCCTTTGGTGCCATTCGGTATGGAGCGATTGACACAGAGGCTGTCCACGGTAACAATTCAATCCCAATTCCACCTCCCTATCTCTGGGGTATTCCAGTAACTCCTCCGAAACACATCCACAAAGTCCCTTACCGTCCTAACTCCATTAACACCTTTCTCCTTTCCACCTATCGCACTTACAAAAGCTAAGAACGCTTTGCAACCTTTCTTAACCATCTTCTCAAACCTTCAAAGGTCTGAAACTACATTAGATAAATAGTTCCTCCTTTCTCCGATCATTATCACTACTTCATCTTACGGGTTCTTAGTTCCATACGTTTAGTCAAGACAATCCAACACGGCTCGGTGTTCTACTAACCAATCCATTCCGAGTATAAGCTCAAACTCTCAGAGGGTAACTCCATTAAGTCCGCCGAAAGTTCACTCCACGAATCTCTAGGGTACATTAGAAAGATCTTATCTACCACTATAGTTTGGCCTAATGGGCTTACTACGGTCATCCGCCTATCCGAGAGTTCGAGTCTAGGCCTAGTGTTTTCACTACACTACTTGCAACATAGGAATGGGTCGAGCCCACATCAATCAAAGTAAAGTAGGGTTTGTCAAAATAAAGAACATCTGGGTTATTACGTCCGGTAGCGTCTCCATCTTCCCTTCATGAACCGCATAAACCAAACCCGGTTGTCTTGCATCAAGATTAGCATTAGTACCTCGACCACATGTGCCATGGCCTCTGCTGTACCACTACCACGGTTACTCGAACCACAACCCGTTGAGGTTCTTGTCGCTTCTCTAGGTCGGCTAGCATTCGAATCTGGGTCGACTCTCGTCTAATTGTTTGGGACAGTCCTTAAACATATGGTCCTTGGACCCACACCTAAGACATGCTCCTAACTTTTTCCAACACTCCCCTAGATGCCTCTTTCCACAATACTCACAAGGTCGAATCGCACTTTGAACCAAATTTTGTTGATTTCGTGGCCCATCAACCCGAGGCCTCTTGTAACCCTTTCCCGACGACCCAAACCCTCTTTTGGCCTTATTCTTATCTACGGTATGCTTAGTAGCATCCTTAATCCCCTCGGCCACCTTGGCCTTTTCTACCAAAATAGAGAATTCTCGCTCCTGATGCGGTGCTATTAACAGTCTTAAATCATCTCACCGATCCTCAAAGCGGACACAACGTTCATGTTCGGATTGCCACTACCCTCGAGCATAGCGGCTCAACCTCGAAATTTAGCCTCATATTCCGTGACGGACTTACTCCCTTGCACTAACCCTAGAAAAGCCTTCCTCCGCTCATCTCAGTATACCGGTTCCTACATACTTCTTCCGAAGGCCTCTTTAACGAATTCCTGTGTCGATTTTCACTATGGTGCAATCACGAATAGTCAACCACCATTGATACGCTTCATCGCGTAACAATGCCACCATCCTTCGACTTCTCCTCCGAGTCAAATCAAGCTCATCCATTATCGCTCCGTTGCTTCCAACGAAGACTCGATTTGTCTTTGGGTGCCACATGGATACTCCTCAAACATTTCGCTCCATTAGCTCGGAGCCGTTCAGTCCGACTTTCGATTTCCTCCATTTCCTCGACGACCGCCATTAATTCCAAAACTTCATGAGCGACTGCGACCTGACCTCTTCCCGTCTCGAACCTCGCCGCTCAACATTAACGGTTTGAGGCGGTGGTGGCGGTGGTATCTCATTATCGGACCCTTGACCCGACCTAACGAGTTCAAACACGGTCATCCTTCCTCTTCCTCGACCACGGCGACCACGTCCTCTAGAGCTCATTTTCTAACGTCGGGATCGATTAAGAAATTTTATGGATTAGTTATTTGTTCCACTTATTTATCGTGAAGGAGTTTTATGAAAAGGATTTTAAAAGTGGTTCTTTCAGTATCATACAAAGACACACAGTCCTTTTCATTCTTCCATTCATTCATCAAACAAGTATGAACTTTCGTTCATTCAGAGAAATGTTGTAGTTTTTGTTGTTTGTTGTTGTTTTCCACTACCCGGGGGTATTTTCGTAATTTTGTCCTACAGGGGTATTTTTGTAATTTGTCAAAATAGGGTTCCTTAATGATTTTGTCAAAAATTATTTTTGGAAATCCCAAAATCTCGAGGTAATTTGGAAAAATTTTGAAGTCCGAGGGTACTTCGATAATTTTTGACCTCAGGGGTATTTTGGTAATTTTTCACAAATCAGGGTAAATTTGTAAAATTTAATAAATTTCGGGTATTTCAAAAGTTGTAAAACTTTGAGGGTTCTTTTCAAAAATTATTCCTTCAAAAATGGGGATGTTGCAAAAATTTGGAAATTAGGGTCATTTTGGTAATTTTGTAAGTTAGGGCAATTTTGTAATTTTTCCAAAATCACGGTATTTTGGTATTTTACAAATTAGGGTTTTGAATGTTTATGAAATCATGAAATTTTGGTAAAGTTGTTGGGTAGTTGAACATTTTACAAACCGGGGCATTTTGGTAATTTCACCCCAAGGGCATTTTTGTAATTTTCAGAATCGGGAGTTTTTCGGAGAATGTTGTAAAATTAATTTTCTCGGTTTTAAGAGAAAAGTTTTAAAGGTTTGGAAAAAAAAACTAGGGTTTGTTGTTTTGTTCTCTATCTCTTTTTTTTTTTTAAAACATGGCTAGTTCCCTTTCGGGTTTTAGTCATTATGTTTAGCCTATGACCGAGCCCTCTTGGTCAGGGTGAACCAAAGCTACGCACCAGGCAGGATTCGTGTGGAGAGGAGGTGAGTCACGTGGATTGCTTAAATACCAAGCTCCCACCGAAACCGTTCCTAGACATGCGTGAGAGAGTTGCCACACCATCGAGCCTTCCGAGTTATGGTGAACCGAAGCTACGCACTGTAGGATTCTGCAAGAGGAGGTGAGTCACTAGGACTGCTTAAATACCAAGCTCTTAGGATCCACTCCTAGACATGCGTATAAAGGTTACCACACCACTAGCTCATTGACTTAGCCATAGGTTGGTTCGGTGCATTAAGTCTTATGTATCGTGTTTGAGTAGACTAATCCTAGGTTCAAGTTCCTATCATTCTATTCTACGTTTCATGCCTTTTCTACCCTTATATAAATCATGAATCACACATATAGTTAAGGGTACTTACAGGTGGATCATGGGTTTGAGACTTAGGGGCCATGCCAAAAGCACGCTTATTTTTTCAAAGAAAATCATTTGGGCTCGCGTTTGAAAATGTTTTGGGCCCGAGCCTGGTAGCCGAGAGTTTAAAACGGGCTCGATACTAAATCGAAACACCCACACCCTACCCACGAGCACGAACCAGGATCTGGTATGTTCCTAAAGTAAACCGATTGCAAAATCACTTTCGATACTTAGAAAATTGTAAATTTTGGAAAAACTATGATTTTAGGTTGGGCTTAAATTGGAAACCCATTTATTTGATTTTGTAAGCCCATTTAATGAAATGCATCCAATAAAGTTCTTAGTATGTAACTTAACAATAAGCCAACATAAAGTATAATCCACTTTGGGCCTTAAGGCCTTATTACATCAAGTAAAACCGAAATAGAATAAAAGCAACTAAAAATAAAATTTAAGTCCAAACTAAATGAAATTTTCTTCATGTAGCATGGCCTCCTCTTGGTCCACCGGTCCCAGTCGTCATTTCTCATCACGAAAAATAATTCCCACAATGGGGTGAGTCAGCAGACTCAATGTGCACACAATACTATCAATCAATAAATCGACATTCATGTTTAAATCATCAAGTCCACATAATAATGAAAATTATGATGCAACCCAAACCCAATCCTAATGGTCCATCCGCTACTCTCCACCCGTATTCGCCATTCACACCGTAGGGACTACTAAGTCAACCCTCCATCCGCTACTCTCCACGTTGTGTCATTAGACACTATAATCAAATTTAAGCGTTGTGTCATTTGACACCGTTGTAACCGGTTACCAAATTTCGCAATGTGACCGTAGTCAACATTTTTCGTTGGTGAGACCAAGTCAACACCTTCGTTGGTGAGACCAAGTCAACACTGCTCTCCCCTTTCACATAAATCCCGAATGCCCCAAAACATATATATAGCATAACTTAATTTCATGTTCATATTCAGATATTCGCATGTTATTAAATAACTTTTTTCCACAATCCTATCTAAGTAGGAAACGCACAGGTACTTTTGCCACATTGGTGGTACATAGCCACATTCACATTATTATTCATGTCATATATTAAAATATTTAGCCATACAATATTGAAGGATAGTAAGGTACACACTGCTTCGCTTAATAGATTCCTTGAGATCTTGAGAAGCCGATCTAATTTTTTAGATCTATTAATTCCTATATTCGCCCACCAAATAAATACATTAATAAACCTATTTTGGCTTAAAGCGAAACCAAATCCTAGCGATTTGTAAGGAAAAACTTACCTTTGCCGATTTGGTGATTATATAAATCCTAAAGTTTGGTTTTTCCTCTACTTGATATTCTACCAACCTTGTAGTTCAATATGGTTAGTTTTTTGGCTTTTCAAAATTAAGGAATGGACTTAGATACTCACACAACCCTTAGCGAATATTTTAGAGGCCTACCTTAGAGATTCCAAATCCAAAGTTCCTTTTTGTCTTGAATATCCGTCGAAATCCCTAAAGTTCATAGGTTAGATTTGATCTAACTTTAATAAGTGGTAGTTGGCCTTTAGCAGAATGTGTCTTACCTTAATTTTCCTCGAATCAAATCCGAAACTCCTCCTCGACATTCGCCATAAACAAAGAGAGTGTAACACCCCAAACCCGGCCAATACACCACAATAGAAACGGTATGCTCTGAGGAAAAGGTTTTGGGTGGTTTAGGTTGAAGTCTAGCGGTTTGGTGAAAACGCTTAGCAAAATTTTGTATTTGAGGAAAACTTGATTAGGTTTGATTAAAAGTCGATGAAGTATTTGAAAACCGTAAAGTTTTGAAAAGTAATCCGATGTGTAGGTAAAACTAGTTTATTTCGTTTTGAAGCTTAAGTTATTTCTTATTGTTACTAAAACATTTATGACTTAGTGGAAAAATCATATTTAAGTTAGAAAACCTTTTAAGTTCATTTTATCCCAAGTTATAGTATGATACCAGATGGTATAGTTTAAAACATCGTTTTGAAGTTTTGAAAACGTTGTCTTTCCAAGTTTTAGCACATTTCACTTAATTGGTTTGTTAAAGCCTATTAAAATCTACTTAAGCGTAACATATTAAAACATAATTTAAGAGGCCATTTACAAACCCAAATATAACAAAATAGAAATGAATCATTAGTGTACCAAATTTTATAAAAGAAGTCCGAGCAAATCTTTATTTCAGTATGGCATGAGCACCTCGAGTCCATCCCGGCTCCATGTCCGTGTCTAAGCATCACCTGAAATAGTCAAAGGAGAGAGAGTGAGTCGCAAGACTCGGTGTATAATTTCCTCTCCGGTATAACATGCCAACACACATATCATAATGAATAATGCGATAATGCACCTGCTCCTAACCAACCATATCGCCTTTTCTACCCGTGTGGTACCAAACCCACCGGTGGTGCCAAACCTTGGTGACCCAAAGTCACGATATCCATCTTGTGGTACCAAACCACTTGGTGACCAAGTCACAAATAATCCAATGATGGGGCCAACCCATCATGTGATACCAAATCACTAGCAGGCGATCCCATATCTCAAAAGTGGGGCCAACCCACCGTGGTGTTAAACCACGAGGGGACGAGTCGCAATGAGGTGCCAAACCTCGGTGTCCCAAAGACACAATGTGATACCAAATCACTTTGGTGACCGTAGTCACAAATCGATGATGGGGCCAACCCATCGTGTGATACCAAATCACCGGCGTCAATCCCGTATAATCAAGCGTGGGGCCAACCTAATCGTGGTACTAAGCCCTTGGGACGAGACGCCGAGGTGCCAAACCTCTAGTGACCCAAAGTCACAAAATATCATTGTGGTACCAAACCCTTTGGAGGTGCCAAACCTCCGGTGTCCCAAAGACACAGTGTCCCAAAGACACGGATATCATACTCCCCCTCCTCTCATATCACCCAAACACATAACATACTAGATGCAAAATCGTGCAATCATGCTATCATGCTCACATGCTTAATATGGCATCTCAAAGTATCAACAATCATGATATCATCATCATCACATAACTCATAATGAAACGGACTTACCCGAATCCGTATCCATACCTCAATGGGTATCGAGATAATCAATCGCACTGTTTCACTTACACAACAGGTTATCACATTATTAAGTTAGGACAGTGTGTTAGTTTACACACCTGAATTAGCGAAGGTATTAATCCCTAAAATCGATTTACGTCCCTTGATCACTTTTACAACTCGAATCCTACAATCGGCCAACAAATGGATTAACCATCATACGATTCGGCCACAAGCATTAAACCAAAAAGGGTTTACCAAAATAGTCTTTACCTTGCAAACGTTTGGCTTCCTACCAAACTCGAACCACAAGGGTTTCTCTTTTACAAACGGCCTCCACCTAAAAAGAAAATTCATTAATCCATTGAGACTTGCTTTAACGAGGCTAAAAGAATGGACTAACAAAATACTCCTCTTACCACCACTTAACAATCGGCTAAAAGAGTTGGAAGACTCCCCTTGATTATTTCCAAAGTCCAAAGATCCTATACGAAAAGATTAAACAAGAAGTTAACATCTCTTTAACCAATATCGATATCAGCCCTTAACATACCAAGAATTGGTAAAATACTAGAGAAAGAGAAATGGCCATTCGGCCAACATTTACCCACTACCAACGATTGGAAACCAGCACCTAACAACCACCAATATTCGGCCAATACCAAGGAAGGTTCGGCTAACACCCTTAATCCCGAAAAGAAGAGTTTACAAAGAAAACCAATGAAGAAAGAGTGCTCTCGGTTTTGAATGAAAGAAGTAGAGGGAAGTATTTGGAGGATAAAGTTTCGGCCTACACCAAATGAACAAAAGAAAAGGGGAAGTAGGAGAGAAAGAGCTTTCGGCTACAATGACCAAAATCGGCAAGGGCTTGCTTGTGGTAGCTTTCGGTTTAGATGAAGAAGATGGAGGATATAGGTTTTGGTGAAATGTGTTACGGTCAAAAGAGAGGAGGCTAGTTTGATTTACAAGCAACAAGAGAAGAAAGGGAATGAGAGAGGCATTCTGGCTACAAAAACAAAAGAAAAAGGTGGAAGCAACAAGCAAATTAAGCAGACACCAATGCTTTGGGTTTCGGTTCAAGAAAAGAAAATATGAGAAGGGAAAGGAGAGTCAAAGGAGCTAGTTTGGTGAGTTGAAAAGAACAAAATGCTGGTTTTGGTTTCAAAAATGAGAATAGAATGGGAGAGTTTTCTTTGACATTGACTTACCAACAAAATGACCAAAAGAGACTTGAGCAATTGGTTGGAAGAGAAAATGAGAAGAAGCTTTTGACCAAAAGGAAAATCGGCTTAACCAAGGAGAGTTTGTGACTGAAAACACACATGCCCAAGGCACATTGGCACCTCCAATTACCAACCGCCACACCTTTCTCTCCCCAAACTCTCACCAAATCCGCCAAATCTCCCCATTTACTCCACACCACCAATTCAAATCCCATGACCAAGTCTCCCTCCTACTTTCACTCTCCACCCCTCTTTTGAATGTGAAGACTAAGTCCAAGCTAGAGTTCAAGTTGCCTTCTACCTCTTCCTCCATGCCGTCCAAAATGGGAGCCAAAAGGGGTGGGATTCTCGTGACTTGAACACAAGACCTCCCCCTTGTAGATGACGCCATGCCCATGCTCCCCATGTGGCGCATGCTTGCCACTTTGCTAGCTCCTCATTTGTGATTTAAATTCACTTAATTTAATTAAAAACCCCATCTCCTTGACTCCTATCCCTAAAGCCCAAAACAATAATTTCCCACCTACTCGGGCACACTCTTAGCCTTCATCTAAGCCCCAAACCATGCAAACAACATAATAGCTCACCAATAACCATGCAACAATGCCAAAATAAATTAACCCCTTAACCCGGATATTACTGTTCTACCCCTTAAAATAATTTCGACCTCGAAATTACACGATCGAAAAGAGTTATGGTATTGTTGTCTCATCATATCCTCGGGTTCCCACGTCGCTTCTTCCACGCCATGATTCCGCCTAAAGAACCTTAACCAGAGGCACCGACTTCTGCATGCAGAACCTTCACATCCCGATCTAAAATCTGACATGTGCTCTTCCTCCATGGTCATATCTGGATTTACCTCGATCTCTTCTACTGTTACCACATGTGACGGATCAGAACGGTATCGCCGTAGCATCGAAACGTGGAACACGTCGTGAATCTGACTTAGCTCACCGGCAACTCGGTGATAAGCAATCGTCCCACTCGTCTTAATACCTTATACGCCCAATAAACCTCGGACTCGACTTGCCTTTCTTCCGAACCTTAATACTTTCTTCCACGGTGAGACCTTCAGAAAACCCGATCTCCCACAAAGAAATTCAATATCTCTCGTTTAAGATCGGCATAGGACTTCGCCGATCCGAAGCTTCCTTCAATCGAGCTCGAATCAACTTAACCTTGTCTTGGTCTCAAACAACCAACTCGGTCCCAATAAGCGACGTTCACTTAACTCCGCCCAACAAGTAGGTGAACGACACTTTCTACCGCATAACGCCTCATAAGGTGCCATCTTGATGCTCGCTTGGTAATCGTTGTTGTAGGCGAACTCACCAACGGTAGATACTCCTCCCAACTACCCTCAAGTCTAATACACAACCTCGTAGCATATCCTCCAAGATCTCAGATAACCCTTTCCGATCGTCCGCCGATTGCGGATGAAATGTGTCTTGAAATCTAACAGTGTACCTAGAGCACGATGCGACGCCTTCCGAACCTTGACGTGAATCTGGATCCCTATCCGAGATGATCGAGACCTGCACCCGTGCGCCTCACTATCTTCGACACATCTGACTTCGCCAACCTCTCGCAATGAGTAATCCACCTCACGGAATAAAGTGAGTGATTTAGTCACCGATCCACAATTACCAGATCAATCCTTCTTGCTCGGTGTAGCGGTAATCCAGCGAAATCCATAGTTATTCTTTCCCACTTCCACTATGGAATCTTCTTTGGTGAAGCAACCAGACGGAAGCGATGCTCGGCTTTGACGCCGACAAGTCGACATCTACCCACAAACTTCGGTCACCTCCTTTTTCGGACCGGCCACCGTAATCGTTCTCTAAGGTCCCTATACATTTGTTGCCTCCGGGATGCATAGCGTAGAAATTTGCTATGTGCATCCTGAAGAATCTTTTGCCTTAACTCAGAATCTCTTGGCATACAAGCCTTCCCCTGAAAACACAGCACCCCATCACTGGACAAGCTATAACCCTTCAACCCATCATTCTGCACCTGAGTCTTCTGCGCACTCAAAACCTCATCTAACAACTGCTTTTCTCTGATCTGCTCAACCCAAGTAGGCTTAACCTGCAGTTCTGCCAGAATACTCCCGTCATCATACAAACTCAAGTGGGCAAACAACGCTCTCAAATCCGAAACAACCTTACGGCTCAATAAATCGCCACCACGTTAGCCTTGCCGGATGATACTCAATTGAGCAATCGTAGTCTTTCAAAGACTCAATCCATCTAAGACCGCCTCGATTCAAGTCTTTACGAGTCGGAAGGTACTTCAGACTCTTATGGTCCGTGATAGACTATCGATCTTTCTCCGCACAAGTAATGCCTCCATATCTTTAGGGCAAATACTACTGTTGCTAACTCCAGATCGTGCGTAGGATAATTGACCTCATGTGGCCTCAGCTGTCGGGATGCGTAAGCCACAACCTTCCCTTCTTGCATCAGCACACAACCCAAACCCGTATGTGATGCATCGCAGTACACTGTAAATTCCTTATTAGCCTCAGGTTGAATTAGAACCGGAGCTTCAGTCAAAATCTTCTTCAACTTGTCGAAGCTCTCCTGTTGCTTCTCAGTCCAAATAAACGGAACTCCCTTTCTCAATAATTTGGTCATCGGTGCTGCAATTAACGAGAAACCCTCTACAAATCTTCGGTAGTATCCTGCCAAGCCCAGAAAACTCCGAATCTCCGCTACTGACTTAGGCGGCTTCCACTCCAAAACCGCTTCTATCTTACGGGGGTCCACTCTAATCCCCTCAGCCGACACTACATGACCCAAGAATGTCACCTCCACGAGCGAACTCGATTTATTGAACAGACAGAAATTTGTTTCTCCCTTAGAATCTGCAATACCACCCGTAAATGAGCATCATGCTCTTCCTCAGTCCTTGAGTATACCAAGATGTCGTCGATAAAAACTACCACGAACTGATCTAGGTACTGTTGGAACACCCTATTCATCAGATCCATGAAAGCTGCCGGTGCGTTAGTCAACCCGAACGGCATAACTAGGAACTCAAAATGCCCATACCGAGTACGAAATGCCGTCTTACAGATATCCGCCTCTTTTACCTTCAACTGGTGATACCCAGACCTTAGGTCGATCTTCGAGAAAATCGACGCCCCCTTCAGCTGATCAAACAAGTCATCTATCCGAGGCAGTGGATACTTGTTTTTAATCGTCGACTTATTCGGTTAGCATGTAGTCTATGCACATCCGCATAGTACCGCCCTTCTTCTTTACAAAGAGTGGCGCTCCCCATGGTGAAATACTTGGCACGATAAAGCCTCGGTCTAATAACTCTGGATTTGAGCCTTAAGCTCCACTAACTCTTTAGGTGCCATCACATGCGGAGCAATGGATATCTTGGCAGTCCCGATAATGATCTATCCCGAACTCTACCTCCCGATTCGGTGGCAAACCCGGAGCTCCTCAGGAAACACATCCACAAATTCCCTAACCGTCCGAACCGTCTTCATAGCAGACTCCTTAGTCTCTAAGGCATACACATGAACCACATACGCTTCACAGCCCTTCCTGACCATTTTCTCGACTTTGAGGCGAGATACCACATTGGATGATAGTTTCTCCTATTACCGATCGAACCACTTCATCACCCTTAGTGTGCTTTCGTAACCATGCGCTTAGCAGCATGATTCAACTTCACCGATACTTACCGGCCGGTCCATTTCGAGAATTAGATCGAACTCCCGAATGGCGGTTCCATCGATCGACCTCAAATACTACCCCTTGGAGTTCTAGAGGTACGTCTCTATACAGTTTATCTACCACTACAGAGTGACCTAGAGGGCTTATTACGGTCATCTGCCTAGAAGATACCTCAGAGTCTAAATTCATGGTCTTCACTATACTACTTGCAACATACGAATGTGTTGAACCCACATCAATTAAAGCAGTAAATGGAGAACCAAAGATTAAAAACGTATCGGTAATGACGTCCGGCGTCGCCCTCCTCTCGGCGCCCGCGAAGATACACTAGTCTCTACCGTCTGCCTCGAACTACACGCACCTCCGCCCGGTGCTCCACGGCCCCGACCGTAACTATTACCCCTCTACCATTACCTCGGCCCCTACGTGGTGGTCCACTATTTCAGTCTTGATTACGCCCGATTCTCTGATGAATTCTAGCTAACTTATGCGGACAATCCCTCACTCGGTGGTCCAATGAGCCACACTCAAAAGCGACCTCGCCATCGGTCCAACATCCTCCCGGTGAGCCTTTCCACAGCGGTTACATCATGGCGGTCCCGCCTAGCAAAGAACAAACCTACCCGACCGATTCGCCCACTCGGTCTAGCCTCTTTGCTTTGATTACCCGATGACCGGAAGATCCAAAACTCCTTTTGTGACGGTTTCTATCCATACCGCCTCACAGACTCTTTAATACCCTCGGCAACCTTCACCTTTTCAACTAGAACTGCAAATTCACGCTCCTGTTGGGGCGCAATTATCAGCCTTAGTTCGTCTCGCAGGCCATCCTCGAAATAAACGCACCTCTTATGCTCAGTAGCCACCATACCCCTGGCATACCGACTCGGTCTCGTAAACTACGCCTCGACTCGACACGATTTGCTCCCTCGACTAACCTCGTAAATGCTTTTCTCCGCTCATTTATGTAGTTAGCTCGGCGTATTTTTTGGATAAGCGGCCGGAAATAGTCCCATGTCGATCTTCCATCGCAGTATTATCCCTAACAAAGTGAGCCACCACTGGTATGACTCATCTCGAGAAGTGATACGATCCCTTTAATTTCTCCTCACCGTTAGGGTCCAGATCGTCCATGATCCGTTACGTCGCTTCTAGCCGATTACTCGGCGGTGCTAGGAGCAACACCAGAGACACCGGAAGAATTCAAATTTATTTGCCCAAGTCGCTCGAGCATGATTTCCTAGCTCCTACACCTCCACCTACTCCGGCTACCCTTTCTAAAACCCAAAGATCGCTTTGTGACATCGTCATCCATCGCGGCCTCGCTCTCGAACTCACCACCTCCGGTGGTGGCGTAATCCCAGTACCTCATCTCTCGAACCGACGAACCTACGGGCTCGAAATAGTCATCCTACTGCGACCACGCCCACGACCACGCCCACCTCGGTACTCATGACTAGATCTCGCCTCGATTAAAGAATTTTATGTATCATCATTATTCCACTATTTTTAGAGCAAAGTTTTATGAATATTAAAGAGACTTTGTTTTCATGAGTCCACGTAATCCTATCGTTTGGTCTCTAAAGTAATCTTACTATCACTAGCCATTCAATTATATCAATTAATATCACAACCAATAGTACAGGTACTTACAGGCGGCTTAATGGTGCGGTGACTCGGTGTCATGCCTTTCAAACCATACTTTTTAAAATGTAATACTTGAAAACTATAGTTTTAAAACATTTTGGGCCTCGGGCCCACAGTAGAAACTTTGAACTTAGCTCGATACCATTAAATGTAACACCCCAAACCCGGTCAATACACCACTAAGAATCTGGTATGCTTCTGAGGAAAAGGTTTTGGGTGGTTTAGGTTGAAGTCTAGCAGTTTGGTGAAAGCGCTTAGCTAAATTTTGTATTTGAGGAAAACTTGATTAGGTTTCATTAAAAGTCTGATGAAGTATTTGAAAACCCAGAAAGTTTTGAAAAGTAATCCGATGTGTAGGTAAAACTAGTTTATTTCGTTTTGAAGCTTAAGTTATTTCTTATTGTTACTAAAACATTTATGACTTAGTGGAAAAATCATATTTAAGTTAGAAAACCTTTTAAGTTCATTCTATCCCAAGTTATAGTATGATACCCGATGGTATAGTTTAAAACATCGTTTTTGAAGTTTTGAAAACGTTGTCTTTCCAAGTTTTAGCACATTTCACTTACTTGGTTTGTTAAAGCTTATTAAAAATCTACTTAAACGTAACATATTAAAAACATAATTTAAGAGGCCATTTACAAACGCAAATATAACAAAATAGAAATGAATCAGCTAGTGTACCAAATTTTATAAAAGAAGTCCGAGCAAATCTTTATTTCAGTATGGCATGAGCACCTCGAGTCCATCCCGGCTCCATGTCCGTGTCTAAGCATCACCTGAAATAGTCAAAGGAGAGAGAGTGAGTCGCAAGACTCGATGTATAATTTCCTCTCCAGTATAACATGCCAACACACATATCATAACGAGAATAATGCAGATAATGCACCTGTTCCTAACCAACCATATCGCTTTTCTACCCCAGTGTGGTACCAAACCTTGGTGGTGCCAAACCTTGGTGACCCAAAGTCACGATATCCATCTTGTGGTACCAAACCACCGTGACCCAAGTCACAATAATCCAATGATGGGGCCAACCCATCGTGTGATACCAAATCACTAGCGAGGCGATCCCATATCTCAAAAGTGGGGCCAACCCACGGTGGTGTTAAACCACGTGGACGAGTCGCAATGAGGTGCCAAACCTCGGTGTCCCAAAGACACAATGTGATACCAAATCTTGGTGACCGTAGTCACAAATCGATGATGGGGCCAACCCATCGTGTGATACCAAATCACAGCGCCAATCCCAGATAATCAAGCGTGGGGCCAACCCATCGTGGTACTAAGCCACTAGGACGAGACATGAGGTGCCAAACCTCCGTGACCCAAAGTCACAAAATATCATTGTGGTACCAAACCCTTTGGAGGTGCCAAGCCTCGGTGTCCCAAAGACACAAAGTGTCCCAAAGACACGGATATCATACTCCCCTCCTCTCATATCACCCAAACACATAACATACTAGATGCAAAATCGTTGCAATCATGCTATCATGCTCACATGCTTAATATGGCATCTCAAAGTATCAACAATCATGATATCATCATCATCACATAACTCATAATGAAACGGACTTACGAATCCGTATCCATACCTCAATGGGTATCGAGATAATCAATCGCACTTGTTTCATTTACACAACAGGTTATCACATTATTAAGTTAGGACAGTGTGTTAGTTTACACACCTGAATTAGCGAAGGTATTAATCCCTAAAATTGATTTACGTCCCTTGATCACTTTTACAACTCGAATCCTACAATCGGCCAACAAATGGATTAACCATCATACCATTCGGCCACAAGCATTAAACCAAAAAGGGTTTACCAAAATAGTCTTTACCTTGCAAACGTTTGGCTTCCTACCAAACTCGAACCACAAGGGTTTCTCTTTTACAAACGGCCTCCACCTAAAAAGAAAATTCATTAATCCATTGAGACTTGCTTTAACGAGGCTAAAAGAATGGACTAACAAAATACTCCTCTTACCACCACTTAACAATCGGCTAAAAGAGTTGGAAGACTCCCCTTGATTATTTCCAAAGTCCAAAGATCCTATACGAAAAGATTAAACAAGAAGTTAACACCTCTTTAACCAATATCGATATCAGCCCTTAACATACCAAGAATTGGTAAAATACTAGAGAAAGAGAAATGGCCATTCGGCCAACACTTACCCACTACCAACGATTGGAAACCAGCACCTAACAACCACCAATATTCGGCCAATACCAAGGAAGGTTCGGCTAACACCCTTAATCCCGAAAAGAAGAGTTTAAAAAGAAAACCAATGAAGAAAGAGTGCTCTCGGTTTTGAATGAAAGAAGTAGAGGGAAGTATTTGGAGGATGAAGTTTCGGCCTACACCAAATGAACAAAAGAAAAGGGGAAGTAGGAGAGAAAGAGCTTTCGGCTACAATGACCAAAATCGGCAAGGGCTTGCTTGTGGTAGCTTTCGATTTAGATGAAGAAGATGGAGGATATAGGTTTTGGTGAAATGTGTTACGGTCAAAAAGAGAGGAGGCTAGTTTCAGTTTACAAGCAACAATAGAAGAAAGGGAATGAGAGAGGCATTCGACTTCTACAAAAACAAAAAGAAAAGGTGGAAGCAACAAGCAAATTCTAGAGCACCAATGCTTTGGGTTTCGGTTCCAAGAAAAGAAAATATGAGAAGGGAAAGGAGAGTCAAAGGAGCTAGTTTCATGAGTTGAAAAGAACAAAATGCTGGTTTTGGTTTCAAAATGAGAATAGAATGGGAGAGTTTTCTTTGACATTCGACTTACCAACAAAATGACCAAAAGAGACTTGAGCAATCGGTTGGAAGAGAGAAAATGAGAAGAAGCTTTTGACCAAAAGGAAAATCGGCTTAACCAAGGAGAGTTTGTGACCGAAACACACATGCCCAAGGCACATTCGCACACTCCAATTACCAACCGCCACACCTTTCTCTCCCCAAACTCTCACCAAATCCGCCAAATCTCCCCATTTACTCCCACACCACCAATTCAAATCCCATGACCAAGTCTCCTCCTACTTTCACTCTCCACCCCTCTTTGAATGTGAAGAATAAGTCCAAGCTAGAGTTTAAGTTGCCTTCTACCTCTTCCTCCATGCCGTCAAAATGGGAGCCAAAGGGTGGGATTCTCGCGACTTGAACACAAGACCTCCCTTGTAGATGACGCCATACCCATGCTCCCCATGTGGCGTATGCTTGCCACTTTGCTAGCTCCTCATTTGTGATTTAAATTCACTTAATTTAATTAAAACCCCATCTCCTTCACTCCTATCCCTAAAGCCCAAAACAACAATTTCCCACCTACTCGGGCACACTCCTAGCCTTCATCTAAGCCCCAAACCATGCAAACAACATAATAGCTCACCAATAACCATGCAACAATGCCAAAATAAATTAACCCCTTAACCCGGGATATTACTGAGAGGTTATTTTCTTAAGCTTTGATTTAAACGATTTAAAAGAACAAGAATCAATTGTTCTTACCTTGGATCCTTGATCTTTATGTTCAACGATTGTGGAAACCCGAGATCCCTTGTATATTCAGACCATGAACAAAGAGAATAGGAATTTAGGCCTTTTACTTTCAAGAACTAGAAAGAAAGAAATTTGAATGGCTTAACTTACCTTGAAACCTTTAATCACTTGTTTCCTTGTCTTGGATTCTTGAGATCCGGCTATGGAGATCTAAGCGAGATTTGGAAGAGAAAAGTTTTGACTAGGCAATGGCAAAGGGAGGGAAAGAAAAGATGGAGTCCTTGCTTAGGGAATTTCGGCAATGAGAGGGAGAAGAGAGAGCAAAATTTGAAAGAGAGTGAATAGGAGAAAAGTCTCTATTTTCCTCTTTAACTCAAATCGCTAGACCAAGAGTCCAAAACTTGGCCACTACTCTCCCAAGTGATAATTTAATCTCTATTAATTATCACTTAAATAAATTAAAAGTCTTTAATCCATCCTTTAATTCCTCATTTATCTTAGAAGAATAAATCCTTTATTTATCACTTAATTTAATGTTTTATTAAAAATAAAACTCTCTCTTTTTAGCTACCAAGTGCCGTCCACCCCTAGCCTTGGGAAGCAAAATTGAACCTTCAAAAATTGCTTTCCAAGTGACTCGAACTCATGCCATTCCCATAAACCCTAAGTGACACCTCGTGCCACTTTTCCAAGCTCGATTGTATGACAAAAATTCACCAACTTTTTCTTTTAAGGCCCTCTTGCCCTTATCTCCTATTTTGGGCTTTAAAATTTGTCATTCCTACCTTATTTCTAAGTTTCCTAAAATTTTCACATGCTCTATAACTTGCCATTTTCTTACATCCTCGGGTTTCCAAAATGTTCAAGTTTCCAAAATGTTTAGGTTTCCAAAATGTTTAAGTTTCCTATATGTTCGGGTTTCCAAAATGTTTAGGTTTCCAAAATGTTCGGGTTTCCAAAATGTTGTGTTTCCAAAATGTTCAGTTTCCCAAAATGTCTAAGTTTCCAAAATGTCTAAGTTTCCAAAATGTCCATTTCATTTTCATTTTCATTTCCATTTCCATGCATTTCTAGGTTTCCAAAAGTATCAAAATTTATTCATAGCACTTGAAACTTGTCATTTCATACAATTAAACTGAAATGCATAGCCCTATTCAGATGTTACATTTTCCATAAATTCAAAAGTCAAATCTTAAACATTTAAAACATGATAACATCTCTTTAAATGCCCAAGTCCATAATTACTTCAATGAAATTCCATTTACAAAGACACCACACCTATCATATACATAAATCAACTCGTTCACCACCTTGCTTATGAGACATAGCAACCAAATGTTAACTATAATTAAACCATAGTGAATTGATAAAACAAACACTCTTAACACTTGATTTAAGAACTCATAATAACCACGCCAAATTTTAATGATCCAATTCAAATCATTTTCTTATGACTAATATACATAAACATACATTGAAAGATATATATACATATATCAAGGCTAATCCCATTCTTAATAAATTCCTACCAATGTCCATTTCCAACAGTTAACAAAATTTACACCTAATGACCTCACGGCAATCATTCATGCACAAACATACCTATTCAGCATGAAGCATGCATATATATATATATATATCATCCTCATTCATTTTCCAAACAAAACATACACGCATATCACATCAAGGATAGATTTATACCATCGAACATTAACATTAAGAACTAGCCACTTTCGCATGGCTTTTATACATTATCATAATATCATTCGAAAACTTAGCTAGCCTATACATGCCTTTGATTCAAAAGCCAAGTATATATATGTACCAAAAAGGGATTGATAGTGTGGTTGATTCCTCTGACGATCCTTAGAGCCCGTAGCTTGAACGAAATCTATAAAACAGAGGAAACATGTCATACAAGTAAGCTCACTAGCTTAGTAAGTCTTAAGCAACAAGATTAGAACCTATGGTTATTCATATAATTATGAATTCATAACTAATATTGAAACGTTCTTATAAAAGCTTACAGACATTAAATAGTCCCTCAACGCTGAATATATATATTTCACCCATATCACCTTTAATACGCAACTCATCGAATCCATGCAAAGTTTTAACACAATTTCTACCTCTATTTGAATTGACTTCAAATGCCATGTACATAACAACCACATAATTTCCATCGATTAACTATGCAAACATACTCATAATCCTCACATATTACACTTAAGCGAATGGTCAATCTCAATAATACAACCAAGATTATATACCAATATATATATAAAACACTTTGTTAATTAGATCATATATACATATCATAATCATGCAAAATGTTTTCCTTATACAATATTTTACCAACACCAAATAGTGGTAGAACAACTTACCTCATTTCTCACAACTATAAAACTTACACGTACCTAGACATTTAGTTTCTTTAAGTAAATAATTTCCACCTTGTCGATGGTCTACGAATTCTTTCATTTAATATAAATCATCGGCATTAAGCCTGCTAGGCACGAAGCCTGAATATATCATCGGCACTAAGCCTGCTAGGCACGAAGCCCGAATATTCACCAAGACTAAGTCGCTAGGCACGAAGCCCTGAATATATCACCATCACTAAGCTCGCTAGGCACGAAGCTCTAATATATCACAAGCACTAAGCCCGCTAGGCACGAAACCGAATATGTCACCAAGACTAAGCTCGCTAGGCATAAAGCCCGATATACAACACCGACACAAAGCCTGATATATTTATCAACTCAATTCATCAATTCACATTTCTCAACACATACATTACTATCCAATCGATTCACACAATCAATTCATCTGTCATGTCAAGTATACTAATTCACCTTGTATTCAAAAACATATATTCATTCCAAAGTTAAACATTCACATTCAGCTATCTCATACTATTTACCCAAATTAATCACATAATTTGATTTCATACATTTTTAATTATCAACTTAACGAACTTTAACTTAAGAACTTACCTCGACTGTCGACTGATCACGTAGGCCGGCTATTCGATAATTTTCATCTTTCCCCGATCCAACTCCGTTTTTCTTTGTTCTTAATCTTCAATTTGAGCTTCTAAATGCCGAAATTTCAAAGAAACAAACCCTTTCTGCTTTCATTAACGTTCGGCCAAGGAGAAAGCAAAAAAGATGATGGCTTATTTTGTGATATTTTAGTATATATTAACTTATTAAACTAATTACTAATATAACCTTTTAATAATAATAAAACTAACTTATAAAATAAGGGTAATTTAGTCCTATGCCATCCATTATCTTGAATAATGGGCTAATTACCCTTTTAGGACTTCCATTTATAAAGCCACAATCAATTTGGTATATTTCACTATAGTTTGCAACTTTTACCTTTTACGCGATTAAGTCCTTTTTCTAAATTAAACACACAAACGATAAAATTTTTCTACGAGACTTTCACACACATTAATTCACATATAATAAACACAAAATAAAATATTAAAATATTCTCAGACTCGGATTCGTGGTCCTGAAACCACCATTTCGATTAGGGTCAAATTGATCATTACAATTCTCCCCCCTTAAGGATTTTTGTCTGCGAAAATCTTACTGTTAAACAACGTTGGATATTGTTGCCTCATTGAATCCTCAGGCTCCCACGTAGCCTCTTCAACTCCATGCCGATTCCATAGTACTTTAACTAATGGAATTCTTTTGTTTCTTAACTCTTTCATTTCCCGAGCTAAAATACGGATCGGTTCTTCCTCATACGTCATATCGGGTTGGATTTCAATCTCAGATGGAGCAATCACATGTGACGGATCGATCTCAGATTCTGAAGCATCAAACGTGAAATACATCGTGTATCTTTTCTAATTCAGAGGGCAACTTCAATCTATAAGCAACAGGCCCAATACGTTCGATGATTTCATATGGTCCGATAAATCTCGGACTCAGTTTGCCCTTCCGACCAAAACGAAGTACTTTCTTCCACGGAGATACTTTCAAGAATACCCGATCTCCGACTTGAAATGCTATATCTTTACATTTTAAATCAGCATAAGACTTTTGACGATCTGATGCAGCTTTCAAACTATCTTTGATTACTGACCACTTTTGCTTGGGTCTCCTTAATCAAATCAACCCCTCAGATCTTATTCTCACCGAGCTCGGTCCAAAGACAAAGGCGCACGACACTTGCGCCATATCGAGCTTCATAGGGTGCCATTTGATACTTGATTGAAAACTATTATTGTAGGCAAATTCAATCAAAGGTAAGTACTTTTCCCACGCACCTTCAAACTCGAGAATGCAACATCTCAACATGTCCTCAAGTGTTTGAATGGTTCGCTTTCAGATTGACCGTCATCTGCGGGTGAAAGGCGGTGCTAAAATGAAGTTTAGTACCTAAAGCATCCTATAACTTCTTCCACAATCGCTATGTGAATCTCGGGTCTCTGTCTGAGATAATAGAACTCGGTACACCATGTAATCTCACGATTTGAGATATATACAACTCGGCAAGTTTATCAAGTGAAAAATCCATACGAACGGTACAAAATGAGCTGATTTGGTGGTCTATCTACTATAACCTGCATCGCATCTTTCTTGCTCGGTGCCATAGGCAAACCAGATACAAAATCCATAGTGATTCTATCCCATTTCCATTCAGGAATCATGATCGGTTGAAGCAACCCAGAAGGCACTTGATGCTCGGCTTTTACTTGCTGACAGATTAAGCACTTTGAAACAAATTCAGATATATCCCGTTTCATGCCAGGCCACCAATAGAATCATTTCAAATCATTATACATTTTCGTGCTACCCAGATGTATCGATAATCGACTATCATGAGCCTCGCTCAAAATTATCTGAATCAAGTCCACATTCTTCGGAATACATATTCGGCCTTTGAAATTCAAACAATCATTGGCATCAATTTGAAACTCTGACTCTGCATTATTTTCACATTGAACTCGTCTAGCAACCAAGTCTTTGTCAATTCTTTGCGCATCACAAATTTGTTGAATGAACATCGGTCTTGCTTTTAACTCGGCTATGATCGAACCATCACCAGACATAACCATCTGTGCGTTTATCGCACGAAGAGCAAATAATGATTTTTGACTTAACGCATCTGCAACAACATTGGCTTTTCCCGGATGGTAGTCAATCACCAACTCATAGTCTTTCAACAATTCTAACCATCTGCGTTGTCTCAAGTTCAGATCTTTCTGAGTCATCAAATACTTTAGACTTTTATGATCCGAATAAACGTGACATTTCTCGCTGAATAAATAATGACGCCAAATTTTCAATGTGAAAACAATGGTCGCTAATTCCAGTTGTGAGTCGATAATTTCTTTCGTGCGACTTCAATTGTCTCAAGCGTAGGCTATAACTTTGCCTTCCGCATCAAACGCAACCCAATCCATTCAAAGAAGCATCACTAAAAACGACAAATTCTTTACCCGATTCAGGCTGAGTTAACACTGGAGCTTCGGTCAAAAGAGCTTTCAGTTGTTTGAAACTTTTCTGACACTTTTCGACCACTCAAACTTGACATCTTTCTATAGTAGCCTTGTCAAAGGTGTAGCTATCACAGAAAAACCTTTTACAAACCGTCTGTAGTATCCCACAAGGCCTAGAAAGCTTCAATCTCTAAACATTCTTTGGTGGTTTCAATCGAGTATACTTGACTATTTTGTTTGAATCCACCAATACCGATGTCAAACAACATGACCCAATAAGTCGACTTCATTCATCCGAACTCACACTTACTAAACTTTACATACAACTGCTGATCTCAAAGTTTGTAGCACTAATCTCAAATGCTCGGCATGCTCGGTTTCATCTTTGGAGTAGATTAGTATATCATCAATAAACACTACTACAAATCGATCCAAAACCGTCAAGACCCGATTCATTAGATCCATAAAAATAGCAGTGCATTGTGAGTCCAAAAGGCATAACCAGAACTCAAAATGTCCGTACCTCGTCCTAATGCGGTCTTTGGCACATCGTATCTCGACTCAAGAATCGATAATAACCCGATCTCAAATCTATCTTCAAAAATATCAAGCCCTTTCAACCGATCAAACAAATCATCAATCCGAGGTAGCAGTACTTATTCTTTATAGTTACCTTATTCAGCTTGCCGATAATCAATACACATTCGCATCGCTCCATCTTTCTTCTTCACAAAAGAATGGTGCACCCAAGGAGAGAAACTCGGTCGTGCAAAACCCCTATCTGTTAACTCTTGCAACGTGCTTTCAACTCTTTTAACTCAAGAGGTGCCATCCGACACGGCTATCGAGATTAGAGTCGTTCGATGCTAATTCAATGCGAACTCAATCTCGTCAGATTGGTGGTAAACCCGTAGTTCTTCAGAAACACATCTGGTATTCACACACAATCATGCAGATTCAATATGCTTTTCAGACATTTTATTATCCAGTACATAGGCCAAATAAGCTTCGCACCCTTTTCTCACATCTTTCGGGCTAACATCGAGGATATTACTGTAAGAAACCCACTTAAATCACTGGATTCAATTCTGATGATCTCACCGTTCTGACATCTCAAATCAATAAGCTTTCTTTTGCAATTCACCACTACATCATGTGAAGTTAACCAGTCCATTCCCAAAATCATATCGAACTCATCAAAGGGCAACAACACTAAATCGGCTGGGAAGCAAGAATCCCGAATCATCAACGGGCAACCTCTACACAATTTATTAACAAGTACATATCTACCCAAAGGGTTGGACACACGAATCACAAACTCGAGAGACTCAACTGGCGAGTCTTACGAATACTAGAGTTTCACACACATATGAATGAGTCGAACCAGATCAATCAATGCAATCACAGAGTATCATAAAGGGTGAAAGTACCGGTAATGACATCGGGGGAGGAAACATCCTCTCTGGCTCGTGTAGCATAAGCTCTAGCTGGAGCTCTAGCCTTTGATCGTATTGCGGTGTCCTTCGTCCCTCTCTGACTGCCACCTACATTGCCTGAATGTCTAAGTGGTCTCACATCTTACGTCAAGCCTTTGCTCGGTCTAGTGTTCTGAGTTGTATTTTGCTCGACTAACATCGGGCACTCTCGAATAAAATGATCCGATGATCCACATTTAAAGCAGGACCGATCACGAACTCTACAACTCCCAGGATGCCATTTCTCACAATGTTTACACTCGGCTCAGTTCTGTGGAACATTACCGACACTAGCTATAGACGTGGCTCGAGATCTCACTGGAGGTCGACCATGTCTAGGCAAGTCTGAAGTGGCTTTATGTCGACTGGGGTCATCTCTGAACTTCTTATGCATAGAATGGAAAATTTTACTCGATGATCTTTTCGAGTGTCTCTAGCTTCTACTTCACTTTTCTTTTCTCCTTTCCGAGCTCTTGACTTTACAAGCTCGCTTCGACTAATGTCACAAACTCTTTGATTTCAAGAATGCCAACAAGTAACTTTATGTTTTCATTCAGGCCGTCTTCAAATCTTTTACACATAATGGCTTCGGTAGATATACACTCCTGAGCGTAATGGCTCAATTTGACAAACTTCCGCTCATATTCCGTCATAGTCATGCGACCCTATTTTAATTCCAAAAATTCTATCCGTTTCTGATCGATGAATCTCTGACTGATATATTTCTTACTAACTTAATTTGGAAGAAGTCCCAAGTTACTTTTTCTTTGAACTACGGATACCAAGTGTGTTCCACCGGTGATAGGCGGTGTCCCAAAGTAGAGATATAGCACACTTTAGGCATTCATCCTGAGTACAAGATAACTCATCGAAAATTCGAATAGTGTTATCAAGCCACATCTCGGCTCGCTCTGCATCATCATCATCATTGGCCTTGAATTCCTTGGCCCCATATTTTTTCGATTTTATCAGCGGAGGCTGCTAGATCTTATCGGATCTATCATCGAAGTCTTTGAAGGTACGGAGTTAGATTATTCGGGGTGGAGGTTGTTGTGCAATTTGGATTAGTCTGAATAAACCGGGTAAAGCATTCGCTCATCATCGATAGAAGGCTTGTTTAGCCTCCCCTCATGGCTACCCGAAATCGGTCGAGAGTCTAATGATACCGATCCACGTGCGAGACCAAAGTAACGCTCTCCATATCATCACTCTGGCTCTATTGGGATCAATCCATTTACTAGATAAAATACAATTGAAATTGTCAGAAGTCACCATACTATCATATATACAATTCAAAGGCATGTATAGCTAGACTCTTACGCACTATGATAGTCCTAGAATCGACTAAACCGTAGCTCTGATACCAATAAAATGTAACACCCTTAACCCGGATTCATCACGGATGTAACACCCCAAACCCGGTCTATGCATTGAGACTAGATTTGGTTTGTTACATGATTCAAGCTATTCTTAAATCTTTAATGAGTTGAAAACTACAATGTTATTCTGAGGTTTAAAATTTGAAAAGTATTTGAATTTGATAAATATTTGAAAACGTTAGTTGAAAATCATTGTATTATCAAAACCTTTAAATAGTTTGTTAAAGAGTTAACTATAATAAAAAAATAAAAATTATAAAAGAATTCCATATACTTGAAAACCCAAATTTATTTTAATAAAACATCATAAAATCACACCCATAATTAAAAAGTCCAAAGTTTAGTTTAAATCCCAAACACACACATAAAATCCATAAGTTATTTATAGAGGCCCTTATTACAATAATCCATAATAGTAAAATATACTTATTAAAAGTTCAGAGTTTAAATAACCCTCTTTCGCAGTATGGCCTCCACGAAGTCATCCTCGGCCCAAGTCCACATCAATTTCCATTACCCGAGATGGAAGGAAATTAAAGGGGTGAGTTACTTAGAACTCGATGTGTAACTCACTTACCACCATTATTGGGCAGATCATCAAGATATTATCTTGAGCTTGAGCCCAATTCGAATTCAACAATATATCATGAATTTAAAACAATTAAAATGCATGTAAAATGTAGTTCCCAACCCAAACCTAATATCCATCCGCTAACACCCCTGCACCAACCATCACACTGTGGGATCAAGTCAACCCACCCCGCTATCACACCAATCGTAGGCATTAAGCCCTTTTTATAATTGTGGCATAGCCATAGAACTAGAGGCAATAAGTCGTTAATGTGGCGAAGCCACCGAACTAGAGGCAATAAGTCGTTAATGTGGCGAGCCACCGAACTAGAGGCAATAAGCGTTAATGTGGCGAAGCCACCGAACTAGATTTTTGGTAATCGCCATTCTTCTCTTCATATATCCCACCCCATGCAATCGTATGCATAAAATATAATCATATAATAATTTCATTTATTTAATTCATAACAATGGTGGGTTTATCATTTCATTTGGCCCATAAACATATTATAGCAATTTGTCTATTTAGCAATTTAGTGGGCTTTGGCCCATTTACCGAACTAGAGTATTTTGGCCCAATTTATCGAACTAGAGTATTTTGGCCCAATTTATCGAACTAGAGTATTTCGCCCAATTTATCGAACTAGAGTATTTTGGCCCAATTTATCGAACTAGAGTATTTTGGCCCAATTTATCGAACTAGAGTATTTTGGCCCAATTTATCGAAACATCCAATTTGCATAATAACAATTAATTTCTCGAGGCGTTCTCATAATTTTCACGATTTAGTCGTTTTACGTATTTTCGTCAAAATATCAATTTTACGTTTTTACCGATCTAATCATTTTACGATTTACTTCCATACGAAATTTGATATCCAACCGAGAAAATAATGAGTGTGAAATACACACCTCGTACCGAGAGTACTAATCCTTCTCGCCTCCGGCACCTAAAACATATTTTGATCCGTTAGACAACTATTTCGTAAAATAAATCTTAATCGATAATAGATCCAAAATCTTACCCTCTTGATTTTGAATCACTTCGATTTTTGGCTTTTCCTCGTTTATTGATTCGTTAGCCGCCGAGAATCCACCAACGTATAACGGCTCGGAAGTTCGTACTACTTCGAATAATGGACTTCCTTCGGAAGATGGCCCGCAACCCGGTGGAAAATCCCGGACTGCCGAAATCGCTCTTCGTTTGAATGGGGGATTTACGGATCCGCCCCTCTTAACGTGACTAACCACCGCCCTTTTCTTCCCTATTTTGAAAGTCTTCAAGATCCAAAAGAATTTTAGTTAGATCTATAATATCAAATAATACTAGAGATTTTAAAGAGTGGGATTTCCTTACCACAATGAAACGTTTCCAACGTTTCCACAATTCCGCTCACTTGAGTTCCGATCTCCGTTATTGCACTAAATAATAACGAAAGAGACGTTATTAGAATGAACGTTATATCAATCCAAAAAGACCCTCATAAAACCAATGATATTCGGCCATGACATTAACAATAAATCGAAAATGGAGAAGAACCCTTACCTATTTCCCACGGTCGAAAGGAAAGGATTGAGAGTGTTGTTTAATTGATGGAAGATTGGCTATGTATGATTAAGGAAAAGAAAATAATTTTGGCTTATAGGCACATTAGCATTCGGCTATGGGAGTGTAGATGGAGAGAACTTGATTGAAAAGAAATAGAATACAAGAAAAGATGGTGATGATGTTGCTTTGATTTCAAGGAGATTAGGAGAAAAGAAAAGAAGAAGACAAGCTTTAGGAGAGATGTATATTAAGAATGGCAAAAGAAAAGAAAAGGATTGGCTTTTGGTATATGTGATTTTCGGCATTCAAAGAAAAGGTACAACCAAGTACTAAAGCAATAAACAAGAATGACCAAATGGTCAAAATGATCAAGTCTTACCAAAGCAAAATTCGCCAAGGGAGAGATAGGTTGAGAGAATTTGCAAAAATATGCACAAACTAAAGAAAATGACCAAAACAAAAGACTAATTTTCCTAGCCAACTATCACCAAAATTGGCCTCCCCCTAGCCATATTGTCCGTCCATATGCATGGTCCAATGCCATGATTTTGTTTCCAAAATTCTCCTTGATATGTGCCTTATGTCCCCCTATCTTTCCTTAAATCTTTGATTCCATGCCATAAGTTAGTTGTTTCCTTAATCCATTGATACACTAACCAAAAATAACATGGTCAACACCTTCCTTATATGTTCATTGCTTACACTTCCTATCCATGAGCGTAAAATTAAAACAAAATTTCATCTAGGTGCTATACAAGGGATTCGAACCTCTTCCCTCTTGCTATAACCCATGCGCCAATACCACCATGCCATATGCTCATCTTATGACACTCTTTAGCACATAATTTAACTTAAGTCCTAATGACATTTGTTTCACTTCAATAAATTCTCAATTAATAAATTTTTTCTTCTCCAAATCATGCTTTACTCCTCTTTATGACTTCAATAAGCACTAAAGTAAAAAAATAAAATTTTTCCTTTAAAAACTAAACATCAATTTATGCAATATAATAATACTCAGATTTTTAGGGTGTTACAACTCTACCCTCCTTAAAGAAAATTTCGTCCTCGAAATTTACCTGGTTGAAAAAGGTGAGGGTATTGTTGCCGAATTGCATCCTCTGGCTCCCACGTAGCTTCTTCCACTCCGTGGTTACGCCATAGAACTTTGACCAACGGCACGATTTTCTTCCTTAGTACCTTGACATCTCGGTCTAGGATTTCCACTGGTTCTTCTTCAAAAGACAAATCTGAATTCAGCTCCAATTCTTCTACCGGTATAATGTGCGAAGGATCCGATCTATAACGCCTCAACATGGAAACATGAAAAACATTATGAATCTGATCCAACTCGAGGTAACTCAATCGATATGCCACCGACCAACACGCTTCAACACACGATAAGGTCCAATGTATCTAGGACTTAGCTTGCCCTTCCTTCCAAACTCAAGATTTTTTTCCAAGGAGAGACCTCAAGAAAACTCGATCTCCACACCATACTCGATGTCCCTTCGCTTCAGATCTGCGACGACTTCATCTTCATCCGAGGCTTCTTTCAACCGTGCTCGAATAACTTTTACCTTATCCTCGTCTCGGATATCATCTCGGGACCTAACATCCGCTCTTCGCCTAACTCACCCAACAAATAGGAGAGCGACACTTACGACCATACAATGCCTCGTAAGGTGCCATCGAATCTTTGGATTGATAGGCGTTGTTATACGCTAATTCCGCGGTGGTAAATAATCCTCCCAACTACCCTCAAGTCGATTACATCCTCTTAACATATCTTCCAATATCCGAATTACTCTTTCCGATCGACCATCGTGAGGATGAAAAGCCGTACTAAAATTCAACTTTGTCCCCAATGCTTCATGCAGAACTTTCCAGAATCGTGATGTAAACCTAGGGTCCCTATCCGATATAATAGATACTGGTACCCATGCAACCTCACAATTTCGAGATCGTCAGTTTAGCCAATTTTGCAATGAATAATCCGTACTAACTGGCAAGAAATGAGCAGTCTTCGTCAACCGATCAACAATTACCCAAACGGAATTTTTCTTAGTAGGTGTTAAAGGTAACCCACTAACAAAATCCATAGTTATCCGCTCCCATTTCCAAAGAGGAATCTTTATCGGTTGTAACAATCCGGGCGGTAATTGATGTTACGCCTTCACTTGTCGACAAGTCAAACATTTTCCCACAAACTCGTAATCTCACGCTTCAACCCCGCCACCAATACATTCACGGAGATCTCGATACATCTTATTTCCTCCGGAGGCATAGCATAAGGGCTACTATGCGCCTCCCGTAGAATCAGTTGCTTCAGGTCTGAGTCCTTAGGCATGCATACTCTTCCTCGAAAGCACAACACACCCTCCGTGTTTATTCCAAAATCTTCAATTTCACCGTTTTCAACTTGCCGAAATAAGGGTCCCAACTTCATCTCATTGTCTGCTTTTTCCTTGATTTGTTGCAGCCACGAAGTTTTACCAAGTTACGCTAACTAACCGCCATCCTCATACGCACTCAAATGGGAAAACAAAGCTCTTAATTCAGATACCGCCTTACGACTTAACGCGTCAGCTACCACGTTAGCCTTTCCAGGATGGTATTCGATGGAGAAATCGTAATCCTTTAATAATTCTACCCATCTTCTTTGTCTTAAATTCAACTCCTTTTGGGTAAGGAGGTATTTAAGACTCTTGTGATCCGTGTAGATTATTGACTTCTCACCATAGAGATAGTGCCTCCAAATCTTTAGAGCAAAGACAACGGCAGCTAACTCCAAATCATGAGTAGGGTAGTTTACTTCGTGTGGTCTCAATTGACGAGAAGCATAGGCCACCACCTTTCCATTTTGCATCAATACACAACCCAGACCCGTGTGAGATGCATCACAATATCTGGTGAATTCTTTTCCGACTTCCGTTGAATTAAAGCTGAGCTTCACAGATCTTCTTCAATTTCTCGAAACTCTCTTGTGCTTTTCGGTCAGGATATACGGAACTCCTTTACGCAACAATTTAGTTAGGGTGCAAAGAATCAACGAAAACCCTCTACAAAAGCGTCTATAGTATCCGGCCTGCACCAAGAAACTCCGAATTTCACCATCGATGTTGGTGGTTTCCAATCCGTAATAGCCTCAATTTTCCGAGGATCCACCCTTATTCCTTCTGGTGATACTACATGACCAAGGAAAGTCACCTCCTTTAGCCAAAATTCGCATTTACCAAATTTGGCATACAATTGCTTATCACTAAGTAGTCAGTAATACTATCCGCAAATGTTGGTCATGTTCCTACTCATTTCTCGAATAAACCAATATGTCATCTATGAACACTACCACAAACCGGTCTAAATATGGTTGAAAGACTAGGTTCATCATGTCCATAAATGCACTGGTGCATTGGTTAGTCCAAACGCATCACTACAAACTCATAGTGTCCGTAACATGTCCGAAATGTCGCCTTATAAATGTCCGCTTCTTTCACCTTAATTTCGGTGATAACCCGAACTTAAATCAATTTTGAGAAAAGCAAGCTCCTTTTAATTGATCAAACAGTCGTCAATTCTCGGCAGAGGATACCGATTCTTGATCGTCAATTTATTCAACTGTCTCGTAGTCAATGCACATACGATCGATCCATCCTTCTTCTTGTTAACAGTAACTGGTGCTCCCCACGGAGACACACTTGGTGAATAAATCCTCGATCCGGCAATTCTTGAATTTGAGCTTTGAGCTCACCAACTCCTTGGTGCCATTCTATATGAGCAATGGACACGGAGTCATCGAGCAAAAGCTCAATGCCAAATTCTACTTCCCGATCCGAGGTATACCTGAAGTTCTTCGAAATACATCGGAAATTCCTTCACCGTCCTCACATCATTCACGGATAATTCTTTGGCATCCAAAGCACGATAAAGGCTAGGAATGCTCCGCACCCTTTCCGCACCAACTTCTCAGCTTTTAATGCAGATACCACATTTGCCAGATAGTTCCTTCGTTCACCAATCATTATGACTTCCTTATCATCCGAGGTTTTTACTGACATTCATTTTTCAGCACAATCCAATTGCGCCCGATGTTTGACCAGTCAATCCATGCCCGTAATGAGATTGAACTCACGAAAGGTAGTTCCATCAAGTTTGCTAAGAATACCCTCTTGGATTTTTAAGGCACGTCATTAAATATTTTATTAACAATTATCGACTGTCCTAAAGGACTAATCACTGTCATCTCATTTTCGGTAATTTTGGATTCTAAATTCAGGTTTCCAGATATGGCACTAGCTACGTATGAATGGATAGAGCCAATATCTATTAAAGCAATAACAGGTACATCAAAAATGAAGAACGTACCAGTTATCACATCAGGTGCATTGCCGTCCTCGCGGCGTCTAATCGCATAGACCGGTCCAGTCGTCTTGCATCCAGATTTCTCTATTACCATTGCCTCGACCCGGTGCACCTTGACCACCACCAGCCCCATTACCACCATGACTGGTCCACGCCCTCTCGATAGTCTGCGATTACCTCGGCCGGTGTGCATCATTATTACGGACTTCTTGAGTCGTATCCATTCGTCGAGGACAACTTTTGTCTCGATGTTCCATTGAACCGCATTTGTAGCATGCGCCGTTTTCCTCCAACATTCCCCAAAATGTCTTTTCCCACTCTCTGCAATCTCGACTTCAATTATTTGCTACCGGGTTACGCCTTGAATCGATTCATCATTCCGGTTTCTTCGAAATCTCTTTGAAGATCCGATCATTGTGTCTCTCTTATTTCGTAATCTTTCTTGCTCGCTGTTCGAGTTCTTAGCCTCTTCGCTATTTTGGCCTTCTCCACCGAGTGGAAAAATTTCTAACTTGTTGCGAGCAATCGTAACCCTCACTCATCATTAAGTCCATCTTCAAACGCACATAACGCTCATGGTCATTGCTACAATTGTCCGCATAGCGGCTCGACGCATAAACTCACTTCATATGCTGCCACGGCCTTACTTCCTTGAACAAGATTCAGAAATTCCTTCCTTCGAGTGTCTACATAGCTCGTTCGACGTATTTTCCTTGGAAGCGGCTTTAAAGAATTCCCGATTAATCGGTGCGGCTTGGTGCCTTCTCGAACAGTGAGCCAACACCGATACACCTCATCTCTCAATAAGGATACAGCTCCTCTCGCTTTTGCTCGACAAGACATTCCATATCATCCATAATCCGCTCCTGACTTCGAGCGAAGATTCGCCACATTCGAGCTACACCGAGACACTCTCGAAAACTTCGCATTATTCGCTTTAAGTCGCTCTGAAATTGACCCACGAGTTGTTGGCCCAATTCTAGTTCCAATGACCCTTTCCAAGACTCGTAGCATAGCTTGAGTCAATGCATGATCTTCTTCCATGTGATCGCGTGATCCCGTTTCACTTTCAATTGACGAAAAGGCCCACTTAAAGATATGATTTGGTGCTTCACCGTAGTACCTCGGCCTCTACCACGGCACGTCTACGCGCCCACGACCACGCCCTCTTGTACTCATGATAGCTTGTTCGCTTATCGATTACAAGTTTTATGAATCGTAAATTTTGTTTGGTGTTTATTAACGATATTTTATGAGATTTGAGATATAAAGTTGTTTTTTATAACGTGTCCTATAGCTCAATCTCTACAGCTTTTCACATCTAAAACTAGAAGTTCTAGAGTATTCCTATAATCATATCATAGAAATCATTAAGCAATAATACTTACTTGACTTGTTGCTTGGGATGCTTGTGGTGCCATCTTGATCTTTAAAATATCATTGGCGTTTTCATACGTAAATTATTTTTGAACCCAAACCACGGTAGAAGTTTTTGAAATCGGGCTCGATACCACTAAATGTAACACCCCAAACCCGTCTATGCATTGAGACTAGATTTGGTTTGTTACATGATTCGAGCTATTCTTAAATCTTTAATGAGTTGAAAACTACAATGTTATTTATGTGGTTTAAAATTTGAAAAGTATTTGAATTTGATAAATATTTGAAAACGTTAGTTGAAAATCATTGTATTATCAAAAACCTTTAAATAGTTTGTTAAAGAGTTAACTATAATAAAAAATAAAAATTATAAAAGAATTCCATATACTTGAAAACCCAAATTTATTTTAATAAAACATCATAAAATCACAAATTTCATAATTAAAAAGTCCAAAGTTTAGTTTAAATCCCAAACACACACATAAAATCCATAAGTTATTTATAGAGGCCCTTATTACAATAATCCATAATAGTAAAATATACTTATTAAAAGTTCGAGTTTAAATAACCCTCTTTCGCAAAGATGGCCTCCACAAAGTCATCCTCGCCCAAGTCCACATCAATTTCCATTACCCGAGATGGAAGGAAATTAAAGGGGTGAGTTACTTAGAACTCAAGGTGTAACTCACTTACCACCATTATTGGGCCGATCATCAAGATATTATCTTCGGGCTTGAGCCCAATTCAGAATTCAACAATATATCATGAATTTAAAACAATTAAAAATGCATGTAAAATGTAGTTCCCAACCCAAACCTAATATCCATCCGCTAACACCCCGCATCAACCATCACACTGTGGGATCAAGTCAACCCACCCCGCCATCACACCAATCGTAGCATTAAGCCCTTTTTATAATTGTGGCATAGCCACCGAACTAGAGGCAATAAGTCGTTAATGTGGCGAAGCCACCGAACTAGAGGCAATAAGTCGTTAATGTGGCGAAAGCCACCGAACTAGATTTTTAGCAATCGCCATTTTCTCTTCATATATCCCACCCCATGCAATCGTATGCATAAAATATAATCATATAATAATTTCATTTATTTAATTCATAACAATGGTGGGTTTATCATTTCATTTGGCCCATAAACATATTATAGCAATTTGTCTATTTAGCAATTTAGTGGGCTTTGGCCCATTTACCTAACTAGAGTATTTTGGCCCAATTTATCGAACTAGAGTATTTTGGCCCAATTTATCGAACTAGAGTATTTCGCCCAATTTATCGAACTAGAGTATTTTGGCCCAATTTATCGAACTAGAGTATTTTGGCCCAATTTATCGAAACATCCAATTTGCATAATAACAATTAATTTCTCGAGGGCATTTTCGTAATTTTCACGATTTAGTCGTTTTTACGTATTTTCATCAAAATATCAATTTTTACATTTTTACTGATCTAATCATTTTTACGATTTACTTCCATACCAAAATTTGATATCCAACCGAGAAAATAATGAGTGTGAAATTACACACCTCGTTACCGAGAGTACTAATCCTTCTCGCTCCTCGGCACCTAAAACATATTTTGATCCGTTAGACAACTATTTCAGTAAAATAAATCTTAATCGATAATAGATCCAAAATCTTACCCTCTTGATTTTGAATCACTTCGATTTTTGGCTTTTCCTCCTTTATTGATTCGTTAGCCGCCGAGAATCCACCAACGTATAACGGCTCGGAAGTTCGTACTACTTCGAATAATGGACTTCCTTCTAAGATGGCCCACAACCCGGTGGAAAATCCTGCATCGCCAAACCGCTCTTCGTTTGAATGGGGATTTATGGATCCGCCCCTCTTAACGTGACTAACCACCGCCCTTTTCTTCCCTATTTTGAAAGTCTTCAAGATCCAAAAGAATTTTAGTTAGATCTATAATATCAAATAATACTAGAGATTTTAAAGAGTGGGATTTCCTTACCACAATGAAACATTTCCAACGTTTCCACGATTCCCCGCTCACTTGAGTTCCGATCTCCGTTATTGCACTAAATAATAACGAAAGAGACGTTATTAGAATGAACGTTATATCAATCCAAAAGACCTCATAAAACCAATGATATTCGCCATGACATTAACAATAAATCGAAAATGGAGAAGAACCCTTACCTATTTCCCACGGTCAAAAGGAAAGGATTGAGAGTGTTGTTTAATTGATGGAAGATTCTGCTATGTATGATTAAGGAAAAGAAAATAATTTTGGCTTATAGGCACATTAGCATTCGGCTATGGGAGTGTAGATGGAGAGAACTTGATTGAAAAGAAATAGAATACAAGAAAAGATGGTGATGATGTTGCTTTGATTTCAAGGAGATTAGGAGAAAAGAAAAGAAGAAGACAAGCTTTAGGAGAGATGTATATTCTAAGAATGGCAAAAGAAAAGAAAAGGATTGACTTTTGGTATATGTGATTTTCGGCATTCAAAGAAAAGGTACAACCAAGTACTAAAGCAATAAACAAGAATGACCAAATGGTCAAAATGATCAAGGCTTACCAAAGCAAAATTCGCCAAGGAGAGATAGGTTGAGAGAATTTGCAAAAATATGCACAAAACTAAAGAAAATGACCAAAACAAAAGACTAATTTTCCTAGCCAACTATCACCAAAATTGGCCTCCCCTAGCCATATTGCCGTCCATATGCATGGTCCAATGCCATGATTTTGTTTCCAAAATTCTCCTTGATATGTGCCTTATGTCCCCTATCTTTCCTTAAATCTTTGATTCCATGCCATAAGTTAGTTGTTTCCTTAATCCATTGATACACTAACCAAAAATAACATGGTCAACACCTTCCTTATATGTTCATTGCCGACACTTCCTATCCATGAGCGTAAAATTAAAACAAAAATTTCATCTAGGTGCTATACAAGGATTGAACCTCTTCCCTCTTGCTATAACCCATGCGCCAATACCACCATGCCATATGCTCATCTTATGACACTCTTTAGCACATAATTTAACTTAAGTCCTAATGACATTTGTTTCACTTCAATAAATTCTCAATTAATAAATTTTTTTTCTTCACCAAATCATGCTTTACTCCTCTTTATGACTTCAATAAGCACTAAAGTAAAAAAAATAAAATTTTTCCTTTAAAAACTAAACATCAATTTATGCAATATAATAATACTCGGATTTTTAGGGTGTTACACCAGATTTGGTTTATGAGGTATTACCTAATAACATGCACTTAAAAATAGGCATTCCGATCAGACATTCATTACTTCCATGTTTCAAATGAAATACATTAATACACTTATCTTATTCAAAATTTCAACCTTAATACTCCCGAGTTCAAATCAAACACATGTCAATAATTATAAATGTTACAATCTTATAACACTTCATAATATATATATATATATATATATCAAATATATAAATACATTGCATGCATAAGACATACTATTTTTTATTTCGAATATTCACCTATCAAAGATCCAAATTTATGTTCGCATATAACAAAACCAACTTCACAAAATTTCCTCTTTATAATAATAGATTAATCACATATGTAATTATGATAACTTATACATGTTCGAATCTATTATTGTAACTTATACAAACATATATGTATGGTACACATATCTTCCATAAATTCAAAAGTCAAATCTTAAACATTTAAAACATGCATAACATCTCTTTAAATGCCCAAGTCCATAATTACTTCAATGAAATTCCATTTACAAAGACACCACACCTATCATATACATAAATCAACTCGTTCACCACCTTGCTTACGAGACATAGCAACCAAATGTTAACTATAATTAAACCATAGTTGAATTGATAAAACAAACACTCTTAACACTTGATTTAAGAACTCATAATAACCACGCTAAATTTTAATGATCCAATTCAAATCATTTTCGTATGACTAATATACATAAACATACATTCGAAAGATATATATACATATATCAAGGCTAATCCCATTCTTAATAAATTCCTACCTATGTCCATTTCCAACAGTTAACAAAATTTACACCTAATGACCTCACGGCAATCATTCATGCACAAACATACCTATTCAGCATGAAACATATATATATAGATATATCATCCTCATTCATTTTCCAAACAAAACATACACGCATATCACATCAAGGATAGATTTATACCATCGAACATTAACATTAAGAACTAGCCACTTTCACATGGCTTTTATACATTATCATAATATCATTCGAAAACTTAGCTAGCCTATACATGCCTTTGATTCAAAAACCAAGTATATATATGTACCAAAAAGGGATTGATAGTGTGGTTGATTCCTCTGACGATCCTTAGAGCCCGTAGCTTGAGCGAAATCTATAAAACAGAGGAAACATGTCACACAAGTAAGCTCAATAGCTTAGTAAGTCTTACGCAACAAGATTAGAACCTATGGTTATTCATATAATTATGAATTCATAACTAATATTGAAACGTTCTTATAAAAGCTTACAGACATTAATATAGTCCCTCAACGCCGAATATATATATTTCACCCATATCACCTTTAATACACAACTCATCGAATCCATGCAAAGTTTCAACACAATTTCTACCTCTATTTGACTTGACTTCAAATGCCATGTACATAACAACCACATAATTTCCATCGATTAACTATGCAAACATACTCATAATCCTCACATATTACACTTAACTGAATGGCCAAATCTCAATAATACAACCAAGATTATATACCAATATATATATATATATAACACTTTGTTAATTAGATCATATACACATATCATAATCATGCAAAATGTTTTCCTTATACAATATTTTACCAACACCAAATAGTGGTAGAACAACTTACCTCATTTCTCACAACTATAAAACTTACACGTACTGGACATTTAGTTTCTTTAAGTAAATAATTTCCACCTTGTCGATGGTCTACTTAATTCTTTGATTTAATATAAATCACCTAAGATTAAGTTCGCTAGGCACGAAGCCCGAATATATCACCAAGCACTAAGCCCGCTAGGCATAAAGCCCGAATATATCACCCAGACTAAGCTCGCTAGGTACAAGCTTTGAATATATCACCGGCACTAAGCACCGCTAGGCACGAAGTTCTGAATATATCACCTAAGACTAAGCTCGCTAGGCACGAAGTCGAATATGTCACCGACACTAAGCTTGCTAGGCATAAAGCCCGATATACAACACCGCACAAAGCCCGATATATTTATCAACTCAATTTATCAATTCACATTTTCAACACATACATTACTATCCAATCGTATTCACACAATCAATTCATCTGTCATGTCAAGTATACTAATTCACCTTGTATTCAAAACATATATTCATTCCAAAGTTAAACATTCACATTCGACTATCTCATACTCTTTACCCAAATTAATCACATAATTTGATTTCATACATTTTTATTTATCAACTTAACGAACTTTAACTTAAGAACTTACCTCGACTGTCGACTGATCACGTAGGCCGGCTATTCGATAATTTTGTCTTTCCCCGATCCAACTCCGTTTTTCTTTGCTCTTGATCTTCAATTTGAGCTTCTAAATGCCGAAATTTCAAAGAAACAACCCTTTCTGCTTTCATTAACATTCGGCCAAGGAGAAAGCAAAAAAGATGATGGCTTATTTTGTGATATTTTAGTATATATTAACTTATTAAACTAATTACTAATATAACCTTTTAATAATAATAAAACTAACTTATAAAATAAGGGTAATTTAGTCCTATGCCGTCCACTATCTTGAATAATGGGCTAATTACCCTTTTAGGACTTCCATTTATAAAGCCACAATCAATTTGGTATATTTCACTATGGTTTGCAAATTTTACCTTTTACGCGATTAAGTCCTTTTTCTAAATTAAACACACAAACGATAAAATTTTTCACTGAGACTTTCACACATTAATTCACATATAATAAACACAAAATAAAATTGAAACACCCAAACTCGCCCAAAAGCCTAACCGGATTTGATATGTTCCTCGAGTAAAACTTTGATTAAATCTCGTATTGTTTATTAAGAAAATATGATAGTTTTGTATAAAATGATTAATTTAATGATCGTGTTGAAATCGTATTGTTAAAAAATTTGTATCTTCTTAAAACGTTATTTTTAAGAGAAAATTATAAATTAAAAGAAAACCAAATTTAATGAAAACTTATTAGTATTGTAAAACCATAGAAGTTTAGATGTCAAAAACAGCTTTAAGTTATTTTTCAAAAAAATCATTGAGTTATTTAGTAAATATTGTTCGTGGCAGATAAAAAATCCAAAACGAAAAATTAAAATAGTTCATAGCGGCCTTATTACAAAATAACCAAACCCATAATAAATCATAAGTAATAAAAATAAACTTAATAGGTATTATTGCAAGAAACTCCAAAATACTTTGTTGAGCTTTGGCCACCACGTAGTCCTCGCCAACCCGATCCATCGTGCTAAGAGTCACCTGAAAAATATCCCATAAAAGGGCGAGTCATAGACTCAATGTGTAACAAAAACACTAAAAGCCCAATTGATCATGGCCTTTAAGCCCATTTAATAACACATATAGCCATAAGCCCATTTAAGTCATATTTAGCCATAAGCCCATTTTTATAGTAAATCAAATAAAATCATTTAGAAATCACATGGATATATATATATAATGAAATGCAAACCCGAGCCCACCTAAATATCCATCCGCTACACACCACCCGTACCTACCAATCACACCGTGGGATTACTAAATCGACCCTCCATCCGTTATACACCATCGAAGGCAGTTGCTGCAGTCAACATGCACATCGCCCTTATAATTTTGTGGCATGGCCACCAGATAATTGTGACCGAAGTCACCGGATTCAAAATATGTGACCGAAGTCACCAGATTCACATATGTGACCGAAGTCACCGGATTCAAAATATGTGACCGAAGTCACCAGATAATGTGGTAAAACCACCGGAACACTTCCCCTTTATCAATAACACCCATATGCCTATGCACATACATATTATTCAGTTTTCATGCCATTTACCCCAAAATCATAGTAGAGTCATACTTATTTCATATTTATGCATATAGCAATATTAACAAAATATTGGGGTTAAACATACCTGAATATCATATACCACTGAATGGTACCCGCAACCATTATCAAACATATTTTCATACAAATCACATTTATTATAGATCTATGAGAATTTAGTATAATGTTACACACCTTATAACAGTGAGAACGATACCTTCCCGCTCGTCGACACCTAATTAATTATCACACTTGATTAGAACACACTAATACTTATAATCTACACTATTGATGAAAGATCTAATTCCTTACCCTCGAAATCTCGGACAACCGTTATATGTGGTTTCTCTCCGATAGATGGATCAAAACCCGATGACAACCCACGAACGAAAAGTGGTTCGGGTGTACGTACGACTTCAAATAAACGATCTTCGTTAGCAGAGGGTCCACAACCCGGTGGAAAATCTCGGATCCCCGACATACCCTTTGTTTGAAGTTTGAGGGTATAATGAGCCTCCCTCTTCCAAACACTCCTTACCTCTCTATTCGAACCTATCTTGTTAGTCCCGAAATCTTACGCTTTGAAAAATATCCGATCGATTGAGTCCCTAAATGAAATCGATTAGTAATCTATCTAAAATGATATAATCAAATATGATAATCCTTACCTTGGATGATCCCGAATGATCTCTCATAAAACGTTGGCTACCAAAAAGAATCCTTAAAATCCCCTTCAAAGATTCGGCCTAGGAGAAAATGAGAGAATTAGGTTTCTAAATTGGCTATTCTAAAAGAAGATAATGAGAACAATTGATAAAAATCCTTACTTGAATTATTAGGAGATTCGGCCTTGTCAATATAGAAGAAAAGAAATGATGATTTTGGGTTGGACAAAAAGAGAAGAGAAAAGATAGTATTTTTGGCTATGGTGGTTTCGGTTTTCAATAAAAGAAAAGAAAGAAGAAGATGAAAATGGAAAATGGTTCAGTTTGACAAAAGAGAAGAAAAGAATGGTGGTTTTGGTTATGGTAGATGATGGTTTCGGTTGAGAGAAAGAAGAAGAAAGAGAAAGAGAGAAAATAAAAGATTGAAAGAAGAAGATGATGATGATGATTTTCAAAAAAAAAAAAAAGAGGTGGGTTTAGAAGCTATGAACATTCGGCCATGAGGGAAAAAGAGTAGAAAAATGGTCTTTGATATTTGGTATTTACGGTTACAAAGAGGAGAGAAAGATGATATGTTTTGGAGAAAAGAAACTAAAAAGACTGCTCAAGACCGAAATGGTAAAATTTTAAATGACTAAAAGAGAAGAGAAAGGTTTATCTTTTTGTGTAATATGTATTTGGCTAAGAAACAAAGTTTGGAGAAAAGAAAAGATGCACAAATTGGTTAAAGTTTTGGCCAACTTTCACCCCTAATGCTTATGCAAAAATTCGGCCAACACTTTGCCAACATGATCCCCTTTTTCCTCCACATTTCTTCCCCAACAATCCCTTAATTTCTATCACAAATAAACCAATCCCCCTTAGCCCCTTATGCCGTCTAGGTTCATGGTCAAATGACCATGAAAAAGCTTTCAAAACATTATCCCCTCTTCAAGCCCTTTGTCCCCTTATCCTTCCATAACCTCATGATTCCATACCATAACTTCTAACTTGCCTTTTTCCTATGGTCTACTATCCAAAATTAAAAGAATGTCCATGCATTCTAGATAAGGCTTGGCCAACACTATAGGAAAGAAAGTAAAAAATTAAAATTCTTCCACTTGCTAGCTAAGGGATTCGAACCTCTCCTCCCATGCATTCACCCATGCGCCATTACCACCTTGCCAATTGACTTATTATGCTTAAAACCTCTTGCCAATATTTCTTAAAGCCTATCTTGCTTAGCTCTATCTTAAGTCTTAAAAATTTAATATTTCTCTAAGGCATTCTCTTACACACTGAAGTTCCTAAAACTTCCAAAGCACACTCAACTACACATAGGCATGCAACAACATACAATTAAGTTAAAAATGCATAGCCCCCATAATCTGGATGTTACAAAAATATTAAAATATTTCTCAGACTCAGATTTGTGGTCCCAAAACCACCATTCTGATTAGGGTCAAATTCGATCTGTTACAGAGAATGTGCCGACTGTGGAAGACGACACCCCGAAAAATGCTGGAGGTAAACTGGTGCCTGTTATAAATGTGGTTCCAAGGATCATCAGTATAAGAATTGCCCTCGACGGACTGATACAACTCAGGAAGCTCATAACCCTAATGCTCAGTCAGTTAGGGGTACTCAGCAGCCACCGAGACGCCGTGGACCAGGTCGTGGTGGTAATGGTAACGGACGTGGTCAAGGTGCACCGGGTCGAGGTAATGGTTTTAGAGGTAACACGGAGGCAAGACAGTCGGGATTGGTCTATGCAGTTAGGCGTCGTGAAGAGGGTGATGCACCTGATGTGATAACTGGTACGTTCTCCATCTTTGATATTCTCACATCGCTTTTAATAGATATCGGTCTACCCACTCGTATGTTGCTAGTGCTATATCCGAAACCCAATATTAGATCTGAGATTACAGATAGGGAGATGACGGTGATTAGTCCTTTAGGACAGTCGATAATAATGAATAAATTATTTAGAGACGTGCCCTTGAAAATTCAAAGAGAGATATTTCTAGCGGACTTGATGGAATTGCCTTTCGATGAATTTGATCTTATTTTGGGCATGGATTGGTTGGTGAAGCACCGTGCGCAGATTGTGCTAAAAAGCAGATGTCAATAAGGACTGTAGATGATGAGGAGGTAGTTAAGATTGGTGAGCGAAGAAACTTTTTGGCAAATGTGGTATCTGCCCTGAAGGCAGAAAAGTTGGTACGAAAAGGGTATGGAGCATTCTTAACCTTCGTTAGTGCTTTGAATGCCAAGGAATTATTGGTGGAAGGTGTGAGAACGGTGAAAGAATTTTCAGATGTCTTTGCCGAAGAACTTCCTAGATTACCTCCAGATCGGGAAGTAGAATTTGGTATTGAGCTTCTGCCCAGAACTACTCCGGTGTCTATTACTCCTTATAGAATGGCGCCGAAGGAGTTAGCAGAGCTTAAAGCTTAAATTCAAGAATTGTTAGATCAGGGATTTATCCAACCAAGTGTGTCTCCGTAGGGAGCACCGATTTTGTTCGTCAAGAAGAAGGATGGGTCGATGCGTATGTGCATTGATTATAGGCAGTTGAATAAGTTGACGATCAAGAATAGGTATCCATTGCCAAGAATTGAAGACCTGTTTGATAAATTTAGAGGAGCTTCAGTTTTCTCCAAGATTGATTTGAGATCTGGTTATCATCAACTTAAGGTGAAAGAGGCAGACATTCATAAGACGACATTCCAAACTCGTTATAGACATTATGAGTTTTTGGTGATGCTGTTTGGTTTGACCAATGCACCAGCTGCATTTATGGACATGATGAACTGAGTCTTTCAACCCTATCTAGACCGATTCCTAGTGGTGTTCATAAATGACATCTTGGTATATTCAAGAAATGAAGATAAGCATGACTCACATTTACGTACAGTGTTGCAAATTTTGCGGAATAAGTAACTTTATGCCAAATTCAGTAAATGCAAATTTTGGTTGAAGGAAGTGACTTTCTTGGGTGATGTAATATCAGTCGAAGGAATAAGAGTTGATCCTCGAAAGGTAGAGGCAGTGTTAGATTGGAAACCGTCGAAGTCAGTGGCTGAGATTCGGAGTTTCTTGGGTTTGGCTGGTTATTATAGACACTTTTGTTGAGGGGTTTTTGTTGATTACTGCATACCTAACTAAGCTGTTGCAAAAGGGAGTACCGTATGTGTGGACTGATAAACAACAAGAAAGTTTCGAGAAACTGAAGAAGATTTTGACAGAAGCGCCAGTTTTGATTCAACCTGAGGCTAGAAAAGAGTTTATCGTTTACTGTGATGCGTCACACATGGGTTTACGATGTGTACTGATGCAAAGTAGAAAAGTGGTGGCTTATGCTTCTCGTCAGTTAAGGCTGCACGAAGTCAACTATCCTACTCATGATTTGGAGTTGGCTGCGGTGGTGTTTGCCTTAAAGATTTGGAGGCACTATCTCTATGATGAGAAGTCAATCATTTATACGGACCATAAGAGTCTTAAGTACCTCCTTACCCAAAAGAAGTTGAATTTGAGATAATCGAGATGGGTGGAGCTGTTAAAGGATTATGATTTCTCAATCAAGTACTATCCTGGAAAGGCTAACGTGGTGGCAAACGCGTTGATTCGTAAGGTAGTATCGGAGTTGAGAGAAATGTTTGCTCATCTCAGTTTGTATGAGGATGGCAGTCTGCTAGCGAAACTTCGTGAAGCCATTGTGGTTAGAATAGATCAAGGAGCAGTTATCAGATGAGAAGTTGTGTCATTTAATGCAACAAGTTGAAATTGGTATAATAGGGGACTTTGGATTGAACAAGGATGGTGTGCTGTATTTTCGTGGAAGAGTTTGTATGCCCATGGATTTGGATTTGAGACAAATGATTCTTCGAGAGGCGCATAGTAGCCCTTATGCTATGCACCCCAGAGGAAATAAGATGTATAGGGATCTCTCGTGAGTAGTACTGGTGGCCAAGGTTAAAGCGGGAGGTTACTAATTTTGTGGGAAAATGCTTGACTTGTCAACAAGTGAAGGCCGAACATCAACTATCATCGGGTTCATTGCAATCGGTAATGATTCCTCTATGGAAATAGGAGCGAATAACGATGGATTTTGTTAGTGGGTTACCCCTAACACCTACTAAAAAGTTTCTGTTTGGCTGGTAGTAGATCAATTAATGAAGACTGCTCATTTTCTACCAGTTTGTACGGATTACTCGCTTCAGAAGTTGGCTAAGCTGTATGTATCTGAGATCGTGAAGTTACATGGGGTACCAGTGTCTATCATATCGGACAGGGATCCTAGGTTTATATCACGGTTTTGGAAAGCTTTACATGAGGCGTTGGGAACAAATTTAAACTTTAGTAAGGCTTTTCATCCTCAGTCAGATGGTCAATTAGAAAGAGTAATTCAGATTTTGGAAGACATGTTAAGAGGTTGTGTGATCGACTTCAGAGGTAGTTGAAAGATTTTCACCGCTTGGCGAGTTCACAGATAATAACAGCTACCAATCCAAAGATCCAAATGGTGCCCTATGAAGCGTTATATGATCGAGGTGTCGTACCCTACTTGTTGGACCGAATTGGGGAACGGCGATTGTTGGGTCCTAAATTGATATCTGAGACGGAAGAAAAGGTAAAGGTGATTCGAGTGCGGTTAAAAGAAGCTTCGGATAGACAAAAGTTGTATGCGAATCTGAAGAGTAAAGATATTGAGTTTGCGGTGGGAGATCAAGTCTTTCTGAAAGTTTCACCTTGGAAGAAGATTTTCAGATTTGGAAGGAAGGGCAAGTTGAGCCCTAGGTTCATTGGACCATACCGTGTGTTGAAGCGTGTAGGACCAGTGGCCTATCAGCTTGAATTACCTCCGAGTTGAGTCAGATTCATAGTGTTTTCCATGTTTCCATGATGAGGCATTATAGATCGGATCCGTCTCACATAATACCGGTAGAAGAAGTGGAGTTGAGTTCAGACTTGTCTTTCGAGGAAGAACCAGTGAAAATCTTAGATCGCGATGTTAAGGTGCTAAGAAAGAAGACTGTACCGTTGGTTAAGGTTCTTTGGCGTAATCACGGAGCGGAGGAAGCTACGTGGGAGCCTGAGGATGCAATGCGGCAACAATATTCTCACCTCTTTAACCAGGTAAAATTTTGAGGACGATATTTTCTTTAAGAGGGGTAGAATTGTAACATCCTAAAAATATGAGTATCGATATGTTGTATGTTTTTGGTGCTTAACTTGTGAATGATTAAATTTGTGTGCTTGTATAGTCTTGAGAAGACTTGGGATTTATTCGGTATTAGAATAAATTTTAGTAATGAGTACTTTATTGAAGTGGAACAAGTGACTCTGATGTTTAAGGGAATTTAATTGGTAAAAGTTTGCATAAGATGAACTAGTAGCAAGGTAGAGTTGGCGCATATAAGCATGCTTAGAGGGAAGAGGTTCAATCCTTGTTGAACATGTGAGTTTTGTTTTTTTTGTTTCCTCTTCCATAGTGTCGGTTATGGATAAGGTTTAGGATGAGTTGGATTTCAAATATTATGGTAAGAAGACTAAAGGAAAAGGTAAAAAAAAACTTAAGGAAAATAATCTTTTGAAAAAGGCATCAAGGAGGACATAAGGCTTGAATCATGGGAGATGTTTTGAAACTATTGAATGGCCAACTATGTCTATGAACATGGATGGTTTTATGGACTAGGGGTGGTCGAATTTTGTGGTAGACTTTGGTAAGGATGTGTAGTTAGTGTGTAACCCATTTGGTCATTTTGGTGTTTCTTTTCACAAAACTTTCTTCTCATTTTTCTCTCCATAACCGAATGCAAATGGTGCATTGTGAGCATTCTTGTTTTCTTCTTTTGGTCATTGTTTTTGACCATTTGGTCTCAATTTTGCCTAATCTCTCAAGCTCTTCCTCTCTAGTGCAGAAATCACCATAGCACAAAGACCATTTTTTCTTTTTTTTCTTTCTTTTCTACTCTTTGTCAATGCTCTCTTGTCCCAAATCCTCCCTTTGTTTCTTATTCATCCTTGAAAACACTATGTCTAAACACATGGTTTTTCTCTCTTCTACTTTTCTCTATGGCAAATGGTGCATTGTGAATGTTGCTAGCATCTTATCCATCAAAATTGTTTTCTTGAAAAGCGAATGTTGCTAGCATCTTACCTTCTCCTCACATATTTCTTTTCTCTTGACAATCATTCTTTCAACTTTCATTTCAACCAAGTGGTAAGAACCCTTTTCATTTCTTTATTTTCTTCTTCATTGCCTTTGGTCGAATATATATATTGTTTAAGAAAGTCTTTTGACTGAAAAATAGCATTCCTTATTCTTCCTTTAAACAATCCTATTCATCTTAATAGTGTTTTAGAGAAGGCCGAACTCGGAGTATTCGTAATCATAGTGACTCGCTAGAAATCGAATCGAAGTGTTAAGGTAAGGATTTCTATCAAGGATTTTCAAATTATTTCATTATTTTGTCGAAGGTGAATTATTAATCAATTCTATCTTAGGGACATTAACGCTCGATTATCATCCCGTGAGCGCAAAGATATTTTTGTGGTAAGCTGATTTTGTCTTAAGACATTTAGTCTTAATCTTCCGATTTAATAAGTTGGACTAATAATCTTTTGTCAATGGAGGCAAACAAGATAGGTTCAAAAAGCGTGAATAGTGTTCGTAAGAGGGTGGTTCCGCTATCCCCCTAAATTCAAACGAAGGGTCATTTTGACAATCCGAGATTTTCCAGGGTTGTGGACCTCATCCGGTGAAAATCAATTATTTGAAGTCATTCGTACTCCTGAACCTTTGTTTGTTCATGAATATTCAACGGGTAACGAATCATCAATCAGGGAGAAACCACAAATAGAAGTTGTTCAAAATTTCGAGGGTAAAAGTTTAGAACGCTTATTTTAAGAATAGTTTTGTAAATAAGCATTAGTGTTCTAATCCATCGTGATGCGTGTTTAGATATCGACGAGCGGGAAAGTATAGTTCTCTCCGTAATCAGGTGTATAACTTCACACTTATCTCATGGTTTATACTATGCCGTAAGAATTAGAGTAAAACTCGTAAAGTCAGAAAAATTGGAAAATACGGTTTATTAGCACTTTTTGGTGTGAAAGCATGGAAACAATATTAAAGTTGTGAACAATTTGGATTTACCCTTAATAGGATATATTGAAAAAAAGTGATATTTGGGCCATATGATTTATTTTGATAAATTGGCCAAATGAGAATATTGTGAAAAGGGCCTCATGTGCTAAATGGGCCAAGGTTTGCTAGATCATTAAATGGGCCAAAATTGCTATTTTGACTAATGGGCCAAATTGATAACTTGTAATATGGGCTTTTTGTTGAAATTTACGTTATGAATATATTGTTATGCATTATCTATATATATATACATGACTGCATGGGTTGGGATAATTGACGAAGAGAAGAATGGCTGTTGCCAAAAATCTAGTTCGGTGACTCTGTCACAATGGCCTGTTGCCAAAAATCTAGTTCGATGGCTCTACCACAAATATTATAATTGGCTTAATGCCTGCTATTGGTGTGTTGGCGGGGTGGGTTGACTTGATCCCCACAGGTGTGTTGGTTGGTACGGGTGGTGTGTAGCGGATGGAAATTAGGCTTGGTTGGGAATTACATATCATATGCATACTTTTTTTTATTGTACATTTTTAAATGGGCTCAAGCCCAGCTAATTGCTTAAATGGTTTTGACCCAGTGAACACGGTAAGTGGGTTACACATTGAATTCTATGTAACTCACCCCATTTTTCTTACCCTTCTCAGGTAATAATAATTGATGGAGGCTTGGGCCGGGGATGACTTCGTGTGGAGGCCATACTACGAATGATGAGTTATAAAAACTTTGAATTTCTTTTAAGTATTTTTATTTAAGTACTATTTCAATTGCAATGTAATAACGCCTCTGGTATTATTTTTATGGATTTTTATTCGTAGATGGATTTTAATATGTCTTAGTTACTTAAATGGGGCTGTTTAATTCTTATAAATGTTTTCTTCAACTTACGTTATAAAAAAAGGTTTTTCTTAAATATCACTTACTCGTAAAATTTTCGTGAAAACTCTTTTATAAATTTATTTTAACCAATTATTTCTCTGAAAATCAAATTGTAAAATCTCATGTTTTAAAATCATGGTTTTCAAATAAATCTCGATTTTTGATAAACTCCATCTTCAAAATCGTTTTGAATAATTGTTTTCATTAAAAGCATTGAAGACTGGACGAAAGTTCGAATTGTGTGGCATGCCAAGTCTGGTCTTAAACGCATAGGCCGGGTTTGGAGTGTTACAAAAATCATTATTCAACAGTTCATTGTGTTTGATACTTACTAGGTAATTACAGCTTTTTGTCAATCCTTTAGAACTTAAGCTTCAGTTACTATATAAAACCTGCAAAGGAGGCAGTTAAATTAGAATGAAAGCTTATATTGTATAAACGCCAAAAGAACAAACAACAGCATTAAACAATGTCTCGGGTTAGATTTTCTAATTTTTTCCATGTATTAAACTAAATTTCAGCATACTTACGTGCTAACTGTAAAAGGCCTATAGAGTCGAAGACTAAATCGGTTTTCAGCAACAATTCTGTCAACAAGTGGTATAGTATAGCCTGTGGGTAGCCATTAAAAGTCATGAGATAGTGGCGGGGAGAAACATAAGAAGAAAATTGGGTAATAAGTTGAAAACGAAACAATGTGTTGATATCAGCAAACCTTCAAGGCCAGTGGTAAATGGTACAAGCTCAGCTAAGATTTAAAAGTAAAACAATATAAGAATGAGAAGAAAATCAAAATTTCTATAAGTAATATATTGTAATAAAATAACAGGATAAGTATTAGATACGAAACCTGATTTATATATTGGCTACAAATCAATTTGAGTAATACCCAAAGCTGCAAACAATCTTCTTCAAATATTGAATTTGTCAATACTCAATTTTAAGAGTATATACCTGAATAGAACTCCACCCAATAGTGCAACCTGCATCAAATTAGATATAAACTTAGTTATTGTAATATCCTAAAGATGGGGTTATTCATATTTGCATTATTTTGCTTGAGTTGAATTGCTGAGATAATATTTATGGAATGATAAGATTTAATTAAGGGCCTTGAGTTGGCTCGGAATAGTAGGAAATATTATTTATAAGCTTTAAAGGTGGATAGCCTTAGTAAATAGGGGTTATAAGAATAAATGAAGGAACATTTGACATAGAATAAGCCTTGGAAAAGTGGCAATAGTGAGGCCACTTAAGTGCTGCAAGTGACGCCATCAAGGAACAAGGCAGAGCCTTGGTTCGAGTCACGAAGATTCCTTTTTGCATTATGTTTGACGGCACGGTGGGAGAGTCTTCCTCCTTTAAACTCTTTTATTATTATTATTAAAAGATAATATGAGCTTTTAAAAGGATTTTTTATTCTAAGGATAATAGGAGATAAATGAGGATATTACATGGATTATTAAGAGATTATTACTTATTATTAGGAATTAATTCAAATTAGTTTAAATTAAATTAAATGGGTGGCTAAGAGAAAACCAAGGAGATTGTTGAAAATTGAACTCTTTGTTGGAGTGGAGTGGACGGCATGAAGTCTTTGTGAAGAGGGAATGTCGAATTCTTCTTAGCCATTTACTTGACAATTTCGGCTAACATTCTTCCCATTTACCATTTCTTTTCCTTTTCTTCTTCAAGACCGAACACCCCTCCCTCTCATTTTTCTTTTATTTTCTTTCTTCATAAAACTCTTTTGGCCGAAACTCCCTACTCCTCCCTTCTCCTTATTCTTCCTTCTCTACTCTTACCCACATTAATGAATCATCTACTCCCTTTTACCTTTCTTCTTTTTTTGTCACTAAAAGTCCAGCCTTGTTTAATTATAAAATCAATCATAGCGAATTTAATCCCTATCAAAGTGCCAAATCCTTTTCTTTATATTAAACTCTACTTGGCGAATATTGTGCAAGAGAAGATGGCTTTCCTTTAGTCGATTTCAAAGGTAAGGGTCTTAGGCTGAATGTTTATATTTTTCTCATTATGTCGACTTTGGTAAAGGTAGGTGTGGGTTTGACAGCTGTTAATTAAGGGTACTAATCACAGATTAAACCAAATTATTTGTAGGATCTTCGGATTTGGAAATAAGCAAGTGAGTTCGCCAACGCTCACAATCAATTTTGTAAGGATCTACATATGTATTTGGTGTTCATTTAAAAGCCAAAGGCTATGGTTATTAATATTGACCGATTGTAGTTTGTGAACAGATTCGTGATTGGGTTTGAAGCTAGTATTCAAAGGGATTAGGTAAGGATTCGGTACAAAAGGTTACCCTTTAACTTATGTGGGTTGGTCGAGTAGGCCATAGTACTAATCCTATGGTTGGCGAATATAGGTACAGAGAGATCTAGTGTGGCCGAATTGTCTTTTCGGATTTAGAGCATCCAAGGGTGTGGTGTGTACATACACACTTATAGCAATTAATAAGCGTGCTAGATATATGTCGTATGTAAATTTGCTTGATGTAGATACGGATATAGTACCTTAATGGTACAAGCGAGGATTAGGTAAGTCTCTGTTAATATGAGATTATTATGCTTTTGGGAAGCATGGCTTATATGATACATGTGATAAATGTATGAGATCCGATCATGATTACTTGACTTTTGTGGGTTAAATGGCGGAAGGGGCGGTGATATTGTGCCGACGGGCACCGATGTTTTGGTAACACACTGTGACTACGGTCACCGTGAGGTTTGGTACCTCCGAGGTTTGGTACCTCATTGCGCTTCGTCCAGTGGCTTAGCACCACGGTGGGTTGGCCCCACATAATATATAAAGGATTGACGCGGTGATTTGGCATCACACGATGGGTTGGCCCCATCAATCGATTGTGTCTATGGACACCAGAGGTTTGGCACCTCCAAGGATTTGGCATCACATTCTGTGACTATATGTCACAAAGTGGTTTGGCACCACCAAATGGTTTGGTACCACAACCGGGTAGATCGAGGCGTTTGGTTGGCTAGGTTGGGTACAATATCTCGTGCATATTAATTGTTATAATTTGTGTATGAAATTGGTTTAAACCGGGAAGGGTTACATCGAGTCTTGGTGACTCACCTTCTCCTCTATATTTTTTTCGGTGATACATAGACCGCGGATATGGAGCCGAGGGACTCGAGGTGGCCATGCGGTGGACTTGAATTAAATGAACTTTAAACTTAGTTATTTTATTTTATTATTGGTTTATTTTATTTTGGATGTAATAAGGCCTCCATATACTTTACTTTTGTTATTTCTCATATGTTGGATACTTTGTTTTAAGCTATATTATTAAAATTAAATTAAAATCACATGTTTTCCCAAATTAACACGAAAATGTTTTATCGTGCCAGCGGGCACATTTGAACTTTGTATAATAACTTGACTCAATTAAATTTCCGAATTTAATCTAAGTATGATTTCAAAGAAGATAACTAAAAACGAGAAGTTTTCGACAAAACTTAAATTGGTTTTAAAATGGGTTTCAAAAGTTTTCTCCGTAACAAACCATATTCGGTCATAATGTTTGGGCGGGTTTGGGTGTTACAGAATTGGTATCGAGCCAGTGTTCAAAGCTTCATTGTGGGGGCCAAGGCCCAAAAAAATGTTTTGGTAGGTCTTCTTGAAGTAATTTTGGGTTTTTGAATAGCATGGCACTGAGTCTCCGGCACCTATCCGCCCAGGTAAGTGTTCCTAACTTCTGTATGATTTATTTTCTGTAGAAGGGTAGGAGACATGGAACGTAGAATAGGCTTATAGGAATTTGAACTCTAGGATTAGACTACTCAAACATAAACCGAGCATAAGACTTAATGAACTCAACCAACCTATGACCAAGTCACTGAGCTAGGGTGTGGTAACCCTGCACGCATGTTCTAGGATTGGATCAGGAAGAGCTCGGTATTTAAGTAGTCCGAGTGACTCACCACCTCTTCGCAGTATCCTACCTGGTGCGTAGCTTGGGTTCACCCTAACTCGGGGGCTCGATGGTGTGGTAACCTCATGCGCATGTCTAGAAAGGTTCGGTGGGAGCTTGGTATTTAAGTAGTCCGCGTGACTCACCTCCTCTCCACACGAATCTGCTCAGTGCGTAGCTTTGTTCACCCCGACCAAGAGGGCTCGGTCATAGGCTAAACATAACGATTAAAACCCGAAAGGGAACTAACCATGTTTTTGAAATAGAAGAAAACAACAAAACCCTAATTTCTTCAAAAAAATTTTAAATCACTCTTTCAAATATGAGAACAACCATTTTTACAATGTTTTTCTTGAAAAGTTGATTTGTGAAAACTACAGAAATGCCCTTAGGGGTGAAATTACTAAAATACCCTTGACTCATAAAATATTAATTCAATGGTTTGCCCAAAAATTGTATTATTTGAGAAGTATCCAAACACTATACTTTGCAAATCATCAATGAAATACTTTGGTTTGGAAAATTTTGAAAATGCCCTCAACTTGTAAAATTACCATAATGACCTCGAATTCAAAATTTTTGCAACATCATCGTTTCAAGAAGGGGAAACTCGCAAAAAGGAACCCTCAGAGTTTTACAACTGTTAAAAAACCTCGGATTTGTTTAAAAAAAATTTCAAAATTACCCCTGATTGACAAATTACTGAAATACCCCTGGTTTCCAAAATGATGCCATATCAATAAATTTTACAAAATTTTCAAGTAATACCCTCCAGTTTTGGGAATTTCAAAGTGACTCGCTTTATTAAAGTTTAAAATCTCTCGATTTCTATTACAAAAATACCCAGAGGGAAAATGACGAAAATACCTGGTTAGAAACAGATGTAAATGTCCGAGGAGTGAATAGGTATGGAAAGTATTAGGGAATGAATGTGGCCTTTTGTGTGAACTAGGGTAGAAAACTTAAAACATTGTTTGATCGAAAGAATCCTTATTAAACTTTTCATAAAATTCTTCGCGGATAATCAAGCGGAACAAATTGCTAATCCATAAAATTTTTCTTAATCAGATTAAAAGCGCGTTAGATAGAATGAGTTCTAGAGGACGTGGCCGACGTGGACGTGGTAGGGGAAGAATGACCATATCTGAACCCGTTAGGTCAGGACATGGTTCTGAAAATGAGGTACCACCGCCACCACCACCTCCGGCTTTTGGAGCCGAGGAGCAAGATCAGACGGGAGGAGAGGCAGTATCGCAAGCTGTGTTGCAAGTTCTCGAGTTGGTGGCTGGGGCTGGTGGAAATCTGGGAGCTCAGAAATCTATTCCCGAGCGAATTCGATCCAACGGAGCTGAGGTGTTCCGGGGTGTGTCGGGGGTGGCACCTAGTACAACAGAATACTGGTTGGAGTCAACGGAAAGGATCATGGACGATCTTGACCGACTAACGAGGAGAAGTGAAGGGAGCCGTGTGTCGCTCAAGGATGAAGCATATCGCTGGTGGCTCACCGCTCGAGATGGCGCCACGACAGAGGATCTTACATGGGAGTACTTTAGAGTTGCTTTTCAGAAAAAGTATGTGGGTACCAGCTACACTGACGCGCAGAGAAAGGCTTTTCGGGTTGGTACAAGGAACTAAGTGCGTGGTTTGAGTATGAGGCGGAATTCCTGAGGCTGAGTAGATATGCAAGAGGCATCGTGGCTACGAAACATGAACGCTGTGTCCGCTTTGAGGGCGGGCTGAGAGATGATTTGAGGCTGCTGATTGCTCCGCAGCAGGTTCGTGAGTTTTCGTCCCTAGTAGAAAAGGCTAAGGTAGCCGAGGGTATCAAGGCAACTGTGAGGCAAAACTACGATAGGCTCAAGCAAAAGAGAGGTTTTGGGCCATCTGGGTCCGATGGTAATGATCAGAAAAAGGCTAGGCAGAGTGGGCCAAATCAGGTAGCAAGGCCCGTAGCTACTAATCAGAGACTGGCTCAGTGCAATCACTGTGGGAAGTCCCATTGGGGAGGTTGTTGGACCGGTGAGAGGGGTTGTTTTGAATGTGGGTCTTTGGATCACCGTGTGAGGATTGTCCCCAAGCGAGCTCGTAATCGGTCGGAGGCGTAACTGCACTCGGGATAGAAGTGGGGACCACAAAGAGGTCGTGGTAATGGTAGAAGGGAAATGGTGCAAATCGTGGTCGCTAAACTCGTGCGGGAGGCACAGCAATCTGAGGCAAGGCACTGGCTTAGTCTATGCAAATGAGGCGTCATGAGGAGGGTGACGCACGGGATGTCATAACCGTACTTTTCTAATTTTGGTCTTCCTTATGTTACATTAATTGATGTGGGTTCTACGCATTCATACGTAGCGAGTAGTGTGGTAGAGACTTTGAACCTAGACTCGAGGCTCGCCGCTAAGGAGATGACTGTAATTAGCCCTTTAGGCCATTCTCAGAAGTTGTGAACAAGCTTTTTAGGGATGTACCCTAGAATTCCAAGGGTCGTGTTTGTGGTGATCGATGGAACTACCGCTTGGGGAGTTCGATTTGATCCTTGGAATGGACCGTTGGTTAGGTATCGGAAAAGTTGGATTGTCTTTGCTAAGTTTATGGTTCTTAAGATGGCCGAAAGGGATGAAGTGGTTATGATCGATAATCAAGAAATTACATCTAATGTGGTGTCGGCCTTGAAGGCTAAAAAGATGGTTAGGAAAGGTGTGAGGCGCTTATAGTTTGAATTTGTGCCTTGGAGGCTAAGGAGTCGTGGTTGAAAAGGTCCCAACAAGAGGGAATTCACCGATGTATTCCGGAAGAACTTTCGGTTTGCCTCGGATCGGGAAGTCAAATTCGGTATAGATTTGCTACCTAGAACGGCACCGTATCTATAGCACCGTATCAAATGGCACCAAAGGAATTGGTGGAGCTGAAGGCTCAAATTCAAGAGCTCTTGGATAGAGGGTTTATTCGACCTAGTATATCTCCGTGGGGAGCGCCTGTATTGTTTGTCAAGAAGAAGGACGGTTCTATGCTGATGTGCATCGACTACCGTCAGTTAAACAAGTTAACGATTAAAAACAAGTATCCGTTGCCTCGGATCGACGACTTGTTTGACCAACTGAAGGGTGCGTCGGTATTCTCGAAGATTGACCTTAGGTCGGGTTATCATCAATTAAAGGTGAAGGAAATTGATGTTCACAAGACGGCATTTCGAACTCGGTATGGGCATTACGAGTTCCTAGTGATGCCATTTGGGTTGACCAACGCACCGGCGGCGTTCATGGATTTAATGAATAGAGTATTTCAACAGTACTTGGACCAATTTGTCGTAGTGTTCATAGACGACATATTGGTTTACTCAAAGACGGAGGAGGAGCACGACAAGCTTTTGCGAATAGTTCTGCAAGTACTGAGGGAGAAACAGTTATATGCCAAATTTAGTAAGTGCGAATTTTGGCTAAGGGAGGTGGCTTTCTTAGGTCACGTAGTGTCAGCGGAAGGGATTAGAGTGGATCCCCGCAAGATTGAAGCGGTGTTGGAGTGGAAACCGCCTAAGTCGGTGGCAGAGATTCAAAGCTTTCTGGGTCTAGCCGGGTACTATCAAAGGTTTGTGGAACGATTCTCGTTAATTGCTGCACCGTTAACTAAGCTATTGAGGAAGGGAGTACCATTTGTTTGGTCGTAAAAGCAAGAAGAAAGTTTTGACAAGTTGAGAAAGATTCTGACGGAAGCTCCGGTCTTGGTACAGCCTGAGGCAGGTAAGTTGTTTACAGTTTACTGTGATGCGTCCCATACGGGATTGGGATGTGTATGAATGCAGGAAGGGAAGGTAGTAGCCTATGCGTCCCGTCAGTTAAGACCGCATGAGATGAACTATCCAACGCATGACTTAGAGTTAGCGGCAGTAGTCTTCGCTTTAAAGATATGGAGACATTACCTATATGGGGAGAAATCGATAGTTTATACGGATCACAAAAGTCTGAGGTATCTCTTGACTCAGAAAGATCTGAACCTAAGGCAGCGCCAATGGATTGAATCATTGAAGGATTACTTTGCTCAATCGAGTATCATCCGTAAGGCTAACGTGGTCGACGCGTTGAGCGGAAGGTCGGATAGACTTAAGAGCGATATTCGCCGCTTGAGTCTATACGATGATGGAAGTCTTTAGCGAGCTGCAATTTAAGCCAACTTGGATCGGGGAGATTAAGGATAAGCAGTTGGTAGACGAGGGATTGAATGCAAAGAGATTGCAAGTGCAAAATGGTGGTTTGGAAGGGTATAGTTTGACTAATGATGGTGTGTTATGTTTTCAAAGACGGCCCTGTATGCCGAGGGATGTAGAGTTGAGGCGAAGAATTCTCCAAGATGCACATAGCAGCCCATACACTATGCATCCGGAGGAAGCAAGATGTATAGATTTACGGAACAATTTCGGTGGCACAGGTTGAAGCGTGAGGTGACCGAGTTCGAGGAAGGTGTCGACATGTCAAGAAAGTTAAGGTGAACATCAGTTGCCATCAGGGTTACTTCAACCAGTAAAGATTCCTCAATGGAAGTGGGAGTGGATCACTATGGATTTTGTCAGCGGGCTACCCTTCACGCCCAGCAAGAAAGATGCAGTTTGGGTAATTGTGGACCGCCTGACTAAATCAGCTCACTTCGTACCGGTGAGAATGGATTACTCACTCCTGAAGCTAGCAAAGTTATATGTGGCCGAGATAGTCAGATTGCATGGGGTACCCGTATCAGTCGCTTATCTCGAGATAGGGACCCAAGGTTCACTTCTAGGTTTTGGAAAGTGTTGTATCAAGCGTTGGGTACGCGATTGGATTTCAAAGATGACTTTCCATCCGCAATCGACGGGCAATCGTAAAGGGTCATACAGATCTTAGAGGATATGCCGAGGGTTGTGTCTTGGAATTCGAGGTAGTTGGGAGGAATTTTACCATTAGCCGAAGTTCGCCTACAACAATAGTTACCAAGCTTAGTATTGAGATGGCACCATACTGAAGCAATTGTATGGGCGAAATGCGAACTCAAGCGTGTTGGATGAGTTGGGTGAACGACAAGTGTTGGGTCCGAATTGGTAGCAGAAACCGAGGATAAAGTGAAGGTGATTCGAGCTCGTCTTAAGGAAGCGCCGGAGATGTAAGTCCTATCTTCGATCTTAAGCGCAAGGAAATGGAGTATCTGATGGGGATAAGGTCTTCTGAAGGTGTCGCCTTGGAAGAAGGTACTAAGATTTGGGCGAAGAGGAAGCTAAGCCCAAGATTCATTGGCCCATATCTGATGTTAAGCGAATAGGACCGGTAGCTTATCACCGAATCGCTAAGCGAGTTAAGTCGATTCATAACGTCTTTCATGTGTTGATGCTTAGGCGAGATCGATCGGATCCATCACACCTAGTGCCCGTGGCGTAAATTGAGGTCAACTTCGGACTTATCTTTCGAGGAAGAACCGATTCGATTTTGGATCGGGATGTGAAGGTTCTGCAGAGGAAGTCGGTGCCCTTAGTGAAAGTGCTATGGCGGAACCATGGTGTAGAGGAACCTACGTGGGAACCCGAGGATGTGATACGGCAGCAATACCCCCACCTCTTCTGATCAGGTAATTTCGAGGACGAAATTCTTTTAAGGGGGGTAGAACTGTAATATCCTAAAAATGGGGTTATTCGTATTTGCATTATTTTGCTTGAGTTGAATTCTTTGAGATAATATTTATGGAATGATAAGATTTAATTAAGGGCCTTGAGTTGGCTCGGAATAGTAGGAAATATTATTTATAAGCTTTAAAGGTGGATAGCCTTAGTAAATAGGGGTTATAAGAATAAATGAAGGAACATTTGACATAGAATAAGCCTTGGAAAAGTGGCAATAGTGAGGCCACTTAAGTGCTGCAAGTGACGCCATCAAGGAACAAGACAGAGCCTTGGTTCGAGTCACGAAGATTCCCTTTTTGCATTATGTTTGGACGGCACAGGTGGGAGAGTCTTCCTCCCTTTAAACTCTTTTATTATTATTATTAAAAGATAATATGAGCTTTTAAAAGGGATTTTTTTTATTCTAAGGATAATAGGAGATAAATGAGGATATTACATGGATTATTAAGAGATTATTACTTATTATTAGGAATTAATTCAAATTAGTTTGAATTAAATTAAATGGGTGGCTAAGAGAAAACCAAGGAGATTGCCGAAAATTGAACTCTTTGTTGGAGTGGAGTGGACGGCATGAAGTCTTTGTGAAGAGGGAATGTCGAATTCTTCTTAGCCATTTACTTGACAATTTCGGCTAGCATTCTTCCCATTTACCATTTCTTTTCCTTTTCTTCTTCAAGACCTAACACCCTCCTCTCATTTTTCTTTTATTTTCTTTCTTCATAAAACTCTTTTGGTCAAACTCCCCCTCCTCCCTTCTCCTTATTCTTCCTTCTCTACTCTTACCCACATTAGTTAATCATCTACTCCCTTTTACCTTTCTTCTTCTTTTTCTCACTAAAAGTCCAGCCTTGTTTAATTATAAAATCAATCATAGCCAAATTTAATCCCTATCAAAGTGCCGAAATCCCTTTTCTTTATATTAAACTCTACTTGGCCGAATATTGTGCAAGAGAAGATGGCTTTCCTTTAGTCGATTTGGAAGGTAAGGGTCTTAGGTTGAATGTTTATATTTTCTCATTATGTCGACTTTGGTAAAGGTAGGTGTGGGTTTTAAGAATCGTTAATTAAGGGTACTAATCATGATTAAACCAAATTTGTTTGTAGGATCTTCGGGATTTGGAAATAAGCAAGTGAGTTTGCCAACGTTCGTCAATCAATTTTCGGTAAGGATCTACATATGTATTTGGTGTTCATTTAAAAGCCAAAGGCTATGGTTATTAATATTGACCGATTGTAGTTTGTGAACCAGATTCATGATTCGGGTGCTGAAGCTAGTATTCAAAGGGATTAGGTAAGGATTCGGGTACAAAAGGTTACCCCTTTAACTTATGTGGGTTGGTCGAGTAGGCCATAGTACTAATCCTATGGTTGGCCGAATATAGGTACAGAGAGATCTAGTGTGGCCGACCTGTCTTTTCGAGATTTAGAGCATCCAAGGGTGACAGGTGTGTACATACACACTTATAGCAATTAATAACTGTGCTAGATATATGTCGTATGTAAATTTGCTTGATGTAGATACGGATATAGTACCTTAATGGTGCAAGCGAGGATTCCGGTAAGTCTCTGTTAATATGAGATTATTATGCTTTTGGGAAGCATGGCTTATATGATACATGTGATAAATGTATGAGATCTGATCATGATTACTTGACTTTTATGGGTTAAATGAGCGGAGGGGGCAGTGATATTGTGCCGACGGGCACCAGTGTTTTGGTAACACACTGTGACTACGGTCACTAGAGGTTTGGTACCTCCAGAGGTTTGGTACCTCATTGCGTCTCGTCCCAGTGGCTTAGCACCACGGTGGGTTGGCCCCACATAATATATAAGGGATTGACGCCAGTGATTTGGCATCACACGATGGGTTGGCCCCATCAATCGATTGTGTCTATGGACACCAGAGGTTTGGCACCTCCAGTGATTTGGCATCACATCTGTGACTATATGTCACCAGTGGTTTGGCACCACCAGTGGTTTGGTACCACAACGGGGTAGACTGAGGCGTTTGGTTGGCTAGGTTGGGTACAATATCTCGTGCATATTAATTGTTATAATTTGTGTATGAAATTGGTTTAAACCGGGGGAAGGGTTACATACTGAGTCTTGGTGACTCACCTTCTCCTCTATATTTTTTTCAGGTGATACATAGACCGCGGATATGGAGCCGGAGGGACTCGAGGTGGCCATGCAGTGGACTTGAATTAAATGAACTTTAAACTTAGTTATTTTATTTTATTATTGGTTTATTTTTATTTTGGATGTAATAAGGCCTCCATATACTTTACTTTTGTTATTTCTCATATGTTGGATACTTTGTTTTAAGCTATATTATTAAAATTAAATTAAAATCACATGTTTTCCCAAATTAACACGAAAATGTTTTATCGTGCCAGCGGGCACATTTGAACTTTGTATAATAACTTGACTCAATTAAATTTCCGAATTTAATCTAAGTATGATTTCAGCAAGATAACCAAAAACGAGAAGTTTTCAACAAAACTTAAATTGGTTTTAAAATGGGTTTCAAAAAGTTTTTCTCCGTAACAAACCATATTCGGTCATAATGTTTGGGCCGGGTTTGGGGTGTTACAGTTATTGCAGTTGAAATCAGAAGAGATTTCACAGAGGATAGAAAATACAGAGATTTTCTTAGTGCAAGTAACACTTTTCTCCTGAATCCCTATACAACTTCGGTGGCTAAGATTTTGAAACACCAACAAGCTTGGTTTATTAACACATACTCAAATAAGGAAAGGAAGTACAACTTTCTTACCTGAGACAATATGGATTGACGCTAAGAAAATTGGATTGCGTATATGAGAGATTTGAAAGCGCGAAAACCGGATGACAAATATGTAAAATAAAGTAAGCATAACTTACAAATTATTGATTGGCATCTAAGCAATGGAAGACAGCCAAAACTTGATGAATTAGTAATTATTCCTTAGGGACCATATAGTATATTTATATTATCCAGACAATCAATTCATCTTTGATGCATTAATAAATTAATAAATTATTATGGAAAGTAACTCTTAACTCAACCAGAAATTGGAGGAAAACCCACAATTGTTATTTACGCTAGGCGGTGAAGTATGTGGAGATTATTAGTATTCTTTGCAATTGCAATGTGAGATAACAAGCCAGTTAAAAAAATCTAGCAGAAAATAAGGCTAACAACAGCATCATCTATAAGAATAATACCCATAACAGATACTTTACCTTGAATAAAATGTTGTATCTTTTACACGATCCCTAGAATTCCTGATGCGGCCAAGTATCAAAAACTCTGTTATTCCAAGTGTTTGTGCTCTCTGTTAACCAGAAGATTAAATTTCAGATGGTTCAATCACACAACTCCTATACAAATAAAGGAAACCCTACATAATGAACCAAAAAGAAACCTTTCTGCAAAGAACATTCATGGAGAATAAAAGCGAAGTTAATTTTTCATTTACGTCAATAAGATATGGCAAATCAAACTTGCAAATGTTATATCCAATTATAATATCAGGGTCCATTTCACAAATAAATTCCTGCAAGCAAAACCTTCTCATTAAAAAAGGTACTAAAATTGAGGTAATAATGTAGTGTAGAACTAGAGGAAAAAAAGGTACTGAAATAAGAGATAAAAGGAACACAATGATAAAATAATTATATCTTCCTTCAATTGTATAAAAGAAACATGCAAGCATCGCCTTTTACAATAGCTTCGACGAACATGCATCAAATTATTACCCTTATTAAAAATTTTCTAAATGTTTCCAATATTTGACAAATTATTACCATTTCTAAATGAAAGAATAAAATATTAAACAAATATTTGAGTTTGATTTTAAGATTTAATTTGATATCTGAAATTTTTTAGAAAGGATAATGGCATGTTTTATAATAATTTAATTTGCAACTTAACTCTAATTAAAAATTGTCAATTAAATTTTACTCTTTTATTTAAGAATTAAAAAAAGTTTTTATTAAAAATTAAAGTGAAAGCATTAGAACTTGGGGAGTTCATATTTCAAATTCTCAAATATGCATGTTTTGTGCCTATTTGGCCTATATTAAAAATTCAGAGCCGCAACACACAGATAACTCATTCATTTAAAAGTTCTAGCAACTGGGAAAAATCTCTACCTTCAGATGAAAACATCAACAGAAACAGAAAGAGATTGAACCAATTTTCTTCTTTTCCTTCTAAAGGGGAAAGAAACAATACCTAAACTATAACATTGTGCATTTGAATAAGATTCTATGAAGTAGCAGCACCTATCAATGAGCAATTCTTATAAAGTTCATTATGAACCGATAAAACACTTGGATGAAAACTAACAATAATTCTAGCTTAATATAATAGATGAGTTCCGTATTAAAATTTCATTTCTTCATTGTTTTTGTTCTTTATTATGTTTTAAATGAATGGATTGTCTAATACACATTATTGTCACCGTTATAAGTAATAAAATTTTTCACTCACAAAATAAAAGCCAACATTTCCCTCCCAATTAACTAAACAAGCAAAGCAGATTCATTACCAAAACATCATAAAAATCCATACGTCACATAACTCTGGCTAAAGAGAACCAAAACTGGGAAAAATTAACGACAACCCAATATCAGTAAGTGGCAGAAAAACAAAAATTTAACTTCAAAAACAATGACTATCGAAACCATTTTTTATCCAGTTTTGGAAAACGGGAATCGACTTGAAAAAAATGGGGAGTCGCCATTGATCCTTTTTGTTTAGGTGTGATCAGGTCACCTATAAAAATATTTTGGTCTGCAAATTTTGAGAAAACGGGTTCGGGAGTCGGTTACGTGCAAGGAAGGGTTAGCACCCTTGCAATGCCCAAAGTTGGTACCAAATTGATTAACGTTGTCCTAATGTTGAAAACTTGAAAATATTGTGGGTGAAAAATTTTGGAAGAAAATTAATTAAATTGGAATTGAATCTCAAGATTAACTCGTTTCAAAGGGATAAAAGTATCATACCCAGCACGTTAGGATATAACTCATTTATACTCCGACATCGAGATTATCTTTGATCTTCAAAACATGTAAAAAAAAAAGGGTATTTGGTTATTTAGCTAAACGAAAAATTGACACCCAACATGTTAGGATGTAATTTTCGTACTTCTAAACACACAAATATTTTCTTTTTTTTTTTTAATATGCAATCTTAAAATTGGCTCGAAACGCATTTTATTAATCTATTTGGAATAGCAATGGGATTACTAATGACAATCAAGGTGTTAAAGTTTGAATCACAATGCGATAACGTAAATAAACAAGATTACAAACATTGAATAATATACATGGATGAAATGCTATACTAATAATGATCGTAATATGAAATTTGAAGGGAATGGATTTGGGTATATACAATGGCAAGCCAATTAATGCAAACAACATATAGCAAGTTTTAAAACAAGATAAGCCAATGATAAAATAATATGTTTCAATCTAAATAATATACATGAAAATAAAAATTTAAAGTTAATGAGTTATGCATGAAAATAATACATCAAGGTTATTAAAATAGAAAAATATATATTTATATAATAAAATAGGAATAAAAAGGAAATAAGTTAAATAAATAAATAGATTAAAAGAAAAATATACCTATACACATAAATAGATAAATATATATATATATATATAATGTGAAAACAATGATAAATACATAGTATAAAATGGTTTTCATATAAATCATATATACATGTATATAAAATGTATATAAAATTAATAACATATATAACTAGAAATAAATAATATCTAAAATAAATTAAAATATTTAATATTAAATATTAATTAAAAATACTAGTTAAACAAACCAATAAACAAATAATTAGATAAATAAATAAAGGATTGCATTAAGAAATGAACAAAATTACAAAGGTCAATTAAAACGCGCAAATAGTTGAGGATTAAACCGACAAATATTCTCGACTAACCTAAACGCTGCGTTGAATAGGACGAAATCGCAGAAGAAGCAAAGAATAGAGGGATCAATTGCATAAATAATCCATTTAAAAAACAAAAAGGCGCGGATCCGGGTCATTAAGCGGGTTGACGCGCGGATCCTGTACCCTCCTAAATGGCACCGTTTTGCATCATTTTTAAGAAAAGGTTAATGAACCCTTAAACTCATCAGAAAATTTAAATCCCTTTATTATGAAATTCAACCCTAGCCCCTTTTTCTTCTCAGATGCGCCGCATAAGGAAAAGAAAAAGCTCCGACCGCCCCAACGCCACGATGATCGGTGAAGAGCAACTGATTTCAGTCCAATAGTTACCCCTTTCAACCCAAGTATGAGTTTCCCGTCCCTAAACCTAAAGGATTGCCTTGCTTCGATTACAACGAAGAAGGCCCTCCGACGATTCGTGATTCGAAGGTAAATCCCTCCTCTCTTTTTATTTGGTTTTGTTCTTTCGCAAACAGTGAAGAAGGATTAAAAAGCACGAAATGGGGGAAGAAAAATCAAAGAAACTCGGGTCTAAAAACAACCTTTCGATGTTCAGCTTTTTTTGAATTTCTGTATGTTTTGTGTATATTGATTCCTGAAATCGTGAAAAGCCCCCTTACAATGGTTGATTTCGGGCTTTTTAAAGCCGAAATAAAAATAAAATAAAAATAAAAATACAACTATTTCTTTTTGTTTTCTTTGTTCTTTGGTTGTTTGTCGCTTGTCCTTGTTTTTGTAGGTTCGGTGGCGGTTGTCATTTGTCGGAGGCGTGGATGTGGCGTGTCTGGAGGTTGTGTGCTTGGAGGTGGCGAGTGCTCTGTGGTGAAAGCTTTGAGCAACGTAGTGTTACCAGTCTTGGCGTGAAGGCACGCTACAAAGACCGAAGCCTTGAAGTCTTTAGGGTTTCGCCTTCTTTGAAAGTAATTGGGCCTTTTGGGATTGGGTCTTTAGGGCTTTCTGAAATGTTTAGAAATTTTGGGCTTAGGGCCTTGTAATATTGGGCTAAGTTTAGTATTTGGGCTAGTAATTTTTGGGTTTTAAAATTGTAATGGACATGGACTGTAATTATTGGTTTATTAATGGTTTTTAATTTTGTTTTTTTTTTTGGTATGGGCCGGGCGAAAATTGGGTCTTACAATGACCAAGTAAAAATTATACCTATTTGAGAGATAAAGCTTACAATTAGAGAAAAACCGAAGGTGTTGTTTGGTGATAGAGGCTATTCATCATATGAAGAAGAAAGAAAGCTGGGGCTTTAAATCCTTAGCTTCGGTGAATAAAGGAAACAAGAAGAGGGTGAATAAAGCAGCAGCGAAGGGTTACAAACTATAGTAGCAGAAAGTTAAAAAGAAGGGTACAAATATCTTCTTCTGTGTGATGATTAGAAAGAAATTGGAGCCCCTACCCCAAAAGGAGAAGTTGTTCCTACAGACATAGACAACATTAGCTAAAATAGAAGAACTTTGAAAATTTTTGCAACACATGTTGTGAGGTTGTAAGGCAAAACCAGAAAAAAACATGAAATAAATACCTAGGTAGATTAAAGAAGAAAACTGGTGGCGCAAGAGGCTGTTCTCAACGATTTCCTTAACGGCGGAGGAGAGATCTAATATGACTTCACCGGATCGGATTCTCGGGTTAGGGATTTTGGGAGATTGAGTAAGAAGGTACTCAATTTTGGGAGATTGGGGAAGAAATTGGGGATTTTGGAATTGGGGATTAAGGAAGTTAGGAAATTAGGGGAAAGAAATCGGGATTTCTGAACTGAAGGAAAGAGGGTAAGTGAAATGTAAAAACAAATAATAAAAATGACAGCGTATTGTGAACATTTATCAATATTTGCGGCGTTTAAGCTAAAAACGCCTAGTAATGTATAAACATATTGCGGCGTTTAGGATAAAACGCCGTGAATAACCAATCTAAAACGGCAACGTTTATGATATTACTTTACAAATTTGCGGCTTTTTTTTAAAACGCTGGTAATTCATAATATTTTGTGACGTTTTCTAAAAAATGCCACTAACACTGCACAATCAAAAACGGCACCGTCTCAATGTTCACCATATTTTGCGGCGTTTTGTTAGAAAGCGCCACTAAAAACAAGCTGAAAACGTCATCGTTTTTATACCCCGAAGCTTATTTGCGGCGTTTATAAGCAAAAACGCCGCTAAAATACACATAAAATGATATCGTTTTGCTGACTCTTTTGCGGCGTTTTCATTAAAACGCCACTAAAATTGCTAAACTTCTCTATTTTTTAAATTTGAATATAAACCACTTCCTATATTTTAATTTTTAATATAAACAAAATATATATTTTATATACTTATATATTAAATAATATGGGTATAGTACAAATTAAATGGCATGAATCTTAGTTAACTCTAAATATTGCTTCAGTTATCAACAGTATATATACATTAAAGCTCAAACCATAAACTCTTCATTTTTTAATAGTATACCTGTAATATCCAAGATTTAGGGGTTATGAATTTTTTTCGCTTGAATGCGTGCAGTGATATGTTGTGTGCTGATTGTATGTGTTTTGAGGACTTCGGGAATTTTAGAATGTAGGAGAATGCTTTAGAAAAATATTAGATTTTTTTTAGTCTTAAATGGGGAGCTAAGCAAGATTGGTCTTAAGAAAAATTGGTATGAGGTTTTAATCACAACAAGTCAATTGGCAAAGTGGTGTTGGCGCATGGGTGAATGCATGATGGGAGAGGTTCGAATCCCTTGGTTAGCAATTGGAAGGATTTTTATTTTTTTGTTCTCTTTCCTATTGTGTCGGTCAAACTCTATTTTTGGTATGGATGGATTTTCTTTCATTTTTGGATAGTAGACTAAAGGAAAAAGGCAAGTTATTAGTTAAGGTATGGAATCAAGGTGTTATGGAAGGATAAGGGGACATAAGGCTTGATGAATGGGTGATGTTTTGGAAATTTTTCATGGTCATTTTGACCATGAATGTGGACGGCATAGGTGGCTAGGGGGGTTGGCCGAATATTGTATGGGATTAGGGGGAGGATAGTTGGCCAAATTCTTAGCATTTTGTGCATCTTTTCCCTTTTCTCCAAAATCTTTCTCCTTAGCCGAATTTGTCATTGGCATTAGGTGAAAATTTTGTTTTGTTTTGGCTACCATCTTTGACCATATTGGTATCTCTTTTTCTTCTTTTCCTCTCAAGCTTTTCTTTCTTTTTGGTACCGAAATATTACTACTTTTGAAGGCATTTTTCTTTCATTCTTTTTACTTGACCGAATGTGCACCATTATCAAAAATTTTTTCTTTGTTCAATTTATTCCATAACTGAAACCATTTAGCCTCTTTGATCATTTCTTCTTTTCTTTTACTTTTTCTTTCTCTTCTTTTCTTTCTATTTTGTTAAAGCCGAACCTATAACCCTTTGCTATGCTCTCCTATAGCCGAAAGTTCCACTTCTTTGTCACCCATTGAAACCGATTGCTACTAAGCACTAAAAGCCTATCATCTTTCTCATTGAACCGATTTCTCGACTTCATGTTCTTTTTGTCGATTCCTTAAAGTTTTTGACCATTTGCATTTTGGTCATTCTTTCCGGTAAGAATCTCTTCTAGACTGATCTCTTTCCTTTATCTTTCTTTGATTGTCGAAAAAAAATCAAGATTCTAATCCTTTTATCCTCTTTGGCCGAAACCTTGAAGGAGGATTTCGGGATTCTTTTTGTAGCCAGCGATTAAGAAGAAATCATTCGGAATTTAAATTATTCAATGTAAGGATTTTTATATTACTTGTTATATCGTTTTAGATGGACTACTAATCGATTTCGTTTTAGGGGACTCTATCGCTCGATTATTATTATTTTTCCGTGAACGTAAGATTTTGGGGCGGACAAAATAGGTTCGAAAAAAGCGATAAATAGTGTTTGGAAGAGGGTGGTCTGCTATACCTCAAATTTCAAACGAAGGGTCAGACGAGAATCGAGACTTTCCATCGGGTTGTGGACCCTCAAGCGAAAATCAATTATTTGAAGTCGTACGCATACACCCGAGCCATTGTTTGTTTGTGGTTCTTCATCGGGTTATGAACCATCAATCGGAGAGAAATCACATATTGTTGTTGTTCGAGATTCCAAGGGTAAGGATTTAGATTACTTATCAATTGTATAGTTTTATAAGTATTAGTGTTCTAATCAAGCGTGATAAATAATTAGGTATCGATGAGCGGGAAAGCATAGTTCTCATGTTATAAGGTGTGTAGCACTACACTAAATTTCTAATAGATCGATAATATTAATGATTTACATGTGTTAAGAAAATATGTATGATAATGGTTATGGGTACCATTCGGTGGTACATGGTATTCAGGTATGTTTACCCCCTAATACTTTGTTAATAATGCTATAAGCATGAATATGAAATGTGTATGATTCCGTTATGATTTTGGGGGTATATGGCATGATATCGAAATAATATGATTATTGCATGGGCATATGGGTGATATTGATAAAGGGGAAGTGTTCCGGTGGTTTTTACCACATTATTCGGTGATTTCGATCACAATATTATGTATCCAGTGATTTCGATCACAATATTATGAATCCAGTGACTTCGGTCACATATTATGAATCTGGTGACTCTGTCACAATTATTCGGTGGCTATGCCACGATTATAAGGGCGATGTGCAGTTGACTGCAGCGACTGCCTTTGATGGTGTGTAACGAATGGAGGGTCAATTTAGTAATCCCCACGGTGTGATTGGCAGGTACGGGTGGTGTGTAGCGGATGGATATCTATGTGGGCTTGGGATTGCATTTCATTGTATATGTATATGTGATTTAATCCGTTATTATCTGATTTGCTATATTATGGGCTTATGGCTAAATGCCATTTAAATGGGCTTTATGGCTATGATCGATTGGGTTTTTAGTGTTATGTTACACATTGAGTCTGTTGACTCACCCCTCGTGGGTTATCTTTTCAGGTGACGCTTAGTGTGATGGATCGGGTCAGTGAGGACTACGTGGTGGCCATTGCTCAACTCAGTATTTCGGATTTTCTTTTAATTAAACCCACTATGTTTATTTTTATTATTCTGGATTTATTTTGGGTTATGTTTTTGTAATAAGGCCGCTATAAACTGTTTTTTTTTACGTTTTAGATTTTTAATCTGCTATGATCAAATATTTACTAAATAATTAAATGATTTCGAAAAAATAACTTAAACTGTTTTGACACCTAAACACATATGGTTTTCACAATAATAATAAGTTTTAAATTTGGTTTTCTTTTAACTTATAATCTTTCTCATAAAGATAACGTTTTAAGAAGATATAAACTTATTTAACAATATGATTTTCAACAGGATCACTAAGCTAATCTGTTTTATACGAAACCATCATATTTTCTTAATAAACAAAACGAGATTTAATTGAAGTTTTACTCGAGGAACATATAAAATTCGGTCAAAACTTGTGGGCCGGGTTTGGGGTGTTTCAACACCTTAAACCTCAAACCATAAACACACTCTCAACCCTAAGTACAGTTGAAACTTGAATTTTGATTTTATCAGACACATTTTAAAAAATAAATACATTGATATATTTTTATATTGAATAAATAGAAATATTTATGCATGCATATCTAAATATAATAAAATGGTGTTAATTAATTATATCAATATAATAATTGCATGTGTTAATATTTTACAATATCTGGATCAAATTAAAGTATACAATTGCACACTAAACTATTGTTCATGTATGCCTTTGGGATTTAACCCATTAATTTTGATATATATAAATATTTTTAAAAATAATAATTTATATATATTTATCTTATTCAGATTTAACCCAAACCCCACTACATAACCCTAAATCCAAACTTCAAACCCTAATCTCTAACACATATAACCCCAAACCCTAAATTATATAATGATAATTTTAATATTAAAATTCATATTATCTATTTTACAATTATTGTAACACCCCAAACCCGACCTAGAAGTTAGGCCCGAATCTGGTGTGTCACAAAGAAGAAAACGTATAAAGGATCTTGTGATTCGTACTAAAATAGGTGTAATTGAAGAAAACAAGTTTGATTAGAAATATTTGATAAAAATACTACTAATCTTTGAAAAGCTGATTGAAGAATTGATATTTGAACTAGTGATCTTTTAAAACTGTAACTTTTGAAAATGCCGTTGATAATTTGAAAGAAAGTCCGAGTTAAATCATTTGCAAAAGTTTATTTATAAAATCCACTTATTAATCAATTTGGAAAATTGTTGATTATGCTTTTAGAAAATTCCCATTTAAAATAAACCAACAAAATAATAAATACGTCAAACATAAAACAAAATAAAATAATCCAGAGGCCTTATTACAACATAAAAATTGAAATAGTAAAAATAACGAAATCGAGCAGAAAAGTAATTTACTAAAGTTTGAAATATTTATTTCCAAAGTATGGCCTCGACCGAGTAATCCATGCGCCCAAGTCCTCATCACCGAGATTTACCCACAAGGATTAAGAAAGAAGGGGGTGAGTTACAAGAACTCAGTGTATAACCCCTTACCGTCATCCACTGGGCCTGAGCCCGTTTAGCAATATCTTGGGCTTGAACCCATTTACATAATCTTGGGCCTAAGCCCACTTTCATGTAATAAATAAATGATATGAATGCAACCCATCCCATCCAGCCAATCTCTCCACCCGTACCAACCAATCTCTCCTGTTGGGATCAAGTCAACCCACCCCGTCAGTCTCTCCACCCGTACCATTGTCTATCATATCGGACAGGGATCCTAGGTTTACATCACGGTTTTGGAAAGCTTTACATGAGGCGTTGGGATCAAAGTTAAACTTCAGTACGGCTTTTCATCCTTAGTGAGATGGTTAATCAGAAAGAGTAATTCATATTTTGGAAGACATGTTAAGAGGTTGTGTGATCGACTTCAGAGGTAGTTGGGAAGATTTTCTACCGTTGGCAGAGTTTGCGTATAATAACAGTTACCAATCCAGTATCCAAATGGCGCCCTATGAAGCGTTATACGGTTATAGGTGTCGTACCCCTACTTGTTGGACTGAATTGGGGGAACGACAGTTGTTGGGTCCTGAATTGATATCTGAGACGGAAGAAAAGGTAAAGGTGATTCGAGCACGGTTACAGGAAGCTTCGAATAGACAAAAGTCGTACGCGAATCTGAAGCGTAAAGATATTGAGTTTGCGGTGGGAGATCAAGTCTTTTTGAAAGTTTCACCTTGGAAGAAGATTTTCAGATTTAAAAGGAAGGGCAAGTTGAGCCCTGGGTTCATGTTGAAGCGTGTAGGACCAGTAGCCTATCAGCTTGAATTACCATCGAAATTGAGTCAGATTCATAGTGTTTTCCATGTTTCTATGATAAGGCGTTATAGATCGGATCCTTCTCACATAATACCGGTAGAAGAAGTGGAGTTGAGGTCAGACTTGTCTTTCGAGGAAGAACCAGTGAAAATCTTAGATCGTGATGTTAAGGTGCTAAGAAAGAAGATTGTACTATTGGTTAAGGTTCTTTGGCATAATCACGGAGCGGAAGAAGCTACATGGGAGCCTGAGGACGCAATGCGGCAACAATATCCTAACCTCTTTAACCAGGTAAAATTTCAAGGACGATATTTTCTTTAAGAGGGGTAGAATTGTAACATCCTAAAAATATGAGTATCGATATGTTGCATGTTTTTGGTGCTTAACTTGTGAATGATTAAATTTGTGTGCTTGTATAGTCTTGAGAAGGCTTGGGATTTATTCGGTATTAGAATAAATTTTAGTAATGAGTACTTTATTGAAGTGGAACAAGTGACTCTGATGTTTAAGGGAATTTAATTGGTAAAAGTTTGCATAAGATGAACTAGTAGCAAGGTGGAGTTGGCGCCATAAGCATGCTTAGAGGGAAGAGGTTCTATAACACCCCAAACCCGGCCCAAACATTATGACCGAATATGGTTTGTTACGGAGAAAAACTTTTGAAACCCATTTTAAAACCAATTTAAGTTTTGTTGAAAACTTCTCGTTTTGGTTATCTTCTTTGAAATCATACTTAGATTAAATTCGTAAATTTCATTGAGTCAAGTTATTATACAAAGTTCAAATGTTCATTGCACGATAAAACATTTTCGTGTTAATTTGGGAAAACATGTGATTTTAATTTAATTTTAATAATATAGCTTAAAACAAAGTATCCAACATATGAGAAATAACAAAAGTAAAGTATATGGAGGCCTTATTACATCCAAAATAAAATAAACCAATAATAAAATAAAATAACTAAGTTTAAAGTTCATTTAATTCAAGTCCTTTGCATGGCCACCTCGAGTCCCTTGGCCCATATCCATGATCTATGTATCACCAAAAAAATATAGAGGAGAAGGTGAGTCACCAAGACTCAAGATGTAACCCTTCCCGGTTTAAACCAATTTCATACACAAATTATAACAATTAATATGCACGAGATAATGTACCCAACCTAGCCAACCAAACGCCTCGGTCTACCCTGTTGTGGTACCAAACCACTGGTGGTGCCAAACCACTTGGTGACATATAGTCACAGATGTGATGCCAAATCACCGAGGTGCTAAACCTCCGTGTCCATAGACACAATCGATTGATGGGGCCAACCCATCGTGTGATGCCAAATCATCTGGCGCCAATCCCTTATATATTATGTGGGGCCAACCCACCGTGGTGCTAAGCCTTTGGGACGAGACGCAATGAGGTACCAAACCTCCGGAGGTACCAAACCTCCGTGACCGTAGTCACGGCAGTGTTACTAAAACACTTGGTGCCCGTCGGCACAATATCACCCCCTCCGCCATTTAACCCACAAAAGTCAAGTAATCATGATCGGATCTCATACATTTATCACATGTATCATATAAGCCATGCTTCCCAAAAGCATAATAATCTCATATTAACAGAGACTTACGGAATCCTCGCTTGTACCATTAAGGTACTATATCCAGTATCTACATCAAGCAAATTTACATACGACATATATCTAGCATGCTTATTAATTGCTATGAGTGTGTATGTACACACTGTCACCCTTGGATGCTCTAAATCCGAAAAGACAATGTCGGCCACACTAGATCTCTGTACCTATATTTGGCCAACCATAGGATTAGTACTATGGCCTACTCGACCAACCCACATAAGTTAAAGGGTAACCTTTTGTGCAGAATCCTTACCTAATCACTTTGAATACTAGCTTCAAAGACCGAATCACGAATCGGTTCACAAACTACAATCGGTCAATATTAATAACTATAGCCTTTGGCTTTTAAATGAACACCAAATACATATGTAGATCCTCACCAAAATTGATTGTGAACGTTGGCGAACTCACTTGCTTATTTCCAAATCCTCAAGATCCCTAAATAATTTGGTTTAATCTGTGATTAGTACCCTTAATTAACAGATTGTCAAACCACACCTACCTTTACCAAAGTCGACATAATGAGAAAAATATAAACATTCACCTAAGACCCTTACCTTTGAAATCGACTAAAGGAAAGCCATCTTCTCTTGCACAATATTCGCCAAGTAGAGTTTAATATAAAGAAAGGGATTTCGCACTTTGATAGGGATTAAATTCGCTATGATTGATTTTATAATTAAACAAGGCTGGACTTTTAGTGAGAAAAGAAGAAGAAAGGTAAAGGGAGTAGATGATCTGCTAATGTGGGTAAGAGAGAGAAGGAAGAATAAGGAGAAGGAGGAGTGGGGAGTTTTGGCCAAAAGAGTTTTATGAAGAAAGAAAATAAAAGAAAAATGAGAGGGAGGGGTGTTCGGTCTTGAAGAAGAAAAGGAAAAGAAATGGTAAATGGGAAGAATGCTAGCCGAAATTGTCAAGTAAATGGCTAAGAAGAACTCGACATTCCCTCTTCACAAAGACTTCATGCGCCCACTCCACTCTAACAAAGAGTTCAATTTTCGCAATCTCCTTGGTTTTCTTAGCCACCCATTTAATTTAATTCAAACTAATTTGAATTAATTCCTAATAATAAGTAATAATCTTTTAATAATCCATGTAATATCCTCATTTATCTCCTATTATCCTTAGAATAAAAAATCCTTTTAAAAGCTCATATTATCTTTTAATAATAATAATAAAAGAGTTTAAAGGAGGAAGACTCTCCCAATTGCATCATTCAAACATAATGTAAAAGGGAATCTTCGTGACTCGAACCAAGGCTCATCTTATTCCTTGATGGCGTCACTTAAAGACTTAAGTGGCCTCACTATTGCCACTTTTCCAAGGCTTATTCTATGTCAAATGTTCCTTCATTTATTCTTATAACCCCTATTTACTAAGGCTATCCACCTTTAAAGCTTATAAATAATATTTCCTACTATTCCGAGCCAACTCAAGGCCCTTAATTAAATCTTATCATTCCATAAATATTATCTCAAAGAATTCAACTCAAGCAAAATAATGCAAATCTGAATAACCCCATTTTAGGATATTACGCTTCTACCCCTTCACGCCAGATCGGAAGAGGTGGGGTATTGTGCGTATCACATCCTCGGTTCCCACGTAGCTTCCTCGCACCATGGTTCCGCCATAGCACTTTCACTAAGGGCACCGACTTCCACGCAGAACCTTCACATCCCGATCCAAAATCGAACCGGTTCGTCCTCGAAAGATAAGTCTGAGTTGACCTCAATTTCTGTCACAGGCACCACGTGTGATGGATCTGATCGATACCACCTAAGCATCGACACATGAAAGACGTTATGAATCGACTTAACTCCGTCGACGATTCGGTGATAAGCTACCGGCCCTATTCGCCTAATATCGAGTATGGGCCAATGAATCTTGGGCTTAGCTTCCTCTTTGCTCAAATCTTAGTACCTTCTTCCAAGGCGACACCTTCAGAAGACCTTATCCCCATCAGATACTCCATTTCCTTGCACTTAAGATCAGCATAGACTTCGCATCTATCGACGCTTCCTTAAGACGAGCTCGAATCACCTTCACTTTATCCTTAGTTTCGCTACCAATTCGGACCCAACACTTGTCGTTCACCCAACTCATCCAACACGCCGGAGTTCGCATTTCCATCCATCTGAGGCTTCAGATGGTGCCATCGAATACTCGCTTGGTAACTATTGTTGTAGGCGAACTCGCTAATGGTAAAATTCCTCCCAACTACCTCGAATTCCAAGACACAACCCTCAAAGATATCCTCTAAGATCAGATGACCCTTTCGATTGCCCGTCGATTGCGGATGGAAAGTCAGATCGAAATCCAATCGCGCGTACCAACGCTTGATGCAACGCTTCCAAAACCTCAAGTGAACCTTGGGTCCCTATCTCGAGATAACCGATACTGGTACCCCATACAATCGACTATCTCGCCACATATAACTTTGCTAGCTTCAGAGTGAGTAATCCATTCTCACCGGTGCGAAGTGAGTGATTTAATCGGCGGTCCACAATTACCCAAATCGCATCTTTCTTCTTTGGGCGTGAGGGTAGCCGACAAAATCCATAGTGATCCGCTTCGCACTTCCATTGAGGAATCTTCTTGGTTGAAGTAACCACGATGGCAACCGATGTTCAAATTTTAACTTGCGACATGTCGACACCTTCCCTCGAACTCGGTCACCTCACGCGACCGGGCCACGTAATTGTTCGTAAATCTCTATACATCTTGCTTCCTCCGGATGCATAGCGATGGGTGCTATGTGCATCTTGGAGAATTCTTCGCCTCACTCTACATCCCTCGGCATCAGGGCCGTCTTTGAAAACATAACACACCATCATTAGTCAAACTATACCTTCCAAACCACCATTTTGCACTTGCAATCTCTTTGCATTCAATCCTCGCCTACCAACCGCTTATGCTTAATCTCCCGATCCAAGTTGGTTTAACTTGCAGCTCATAAAAAGACTTCCATCGTCAGATAGACTCAAACGAGTTTAACATCGCTCTTAAGTCCATCACGACCTTTCGCTCAATGCGTCACCACCACGTTAGCCTTACTCGGATGATACTCGATTGAGCAGTCATAATCCTTCAACAGTTCAATCCATCAGACCGCTTTAGGTTCGAGATCTTTTTGAGTCAAGAGATAGTTCATCTCATTAATACACATAGTTCATCTCATGCGGTCTTAACTGACGGGATGCATAGGCTACTACCTTCCCTTCCTGCATTAATACACATCCCAATCCAGATGGGACGATCACAAGAGCTGTAAACAACTTACGCCTCAGTCGTTCAAGACCGGAGCTTAGTCGAATCTTTCTCAACTTGTCAAAACTTTCTTTGCCCGACAAAACAAATGGTACTCCTTCCTCAATAGCTTAGTTAAGCGGCAAAGAATTAACGAGAATCGCTCCACAAACCTTCGATAGTACCGGCTAGACCCAAAAGCTTTGAATCTACGCACCGACTTAGGCGGTTTCCACTCCAACACCGCTTCAATCTTATGGGATCCACTCTAATCCTTCCACGACACTACGTGACCTAAGAAAGCCACCTCCTTAGCCAAAATTCGCACTTCATCGAATTTGGCATATAATGCTTTCTCCTCAAGATTGCTTGCGTAACTATTCGCAAATGCTTGTCGTGCTCCTCCTCCGTTTTGAGTAAACCAATATGTCATCTATGAACACTACGACAAATTGGTCCAAGTATCTTGAAATACTCTATTCATTAAATCCATGAACGCGCAGGTGCGTTGGTCAACCCAAATGGCATCACTAGGAACTCGTAATGCCCATACCGAGTTCGAAATGTCGTCTTGTGAACATCAACTTCCTTCACCTTTAATTGATGATAACCCGACCTAAGGTCAATCTTCGAGAATACCGATGCACCCTTTAGTTGGTCAAATAAGTCGTCGATCCGAGGCAACGGATACTTGTTTTTGATCGTTAACTTGTTTAACTGACGGTAGTCGATGCACATCCGCATAGAACTGCCCTTCTTCTTGACAAACAATACAAAGCGCCCCGGAGATATACTAGGTCGAATAAACCCTCTATCCAAGAGCTCCTAAATTTGAGCCTTCAGCTCTACCAATTCCTTTGGTGCCATTTGATACGGTGCTATAGATACAGGTGCCGTTCCAGGTAGCAAATCTATACCGAATTCGACTTCCGATCCGAGGCAAACCCGGAAGTTCTTACGGGAATACATCGGTGAATTCCCCTTGTTCGGACCTTTTCAACCGTGACTCCTTAGCCTCCAAGGTACAAATTGAACTATAAATGCCTCACACCCTTTCCTAACCATCTTTTCACCTTCAAGGCCGACACTACATTAGATGTAATTTCTTTGATTACCGATCATAACCACTTCATCCCTTCTACCATCTTAGAACCATGCGCTACCAACAAGAATCCAACTTTGCTCGGTACCTAACCAACGGTCCATTCCAAGGATCAAATCGAACTCCCCAAACAGTAGTTCCATCAGATCAGCCACAAACACGACCCCTTGGAGTTCTAGGGGTACATCCCTAAAAAGCTTGTTCACAACTACAGAATGGCCTAAAGGGCTAATTACAGTCATCTCCTTAGCAGCAGTCTCAGAGTCTAGGTTCAAAGTCTCTACCACACCACTCGCTACGTATGAATGTGTAGAACCCACATCAATTAATGCAACATAAGGAAGACCGAAAATTAGAAACGTATCAGGTTATGACATCCGGTCGTCACCCTCCTCGCGATGCCTCGCCAGATAGACTAAGCCAGTCGCTTTGCCTCAGATTGCTCGTGCCTCGCTTACGAGTTTGCGACCACGATTTGTACCATTTCCCCCTCTACCATTATCACAACCTCTTTGTGGTCCCCCACTTCTATTCTGAGTACGGTTCTGCCCCTCTGACTGATCCTGAGCTCGCTTCTGGGGACAATCCCTCACACGGTGATCCAAAGACCCACATTCAAAACAACCCCTCTCACCGGTCCAACAACCTCCCCAATGGGACTTCCCACACGATTACCGAGTTTGGTCTCACGATTAGTAGCTATAGGCCTTGCTGCCTGATTTGGCCTACTCTGCCTAGCCTTTTTCTGATCATTACCACCGGACCCAGATGGCCCAAAACCTCTCTTTTGCTTGAGCCTATCGTAGTTTTGCCTCACAGTTGCCTTGATACCCTCGACTACCTTAGCCTTTTCTACTAGGGACGAAAACTCACGAACCTACTATGGAGCAATCAGCAGCCTCAATTCATCTCTCACCCATCCTCAAAGCGGACACACGGCGTTCATGTTCAGTAGAGTACGATGCCTCTCAGATATCTACTCAAACCTCGTGAATTACGCCTCATACTCGGCTACACAGACTTAGTTCCTTGTACCAACCCGTAAAAGCCTTTCTCTCTGGCGTCGGTGTAGTTGGTACCCACATACTTTTTCCGAAAAGTAACTCTAAAGTACTCCTATGTAAGATCCTCCGCCGTGGTGCCATCTCAAACGGTGAGCCACCACCGATATGCTTTATCCTTCGTGGCGATATGGCTCCTTTGACTTCTCCTCGTTAGTCAGTCAAGATCGTCCATGATCCTTTCCGTTGACTCCAACCAAGATTCTATCGCACTAGGTGCTACCCCGACACACCCGGAACACCTCAAATCCGCTGGACCGAATTCGCCGGGAATAGATTTTGAGCTCCCAGATTTCCACCATTTCACCACTAACTCGAGAACTCGCAACACACTTTATGAGCATCGCCTCCTCCTCCCGCTCGATCTTGCTCCTCGGCTCCAAAAGTTAGAGGTGGTGGTGGTATGGTACCTCATTTTAGAACCATGTCCCGACCTAACGGATTCAAATATGGTCATTCTTCCCTACCACGCCCACGCCGCCACGCCCTCTAGAACTCATTCTATCTAACGCGCTTTTAATCGATTAAGAAAAATTTTATGGATTGGCAATTTGTTACGCTTGATTATCCGCGAAGAATTTTATGAAAAGTTTAATAAGGATTCTTTCGATCAAACAATGTTTTAAGTTTTCTACCCTAGTTCACACAAAAGGCCACATTCATTCCCTAATACTTTCCATACCTATTCACTCCTCGGACATTTCATCTGCTTCTAACCTGTGGGTATTTTCGTCATTTCCCTACAGGGGTATTTTTGTAATAGAAATCGAGAGATTTCAAACTTTAATAAAGTAGGTCACTTTGAAATTCCCAAAACTGGAGGGTATTACTTGAAAATTTTGTAAAATTTATTGATATGGCATCATTTTGGAAACCAGGGTATTTCAAAGAATTTGTCAATCGAGGGTAATTTTGAAATTTTTTAAACAAACCGAGGTTTTTTAATGTTGTAAAACTCGAGGGTTCCTTTTGCGAGTTTCCTTCTTGAAACGATGATGTTGCAAAAATTTTGAATTCGAGGTCATTATGGTAATTTTACAAGTTGAGGCATTTTCAAATTTTCCAAACTAAAGTATTTCATTGATGATTTGCAAAGTATAGTGTTTGGATACTTCTCAAATAATACAATTTTTGGGCAAACCATTGAATTAATATTTTATGAGTCAAGGGTATTTTAGTAATTTCACCCTAAGGGCATTTCAGTAGTTTTCACAAATCAACTTTTCAAGAAAACATTGTAAAAATGGTTGTTCTCATATTTGAAAGAGTGATTTAAAAAATTTTGAAGAAATTAGGTTTTGTTGTTTTCTTCTATTTCAAAAACATGGTTAGTTACCTTTGGGTTTTAATCATTATGTTTAGCCTATGACCGAGCCCTCTTGGTCGTGGTGAACCAAAGCTACGCACCAGTGTGATTAGTGTGGAGAGGAGGTGAGTCACGCGGACTACTTAAATACCAAGCTCCCATCAACCTTTCTAGACATGCGCATGAGGTTACCACACCATCGAGCCCCCCGAGTTAGGGTGAACCCAAGCTACGCACTGTAGGATACCACAAGAGGTGGTGAGTCACCAGATCGCTTAAATACTGTGCTCTTGGGATCCAATCCTAGACATGCGACTGGGGTTACCACACCCTAGCTCAGTTGACTTGGTCATAGGTTGGTTGAGTTCATTAAGTCTTATGCTCGGTTTATGTTTGAGTAGTCTAATCCTAGAGTTCAAATTCCTATAAGTCTATTCTACGCTCCATGTCTCCTACCCTTCTACGTAAAATAAATCATCTGTAAATTAGGAACACTTACTCAGGCGGATAGGTGCCTGAGACTGGGTGCCATGCTATTCAAAAACCCAAAATTACTTCAAGAAGACCTACCAAAATATTTTTGGGCCTTGGCCCCCACAGCCGAGCTTTGAACCGGGCTCTGATACCAATTCTGACACACCCCAAACCCGGCCCAAACATTATGACCGAATATGGTTTGTTACGGAGAAAAACTTTTTGAAACCCATTTTAAAACCAATTTAAGTTTTGTTGAAAACTTCTCATTTTTGTTTATCTTGCTGAAATCATACTTAGATTAAATTCGGAAATTTAATTGAGTCAAGTTATTATACAAAGTTCAAATGTGCCCGCTGGCACGATAAAACATTTTCATGTTAATTTGGGAAAACATGTGATTTTAATTTAATTTTAATAATATAGCTTAAAACAAAGTATCCAACATATGAGAAATAACAAAAGTAAAGTACATGGAGGCCTTATTACATCCAAAATAAAAATAAACCAATAATAAAATAAAATAACTAAGTTTAAAGTTCATTTAATCCAAGTCCACCGCATGGCCACCTCGAGTCCCTCGGCCCATATCCATGGGTCTATGTATCACCGAAAAAAAATATAGAGGAGAAGGTGAGTCACCAAGACTCAAGATGTAACCCTTCCCCGGCTTAAACCAATTTCATACACAAATTATAATAATTAATATGCACGAGATAATGTACCCAACCTAGCCAACCAAACGCCTCGCCTACCCCTGTTGTGGTACCAAACCACTTTGGTGACATATAGTCACGTATGTGATGCCAAATCACCGGAGGTGCTAAACTTCGTGTCCATAGACACAATCGATTGATGGGGCCAACCCATCGTGTGATGCCAAATCACCGGCGCCAATCCTTTATATATTATGTGGGCCAACCCACCGTGGTGCTAAGCCTTTGGGACGAGACGAATGAGGTACCAAACCTCGGAGGTACCAAACCTCTGGTGACCGTAGTCACAAGCAGTGTTACTAAAACATCGGTGCCCGTCGGCACAATATCACCGCCTCCGCCATTTAACCCACAAAAGTCAAGTAATCATGATCGATCTCATACATTTATCACATGTAACATATAAGCCATGCTTCCCAAAAGCATAATAATCTCATATTAATAGAGACTTACCGAATCCTCGCTTGTACCATTAAGGTACTATATCCGTATCTACATCAAGCAAATTTACATATGACATATATCTAGCATGCTTATTAATTGCTATAAGTGTGTATGTACACACTGTCACCCTTGGATGCTCTAAATCCCAAAAGACAAAGTCGGCCACACTAGATCTCTCTCACCTATATTCGGCCAACCATAGGATTAGTACTATGGCCTACTCGACCAACCCACATAAGTTAAAGGGTAACCTTTTGTACCTAATCCTTACCTAATCACTTTGAATACTAGCTTCAAAGACCAATCACGAATTTGGTTCACAAACTACAATCGGTCAATATTAATAACCATAGCCTTTGGATTTTAAATGAACACCAAATACATATGTAGATCCTCACCAAAATTGATTGACAAACGCTGGTGAACTCACTTGCTTATTTCCAAATCTCAAGATCCTACAATAATTTGGTTTAACTGTGATTAGTACCCTTAATTAACAGATGTCAAACCCACACCTACCTTTACCAAAGTCGACATAATGAGAAAAATATAAACATTCAGCCTAAGACCCTTACCTTTCAAATCGACTAAAGGAAAGCCATCTTCTCTTGCACAATACTCGCCAAGTAGAGTTTAATATAAAGAAAAGGGATTTCGCACTTTGATAGGGATTAAATTCGCTATGATTGATTTTATAATTAAACAAGGCTGGACTTTTAGTGAGAAAAAGAAGAAGAAAGGTAAAAGGGAGTAGATGATTCGCTAATGTGGGTAAGAGTAGAGAAGGAAGAATAAGGAGAAGGGAGGAGTGGGGAGTTTTACCAAAAGAGTTTTATGAAGAAAGAAAATAAAAGAAAAATGAGAGGGAGGGTGTTCGGTCTTGAAGAAGAAAAGGAAAAGAAATGGTAAATGGGAAGAATGCTAATAAATTATCAAGTAAATGGCTAAGAAGAACTCGACATTCCCTCTTCATTAAAGACTTCATGCCGTCCACTCCACTCCAACAAAGAGTTCAATTTCTGCAATCTCCTTGGTTTTCTCTTAGCCACCCATTTAATTTAATTCAAACTAATTTGAATTAATTCCTAATAATAAGTAATAATCTCTTAATAATCCATGTAATATCCTCATTTATCTCCTATTATCCTTAGAATAAAAAAATCCTTTTAAAAGCTCATATTATCTTTTAATAATAATAATAAAAGAGTTTAAAGGGAGGAAGACTCTCCCATTGTGCCGCCCAAACATAATGAAAAAGGGAATCTTCGTGACTCAACCAAGGCTCGCCTTTGTTCCTTGATGGCGCCACTTAAAGACTTAAGTGGCCTCACTATTGCCACTTTTCCAAGGCTTATTCTATGTCAAATGTTCCTTCATTTATTCTTATAACCCCTATTTACTAAGGCTATCCACCTTTAAAGCTTATAAATAATATTTCCTACTATTCCGAGCCAACTCAAGGCCCTTAATTAAATCTTATCATTCCATAAATATTATCTCAGCAATTCAACTCAAGCAAAATAATGCAAATACGAATAACCCCATTTTTAGGATATTACAGGTTCGAAACTCTTGTTGAACATATGAGTTTTGTTTTTTTTGTTTCCTCTTCCTTAGGGTCGGTTATGGATAAGGTTTAGGATGAGTTTGATTTGAAATATTATGGTAAGAAGACTAAAGGAAAAATGAAACACCCCACACCCGGCCCACGAGCCTAAACCAGATCTGGTATGTTCCTAAAGTAAACCGGTTTCAAAGATTTTCGTTACTTAGAGAAAATTTGTAAAATTTTAGAAAACTATTATTTTGAGTTGGGCTTAGATTGGAAACCCATTTAATTAATCTTGTAAATCCAATTTTTATTAAGGTGACAAAATAATCTTTAAGGTTTATTAAAAAATATATCTCTTAAACTTTGGTCTTAAATAGTTCGCAACGAATTGTTAAGAGTAAAGCAAAATAAGAAAAATCCATCTTGGACCTTATGGCCTTATTACATCAAGTAAAACCCAAAAATAAAATTAAAGGTACTAAAAGAAATAAAGTCCAAATTACATAAAATCTTCAAATGAAGCATGGCTATCTCAAGGTCTACCGTCCCGGTCCACACACGTTTCATCACCAAAATAGTTCCCACAATGGGTGAGTTAATGACTCAATGTGCACACAAGATTAACATTCAACAAATCGCATACATGTTCATATCAAATTCATATTCATATAAAATATATGATGATGCAACCCAAACCCAAGCCTATTTGTCCATCCGCTACACACCACCTTGCACTGCTAGTCACACCGTGGGGACTACTAAGTCAACCTCCATCCGCTACACACCATCGAAGGCGTCATTTAATGACGTGCTCATCGCCTATATAATTTGTGTCATTAGACACCATATTCAAATAATGTAACCGGTTACCAAATTCGATAATGTAACCGGTTATCATATTCAAATTTTGTGACCGTAGTCACCATATTCACAGTGAGACCAAGTTTACACCTTCTTCCCTTTCACATAGATCCCGAATGCCCCATAAATTTTATATCATGCATAACATACTTAATTCCACATTCATATATATATTTTCACATGTTATAAAATAACATATTTCATAATCCTATCAGAAGTAGGAAACGTACCTGAGTACTTTTGTACCACATTAGGGTACTTAGCCATATTCACATTCTTATGTATAATCATATAGTTAATATTTGCCATATAACGATTGAAGGTTAGTATGGGTACACACCGATTTGCTTAATAGATTCCTTGAAATCTCAAGAACGATCTACCGATCTAGATCTTAACTCCTATATTCTACCAACCATTAAAACATATTAACAAACCTATTTGCTTAAAACCAAATCCTAGTAGGATTTGTATTACTTACCTTGTTGCCGAATTAAAAGATTGTAAATCAAATGCCGAAAATTGATAGTACTCCTTCCTTAAATTGGCTAGCCACTAAATCAGGTAATTATGTCAGTTTCTAACTTTTGAGTAAATGGAAAATAATACCAATATAACCCTAGGCCGATTGGATCTATGTACTTACCTTATAGTTTCCAAATCCCGAAAGTTTCCCTTGTCTTGAATATCTATCGAAATCCCTATAACTTCATGTCAGATTTATTTTAATATTGAGACATAATCAAAACCTTGACCGAATATTTATATTCCTTACCTTAGATCCTTGATCCTTATATTCGTAATTGTAGAAACCGAGAGATCCTTGTAGATTCTACCATGAACAAGAATAGGATTAGGCCATTCTCTTTCGAAAATAGAAAAGAAAGGAAATTGAATAGCTTAACCTTACCTTGATGCCTTTAATCAATTGCTCCCTTGCCTAGAGTCACAGAGATTCGGCTATGGAGTTTTAATCAGAGATCAAAAGAAAAGGGTTTTGGCTCGACAATAGCAAAGGAGAGGAGAAGAAAAGATAGAGTTTTCCTTAGGAAAAATTTCGCAGAGAGAAATAGGGCTAGGGAATTTTCGCACACTTAGGAAAAAGATAAGAGAATAGCCTAACTCTCCTCCTTTAGTCAAATTATCAATAGGAGAGTCCCTTACTTGGCCACTACTCCTCATAAGTGATAATATTGTCTCTTTTATTTAAAATAAAAGTGTTTAATCCATCACTTATCTCCTCAATTATCTTATTAAAAGAAAATCCTTATTTATCACTTATTAATCATATATTTATGGAATTAAAACACCTCCTTTCTAGAAGGCTTGTGCCGTCCACCTCTTGCTTATGGAAGCAAAAATAAAACCTTCATTATTTGCTTTCCAAGTGACTCGAACTCAAGCCCATTTCTCTTGCATATGGCGCCATTTCTCTAAGCCCTAAGTGACATCTTCAGCCACTTTTCCAAGCCTGCTTTGTGTGTCAAAATTCTCCAACTTTTTCTTTTAAGGCCCTCTTGCCCTTATTTCCTATTTTAAACTTTAAAATTGACATTTCAGATCATTTCTAAGTTTTCTAAAATTTTCGATCGGCTCAGAACTTGCCATTTTTCTTACATTTCCAAGTTTCCAAAATGTTCAAGTTTCCAAAATGTTCAGTTTCCAAATGTTCAAGTTTCCAAAATGTTCAAGTTTCCATTTTTATTTCCATTTCCATTTCCATTTCTAGGTTTCAAAAGTATCAAAATTTATTCTTAGTGCTTAAACTTGTCATTTCATACAATTAAACCGAAATGCATAGGCCCTTTTCAGATGTTACGCTTCTTCCCCTTAAACAAAATTTCGTCCCAAATTTCCTAACTAAAATAGTTGAGGGTATTCTTTGTCGCATGGTCTCTTCTCGACCCACAAAGCTTCTTCCGATCCATGATTGCGCCCATAACACTTTGACTAGAGGCACCGTCTTCCTTCGTAGTACTTTCACATCTCGCTCCAAAATCAATCGGTTCTTCCTCATAGGATAAGTCTAGCCTTAGCTCCACTTCTTCAACAGATACCACATGCGATGATTCGATCGGTAGCGACGTAGCATGGATACATGAAATACGTCTGCATCTCGCTACAATTCGTGGAAACTCTAATTGGTATGCCACCGCCCAACTCGCTTCAGTACTCGATAAGGCCTTATAAACCTTGGGCTTAACTTCCCTTTTTGACCGAACCTCATTACCTTCTTCCAAGGCGAGACTTTTAGGAATACTTGATCTCCCACTTCAAACTCTATTTCCTTCGCTTAAGGTCTCACAGACTTTCGCCTATCAAAGGCTTCCTTCAACTGCGTCTCAATTAACTCAACCTTCTCTTTAGTTTCGCCACTAATTTCGACCCAAACTCTGCGTTCTCCTAACTCGGTCCAACAAGTAGGTGTTCTACACTTCCTTCCATACAATGCTTCAGATGGTGCCATCCGAATGCTAGCCTCGATAGTCGTTGTTGTAGGCGAATTCAGCTAAAGGCAAGTAATTTTCCCAACTTCCTAAATCCATTACACACCTCTCAACATATCCTCCAACACTTGTATAACCTGCTCAAACCGCCTGGCCCGATTGTGGATGAAAAGACGAGTGAAGTCTAACTTAGTGCCTAAAGCTTGATGAAGTGCCTTCCAAAATCGAGACGTAAACCTTGGTCTCTATCGAGATGATCGACATTGGTACTCCATGTAACCTCACAATCTCTCGCCACATATAACTTAGCCAACTTCAAGAGAATAATCCATTCTTATCGATAAAGTGTGCGGACTTGGTTAACCGTCCACTATCACCCATACCGAGTCCTTCTTAATAGGCGAAGGGAAGCCCACTAACTAAGTCCATGGTAATTCTTTCCCACTTCCATTGGGGAACTTCGATTGGTTGAAGCAATCCGATGGGACTTGGTGTTTAACCTTAACTTGTCGACACGCCAAACATTTCCCCACAAATTCACCACCTCTGCTTTCATCGTACACCAAAACTGCTCCCTTAGATCTCTACATTACTTGATGCCTCCGGATGCATAGCATAAGGGCTACCATGCGCCTCCAAGAATCCTTTGTCTCGTGTCCTTATCTTCTAAGATATGCACCTTTCCCTTGTAACACAATACTCCTTCATCATTGATGTCATAGTCCTTTAATCTCCTTGCAGATTTGCTATAACTTAGTACTTAAGTCCTTATCACCAATCGTCCTCTTTCACCTCCTTCACCATGTGGGCTTGACTTGTAACTCGCCAACAAAGCCATCATCATACGAGACTTAAATGAGCTAACAAAGCCCATAGATCCGACACCACCTTCTTACTCGTGGCATCGGCTACCACATTCGCTTTGCCCGGATGATATTCTATCAAACAATCGTAGTCCTTCAAAGAATTCCACCCACCTTTGTTGCCTCAAGTTCAACTCCTTCTAAGTCAATAAATACTTAAAGCTCTTGTGGTCTGTGTAGATAACCGACCTTTCTCCATAAAGGTAGTGCTCCAAACCTTAAGGGCAAAACCATCGCCGCTAGCTCTAAATCATGGGTTGGGTAGTTAACCTCATGCGGCCTTAATCGCCGAGACGATAAGCTTACCACTTTACCTCTTGCATTAGTACACAACCTAACCTCGTATGCGAAGCATCACAAGACACCATAAAATCTTTTCCCGCTTCGTCAATTAACACTGAGCTTCAACAAGACCTTCTTAAGCTTTTCAAAGCTCTCCTGCTGCTTATTAGTCCATTCAAAGGGTACTTCCTTCCTTAGCAACTTTGTTAAAGGCGCGGCTATTGACGAGAATCCTTCCACAAACCTTCTGTAATAGCTTGCCAAGCCTAGGAAACTTCAGATTTCAGCCACGGACCTAGGTGGTTTCCAATCCAACACTGCTTCGATCTTTCTAGGATCCACTCTTATTCCTTCTGTGGATACCACATGTCCTAAGAATGCCACCTCCTTAAGCCAAAATTGCACTTCATCGAATTTGGCATAAAGCTTCTTCTCCTTAACACTTCCAACACAACTCGGAGATGCTTATCATGCTCCTCTTTCGACTTCGAGTACACCAAAATATCGTCGATGAACACAACGATGAACCTATCCAAGTAGGGTTGGAAACCCGATTCATCGATCCATGAATGCGGCCGGAGCGCTCACAACCCAAACGGCATCACCACAAACTCAAAATGGCTTTATCTTGTCCTAAAAGCGGTCTTATAGATGTCACCTCCTTCACCTTCAATCGATGGTATCCCGACCTTAAGTCGATCTTTGAAAATACTACGGCTCCCTTCACCGATCAAACAGTCATCGATCTTTGGCAAAGGATACTTGTTCTTAATGGTCACTTATTCAATCGACGGTAGTCTATGCACATACGCATAGTTTCGCATTCTTCTTCACAAATAAGACCGGTGCTCCCACTTGAGACACACTGGCCTGGATGAACCCATGATCCAACAGCTTCTTGGATTTGAGCCTTGAGCTCCACCAACTCTTTTGGTGCCATTCTAGATGGAGCGATTGACACAGAGCTGTTCCGGGTAGCAAATCAATTCCAAATTCTACCTCCCTGTCTGGGGGTATTCCCGATAATTCCTTTGAAAACACATCCACGAAGTCCCTTACCGTCCTAACTCTATGAATACCTTCTTCTTTTCCACCTATCGCACTTACGAAGGCTAGGAATGCCTTGCAACCTTTCTTAACCATCTTCTCATTTTCAAGGTCAAACCACGTTAGACAAGTAGTTCTTCCTTTCTCCGATCATTACTACCACTTCATCCTCCCGGTTCTTAGTTCCATCCGCTTAGCCGCACAATCCAACACGGCTCTTGTTCTACTAGCCAATCCATTTCGAGTATAAGTTCAAATTCTCCAGGGTAACTCCATCAAGTCCGCCTCAAAGTTCACTCCTTGAATCTCTAGGGTACATTCCAAAGACCTTGTCTACCACAATAGTTTGGCCTAATGGGCTTACTACCATCTGCTCATCGAAAGTTCAGAGTATAGGCCTAATGTTTCCACTACACTACATGCAACATAGGAATGGGTCGAGCCCACATCAATCGAGCAAAATAGGTTTGTCAAAATAAAGAACGCATCGGTTATTACATCCGGCGCGCCACCATCTTCCTCCCAGAAACCGTGATAAACCAAACCCGATTGCCTTGCATCGACATTAGTAGTACTCGTCCCTGTTCCACGGCCTCCGCCAAGACTCACTACCTCTAGCTACTCAAACCACGACCCCGCTGAGGTCATTGCGCCTCTACCACCGGCTAAGATTCGAATCGCCACGGCTTTCATCCGTTGCTTAGGACAATCCTTAAGCATATGGTCCTTGGACCCACATTTGAAACATCCTCCGCCTTTCTCCAACACTCTCCCATGTGCTTCTTTCCACAATGCTCACAAGGGCGACATCGCCAAATTGCATCAAATTTATTGATTTGTGGTCTGTCAACCCTAGCCTCTTGTGACCTTTTCCAGATGGCCCAAATCCTCTTTTGGCCTTATTCCTATCCACACCGCTTAGTAGCGCCCTTAATCCCTTGGCCACCTTGGCCTTTTCCACCAAAGCCGAGAATTCCGGCCCTAATGCGGTGCTATCAATCAGCCTCGATTGTCCTCATCCGTCCTCAAATGAACACAAGTTGTTCATGCTCGATTGCCACTACCCCTTGAGCATAGCGGCTCAACCTCGTAAATTTTGCCTCATATTCTACGCATGACTTACTCCCTTGTACCAACCCTAGAAAAGCCTTTCTTTGTTCATCTCAGATACCTAATTCCCACATACTTCTTCCGAAATGCCTCTAACATACTCCTGTGTTAAATTTTCACCGTGGTACCATCCTCAATCAGCTTAACCACCATCGACACGCTTCATCGCTAACAATGCCACCATCCTTTCAACTTTTCCTCCGAGTCGATCGAGCTCATCCATGATACGCTCCGTTGCTTCCAACCAAGATTTCACCAGACTGGTGCTACTCCGACACTCCACTTAAACATTTTCGCTCCATTAGCTCTGAGCCATCTGTGCACGACTTTCGATTTCCCCATTTCCTCCTCGCACTACCCACCAATTCCAAAACTCGTGATCACAAACTGCGACAAGATCTTCCCCCGCCTCGAGCTCATTGCTCAACATTAACAAATGGGGGTGGTGGTGGTATGGCATTTCATTGTTTGACCCTTGACCCGATCTAATGTGTTTTGACACGGTCATCCTTCCTCTACTCGACCACGATTTACCACGCCCTCTAGAGCTCATTTTCTAGCCGAGATCCGATTAAGAAATTTTATGGATTAGTCATTGTTCCACTTATTTACCAAACAAGGAGTTTTATGAAAAGGATTTAAGAGTGGTTCTTTCAGATTCATACAAACACACAATCTTTTCCATCCATTCATTATCCATCAAACAAGTATGAACTTTCATTCATTCGAGAAACGCTAGAAGTTTTCGTTGTTGTTGTTTTCCACTACCTGGGTATTTTCGTAATTTTGTCCTATGTGGGCATTTTCATAATTTTTCGTAAAAAATGTTCCTTGGTGTTTTTGTCAAAATTATTTTGAAAATTTTGAAGTCTAGGGGTAATTTGGAAAATTTTGAACCGGGTATTTCGATAATTTTTAACCTCGTGGGTATTTTGTAATTTTTCACAAATTAGGTAAATTTGTAAATTTAATAAATTAGGGTATTTCAAAAGTTGTAAAACTTTGAGGGTTCTTTTCAAAATTGTTCCTTCAAAAATGGGAATGTTGCAAAAAATTTTGGAAATCGTGTCATTTTGGTAATTTTGTAAGTTGTGGGCAATTTTGTAATTTTTCCAAAATCAAGGTATTTTGATATTTTACAAATTAGGGTTTTTGAATGTTTATAAAATAATGAAATTTTGGTAAAGTCGTTGAGTAGTTGAATATTTTATAAACCAAGTGGCATTTTGGTAATTTTACCACCAAAGGGCATTTTTGAAATTTTCGCAAATCAGAGTTTTTCGTAAAATGTTGTAAAAATAATTTTCTCGATTTTAAAGAAAGTTTTAAAAGTTTGAAAAACTAGGGTTTGTTGTTTTGTTCTCTTTTCTTTTTTAAAACATGGATAGTTCCTTTTCTAGTTTTAGTCATTATGTTTAGCCTATGACCGAGCCCTCTTGGTCGTGGTGAACTAAAGCTACGATCGTGTGATTCGTGTGGAGAGGAGGTGAGTCACGCGGATCGCTTAAATACCAAGCTCCCAATCAAACCATTCCTAGACATGCGCATGAGGTTGCCACACCACCGAGCCTCCGAGTTAGGGTGAACCGGTTACGCACTGTAGGATTCCCTCAAGAGGAGGTGAGTCACTAGGACGCTTAAATACCAAGCTCTTCCTGATCCAATCCTAGACATGTGTACAGGGGTTACCACACCCTAGCTCAGTGACTTAGCCATAGGTTTGTTTAGTGCATTAAGTCTTATGTGTTTGTGTTTGAGTAGACTAGTCCTAGGGTTCAAGTTCCTATCATTCTATTCTCACGCTCCATGCCTTTTCTACCCTTAAACAGTTCACGTAATCACACATATAGTTAGGGTACTTACCTGTGGACTACGGCCTGAGACTTAGGTGCCATGCTAGAAAACCCGCTTATTTTTCAAAGATAATCATTTGGCTCGCTTTGAAAACGTTGGGCCTTAGCCCACGTGCCGAGAGTTTAAAATTGGGCTCGATACCAAGTTAAAACACCCCACACCCGCCCATGAGCCCGAACCAGATCTCGTATGTTCCTAAAGTAAACCGTTTCAAAGATTTTCATATTTAGAGAAAATTTGTAAAATTTTAGAAAACTATTATTTTGAGTTGGGCTTAGATTGAAACCCATTTAATTAATCTTGTAAATCCAATTTTATTAAGGTGACAAATAATCTTTAAGGTTTATTAAAAAATATATCTCTTAAACTTTGGTCTTAAATAGTTCACAACGTAATAGTTAAGAGTAAAGCAAAATAAGAAAAATCCATCGGACCTTATGGCCTTATTACATCAAGTAAAACCCAAAAATAAAATTAAAGGTACTAAAAGAAATAAAGTCCAAATTACATAAAATCTTCAAATGAAGCATGGCCACCTCAAGGTCTCACCGTCCTGCCTCACACTGCTCATCACCAAAATAGTTCCCACAATGGATGAGTCAACAGACTCAATGTGCACACAAGATTAACATTCAACAAATCGCATACATGTTCATATCAAATTCATATTCATATAAAAATATATGATGATGCAACCCAAACCCAAGCCTATTTGTCCATCCGCTACACACCACCCAGACTCGCCAAATACACCGTGGGACTACTAAGTCAACCTCCATCCGCTACACACCATCAAGGCGCCGTAGCTTGACGTGTTTCATCGCCTATATAATTTGTGTCATTAGACACCATATTCAAATAATGTAAACCGGTTACCAAATTCGTATAATGTAACCAATTATATTCAAATTTTGTGACCGTAGTCACCATATTCCGCAGTGAGACCAAGTCGACACCTTCTTTGTAATATCCCTGTTAGGGGCTATTTTATTTCTTTTGGCTTTGCTGCATGTGCATGATGTGCTATGTTGATATTCTGATATTGTTGGGGCATAGTTATAACTAGGAGTGAGCCTGAGTAGGTGGGAAAAATTTTAGTTTTAAGCCTTATGTGAGAGGAGTTGTTGGAGCTGGGATATATGTATATTATTTAGTGAATTATTGCACAAGTGATGAGCTAGCAAAGTGGCAAAGCATGCGCCACTAAGACCTTGTGTGTGACGTCAGGTGCAAGGGAGGAGGTCTTGTGTTCTAGCTGCGAAAATCCCACATTTTTGTTCCATTTTGACGGCATGGAGGGGAGGAGTTGTAGGCAGTTCAAACTCTACCTTGGACTGAGTCTTCCTATTTGAATGGTGGGTGGAGAGCAAATTGTGGAGGAGGACTTGGTCAAAGTAATTTGAATTGGTGGCCTGGGAGTGTTTGGGGAGCTTGGCCTGATTTTGGAGAGATTTTGGGGGAAATGAGTGGTCGATTTTGGTGTAGTAGAGGTGTCAATTTGCCTTTGGCAAATGTGCATTTTCGGTCACAAACTCTTTGGGAAGCCAATTTTCTTTTAGTCAAAAGCTAGCAAAACTTCAAGATACTTCTTTCTTTTTCTCCTTTAACCGAATGTTCAAGTAGCTTAGTGCCAAACCAAATCAAGATTTTGCTTTCTTTTCAACTTGAGTAAACTAGCTTCTCTTACTCTCCTTTTCGCTTCATATTTTTCTTTTCTTGGAACCAAAACCCAAACACTTGTGTTGCCAAAATTTTGCCTTGTTTCTTCTTCTTTCTTCATTTGAACAAAGTCGAACCTAGCATCCCCTTTCATCTCTTTCCTCTTTGAAACCTTGATAGTGGAAGTCTACCCAAACTTTCTTTTCCATTTCCTTTCTTTTCCAAGGAGAAACCAAGGTGCTTTCTACTTTTTCTCTTTCCATTTTGATTCCTCGCCAATATCAACCCATTTCTTCTCATCTATACTCTCTTTTCTTTTCACACAAAGTCGAAAGTAGGAGTGTTAACGCTCAGGCCGAATCTTTCTTCTCTCCTAGTGGTGTTTTGTTGGCCAATATTGGTTGTTGTTGGTGCTTATTTTCAATCGGCTGGTGGTGGTAAGTGGTTGGTCAATGGCCATTTCTTCCCTTTTCTTATGCTTTGCCGATTTTTAGTGTATTTTGGGCCGATTTTGATTCGTTAAAAGGGTTAACGCTTGGTTTAGTAATCGTTCAGATAGGCCTTTGGAGTTCAAAATCGCTGTGGAGAGCCTTCCTTCTCTCGATAATCGCTTGGTAAGTGACGGTGAGATGGTTGCTCATGGTTTATTTGTTTAGTTTCGATTAAGTATAAGGTTTCAAAGGATTAATTGTTCTCTTTGTGGTGTAGTCGCTAGTGGAGGAACCACTGTTGGTTCTGGACTTGGTTGGAAACCTATAATAAGGTGTAAGTGGATCGGTTAAACCTTTTTGTTTAAATGGTTATGACCGAATGGAATGATGTTAATCCATTGTTGGCCGATTGTAGGATCAGGTTGTTGAGGTGATCAAGGGACTTAGACCGGTTCTTAGGATTAAAACCTTCGCGATTTCGTGTGTAAGCTAACACACTAATTTCTTAGTAATAAGTTAATAACCCGTGTTGTAACAAGTGAAACAAAGGATGATTGTCATGATACCCGATAGGTATGTTCACGGATTCTGTAAGTCCGTAGTATTACGAGTTCTATTGTTGATACGCCTAATAGGATGATCCATGATATATGTGCTATAAGATGCAATATTGGACATGTTGGCATGAATTACATGATTTGCATATTGTACATGAGTCAAGATGACATGTATGGGTAATATGAGAGGAGGGGAGTATGATATCCGTGTCTTTGGGACACTGTGGTCTTTGGGACACTGTGGTCTTTGGGACACCCGAGGTTTGGCACCTCTAGTGGTTTGGTACCACAAATGATATTTTGTGACTTTGGGTCACCAGAGGTTTGGCACCTCATTGCCTCGCCCCAGTGGCTTAGACCACGATGGGTTGGCCCTACAGCTTGATTATACGGATTGACGCCAGTGATTTGGTATCACACGATGGGTTGGCCCCATCATCGGATTTGTGATCGCGGTCACCAAAGTGATTTGGTATCACACTTGTGTCTTTGGGACACCAGAGGTTTGGCACCTCATTGCACTCGTCCCTCGTGGTTTGACACCACCGTGGATTGGCCCCACTTATGAGATATGGGATTGTGGCTAGTGATTTGGTATCACACCATGGGTTGGCCCCATCATTGGATTATTCGTGACTTCGGTCACCAAAGTGGTTTGGCACCACATTATGGATATCGTGACTTTGGGTCACCAGTGGTTTGGCACCGCCAAAGGGTTTGGTACCACACGGTAGAGAAGGTGTAATGGATGGTTAGGAACGGTGCATTAATTGCATTGCTTTGCTATGATGTGTGTTAGCATGTTGTATTATCGTGAGGGGATTTACACACCGAGTCTCATGACTCACTCTCTCATTTGACATTTCAGTGACACTTAGATGCGACATGGAGCCTGGATGGACTCGAGGTGCTCATGCCATGCTTAAATAAGGATTTGCTCTGACTTTTATAAAATTTGGTACTTAAGCTTATTTATTACTATTTGGTTTTATTTGGGTTTGTAAATGGCCTTTTTAAAATTATGTTTTGCTATGTTTATGTTCAAAGTAGATTTATAATATGCCTTAACAAGTTAATTAGGTTAAAATTTGCTAAAACTTGGAAGGACAACGATTTCAAAACTACAAAAGTGATATTTTAAACTATACCATCGGGTATCACACTATGATTTGGGAAAAAGAGGACTCAAATGTTTTTCTAACTTAAACTTGATTTTCTACTAAATCAAAATGTTCTAGTAACAATCAGAACGACTTGAATTTCTAAATGAAATAAACGTGTTTTTAACTTCATAACCAATTAAGTTTTCAAAATTTCGGAGTTATCAAACAAACCATCAGTTTCCAAACAATCATGCCCAAGATTTCTGCAAGTATGAAATTTACCAAAGGGTTTTTTTTCAAACTTTTAAACGGAAACCTATCTTTACCAAAACACGATTTCTCCCCAGAACATACCGGATTCTTGCCGTGGTGTATTGACTGGGTTTGGGGTGTTACAATTGTGGTATCGAGCCAAGTTCAAAGGCTCTACTGTGGGTCCGAGGCCCAAAATGTTTTCAAAAGTCTGCTTAAGTGTTATGTTTTAAAAAGTATGGTGTGAAAGGCATGGCACCGAGTCTCCCAAGACTAATCCGCCTGTAAGCAATTCTTTACTATTGTTTGTGATGATGATATTGATGAGATGTGATTGGATGGCTAGTGATAGTAAGACTACTTTAGAAACTAAAACCGATAGGATCGAGTGGACTCACAAAACAAAGCTCCTTTAATATTCATAAGACTTGCTTTAAAACAAAGGAATAATTATCGATGCATAAAATTCTTTTAAATCGCATTTAGATTTAGTCATGAGTACCCGAGGTGGACGTGGTCTGGACGAGGTCGCAGGATGACAGCTTCAACCCGTGAGGATCCGGGTCAGGGTCGAAAATGAGATACCGATTCCGCCACCATCCGGAGGTGGTGAGTTTCAAGATCGATCGATGACGCAAAGGTCACAAAGCGATGTCGCGAAGTTTTAGAAAGGGTAGCTAGAGTAGGTGGGGCGCAGGAGTTAGGGAAATCTGGCTCGAGCCGATTTCGGCAAACGGGCCGAGGTTTTTGAGGTGTTTGGTGTTGCTCAAAGACTACCGAATATTGGTTGAAGCGACAGAAATGGATCATAGATTTATCTAGACCGACCTATCAAGAAAAATTAAAGGGATAGTATCACTTCCTAGATGAGTCATACCAAGCAGGTGGCTCACTGTCGGACAATACCGCAATGAAGATCCGACTTGAGACTATTTCAGGCTACTTATCGTAAAAAGTACGCTGGAGCTAACTACATTAATGAGCAACGAAAGCATTTCGAGGTTAGTTCAGGGAGTAAACCGTGTCGAGTACGAGGCGTAGTTTCGAGGTCGAGTCAGTATGCCCGGTATGGTGGCTACCGAACATGAGAGGTGCTCATTTCGAGGATGGCCTGAGATGAATTAAGGTTGTTGATTGCGCCAGCAGGAGCGTGAATTTACTGCTCGTTGAAAAGGCGAAGGTAGCCGAGGGTATTAAAGAGTCGTGAGGCAAGGCATGGATAGGAACCGGCATAAGAGGAGTTTTGGATCTTCCGGGTCGCCAGTAATCCGCAGAAAAGGGCTAGACCGAGGGCCAAATCACGGTAGGTTTGTTGTCGCTAGCCAAGGACCGCCAGAATGTAACAAGTATGGGAAAGCTCATTGGGGAGGATGTTGGACTGGTGGTAGAGGTCTGCTTTGAGTGTAGCTCACTGACCATCGTGTGAGGGACTGTCTCGCAAGTTGGCTAGGATTCACCCGAGAGTTAGGGTCAGATCAAGACAGAATAACTGACCACCACCGCAGAGGGGCCGAGGTAATGGCGTAGGAGGTAATGGTTCTGTCGGGGCCGTGGAGCACCGGGCAGAGGTGCTAGTAATGCTGAGGCCAGACAGCCAGGGCTAGTGTATGCGACGAGGCGCCGAGAGGAGGGCGACGACCGGACGTCATAACCAAAGACGCTTTTTAATCTTTGGTTCTCCATTTATCGCTTTGATTGATGTGGGTTCAACACATTCATATGTTGCAAGTAGCATAGTGAAGACCATGGATTTAGACTCGAGATATCTTCTAGGCGATGACCGTAATAAGCCCTCTAGGTCACTCGCAGCTTGTAGATAAGTCAGATAGAGACGCACTCTAGAACCCAAGGGTAGTGTTCGTGGTCGATCCGATGGAACTACCGCTTGGGGAGTTCGATCCGATTCTGGATGGACCGGCCGTTAAGTACCAGCGGTTGATTCCACCAAGAAAGCGCATGGTTTCGAAAATGCCTAAGGGTGATGTGGTAATTCGACGGAATAGGAGAAATTATTTGTCCAATGTGGTATCCGCTCAAAGCCAGAAGATGGTCGAAGGGTCGAAGCATATGTGGTACATGTGTATGCCTTGAGGCTAAAGAGTCTCATCGTGGAGACGGTTCGGACAAAGCTTAGGGAATTTGTTGATGTGTTTCGAGGAGCTCCGAGTTTGCCACCAGATCGTGAGGTAGAGTTCGGATAGATCTCATATTCAAATCGCGCCAAGATTCATTGTCTCGCATGTGATGGCGCCTTAAAGAGTTAGTGGAGCTTAAGGCTCAGATCCAGAATTGTTGGACCGAGGTTTTATCAGCCAAGTGTTTCGCCTGGGAGCGCCTTTGATTTTGTCAAGAAGAAAGACGGATTATGTGGATGTGTATAGATCACCGCTAATCGAATAAGTTGACGATCAAAAACAAGTATTCACGCTTTGATAGATGACTTGTTTGATCAAACCAAGGGTGCGCCGCTTTTCTCAAAGATCGATTTAAGGTCCGGTACCACCAGCTAAAGGTGAAGGAAGCGGATATCCGCAAGATAGCATTTCAGACTCGGTATGGGCACTTTGAGTTCTTAGTTATGCCGCTTGTTGACTAACGCGCGGCCTTCATGGATATGATGAATAGGTGTTTCAAAAAGATTTGGACCAACAGAGTGGTTTTTATCGACGACATCTTGGTATATTCAAGGACCGAGGAGGAACATGATGCGATTTATGTGGTATTGCGATTCTCGAGGGAGAAACAAATTTTATGCTAAGTTTAGTAAATACGAAGTTCGCTAAGGGAGGTGACGTTTGGGTCATGTAGTATCTACCGAGGGATTAGAGGGATCCTCAAAGATTGAGGAGGTTTTGGATTGAAGCCTTTAGGTCAAGAGTCGAGATTCGAGTTTTCCGGTTTGGTGATACTACCAAGATTTGTAGAGGGTTTTCGCTGATCGCAATACCGATGACTAAATTATTAAGAAAAGGGGTTCCGCTCATTTGGACCGAGAAGCAGCAGGAGAGCTTCGATAAGTTGAAGAAGATTTTGATGTAAGCTCCTGCCTCGATTTAACCCGAGGTCGGTAAGGAATTCACAAAGAATCGCGATGCATCACATATGTGTTTGGGTTGTGATGCAAGAAGGGAAGGTTGTGGCTTACGATCTCTAAAATGAGGCCACATGAGGTAAATTATCCAACGACGATCCGGAGTTAGCTACTGTAGTCTTTGCCTTGAAGATTTAGAGGCATTACTTGTACGGAGAGAAATTGATAGTCTACACGGATCACAAGAGTCTGAAGTACCTTCCGACTCGTAAAGACTTTAACCGAGACAACACAGATGGATTGAGTTGTCGAAAGACTATGATTGCTCAATTGAGTATCATCCGCAAGGCTAACTTTATGGCGACGCGCTGGAGCCGTAAGGTTGTTTTTGATCTAAGAGCGATGTTTGCCCACTTGAGTTTGTATGACGACGGAGTATTCTCGCAGAGCTGTAGGTTGCTCTACTTGGGTTGAGCAGATCGAGAAAATAGTTTATGGATGAGGTTTTGAGCGCAGAGGACACAAGTGCGTAATGATGGTTTGAGGGTTACAGCTTGTCCGGTGATGGGTGTCAGGTTTTCGGGGAAAGCTTGTATGCCGAGAGACACCGAAGTTAAGGCAAAAGATTCTTCAGATGCACATAGCAGCCCCTACGCTATGTATCCTGGAGGTGGTAAGATGTATAGGGATCTCAGAGAATGCCCGTGGTCGGGTCCAAAAAGGAAGTGACAGAGTTCGTAGGGAAGTGTCTCGATATGTCGCCAGGTCAAGGCCGAGCATCGCTGTCGCTGTGGTTGCTTCACCAAGAAGATTCCACAAAGGAAGTGGGAAAGGATAACTATGGATTTCGCAAGGATTACCGCTTGCACCGAGCAAGAAGGATTCAGCTTGGTAATTGTGGATCGACTGACTAAATTAGCTCACTTTATTCCGGTGAGGGTAGATTACTCACTTCAGAGGTTAGCGAAGTCAGATGTGTCGAGATAGTGAGACCGCATGGGTGCCAAGATCGATCATCTCGGATAGGGATCCCAGATTATGTCAAGGTTCCGGAAAGCGTTGTATCGTGCTCTGGTACGCTGTTGATTTCAAAGACGATTTCATCCGCAGACGACGGGCAAATGGAAAGGGTTATACAGATCTTGGAGGACATGTTACGAGGTTGTGTGTTGACTTCGTGGGTAGTTGGAGGAGTATCAAGTTATGAGTTCGCTTACAACAATAGTTACCAAGCAAGCATCAAGATGGCACCATATGAGGCGTTGTACCAGAGGGAAGTGTCGCCACCTACTTGTTGGACGAGTTAAGTGAATGTCGCTTGTTGGGACCAGAGTTGGTTGTCGAGACCAAGACAAGGTTACGTTGATTCGTGCTCGGTTGAAGGAAGCTTCGACCGATGTATGTTATGCCGATCTTAAGCGAGAGATATTGAATTTGCTGTGGAGATCAAGTTTTTCCAAGGTCTCACCGTGGAAGAGAGTATTAAGGTTCTAAGGAAAGGCAAGCTAAGTTCGAGGTTTATTAGCCAGATAAGGTAATCGAGACGAGTGGGAAGAGATATCACCGAGTTGCCAAGCAGAGCTAAGTCGATTCACGACGGTTCCACGCTTCGATGCTTAGGCGATATCGCCAGATCCATTGCACGTGGTGGCGTGGAAGAGATCGAGGTAAACCCAGATTTGACCATGGAGGAAGAGCCCTGATGATTTTAGATTGGGATGTGAAGGTTCTCATGAGAAAGTCTATGCCTTTGGTTAAGGTTCTTTAGCTAAATCATGGCGTGGAAGAAGCTACTTGGGAACCCGAGGATGTGATGAGACAAAGAATACCAAGAACTCTTCTCGATCGTAATTTCGAGGTCAAATTATTTTTAAGGGGCTAGAACCGTAATATCCCTGTTAGGGCTATTTTATTTCTTTTGGCTTTATTGCATGTGCATGATGTGCTATGTTGATATTCGATGTTGTTGAGGCATAGTTATAAGCTAGGAGTGAGCCTGAGTAGGTGGGAAAAATTTTAGTTTTAAGCCTTATGTGAGAGGAGTTGTTGGAGCTGGGATATATGTATATTATTTGGTGAATTGTTGCACAAGTGATGAGCTAGCAAAGTGGCAAAGCATGCGCCACTTAGACCTTGTGTGTGACGTCAGGTGCAAGGGAGGAGGTCTTGTGTTCTAGCTGCGAAAATCCCACATTTTTGTTCCATTTTGACGGCATGGAGGGGAGGAGTTGTAGGCAGTTCAAACTCTGCCTTGGACTAAGTCTTCCTATTTGAATGGTGGGTGGAGAGCAAATTGTGGAGGAGGACTTGGTCAAAGTAATTTGAATTGGTGGCTTGGGAGTGTTTGGGGGAGCTTGGCCAGATTTTGGAGAGATTTTTAGGGGGAATGAGTGGCGGTTTTGGTGTAGTAGGAGGTGTCAATTTGCCTTTGGCAAATGTGCATTTTCGTCACAAACTCTTTGGGAAGCCAATTTTCTTTTAGTCAAAAGCTAGCAAAACTTCAAGATACTTCTTCTCTTTTCTCCTTTAACCGAATGTTCAAGTAGTTTCATTGCCAAAACCAAAATTAGCATTTTGCTTTCTTCAACTTGAGCCAAACTAGCTTCTCTTACTCTCCTTTTTCGCTCATATTTTTCTTTTTCTTGGAACCGAAAACCCAAACACTTGTGTTGCTTAAATTTTGCCTTGTTTCTTCTTCTCTTTCTTCATTTGAACAAAGTCAACCTAGCATGCCCTTTCATCTCTTTCCTCTTTGAAACCTTGATAGCCTAAGTCTCCCCAAAACTTTCTTCTCCATTTCCTTTTCTTTTCATGGAGAAAACCAAGGTGCTTTCTACTTTTTTCTTTCCATTTCGATTCTCGCCAATATCAACCCATTTCTTCTCATCTATACTCTCTTTCTTTTCACACAAAGTCGAAAGTAGGAGTGTTAACGCTTCAGCTTAATCTTTCTTCTCTCCTAGTGGTGTTTTGTTGGTCTTAATATTGGTTGTTGTTTGGTGCTTGTTTTCAATCTACTGGTGGTGGTAAGTGGTTGGTCGAATGGCCATTTCTTCCCTTTTCTTGTGCTTTGCCGATTTTTAGTGTATTTTAGGGCCGATTTCGATCTCGTTAAAAGGGTTAACGCTTGGTTTGGTAATCATTTTCGATAGGCCTTTGGAGTTCAAATCGCTGTGAGAGCCTTCCTTCTCCGATAATCATTTGGTAAGTGCCGTGAGATGGTTGCTCATGGTTTATTTGTTTAGTTTCAATTAAGTATAAGGTTTCAAAGGATTAATTGTTCTCTTTTAGGGTGTAGTCGTTTAGTGGAGGAACCACTATTGGTTTGGGACTTGGTTGGAAACCGAATCAAGGGCAGGTAAGGGATCGAAGTTAAACCCTTTTTGTTTAAATGGTTATGACCGAATGGAATGATGTTAATCCATTGTTGGCCGATTGTAGGATCAGGGTTATTGAGGTGATCAAGGGACTTAGACCAGTTCTTAGGATTAAAACCTTCGCTATTTCTGTGTGTAAGCTAACACAATCGATTTCTTAGTAGTAAGTTAATGACCGTGTTGTAACAAGTGAAACAAAGTTGATGATTGTCATGATACCCGATAGGTATGTTCACGGATTCGGGTAAGTCCGTAGCATTACAAGTTCTATTGTTGATATGCCTAATAGGATGATCTATGATATATGTGCTATAAGATGCAATATTGGACATGTTGGCATGAATTACATGATTTGCATATTGTACATGAGTCAAGATGACATGTATGGGTAATATGAGAGGAGGGGAGTATGATATCCGTGTCTTTGGGACACTCGTGTCTTTGGGACACCCGAGGTTTGGCACCTCCAAGTGGTTTGGTACCACAAATGATATTTTGTGACTTTGGGTCACCAGAGGTTTGGCACTCTCCGCCTCATCCCAAAGGCTTAGCACCACGGTGGGTTGGCCCCACAGCTTGATTATACTGGATTGACGCCATGATTTGGTATCACACGATGGGTTGGCCCCATCATCGGATTTGTGGTCGTGGTCACCAAAGTGATTTGGTATCACACTTGTGTCTTTGGGACACCGAGGTTTGGCACCTCATTGCGACTCGCCCCTCGTGGTTTGACACCACCTGGGTTGGCCCCACTTATGAGATACGGATTGTCGCTAGTGATTTGGTATCACACGATGGGTTGGCCCCATCATTGGATTATTCGTGACTTCGGTCACCAAAGTGGTTTGGCACCACATTATGGATATCGTGACTTTGGGTCACCAAAGTGGTTTGGCACCACATTATGGATATCGTGACTTTGGGTCACCAAGTGGTTTGGCACCACCAAAGGTTTGGTACCACACGGGTAGAAGGTGTAATGGATGGTTAGGAATGGGTGCATTAATTGTATTGCTTTGCTATGATGTGTGTTAGCATGTTGTATTATCGGAGGGGATTTACACATCGAGTCTTGTGACTCACTCTCTCCTTTGACATTTCGTGTGACACTTAGATGCGACATGGAGCCGGATGGACTCGAGGTGCTCATGCCATGCTTAAATAAGGATTTGCTTTTACTTTTATAAAATTTGGTACTTAAGCTTATTTATTACTATTTGGTTTTATTTGGGTTTGTAAATGGCCTTTTAAAATTATGTTTTGCTATGTTTATGTTTAAAGTAGATTTATAATATGCCTTAACAAGTTAATTGGGTTAAAATTTGCTAAAACTTGGAAGGACAACGATTTCAAAACTACAAAAGCGATATTTTAAACTATACCATTGGGTATCACACTATGATTTGGGAAAAAGATGACTCAAATGTTTCTCTAACTTAAACTTGATTTTCTACTAAATCAAAATGTTCTAGTAACAATCAGAACGACTTGAATTTCTAAATGAAATAAACGTGTTTTTAACGTCATAACCAATTAAGTTTTCAAAATTTCGGAGTTATCAAACAAACCATCAGTTTCCAAACAATCATGCCCAAGATTTTTGCAAGTATGAAATTTACCAAAGGGTTTTTTTTCAAACTTTTAAACGAAACCTATCTTCACCAAAACACGATTTCTCCTCAGAATATACCGGATTCTACGTGGTGTATTGACCGGTTTGGGGTGTTACATTCTTCCCTTTCATATAGATCCCGAATGCCCCATAAATTTTATATCATGCATAACATACTTAATTCCACATTCATATATATATATATATATATATATATATATATATTTTCACATGTTATAAAATAACATATTTCATAATCCTATCGTAAGTAGGAAACGACTCGAGTACTTTTGTACCACATTAGGGTACTTAGCCATATTCACATTCTTATGTATAATCATATAGTTAATATTTGCCATATAACGATTGAAGGTTAGTATGGGTACACACCGATTTGCTTAATAGATTCCTTGAAATCAAGAACGATCTACCGATCTAGATCTTAACTCCTATATTCTACCAACCATTAAAACATATTAACAAACCTATTTGTTTAAAAACCAAATCCTAGTAGGATTTGTATTACTTACCTTGTTGTCGAATTAAAAGATTGTAAATCAAATGCTTGGAAATTGATAGTACTCCTTCCTTAAATCGGCTAGCCACTAAATTAGGTAATAATGTCGCTTTAACTTTTGAGTAAATGGAAAATAATACCAATATAACCCTAGGCCGATTGGATCTATGTACTTACCTTATAGTTTCCAAATCCCAAAGTTTCCTTGTCTTGAATATCTATCGAAATCCCTATAACTTTATGTCGATTTATTTTAATATTGAGACATAATCAAAACCTTGACCTAATATTTATATTCCTTACCTTAGATCCTTGATCCTTATATTCGTAATTGTAGAAACCCGAGAGATCCTTGTAGATTCGCCATGAACAAGAATAGGATTAGCCATTCTCTTCGACAAATAGAAAAGAAAGGAAATTGAATAGCTTAACATTACCTTGATGCCTTTAATCGATTGCTTCTTGCGTAGAGTCACAGAGATTCGGCTATGGAGTTTTAATCGAGATCAAAAGAAAAGGGTTTTGGCTCGACAATAGCAAAGGAGAGGAGAAGAAAAGATGGAGTTTTGCTTAGGAAAATTTTCAGAGAGAAATAGGAATAGGTAATTTTCGCACACTTAGGAAAAAGATGAGAGAATAGCCTAACTCTCCTCCTTTAGTTGAAATTATCAATAGGAGAGTCCCTTACTTGGCTACTACTCCTCATAAGTGATAGTATTGTCTCTTTTATTTAAAATAAAAGTGTTTAATCCATCACTTATCTCCTCAATTATCTTATTAAAAGAAAATCCTTATTTATCACTTATTAATCATATATTTATGGAATTAAAACACCTCCTTTCTAGAAGGCTTGTGTCGTCCACCCTCTTGCTTATGGAAGCAAAATAAAACCTTCATTATTTGCTTTCCAAGTGACTCTAACTCGTGCCCATTTCTCTTGCATATGGCGCCATTTCTCTAAGCCCTAAGTGACATCTTCAGCCACTTTTCCAAGCCTGCTTGTGTGTCAAAATTCTCCAACTTTTTCTTTTAAGGCCCTATTGCCCTTATTTCCTATTTTAAACTTTAAAATTTGACATTTTCGCATCATTTCTAAGTTTCCTAAAATTTTGATCGGCTCAGAACTTGCCATTTTTCTTACATTTCCAAGTATCCAAAATGTTCAAGTTTCCAAAATGTTAAGGTTTCCAAATGTTCAAGTTTCCAAAATGTTCGTGTTTCCAAAATGTTCAAGTTTCCAAAATGTTCAAAGTTTCCATTTTCATTTCCATTTCCATTTCCATTTCTAGGTTTCCAAAAGTATCAAAAATTTATTCTTAGTGCTTAAACTTGTCATTTCATACAATTAAACTGAAAATGCATAGGCCCTTTTCAGGATGTTACAAAAAAGGTAAAAAAAACTTAAGGAAAATAATCTTTTGAAAAAGGCATCAAGGGAGGACATAAGGCTTGAATCATGGGAGATGTTTTGGAAACTATTGAATGGCCAACTATGTCTATGAACATGGACGGTTTTTGGACTAGGGGGTGGCCCAATTTTTGTGGTAGACTTTGGTAAGGATGTGTAGTTAGTGTGTAATCCCATTTGGTCATTTTGGTGTTTCTTTTCACAAAACTTTCTTCTCATTTTTCTCTCCATAACCGAATGCAAATGGTGCATTGTGAGCATTCTTGTTTTCTTCTTTTGGTCATTGTTTTTGACCATTTGGTCTCAATTTTTGCCTAATCTCTCATGCTCTTCCTCTCTAGTGCCGAAATCACCATAACACAAAGACCATTTTTTTTCTTTTCTTTTCTTTCTTTTCTACTCTTTGGCCGAATGCTCTCTTGTCCCAAATCCCTCCCTTTGTTTCTTATTCATCCTTGAAAACACGAAACACATTTTCTCTCTTCTACTTTTCTCTATGGCCGAATGTTGCTAGCATCTTATCCATCAAAATTGTTTTCTTAGCTGAACCTTCTCCTCACATATTTCTTTTCTCTTGACAATCATTCTTTCAACTTTCATTTCAACCAAGTGGTAAGAACCCTTTTCATTTCTTTATTTTCCTCTTCATTGCCTTTGGTCGAATATACATATTGTTTAAGAAAGTCTTTTGACTGAAAAATAGCATTCCTTATTCTTCTTTAAACAATCCTATTCATCTTAATAGTGTTTTAGAGAAGGTCAACTCTGAGTATTCAGAATCATAGTGACTCGCTAGAAATCGAATTGAAGTGTTAAGGTAAGGATTTCTATCATGGATTTTCAAATTATTTCGTTATTTTGTCGAAGGTGAATTATTAATCGATTCTATCTTAGGGACATTAACGCTCGATTATCATCCCGCGAGTGCAAAGATATTTTTGTGGTAAGCTAATTTTGTCTTAAGACATTTAGTGTTAATCTTTAGATTTAATAAGTTGGACTAATAACCTTTTGTCAATGGAGGCAAACAAGATAGGTTTGAAAAGAGCGGTGAATAGTGTTCGGAAGAGGGGTGGTTCCACTATCCCTCTAAATTCAAACGAAGGTCGTTTCAAAGAATCCAAGATTTTCCACCGGTTGTGGACCTCATCCAAATTTTAAATCAATTATTAGAAGTCATTCATACTCCCGAACCTTTGTTTGTTCGTGAATATTCAACTGCAACTAATCATCAATCGGGAGAAACCACAAATAGAAGTTGTTCAAAATTTCGAGGGTAAAAGTTTAGAACGCTTATTTTTAAGAATAGTTTTGCAAATAAGTATTAGTGTTCTAATCCATCGTGATGCATGTTTAGATATCGACGAGCGGGAAAGTATAGTTCTCACCGTAATCAGGTGTGTAACTTCACACTTATCTCATGGGTTATACTATGCCGTAAGAATTAGAATAAAACTTGAAAAGTCAGAAAAATTGGAAAATACGGTTTATTAGCACTTTTTGGTGTGAAAGCATGGAAACAGTATTAAAGTTGTGAAAAATTATATATTTGTCCTTAATGGGCTATATTGTTAAAAAGTGATATTTTGGGCCATATGATTTATTTTGATAAATTGGCCAAATGAGAATATTGTGAAAAGGGCCTCATGTGTTAAATGGGCCAAGGTTTGCTAGATCGTTAAATGGGCCAAAATTGCTATTTTGACTAATGGGCCAAATTGATAACTTGTAATATGGGCTTTTTGTTGAAATTTACGTTATGAATATATTGTCATGCATTATCTATATATATACATGACTGCATGGGTTGGGATAATTGACGAAGAGAAGAATGGCCTGCCAAAAATCTAGTTCGATGACTGTCACAATGGCTCTGCTGTCAAAAATCTAGTTCTATGACTCTCATCACAAAGGGCTCGCTGCAAAAATCTAGTTCAAGGGTCGTGCCACAAATATTATAATTGGCTTAATGCTCGCTATTGGTGTGTTGGCGGGTGGTTGACTTGATCCCCAGTGTGTGTTGGTTGGTACGGTGGTGTGTATGATGGAAATTAGGCTTGGTTGGGAATTGCATATCATATGCATACTTTTTTTTATTGTACATTTGTAAATTGGCTCAAGCCCAGCTAATTGCTTAAATGGTTTTGACCCAGTGAACACGGTAAGTGGGTTACACATTGAGTTCTAAGTAACTCACCCCATTTTTCTTACCCTTCTCAGGTAATAATAATTGATTGAGGCTTGGTGTAACACCCCACATCCGGCCCAAACACTACAATCGGATCTGGTATGTCACCAAGAAAAATTTTATCGAAACATGTCATATTTTCGTAAAAGTCCAAATATGTTTTATATAGAATATGCTTAAGTAAAGTAAAATCCAAACTTACATGCCTTTTTAATTAAAATAAAAAGCTTAAACGACTTAAAGTAATAGAAGCCCATAATAAAACATAATAGCCCATGGCCTTATTACTACGAGGTTTGAAGTCCATTAATTAAAAATATAAAATAAAACTTGAGTCTCTTTTGCCAATCTACATATTCTTCTACATGGCCACCTTACGCTCCTCTCCACTCTATCTCAATCACTAGGTATCACCAAATGTTAATTAAAGGGTGAGTCATGAGACTCAAAGGTGCAACCTTCATGCACCACTAGAGTTTGGGCCTTAAGCCCATTAAACAAAATAAATAAAGGTAATAATCATAATAAAATTAATAGCAATTAATATGCAAGGCCCAACCTGCTTTCCTAGGTTTCCATCCACTACACACCCCGCACCAATCGCTCACACCATTGGGGATTTCTACAATCGACCCACACCACTACACACGATGATGGCAATATGTCGCTTCATTCACATATGATGGCCAAGCACTTATAACATATAATGGCCAAGCTCAGATAACATTTAATGGTCAAGCTCAGATAACAATTCACAGATTAGCCACTACACATGTAACGTATAACTTCCTCCTTTCATCAACCCAACCCATGCAATCACATACAAGCATTTTACTTATAACATTTAAACAGATGACTAGCCGGGAAAGAGTCAGAGGTAAGAGGGATTTTAAGTACACAAGTTCTTCTAAATGGTTTCAGAAGAGGCCACGGAATGACTAGCCAGCTCAAGCTAGAGCACTTGTGACTACCAATCAGAGTCGAGAATGTAACACCCGTAACCCTTATCCGTCACCAGATTTGGGTTATGAGGTATTACCTAACAACATGCACTTAAAAATAGGCATTCCGATCAGACATTCATTACTTCCATGTTTCAAATGAAATAGATTAATACACTTATCTTATTCAAAATTTCGAACCTTAATACTCCTGAGTTCAAATCAAACACATGTCAATAATTATAAATGTTACAATCTTATAACACTTCATAATATATATATATCAAATATATAAATACATTGCATGCACAAGACATACTATTTTCTATTTTGAATATTCACCTATCAAAGATCCAAATTTATGTTCGCATATAACAAAACCAACTTCACAAAATTTCCTCTTTATAATAATAAATTAATCACATATGTAATTATGATAACTTATACATGTTTGAATCTATTATTGTAACTTATACAAACATATATGTATGGTACGATATTTTCCATAAATTCAAAAGTCAAATCTTAAACATTTAAAACATGTATAACATCTCTTTAAATGCCCAAGTCCATAATTACTTCAATGAAATTCCATTTACAAAGACACCACACCTATCATATACATAAATCAACTCATTCACCACCTTGCTTACGAGACATAGCAACCAAATGTTAACTATAATTAAACCATAGCTGAATTGATAAAACAAACACTCTTAACACTTGATTTAAGAACTCATAATAACCACGCCAAATTTTAATGATCCAATTCAAATCATTTTCGTATGACTAATATACATAAACATACATTCGAAAGATATATATACATATATCAAGGCTAATCCCATTCTTAATAAATTCCTACCAATGTCCATTTCCAACAGTTAACAAAATTTACACCTAATGACCTCACGGCAATCATTCATGCACAAACATACCTATTCAAAGATGAAATATATATATATATATATATCATCCTCATTCATTTTCCAAACAAAACATACACGCATATCACATCAAGGATAGATTTATACCATCGAACATTAACATTAAGAACTAGCCACTTTCGCATGGCTTTTATACATTATCATAATATCATTCAAAACTTAGCTAGCCTATACATGCCTTTGATTCAAAAACCAAGTATATATATGTACCAAAAGGGATTGATAGTGTGGTTGATTCCTCTGACGATCCTTAGAGTCCGTAGCTTGAACGAAATCTATAAAACAGAGGAAACATGTCATACAAGTAAGCTCACTAGCTTAGTAAGTCTTAAGCAACAAGATTAGAACCTATGGTTATTCATATAATTATGAATTCATAACTAATATTGAAACGTTCTTATAAAAGCTTACAGACATTAATATAGTCCCTCAATGCTGAATATATATATTTCACCCATATCACCTTTAATACGCAACTCATCGAATCCATGCAAAGTTTTAACACAATTTCTACCTCTATTTGAATTGACTTCAAATGCCATGTACATAACAACCACATAATTTCCATCGATTAACTATGCAAACATACTCATAATCCTCACATATTACACTTAACTGAATGGTCAATCTCAATAATACAACCAAGATTATATACCAATATATATATAAAACACTTTGTTAATTAGATCATATATACATATCATAATCATGCAAAATGTTTTCCTTATACAATATTTTACCAACACCAAGTAGTGGTAGAACAACTTACCTCATTTCTCACAACTATAAAACTTACACGCACTCGGACATTTAGTTTCTTTAAGTAAATAATTTCCACCTTGTCGATGGTCTACTAATTCTTTCATTTAATATAAATCATCGGCATTAAGCTCGCTAGGCACGAAGCTCGAATATATCACCCAAGACTAAGCTTGCTAGGCACGAAGTCCGAATATTTCACCCAAGACTAAGCTCGCTAGGCATGAAGCCCGAATATATCATCGACACTAAGCTCGCTAGGCACGAAGATCGAATATATCACCAAGACTAAGCCGCTAGGCACGAAGCCCGAATATGTCACCCAGACTAAGCTCGCTAGGCATAAAGCCCGATATACAACACCAAGACAAAGCCCGATATATTTATCAACTCAATTCATCGATTCACATTTCTCAACACATACATTACTATCCAATCGTATTCACACAATCAATTCATCGTCATGTCAAGTATACTAATTCACCTTGTATTCAAAAACATATATTCATTCCAAAGTTAAACATTCACATTCGGCTATCTCATACCATTTACCCAAATTAATCACATAATTTGATTTCATACATTTTAATTATCAACTTAACGAACTTTAACTTAAGAACTTACCTCGACTGTCGACTGATCACGTAGGCCGGCTATTCGATAATTTTCGTCTTTCCCCGATCCAACTCGTTTTTCTTTGTTCTTGATCTTCAATTTGAGCTTCTAAATGTCGAAATTTCAAAGAAACAAACCCTTTCGCTTTCATTAACATTCACCAAGGAGAAAGCAAAAAGATGATGGCTTATTTTGTGATATTTTAGTATATATTAACTTATTAAACTAATTACTAATATAACCTTTTAATAATAATAAAACTAACTTATAAAATAAGGGTAATTTAGTCCTATGCCGTCCACTATCTTGAATAATGGGCTAATTACCCTTTTAGGACTTCCATTTATAAAGCCACAATCAATTTGGTATATTTCACTATAGTTTGCAACTTTTACCTGTTACGCGATTAAGTCCTTTTTCTAAATTAAACACACAAATGATAAAATTTTTCTACGAGACTTTCACACACATTAATTCACATATAATAAACACAAAATAAAATATTAAAATATTCTCAAACTCGGATTCGTGGTCTTGAAACCACCATTCCGATTAGGGTCAAATTCGGTCTGTTACAACTCTCCCCCTTAAGGATTTTTGTCCGCAAAAATCTTACCGTTAAACAACGTTGGATATTGTTGCCTCATTGAATCCTCAGGCTCCCACGTAGCCTCTTCAACTCCATGCCGATTCCATAGTACTTTAACTAATGGAATTCTTTTGGTTCTTAACTCTTTCATTACTTGAGCTAAAATATGGATCGGTTCTTCCTCATACGTCATATCGGGATGGATTTCAATCTCGATGGAGCAATCACATGTGACGGATCCGATCCAGATTCACGAAGCATCAAACGTGAAATACATCATGTATCTTTTCTAATTCGAGGGCAACTTCAATCTATAAGCAACAGCCCCATACGCTCGATGATTTTATATGGTCCGATAAATCTTTGACTCGCTTGTCTTCTTCCGACCAAAACGAAGTACTTTCTTCCACGGAGATACTTTCAAGAATACCCGATCTCCTACTTGAAATGCTATATCTTTACATTTTAAATCAAGATAAGACTTTTGACGATCCGATGCGACTTTCAAACTATCTTTGATTACGACCACTTTCTGCTCACCTCTTTAATCAAATCAACCCTCAGATCTTATTCTCACCGAGCTCGGTCCAAGACAAAGGTATACGACACTTGCGGCCATATAGAGCTTCATAGGGTGCCATTTTGATACTTGATTGAAAACTGTTATTATAGGCAAATTCAATCAAAGGTAAGTACTTTTCCCACGTACCTTCAAACTCGAGAACGCAACATCTCAACATGTCCTCAAGTGTTTGAATGGTTCGCTCAGATTGACCGTCTGTCTGCGGGTGAAAGGCGGTGCTAAAATGAAGTTTAGTACCTAAAGCATCCTGTAACTTCTTCCACAATCGCTATGTGAATCTCTAGTCTCATTCGAGATAATAGAACTAAGCACACCATGTAATCTCATGATTTGAAATATATACAACTCGGCAAGTTTATCAAGTGAAAATCCATACGAACCCGCATAAAATGAGTGATTTGGTCACTATCTACTATAACCCTGCATCGCATCTTTCTTGCTCGGTGTCATAGGAAAACCAGATACAAAATCCATAGTGATTCTATCCCATTTCCATTCGTAAATCATGATCGATTGAAGTAACCTGTAAGGCACTTAATGCTCGGCTTTTACTTGTCGATGATTAAGCACTTTGAAACAAATTCAGATATATCACGCTTCATGCCAGGCCACCAATAGAATCGTTTCAAATCATTATACATTTTCGTGCTACCCGGATGTATCGATAATCGACTATCATGAGCCTCGCTCAAAATTATCTAAATCAAGTCCACATTCTTCTAATACATATTCGCCTTTGAAATTCAAACAATCATTGGCATCAATTTGAAACTCGACTATGCATTATTTTCACATTGAACTCGTCTAGCAACCAAGTCTTTGTCAATTCTTTGCGCATCACAAATTTGTTGAATGAACATCGGTCTTGCTTTTAACTCGGCTATGATCGAACCATCACCAGACATAACCATCTGTACGTTTATCGCACGAAGAGCAAATAATGATTTTTGACTTAACGCATCTGCAACAACATTGGCTTTTCCCAGATGGTAGTCAATCACCAACTCATAGTCTTTCAACAATTCTAACCATCTGCGTTGTCTCAAGTTCAGATCTTTCTAAGTCATCAAATACTTTAGACTTTTATGATCCGAATAAACGTGACATTTCTCGCTGAATAAATAATGACGCCAAATTTTCAATGTGAAAACAATGGCTGCTAATTCCAGATTGTGAGTCGGATAATTTCTTTCGTGCGACTTCAATTGTCTCGAAGCGTAGGCTATAACTTTGCCTTCCTGCATCAAAATGCAACCCAATCCATTCAAAGAAGCATCACTAAAAACGACAAATTCTTTACCCGATTCAGGCTGAGTTAACACTGGAGCTTCGGTCAAAAGAGCTTTCAGCTGTTTGAAACTTTTCTAACACTTTTCCGACCACTCAAACTTGACATCTTTCTATAGTAGCCTTGTCAAAGGTGTAGCTATCACAGAAAAACCTTTTACAAACCGTCTGTAGTATCCCGCAAGGCCTAGAAAGCTTCGAATCTCAGAAACATTCTTTGGTGGTTTCCAATCGAGTGTAGCTGCTATTTTGTTTGAATCCACCCGAATACCTGATGCTGAAACAACATGACCCAATAAGTCGACTTCATTCATCCGAACTCACACTTACTAAACTTTGCATACAACTATTGATCTCGCAAAGTTTGTAGCACTAATCTCAAATGCTCTAAGCATGCTCAATTTCATCTTTGGAGTAGATTAGTATATCATCAATAAACACTACTACAAATCGATCCAAAACTGCCTAAAGACCCGATTCATTAGATCCATAAAATAGTAGTGCATTAGTGAGTCCAAAAGGCATAACCGAAACTCAAAATGTCCGCACTCGTCCGTAATGCGTCTTTGGCACATCTCGATCTCCGACTCAAGAATCGATAATAACCCGATCTCAAATCTATCTTCAAAATATCAAGCCCCTTTCAACCGATCAAACAAATCATCAATCCGAGGTAGCGGTACTTATTCTTTATAGTTACCTTATTCAGCTTGCCGATAATCAATACACATTCGCATCGCTCCATCTTTCTTCTTCACAAAAGAACTAGTGCACCCCAAGGAGAGAAACTCGATCGTGCAAAACCCCTATCTGTTAACTCTTGCAATCGTGCTTTCAACTCTTTTAACTCAATAGGTGCCATCTAATACGGTTATCGAGATTGAGTCGCTTCCGTGCTAATTCAATGCCGAACTCAATCTCTCGCATCGGTGGTAAACCGGTAGTTCTTCAGAAACACATCCGGTATTCACACACAACCCAGATGATTCAATATGCTTTTCGACATTTTATTATCCAATACATAGGCCAAATAAGCTTCGCACCTTTTCTCACATCTTTCGCTAATATCGAGGATATTATCGAGGAAACCCACTTAAATCACTGGATTCAATTCTGATGATCTCACCATTCTGACATCTCAAATCAATAAGCTTTCTTTTGCAATTCACCACTGCATCATGTGAAGTTAACTAGTCCATTCCCAAAATCATATCGAACTCATCAAAGGGCAACAACACTAAATCGACTGGGAAGCAAGAATCCCAAATCATCAACGGGCAACCTCTACACACTTTATTAACAAGTACATATCTACCCAAAGGGTTGGACACACGAATCACAAACTCAAGAGACTCAATCGGCGAGTCTTACCGAATACTAGAGTTTCACACATATGAATGAGTCAAACCAGATCAATCAATGCAATCACAGAGTATCATAAAGGGTGAAGGTACCGGTAATGACATCGGGGGAGAAAGCATCCTCTCTGGCTCGTGTTGCATAAGCTCTAGCTGGAGCTCTAGCCTCTGATCGTATTGCGGTGTCCTTCGTCCCTTTCTAACTACCACCTACATTGCCTGAATGTCTGAGTGGTCTACCCCATGCTGGCACACTGCTCGGTCTAGTGTTCTGAGTTGCATTTTGCTCGGCTAACATTAGGCACTCTCGAATAAAATGATCCGATGATCTACATTTAAAGCAGACCGATCACGAACTCTACAACTCCTGTGATGCCATTTCCCACAATGTTTACACTCGCCCGGCTCGTGGAACATTACCGACACTAGCTATCGACGTGGCTCGGATCTCACCGGAGGTCGATCACGCCTAGGCAAGTCCGGTGGCTTTATGTCGACTGGGATCATCTCTGAACTTCTTATGCATAGAATGGAAAATTTTACTCGATAATCTTTTTCGAGTGTCTCTAGCTTCTACTTCAGCTTTTCTTTTCTCCTTTCCGAGCTCTTCGGCTTTACAAGCTCGCTCGACTAATGTCACAAACTCTTTGATTTCAAGAATGCCAACAAGTAACTTTATGTCTTCATTCAGGTCGTCTTCAAATCTTTTACACATAATGGCTTCGGTAGATATACACTCCCGAGCGTAACGGCTCAATCTGACAAACTTCCGCTCATATTCCGTCATAGTCATGCGACCCTATTTTAATTCCAAAATTCCTTCCGTTTCTGATCGATGAATCTCGATCGATATATTTCTTACTAACTCAATTTGGAAGAAGTCCCAAGTTACTTTTTTCTTTCGAACTACGGATACCAAGTGTTCCACCGGTGATAGGCAAAGGTCCCAAAGTAGAGATATAGCACACTTTAGGCATTCATCTTGAGTACAAGATAACTCATCGAGTACCCGAATAGTGTTATCAAGCCACATCTCGACTCGCTCTGCGTCATCATCATCATTGGCCTTGAATTCCTCGGCCCCATATTTTCTGATTTTATCAACGGAGGCTCGCTAGATCTCATCGGATCTATCATCTGGTCTTCAAGGTACGGAGTTAGATTATTCGGGGTGGAGGTTGTTGTACACCAGATTAGTCTCGAATAAACCTGGGTAAACCATTCGCTCATCATCCGATAGAAGGCTTGTTTAGCCTCCCCTCATGGCTACCCAAACCGGTCGAGAGTCTAATGGCACCGATCCACGGCGAGACCAGCGCAACGCTCTCCATATCATCAGCTACGACTCTATCGGGATCGGAATCCATTTACTATATAAAATACAATTGAAATTGTCAGAAGTCACCATACTATCATATATACAATTCAAAGGCATGTATAGCTAGACTCTTACGCACTACGGTAGTCCTAGAATCGACTAAACCGTAGCTCTGATACCAATAAAATGTAACACCCTTAACTCGTATCCGTCACCAGATTTGGGTTATGAGGTATTACCTAATAACATGCACTTAAAAATAGGCATTCCAATCAGACATTCATTACTTCCATGTTTCAAATGAAATTCATTAATACACTTATCTTATTCAAAATTTCGAACCTTAATACTCCCGAGTTCAAATCAAACACATGTCAATAATTATAAATGTTACAATCTTATAACACTTCATAATATATATATCAAATATATAAATACATTGCATGATAAGACATACTATTTTTATTTCGAATATTCACCTATCAAAGATCCAAATCTATGTTCGCATATAACAAAACCAACTTCACAAAATTTCCTCTTTATAATAATAGATTAATCACATATGTAATTATGATAACTTATACATGTTCGAATCTATTATTGTAACTTATACAAACATATATGTATGGTACACATATTTTCCATAAATTCAAAAGTCAAATCTTAAACATTTAAAACATGTATAACATCTCTTTAAATGCCCAAGTCCATAATTACTTCAATGAAATTCCATTTACAAAGACACCACACCTATCATATACATAAATCAACTCGCTCACCACCTTGCTTACGAGACATAGCAACCAAATGTTAACTATAATTAAACCATAGTGAATTGATAAAACAAACACTCTTAACACTTGATTTAAGAACTCATAATAACCACGCTAAATTTTAATGATCCAATTCAAATCATTTTCGTATGACTAATATACATAAACATACATTCAAAGATATATATACATATATCAAGGCTAATCCCATTCTTAATAAATTCCTACCTATGTCCATTTCCAACAGCTAACAAAATTTACACCTAATGACCTCACGGCAATCATTCATGCACAAACATACCTATGCAAAGATGAAACATATATATATCATCCTCATTCATTTTCCAAACAAAACATACACGATATCACATCAAGGATAGATTTATACCATCGAACATTAACATTAAGAACTAGCCACTTTCGCATGGCTTTTATACATTATCATAATATCATTCAAAACTTAGCTAGCCTATACATGCCTTTGATTCAAAAACCAAGTATATATATGTACCAAAAGGGATTGATAGTGTGGTTGATTCCTCCGACGATCCTTAGAGCCCGTAGCTTGAGGGAAATCTATAAAACAGAGGAAACATGTCACACAAGTAAGCCCACTAGCTTAGTAAGTCTTAAGCAACAAGATTAGAACCTATGGTTATTCATATAATTATGAATTCATAACTAATATTGAAACGTTCTTATAAAAGCTACGTACATTAATATAGTCCTCAACGCAGAATATATATATTTCACCCATATCACCTTTACTACGCAACTCATCGAATCCATGCAAAGTTTTAACACAATTTCTACCTCTATTTGAATTGACTTCAAATGCCATGTACATAACAACCACATAATTTCCATCGATTAACTATGCAAACATACTCGTAATCCTCACATATTACACTTAACCGAATGGCCAAATCTCAATAATACAACCAAGATTATATACCAATATATATATAAAACACTTTGTTAATTAGATCATATACACATATCATAATCATGCAAAATGTTTTCCTTATACAATATTTTACCAACACCAAATAGTGGTAGAACAACTTACCTCATTTCTCACAACTATAAAACTTACACGCACTCTAGACATTTAGTTTCTTTAAGTAAATAATTTCCACCTTGTCGATGGTCTACTTAATTCTTTGATTTAATATAAATCACCAAGATTAAGCCCGCTAGGCACGAAGCTCGAATATATCACAAAGACTAAGCCCGCTAGGCACGAAACCCAAATATATCACCACTAAGCTCTGCTAAGCACAAAGCCCTAATATATCATCGGCACTAAGGCACGGCAGCTCGAATATATCATCTAAGACTAAGTTCGCTAGGCACGAAGTCTTAATATGTCACCGACACTAAGCCTCGTAGGCATAAAACCCGATTAAAAAACCCCGCACAAAGCCTGATATATTTATCAACTCAATTCATCAATTCACATTTCTCAACACATACATTACTATCCAATCGTATTCACACAATCAATTCATCTGTCATGTCAAGTATACTAATTCACCTTGTATTCAAAAACATATATCCATTCCAAAGTTAAACATTCACATTCGGTTATCTCATACTATTTACCCAAATTAATCACATAATTTGATTTCATACATTTTTAATTATCAACTTAACGAACTTTAACTTAAGAACTTACCTCGATCGTCGATCGATCACGAGGTAGGCTTATTCGATAATTTTCATCTTTCCCCGATCCAACTCCGTTTTTCTTTGTTCTTGATCTTCAATTTGAGCTTCTAAATGCCGAAATTTCAAAGAAACAAACCCTTTCTGCTTTCATTAGCATTCGGCCAAGGAGAAAGCAAAAAAGATGATGGCTTATTTTGTGATATTTTAGTATATATTAACTTATTAAACTAATTACTAATATAACCTTTTAATAATAATAAAACTAACTTATAAAATAAGGGTAATTTAGTCCTATGCCGTCCACTATCTTGAATAATGGGCTAATTACCCTTTTAGGACTTCCATTTATAAAGCCACAATCAATTTGGTATATTTCAATATGGTTTGCAACTTTTACCTTTTACGCGATTAAGTCCTTTTTCTAAATTAAACACACAAACGATAAAATTTTTCTACGAGACTTTCACACACATTAATTCACATATAATAAACACAAAATAAAATTGAAACACCCCAAACCCGGCCCAAAAGCCTAACCGGATTTGATATGTTCCTCGAGTAAAACTTTGATGAAATCTCGTATTGTTTATTAAGAAAATATGATAGTTTTGTATAAAACAGATTAATTTAATGATCGTGTTGAAATCGTATTGTTAAATAAATTTGTATCTTCTTAAAACGTTATTTTAAGAGAAAATTATAAATTAAAAGAAAACCAAATTTAATGAAAAACTTATTAGTATTGTAAAACCATAAAAGTTTAGATGTCAAAACAGTTTAAGTTATTTTTCAAAAAATCATTGAGTTATTTAGTAAATATTGTTCGTGGCAGATAAAAATCCAAAACGAAAAATTAAAATAGTTCATAGTGGCCTTATTACAAAATAACCAAACCCATAATAAATCCTAAGTAATAAAAATAAACTTAATAGGTATTATTGCAAGAAACTCCAAAATACTTTGTTGAGCTTTGGCCACCACGTAGTCCTCGCTAACCCGATCCATCGTGCTAAGAGTCACCTGAAAAATATCCCATAAAAGGGTGAGTCATAGACTCAATGTGTAACAAAAACACTAAAAGCCCAATTGATCATGGCCTTTAAGCCCATTTAATAACACATATAGCCATAAGCCCATTTAAGTCATATTTAGCCATAAGCCCATTTTTATAGCAAATCAAATAAAATCATTTAGAAATCACATGGATATATATATAATGAAATGCAAACCCGAGCCCACCTAAATATCCATCCGCTACACACCACCGCATTCTACCAATCACACCGTGGGATTACTAAATCGACCTTCCATCCGTTATACACCATCGAAGGCGCTTGTTGCAGTCAACATGCACATCGCCCTTATAATTTTGTGGCATGGCCACCAGATAATTGTGACCGAAGTCACCGGATTCAAAATATGTGACCGAAGTCACCAGATTCACATATGTGACCGAAGTCACCGGATTCAAAATATGTGACCAAAGTCACCAGATAATGTGGTAAAACCACCGGAACACTTCCCCTTTATCAATAACACCCATATGCCCATGCACATACATATTATTCAGTTTTCATGCCATTTACCCCAAAATAATAGTAGAGTCATACTTATTTCATATTTATGCATATGGCAATATTAACAAAATATTGGGGTTAAACATACCTGAATATCGTATACCACTGAATGGTACCCGCAACCATTATCAAACATATTTTCATACAAATCACATTTATTATAGATCTATGAGAATTTAGTATAATGTTGCACACCTTATAATAGTGAGAACGATACCTTCCCGCTCGTCGACACCTAATTAATTATCACACTTGATTAGAACACACTAATACTTATAATCTACACTATTGATGAAAGATCTAATTCCTTACCCTCGGAATCTCAGACAATCGTTATATGTGGTTTCTATCCGATAGATGGATCAAAACCCGATGACAACCCACGAACGAAAAGTGGTTCGGGCGTACGCACGACTTCAAATAAACGATCTTCATTAGCAGAGGGTCCACAACCCGGTGGAAAATCTCGGATCCCCGATACAGCCCTTCGTTTGAAGTTTGAGGGTATAACAGAGCCTCCCCTCTTCCAAACACTCCTTACCTCTCTTTTTGAACCTATCTTGTTAGTCCCAAAATCTTACGATTACGAAAAATATCCGATCGATTGAGTCCCCTAAAATGAAATCGATTAGTAATCTATCTAAAAATGATATAATCAAATATGATAATCCTTACCTTGGATGATCCCGAATGATCTCTCATAAAATGTTGGCTACCAAAAAGAATCCTTAAAATCCCCTTCAAAGATTCGGCCTAGGAGAAAATGAGAGAATTAGGTTTCTAAATTAGCTATTCTAAAAGAAGATAATGAGAACAATTGATAAAAATCCTTACTTGAATTATTAGGAGATTCGGCCTTGTCAATATAGAAGAAAAGAAATGATGATTTCGGCTTGGACAAAAAGAGAAGAGAAAAGATAGTATTTTTGGCTATTTCGGTTTTCAATAAAAGAAAAGAAAGAAGAAGATGAAAACGAAAAATGGTTTGGTTTGACAAAAGAGAAGAAAAGAATGGTGGTTTTGGTTATGGTAGATGATGGTTTCGGTTGAGAGAAAGAAGAAGAAAGAGAAAGAGAGAATAAAAGATTGAAAGAAGAAGATGATGATGATGATTTTCAAAAAAAAAAGGGGTGGGTTTAGAAGCTATGAACATTCGGCCATGAGGGAAAAAGAGTAGAAAAATGGTCTTTGATATTTGGTATTTTCGATTACAAAGAGGAGAGAAAGATGATATGTTTTGGGGAAAAGAAACTAAAAAGACTACTCAAAACTGAAATGGTAAAATTTCAAATGACTAAAAGAGAAGAGAAAGGTTTATCTTTTTTGTGTAATATGTATTTGGCTAAGAAACAAATTTTGGAGAAAAGAAAAGATGCACAAATTGGTTAAAGTTTTGGCCAACTTTCACCCCTCATGCTTATGCAAAAATTCGGCCAACACCTTGCCAACATGATCCCCTTTTTCCTCCTCATTTCTTCCCCATCAATCCCTTAATTTCTATCACAAATAAACCAATCCCCCTTAGCCCCTTATGCCGCCTAGGTTCATGGTCAGATGACCATGAAAAAGCTTCCAAAACATTATCCCATCTTCAAGCCCTTTGTCCCCTTATCCTTCCATAACCTCATGATTCCATACCATAACTTCTAACTTGCCTTTTTCCTATGGTCTACTATCCAAAATTAAAAGAATGTCCATCCATTCTAGATAAGGCTTGGCCGACACTATAGGAAAGAAAGCAAAAAATTAAAATTCTTCCACTTGCTAGCTAAGGGATTCGAACCTCTCCCCCCATGCATTCACCCATGCGCCATTACCACCTTGCCAATTGACTTATTATGCTTAAAACCTCTTGCCAATATTTCTTAAAGCCTATCTTGCTTAGCTCTATCTTAAGTCTTAAAATTTAATATTTCTAAGGCATTCTCTTACACACTGAAGTTCCTAAAACTTCCAAAGCACACTCAACTACACATAGGCATGCAACAACATACAATTAAGTTAAAAATGCATAGCCCCCATAATTTGGATGTTACAAAAATATTAAAATATTTCTCAAACTCGAATTTGTGGTCCCGAAACCACCATTCTGATTAGGGTCAAATTCGGCCACAGAGAATGTGCCGACTGTGGAAGATGACACCCCGGAGAATGCTGGAGGTAAACTGGTGCCTACTATAAATGTGGTTCCAAGGATCATCAGTATAAGAATTGCCCTCGACGGACTGATACGACTCAGGAAGCTCATAACCCTAATGCTCAGCCAGTTAGGGGTACTCAGCAGCCACCGAGATGTCGTGGACCAGGTCGTGGTGGTAATGGTAACGGACGTGGTCAAGGTGCACCGGGTCGAGGTAATGGTTTTAGAGGTAACGCGGAGGCAAGACAATTGGGATTGGTCTATGCGGTTAGGCGTCGTGAAGAGGGTGATGCACCTGATGTGATAACTGGTACGTTCTTCATCTTTGATATTCCTGTTACTGCTTTGATAGATATCGGGTCTACCCACTCGTATGTTGCTAGTGCTATATCTGGAAACCTGAATATTAGATCTGAGATTACAGATAGGGAGATGACGGTGATTAGTCCTTTAGGACAGTCGGTAATAGTGAATAAATTATTTAGAGACGTGCCCTTGGAAATTCAAAGAGAGATATTTCTAGCGGACTTGATGGAATTGCCTTTCGATGAATTTGATCTTATTTTGGGCATGGATTGGTTGGTGAAGCACCGGGCACAATTGGATTGTGCTAAAAAGCAGATGTCAATAAGGACTCTGAATGATGAGGAGGTAGTTAAGATTGGTGAGCGAAGAAACTTTTTGGCAAATGTGGTATCTGCCCTGAAGGCAAAAAAGTTGGTGTGAAAAGGGTATGGAGCATTCTTAACCTTCATTAGTGCTTTGGATGCCAAGGAATTATTGGTGAAATGTGTGAGAACGGTGAAAGAATTTCTAGATGTCTTTGCCAAAGAACTTCCTAGATTACCTCCAGATCGGGAAGTAAAATTTGGTATTGAGCTTCTACCCAGAACTGCTCCGGTGTCCATTGCTCCTTATAGAATGGCGCCGAAAGAGTTAGTGGAGCTTAAAGCTTAAATTCAAGAATTGTTAGATCGGGGATTTATCCAACCGAGTGTGTCTCCGTAGGGAGCACCGATTTTGTTTGTCAAGAAGAAGGATGGGTCGATGCGTATGTGCATTGATTATAGGCAGTTGAATAAGTTGACGATCAAGAATTGGTATCCATTGCCGAGAATTGAAGACCTGTTTGATAAATTTAGAGGAGCTTCAATTTTCTCCAAGATTGATTTGAGATCTGGTTATCATCAACTCAAGGTGAAAGAGGCAGACATGCATAAGACGGCATTCCAAACTCGTTATAGACATTATGAGTTTTTGGTGATGCCATTTGGTTTGACCAATGCACCAGCTGCATTTATGGACATGATGAACCGAGTCTTTCAACCCTATCTAGACCGATTCGTAGTGGTGTTCATAGATGACATCTTGGCATATTCGAGGAATGAAGATAAGCATGACTCATATTTACGCATCGTGTTGCAAATTTTGTGGAATAAGCAACTTTATGCCAAATTCAGTAAATGCGAATTTTGGTTGAAGGAAGTGACTTTCTTGGGTGATGTAATGTCAGCCGAAGGAATAAGAGTTGATCTTCGAAAGGTAGAGGCAGTATTAGATTGGAAACCGTCGAAGTTAGTGGCTGAGATTCAGAGTTTCTTGGGTTTGGCTGGTTATTATAGACGCTTTTGTTGAGGGGTTTTTGTTGATTGCTGCACCCCTAACTAAGCTATTGCAAAAGGGAGTACCGTATGTGTGGACCGATAAACAACAAGAAAGTTTCAAGAAACTGAAGAAGATTTTGACGGAAGCGCCAGTTTTGATTCAACCTGAGGCTAGAAAAGAGTTTACCGTTTACTGTGATGCGTCACACATGGGTTTAGGATGTGTACTGATACAAAGTGGAAAAGTGGTGGCTTATGCTTCTCGTCAGTTGAGGCTGCACGAAGTCAACTATCCTACTCATGATTTGGAGTTGGTCGGTGGTGTTTGCCTTAAAAATTTGGAGGCACTATCTCTATGATGAGAAGTCAATCATTTATACGGACCATAAGAGTCTTAAGTACCTCCTTACCCAAAAGGAGTTGAATTTGAGATAATCGAGATGGGTGGAGCTGTTAAAGGATTATGATTTCTCAATCGAGTACTGTCCTAGAAAGGCTAACGTGGTGGCAAACGCGTTGATTCGTAAGGTAGTATCGAAGTTGAGAGAAATGTTTACTCATCTCAGTTTGTATGAGGATGGCAGTCTGCTAGCGGAACTTTAGGTGAAGCCATTGTGGTTAGAATAGATCAAGGAGCAGTTATCAGATGAGAACACCCTTACTTGAACCCACAGAGCTTTTCGGCTATGGCCTAGATGTCGATCAATTGATTTCAACTTTTGATGAATACTAGAGGATTTGGCTTCAACAAGGAAAAGAAAAGAGAGTATGAGACTTAGAGAGAATCGGCAAGGGCTTAGGAGGATCCTATTTTCACTTTTGATGCTATGAAGAATTCAACTAGAAAAGAAAATTTTGAGAAAAGAAGAGAAGGAAATTGAAGAGAGAAAGAGATGAGAAAATAAAAGAAAACAAGGAAAAAGATGAATACTCTGCTCATAAATTTGGCTACCTACCCAAACACTAGCCTCACCTTGTTATTCTCCTATTTTTCCTCCTCCTACACATTTAAAATTAATTCAGATAAATCATCAATTATCCCTTACCTTAGCCAAAATTTCAAAGGAAAAGACCAAGCCTAATCCTCATCTCCTTAAAGTCACTATGCCGTCCACTACCTCTCTTCCTTGCCGAAAATAAAAGTCCCAAAATGTTGTTTATGCTACTCGAACCTAGGCCCTGCACACCTGCTTGGGGTGTCACCTACCCAAGCCTTAAGTGGCGCCTTCAAGCCACTTTAACAAGCTGATTCTTGTGTCTAATTTTCCATACAATTTCTCGTAAGGCCACTCTGCTTCAGTTCCACTTCAAGACTTAAAACTTAATATTTTCTAAGGCATTTTCCTACATTCCAAGGTTCTCAAAATTCATAAAACATATTCCATATACACATAGATATGCTTCCATGTATAATTAGGCAAAAATGCATAAGCCATAAATCCGAGATATTACAGTTCTACCCCCTTTAAAATAATTTTGACCTCAAAATTACCTGGCTAGAATAGGTGGGGGTATTGCTATCGCATTGCTTCTTTCAGCTTCCCAAGAAACTTCCTCCGATCCATGATTATGCCATAACACTTTGACCAGAGGGACCGACTTCCTCCGAAGCACCTTCACATCACGTTCTAGAATCTAAATCGGCTCTTCCTCATAAGACAGATATGGTCTCAGCTCCACCTCCTCAACCGGAACTACATGAGATGGATCCGATCGATATCGACGTAGCATAGAAACATGGAATACATCGTGCATCTGCTGCAACTCTAGTGGTAACACTAACTGGTATGCCACTAGTCCAACTTGCTTTAATACCCGATAAGGTCCTATAAACCTGGGACTTAACTTCCCTTTGCGACCAAATCTCATTACCTTCTTCCAATGCGAAACTTTGAGAAACACTTGATCTCCCACGGCAAACTCTATTTCCTTCCATTTGAGATCTGCATATGACTTCTACCTGTCAGATGCTTCTTTCAACCGTGCCCGGATTACCTCCACTATCTCTTCGGATTCTGCCACAATCTCTGGACCCAAAACCTAACGTTCCCTTAATTCCATCCAACACGTAGGAGTGCGACACTTCCGTCCATACAACGCATCGTACGGTGCCATTTTAATACTGGCCTGATAACTGTTATTGTACACAAATTCGGCTAAAGGCAAATACTCTTCCCAACTTCCTCTGAAGTCTGTCACACATCCCCTCAGCATATCCTCCAACACTTGAATCACTCGCTCGATCGCTTTCGTCCATTGTGGATGAAAAGCCGTACTGAAGTCTAATCTGGTGCCTAAAGCCTGATGTAGAGCTTTCCAAAATCGAGATGTAAACCTTGGATCCCTATCTGAAATGATTGACACCGGCACTCCATGCAACCTCACAATTTCTGCCATATATAACTTTGCTAACCTCTGGAGAGAATAGTCAACCCGTACTGGAATGAAATGCGCGGACTTTGTCAATCGGTCTACTATCACCCATACCGAGTCCTTCTTAGTAGGCGTAAGGGGAAGCCCACTAACGAAGTCCATGGTGATTATCTCCCACTTCCACTGTGGAATCTTTACCGGTTGAAGCAATCCTGATGGAACTTGGTGTTCAGCCTTAACTTGCAGACACGTTAAACACTTGCCTACAAATTCGGTAACTTCCCGCTTAAGTTCCAGGCCACCAAAACTGTTCCCTTAGGTCTCTGTACAACTAACTGCCTCCTGGATGCATAGCATAAGGGCTACTATGCGATTCCTGAAGAATCCTCTACCTTAACTCCTTGTTCCTCGGCATGCAGACCTTACCCTTGAAACACTCCTTCGTCATTAATACCATACTTTTCCAACTCCTTATTCTGAACTTGCCGTAACTTAGCATTTAGATCCTCATCTACCAGCTGACTTTCTTTCACCTCATTCAACCATGTTGGTTTGACTTGCAACTCTGCCAGTAGACTTCCATTGTCATACAAGCTCAAATGCGCAAACATCGCCCTCGGATCTGACACTACTTTCTGACTTAGAGCATCTGCCACTACATTCGCCTTGCCCGGGTGATACTCTATGGAACAATCATAGTCCTTCAACAATTCCACCCACCTTCGCTGTCTCAGGTTCAACTCCTTTCAGCAAATACTTAAGGCTTTTGTGGTCTGTGTAGATTACTGACTTTTCTCTATAAAGATAGTGTCTCCACACCTTAAGAGCAAAGACCACTACCGCCAATTCCAAATCGTGCGTCGGGTAGTTAACCTCATGTGGCCTTAATTGTCGAGACGCATAAGTGATTACTTTCCCATCTTGCATCAGTACGCATCCCAATCCGGTGTGGGACGCATCACAATACACCACAAAATCCTTTCCTGCCTCAGGCTGAATCAAAATCGGAGCTTCAGTTAAGACCCTCTTAAGCTTCTCAAAGCTCTCCTATTGCTTATTTGTCCATATGAAAGGTACTTCATTTCTCAACAACTTCGTCAAAGGTGCGACTATCGATGAAAACCCTTCTACAAACCTTCTGTAGTAGCCTGCCAAACCCAAGAAACTACGAACCTCAACCACAGACTTAGGTGGCTTCTAATCTAGCACTGCCTCAATCTTCCTAGGATCCACTCTTATTCCTTCCGCGGACACTACATGTCCTAAGAATGCAACTTCCTTCAGCCAAAATTCACACTTGCTAAATTTGGCATAGAGCTTCTTCTCCCTTAACACTTGCAACACTATCCGGAGATGCTCATCATGTTCCTCTTCGGACTTGGAATACACTAGGATATCGTCGATGAACACAACAACAAACCTATCCAAGTAAGGTTGAAAAACCCGATTCATCATATCCATGAACGCGGCTGGGGCGTTCGTCAAACCAAACGGCATTACTAAGAACTCATAATGCCTGTACCTTGTCCGAAAAGTCGTCTTATGGATGTCTGCCTCCTTCACCTTAAGCTGATGATATCCAGACCGTAGATCTATCTTTGAGAATACTGCCACCCCCTTAAGCTAATCGAACAAGTCGTCAATCCTTGGCAAAGGGTACTTGTTCTTGATGGTCAGCTTATTTAACTGACGATAATCTATGCACATGCGCATAGTTTCGTCCTTCTTCTTCACAAACAAGACCGGTGCTCCCCATGGAGACACACTGGGTCGGATAAACCCACGATCAAGTAACTCTTGGATCTGAGCCTTGAGCTCAACCAACTCTTTTGGTGCCATTCTGTACGGGGCAATTGACACAGGAGTTGTTCCTGGCAGCAAATCAATTTCGAACTCCACTTCCCTATCCGGGGGTATTTTAGGTAACTCATCTGAAAGACATCCACAAACTCCCTTACGATTCTAACTCCACTAACTCCCCCTTCTTTCGCATCCAAAGCACTAACGAAAGCCAGAAATGCCTTACACCCCTTCCGAACCATCTTATCAGCCTTTAAGGCTGAAACTACGTTAGATAAGTAGTTTCTTCTTTCCCCTATCATAACTACTGCCTTATCCTCCGGCGTCCTTAACTCCATTCACTTAGTCGCGTAATCCAATATAGCCCGATGTTCCACTAACCAGTCCATACCAAGAATAAGATCAAATTCTCTGAAGGGTAGCTCTATTAAGTCGGCGGAAAATACCACTCCCTGAATTTCTAGAGGTACTTTCCGAAACATCTTATTCACCACTACAGTTTGACCTAATGGGCTTACTACAGTCATCTCCCTATTAGATAGTTCAGAGGCTAGGCCTAGTGTTTCAACTACTCTACATACAACATAAGAGTGGGTAGAGCCAACATCAATCAAAGTAAAGTAAGGCTTGCCAAATATAAGGAACGTACCGGTTATGACGTCCGGTGCGTCTCCGTCCTCCCTCCGATGAACTGCATACACTAAACCCGGTTGTCTTGCCTCTGTATTATTAACACCTCTGCTCGGTGTTCCTCGTCCCCTTCAAAGACGTTACCTCGCATTCGGACCACGGCCCACCGAGGTCTGTCATCCACCTCTTTTCACTGATTACAACCACGACTGTTGGTCGATTTTAATCTATCTTTATCGACGGTCCTTAATCATATGATCCTTAGACCCGCACTTAAAGCATCCTCCTGTCTTCTTCCAACACTCCCCTAAATGCATCTTCCCACACTGGGTACAAGTACGATCATCGCCCTCGTCAGCATGACTGTTGACCTCGCGACCCATCAACTCTAGGCCTCTTTTGCACATTCCCAGATGATCCTGATGATCCAAAACCTCTCATTTGCCTATTCCGATCCATGTTCTGCCTCACAGAGTCTTTAATCCCTTCAGCTACCTTAGCTTTTTCTACCAACACAGCAAACTCCCACTCCTACTGCGGGGCTATCAACAACCTTAGGTTATCTCTCAGTCCATCCTCAAACTGGACACATCGTTCATGCTCCGTAGCTACCACTCCTCGAGCATATCGACTTAGCCTTAGGAATTCAGCCTCGTACTCTACTACGGACTTGTTCCCTTAAACTAGCCCCAGAAATGCCTTCCTCTGCGCATCAATATAATTAGTACCAACATACTTTTTTGGTATGCCGCCTTAACATACTCCCAAGTGAGTTCCTCCGCCGTAGCACCATCCCGCACTTTGAGCCACCACTGGTATGACTCATCGCGAAGAAGCGACACCATTCCTTTCAGCTTCTCCTCAGCAGTTAAATCGAGCTCATCCATGATTCGTTCGGTCGCCTCCAACCAATACTCAGCAGTACTGGGTGCCACACCAGATATACCACGGAACACCTCAGCTCCGTTGGCTCGGAGTCGCTCGGGTACAAATTTTGAGCCCCCATACCTCCTCCTGCTCTAGCCACCATCTCAAGAACTCGCAAAGACTACTGCGATCTCGCATCATCCCCATCGATCTTCTTGCTCAACACCAACAGCTGATGGTGGGGTGGTGGTGGTACCTCATTCTCAGATCCTTGACCCGATCTAACAAGTTTTGATACGGTCATTCTGCCTCTACCACGGCCTCGCACATTACGACCACGTCCCCTAGAACTCATGTCTACTATCGCGATTTAATCTAATTAAAGAAAGTTTTATGCATTAGTCTTGGTTCCACTGATCATCAGCGAAGAAGTTTTATACAAAGAAGCTTTAGTAGTAATTCTTTCGATCATTCAGAGTTTCAAGTCTTCTATCCTAATTCAGAGAAACACGTCCATTCAGTAGTACACACATTCACCATTCAAACATTGTTGTCTATTCCTATCCTAGGGGTATTTTCGTAATTTATCCTAAAAGGGCATTTTGGTAATAAATCGAGGTCAATTTTGAAAATCTTAATAAATCAAGGCACTCTGAAATTTTCAAAACTTGAGGGTACTTTGGAAATTTTCCCAAATTAGGGGTCATTTTGGTAATTTTGTAAATCAGGGGTAATTTCATAAATTTTCCAAATCAGGGTATCTTAATATTTTGCAAAAATAGGGTTTTTGGACATTTATAAGGTAAGAAAATCTTGATAAAAACTGTGGGTAGTATGGAAATTTTATGAACCAAGGGCATTTTAGTATTTTTTTTACAACCAAGGTTATTTGGGTAATTTTGTAAATCGAGAATATTTTGGAAAATTTTCAAAATAGTTTTCCTACACATCAAAGGGGTAATTTAGTGATTTTAAAACTAGCGTTTTTATAAAAATATGGCTAGTCCCTTTCGGGTTTTAGTTATTGGATTTAGCCCATGAATAAACCTCTTGGCTAGGGTGAACCGTCACTACGCACCGGGTAGGATTCGAGTGGAGAGGAGGTGAGTCACCAGGACTACTTAAATACCAAGCTCCCACCGAAACCAATCCTAGACCTGCACACAATGGTTGCCACACCCTAACTCGACAACTTAGACACAGGTTTGTTTAATTAGGCTTTAAAGTTTTATGCAATTCTGTGTTGGAGTAAGCTAATCCTAGGGTTTAATAACTTAATATACTAATCTACGTTCCCTTTGTACCCATATACAAATCATATAATAAATCACACAATAGTTAGGGGTACTTACCTGGTGGACTTCAGGTCGGAGACTTAGGTGCCATGCCGGAAACCTGCTCATTTCACAAAGACTTTCACAAAATTCATTTGGGCAAAATTTTGAAAAATATTGTGGGCTTTAAACCCAAGGCCGAGAGTTTAAAATTGGGCTCTGATACCAAGTTGAAACACCCCAAACCCGACCCACGAGCCATGATCGGATCTGGTATGTTTCTTGAGTAAAATATTCTAAAACAGATTGTTACTTTGGAAAGATTTGGGTGGTTTTTGAAGAAAATTTGTTCTGTGTTGGGTTCGAATTGAAAAGTCCAGGTTCTAATAAAACTTTATTATTAGTTTCGAAACCAAGAGTTAACAAAAAAAAGGTCGAGTTGTTTTAGAGTTACTTTTAAATTGAAGACCATTTGTGGTTAGATTCCAAAACTTTTAAGAATTTATTGTTTGGAAAAGTAATTTAATCTTGACTTTTAAAAAAAATAATCGTATCGTAACAAAAATTAAAAACATGCATAGCAGTTTAAATCTAATGGCCTTATTACATCAAACAAAACCCGAAATAAATCCAAAATACTTAAAAATAAAAAGTCCAAAATTTAAATAAATTCTGAGCTGAGCATGGCCACCGCTAAGCTCCTCCCGACCCGGTCCGTCACTGAGCGTCACCTGAAAAATATCCCACAACGGGATGAGTCAAACAGACTCAGTGTGTAGCAACCAACACTAAGTCCCAACGATTCAGGCATATCGGATCATACATATAAATATAACAATTAGAAATATAATGATGCAAACCCCAACCCAAACCTAGATACCATCCGCTACACATCACCGTACCAACCATCACACCGTGGGGCGACTAAGTCGACCCTCCATCCGCTACACATCATCGAAGGCGTCATTATAGGCGACATGCTCATCGCCCTTATATATATTGTGGCATAGCCACCAGATAATTATTTGTGACATAAGTCACAACATTCGAATTTTGAGACATGAGTCACCACATTCAGATATTGTGGTATAAACCACCAGATCACTTCCCCATAAAATAATTTCCCATATGCCCCATGTCATACAAATCATGCCACATCATGCCTTATGCCTTATTTCACATTTTATCAATTTTCACATATGTGCCATATTCCAAATATTCATATCATTTATTAACATAATGTTAAGGTTACGTGCACTGAGTACTTTGTACCATTGCATGGTACCTTTGGCCACATTCACATCATTATAAACATATATATTAAATTGATGCCATAAATCTATTAAGAGTTAGCGTAAATACACACACGATTTACTTAGCGAGTTCATGAAATCTCGAAAGTCCCGATCTAATCCTTTAGATCTCAAGTTCCTACATTCACCAACACTATCCATTTTAGCTAAAGGCCATTCGGCCAAATGATCAAATCCCGAAGGATTATCGCAACGAAAATCTTACCTTGTTGTCGATTTGATTACTAATCAAATCCGAAACTTTGTAGTGTTTCCTTCTTTCAATCGGCTAGCACTAAATCACTTCACAGATTAGTTCTCAGCTTTTGAATAAATAAGAAATAGATCTAAGTCACTAAATAGGGCCTTGTCCAAATATCTTAAGCACTTACCTTGTGGATCTGAATCCCGAAATTGCTACTTGATTGGGGTATCTGTCAAAATCACTATAGCATATGTTAGATCCAATTCTAACATTTAATCATAATGAATGGCCCTTGGCCAAATACATGCCTTACCTTAGATATTGAGATCCTGAAGATCTCCTCCTTATAGTCGACTACAGACAAATCCCGAAACCTTCTTTATAGTTTTAGCCAAGAGACATAAATGGCATTAGAATCTTGATTTTGGCTTTAAGAAAAGAAATAAAACGATGACAATAAAATCCTTACCCTTAATATTGAAATCGGCAACACCCTTACTTGAACCCATAGAGCTTTTTGGCTATGGCCTAGATGCTGATCAATTGATTTTGGCTTTTGATGAATACTAGAGGGTTTCGGCTTCAACAAGGAAAAGAAAAGAGAGAGTATAAGACTTAGAAAGAATCGACAAGGCTTAAGAGGATCCTATTTTCGGCTTTTGATGCTATGAAGAATTCGGCTAGAAAAGAAAATTTTGAGAAAGGAAGAGAAGGGAAATTCGGCCAGAGAGAAAGAGATGAGAAAATAAAAGAAAACAAGGAAAAAGATGAATAATCTGCTCATAAATTTGGCTACCTACCCAAACACTAGCCTCACCTTGTTTTTCTCCTATTTTTCCTCCTCTCTACACATTTAAAATTAATTCAGATAAATCATCAATTATCCCTTACCTTAGCCAAAATTTCAAAGGAAAAACCAAGACCTCTCTCAAAGTCCTATGTCCACTACCTCTCTTCCTTGAAAATAAAAGTCCCAAAATGTTGTTTGTGCTACTCAAACCTAAGCCACACACACCGCTTGGGCGTCACCTACCAAGCCTTAAGTGGCGCCTTCAAGCCATTTTAACAAGTGATTCTTGTGTCTAATTTTCCTACAATTTCTCGTAAGGCCACTCTGCTTCAGTTCCACTTCAAGACTTAAAACTTAATATTTTCTAAAGGCATTTTCCTAATTCCAAGGTTCTCAAAATTCATAAAACATATTCCATATACACATAGACATGCTTCCATGTATAATTAGGCAAAAATGCATAAGCCATAAATCCGAGATATTACAGGTCTCTCCAATTTGCAGTCAAGATGCCATTTATAATATTTGTGGCTGAGCCACCAGAATCATATACGGTAATATAATTGGCATACAGCCTTAGTCACGTTGGCACAAAGCCATATTTAAATTGGCACATAACCATTATCAGAATTTGTGGCAATGCCACCGGTCTACTCTTCTCTTCATTCAAGTTTCCCATCCCATGCAATATGTAAATATGCAACATACATACATAGCGAAAGTGAAATCGAGATAGAAATGAATGGCACTGTGTGTGCGATGTGATGAAAGCTTGGTTTATTGCTATAACCTTGTGTGTATGATGTTATGAAAGCTTTGGATTATTCTTTGTGGCCTTGTGTGTGCGATACCAAGATGAGTTGGTTAAAAGAATAGGCACTAAGTGTGCGATAACGGTTATGAGTCGGATAAGTATGTGGCACTGAGTGTGCGATTAAATTAAAGAATGATCGGTAAATAATATCAAGCAATGAATAGCTTGGAGATTTAATAGCTTTGTGTGGTTAAGGTACGTATTGAACCTTTGTGGTTGATGAGTAAAATTAAGCTTTGATTGAGGAAATGAGCATTGTGGCTATGGATGAGAAGGCACGAATATGAGATAATAGATCTAAGTGATTGTTTATTTTTGCATCGATTTAATTTGATATGATAATTGTATTGTATATCGAACTTACTAAGCTTTGGAAAGCTTACTGTGTGATTTGTTTCTCTGCCTTGTAGTGTCAGTAAAGCTAGCTCGGATCTGGGATCGTCATCTTCTAAATCACACTATCGGCATTCTATTTTGGTACTCTTGGAAAAATGTATATAGCTAGAATATGGCATGTATAGGTTGGTAAATTGAATCAAGTTTGAGATTTGTAAGTAGCCATGAGATGTGGCTAGATATGTGATAGGTTTGACATGAATGAATGTGGTATCTAAATGATGCATCTTTTGGCATGATTTGTAGATTGATAAATTTGCTATTGAGTGGTAACTTTGTGTTGATAAATGCTAGTAGGAGTAGTGAGATTTGGGAATGAATTATGCTTGTGATAGAATAAGTATTGGTAATGAATTGGGTATGATTAGAGTTGGTATTGATTGTATGTTTTAAATTGCTAAATTGGTATGCTTTTAGATGGCAATATGTGCATGAGATGTTTGGTTGATTGGCTTGTAGGTTTGACCCTAAGTGGGTGGCATGTTGGCCTTGCAAAGATGGCCTATAATGTCGCACGGTTGGAGCACAAGGGCGTGTCTCGGACCGTGGGTAAATTGGCAGAGTATGGCTTAAACTGCACACGGCCATGGCACGGGCGTGCCTACAGGTCGTGCGAGAAATGACAATATATGACCTTATAGAACACGACCTTAGCACACGGGCATGATTGTTAGCCGTGTTGATTTTGGCAGTAAGTAACCACGGGGAGGTCACACGGGTGTGTCATGTAGCCGTGGGAGAGGCACGGCCTACCCCCAAGGGCGTGTCTCCCCTGTATTCTAAAAAAGCTTCAATTTTTCATGAAATTTTATATGTGTTTCGATTTAGTCCTGACTCGGTTTATAAGCATGCTTAGGGTCTTGATGACTCGTTTAAGGGACATTATGATTGTATATGAATGTGCTTGATGATGATTGACTTTGCATCGTGAATGTGATGTAAAATGATCCTATTGTTCGGTAATGCCTCTAAACCCTATTCCGGCGACGGTCTCGGGTTAGGGGTGTTACAAAATCATTTATGTTTCATTCCAAAATCATATAAATTATATTTCACAAATATTCATAAATTTTTCAAATACGTATTCTCTCACCTTATACTTAATTGTAAACCATTTATAATTTTAATCCAATATCAAATATTCAACCACAATTCAATTAAAACCAACTCATTACAGCACAAATTAAATATACATATACATTCATCTATACTACGAACTTACCTATTATATACGGTTAATGAGTTGATTCGTAATGACTCTTTTGCAATTTTCTCTTTTCCCAATTTTCCTCTGTACGTACTTGTTCAATCCTTGATCTATATAATAGTTAAATTCAATTTATCTATTTCAATTACATTGTCATGATCATTTTATGCATATGACTTATTGATTTAATTTTACAAAATTTCCTAAACTTTTACACCTTATTCAATTTAGTTCTTAAAATCGAAACTATTATAATTTTCACATTTAATCCGCAATTCTTAAAAATGATTATATAATCATCCCAAACCAGCCTTCAAATATTGAAAATTTATAGAAATTTCATGCTAATATTAACTTATTCTCATATTAGCCCTAAACTCAAAACTAACCAAAATTCCTTTACAAAATAGTCTTAATTAACAACCAAACTTGTAAATCTTCCATTTAACCTCATGAACACTTCAAATTCATCAATGGCAAGTTCTAAAACCTTTAATAGTTTTACAAAATAATCTTCGAGTTAACTAAATTAAAATACAACAATCTCAAAAATATAAAATTTATGAGAAACGGATAGAAAAATCACTTACATGCAATGGCATTAAACTTGACTGTAGCCTAGGTTTTCAAACAAGGATGGTTTCGGTGGTAGATGATGATCACTTTAGTTATTTACTATATGTTTTTTATTTATTTAATTACCAATTTACCCTTACCATTAATATTAAAAATTTCTATCTAAATGGACACTAATCGTCCACTATTCTCTAAAAGGTCTAATTATCTTTTAAATTCTTAAACAAGCAATAATCATACGTTTTAGCTAGTAATCATCAATAGTGATGAAGTTTAACATTTTTTTACGATTTAGACTTTTTTCTTTAATTAACTATTCAATCGTTAAAATTATTAGACCAAAACTTGATTTAACTTTATAATAGACTTGTAAATATTATAAAATAATATTTATTGACTCGATCATTAGAAATAAGAATTTCAAAACTACTATTTTTGGTACCATTGAAAACCGAGATATTATAGATTAATAGACTTAATTGATTTTTTAGTACTATTTAGGGTTTGTTTATATCATTTAACCGAAAATAAACCCTAGCAACTCAGTGGCCTCAGTTATTTTTTTTGAAAATAAAAAATGACAGCCAAAGGATAACATTTACCCTTTTTTAAGCTTAATGTGATGAATGATCATTGATGGCACCCTATTTGAGAGGTCAGCACCATGCTTTCATTTATTTATTTTTCCAAGCAAAGCCTATTTATTAGCTGAGAGACATTGTATACAAGAGGGAGGTGTAAAAAGATGAAATGATTGGATAGTGCTGAAGTAATAAGTTGCCCCTGCATATATGATCATAAATACAAGTTCAAAATCGAAAAACGAGGATAGCAACAACGACAATAATAATATTTGATTTGAATTACTAAAGAACACTATAATTGAAAATTGTCCAGTCCACCAACTCGGGAACAGTAAAAAAACATATCCATATTTAATGAATTTTTAACTTCATTTGTAATTCAAAAGCAATGCTAAGCAATCAACCAAACATTACGGTATTATGGTTTTATTTACTATTGAGATTTAAAAAATAAATTATAATTCAAAATATTTTTATAAAGCGCTTTTAATCTCAATCATAATTATAAACAAATAGGTTTCGAAAACGGTTTGGAAAAACAGTTTGATTTCAAATTGAGTTAAAACTCAATTATAAAAGTTAAAATTTTAACTTTTGACTTGAAAAAGTATTTTTAATAAAAGTATCTCTTCATTTCTATTAAATCTTTCATTTAAAACAAATATTTTATTTTTTCAAAAGCATTCTTTTAATAGTCTTTTCAAAAATATCTTTTAAACGTAATAATAAACAATATCTAATTTTTAAAATATATTCTGAATTTTTTTATAAAAAACAATTTTCAACTTCAATAATACAACAATTAATTCTAAAAGGAGTAGTGATCCATTTCTTCTATTGTCTGAGATTTTATGACCCCAAAATATAAAGTAAAAATAAAATACACCCTATCGATAACTATTACACAATGGTTAAATATCAATTATAATCCTCTATTTTCTAGATTATATAAATGATCAAATTTCAATTCTGGTCCTATACTACTCTTAAATTTGAGATTTAATTTTATACTTTAAACTTTGACATAATTTGATACCATAATGTTTATAATGTTATCAATTACTTTAAATATTTTATTTTGATTAAAATGTAAATGTAAGTTTTAAAATTCATTAAGACGGTTAAATTTACTTTTTAGATTCAAGTTCATTACAATGTTATTATTTGTCAAATGGCTACGAGGTGAATATTTTCTTAATTTTAAAATGTTGAATTAGAAAATTTCATAGGAAAATTTAGACTGTATTAATATTTGAACATAAATTTTAGAATTTAAAAATTAAATGAACTAAATTATTAAAAATAAAAACATGAAAACTAAATTTTAAATATAAAAATATTGTAATATTTAAAATTTAATTTTATAAATTAATAAAAAATAATTAACCCAATACCAACCGAATAATGAATAGAATTCATAGTAGTCGTTATTCCAAACTCGCTCCCGTAGTATAACGGTATTGGTGTTTCAAATGCTTTTTTTAATCCTTTTCGTTTCAGAAAATTTGAATAGCTTTTGTTGTCCTCCGCACGCAGGTCCCAACCAAGCCCTCTCTCTCTCTCTCTCTCTCTGTGTCGCTCTTTTGTTTTTGTCTGTAAGCTGTAACATGTTCTGGGACTGCAAGAGAAAAAGAAAAAGACTCTAAACCCCAACTCAAACCTTGGGTTTATCAATGCAACAACAAAAAAACAAAACAAAAACCCTTCCCACTTACCACCTTCTTTATCTTATACTAATACTATATTCTTTAGTTTCTTACCCTAACTGTTTGAAATTTGAATACTGTTTAATTCCATTTTTTTATTTTTTTCTCGTTTCCAACTCCCCATGTTTAAGCCCGCGTCTCACTCTCCCTTTCTTTGACTACCTCGGTCACATCACACCACCCACATTTCTCTTGACCAACCACAGGTTCCATTTTTTTTTACGCTGTTATTTATTTTTTTCTTTCAGGCATTTCATCAAACAGGTTTCTCATTTCAATCATGGATGAACGGCCTCAAGAAAATGTTAAGTTTGAAACTTTTACCGTCAACAACACTCTCAAAGATCTTTGTTTGAATAGTAACAGTGTTAGCATTTCTGGGTCTGATTCCCTTATTAGTTGTAGCAATAATGGGAGTAGTAGTAGCAGCAGCCTTCAAGATGTTAACATCAATAAGAACAGTGTTAGCATTAGTTTATGTAGTAGTGTTTCTGAGTCAGCTAATAAAATTAGTGTTAGTAAGAATGCGGAAAGCAGTGACTGTGAAGAGAGTGAAAAGAGTAGTTTTAGAAGTTTTTGTCCATCGAAACCTCATAAAGGAAATGACAGAAGATGGGATGCAATACAGTATGTTAAGGGCAAAGATGGGGACTTGGGGTTGGCTCATTTTAGGTTGTTGAAAAAGTTGGGGTGTGGAGATATAGGCAGTGTTTATTTAGCTGAGTTAAGAGGGATGGGAAGTTTGTTTGCAATGAAGGTTATGGATAAAGGAATGTTAGCTGGGAGGAAAAAATTGTTGAGAGCACAAACTGAGAGAGAAATATTGAGTTTATTAGATCATCCATTTTTACCAACCCTTTATTCACATTTTGAGACTGAGAAGTTTTCTTGCTTGCTAATGGAGTTTTGCATTGGTGGGGATCTTCATATTCTCCGGCAACGACAGCCGGGCAAACATTTTTCCGAACCAGCAGCACGGTTGGTATCTGTCTTTTAGGCTTTAATTCATATGTTTTTGTCTTCTTGTTTATAATACTAGATAGGAAAATGTTTTTGTCTTCCTGTTTATAATACATGGATGATATGTGGTGAACATAGTTTGGGGAGGATATATTCATGTGATAGAAAATAGTTTTCTTCATATGCTGATTCAGCTTTTGTTCTTCGTGATTATGATTTTCATGTAGATGCAACCTTTGATCCTCATTGTATAATATACCTTTTCTCCCGAGAAGATGAATCGAGAGTACAATGCTAATTTACTTTTTCAAACCATGTTCCTGCTTCTAGTGCCCGTAGTATACTTGGTAATATTCAAGACAGTTGTTATTTCTGTTTAGATGAATTCTTAGGGAATTCAGTCGTTAATCCAAATTTCCAAATATCTGTCGTGCTTGGTTAATCTCATATCTGTCAATATGCTCTGGAAAGTTTTCAGATAAAATTTCTATATTCTTGTAGGTTTTATGCTTCGGAAGTCCTTCTAGCCCTCGAGTATCTACACATGATGGGGGTGGTGTATAGGGATTTAAAGCCCGAAAATGTGTTGGTCAGGGAGGATGGCCACATTATGCTATCTGATTTTGATTTGTCATTGCGATGTTTCGTCAATCCCACGCTTGTGCAGTCCTGTTCTGAGCCATCATGTAGAATTGCTTCATACTGTATTCAGCCAGCATGTATTGATCCAGCATGCAAATTACCAGTATGTGTAGAGCCTGCTTGCTTGCAGCCATCTTGCTTTAAGCCCCGGTTTCTCAGTTCCAAAACAACGAAGGTGAAGAGTGAAAAAACAAATTTGGTGAACTCAGATTCATTTCCTGTACTTATTGCAGAACCAACCAATGCTCGCTCCATGTCATTTGTTGGGACTCATGAATATTTAGCTCCTGAGATTATAAGAGGAGATGGTCACGGGAGTGCTGTTGATTGGTGGACATTTGGTATTTTCTTGTACGAATTACTACTGGGACGAACGCCGTTTAAAGGCAACGATAATCGGGAGACATTATTCAATGTGGTTGGTCAGTCCCTAAAATTTACAGAGGGATCTTCAATCAGTTTTGCTGCAAAGGATTTAATCCGTGGTCTGCTTGTGAAGGATCCACAAAAGAGATTAGGCTTCAAAAGAGGTGCCACTGAGATCAAGCAACATCCATTCTTCGAAAGTGTTAACTGGGCTCTTATCCGCAGTACGCATCCTCCGGAAATCCCTAAACCCATTGATATCCCATTGCTAAACCAAGCATTTAAGTCATCCTTGCCTTCAAATGACAAGGGAGCCATAGACTCAGACAGGTCATCTGGTCCTTACTTAGATTTTGAATTTTTCTGAATTTTCACGGGAAGCTATAGTAGTTAGTTTAGATTATTGATGTATGTTCATGTTCTCAATGAAATCTCCCTTTTTTTCCAGATGACTTGCCTTTTTCCTTTTTTCCAATCAAAAGTAAATGTCTTACTGTTGTGATTCTTAATGCTGCTATCCAGCAACAGTTGGCGTCTAATGGCGACAAAACGATGAACCGACTAGAAAACATGAATTCCTTTTGAATTACTCTTAAAGAGATGGACAAAAAAATGAAGCAACTTTTGCAGTGAGTTGTCTTTTATTCACTCTCTTTTTACGTCTTTAGTATGGAAGAGTCTTTCATTTGGTGGACCTCCAATGGTGGGGCTTAAGCCCTTTCCATATTCACTCCTTGGTATAAAAAAAAATCTGGGTTCACCTCAGATATTCCCTTCAAACTTTATCTGCTAATGAACTTCTGCTAAAGAAACTGAAACAAGACAAGTCATAGTAAAAGGCTTGCTTGTTAACCGTTTGATGCCTAAGCTCTGACTTTTCATTTTGTTAAATATTTGTATCTCGATACTCGCATCCGACCTTACCCCACAGACATGAGATTGACTCTTCAAATACATGAAAAGAGAAATAGAAAAAATATATACTCGTGTTGAATAGATATTCATATTTGACAATTTTTGAATGTGGTTAAGCATCAGCAGTGAGGGAATGTTGTGTCACTTTTATATTTGCTTTTTAACTTCATGTGGCTGTCCTTTGCTCGAATTGCTCTCAGAATTTGCTTTATTCAATGTGGGAAAACACATTCTTTTGCAGTATCCAGGTTTTTCTTTTTCTTGCGGATGATCCTCTTTCGGCTATGTTACTCGGATGCGAGGAAGAGTGCCAAATCCTTATATTGTGTAGAATACAAATGTCGGACACGAACACTTATAAAATAACAAAGACTGCTACTAACATAGATAAAAAGAGAGGCTTGATAGTGATTGGAGAAGATAGAGAAAGAATGTGATTCCTGACATAATTTAAACATATAGAAATAACAAAAACTGACAATGACTTTGTGTTGTTGGAATCTCTTTTTAACCCCTTCTTTTTTGTTTCTTTATCTGAATTCTCTTCTTAATTTAGCAAAACCAAACTCTTGAAAAGCTCCCTGTTCTCAGATAGTCTAAAACCATGGCTTTCCAGGTTTGTTTAGTAACTAAAAGACTAAAAATATCCATATTTGAGTCATAATTTTTCTCAAGAATTGATGCCTTGAATCATGGGGTTCAATTAAAGATATGCTCTTAGAGCCCTTAAATGTAATAAATTGGTTTTAACAAAGCACATGTCCATTCTTTTGACTTCTTGGGAACATTTATATATGGAAATAAATATCAAAGATAAGGTATTTTTATATTAACTTTATTTAAATTTAATTATAAAATTATTTTCTTAATTACTAGTCCGGGTTTATGACTTGAATCCAATATCACTTAAACATAGAATTTTAGAAATTATTGAATAATAATCCGATTCAATTCGTGAAGAATTTTACTCCCAACTTTTTAATTAAAGTTTAATTGTTAAGTTAGCCTATGAAAAAGTTTAATGTTTGCCCAACCTTTTGTTTCCGTCATCATTGTTTGCCTAAACTAATGAATGAATTAATATTACTAACCTAACCTATGGCTATACCAGACTTTTAATAATTTATTGTATTATTTATACAACATCAATTTAATAAAACTTGTTAAAATTCAAGATAAAATAATTATTATATTTATTTTAGAAATAATTTTTTATTTTTCATGTAATTAAAATAACTGATTTATTATTTTTTCGAAAATTACTAATTTATCTTAAAATATAATTTTTAAAAAGTGAATATCGTACTGAGAATATTATCTTCTTAATTGTTACAGCAACAATAATACTGATTAAATTAAAACTTAAAAAAAAAAATCATTATTTAAAATAACATTAAAAAATATTTTAAGCATGGAAACCAACAAGAGCCTTGAGCCACGCCATACAAAAACTGCCCCCCGAACTTCTTCGAAAGTAACTGAGAAGCACAAGCTAATACGGTCCACGTCGCTTAGTGACAGAAACAATCTGAGAACCAAAGCCACCAACAATATTTTGGTCCTTCTTGCTTGAAGATTGCGAAAGAAATCTACTGTCACCTTTTTTATCCGCAATTCAAATACCCGAGTTAATGTGATTACTTCGTCTTCGAATAATAGTACTTGGATGGAAGAAACGAGTATTTCTATCACCATCAATGTAACTCTGTTTGTGCTGTAAATAAACTAAGCTTTATGATTGAATTTTGTTCATGCTTTTTATTTTAAATTTATGCTTATTTAGTCTGTATTCATTGAGAATTTTAAATTTTAAATTTTTATTTATTTATTTAAAATTATACATGATCATATTCATTTGTTTAAGTTAAATGTTGAGAACAATGTTCATCAATAATAAACAAACAATTAAAAATAAACATATATATATATATATATATATATATATTTTTTAAAATTTTAATAAAATATTAATATTAATAATTATAAATAAAAATAAGCACAAACCATAATTGTTTTATTAATATATACTAAGGAACAATAAACTATTATTAAATGAGTTTGTTCATGAACATAAATGAATTAGATAAATTTTGTTTATGTTCGGTTCATTTAATAAACGAGCCTCAAAATCTTATTCATGTTTGTTTATTTAGCTTAATAAAGCAAACATAAACAAATAAAAAACAAACTGTTCATTGAACGCTTTGTTCATTTACAACCCCATAGTCGATTTTGCACCGATATCGTCTAATGCACACCGTTCCAATAATAAACTGGAGCAATCACTTCTCTTTTTCACACTAGTGAAAATTTTAGTCCATAATGATTGAATCCATTCATTCAACCCAATTCTTGTTATTTTGGCCAGAACATTATGCACTAACTAGTACATGAATAATATTAAAAATATAAAAATATTATTTTTACTAGATTTAAATTTTTATTATACCACTTTAAAATTTAAATTTTAACCAAGGTAAAATAGCAACTCCAAAATTTAAAGTAGACATATTAATAAATAATAAAGAATTAAAGAATTTAAATGACAAAAATAAGACAAAATCTCTAAAAAATTTACGAACACAAATTTACGTATTTATGTTTTTATTAAACTTCTATTTTATATATTTAGTAAGAGAGGATGTTATTGTAGATTTTTTTTAAATAATGTTGTGGATAATTTTGTTGTTTAATGTGTGGGATGATATTTTTCCTTATTTATTTTTATTTATTGAATGATGAAATTTTATTTGTGAAATTTATTTATGATTATTTTACATAATTATTTAATATTTTTATATTTAAAATTATTTATCTAAATAATTATATAATTTTAAATATTTTTCAAAAATATCGGTAAATTCGAAATGATAGACCAAAACAAGCTAATATCACAACAGATCAATTTCAATAATAAAATAAATCATACATCTACTAGTGCAGTCACTACACCAAAACAGACTTTTAGCGGCGTTTGTAGTGGCATTTTAATGAAAAACGCCGCCAATATCTTCCATTAGCGGCGTTTAAGAGAAAACGCCGCAAAAAGTTGAGCAATAGCGGCGTTTATTTCCAAAACGCCGCCAAAAATGAGAAATAAAGGCGTTTATATCCAAAATACCGCTAAAAAGGATAAATAGCGGTGCTTTTTTCCAAAACGCCGCTAAAGACCCGAGAATTATCGGCGCTTGTTTACAAACGCCGCTAAAGACTCGAGAATTAGCGGCACTTTTATAAAAACGCCGCTAAATATCTGAGCTTTAGCGGCGCTTTTTTACAAACGCCGCTAAAGAGATGAGAATTAGCGGCGCTTTTTTAAAAACGCCACTAAAGACTTGAGAATTAGCGGCGCTTTTAGAAAAAACGCCGCGAAAGACCTGAGCATTGGCCACGCTTCGTAAAAGACTGAGCATTTAAACGCTAAAGACTAAAGCTTGCATTAGCGCTTTTTAGAAACGCCAATAAAAGTTTTTCATATTTTTCCTCATTCTTGCTTTGAATTATATTGTATTTTGATACATTCACTTATAAGCAATGAGAAAGTTTCATTTTAGTTACTTAATTATGAAAAGTTACAAATTGCTAACTAAACAATTTAGAAGTTTTCATTTAAGTTACAAATTAAGCTATTAAAATTGATTAAGGGTTTAATGTTTAGTATGTTAATTTCATGGTTTAGGGTTTGTTATTTTGGTGTATGGGTTTAGTGTTTTAAAGTTTGTTGTTTGGGTTTATTGTATAGTGTTTAATATGTTAGTGTTTACCGGTATTAAGGTTTAAGTACTGTTAGTGATTAGGGGTTTTGGGGGAATGGTTAATGGGTTAGGGTTTTAGGTTTAGGGTTTATAGATTATAGTTTATGGGTTTAGGGGAAATGGTTGATGTGTTAGGTTTTTGATTTTAGGGTTTATGGTTCAAGTTTAGGATTTTAGGGTTTAGGATTTAATTAGAATTTAAAGTTTAGGGTTTATGGCCAAAAATCCCGAAACCGAAATCCCTCATGAGGGATTTATGGTTAATGTGTTAGCTATTAAAATATATGTTTTGTACTTCACTAACATTGGCCACATGAATTCCTAATTTAGTCTCAGATTATGGTTTAAGGTTTGCAATTTGGAGTTTATGGTTCGAGTTTTATGGTTTAAGATTTATGTTTTGGGGTTTTGAGTTTCTTTGTTTAGGTTTTAGTGTTTGTGGTTTATGATATAATATTTAAGGTCTACGGTTTATAATTTAGGGATTAATCTTGGATTTTTAGAATATAAATCAAAATAAGATAAGTGTAAATTATTATTTTAAAATATATATATAAAATATATTGATGTATTTATATATTAAAATAATGTGTATGATTAAATCAAATTAAAGTTTCAACTATACATTTAAACCACAATTAGAATTTCACATCTAGAATTACACATTAAACCAAAATTCATATATATATATATATATATATATATAAAATTCTAAATAACATGTATCTATATCAAAATTTAGGTGTATATACATATAATTAAATGCCATTTCAGTACACCACGAGTCAGTGTCACAACATTGGAATATTCTGCCCTGTCAGGGCACTCATTTTTCAATATTACGACATTGACTCTATTTTGACCCAAATTAAAAGACCCTAAATAGTTCCCATAATTTGTAATCAAATTAACTCTAAAAGAAAGTATAGAAATGATTTTGAAAAACTTCAAATAAGCTTAAATATGTTAAAATGAAGTGTTTAGATAAATATCTAAATTAAACAATGATTGTATTTAAATGTAATATTTCTTACTCAAAATATAAGTTGAAATCGGATAAAGGATAATACATGTATAGTAAGATAAATATAGTTTTCTTAAAAGTTAAAAATTATAAAATCTTCAAAAATTTTGAAATTTTCTTTAAAAGTTTAATATTCAAAATTTTTAAAAAATAAAATTCAAAAAAAATGATAATATCAGCAAAAAAATTGTGAAATAAAAAATAAGTAAAAAATGGGAAAAAAGTAAAATTGAGAATAGTGGCGTTTTCGTAAAAAAATGCCGCAAATATGTTTCTGTATTGTAATTAAAACGGCGTAGTTTTGTATATTTTAGTGGCGTTTTTCTTGTAAACGCCGCAAAAAGTTGGGATCTAGCGGGGCTTATAAAAAACGCCGCAAATATGTTTGTGTATTGTAAATAAAATGACGTAGTTTTGAATATTTTAGTGGCGTTTTTTTGTAAACGCCGTAAAAAGCTGGGATATAGCGGCGCTTATAAAAAATGCCGCAAATATGTTTGTGTATTTTAATTAAAACGACGTTGTTTTGTATATTTTAGTGGCGTTTTTATGGTAAACGCCGCAACAAGTTGGGATATAGCGGCGCTTATAAAAAACGCCGCAAATATGTTTGTGTATTCTAATTAAAACGACGTTGTTTTGTATATTTTAGTAGCGTTTTTCTGGTAAACGCCGTAACAAGTTGGGATATAGCGGCGCTTATAAAAAACGCCGCAAATATTTTTGTGTATTCTAATTAAAACGACGTTGTTTTGTATATTTTAGTGGCATTTTGTTTGTAAACACCGCAATAGGTATGTCTTTAGCGGTGATATTTTATAAACGCCGCAATGCTTGAATTGTTTTAGTGAAAATGTCGCCGTTTTGCTCTCCTCCAGTTCCCCCAACCCTTAAACCCGATTGACTCAATTTCTCCCTAGGCTTCTTCTGAAATTCATTTCCCCCTTCTTCTGAAATCCTTAAATTTCTAAAGGTTAGTTTCTTTCATCCCCCTCTTCATTTCATAGCTCTCTTCAGTCCACCACCATCGTACTTCATCAGATTAATAATCTCTTCGTCCTCCACGGCTCTAGTATTATCGTCTAAACCAACGCTCCTTCGGCTTCAAGCTTTACCTCTCTTTCACGGATGTCGACGCATGCACATCTCGATTCTCAAAAGGTAACATGCAAGTGAATAGAATATAGGTTTGGATCTTTGTTATCGACTAGTATTAGTTCTTTGTTGTTTGGTTCTCTGAATTTGTCGGCTCATAGTAGAAAGAGGGAAGGGAACGGGATGGTGTAATGTGAAAAGAGGGGAAGGGTGGGGCTGTGGGATTATTCATTATAGTGAGAAAAAATTATTCTTTTTAATTGCTGTGGGTTGGTTGAGTGTTTGCGTGAGATGGGGGACTTGTGGGCATTTCAACAAACAACTAGAAAACAAGCAGAATGACATGACTCGAAATTTGTGGCCAAACATTTGTTTAAATGGATTGGGAAGTCCACTGTTAGATGGTTTATCAATGTACTGCAAACCATGTTTGTACTACATTTACAGGTACATGAAAATCTTGCCACTAAATCCTTCGATTGGGTTTGGTAACCTCTGCTTGCTTTATATAGAAACTAAGCAGTATTATATCACTTATACTAGTATTATATCACTAACAGAAAGTATGCTAATGCACATTGAGTTGCTGTCAGGTACTTACAAATTGAGTATTGACAAAATCAATATTTGAAGAAGACTGTTTGCAGCTATTCGAGCACTCTCTGCTACCACAATCTCTACTGTGCAAGCAGACCTCACTAGATAATTTAGTAAGCAATATGAAATAAGCTTTTGAATGTGATTTTGTTAGTTGATGATTTAGTTACTGTGTGTGTAAGTTTTGGTTTAATGAAAGTTTTGGATTAAGTTCATGTACATTCAACCTCAAATTCAGCCCTTAATAATATATATTATAAGATAATAATATTAAATATGTAATTTAATAGAGTATAAATATGCTACATAAATCAGAAGGGACTAAAGTTGGAATTGCACCATTATTAATTCATTTGTGTTACCTAGGCTTATAGCATGTTTACATGAAGGGACACTGAGTTGTAATCTATTAAGTGAAAAGGTTCTAGTCGCAACCCTTACATTAACATAATTTTGATTTGGATATTGGTTGTTGGTTCTTATATGATTTGGATATTGGTTGTTGGTTCATTCACATGTCTATGAATTCAGAATAACATTTTTTTCCATGTAATTGATCTTGTGTCTTGGTCCCGCTCTTCTTCAGACGCATCACATTGTTATTTTGCATATGCCCTTAAAAGTTTATCTCCTAAGCCTTTTTCGCATTATCGCCGCAAGTCTTATAATCCACTAACATCTGTCATCGTCTCTCGATTGCGATTTGCACCCAGATTTATCTTCAGTATTTAGTATAAGTTGGTATATAGTATGGAAAAGAACCTACTTGATAACTTGAAATTATTTTCCATGGTTTCGTAACGTAATCAATGTTTTATTTTTACAATTGAATATAAAATGCCTTTCGCTTGTTGATAATTAATATTGTTTGTCCCTTCATTTTCTTTTCAGTTGTACCTTCAATAGCTATTGCATTCGTGACATTTAATCGCTTCCTGCTCCTACGCAACTTCGGTTCAATCTCGAAGAGTTACATTTAATCTTCGATTTAATATCTGGTAGTGCTATTGATAAAGTTTCTTCTGCAGATTGTTCTCCGTTAGTTTGTTGGTAAGTTTTCACTGTTTACATATAGTTGCCCTCATTTTTTTATATCATTAGTATGAGTATTCAAATAATACACGACATATAGTCAACAATTATAAAAATTTATTTTGATCATTATTTAATATTTTTTAAAAGAAGTAATTTAAAATCTATTTAAATTTACAACAACAATATGTAAATGATTTATAGAAATGAAATAGTTAAAAATCAAATTTATATAAAATTGACATAAAATAAAATATTATTTATTTAAGGGTAGTAATGTTATTTTCACACTTATTACTTACTTATTCTTTATCAACATGTAATTCAACCAAATAATGTAATAATATTACTTGTTTATTCTATTCAACTAACTAAACTACATAATACCTATTATTTATCTATTCAATTCCTAATTAATCCTATTCAAATTTTGCTCTATTCCATTATAGTAAATCAAACATAAAGTCATGGTCGTTTGAACTAGTTGGGCTATCAATTCGGAAAAAGTATTAAACTAATTGACTTGAAAATAAGTATATACCGATTAAACCAAGTTAAAAAATAAAATTATTTTTAATATTTTTTATTTTTAGTGATTTATTCAATTAAACCATATTTAGTAACCTCACCAATTAAATAATTTATCCCGATATCTTTAATTTTCTAAAATTTATTCTATATTTTAATATAGTCAAATAACAAACCCAACACAAAAGTTTAGTAAAACATACTAATTATTACTATTATATAACTATTTTATAGACTTGACATTAGATATAAGATTCAATTAAAATAAATTATTAAACAAGTTATTTTAAATTCTAAGCACCCTCACAACATCTCAACAATCTTAAAAATAAAAAAATAAAAATTTCACTTAGATCAAGAAATAAATTATTTGTATCATATTTATGTGAGTAGCATGAAACATAAAATCAAAATATGGCGCATACATCATTCAATATACCAATAGAAGCTAATTAGCAAGAAACTATAAATATTACTTATTCATTCATCTTGAACAATAAATTTCTTATAATTATTATAAAGAAGTACATAATTAAGAACACATTAAATTTACAACAACAATATGTAAATGATTTATAGAAATGAAATAGTTTTTTTTCTTGAGTGAATTAAAGTATTATACGTACAAGTACTTCTTAAGAACACATTAAATTTACAACAATAATATAAAAAAAACACCGCTATTAAATTGAAAAAAAAACTAAATATGGAGCATTGCATTGAATTCTCTAATGGAATTTGCTATCATGCATTCTTTGAAAATACACAAACAATGAAGAACAAAAAGAAACAAAGACATCCATGTAGAGAAAATAAAGTGTTTCAAAACATAAACGCACATACATACACACAAGCATGGAATAGAAGAATCATATATGATAGAATGAGTTCATCACCAACTGAGAAATTAATAATTTTTCAAAATTTAATCAATATTTATATTACAAGCAAATATATAGTTTCATTTAAAACAAAATTTGAGTTGAAAATTAAAATCGGTGATAAAAAAAAATTGTTCCAAAACATAATATACATAATAAATAACTTACATAATACTTGTATAGAAAAAAAAAAGATTCAAAGTATATAGGCTGGAAACCTGACGGGTTGCCTTATATCTCACAGTTAGATATAATGGATCCTCCCTAGGTGTAACAATGCCACGTATGATGAATCTAAAAGAATATAAAACTTACTTAATTTTAAGATCAAATTTCATAACTTACATAAGTTTACGATCAAATTTCATAACTTACATAATTTTAAGTTAAGATCAAACTTCATAACTTACATAATACTTGTATAGAAAAAAAATGATTCAAAGTATATAGGGTGGAAACCTGACGGGTTGCATTATATCTCACAGTGAGATATAATGGATCCTCCGTAGGTGTAACAATGCCACGTATGATGAATCTAAAAGAATACAAAACTTACCTAATTTTAAGATCAAATTTCATAACTTACATAAGTTTAAGATCAAATTTCATAACTTACATAATTTTAAGTTAAGATCAAACTTCATAACTTACATAATACTTGTATAGAAAAAAAAGATTCAAAGTATATAGGTCGAAACCCGACGGGTTGCCTTATATCTCACAATGATATAATGGATCCTCCCTAGGTGTAACAATGCCACGTATGATGAATCTTAAAGAATACATAACTTACTTAATTTTAAGATCAAATTTCATAATCAAATTTCAAATATACTTACATAATTTTAAGTTAAGATCAAACTTCATAACTTACATAATTTACATAACTTACATAGTACTCAGCTTATATATATGATCATATCATTACTTACATAAATTATTAATTAACATTTAGCCGTGTAATTTATTGTTAACTTTAGACTTCAACAACTACGATATGGATAGGAGTTGGATGAAATTGTCAAGGGTAAGCAACGGCTATCGAAATGGAGTAGAAACTTTTCTGAATTTCATATTTCAAAATGCAAGCCAAGAGAATATGATTCTTTGCCCGTGTAAGATGTGTTGCAATATTAACTGGCATTATCGTGAAGTGGTCTACGAACATCTAGTTGTTAATGGCTTTGTCTGGGGGTACAAAAAATGGTTTTTTTCATGGAGAGTTTACATCTAGTGGAGCATCTTCATCGATGAATCAAGGGTATCCTCATAGTGCTTTCAATCAGAATGTTAGAGACGATAACATGGAAGGCATGTTGCGGGATGCTTTTAATGTGCGCAGTGATGGTTTCGGGTCATTTTCCACTTGACTTGGGTGCAACCGATGATCATAATTTTGGTGGAAATACTTTCACTGAAACAAGAAAAAGTGTACAGGATGACCAGCCAAATGAAGAAGCGGCGAGGTTCTACACGTTACTTGGTGAAATGAATGAAGAACTGTATGAAGGATCAAAATTTTCCAAACTATCATTCTGTATTCGTCTTTTTCACTTGAAATGTTTGGGGGGTGGACCGGAAAATCGTTGACAATGCTGTTAGAGTTTCTGCAAGAAATGTTCCCGTTTGCAAAAATCCCTCAATCTTTCAAAGACATGAAGAAATTTATAAAGGATTTGGGCCTTGGCTACAACAAAATTCACAGTTGCCCAAATGACTGCATGTTGTATTGGGGCGACCGGATAAACCAACAGTGCTGTCATGTATGCGGCCAATCCCATTGGATTAATAGAAATACAGAGGACAGTAATGAGGATGAGCACAATACACAGTCAAGGAAGCAACTAGTTAAGATTTTACGGTATTTTTCGCTAATACCAAGGCTTCAACGACTTTTCATGTTGTCGAAGATAGCCGAATCAATGATGTGGCACCGTGATGGACGAGCAGATGATGGGTTGTTAAGGCATCCTCAGATTCTTTAGCTTGGAAATCTTTTACTCTAAATTTCCAAGCTTTGCAAGCGATCCTGAGTGTGAGGCTTGGGCTAGCATCCGATGGATTTAACCTTACAAACTCATGAGCACAACGTCAAGATTTTGGCTCGTGGTGCTTGTTCCTACAATTTGCCTCCATAGGTTTGCATGAAACAATCTTCTTTTAACTTGTCTATGATTATACCTGGAGAGAAAGGGCCGGGAAATGATATTGACGTATATTTGCAGCCACTTGTTGATGAGTTAAAACAACTATGGGCTGGTGTTCAGACATACGATGCAATGAGAAAAGAGAACTTTAATTTACGTGCGACTTTAATGTGGACTATTAACGACTTTCCGGCTTATGCTAATTTATCGGTTGGAGTACCAGGACGTTATGCTTGTCCGTGTTGTCTTTGCGTGACATGTTCGCAATGGTTATATAATGGGAAGAAGTTCTCTTACATGGGGCATCGTCGGTGGTTACCAGAAAATCATACATTTAGATTTCAGAGTGCTCAGTTTGATGGTACTGAAGAGTTCAGACCAGCTCTTTCGCAGACCGGTAGATCCGAAATATTATTAATGTTGAAAGATATGAATTTCATTTATGGGAAGATGAATCAACCGGCCAACCCGCAAAGAAATAGAAGATCTAGGGATGAATCTGATGATGAATCTGATGAAGAGGATGATCCTAATGAGGTAGACTTGTGGAAAAAAGAAGTATTTTTTTCGAGTTGCCTTATTGGGAGCATCAGATTTTACGTCATAATCTTGATGTCATGCATATAGAGAAAAATGTCTGCGAGAACATCATTGGGGCTATTTTAAATGTCGATGGAAAATCGAAAGATAATCTTCAGAGTCGACTTGATTTAGTCCACATGGGAATTGGCGTGAGCTTCATCCCCGAGCACTTCGAATATGAAATATCGGTTGTCACCGCTATTTTTCAATGTCAAAGATGGAGAAAGAAGTGTTCATGCGGTGTTGAAGGATATAAAGGTCCTAGATGCGTATGCATCAAATATATCGCGATGTGTGAGTCTTAAGGATCGAAGACTATATGGCTTAAAATCGCATGACTATCACATCTTGATGCAAGACTTACTGCCAGTTGCTATCGGTGTTGTATGTCGAAAAAGGTGACGGCTCCTGTAATTGAACTGTTGGATATAATGAAAGGCATTTGTGGTAAAGTTTTGAATGTTCAAGAATTAGAGAGACTACAAGATCGAGCCGCATTGACTTTATACTATCTGGGGAAGATATTCTCGCCTTCCTTCTTCACTATTATGGTGCACTTGTTAATTCATCTCCCGCGTGAAACACTTCTTGGTGGACCTGTTTTCTATCGATGGATGTATCCCATTGAAAGGTCTTACTTTATTTACAAAATATTCCTTCATTCAGGTCAATGCCTTTAGTTGCAACTTTTGATAATGTTGTATACCGTGTTTAGGTTACTTTCCAAATTGAAGTCATACTGCTGCAATAAGCGTTATCCAGAAGGATCAATTGTCGAGGCTACTTGGCGGAGGAATGTATGACTTTCTGCTCGAGGTATTTGGAAGATGTTGAAACAAGAATGAATGACCAAGTAGAAATGTGGGCTCCAGATCATAATTTGGCCGAACTTATTTATTTCAAAGTTTGGAGAACCGATCAGTAAAGTCAAAATTACAGAATTAGACGATAGATCGTGGGTCCAAGCACATCGATACGTTCTTTTTCATCACGATTCAATGGAACCATTTCGAAAGTAAGTTCTAGAATTTGATAAATACTCATCAATTTTAATTTATTTGTCTTCTAACAAAGTAAAACCTTTTTTTACCGTAGTGAGTACAAACATATATTGAGAGCTCGTTCACAATCCCGAAGATTAAATCGACGAGAAATTAATAAGTTGTTCGTAGAATCATTCCATGAATGGTTAAGCCAAATGGTATGCAATTTAAATTTTCATTGACAAGTAATAATGTTTTCTCATAACATTCATAATTACTCGATTTACTTTTGACTCAATAGGTTTGGAGTCGGAATGAAGTAAATGACGACGCTAAATGGATTTCACAAGGTCCAAATAGAATAGTTAAAAGATATAGTGGCTTCCTCATCAACGGATACAGATTTCATACAAGATATCGCAAGAGATTGAGGAGAACCCAAAATTGCGGAATTGTTGTTAATTCTTCGATTACAAGTTATGCTAGTGCTAGGGACAGTAATCCGTCGAGGGGAATTTGGAATATTACGGACTTATTACTGACATCATTGAGTTTTATTATTACGGCAAATGCAAAGTTGTCTTATTTCGAGGTGATTGGGCTGATGTGAATACGGCTCATGAATTAAAACGATCAATATGGCTTTACAATGGTGAATTTCTTTCGATTGATTCACACCGGAGAACAACTGATGGACGAGCCATATGTTTTTTCTTCTCAAGTTAAACAAGTTTTTTACTCCGAAGATTCAACTGATAAGGGTTGGTACATTGTACTTCAAAACACCCTTAGAGACTTGTTCGACATTGGCAGTGGAAGTAGAGATGACATAGTCGAAAGATCAAAAACTTTGCCTTTTCTAGAACAAGACTTAACTGAAAATATCCCTAGTACTAGTCAACAATTTCAATGGGTTCGTCAGGATGTGGACGAAGATATTTTCGAAATATGATGTAGTAAGATTTAATGATTTATTATTTATATGTTATATTATAATTTTCATGTTGGGCATGTTATATAATTTAACTGTTTTAAATGTCCTATTATTGTTATTATTTGTTACTAAAATTTTGAACTATTTTATGTGTATTGCAGGGAAAATGCCTAGAAGACGATTACGAGGTTTAAATATTGTCCAGAATTCTCCAAATCTAGAAGAAGTAAATAGTGGACATGATACAGTTGTTGGATCTTCTAGTCTTCCGGACATAGATGACGAGCATGGACAATTCCAAAGTAATGTTAAGTTTATTTTACATGCATGTTGAATTTTATTATTGATTCATTTTTCAATTTTAATATAATAATTTATCATTTTCAGCTGAGGGTGGTGGGATGAGCAGAGCTCGGGGACATACATTACTTACAGATTTATACGACTTAGAGCCTACCGAGCGTGTTCAAGTAAGGAGAAACAATCATGGCCAGCCTATCGGATCTGAAGCTCGATTGTTGGCAGGCTATTTAGGCATTATAACACGAAATGCAAATATGTTGCCCATTAACTACGAATCATGGCATCACGTGCCTGATGCCAACAAAAATCAGGCTCTCGACAATATTAAGGTAATAAAAGGTGAATGTAATTTATAATACTTTAATTTAACCTTCATTTATATTAACTTTTAAAATTTTTTTCTAGGTTTTTTTCTAGGTTAAACGTTTTAAGAAGAGACAATAAAAGCACCCTCAATATTTTAAGAAAAATAAGCCTCGACGAAATGTTATAAATGTCCCACGGAATGTTGAGGTACCAATGGGAAGATCAAGTTAGATTCGAATTCAAAGAAAGGAGAGGTATTACGTACTTTCAAAGTCTTATAAATTTTTTGGTTTATAGTATGTACTATATACATAATTCAAATTCCATTATGTAGGACCGTGAGCGAGTTGGAACAAACAATGAGATGAAACAACAATTCAAGCATTACCAGTAGGTTCCGAAGTTTTGCTCGTGTGAGGCCGAGGTATTATAATTTATTACTTCTTTCAAATATTAATTACTTTATACTATTAAATTATATTTTTTTGTTATAATGTAGGAAGTTTCGTCAGGTCAAAAAGTTGGACGCCTTCAGCTTTTTAACATTACGCATAAGAAGAAGGATGGATCTCCGATGACATCCGAGGCTGCAGAAATTTTGGTATATTTACTTAATAAAATTTGATTTATTATAAATATTTATAATGTTTAATTACAATAGTTTAATTTATCGTTTGTAGTTTTAAATTTATAATTTTAAGTTATGTTCCATTCCTTTTTAATTATATATTTCGTTTCTAACTTTTTTATTGATTTATTAGGATAAACTAAAGGAGAAGAAGGCAGAGTATGAAGCGGTTGCTTCGTCTGAAAGATCTGTTAATCTCGAGGAGATTGATAATAGAATTATTACTGATGTTTTGGGTCCTGAAAGGTATGACTGCTTCGATTGATAGTTTTGTTAATCTTGAGTATATTTATAACAAAATTATCACTAATGTTTTAGGTCTTACAAGGTATGGTCGGGTTCAATGTCAAGGATCAGGTGTTACCCCAACTCAATATTTTGGATCCGGCTCTCGACAATACATGCCTTTCGGGAGTCAATCTCATGCTGAAGTTTAGAGACTGAAAGACCAGATATCTCTGATGGAAGCGAGCACTGCTGGACAAATTTCTCAGCTTAGAGTGGAGGTAGTAGCGAGGGAGGCAGAGCATATTACTCAACTTAGAGCGGAGGCAAGCAGCGCGCGAGGCGTAATGTAGCGAAAGTATGAAGAACTCCAGCTACAATTGCAGAGTATGATGCGATTGTTCCAGCAGCAGATGTGAGAGGCCGCCTCTTAGACATTTGTTTTATTGTTGTAAGATTTTTTTAACATTGTTACGATTAACATTATTGTAAAATTATTTGAATTATGCTTCATTTATTAATAAATATCATATATCTTTTATTAAATTTGAAGTATCGTTTAGATTTAATGCTTTTGGTGAGATTTAAATGTTTTATTTGTCTTGGGTTGGAATTATATGCAATTCTTCTTTTTTTGGTTGGTTTTAATGCGGGAGGGTAGGATATTACGTAAAAATAGCACTACAAATCTATGCAAATTAGTGGCGTTTTGTTTTGTTAGAAGCGCTTTTATAGAACGACGCTTAAAGACCACACCTTTAGCGCGCTTTTATAAGAACGTCGCTAAAGACCACACCTTTAGCGGCGCTTTTATAAGAAACGCCGCTAAAGGCCCAACCTTTAGCGTCGTTTTATTAAAAGAGCCGCTAAAGGTGGGGTCTTTAGCGATGTTTCTTATAAAACGCCGCTAAAGGTGTGGTCTTTAGCGGCATTCTTATAAAATCACCGCTAAAGGTGTGGTCTTTAAGCGGCGTTCTTATAAAAGCGCCGCTAAAGGTGTGGTCTTTGGTCTTTAAAGGTGTGGTCTTTTCTTATAAAAGCGCCGCTAAAAGTCAAGACTTCTAGCGGCGTTTTTCACAATAAACGCCGCCAACTTTTGCGGCGCGTGTTTTAGCGGCATTTTTTACGGCGCTTTCAAAAGCACCGTAAATAATATTAGTGGCGCTTAAAAACGCCGCTAAAAGCCATAAAAAACGCCGCTAAAAGTCTATTTTGGTGTAGTGAGTATTGATTACCTTGATCACCATCTATCAACCATCAATTTGAGATTTTTGGTACCACAAGCTCTCCTATTGGTCAAGTTCTTTTCTTAACTCTCTTTCAAGATTTAAAACATAGTCTGAAGGTCTCTATTGAATCACCCTATCTATCCTGAAACACCCCAAACCTGGCCCACAAGCCTTGACCCGATCTGGTTTGTTCCTTGAGTAAAACATTTCAAAAACTTGTTTGTACTTTGGAAAATTTGGGTGGTTTTGAAGAAAAAAATTGATATGTGTTGAGTTCGAAGGGAAAACGGTGTTTTCCTTGAAGATTAGATTTTATTAAAACTCTATTTTTATACTTCAAAACTATAAGTTAAAAGAAATACCGGGTTTTTAGAGTTTACCATTAAATTGAAAATCGTTGGTGTTTAAGTGTCAAAACTTTTAGAATTTATTTTTAAGAAAAGTTACTTAAACTTTGATTGGATAAAAAAAAATCGTGTCATACTAAACAAATAAAATGCATGCATAAACAGTTTAATAGTAATGGCCTTATTACATCAAAGCAAAACCCGAAATAAATCCAAAATACTTAAATATAAAAATTCCAAATAAAATAACACTGAGTTGAGCATGGCCACCACTAAGCTCCTGCCGACCTGATCCATTTACTGAGTGTCACCTGAAAAGATATCCCACAACAGGGTGAGTCAACAGACCCAATGTGTAATAACCAACACCAACTCCCAGCGATTTAGGCATACAAATCATATATAAAACATATATAAACAATGATGCAATCCCGAACCTAAACCTAAATAACCATCCTCTACACATCACCCGTACCTGCCATTCACACCGTGGGGATTACTAAATTGACCCTCCATCCGCTACACACCATCGAAGGTAGTTGTTGCAGATGACTTGCACATCGCCCTTATAAATTGTGGCATAGCCACCAGATAGTTGTGACAAAGTCACCAGATAGTATTTCGTGACATTAGTCACCACATTCAGATTATGTGACATGAGTCACCAGATATTGTGGTAAAAACCACCAGATCACTTCCCCTTTTCATAGTCACCCATATGCTTACGCACAATACAATACATGCAAAATCATGCTATATATCTTATTCCATGTTCATAACGAATACACATATATGTCATATTCAATATTCATAACACTATTAACATAGTATTAAAGGTGAACGTACCTGGGTACTCTGTACCATCGTATGGTACCTTTAGCCACATCTATCATATTTTCATTAACACATATATTAAATCAATACCATAAATCTATCAAGAATTAGTGTGGGGCTACACACCTGGTTACTCGTAGATCTAATCGAAATCCCGAAAATCTCGATCTAATGTACTAGATCTCTTCTCCTACATTCGGCCAACACTAAGCACATTAGGCAATAGGCCATTCGGCTAAATAGCAAATCTCGAAGGGTTAATGAGACCAAAACCCTTACATTACTGTCGATTTGGTTACTAACCAAATCCCGAAACTTTGTGATGATCCCCTCTTGCAATCAGTTAGATACTAATACACTTAACTGGTTAGTTTTCGGCTTTTGAACGAAATAGAAAACAGATCTGAACACTAAAACACTTACCTAGGTTGTTTAGCCAAATCCCAAAAATTGTCACTGGCTTTATGAAGATGTCGACATACGTACATGATCTATGTTAGATCCGATTCCAACATTTGAATGAATGGCCTTCAGCCTAAACCACACTTTACTTACCTTGGATAACCAAATCCCGAATGGTCTCCCCTAGAAGTCGGCTATAATAGAAATCCCGAAAGATCCTTTATAGTTTCAGCCAATTCAAAATAAGAGAGATTAGATCCTTAAATTCGGCTAAAGAGAAAAGAAAACAAATGACTATTGATCCTTTCCCTTAATGCTGAAATCGATTGCCCTTTTACTTAGATCTACAGAGAGAATTCGGCTATGTAGGCTAGATATTGATCAAATGGGTTTCGGCTTTTGGTGTTTAGTGAATAATCGACTATATGGAAGAGTGATTAACCTGAAGAAGAAGATGAAGGAATCGGCTAGGCTTGTGTCTTCGACTTTTGATTAATAGTGAAGATTGTGAGAATGAAGGAAAAGAATGATATAGAGGCTTCAATAATGATTTGGCTAGAGTGGGAGAGAAGAAGAAGAAAGATTCGAGAAAAAGAAAAGAAGAAGCAAAGTGTTGGTAAGGCTTAATGCAACATTCGGCCTATGGGATTTTGGTGACCGAATTTGTCATCCAAGAAGTCCCTTGGCCGGCCAACTCTTCCTCTCTCCATTCAATCCCCCTTTTCACTCTACCTTAGCTGAGTACTTAAGTTTTTAGCTTAATCTACACTTCATCTTTGAAGTGTCCTTGTGCCGTCCACTACCTCTCCTCCTTGCTGCAAAATAAAACTCCCGTTTGCTTCCCTTGCTGCTCGAACCTGAGCCCTTCTCCACTACTTGAGGCGTCACTTACCAAGGCCCTAAGTGGCGCCTCCTTGCCACTTTAACAAGCCCATTTTTTATGTCCAATTTTCCCTTCAAATTCTCTTAAGGCCTTATTTGCCTAGCTCCCCCTTTAAGGCTTAAAATCTAATAATTTCTAAGGCACTTACCTACACTCTAAAGTTCTCAAAATTTCATACAACACATTCAAACACACATAGGCATGCTACTTCATACAATTAAGCAAAAATGCACAACCCCTAAATCCCGGATGTTACATATCCCACCCAGCTTGGCCATAATTTGCTTCTTCTTCCGCCCAATATGGCCATAACTTGCTTCTTCAATATTTATATTGTTTCCATTTATACGATGCAAACTTCCTTTCGGCTAAAAAGGGTTTGTGAAAAGATGGAAAAGATCATAAGAAGATTTGTCTGGGGACATAGAAAGAATAGAGGAAGATTAATTTGGTCAACTAGAAAGAGGTTTCTAAATCTACTTGCCAGGGCAGGTTTGACTTTTAAAAAAGTTGAGTTATCAAAATGCAACATTTCTCATGAAGTTTGACTTTAAATTAGTGCCCAGACCATATATACTTTGGATTCGGATGTTGAGATTGAAGTACAAGTGGAGTGACGTTACACCTAATGTGCTTAAGTTGATAAATTGCTCTCACCTTTGGAAAGGTATCGCTAGCATATGAGATGAGGTGCGACGGGGTATACTTTGGTCTGTTGGGAATAGAGAGGTGATTTATTTTTTGCGTGATTCTTAAGTGATAGACTGTGGACTAATAAATCATTATCACCGGTCAGAGCTTGTTCCTTTATACCATGTCCCTTTGTGTGTTATGGCTAATTTTAATTGGGAGTGGAGCTGAAATCAATTCAAGCATCTTTTGTCGAAGTTAGTTTTCTTGAAGGTTGCTACTATGCGACCTCTTTTGCAGTTGAAGATATTGGATTTTCCAGGGTGGCGATGAGATAAGAAATTCCAATCCACTAAGAAGTCAACTTATTCTTCCCTTGTATAGCAACTAATTGTGGAAGCTGATAAACGTTGGCGAAGTATTTGGAGCTATAAGAGCCCTCAATGTGTTAAAATTTTCATTTTTTTGGCAGTGAGTATACGTTGTTAACAATTGAGTATAGAGTTCGAAGGCATATTGTTGGCTTCCCGATGTGCACTCTTTGTGGTGACCATGTTGATGATACAAATCACATCTTGAGAAAATGTCTACCAGTTGTAGAACTCAATTTATGTTCGGGCTCAATTAAATATTTTAAACCAAAAAAAAAACAAAACACTAAAAATCCAATAATAAAAATAGTTCAAATAAAAGTTCAGTATTACAAGCCCAGTAACAAAAAATAAATAGGTCCACTCCCCTAGCTCAATATAGCTTAACTTACCCCAACCAAAACAAATGAAAAAATCAGAAGAAACCTGGAGGTTTCCATATTATTCTGGCCCCGCATGCCTTAACGATCGAGCCCCACATGCGCCACCACTCCCACCACACGTGCGCCTCCTCCACGTCACCCTGACGGTTGCACCTGCAAAACAAAAAATAACAAACACAGCAAAAACGCGAGGAAAATTGTATTTTCATTTTTTTTTGATTTTATTTTCGACTATAGAACCGAATGAAATCATTTGTAACGGGGACCTTTTATGAAGAAAAAAATCAATAAAGAGAATAGCAAAGCAAATTAGCATAAAGTTTTTCTTTTCATTTTTTTCATTTTTTCTTCCTTTTGAAACTGCTTTGATACAACATAGATTTTTGTTTTATTTTTAAGCTATATACACATTTTAAAAGATAGTATAAATATATTTAAAAAAAAAAAACTTACTTTTTTTTCAAACTCGACGGCGATTTAACAGTAGGAGTCTTCTTAGAGGCTTACCAAAATCGGGCCAGAGAGAGGCTTGAGAGAGAGAGGTCTATTTTTTTTAAGAAAAGGTTTAAAATGATTTTCAAAACAAAAAATTTGGCTTTTATAGTCTGTTGGAACGATGCCGTTTTGGGCAGCCCCCTTAATGCCTAAAACGACGTTGTTTTGAGGGGCTAACCCGATTACCCAACCCAAATCCAATGATCCGCGTGTTTTTGGACTGAGGGTCTATTTGCGCCCTCAGTCCTTTCACTTTTGAAGCATGTTTCAATTAAATCTTTTTTTACTTTTAATTTGGCCCTGTATTGTTACTAATTTTTTCCTTTTAATCCCACAATAAACGGCATTGTTTAGGAGGATGGGAATATTTCCCATTTGGTCCTTCCCTTTTTATGCGCGTTACATTGAAGTCCTAATTCGTTTTTTTCTTTTTTTAATTTGGGTCTTTAATTTTATTTTTCTCTTAATTTAATCACTTTAATGTTTTATTTACAATTTGGGCTCTCAATTTTATTCTAATTCCAATTTAATACAATATTCATTTATTATTAATTTATTTTATATTTATATGTATTACTTTCATTTATTCATTTAATTGTTTGCATGCATATATATTCCCTTTTTATCTTTATTTTTTACTTCTTTGTTTATATATTTTTCTTTATTCTTATTTTCTTATTATTATTATTATTATTATTATTATTATTATTGATATTACTATTGTTACTATTACTATTATTTTTATTATTACCAATATTATCTTTATTTTACTATTATTATTATTATTATTTAAACTACTATTATTATTATTCGTATGATTATTGTTATTACTTTTATTTATTTATTTTCACTATTATTATTATTTTTATTAACATATTTTCATTATAGTTTATTATTATTATATTTTTAACTTTTATTATTATTTTATTATCTTTAAATTATTGTATATAGTATTTATTTATTTATTTATTTATTATTATTTTTTATTTTTTTATTTTTTCATCTTTTTACCTATTATTTTATGTAGATTGTTCACTCTAGCTTTTATTTTATTGTATTTTACTTTTATCTTTACTATTGTTATTTATATTTTATTGTTATCATCATTATTTTGTCATACAAATTAGCATTGTAATTTACTTTACATTTATTTATAAAATCATATCACCTTTTACCCGATTTTTAAAATAAACAAACACTCCGAGTTCTAAGATTCAAAAGAAATCGTACCCTAACTTACTGGGTTTCGATTTTTCTCATCGAATCTAAAGAACCAATTATTCTCTTAAATCAAAGCATATGAGTTAAATAAAAACTTATTCTTGAGAATTCGAAACATTGCGCCCTAACTCATTGGATGTGACATTTCATTATTTCGGGATAAGAAATTCTAAAAAATAAAGGCAATGTTCTGAATTTGGTATTTTGAGAAATTGTGCCCTAACTTACAGGGTTCCGATTTTTCATTTGACCCAAATAACTAAATATCTTTCTTAAATTTAAATACATGAGTCTTAAAAGTCAAAAGACAAGCTCAATTTCGGGAATTTGAAATGTCGTACCCTAACTCACTGGGCGTGACATTTTACTTCTTCGAAATAAGGGTCTTAGCATTCATTTTAATTTATTCAAGTTTTCTTTTAAATAAAGATGATCGTATTTTAAAATCTCTTCAAATTTTCGACATGAAGACATTAATTAATCAATTCAGTACCAATTTTGGGCGTTTCGAGGGTGTTAATCCTTCCTCATATGTAAGCGATTCCCGAACCTATTTTCTCGAATTTTATGGACCAAAGTCATCGTTTTAATAAATCAAAAATGTTTTAACGATAAATCTCAAGGTGACCCGATCACACCTCAAAAAGGATTGGTGGCGACTCCATTTTCATTTCTAAAGTAGACCCTATTTTTACATCACAAAAAAATTATTTTGACAGCTTGGAGACTCCACTGGGGAATATAAGAGAGTCAAGCCGTAAAATTGATTGTTTTCTGTCTTGTTGTCGAAAATTGAAAATTTGATTTGAAAATTATGACCCTTTGATTGCATTTGTTTGTGTTATATGATCACTGTGGTTTGAGTCTCGCATCATATTGCATAAAGACTGCTTGGTCTTACCTTTTTAAGTAGGAGTGAGAAGCTACTCCTTCGTGAGGTTTTCACCTCCGTGCAGGATAGTGGATCGCTTTCGGGATACATCCGTACCTATGTCTTCGTGAGTTTTTCATCTCCGTGCAACCATAGGGAAATGTATTCCCCTGAACTGAACTCGGTCCGTATGAGCCTATAATGGGTGAGGATCGAGGAATCTGCTAGTTCAGGTACCTCAACTTTAGAGCTCAAACCGCATGTAAAAGGCTCTATGATGTAACACCCCAAACCCGGCCTAAAAGTTAGGCCCGAATCCGAAATGTCACATTAAAGGCACAATTCAAAACGGTTTTGCTAATTAAGAAATTAAGGCCCAAAATCTAATAGACTTATTAATTAAAGATTAAAAACCCATTTTTATTATTTTAAGCATTTAGTAAACCAAGTTTGAACATAAGAGCTTACTTAGGTTTAATAATTAAATAATTAATCTCAAAGCCCAAATTAAATCTGAAGTCAAAACGGAGTACAAGGTCTTATTACGTCCACTAAAAATTAAGTAAATAAAACATGTATTTTGAAACAAATAAATGAAAATTCAAACCTCTTGTAGTGTGGCCATCTCTGAGTCCTCTCCCACGGCGAGTCGTCAATTCGGGATTACCTGAAACATTAAATTAAAGGGGTGTGAGTTTCGAAACTTAGTGTGCACAAATTTTGGAAAACAAATCACTTACAAATGCCCACATTGGGCCTAAGCCCTATCAAAATCGGTGGTCTTGGGCCTTATCCCACAATGACCTCATATCATATCATATCGTATCATTCATAAACAAATAATGCAAAACCCGCCCCAAAAATCCATCCGCTACACACAATTTCCCTTCCAACCTTATGACTCGTGGGAATTCTAACTCGACCCACCCTCCGCTTATACACCAAGGGTAGCTCGGTTGCGGTACTACTGAACTTTGCAAAGAAAGTCGCTAATCAAATATTGGGCTTAAAGCCTCCGGTGGATCCATACCATATGGCCATGCGATCCTGGATCCATAACATACGGCCATGCGATCCTCAAATATTGACACGAATCATCAATATATATATATGTTAGGCACATAGCCATGGTAAATATGATTGGCACAAAGCCATAATAACAAAGACAAAGCCTTCAGATTGGCACAAAGCCCATAATTATGTGACGAAGCCCATATTAATGGCACATAGCCCTCGATAACATTATCGGTGCAGCATGCCTGCTCGGTGGCTAAAAGCCTACGGTGGATCATACCATACGGCTATACAATCCTAGATCCATACCATACGGCCATGTGATCCTCAAATCTTCCTCCGTACCATACTTTCCACCCATATGCATCCTAAGCAGAATATCATATGAATGCATCAAACACACAAGTAACATCCATAAACTTATATTCGTCACATAGGGGTATTTTTGTTATTTCACTGCCCAGGGGTATTTTTGTAATTCTACCCTACAGGGGTATTTTGGTAATTTCACAAATCAAGGGTATATCAGTAATTTTACAAACTGGGGGTATTTTGCTAATTTCATAAATCGGGGGTATTTCAATAATTTTATAAATCGGGGGTACTTTGGTAATTTCATAAACCGGGGTATTTTGGTAATTTTGTAAATCGAGGGTATTTTGATAATTTTATAAATCAAGGGTATTTCAGTAATTTTGCAAACTGGGGGTATTTTGATAATTTCATAAATTGAGGGTATTTTGGTAATTTTACAAATCGAGGGTATTTTGATAATTTCACAAATCAGGGGTATTTTGGTAATTTCACAAATCAAGGGTGTTTCGATAATTTCACAAATTAGGGGTATTTTGGTAATTTGTAAATCGAGGGTATTTAGATAATTTCACAAACCGGGGGTATTTCAGTAATTTTACAAACTGGGGGTATTTTGATAATTTCCACAAATCGGGGGTATTTTGGATAATTTACAAAACTAGGAGTATATTAGTAATTTTACAAAGATAGGGTATTTGGTCCCTTTCGGGTTTTAGTTATGAACTTTGGCCCGTTAACAAGTCCTCGCGGCTAAAGTGAACATACACTACGCACCAGGTAGGATTCTAGTGAAGAGGAGGTGGGCCACTAGGGTCGCTTAAGTACCAAGCTCTCCCTAGATCCAATCCTAGACATGCGATGCCCGTTGCCACACCCTAACCCAGCAACTTGTTCACAGACATGTTTAATTAGAGAAATTAAGTCTTATGGAATTGAAGAGTTGTTCAAACTAGACCTAAGGTCCATAAACCCTAACATACATGTCTACGTTCCCATAAAGCTCATCAAACCCAAATTACATCATTACGACCCATCAGGGCCAAGTCTCATCATATGGCCAAATAGGCCCAGAACAAATTCAGATCATGTGTCATGCATGTCTAATTCAATTCGTATAACCAACCAAACCATTTCATCAAACTTAGCCTCATGGCGTACCGGGCCCCATTTAGCCACTTTCGACTTTTTGACTTTTCAGCATTGCCGATTTCGTGTGTGTAGTGTTTGTACACACCTGGTAACCATGCTGCAAACCCTTTAGTCATGAACCTACAATCGACATCACCTAATGATTAATCATAACTTAATATACACTTATCAAAAACCAAAACCTCACCATAACCTTACCGTGCACCTCATGTTATAGTAGCCCTTCCTTCGCTACTATTGGCGATTATCCTCTAGGTCTACACCCAAACGCCCACCAAGGTATATTAACCTTCCTTCTTTGTATCTTACCGATGTGGGATCCCTCCGTTAGCAGAGTTTAAATTTAACTCAAACTCTTCTCGTCCAATCCGCAAAATAAATACTCCCTTGCTTGTCATGAGATTCGAACCCAAGCTCCCTTGCACCCTTAATGATGCCTTGCCACTAGACCACTCACTTCCTTGTGTCTAAAATCATGCGCAACTAAATATAACCCTATGGCAAAATTCTATAGTCCATTTAAAAAGAAATCCAAAAATGCAAGAGCCAATACTTGAACCTTGGACCTCCTTCCTTCCTTGTGGCATCACCCCCTTGTCTCTTATGTGGCGTCACTTTGCCACTACACCACACACTCCACTTATGTCATTTTTTTTTCCACATTTTATTCTTAAAGCCTACCTACTAACTCCCAGGGTTTTATTCACCTAAAACCAAAATTTTCCTAAAGCCAAAGTTTGAACCCGAGACTTCATAGAAACCCTCCAACCTTCTAAAATCACTCACCTAATAGGTCCAACTAGCACTAAAGCCGTTCTCTTGTTCTTAAAAATTTTAAACGCTCCCATGCCCAAGGCCCAATAGGCCCAATTCTTCTAGGCCCAATTTCGGGATGTTACAAATCTACCCTCCTTAAAAAAATTTCGTCCTCGAAATTTCCAACTAACTACTAAACGCACCACTCAAGTCACACCACTATGCTTTTGCTGCGCACTCTGATTTAAGAATTTTATGAAATTAGTACTTAGTTCCACTCGTTTAGGGCACATGTCTTATGTAAGTAACAACAATTTCTTAGAGTTATTTCGCAGTTGGGAATCCACTACAAGCTTAAGTTTCCTACGGGCTTTAGTCTCTAAAAGCCTATTTTTAAGTAGCCCATTATCTATACACTTCAATAATTCAAACAATAACAGAAAAACTTACTTGGCTCGACGTCGAGGGCTCGATGAACCACACCCCAAGAACCATGCCAAAACTTCTAAAAAAACCCAAAATTTAAGGCCCATTTCACAGCTCGAGCTTTACAACCTAGGCTCTGATATCACTAAATCTAATACCCCAAACCCGGCCTAGAAGTTAGGCCCAAATTCGGAATGTCACATTAAAGGCACAATTCAAAACGGTTTTGCTAATTAAGAAATTAAGGCCCAAAATCTAATAGACTTATTAATTAAAGATAAAAAATCCATTTTATTATTTTAAGCATTTAGTAAACCAAGTTTGAATATAAGAGCTTACTTAGGTTTAATAATTAAATAAACATTTAATCTCAAAACCCAAATTAAATCTAAAGTCAAAATGGAGTACAAGGTCTTATTACGTCCATTGAAAATTAAGTAAATAAAACATGTATTTTGAAACAAATAAATGAAAATTCAAGCCTCTTGTAGTGTGGCCATCTCTGAGTCCTCTCCCACATCGAGTCATCTATTCGGGATTACCTGAAATATTAAATTAAAGGGGTGTGAGTTTCGAAACTCAGTGTGCACAACCCTTGGAAAACAAATCACTTACAAATGACCACATTTGGCCTAAGCCCTATCAAAATCGATGGTCTTGGGCCTTATCCCACAATGACCTCATATCATATCATATCGTATCATTCATAAACAAATAATGCAAAACCCACCCCAAAAATTCATCCGCTACACACCATTTCCCTTCCAACCTTATGACTCTTGTGGGGAATTCTAGCTCAACCCACCCCTTCGCTACACACCAAGGGTAGCTTGGTTACAGATTATCGAACGTTGCAAAGAAAGTCGCTAATCAAATATTGGGCTTAAAGCCTCTAGTGGATCCATACCATACGGCCATGCGATCCTCAAATATTGACACAGAGTCATCAATATATATATGTTAGGCACATAGCCATGGTAAATATGATTGGCACAAAGCCATAATAACAGCACAAAGCCCATAATTACGGCACGAAGCCCATATTAATGGCATATAGCCCTCGATAACATTATCAGTGCAGCATGCTTACTCGGTGGCTAAAAGCCTGCGATGGATCCATACCATACAGCCATGCGATCCTGGATCCATACCATACAGCCATGCGATCCTCAAATCTTCCTCCGTACCATACTTCCCACCCATATGCATCCTAAGCAGAATATCATATGAATGCATCAAACACACAAGTAACATCCATAAACTTATATTCGTCACATATGGGTATTTTTGTCATTTCACTACCCAGGGGTATTTTGTAATTTTACCCTACATAGGTATTTTGGTAATTTTGCAAATCAGGGGTATTTAAGTAATTTCACAAACTAGGGGTATTTTGGTAATTTCATAAATCGGAGGTATTTCGATAATTTTACAAATTGGGGGTACTTTAGTAATTTCACAAACTGGAGGTATTTTGGTAATTTCGTAAATCGAGGGTATTTTGGTAATTTCATAAATCGAGGGTATTCTAGTAATTTTATAAACTGGGGGTATTTTGGTAATTTTGTAAATCGAGGGTATTTTGGTAATTTCACAAATCGATGGTATTTCGGTAATTTCACAAATTGGAGGTATTTTGGTAATTTTGTAAATCAAGGGTATTTCGATAATTTCACAAATTGGGGATATTTTGGTAATTCACAAATCGAGGGTATTTCTATAATTTCACAAATCGGGGGTATTTCGGTAATTTCACAAATCGAGGGTATTTTGATAATTTCCACAAATCAGGGGTATTTTAGATAATTTACAAAACTAGGGGTATATTAGTAATTTTACAAAGATAGGGTATTTGGTCGCTTTCAGATTTTAGTTATGAACTTTGGCCCGTTAACAAGTCCTCGCGGCTAAAGTGAAAGACACTACGCACTAGGTAGGATTCTAGTGAAGAGGAGGTGGGCCACTAGGGTCGCTTAAATACCAAGCTCTCCCTAGGTCCAATCCTAGACATGCGTATGCCCGTTGCCACACCCTAACCCAACGAATTGTTCACAGACATGTTTAATTAGAGAAATTAAGTCTTATGGAATTTAAGAGTTGTTCAAACTAGACCTGAGGTCCATAAACCCTAACATACATGTTTACGTTCCCATAAAGCTCATCAAACCCAAATTACATCATTACGGCCCATCAGGGCCAAGTCTCATCATATGGCCAAATAGGCCCAGAATAAATTCAGATCATGTATCATGCATGTCTAATTCAATTCGTATAACCAACCAAACCATTTCATCAAACTTAGCCTCAGGGCCTACCGGACCCTATTTGGCCGCTTTTGGCTTTTCAGCTTTTCAGCATTGCCGATTTCGTGTGTGTAGTGTTTGTACACACCTGGTAACCAAGCGCTACAAACCACTTAGTCACGAACCTACAATCGACATCACCTAACGATTAATCACAACTTAATATACACTTATCAGAAACTGAAACCTCACTGTAACCTTACCGTGCACCTCACGTTATAGTAGCCCTTCATTCACTACTATTGGCGATTATCCTCTAGGTCTGCACCCAAACGCCCACCAAGGTATATTAACTTTCCTTCTTTGTATCTTACCGATGTGGGATCCCTCCGTTAGCAGAGTTTAAATCCAACTCAAACTCTTCTCGTCCAATCCGCAAAATAAATACTCCCTTGCTTGTCATGAGATTCGAACCCAAGCTCCCTTACACCCTTAATGATGCCTTGCCACTAGACCACTCACTTCGTTGTATCTAAAATCATGCGCAACTAAATATAACCCTATGGCAAAATTCTAGAGTCCATTTAAAAAGAAATCCAAAAATGCAAGAGCCAAGACTTGAACCTTGGACCTCCTTCCTTCCTTGTGGCATCACCCCCTTGTCTCTTATGTGGCATCACTTTGCCAATACACCACACACTCCACTTATGTCATTTTTTCCCAAATTTTATTCTTAAAGCCTACCTACTAACTCCCAGGGTTTTATTCACCTAAAACCAAAATTTTCCTAAAGCCAAAGTTTGAACCCGGGACTTCATAGAAACCCTCTAACCTTCCAAAATCACTCACCTAATAGGTCCAACTAGCACTAAAACCGCTCTCTTGTTCTCAAAAATTTTAAACGCTCCCTTGCCCAAGGCCCAATAGGCCCAATTCTTCTAGGCCCAATTTCAGGATGTTACATATGATCTCACCTTAGATAGTACCGTGATAAACCATAGTGGTCACCGAATAAGTGCTCTATTTGTTTCTTTCTCGCTTGCTTTTACTTTGTACTAATATGTTTCATTTTGTTTTGGCTATGATTGCATTACATGTCATTTCACGTTTGAAAGGGTGTCGATTCATGTTTGATTACTAAGCTTGTCATGGAGAACGAATTTCTTGATAAGATGGAAGACAATACGGCTATACGTATATTTTTAATCCATTTTATGTAAAGAATTTTGTCCTTTAGTAAAGCTTTCTAAATAAAATTGAATCAGGATCGATGCCTCTTTTTGCGTTCATGCATTCGTATTGCATTGCATCATGTACAATAAAATTCAGAAAAAAATTCAAAAAAAAACCTAAAAAGAGTTAGAATTCTTTGAAGAGGTCAAAGGTTCAGAATAAATGTTCAGAGATGTTCACATCAATGCCATACATGAAGAAATCATTGAAAGGGGGACCTTGTCAAATATCCGCCCTTATGAACCTGGGAGTGTTCTAATAACTGGACTGTAGAAGAAATTCCTGTAGTTTTTAGAGCTTACATAGAGTAATGTTCAAAACACACTTGTTGCTTTAAGCCTAGAAGCAATAAGAATTCCTTTGTGAAATAGGCTTATGTCCGAACATCATTATGAAATACATACTTGAGATCATTTTGAATAAATATCCCCTCATTCTTTTAGATTCTTTCATAATATCCCTTCATTCTTTTAGATTCTTTCATTCATTCTATCTAAATAACTATGTAGATTCTTTAATTCCTTAGACCTTTGTTCCAAATCATTCTTTCATTTCATTCATAAGCATACCATGCTAATAATTATTCTTAAATCCATTCATTCTTGGCATATTCCTTTGTGCCTACAGTAGGTCCTTAGATATCAATGACATGAGTAATGTTGTTACGGAGTTAGAACTTCCTTTTGAGTAATACAAGTGTTTAGAGAGATCCCAGGACTTTGAAGATGACAAAGACTATGGCTTATATCCGGACTTGTTAAGAATGGTAAAACAAGAGGAAAAACAAATTCTACCTCATGAAAAGACAGTAAAGATGGTGGCATTGTTCCATGATGTGATGCACAAAGAAATCGAAGTTTATGTCGATAATACGATTGCAAAATCTTGAACAAAAAAGGAACATATCCAAGTTTTGAGAAAGTTATTCTTGAGAATGAGGAAATTCCAATTAAAGCTCAATCCAACAAAATGTACTTTTGGAGCTAGATCGAGAAAATTGTTGGGCTTCGTAGTCAGTGAGAGGGGAATCAAGATTGACTCAGACAAGGTCCGGGCTATACAAGAATTTCCTTCACCGCGCACTCAAAAAGAAGTTCGAAGTTTTCTGGAAGGGTTAAATTACATTACTCGGTTCATTTCACAATTAACCGAGAAATGTGATCCCATATTTCATCTTTTGAAGAAACACAATCTAGGCGTGTGGGATAATGAATGCCAGAATGCTTTTGATAAGGTCAAATAGTACTTGTCAAGTCCTCCAATATTGTCACCTCCTTGCCCAGATAGGACATTAATCCTATATTTGACAGTGTTTAATAACTCTATGGGGTGTGTGCTGGGTCAACACGCTGATTTGGGAAGAAGAGATAAGGTGATATACTACCTCAGTAAGAAATTCACTAAGTGTGAAATGAGATATTCGCTGATTGAGAAATTGTGTTGTGCCTTGATTTGGACAACTCAAAGGTTGAGGCAATACATTCTATACCATACAACCTAGTTAATCTCAAAGTTGGACCCTCTAAAGTATATAATGGAGTCAACTGCTCAAAATGGAATGAAACATAGATGACAAATTCTCCTCTCTAAATTCGACATAGTTTATGTGAGCCAAAAAGCTGTGAAAGGAAGTGTAGTAGCAGATTTTCTAGCCAGCAAAGCTCTAGAAGATTATGAGCCCCTGAACTCTGAATTCCCCAATGAAGAATTAATGTATGTGGTAGCTACTAAAGATGACGCTACAAAAGATCACTTTTGGAAATTGTGCTTTGATGGAGATCACTTTTGGAAATTGAGCTTCGACGGAGCATCAAATGCTGTAGGCAATAGAATTGGGGCAATCTTGGTATCCCCAAATGGAGATCATTATCCATTCACATGCAAATTGGATTTTGATTGTACAAATAATGTGGCAGAATATGAAGCATGTATCATGGGACTCCGGACAGCCATAGAACGTAAAATTAGAGCGCTGGAAGTATATGGAGATTACTGGTGATTTACCGACTGAAGGGTGAATGGGAGACAAAAAACCCTAAATTGATCAATTATCAAAGGATAGTTCTGGGGTTAATTGAGGAGTTTGATGATGTTACTTTCAATTATCTCCCGTGAGATGAAAACCAAATGGCAAATGCTTTGGCTACTTTGGCTTCCATGATTAAAGTGAGCAAATAAGAGGATGTAAAACCCATTCAAATAAGTATTTACGAGGCCTCAACTCATTGTTACAATGTGGAGGAAGAAGAAAGAGATGATCACCCCTGGTTCCACGATGTATTACGATACATGAAAAATCGTGAATACCTTGATCAGGCATCTGAGAACGAAAAGAGGACGTTGAGAAGACTAGCTTGTGACTATGTCTTAGACGAAGAGATCATGTACAAAAGAAGAAAGGATCAGATACTATTAAGACGTGTGGACGCTGTTAAAGCTAAGAAAATTTTGGAAGAAGTCCACGAGGGTGTTTGTGGGACGCATGCCAATAGTTTCACAATGGCTAGACAAATTATGAGATTTGGGTACTATTGGTCTACCATGGAGGGAGACTGCATCAATTATGCTAAGAGATGCCACAAATGCCAAATTTATGGAGACAAAATTCATGTAACCCTTCGCCTTTGCATGTTATAACTTTCCCATGACCTTTTTCTATGTGGGGCATGGATGTCATTAGGCTAATTTCTCCAAAAGCTTCAAATGGGCATCGGTTCATCTTTGTAGTCATTGACTATTTTACCAAGTGCGTAGAGGCTGCTTCATATGCTAGTGTTACCAAGTCGGCAGTCAGTAGATTCCTAGAAAAGGAAATCATATGTCGATATGGAATGCCTGAGGGGATCATATTCGACAATGCATTAAATTTGAACAACAGCACGATAGTGGAGGTCTGTAGTCAATTCAAAAATTAGACATCACAATTCATCACCGTATCATCCAAAAATGAATGGTGCAGTGGAAGCAGCCAATAAAAATATTAAGAAGACCGTGGGGAAAATGGCTGAAACTTATAAAGATTGGCACGAAAAGTTATCATTTGCTTTTATGCTTATCGAACATCAGTCAGGACTTCTACCGGGGCAACTTTTTTCTCATTAGTCTATGGAATAGAGGCAGTGTTACCCATCGAAGTTGAAATTCCTTCCCTTCGAGTCTTGTCAGAGCTAAAGTTAGATGAAGCAGAATGGATCCAATCTCGGTATGATCAATTGAACTTGATTGAGGAAAAAAGGCTAAGGGCTATTCGTCATGGTCAGATGTACCAAAAGCGAATAATGCGAGCTTTTGCCAAAAAAGTTCACCGAAGAGAATTTCATGAGGGGGACCTGGTTTTGAAAAAGATCCTCCCCATGCAAAAGGATTTTAGATGGAAATGGATGCCAGATTGGGAAGGACCTTATGTGATAGAAAAGGCTTTCTCTAGAGGAGCACTGATTTTGATCGAAATGGATGGAAAAACTTGCCCAATCCTATAAATTCAAATTCAGTCAAGAAATACTATACTTGAAGAGGAAAAGAGGCCAAAGTGAAAACCCACAAAGGGCTCTTTGAGACATTCTCTAAAAAAAAAGGGCCAAAGTGAAAACCCGCAAAGGGCGCTTTGAAACTTTCTAAAAAGTATTAAAAAAATGAAAAACGAAGAGGCGAAGGTGAAAACCCGCAAAGGGCGCCTTGAGACCAAATGGGATTTGAGTCAAAAACCCGAAAAAGGCGGCTCAAATTGTGATAAAATTGTGATGGGGCATACGGTGATCTCGCTATACCTGAATTAAGAAGAAATGAGAGATGTTATATCTTGGGGCATCAACAGAGTACTTTTGATCTCCTAAACACATATTGAGCTTAAAATGGCCTTCAGAAAGTCCGTACAAAGAAGCTCAGGCTGCGATACCTAGGGCACCTATCTTTTTCCCTCATCATTTTGTATTCTAGCAATATTTTCTTTCTTTAATTAACCTATTCTTTTCAGATTTTGTTTCGATAAATCTATGATCATTTTCAAGCATTTTGTATTGAAGTAATGATTAATGGACTAATAATATTTTCACAAAAGGAGTTTTGCATATTACTCTGTAAACTTCTAAATAATATGAGAGTCTGAAACATGACTTTTATTTAGAACTTACCAAGCCTAAGGGTTGAAAATATTTGAGAAGGAAACTCTAAACAGTGACCATTTCTTTAAACTTTCTGTCAAAAATATTGGTTAAACAAAAAGACAGGATATGACGTCAGTAGTACGGCCTTGAAGAACAACGAGCAATGACAACCCTAAGCATTAAAAAGGGATCATTCTCATGAAATTCTGTATTAATGCAAAACACATTTAGTTAGGAGCATTCGATTCATTCTGATCATTGCATCCTAATCATAAAAAAAGGGGATCATTCTCATGACATTCTGCATTCATAATACATTTAGTTAGGAGCATTCGATTCATTCTGATCATTGCATCCTAGTCATTGTACATTTAAAAAAGGATCATTCTCATGACATTCTGCATTCATGCAAATGTCATCCATAATACATTTAGTTAGGAGCATTTGATTCATTCCGATCATGACATACTATAAGTCCATAAATCGATTCTACAGGTCATGTTCCCCAGATGAAGGTGTAACAAGATCGACGAATCCACAAGTCCAACACCTTTGAAGTTGTAGTAGGTCGGATCAAATCCACCATGGTGAATCTCATCTTCCTGAAGTTGCAGTGAAGCAGATTGAAGCCATTACCCTTATCTCCCTGAGTTGCAGTGGAGCGAATTGAAGACAATAAAATCTTATTTCCCTAAAGACGCAGTGGAACTATGGTAGATCTTATCTTCCTGAAGTTGCAGTGGAGCAGATTAAAGCCACAGCCTCATTTCCCTGAAGTTGCAGTGGAGCAGACTGAAGATAACAAATCTTATTTCCCTTGCATTATAGTGAAACATATTAAAGCTACAGATTACGGCAGATCTTATCTTCCTGAAGTTGTAGTGGAGCAGACTGAAGCCACCAGCCTTATTTCCTTGAAGTTGCAGCGGAGAAGACTGAAGACAATAAATCTTATTTCCCTAAAGACGTAATGGAGTAGATTAAAGCTACAGTAGATCTTATCTTCCTGAAGTTGCAGTGGAGCAGATTGAAGCCACATCCTTGTTTCCTTAAAGTTGCAGCGGAGCAGACTAAAGATAACAAATCTCATTTCCTTGGCATTGTAGTGAAACAGATTAAAGCTACAGATTACGACGGATCTTATCTTCCTGAAGTTGTAGTGGAGCAGATTGAAGCCACTAGTCTTATTTCCCTGAAGCTGCAGCGGAGAAGACTGAAGACAATAAAATCTTATTTCCATAAAGACGCAGTGGAATAGATTAAAGTTATGGTAGATCTTATCTTCCTGAAGTTGCAGTGGAGCAAATTGAAGCCACAGCCTTGTTTCCCTAAAGTTGCAGTGGAGCAGACTGAAGATAGCAAATTTTATTTTCCCTGGCGTTGTAGTGAAATAGATTAAAGCTACAAAGCACGATAGATCTCATCTTCCTGAAGTTACAGTGAAGCAGATTGAGCCACCAGCCTTATTTCCCTGAATTTACGGCAGAGAAGATTGAAGACAACAAATCTCTGCCTGAAGTTGCAGTAGAGCAGACTGAAGATAGCAAATCTTATCTCCCTGAAGTTGCGGCAGAGCATATTGAAACTACAAGTTTAATATCCTTGAATCGGATTGAAACGCTAGTTCCTATGCCTTTGAAGATGCAATGGGATGGAATGAAGCTACTCGAAGAAGAAAAGCTACTCGAAGAAGAAAAGCACTGATAGAAGTCAAGATTCGACGAGACCGGGCAAAATTGGCCCTTTTAAAGTCTTTGCTCTATTCTCGTTACACGAAAATGAGCAAAGAGGGCCAGCTGTAGGACCCAATTTATGCCCGGACCAATTAAATATTTTAAATCGAAAAAAAAAAACACTAAAAATCCAATAATAAAAATAGTCCAAATAAAAGTCCAGTATTACAAGCCCAGTAGCAAAAAATAAACAGGCCCACTCGCCCTAGCCCAATATAGCCTAACCTACGCCAACCCAAAACAAATCAAAAAATCAGAAGAAACCCTAGAGGTTTCCAGATTATTCTGGCGCTGTATGCCTTAACGATCGAGCCCCACATGCGCGCCGCCGCTCCCACCACATGCGCGTCTCCTCCACGTCACCCTGACGGTTGCACCTGCAAAACAAAAAATAACAAACACAACAAAAACGCGAGGAAAATTGTATTTTCATTTTTTGATTTTATTTTCGGCTATAAAATCGAATGAAATCATTTATAACGGGGACCTTTTACGAAGAAAAAATTAATACACAAGAGAATAGTAGAGCAAGTTAGCAGAAAGTTTTTCTTTTCATTTTTTTCAATTTTTCTTCCTTTCGAAATTGCTTTGATACAACACGGATTTTTGTTTTATTTTTAAGCTATATACACGTTTTAAAAGCTAGTATAAATATATTTAAAAAATAAAAAAAACTTCCTTTTTTTCGAACTTCGACCGCCGTTCACGGCAGCGAACGTCGCTGGAGTCTTGTCATCGAAAATCGGGCCAGAGAGAGGCTTGAGAGAGAGAGGTCTATTTTTTTTTTTTTAGAAAAGGTTTAAAATGATTTTCAAAACAAAAAATTTGGCTTTTATAGCCTGTTGGAACGACGCCGTTTTGGGCAGCACCCCCAAAGCCTGAAACAACGTCGTTTTGGGGGGCTGACCCGATTGCCTGACCTGAATGCCAAGGATTCGCGTGTTTTTGGACTGAGGGTCTATTTGCGCCCTCAGTCCTTCCTCTTTTGAGGTATGTTTCAATTTTTTTTTACTTTTAATTTGGCCCTTTATTTTTACTTTTTTTTTCCTTCCCTTTTTATGCGCATTACATTAGGGTCCTAATTTGTTTTTTTTTCTTTTTTTAATTTGGGTCTTTAATTTTATTTTCTCTTAATTTAGTCCCTTTAATGTTTTATTTACAATTTGGGCTCTCAATTTTATTCTAATTCCATTTTAATACAATATTCATTTATTATTAATTTATTTTTATAGTTATGTGTATTACTTTCATTTATTCATTTAATTGTTTGCATGCATATATATTCTTTTTTATCTTTATTTTTTACTTCTTAGTTTATATTTTTATATTTTATTATTATTATTATTATTATTATTATTAGTAGTAGTATAATTTTACTATTATTATTGATATTACTATTGTTACTATTACTATTATTTTTATTATTACTAATATTATCTTTATTTTAGTACTATTATTATTATTTTTTATTTAAACTACTATTATTATTATTCGTATGGTTATTGTTATTACTTTTTTATTTATTTTCACTATTATTTTTTTTATTAACATATTTTCATTATAGTTTATTATTATTATTATATTTTTACTGTTATTATTATTTTATTATCTTTAAATTATTGTATATAGTATTTATTTATTTATTGATTTATTATTAACTTTTGTTTTTTTTATTTTGTCATTTTTTACCTATTATTTTATGTAGATTGTTCACTCTAGCTTTTATTTTATTGTATTTTACTTTTACCTTTACTATTGTTATTTATATTTTATTGTTATCATCATTATTTTGTCATACAAATTAGCATTGTAATTTACTTTACATTTATTTATAAAATCATATCACCTTTTACTCGATTTTCAAAATAAGCAAACACTCCGCGTTCTAAGGTTCGAAAGACATTGTACCTTAACTTACTGGGTTGCGATTTTTTCATTGAATCTAAAGAACCAATTATTGTCTTAAATCAAAACATATGATTTAAATAAAAACTTATTCTTGAGAATTCGAAACGTTGCGTCCTAACTCACTGGATGTGACATTTCGTTATTTCGGGATAAGAATTTCTGAAAAATAAAGGCAATGTTCTGAATTTGGTATTTCGAGAAATTGTGCCCTAACTTACTGAGTTCTAATTTTTCATTTGATCCAAATAACTGAATATCCTTTTTAAATTTAAATACATGAGTTTTAAAAGTCAAAAGACAAGCTCAGTTTCAGGAATTTGAAATGTCGTACCCTAACTCACTGGGTGTGACATTTTACTTCTTCGAAATAAGAGGGTCTTAGCATTCATTTTAATTAATTCAAGTTTTCTTTTAAATAAAGAGGATCGTATTTTAAAATCTCTTCAAATTTTTGACATGAAGACATTAATTAATCAATTCGGTACCAATTTTGGGAGTTTCGAGGGTGCTAATCCTTCCTCATACGTAACTGACTCCCGAACTTGTTTTCTCGAATTTTGTGGACCAAAGTCATCGTTTTAATAAATCAATATAATTTAACGATAAATCTCAAGGTGACCCGATCACACCTTAAAGAGGATTGGTGGCGACTCCTTTTTCATTTCTAAAGTCGACCCTGTTTTTACATCACAAAAAAAATGGTTTTGACACCGGTGATGTCATTGTGGCTAAGGCTTATTCAATGTGAGACGCTCCAAGAGTTTTTAAGCTTGAACCTACTCGATTGATTCCATGCAAACCTGACCAGCCCTGGTTATTTTGTGCTGGATAGTAGCAAATGGGATATGCTCTTTGAGATACCTTGCTAATATTTATGGATAGGAAGGAATAGTAGAATCTTTTAAGACCGGTGCTTTGCTTGGGAAAGTATCCTTGTTAGAGGAATGTGATTGGCTAAGAATGTAATTAAAGCTTGGGTGCAGATGCAATCAAAAGTGGAGCATGCTCATGGTAGGTAGCCAGTGCTGATTCGATGAGAGAGACCACCACTTGGCTAGCTAAAGCTTCATATGAATAGTGCAAGGAATACTTTCTTTGGAGTTGCTACTATGGGAAGCAGTGTTCAAGACCAAAAAGAAAGGTGGGTGTAGGGTTTTTTTTTAATAATGTAGGTTGCTGCTCGGTTTTTGAAGCTGAAATGTGAGGGGGTGTTAGGTTCTAGTGCCTTAGGTTTAGTGTATTTGTCTTTTTTGTGTTTGTAATTTTTCGAATAAATTGATTTAAATAAAATCTAATTATACATTACTATCATTTGTATTTGTCCGCGCACAAAAACAAAATATAAGCAAATATTGGTTCATTAATTATCTAATGTTTAACTAATATTAAGTTTCATTATGTGGCGGAATAAAATGTGAGAAGACAACTTATATTGTAACACCCCTAGATTGGCTCGGATGTCGGGTGAGAGCTATAGGATGCTACTACTGTTACCGGAGTAGTCACATACAATACATAGTTCAAAATCCATTTAAACACTAATTTCCCGTCAAAGATCGATGCATAATATGATATATCATCAAAATCGAGTCTTAATCAAGCTTACAAAAGCTCTTAAGTTGACCCAAGTTGTAACATCCTGAAAAAGGCCTATGCATTTTCGGTTTAATTGTAATAAATGACATGTCTTAAGTGTTATGAATATATTTTGAATATTTTTGGAAACTTGGAAATGTCAAGTTAAAAGAGGAAAGTGAACATTTTGGAAACCTAATTTAAAATAGGAAAGTGAACATTTTGGAAACCCAAGTTTAAAAGAGGAAAGTGAAACCTTAAGAAAATTAATAGAAGAAGTTTGACACACAAACAAAGCTTGGAAAAGTGGCACTGAGATAAGCCTCGAAATGGTGCCACATACAAGGGAATTGGGCCTAAGTTCGACTCACATGGGAAGCAAATAAAAGAAGTTTTATTTTTGTAACATCCCAAAAGAGATTGAAAGTGAACATTTTTTTGGAAACTATGAAGTCCCGGATCCTTTGGGAAAAGTTTTAGGTGAAAAAACCTTGGAGGAAAGTGAACATTTTCCAAGGTTCTAGTTGTAGCGCTTGCATTCTTTTTTATTATTTTTATTAAATGAAACCCAAGTTGAGGCACAAGGAGCTAGTTGGTAAAGAGGAAAGTGAACATTTTGGAAACTTAAGTTGAATGAAGGTGAGGAAAGCATGAAACAAGGTGGCCTTAAGAAAATTAATAGTTACACGAGCTATGAAGACGGTGGGGAAGAAGTTTGACACACAAGTGTGCCCAAAGCTTGTATGATGAAAGTGGAACTAGACTAGATAGAACTTATATACGTGGATAGAGATGCCACTTAGGCCTCTGAGTAGGGAAACCTTTAGAAAGGGCGCCACTTGGTGGGTAAATTACTTAAAATACAACAAAAATACCCTTGGTGGGAATTGGGCCTAAGTTTGGCTTAGGTAGGTAAATTACAAAAATACCCTTGGTTGGTAAATTACAAAATACCCTTGGTGGGTAAATGGGTAAAATTCTTAAAATACCCATGGGAAGCAAATAAAAGAAGTTTTATTTTGCTTAAAATACCCTTGGTGGGTAAATTACTTAAAATACCCTTGGTGGGTAATTTACTGAAAATACCCTTGTGGGTAAATTACAAAAATACCCTAGGTAGGTAAATTACAAAATACCATTGGTTGGTAAATTACAAAAATTGGTGGGTAAATTACTAAAATACCCTTGGTGGGTAAATTACTGAAAATACCCTTGGTGGATAAATTACTAAAATACCACTTGGTAGGTAGATTACTGAAAATACCTTGATGGGTAAGTTACGAAAATACCCTTGGTGGGTAAATTACAAAATAGGTAAATTACAAAATACCTTAGGTAGGTAAATTACAAAAATACCCTTGGTTGGTAAATTACAAAATACCTTGGTGGGTAAATCATAAAATACCCTTGGTGGGTAAATTACTTAAAATACCTTGGTGGATAAATTACTAAAATACCCTTGGTAGGTAAAATTACGGTTATACCCTTAGAGGTTGATTAGCATGATTATGTTGTTTTATGTCTATCCGATTATGATGGTAATTCATGTTATACTTATATTTGATAATGTCTAGCATACATGACATAACGCATACACGTAATTATTATGTCATATTGCACGGGTATGATGAGAGGAGGGGAAGATTGATATCGTGACTTGGTCACCGTGATTTGGTATCACATTCGTGTCTTCTGGACACCGAGGTTTGGCACCTCATAGCGACTCGTCCTCGTGGTTAATACCACCATGGGTTGGCCCCACTTTTGAGATATGGGATCGCCGCCGGTGATTTGGTATCACACGGGTTGGCCCCACAACTTGATGATTCGTGACTTGGTCACCGGTGGTTTGGCACCACCGGTGGTTTGGCACCACCAAAGGATTTGGTATCACATTCGTGTCTTCTGACACCGTGAGGTTTGGCACCTCATAGCGACTCGTCCTTGTGGTTAACACCACCGTGGGTTGGCCTCACTTTTGAGATATGGGATCGCCGCCATGATTTGGTATCACACATGGGTTGGCCCCATAGATGGATTATTCGTGACTTTGGTCACGGTGATTTGGTATCACATTTATATCGTGACTTGGTCACTAGTGGTTTGGCACCACTAGTGGTTTGGTACCACAGGGGTAGAAAAGGAGTTATGGATGGCTAGGTTGGGTGCATTATACATATATGTTGCTTTGTTATAATTTGTGTAAGTATGTGGTATTTACCCGGAGAGGGAATATGCATTGAGTCTTGGTGACTCACCTTCTCCTTATCTTTTCAGTGATTCGTGAGTTTGTGGATGAGGAGCTGGATGAACTCGAGGAGGCCATGCAATAAAATTTGGTTTTACATGAATTTCCAATTGGGTACTTTATTTTAATTTGGTTTTCATATTTTTATGGATTTGTAATAAGGCCTGCTTAATTATGTTTTGGATTATTTTTATGTTTTGAATATATTTAAAATTTGGCTTTTAAATTACTTGGTTAATTTAATAATTGAGCCCAAAGTTTTCTAAACTAAAACTCAGAATGGTTTTAAAAATCTTACCATCGGGTAACATGAATAGTTCAATAGTAAAATTACAAGTTAAATGTTTTCATGATTGAGTGATTTCCAAAATTCAAGTTTCTATACTCAATTGCAAACGGATTTTCCAAAATGATATTTCAATTTTCGTAAAAGATATAAATGTTTTCTATCCTATGATTTATCAACTAAGTTTTAAAGTATTATGTAATTTCAAGTAAATTTCAATTTTAACTTATTTTCACAAATAAAGAATTACAAAGAGTTTTTCACAAAATTTAAGGCTCTTAAAAGAGTAGTTTTATTTTGCTTCTCTTCAAATTCTCTTTTTGGCTAAATAGGGATAAATAATAGATTTAATATTAGATTATTTTAAGTGGATTAATGAAGAGATAATTGATGAGATTAATTAAGGTGATAAATAAAAGATAAAATTTATCAAGTTGTGGAGAGTTGGCCGATTGAAGGACTCCTTGGATGGTATTTTCGCCAAGGTTGTAAAGGGGGCTATAGTCAATTTCATTTAGCCAACTTGCCTCTCTTTGCTAACTCTTTTCTCTCCAAGTTATCATCTTTTTCTTCTTTCTTTTCCAATTGTTCTAGCTGAATTTTCCCCTCTTCTTAGTTCACTTTTGTCGATTTCTCAAGGGACTCTTTCCCTCTCTTTCTTTTGCTAAACCGACAAAGATGTACATCTTCATAAGCTGATTTCTTGTTAAGTTCCAAAGGCCAAAAATAAGTCCCCTCTAGCCTTAGCTGAATCTTTGAAGGACTTAAAGCAAAAGGGTTGTCGATTTCTTCAAGTAAGGGTAAGATCGAAAATTCGGTTTCCATTCTTCTACTTTCAGTATTTTTGAAATCAAGGTATTAATCCTATTAGTGATCGTTGGACAAAACTTGAAGGTTCTCCGGGATCTCTGCTATTGTCGACATCTCCATAGTCAAAATAGTGTTTTTGGGATTTCAAGGATCTAAGGTGAGTAACACTTTGACATTCGGCCAAAGGCCATTTAATAGTGATTAAGTGTTAAAAATCGATCTAACATATGATTATAAGGATTTTCACAGGCACCTAAGACAAAAGATCACTTCCGGGATTTAAGATTTGAAAGGTAAGCACATAGGTATGTTCGGCCAAGGCCTATTTTGGATATCTAGATCTATTTTATAATTGTTTAAAAGCCGAAACTAACCTATGTAAAGATCCAGTGTTTGGCCGAATACAAGGAGGAGAATAACAAAGTTTTCGGGATTTGAGTGAAAATCAAATCGGCATTAAGGTAAGTTTTAGTGCACAAATCCTACTAGGATTTGGTATTGTGGCTGAATGAGTTTTTCATTAAATCTTTAATATGGGCCGAATGTAGGGAGTTAAAGATCTAAGATCGGAATTCGGGATTTCAAGTGAAATTGTTAAGCGTATCAGGTGTGTATTCCACACTAATTCTTAATATGTTTTATGGCAATATTTAATATGTGCATAAGAAAGTGAATATGGCTAAGGTACCGTGTTACGGTACAAAGTACTCAGGTACATTTTCTACTCCTACTAGGATTACGAAATATATTATATTTAACATGTGAAAAGTGACATGAATGTGAATTTAAGTATGATATGCATGATATGAATAATATGGGGCATTCGGGTTATATGAGAAAGGGGAAGTGAATGTGGTGACTTCGGTCTCACTATCTGAATGTGGTGACTTCGGTCACATTATCTGAATGTGGTAATTTCGATTACATTATATGAATGTGGTGTCTCATGACACAATTACTTAATCTGGTGGCTATGCCACAAATTTTATATGGGCGATGAGCACGTCGACTGTAGCGACTGCGTTCGATGGTGTGTAACGGATGGAGGGTTGACTTAGTAGTCCCCACGGTGTGCAGGTTGGTACGGGGATGTGTAGCGGATGGCATCTAGGTTTTGGGTTCGGGATTGCATCATTGTCTTGAATTATTATGTGAACATGATATGCATGGTATGCCTAAATCTATTAAATTTTAGTGTTGGTTACACATTGAGTCTGTTTGACTCACCCCTTGTGGGATTATTTTTCAGGTGACGATCAGTGATGGAATGGGCCGACAGATGCTTAGTGGAGGCCATGTGGAGTTCAGATTTCTTTTATTTGGACTATTTTACTTTAAGTATTTTCAATTTAAATTTTGGGAATTATTGATGTAATAAAGCCCTAGTAGAATTATTTTATTCTGTTTTTATTTATTAAGCTTACAAATCTTTATTTAAAAGATTAAGTAAATCTATTTTTAAAACGAAGCCTAAACATTTTGTCACCTAAAGTAAAGGATTTTTAACAATGAAATAAACTTGTTTTCAACTCAAGCCCAACCCAAAACGATCTTCCTTCCAAATCACATAAGTTTTCCTAAGTAACAAATGAATTTGAAACGGTTTACACCGGGGAACATACCAGATCTGGTCAAGGCTAGTGGGCTGGGTTTTGGGTGTTTCAATTTAGTATCAAAGCCCAGTTTTAAACTCTGGCCTTGGGTTTAAGGCCCAAAACGTTTTCCAAGATAAGCCCAAAAAGAATTTTTGTGAATAAAGCAGGTTTTTCTGGCATGGCCCACTAAGTCTCCGACCCGAAGTCCACCAGGTAAGTACCCCGATCTTTTGTGTGATTTATATTATGATTTGTAGAAGGGTAGAAATGGAACGTAGAATAGAGATTAAGTACTTGAACCCTAGGACTAGTATACCCCAACAAAAACATAAGACTTAAATGCCTAATTAAACAAACCTGTGGTTAAGTCGCTAAGTTAGGGTGTGGTAACCATGGTGCGCATGTCTAGGATTGGTTTCGGTGGGAGCTTGGTATTTAAGCAGTCCACGTCACTCACCTCCTCTCCACTCGAATCCTACCTGGTGAGTAGCTACGGTTCACCCTAACCAAGAGGACTTACACACGGGCTAAACCCCTAACTAAAACCCGAAAAGGACTAGTCATATTTTTATGGAAACCCTAGTTTTAAAATTTCTAAATTACCCTCTTGATTTGAAAAGATTATTTTTTAAATTTTCCTGAAATATTGCTAATTTACAAATTTACTAAAATACCCCTAGTGGTAAAATTACAAAAATGCCGTTGGATTATGAAAATTTTAAATACCCACAATTCTTATCCAAATTTCATTACTTTATAAAATATTTAAAAAAACCCTAAATTTGCCAAGTATCAAAATACCTTGATTTTGGAAAATTACAAAATTACCCCTAACCTACAAATTACCAAAATACCCCCGAGTCACAAAATTATCAAAACAACCCTGAATCCCAAAATTTTTACAACATCACCAATTTGGAAAGCAAAATTTTCAAAACAACCCTCAAGTTTTGTAAATTCCAAAATATCCTTAATTTATTAAGATTTACAAATTCACCCTGGTTAATTATCGAAATACCCTCAAATTTCAAAATTTTCCTAAATACCCCCGAGATTTCAAAAATTACCAAAATACCCTTATTGACAAAATCACCAAGGAACCTCATTTTGACAAATTATGAAAATACCCCTGTAGGGTAAATTACGAAAATACCCCTGGGTAGTGGAAAAACAACAACAATGAAAACTACAACATTTCTCTGAATGAACGAAAGTTCATAATTGATTGATGGATGTATGAATGTAAAGACTGTGTGCATGTATGAATACGAAAGAACCACTCCTAAAATTCCTTTCATAAAACTTCTTCGCGGGTAATCAAGTGAAATAAGGACTAATTCATAAAACTTCTTAATCAGATCACGACATTAGATATGAGTTCTAGAGGATGCGGTCATCATGGACGCGGTAGAGGAAGAATGGCTGTGTCAGAACCCGTTAGATTGGGTCAAGGGTCTGACAATGATTTACCACCGCCACCACCACCCCTAGCTGTTGGTGTCGAGCAACAGGCTCAGACGGGGGATGATGCTATATCGCAGTCGGCCGCGAAGTTCGGAAATGGTGGTCGGAGCAGCATAAATATGGAGCTGGAAAGTCATACTGAGCGACTCTGAGCCAACGGAGCTGAGGTGTTCCGTGAAGTGTCTGGTGTGGCACCCAGATAACCGAATATGGTTGAGGCGCATCGAGCGCATTATGGATGAGCTCGATCTGACCCCTGAAGAGAAGTTGAAAGGAATGGTGGCACTGTTACGCGATGAAGTATATCAATGGTGGTTAACTGTCCGGGATGGTGCCACAGTTGAGGATGTGACCTGGGAATATGTTAAGATGGCATATCAGAAGAAGTATGTGAGGACCAGATATATTGATGAGCAGAGGAAGGCTTTTCTGGGGTTGGTTCAAGGGAACAAGTCAGTAGCAGCGTATGAAGCTAAATTCTTGAGGTTGAGCCAATATGCTCGCGGAGTAGTAGTAATTGAGCATGAGCATTGTGTCCATTTTGAAGACGATTTAAGGGATGACCTCAGGTTATTGATAGCTCTACATCAGGAGCGGGAGTTTTTCGCGTTGGTTGAAAAGGCTAAGGTAGCTGAGGGAATCAAGGATTCGGTTAAGCAGAGCTTTGATAGGAATAGGCCCAAGAGGGGTTATGGGTCATCAGGATCGTTGGGAAATGTATAGAAAAGGCCCAAAGCTGATGGGTCGAGGGGTCAGCAAGTTGGTACAGGAGGGCTGTATCATCCTTGTGAGCATTGTGGAAAGAAGCACTTAGGGGAGTGCTGGAAAAAGATGGGAGGATGTTTTAGGTGTGGGTCCAAGGACCACATGCTCAAAGATTGTCCTAAGAAACCAGATGAAAGTCAATCAATAGTTCAGAATGTTAATCAGGCTGGTAGAGGAGGGCAGCAGCCTCAACGAGGTCGTGGTCCGAATAACAGAGTTAATGGTGCTGGCAGAGGATGTGGAACACAAGGCAGAGGTGCTGCTAACACTGAGGCAAGGCAGCCAGGTTTGGTTTATGTAATTCACCGAAGGGAGGATGGTGATGCACCGGATGTTATAACCGGTACGTTCTTTATTTATGGCAAGCCTTATTATGCCTTAATTGATGTGGGCTCGACCCATTCTTATGTTGTATGTATTGTAGTGGAAACACTAGGCCTAGAATCTAAACTTTCTGATAGGAAGATGATTGTAGTAGGCCCATTAGGCCAAACTGTAGTGGTGGATAAGATCTTTCAGAATGTACCTTTAGAGATTCAGGGAGTGAACTTTAGGGCTGACTTAATGGAACTACCATTTGGGGAGTTTGAACTCATACTTGGAATGGACTGGCTAGTAGAACACCGAGCCATGTTGGATTGTGCGGCTAAACGAATGGAACAAAGGACCCCGGAGGATGAAGTAGTGGTAATGATCGGAGAAAGAAGAAACTGCCTGTCTAACGTAGTTTTGGCATTGAAGGCTGAGAAAATGGTTAGGAAAGGGTGCAAGGCATTTCTCGCTTTCGTCAGTGCAATAGACGCAAAAGAAGGGGGAGTTAGTGGAGTTAGAACAGTAAGGGACATTAAAGATGTATTTCTAGAGGAGTTACCAGGAATACCCGCAGATAGGGAGGTGGAATTTGGAATAGATTTGCTACCGGGAACAGCTCCTGTGTCAATCGCTCCATACCGAATGGCGCCAAAGGAGTTAGTGGAGCTCAAGGATCAAATCCAAGAATTACTGGATCGTGGGTTCATTCGACCCAGTGTGTCTCCATGGGGAGCACCGATCCTGTTTGTAAAGAAGAAGGACGGAACTATGCGTATGTGCATAGATTACCGTCAGTTGAATAAGCTGACCATTAAGAACAAGTATCCCTTGCCAAGGATCGATGACTTGTTTGATCAACTGAAGGGGGTCGCAGTATTCTCAAAGATAGATTTAAGGTTAGGATATCATCAGTTGAAGGTGAAGGAGGCAGATATCCATAAGTTAGCCTTTAGGACAAGATACGGCCATTTTGAGTTTGTAGTAATGCCGTTTGGGTTGACGAACGCTTGAGCTGCGTTCATGGATATGATGAACCGAGTTTTCCAACCTTACTTGGATAGGTTCATTGTTGTGTTCATCGACGATATTATGGTGTACTCCAAGTCCAAGAGGAGCATGATGAGCATCTCCGAGTTGTGCCGCAAGTGTTAAGGGAGAAGAGTTTCATGCCAAATTCAGCAAGTGTGAATTTTGGCTCAATGAGGTGGTGTTCTTAGGGCATGTGGTATCCATAGAGGAATAAGAGTAGATCCTAAGAAGATCAAGTGGTGTTGGATCGAAACCACCTAGGTCCGTACGAGATCCAAGTTTCTTAGGTTTGGCAAGCTATTACGGAAGGTTTGTGGAAGGGTTCTCATCAATAGCCACGCCTTTGACAAAGTTATTGAGGAAGGAAGTACCTTTGAATGGACGGATAAGCAAGGAGAGCTTCAAAAGCTTAAGAGGGTGTTGACTAAGCTCCAGTGTTAATTCAAATGGAGAGGTGGAAGGATTTTGTGGTGTATCAGGACGCTTCAGGAACACCCCACACCCACCACGAGAATGGACCGGATCCGTATGTTCCTCAAGTAACTCGTTCAAATTCATTCAATACTTTGAGAACTGTGTGTTTTGAAAGATAATTTGTTGTGGGTTGGGCTCGAGTTGAAAATAAATTTATTTTATATCAAAACCCATTTATTTCAAAGTGACAAAATGTTTAAACTTATTTTAAATTAAATGGGCTTATTCTTTATAAAGCCCTAAATTCATAACATAGTAATTAAAGCGTAAATAAAATAAATCACGATGGCCTTATTACATAAAACGAAACCCAAAATAAAATTGTATAGTACTTAACATAAAATAAAGATTCAAATTAAATTAAACTTCAAGTTGAACATGGCCACCATAAGTTCTCGCCGTCCCGGTCCATTATTGCTCATCACCAAACATGTTCCCACAACGGGTGAGTTGATAGACTCAATGTAACCAACACCAAAACATAATAGAAATAGGCACACCATACATAACATATTCATAAAAAATTCAAGATAATGATGCAAACCCGAACCCAAACCTACATGCCATCCGCTACACTCCAATTGCATTCAACTCGCACATCGTGGGGACTACTAAGTCAACCTCCATCCGCTACTCACCATCGAAGGCGTCGCCGCAATGACATGCTCATCGCCCACTTAAGATATTGTGGCATAGCCACTGATATTTGTGTCATGAGACACCACATTTAGATAATGTAACCGGTTACCACATTCACTTAGTGAGACCAAGTCATCACATATTCTTAGTGAGACCAAAGTCATCACGTTTCACTTAGTGAGACCAAGTCATCACATTCACTTCCCTTTCTCAAATAACCTTGAATGCCCCAAATTATACATATCATGCATATCATATTTAATTTCACTTTCACATCACTTTTCACATGTTAAATATAACATATTTGAAATCCTAGTAGGAGTAGGAAAACGTACTGAGTACTTTGTACCATAATATGGTACTTTAGCCACATTCTTACACTTTCATATTAACATATATATCATATTTAAGCCATAAATCTATTAAAATTAGTGTGGGGTACACACCTGATTTGTTTAGCGATTCCTTGAGATTTTGAAAAGCTAGATCTATTGTTTAGACCCTTAGTCCCTACATTTGATTTATCATTTATTACTTAGCATAAATTCTATTTGGCTATGATATCCAAATCTTAGTAGGATTTGTAAAAGACTTACCTTTGATGTCGATTTGATGTTTATTCAAATCCCAAAACTTGGTTTTCCTTCACCGATATTCTACCAACCCGAATCTCAATATGGGTTAGTTTTTGCTTTTTAATAATTAAAGAACCGATCTATGTAATCATACAAGCCTTGGTGAATACTTTTAGGTGTTTACCTTATGGATTTTAAATCCTAAAACTTCACTTTTCTCTTCCTTGTATTCTACCAAAACCTAAATCCTTGAATCGATTAATTTTTGATCACTTTTGATCTAAATACTTAAGATTGGCCTTGGTCAATATATGAACACACTTCCTTGGAGTTCTCAAATCCCAAAATGATCTTTTAGTTTAGGTTCTCGCCGAAATCACATGTTAGATCCGATCTATCATTCAAGTATGGAAGAGACCTTTTTGCTGAATGTACATAGATGTACTTACCTCGCTTTCAAATCCGGATGATCCTTTATAGTATTCGGCTATGGCACTTTTATGGATCACAAAGTTTCAGCTTTTGTGAAGGGATAGTAGAAGAAAAGAAAAGAAAAGAAAAGAGAAGGAGAGAGTTTTGACAGAGAGAATTCTGCTAAAGAGAGGAGAAAAGATTGCTGCTAATTTGCTAGAGTATTTTCGGTAGGGGTTTCCCTTGAAGAGAAAAGAATGAAGAATGGCCCTTTACTTTCCCTCTTGGTCGAAACTACTAGCCTTAGAGTCCCTCAATCACCAACTCTTCCTATGTGATAAATTTTAGTTTTATCAAATATTAAATTCCATCAAATCTCCTAATTAGTAGAAAATTCCAAAGGAATTAAAACTCCCTTTCAAGATCCTTTTTGTCGTCAACTCTCTTCTTATGGAAGCAAAATAAAACTTCTTTTATTTGCTTCTTATGTGACTCAAACTCACCCCAACACCCTTGCATGTGGGCCATTTTCGAGGCCTTAGGTGGCATCTTCAGCCACTTTTCCAAGTCCCTTTTGGGTCAAATTTCACGTGCTTTTTATTTTAGGGTCACTTGGCCCTAAGTTCCCTTTGAACTTTAAAATTGACATTTCGGGGTCATTTTAAGTTTCCAAAATTTTCATGACTTTGTAACTTGACATTTCCTGTGTTTCCAAAATGTTTACCTTCCTCTTTTGGCTTAGTTTCCAAAATGTTTACTTTCCTCTTTTAGCTTAGTTTCCAAAATGTTTACCTTCCTCTTTCAGCTTAGGTTTCCAAAATGTTCACTTTCCTAATTTACTTAGGTTTCCAAAAATGGTCACTTTCCTATTTTTAACGTAACATTTCCATACATTCTCAGGTTTCCAAAAAAATATTCAGAATTTATTCAAAACATATAAAACATGTCTTTTCATACAATTTGGCCAAAATGCATAGGCCCTTTTCAGGATGTTACAGTTTTACCCCCTTAAAATAATTTTGTCCTCTAAATTTTCCTAACTAAACAATTGAGGGTATTGCTGTCACATTGCCTCCTCTGGTTCCCACGAAGCTTTCTCCGATCCATGATTGCGCCATAATACTTTGACTAAAGGAATCGATTTTCTTCGCAACACTTTCACGTCATGTTCCAAAATCCGAATCGGCTCTTCCTCGTAGGTTAAGTCTGGCCTTAGCTCCACTTCTTCAACTGGTACTACGTGAGAGGGATCCGATCGGTAGCGACGTAGCATGGACACATGGAACACGCGTGCATCTCGCTGCAACTCGGTGGCAACTCTAGTTGGTATGCCACCGTCCCACTCGCTTTAGTACCGATAGGGCCCTATAAACCTTGGGCTTAACTTTTCTTTCCGACCAAACCTCATCACCTTCTTCCATGGTGAGACTTTTAGAAACACTTGGTCTCCCACTTTAAACTCTATTTCCTTCCGCTTGAGGTCGGCATAAGACTTCTTCCTATCAGAGGCTTCCCTTAATCGTGCTCAAATTATCTCAACCTTCTCTTCCATCTACGCCACCATCTACGGTCCCAAAACTCGACGTTCTCCTAACTCACCCAACAAGTAGGAGTATGACACTTTGTCTGCATAATGCTTCATATGGTGCCATTTGAATGCTAGCTCGATAATCTGTTGTTGTAGGCGAACTCGCTAAAGGCAAATAATCCTCCCAACTTCCTCGAAAATCCATCACACATCCTCTCAACATATCCTCCAATAATTGACACCTGCTCAGACCGCCCGTCGATTGTGGATGAAAAGTCCGAGTGAAATCCAACTTGGTGCCTAAAGCTTGGTGAAGTGCCTCCAAAATCGAGACATGAATCTTGGGTCTCTATTCAAATAATTGACACCAAGACTCTGTAGCCTCACAATTTTCTCCACATATAACTTAGCTAATTTTGGAAGAGAATAATCAACTCTTCACCGGATAAAGTGCACGATTTAGTCAATCGGTCCACTATTACCCATACCGAGTCCTTCTTAGTAGGCGTAAGGGAAGCCCACTAACGAAGTCCATGGTAATTCTTTCCCACTTCCATCATGAATCTGGATTGGTCAAGCAATCCCGATGGAACTTGGTGTTCGGCCTTAACTTGTCGACACGCCGACATTTTCCCACTAATTCGTGAACTTCTCGCTTAAGATCGTGCCACCAAAATTGTTCTCTTAAATCAGACAACTTAATGCCTCCGGATGCATAGCATAAGGGATACTATGCACTTCTCAAGAATCCTCCGTCTTAACTCCTTGTCCCTTGGCATACAGACTTTTCCTTTGTAGCACAATACTCTTTCATCATTAACCTCATAGTCCTCCAAATCTCCGTTCTGTGCTTTTTGTAACTTAACACTTAAATCCTCATCAACCAACTGTCCCTCTTTCACCTCCTTTAACCACGTTGGCTTGACTTGCAACTCAGCCAATAGGCTTCCATCCTCATACAAGCTTAGATGGGCGAACATTGCTCTTAGGTCTGACACAACCTTCCTACTTAAGGCATCCGCTACTACATTCACCTTGCCCGGGTGATATTCTATCGAACAGTCATAGTCTTTCAGTAATTCCACCCACCTTCATTGCCTCAAGTTTAACTCCTTCTGAGTCAACGGGTACTTGAGACTTTTGTGGTCTGTGTAAATCACTGACCTTTCTCCATAAAGATAATGCCTCCACACCTTGAGAGCGAAGACCACTGCTGCCAATTCCAAGTCATGGGTTGGGTAGTTCACCTCATACTGCCTTAACTATTGAGACGCTGTGGCGACTACTTTTCCATCTTGCATAAGAACACATCCTAACCTCAGATGTCAAGCGCCACAAGACACCACAAAATTCTTTTCTTGCCTCAGTGAATCAACACTAGAGCTTAGTTAATACCATCTTAAGTTTTTAAAACTCTCCGTTGCTTGTCCGTCCACACAAAGGGTACTTCCTTCCTCGACAATTTTGTTAATGGCGTGGCTATTGATGAAAATCCTTCCATGAACCTTACGTAATAGCCTACCAATCCTAAGAAACTACAAATTTTGCCACCGACTTAGGTGGTTTCCAATCAACACACTTCGATTTTCTTAGGATCCACCCTTATTCCTCGGCAGACACTACGTGTCCTAAGAAAGCAACTTTCCTAAGCCAAAATTCACACTTGCTAAATTTGGCATAAAGCTTCTTCTCCCTTAATACTTGCAACACAATCCGGAGATGCTCATCATGCTCCTCTTCAGACTTAGAGTATACCAAAATATCATCGATGAACACTAGGACGAACCTGTCTAAGTAAGGTTGAAACACTAGGTTCATCATATCCATGAATGCGGCTGGGGCGTTTGTCATCCCAAACGGCATTACCATAAACTCAAAATGGCCGTATCTTATTTCGAAGTCGCCTTATGGATATCCACCTCCTTTACTTTTAACCGGTGATATCCTAACCTTAAGTCGATCTTTGAGAACACTCATCGCTCCTTTCACCGGTCGAACAAGTCATCAATCCTAGCAAGGATACTTGTTCTTGATGGTCACTTATTCAATTGATTTATATCTATGCACATACGCATAGTTCCATCCTTCTTCTTCATAAACAAGACCGGTGGTCTCCACGGAGACACACTGGGTCGAATAAACCCACGATCCAACAATTCTTGGATTTGAGCCTTGAGCTCCACTAACTCCTTTGGCGCCATTCGATGACGGAGCGATTGACACAAAGTGTTATTCCCGGTAGTAAGTCTATTCCAAATTCAACTTCTATCCGGGGTATTCTTGGTAATTCCTCGAAAACACATCCTCAAAGTCCCTTACCATTCGACTCTTTTGACACCTTCCTCCTTTCCATCCAATGCACTTACAAAGGCTAAGAATGCCTCGCACCTTTACTTAACCATCCTTTCAAATTTTTAAGCACCAAATTACATTAGTCAAGTAGTTTCTTCTTTTTCCTATCATAATGACCACCTCATCCTCAAGGGTCCTTAGTTACATTCGCTTAGCCGCACAATCTAATACGGCTCGGTGTTCTACCAACCAATCCATACCAAGTATGAGGTCAAATCCCCGAAGGGTAATTCCATTAGGTCAGCCCGAAAGCTCACTCATTGAATTTTTAGGGATACATTCCGAAAGATCTTATTTACCACTATAGTTTGGCCTAATGGGCTTACTACCGTCATCTCCTTATCAGAAAGTTCAGAGTCTAGGCCTAGTGTTTCAACTACACCACAGGCAACATAAGAATGGGTCGAGCCCACATCGATTAAAGCATAATAGGGTTTGCCATGAATGAGGAACGTACAGGTTATGACATCCGGCGCGTCTCCATCCTCCCTACGGTGAACCGCAGATAAACCAAACCCGGCTACCTTGCCTCAAGATAGCGGCACCTCTCGCCACGCCCTCTGCCAAAGACCATTACCTCTATTATTCGAACCTCGACCTCGTTGAGGTTGCTGTCCTCCCCTACCAGCCTGATTAACATTCTGAGTTGTTGGCTGTTTGTCATCTGATATCTTTGGACAGTCCTTGAGCATATGGTCCTTGGACCCACACTTAAAACATCCTCCGCCTTTTTCCAACACTCACCTAAATGCTTCTTTCCACAATGCTCACAAGGACGATACTGCCCTCTGGTAACAACTTGCTGACCCTTCGACCCCTCAGTTCTGGCCTTTTTGCACATTTCCCGACGATCCATAACCCTCTTGGGTCTATTCCTGTCAGAGTTCTGCCTAGTCGAGTCCTTGATTCCCTTAGCTACCTTAGCCTTTTCAACCAACGCGGAGAACTCCCGTTCTTGATGTGGAGCTATTAATAATCTTAGGTCATCCCTTAATCCGTCCTCAAAACGGACATAGCGTTCATATTCAGTTGTGACTACTCCTCGAGCATATCGGCTTAACCTCAAAAATTCAGCCTCATATGCTGCTACCGACTTGTTCCCTTAAACTAGTCCTAGAAAAGCTTTCCTCTGCTCATCAATATAGCGTGTGCCGACATACTTTTTCTGATATGCCCCCTTAGCATACTCCCAGGTCAGATCCTCAGCCGTGGCACCATCCCGGATAGTTAACCACCATTGGTACGCTTCATCACGTAACAGTGCCACCATCCCTTTCAACTTCTCTTTAGGGGTCAGGTCGAGCTCATCCATAATACGCTCGGTTGCTTCCAACCAATACTCAGCTGTATTGGGTGCCACACCGGACACTCCACGAAATACCTCGGCCCCGTTGGCTCGGAGTCACTCGGGTACAGATTTTTGAGCTCCTGTATTTCCACCTGCACCAACCACTATTTCCAAAACTCGTAACATGGCTTGCGACACAGCATCATCCCGCGTCTGAGCTTGATGCTCGACATTAACAGCTGGGGGTGGTGGTGGCGGTGGTAACTCATTGTCAGACCCTTGGCCCGATCTAATGGGTTCTGACACAATTATTCTTCCTCTACCGCGTCCTTGACGACCGCGTCCTCTAGAACTCATTTCTAACGTCGAGATCTGATTAAGGAGTTTTATGAGTTAGTACTTTTGTTTCACTTGATTACCCATGAAGATATCTTATGAATAAGAGTTTAGGAGTGGTTCTTTCGTATGCACACAGTCTTTTCATTCATTCATACATCCATCAAACAATTATGAACCTTACTTCATTCAGAGAAACGTTGTGGTTTTCCTTTGTTGCTGTTTTTCCACTACCCGGGGGTATTTCCGTAATTTTGTCCTATAGGGGTATTTTTGTAATTTGTCAAAATAAGGTTCCTTGGTGATTTTGTCGAAAAGTATTTTGGTATTTTTAAGTTCCCGGGGTATTTTGGAAAATTTTTAAAATTCGAGGGTATTTTGGAAATTTTTGGACCTTGGGGGTATTTTGGTAATTTTCCCACAAACCGAGGTAAATTGTAAAATTTTAATAAATCGGGGATATTTTAGAAGTTGCAAAATTTTGAGGGTTCTTTTTGAGAAATTTATTTTCCAAAACGATGAAGTTGCAAAAATTTTAGAAGTTAGGGTCATTCTGGTAATTTTTAGTAAGTTAGGGGCAATTTTGTAATTTTCCATAAATCAAGGTATATATTTATCTATTTATTTTTTTGATAGTTTGCAAATTAGGGTTTTTGAACATTTATGAGATAATGATATTTTGGCAAAACTGTTGAGTAGTTGGGCATTTTATAAACCAAGGGTATTTTTGTAATTTTACCACTAGAGGTATTTTTGTAATTTTATAAGTCAGAAATTTTTGGGAAAAATTGTGTATAAGAAATAGTTTTCGTGAATTAAGGGAAAAAATGATTTAAGAATTTTAATATTAAGGTTAGAAAAATGGCTAGTTCCTTTCGAGTTTTAGTTATTGGGTTTAGCTTTATAACCGAGCCTTCTTGGTCGGGGTGAACCAAAGCTACGCACTGTGCAGATTCGAGTGGAGAGGAGGTGAGTCACGCAGACTGGTTAAGTACCAGTGCTCCCACTGAAACCATTCCTAGACATGCGTCTGAGGTTGCCACACCCACTAAGTCCTCAGGTTAGGGTGAACCAAAGCTACGCACTGTAGGATTCCTACGAAGAGGAGGTGAGTCACTAGGACTGCTTAAATACCAAGCTCTTCAGGATCCAATCCTAGACATGCGTACCATGGTTGCCACACCCTAACTTGTCTAACTTAGCCATAGGTTTGTTTAGTGTATTAAGTCTTATGTATTTGTGTTTGAGTACACTAATCCTAGGGTTCAAGTTCCTATCATGCTATTCTACGTTCCATTCCTTTTCTACCCTTCTATAATTCACATAATCACACAGATAGATAGAGGTACTTACCTGGTGGACTGCGGGTCGGAGACTTGGGGACCATGTCATCATACCTGTCCATTTTCAGAAATATTTCCATAAAACTCTTTTGGGCTTGGTTGAAGAATGTTTTGGGCCTTAGGCCACAGGCCGAGAGTTTAAAATTGGGCTCTGATACCAAACTGAAACACCTCACACCCGGCCCATGAGAATGGATCGGATCTGGTATGTTCCTCGAAGTAACCCGGTTCAAATTCATTCGAATACTTTGAGAACTGTGTGTTTTGAAAGATAATTTGTTGTGGGTTGGGCTCGAGTTGAAAACAAATTTATTTTATATCAAAACCCATTTGTTTGGTAACAAAATGTTTAAACTTGTTTTAAATTAAATGGGCTTATTCTTTATAAAGCCCTAAATTCATAACATAGTAATTAAAGCGAAATAAAAATAAATCACGATGGCCTTATTACATAAAGCGAAACCCAAAATAAAATTGTACAAGACTTAACATAAAATAAAGATTCAAATTAAATTAAACTTCAAAGTGAACATGGCCACCACAAGTTTCGCAGTCTCGATCCATTCTCGCTCATCACCAAACATGTTCCCACAACGGGTGAGTCGATAGACTCAATGTGTAACCAACACCAAAACATAATTGAAATAGGCACACCATACATAACATATTCATATAAAAATTCAAGATAATGATGCAAACCCGAACCCAAACCTATATGCCATCCACTACACTCCACCGTACCAACAACCGCAGTGGGGACTACTAAGTCAACCCTCCATCCGCTACACACCATTGAAGGCAATCACTGCAATCGACATGCTCATCGCCCACTTAAGATATTGTGGCATAGCCACACGATATTTGTGTCATGAGACACCACATTTAGATAATGTAACCGAAGTTACCACATTCACTTAGTGAGACCGAAGTCATCACATATTCTTAGTGAGACTAAAGTCATCACGTTTTACTTAGTGAGATCGAAGTCATCACATTCACTTCCCCTTTCTCAAATAACCCGAATGCCCCAAATTATACATATCATGCATATCATATTTAATTTCACTTTCACATCACTTTTCACATATTAAATATAACATATTTCAAATCCTAGTAGGAGTAGGAAAACGTGCACAGTACTTTGTACCATAATATGGTACTTTAGCCACATTCTTACACTTTCATATTAACATATATATCATATTTAAGCCATAAATCTATTAAGATTAGTGTGGGGTACACACCTGATTTGTTTAGTGATTCCTTGAGATTCCAAAAAGCTAGATCTATTGTTTAGACCCTTAGTCCCTACATTTGATTTATCATTTATTACTTAGCATAAATTCTATTTGGCTATGATATCCAAATCCTAGTAGGATTTGTAAAAAGACTTACCTTTGATGCCGATTTGATGTTTATTCAAATCCCGAAAACTTGGTTTTCCTTCACGATATTCTACCAACCACGAATCTCAATATGGGTTAGTTTTGGCTTTTAATAATTAAATAACCGATCTATGTAATCATACAAGCCTTGGCGAATACTTTTAGGTGTTTACCTTATGGATTTTAAATCCCGAAAACTTTACTTTTCTCTTCCTTGTATTCGCCAAAACCTAAATCCTTGAATCAATTAATTTTGATCATTTTGATCTAAATACTTAAGATTGGCCTTGGTAATATATGAACACACTTACCTTGGAGTTCTCAAATCCGAAATTGATCTTTTAGTTTAGGTTCTGCCGAAATCACATGTTAGATCCGATCTATCATTCAAGTATGGAAGAGACCTTTTTGCCGAATGTACATAGATGTACTTACCTTGTTTTCAAATCCAGGATGATCCTTTATACTATTTAGCTATGGCACTTTTATGGATCACAAAGTTTGGCTTTTGTGAAGGGATAGTTGAAGAAAAGAAAAAAGAAAAGAGAAGGAGAGAGTTTTGACAGAGAGAATTGGCTAAAGAGAGGAGAAAAGATTGATGCTAATTTGCTAGAGTATTTTCATGCAGGGTTTCCTTGAAGAGAAAAGAATGAAGAATGGCCCTTTACTTTCCCTCTTTGGCCAAAACTACTAGCCTTAGAGTCCTCAATCACCAACTCTTCCTATGTGATAAATTTTAATTTTATCAAATATTAAATTCCATCAAATCTCCTAATTAGCCAAAATTCCAAAGGAATTAAAACTCCCTTTCAAGATCCTTTGTGCCGTCAACTCTCTTCTTATGGAAGCAAAATAAAACTTCTTTTATTTGCTTCTTATGTGACTCGAACTCAGGCCCAACACCCTTGCATGTGGGCCATTTCCTGAGGCCTTAAGTGGCATCTTCAGGTCACTTTTTCAAGTTCGTTTTGGGTCAAATTTCACGTGCTTTTTATTTTAGGGTCACTGGCCCTAAGTTCCCTTTGAACTTTAAAATTCGACATTTTAGGGTCATTTTAAGTTTTCAAAATTTTTTTCGTAACTTGACATTTCTGTGTTTCAAAATGTTTACCTTCCTCTTTTGGCTTACAAAATGTTTACTTTCCTCTTTAGCTTAGTTTCCAAAATGTTTACCTTCCTCTTTCACTTAGGTTTCAAAATGTTCACTTTCCTAATTTACTTAGGTTTCCAAAAATGGTCACTTTCCTATTCTTAACGTAACATTTCCATACATTCTCAGGTTTTCAAAAAAAATTCAAAATTTATTCAAAACATATAAAACATGTCTTTTCATACAATTTGGCCAAAATGCATAGGCCCTTTTCAGGATGTTACATTTCGCATACGGGATTTGGATGTGTTCAAATGCAAGATGGAAAAGTAGTCGCTATGTGTCTCTCAAGAAGATTAAAGGCGCATGAGGTTAACTACCCAACCCATGACTTGGAATTGGCGTGATGGTTTTCGCCCTTAAGGTGTGGAGGCACTATCTCTATGGAGAAAGGTCAATGATCTACATGCACCACAAGAGCCTTAAGTATCTGTTGACTCAGAAAGAGTTGAACTTGAGGCAACGAAGGTGGGTGGAGTTATTGAAGGATTATGTTTGCTTGTTAGAGTACCACCCGGGCAAGGCGAATGTGGTAGCTGATGCTCTAAGTCGAAAGGTTGTGTCAGATCTAAAGGCTATATTCACTCACTTAAGTTTGTATGATGATGGAAGCTGTTGGCATAGTTGCAAGTCAAACCCACATGGTGAATGAGGTGAAAAGGGACGATTGGTGATAAGGACCTAAGTGCTAAGTTCTGACAAGTACAAAGCGGAGAGTTAGAGGATTATGGCGTTAATGATGAAGGAGTATTGTGCTACAAAGGAAAAGTCTGTATGCCGAAGGATGAGGAGTTAAGACAGAGGATTCTTTGGGAAGCACATAGTAGCCCTTATGCTATGCATCCCGGAGGCACTAAGTTGTCTGAGATCTAAGAGAACAATTTTGGTGGTCCGATCTTAAGCGGAAGTTCTTGAATTAGTGGGAAAATGTTTGGCGTGTCGACAAGTTAATTTGAACACCAAGTTCCATCGGATTGCTTGACCAATCGAGATTCCGATGGAAGTGGGAAAGAATTACCATGGACTTCGTTAGTGGGCTTCCTTTACGCCTACTAAGAAGGACTCGGTATGGGTAATAGTGGACCGCTTGACTAAGTCCGCACACTTCATCCCGAAGAGTGGATTATTCCATTGAAGTTAGCCAAATTATGCGTGGCGTAGATTGTAAGGTTACACGGAGTGGGGTGTCAAATATTTTCGATAGAGACCCAAGGTTCACGTCTCAGTTTTGGAGGGCACTTCATCAAGCTTTAGGCACTAAGTTGGACTTCACTATGGCTTTTCATCCACAATCAGACGGGCAGTCTGAACGCGTAATACAAGTGTTGGAGGATATGTTGAGAGGCTGTATGATGGCTTTTCGAGGAAGTTGGGAGGATTACTTGCCTTTAGCAGAGTTTGCCTACAACAACAGTTATTAGGGTAGCATTCGGATGGCACCCTATGAAGCATTATACGGTCGAAAGTGTCGAACTCCTACTTGTTAGACTGAGTTAGGAGAACGTCGAGTTTTGGGACCAGAGTTGGTGGCAGAAATTGAAGAGAAGGTTGGGATAATCTGAGCACGGTTAAAAGAAGCCTCTGATAGGCAGAAGTCTTACGCTGACCTCAAGCAGAAGGAAATAGAGTTTGAAGTAGGAGACCAAGTGTTTCTGAAAGTCTCACCTTGGAAGAAGGTGATGAGGTTTGGTCAGAAAGGGAAGTTAAGCCTAAGATTTATAGGGCCCTATCGAGTACTAAAGCGAGTTGGGCCAGTGGCATATCAGCTAGAGTTGCCACCAGAGTTGCAGCATATGCACGACGTATTCCATGTATCCATGCTACGTCGCTACCGATCGGATCCATCTCATGTGGTACTAGTTGAAGAGGTGGAGCTAAGCCCAGACTTATCCTACGAGGAAGAGCCGATTCAGATCCTAGAACGAGATGTGAAAGTGTTACGGAGGAAATCAGTGCCTTTAGTCAAAGTGCTATGGAGAAATCACGGATTGGAAGAAGCTTCGTGGGAGCCAAAAGAGGCAATGCGACAGCAATACCCTCAATTATTTTAACTAGAAAATTTTGAGGACGAAATTATTTTAAGGGGGTAGAACTGTAACATCCTGAAAAGGGCCTATGCATTTTCGGTTTAATTGTACTAAATGACATGTCTTAAGTGTTATGAATATATTTTGAATATTTTTGGAAACTTGGAAATGTCAAGTTAAAAGAGGAAAGTGAACATTTTGGAAACCTAAGTTAAAATAGGAAAGTGAACATTTTGGAAACCTAAGTTAAAAGAGGAAAGTGAACATTTTGGAAACCCAAGTTAAAAGAGGAAAGTGAACATTTTGGAAACTTAAGTTAAAAGAGGAAAGTGAAACAAGGTGGCCTTAAGAGAATTAATAGAAGAAGTTTGACACACAACAGGGCTTGGAAAAGTGGCTGGAGATGCCACTTAGGGCCTCTGAAATGGCGCCACATACAAGGGAATTGGGCCTAAGTTCGAGTCACATGGGAAGCAAATAAAAGAAGTTTTATTTTTGCTTCCAGAAGCAGAGAGGTGGACGACATTAAGGCTCTTAAAAGAGGAGTTTTATTCTCTTCAAATTTTGGCTAAATAGGGGATAAATAATAGATTTAATATTAGATTATTTTAAGTGGATTAATGAAGAGATAATTGATGAGATTAATTAAGGTGATAAATAAAAGATAAAATTTATCAAGTTGTGGAGAGTTGGCCGATTGAGGGACTCCTTGGATGGTATTTTCGGCCAAGGTTGTAAAGGGAGGGCTATAGCCAAATTTCATATAGCCAACTTGCCTCTCTTTTGCTAACTCTTTTCTCTCCAAGCTATCATCTTTTTTCTTCTTTCTTTTACAATTATTCTAGCCAAATTTTCCCCCTCTTCTTAGTTCACTTTTGCCGATTTCTCAAGGGACTCTTTCCCCTCTCTTTTCTTTTACTAAACCGATAGTACAGACATCTTCATGAGCCAATTTCTTGTTAAGTTCCAAAAGCCAAAAATAAGTCCCCTCTAGCCTTAGCCGAATCTTTGAAGGACTTAAAGCAAAGGGGTTGTCGATTTCTTCAAGTAAGGGTAAGATCAAAAATTTAGTTTCCATCCTTCTACTTTTAGTATTGTCGAAATCAAGGTATTAATCCTATTAGTGATCTTTGGACGAAACTTGAAGGTTCTCCGAGATCTTTGCTATTGTCGACATCTTCATAGTTAAAATAGTGTTTTTGGGATTTCAAGGATCTAAGGTGAGTAACACTTTGACATTCGACCAAAGGCCATTTAATAGTGATTAAGTGTTAAAAATCGATCTAACATATGATTATAAGGATTTCCACAGGCACCTAAGACAAAAGATCACTTCCGGGATTTAAGATTTGGAAGGTAAGCACATAGGTATGTTCGGCCAAGGCCTATTTTGGATATCTAGATCTATTTTATAATTGTTAAAAAGCCGAAACTAACCTATGTAAAGATCCAATGTTTGGCCGAATACAAGGAGGAGAATAACAAAGTTTTTGGGAATTGAGTGAAAAGCAAATCGGCATTAAGGTAAGTTTTAGTGCACAAATCCTACTAGGATTTGGTATTGTGGCCGAATGAGTTTTTCATTAAATCTTTAATATGGGCCGAATGTAGGGAGTTAAAGATCTAAGATCAAAATTTAGGGTTTCAATTGAAATTGTTAAGCGTATCAGATGTGTATTCCACACTAATTCTTAATATGTTTTATGGAAATATTTAATATGTGCATAAGAATGTGAATATGGCTAAGGTACCGTGTTACGGTACAAAGTACTCAGGTACGTTTTCTACTCCTACTAGGATTACAAAATATGTTATATTTAACATGTGAAAAGTGACATGAATGTGAATTTAAGTATGATATGCATGATATGAATAATATGGGGCATTCGGGTTATATGAGAAAGGGGAAGTGAATGTGGTGAATTCGGTCTCACTATCTGAATATGGTGACTTCGGTGCCACATTATCTGAATGTGGTAACTTCGGTTACATTATCTGAATGTGGTGTCTCATGACACAATTACTTAATCCGGTGGCTATGCCACGAATTTTATATGGGCGATGAGCATGTCGACTGCAGCGACTGCCTTCGATGGTGTGTAGCGGATGGAGGGTTGACTTAGTAGTCCCCACGGTGTGTAGGTTGGTACGGGGATGTGTAGCAGATGGCATCTAGGTTTTGGGTTCGGGATTGCATCATTATCTTGAATTATTATGTGAACATGATATGCATGGTATGCCTAAATCTATTAAATTTTAGTGTTGGTTACACATTGACTCTGTTTGACTCACCCCTTGTTGGATTATTTTTCAGGTGATGATCAGTGATGGACCGGGCCGGCAGATGCTTAGTGGAGGCCATGTGGAGTTCAGATTTCTTTTATTTGGACTATTATACTTTAAGTATTTTCAATTTAAATTTTGGGAATTATTGATGTAATAAGGCCCTAGTAGAATTATTTTATTCTGTTTTTATTTATTAAGCTTACAAATCATTATTTAAAAGATTAAGTAAATCTATTTTTAAAACGAAGCCTAAACATTTTGTCACCTAAAGTAAAGGATTTTTAACAATGAAATAAACTTGTTTTCAACTCAAGCCCAACCCAAAACGATCTTCCTTCCAAATCACACAAGTTTTCCTAAGTAACAAATGAATTTGAAACGGTTTACAATGGGAACATACCAGATCTGGTCAAGGCTCGTGGGCCGGGTTTGGGGTGTTTCACAAGCATGAAGAAGGACCAATCGAAAACTTTTCAAAGTTTGAGAATATGTATCAATACCAATATAAGGTACCGATGTCATTTTTAGCTTCTGTATTTCAAAAAAAGCAAGTAAAATACATGAGTACCGATGCTTGGAATAAGGTACCGGTAATCCTATTTGGAAGTATCGACACCAAATTGGCTATCAATATCGTTTTGGCACTTTTCCATCTTCAAAAATTGGACACAAGTCAATTTGAACTGTTACCTTTATAATGTTTCGATACTTGGGAATAAGTATCAATACCTTATATTGGTATCGATACCAAATTGACATTCTGTCATTTTTAAATCATGATAAATTAGTAAAGTACCGATACTTTTTTTCAGAAGGTCAAACATCTCACATTTTGGTACTTTTTCATGCTCAAACCATATCCAAACTCAAATGGTGTCTTAGGCACACTTTCAACCTACATAATACCAATCTAAAACATACCAAAAGCTACAATTCACCATTCATCAATAAACAATTCCAACATGACTCATTTTGGCATTTACACCACAACAATTAAAGTTTCACCTAACAATTCATACCAAGTGAATTATGCACATTTTCAATACATGACAATTTCATCTACCAACAAAACATGTTATTGACCATTCACAAGTCAATCAAGCCATTGAAAATAATATAGGTACCTTGTCGAACAATACATAATGAGTACCATTCAATTTCATTAATTACTAACGCTGATGTAAGCACGCTTGGGAGCTCATCAAGTTCGAGCCAAGATTCCATCAAGCTGCCTAAAGACCCAATGACTCGAGCTGAGCTAGGCTCTTTCAAGAAGTTGTTTTAGCTTTATTCGCTCAACTTTGGGACGAAACAAAGCTCCAAGCTATTGACGAAGCTCGGACCAGCTCCATAAAGATCTCTTGCACTCTTGTGCAAACTAACTTTATCTCATATTTAGCTCTCGAGCACCATTCAGCTCAAATTAGCTTACTTGAGCTTATTTCAGCTCGTTTGAGTTCAATTTAAGCTACTTTTCAGCTCATTTCCTTTATCATTAAAATAAACTAATTATTTGCTTGATTTAATTTAATATGTTTTAGCTCATAAATATGTTCAAATTTGATATTTATTAATTTGAGTTAAGTGTGTTTAAATTTTAATACATGTTTTTAATATGTCTAGCTATAGCATTTTAATGTGTCTTAAGCTGAACATTTTGCGTGCAGGTTTTAAATGTGTCTTAGTTTATTTGTGTTTAGTATGTCTTAGTTATTAATAGCTTTAATGTGTCCTAGTTGAATGCATCATTTTAATGTGTTTTTAGTTGTTGAATTAATGTGTCTAAAAGAGAATTAATTTGCTGAATTTATTTAGTGCAGGTACATGTACAAGGGATGGCATAAGTGCATGAATGAAGATTAATGCAAAGTGTGCTGATGATTGGGTTCTCCCAAGTGACCATTCGGCCAAATTCAGCTAGTGCATGGACGGTATTAATGAGCACATGTATTTGGAGCTGGAGCAATTAACCTGAATTAATGGTCAGCAACAGTTTTTAGCTTCTCCAAGTGGCTGTTCGTGGAGTCCAATAGCCAAGAAGTTATTCACATTGAACCTATTTAGCTAGCAATGTTTTGCACACCTTGGTGGCTACTCAAATCACCTTTTTCACACCTCAAGGCCGATTGAATTCAAGTGTTCACACAAGGGACTGTTTGTGTGACTAAACTGCCTTTATTGTGGCTGCTGCTTGTTCGATTGCCCAAGGAAGAATTGAAAGCTGATCACAACTCTTTGGTTGATCAAATGCAGCTCCATTCAGCTCATTCTTCACTTCAATTATGGTCTAGGAAGCATTGAAGGACGTTTTTAAGCAGAGTTAAGAAGTTTCAGCCCATTAATCAACTTAATTAAACTCCAGTTGAATGTAGGCTTCTAGATGTTGTCCATTGGTGTCTCCTATGCTAGGAAACTTCAAGGAAGCTTCCAAGAACGTTCAAGAAACTTCAAAGAAATTTCCAGCCTCTTTTAATTTTAATTTGCTGTCCATTCAGCACCCTTAATTGCCTATTCGACTATGGTTTAGACTCTAGTCAGAATAGTGGTTTTGAGACCATAAATTTGAGGTTGGAAAAATATTTTAATATTATTTTTTGTGTTTACAGTATGTGATGAAGTATGTGTGAAAGTTCTGTGTGAAAATTTTATCGATTGTGTGTGAATTGTGAAAAAGGACTTAATGCATAAAATACAAAAGCTATGTGCTAATTGTTAAAGTGCTTGTCATGGCTTATTAAACAAGAAGTCCTTATGTTGTAATTAGACCCTTGATAGTGGGGATGGACAATTATGGACATTAGTTAGTGGAATTTAAATGTTATATATTAAGGTTAAAATGGTAATTAGGTTATTAAGTTAATATTAAGTAAAACAAAGACAAATACTCATCTTTTTCATGCATTCATCTTGCCAAAAATCACAAGAAAAGAAAAGAAAAAGATTAAGTTAGGGTTCAGCTTGAAGTTGGCTTAATTAAGGTATGTTTTTGCTTCTGCTTGTGATAATTTTTACGTTTTTGTGATTGTTGCTTAGTAATCTATGAAGCCCATGTTTTAATTTCTGATTTTGATAAAGATTTTGAGTTAAGTCATTGATGAATTGATGAGTTTTGTGATAGTTGATGATAAAATATGAAAGATATGTGATAGATTAACATATTTTGTCTTTTAATTTGTGATGAATTTGACTATTATGGGATAAATTGTAAAAATGAAAAATTGAGGTACTAAAGTGTGAAATAAATGAAATATGTGGGCTTATATGAGTTAGGGGAAAATTCGGCTAAGCATGTGTATAATGAAATTATGTGTAGTTGGTGATTTTATGAAATAGGGACTTAAATGTTAAAATGTGAAAATATGAGGGCTATTTTGTAAAATGCCCTAAATATATGTATTTGGATTGAATTGAATGATTTGATGAATGAAAGAGTTAAATTTGAATATGTATAGATCAAGAAAGAGAAATTCGAACTTAAATCGGGGCAAGAACAAGGTGCTCGATTGATCGACTTGTATCGTGTTTCTACATTTGAGGTAAGTTCGTATATAATACAAATTGTTTAAACAATGTTCACCTATTATGAAATGAATGGAAATGTAATTGTTGAGGTAGTAATGCGATATGTGAGTTCAAAGGTATGTGGCACTAAGTGTGCGTAAATAGAATAGTTACTACGATGAATTGAACTAAGTATGTGAGATAAAGAAATGCATTAGTTATAATAATTGGCACTGTGTGTGCGATATTGAGATATCTTTGATTTTAAGTGATGGCACTAAGTATGCGATACTATAGTAGCTTCGGCTAATTAAATGGCACTGAGTGTGCGAATTCATCAAAGGTTGAAAGAGGACTGAACCAATTATGGTATTGAGCACTGAATGGTAAATGTGATTGATAATTACGTGATGGTACAGGTATGTATGGAACCAATATGGTTGATGATATTGTATATAGGATAAATGGATTTTTATGTGAGTATTAATTATGGATGAGATTGAGTATTAATGTGAATTGAATTATGTGATAGTTAACTTTGTATAATGAATTTGAATTGTTAAGCTAAATGTGTTATATTACAAACTTACTAAGCTTTAAAGCTTACAGTGTGAAGTCTTTTTCTGTTTTATAGTGTCATTAAGGCTAGCTCAGATTCAGGGATCGTCAGCGATTCAATCACACTATCGATCATCTATTTTGGGTACCTTTTGAAAATTACATATTAAAGTATGGCATGTATAGGCTAGAGAACTTAAGTTATGTTTTGAGATGTGTAAAATTAGCCATGTGATATGGCTTGTTAATGAATGTTTTTATGGATGAGTTTTGCTCTTGTTTATGATGCATAAGTTAGATTGTTTTGATGTGATCATAAATGGCCAAATGAGATGGTCTATATTGATAAGTTCATGGTTAATTTGGGACATTGATATGATGAGAGATGCTAAGAATTGGTAAGGATTAAATGATGTATGGAATACATGTTTTTGATGTGAAGTAGATACTTTCCATTTGTATGCTTGAGTTGGAATTGAATATGGAAATAATTGATATAGTTAGAGGTTAAATTATGCATGTTTTGGTATGTTTTGAATGGATTTGGGGGATGACTTTAGAATGGCTTGATGCTTATAGGTGTGACCTAAAATTTGGGTGGCAAATTGGCCTTGCAAATGGCCTATATTTGCCCACATGGTTGAGCATACGGGCGTGTGTCTCGATCGTGTCTCTTAAGGTTGCATTTTGAAATAAGTTAGACTCGCACATGGGCTAGACACACAGGCGTATGACAAGCCGTGTGAATTAAGTCAATTTTGCCCACGGGTCAAGCACACGGGCGTGTCTTCGGCCGTGTGGAAAAGTCAGTATGTATGCCCTATTTTGCCACGACTTGGACACACGGGTGTGTCTGATGCCGTGTGAGGCACACAGCCTACCCACACGTGCGTGTGACCTCTGTAACTTTGAAAAATGTTTGATTTTCAAAAAAAAATTTGTATGTGCTCGGTTTAGTCCCGACCCCTTCCTAATTCAAGTTTAAGGTCTCGTAGACCTTTTAAAGGGACTCTATGTATATGATATGATGATGATGTATTTATGTTTGAGAAATGATTGTAAATGTTCCTTATGTCTGGTAACGCTTCTTAACCCTAACCGGTGATGGTTACGGATTAGGGGTGTTACAACTATCCTATGTAAAGGCTATAAATATGTAGCTCAATTCACTTTGTAGGGACATTTTTCCATTTTATTGAATGAAACTTTGCTTCTGTGAGGTTAACTTTCTCTCTATTTTCATACGAGTCTCGAGTGACTTATCTAGCGTGCTAATGGCGTCAACCCAAACTTGTTTCTAAACTTATCACCAACCTTTGGTGTGGCGTTCATCTATCCTTCTATCAAACCATCTTTCCACCTTAAACAATATAAGAGCCGGGTGACACTCGTTATAGTGTTGAATCGCTCTTCACGTTTAAGTTCTATTTTCCATTCCACCTTCTACCTTATCTATCTTTCTTCATTTGTAAAACCGAGCCCATCCAATTATCTTTCATCTTTTATTTCTTGTTAGTCGACTTCTCCTATCTCTCTTTTAGCCCTTTGAATCTATTTCATCTTATACCCCTATACTTAGCCAAAATACACCTTTCTCATAACACCGAACAAAAATTCTCGTCGATAATCGGGCAACTTAGGTGACTCGACTCAACTTCACCGAGCGGTTCACATCATTTGGTATCAGAGCTATCAAAACAAGGAGTGCCGAAGTTCATAGCATTCCTGGAATAGGTTCGTAAAAAAAAAGTTTGAATTAAAAATAATAAAAAAAAAAAATTTCAGGTTGTAATCAAGTTCTCTTGTATTCATTCAATTGTATTTGAGGTAAAAAAAGCATACGTGATAAACCGTAAAAGTAACATATTTTAGGCCTACATTTAGTATGCTTTTGGATGATTTAGCCCTTGATTTATGTAAAAAGGTGCTCTTAATCCTTTCTTTTCATGTTTTTACTCAGGAAAGCACCGAGGACGAAAAGAACAAGAAACGGGCTTAAAACGGGTCAATTTGGGCCAAAGTGGAAATCGACACGGCCTGGACTTCAAGCCACACAGTCGTGTCTCGTCAATTTACTTCACACGGCCATGCCACGATTTACATGGCCGTGCCCCAATCGACAGAATCGAGACACGGCCTAAAAATGATTTACACGTGTACCATGGCCGTGCCCTTGCCGTGTGAGAGAGGAATTTCACTCGGATTTGGATACTTTGAGGCAAAGAAACACTTTTCAAAGCTTATTCAAACACCGAGTAGGAACTATTCTTGAATTAGGACACTTAGAGGCCAAGTAAAGCATTCTAAAAGTCTATATAAACACCCTAAGTGTATCTTGAGCGGGGGGCGATTAGCTAGGCCAAGGAGCCGAGCCAGAAGGCCAGATTTGTGGGAATTACTCGAAGATAGCCAGTTAATCCATCTCAAGAAGCCGAAATTCTACTCAAGACGATAGATTTCTCCTTCAATTCCTTTAGGGGGTTTTAGGGATTTCTTATGTTTTGTTTTATCTTTTCTCTTGAGATATTTTCTTTATTCATTGTGAACTAAACCCTTCAGATACCTGAAGGGGATGAAACCTAGATGAATCTTGTTATTGATTTCTGAATTATATGATAAATACTTAGTTTGTTCTTAATTATGCATGCTTAATCCAAATCTGATGTGCTTAGGTGGAGGAGGAATAAACCCTGCTTAAGAGTAGATCTAGCATAATTAAGCGGAGTTGATCGCACGCCTAGAGATAGGGTGACGAGATTTTGCCAGATTAGGGTGAAACCTAATATAGGAGTCCATAGATTAATTTACTGCTATTCTAGGGGGTCATTATTCGAGAAAGAGATTTTTGTAGGTTAGATGTTATTCGCCTCGAGAGAGGGTTTAATATACGTTAGGGAGTCTTACGAATCAAACTAAGTGAATAAATCGTATGGTTCAGTGTTAAGTAACAAGTGAAGTCAAGGTGGATTCTTCCTGAGGGTATCATCATGATCAACTCAGTTTCCCTTCAAGTTATTTTCTAATTCATTCTTTCTGTCTTTGCGTCTTTAGTTTAAGTAGTCATTAATTTAGATTAAAGCAACTTCACTTAGTTTAGGCTAAATAATAAAAAGAAAGTTAGTATTAGTACTTTTAGCTCCTTTGGGTTCGACAATCCAGTCTTGCCTAAGCTATACTACTGTTCGATAGGTACACTTGCCTTAAGTCGTTGTCAGAGTTAGTTTCCAGGTTTGATCATTCTCTTTATAAATTTTAAAACTCGACAAAACAACGATCAAGTTTTTGGCGCCGTTGCCGGGGAACTAAAATATTAAGAAAACTCTATTTTTATTACTTTAGCCATTATTTTTTATTTTTTTTATTTTTGCAATTTATTAGTTTAGTCTTGCTAATTTTTCTTTCTTTTTCTAGCAGGTACCTCTAGTTTATGACTAGAAGGAACCCGACAAGACCTCTAGTATACGATAGTGATATTGAAGCTATTTCTCGTAGGAATCGCAGAGAAATTAGGTGAGCCCTAAATTACATAGAAGAAGAGCGAGAAGGCAGATCCAATCCTACTGAAGGGATGGGGAGAATAATCCACCGCGAGATGTGGAAGAAAACAATGCTCCGCGTACTATGTATGATTATGCTAAACCTCATTTAACATGAGTTGAATCTAGTATTGTTAGGCCTGCTATAGCTGCTAATTATTTTGAATTAAATCCTCATACAATACAAATGATTCAACAATTTGTTCAATTTGATGGTTTGCAGGACGAAGACCCGAACACTCATATAGCTAATTTTTTAGAGTTCTGTGATACTTTCAAAATAAATGGTGTTTCTGATGATGCCATTCGTCTTCTGTTATTTCCCTTTTCATTAAGGAATAAAGCCAAACAATGGTTATACTCGTTACCACGAGGGTCAATCACTACATGGGACCAAATGACCGAAAAGTTTTTATTAAAATATTTTCCACCGGCCAAAACGGCCAAATTACGGAATGATATCTTTTTTTTTGTGCAGATGGATTTAGAGACATTATACGATGCATGAGAGAGATACAATGATCTCTTAAGAAGGTGTCCACACCATGGTTTACCCTTGTGGCTACAAGTCCAAACTTTTTATAACGGCGTGAATCCCTCAACAAGGCAACTAATTGATTTAGCCACGGTGGAACCGAACAATGAGAACTCCCAAGCGACCTATGAGTTCATTGAAGAGATGTCACTGAATAACTATCAGTGGCAAGTTACAAGGACAAAATCAAAAAAATCAGCCAGAGTTTACAACCTCGACGCAGTAACCATGCTATCAACACAGGTAGAGTTGATGAATAAAAAGCTTGATAGCTTGTGTTCTTCACAGTACATCCGGTCATGCGAGGCAACATAAGTGGGGGCATGGCAAATCCTGAGTACCCACCCTACCAAATGAACGCAGAGAACGAACAGATAAACTATATAGGTAATAATTTCAAATCAAATAATAATCCTTATAGTAATAACTACAATCTAGGTTGGAGGAACCACCCAAATTTTTCATGGGGAGGCCAAGGAAACCAAGGAAATCAAAAACAACAACCTCCTCAAAATTTCCAAAATTAGCCATATCCGCAAGAGAAGAAGCCAAATCTCAAAGTGATGCTGACAAAATTCATGGCAAACACAGAAAATCGTTTCCAAGAAACTGAGAAAACAATTAAAAGCAACGAGAACCGAGTCGGGGAACTTACTAAGTCAGTCAAGGAAGCCACCAATGAAGTCGAACGACTCGCAAAGCTAATGTCAGAACGACCGCAAGGACGTCTACCAATTAACACCGAGATTAACCCAAGGGAGCAAATTCAAGCCATCTCAGTTCATGACAGTAAGGGGTTAGATGAGCCCAATCCAATACAAGAAAACAAGGTAGACGAAGGTAAGGTAGAGATAACACAAGAAAAGCCAAAACCAGTAATCAAGGAGTACCAACCTCACATACCTTACCCCGAAGCGATGAAAAGAGACGATTCAGAAGAACAATTTGGTAAGTTTCTTAAACTCTTAAAGAAATTACATATTAACTTACCTCTTCTCGAAGCTCTTTTTCAAATGCCAGACTCAAGGAAATTTTTAAGACAGCCCTTGACGAACAAACGCAAACTAGATGAATTGCATCACGTAGAATTGAACGCAACATGCTCAGCAATGTTACAGAATAGTCTACCACAAAAGCTAAAAGATTCAGGGAGTTTTACAATTCCATGTTTAATTGGTAGTTTAGCTATTGATAATGCATTAGTTAATTTAGGGGCAAGCATAAATGTCATGCCTTATACATTATTTAAACGACTAGGTCTAGGGAAGCCCAAACAAACTAGGATGAGTATCCAATTAGCAGATAAAACTGTTAGAATTCCTAGGGGCATTATCAAAGATGTTCTTGTCAAAATTGATAAATTTATTTTCCCAAGAGATTTTTTGTCTTAGATATGGATGAGGATAACCCAATCCCCTTAATTTTAGGAAGACCCTTCCTAGCAACTGCCAAAACTAAAATTGATGTTGCTAGAGGAGAACTCATACTTTGTGTAGGTGATGAATCAATTAGTCTTCAAGCTCTTGACTCGGCTAGGACAACAATCGATGAAGGTAAGAAAGTCAATACAGATGATAATCAAATTGTTCAACCTTTATCGCAGGAAACATCGCAAAGACACAACCCTGAGCCGACTCATAGTTCCCAAATCTACAAAGAAGAATCAAACAAGGAACAAGACCTTAGGATCAAAAATTTAGAAGAGCAGAGGACACAAGTCAAAGAAGAACCGAACCTCACGAAGTAAAACCATAGGAACCACTAGAAGAGCTCGTAGGAACATCAAACCACTACAAAATAAGAGACCAGGTACTATTAGACAAAGCGGATCCGCACATTATCATCAGACCTGAAGGCAAAGGGAGAAAATCTTCTTAAGGTACATAATATCTTTCCACACAAAATAGTCGAGGTAAGTAACCTAACATTCAACACTTTTGAGGTAAACACTTCTCGACTTCAACTTTGTGAAAAAATAGAACTTTAAGCAAGAGGGACGATATTCAAACCTTTAAACCTCCTTGATTTTTTTTAGTGTCAAGGAAAGTCTAGTTTAATACTATAAACGAGCACTTCTCGAGAGGTAACCCGAGCACTAACCCTACTTCTTTTTACATGTGTTTTCATTTTATTTTATTTTCTCTTTCTCTCTCTATAACCTAACCAAAAGTACAGATTTTTAGGGCACACGGCTTACACATGACCGTGTGAAGCTACTGACTTACCAGACAAGGGAAAAACACACCTATGTTACCCAACCGTACCAACACACTGCCTTTTCAGAAACAGGCGTGGCATCTGGAAAACAGGCGTGGATGAAAAAACACGCCTAGACACACGGTCGTGTGATGCGGTCGTGTAATTTAACACATCTTCGGTGCACAGGCGTGGGAAAATGTTAGAAGCCAAAATTCTATTTTAACCCCACCCTACCCCTCCCCTCTTCTTCCTCACCCTCCTTCCTCCTTTCTTTCTTCCTTTTTCTAATCATATTTCCTCTCTCTCCTTTTTTTCTAACATCCCTATAACTCTAAAGACACCAAAGCCATGCTGAAGAAGCGTAAAAGGCCAACCACAGTCTCCTCAAAGGAGACTGATTCACATGAGTTCATGCCGTAGCTTCAGCTATTCGATAAGCCAAGGGTCTTTGAGACAATTTAGTTTTTATTTTTCTTTTCTCTTTTGCTTCAATTTTCTTATCTTTACTTCTCTTCTACTCAATTTAGTTTATCTTGTTTTAGTTTCTTGGTTTTAGGTTCTAAAGGCTGCTTGGGAATCACGCACCATAGCCATAGAGGTCACACCCACCTCACGAACCATCCAACTATAAGGACTCATTAGTCTATTAGTCTTTTCTTTCAATTTTAGTTTTCTTCCTAGTCTCCTTCTCTTTATTTTCTTTGTCTTTAATTATAGTATTAGTATATTATTAATGTTTGTTTAGATTTCTTGGCTATATCTTTGCAGGCTACCCAATTTCTTTATCTAGCACAAAGCTCATCGGTAACCACCCCACCAGGCCCATAGAAAATGCCACCACCGTCTCCTCCAACCACCTTCTACCACGACCTCTGGCAACTCCCAGAATCATTCAAATTTTAGGAAGTGTCACTTCTCCCCTTCTCTTTTGATTACATTATTAGTTATCTATCTTTGTACATTGAGGACAATGTACATCTTAAGTGTGGGGGTTAAAGTACCTAACTTTTTGCATTATTCCAAAATCTTGAATTTTAGTCTTGTTCCTAAGTAATTTTCTCATATTATTAATTAGGGTGAAATTTCTAATGATTTATGATTTTTATCGATATGTTTTTGAGTAAGTCATTGATAATTGTGTATTGATGATTGTGCATTGATGATTTATACTTGAAGAATACTAAAGAATCAAGCATGATAAGTCTATTTTTCAAGAATAAATCAAAAACAAATTTCCTAGGTTGTTAAACTGAATTTGAATATTACCTTGAAGTTTGAAATTTATAGGATTGATGTCAAATACCCATAATTTTTGTGAGATTTGAGCCTTATAGAGCATATATTCTTTTTCATGCTCACTTTATTGATTATGAGTGTGTCAACACTGAATTGTTATTCTAGAACTTGCCTAGATTATACATATCGAGACCACATTAATGATTTGATATACTGAGATGATAAAGGCACCTATGTTTTAACCCATTCACTCCACTAAAAAAGCCTACCTTCACAAATTAACCTTTAGTGAACCCATTTGATCCTAGCAACCCTTTTTATTGATTTACCCGCTAATATTAACCCAAAACCCTTTGTATTTGTTATCACCAGTCTTTTAACTATCCTTCTATCAAGAATTGATTTGATCAATTACTGAATTAGTTTATTTCAGTTGATAAAGTTTTCTTTATTATGTTTCTATTTGATAAAAAAATGATCAAAAAATCAAAGTATATTCAATATTAGTAGTATAAAAAGTGAGCTTGTACATTTAAATTTCAATTATCAAAGAAAAAGCTCGTAGTATTATTAGTTCCAAAGTTTCATGTGATGTAATTATTCAGATTATTAGTTCAATTATTTTTAAAAAAGTTAGGTAACTTGTCAAGTCAATCTCGATTCTAAACCTTCTAATTCAACATTTATCCACACCTTTAACCTAAGCCCTGTTACAACCCTGTCAAAAACCTTTTGATTTTTGTATCATCCCATATTATAATGGTGGAGACTTGATTTTCAGGCAAGCATATGGGATTAACTTTTCAGGTTCGACTTATGAGTGCTTATTCTTGAACCTTGAAACACTTTGAGTGATTTGAGTGAATCTTCAGTGAGGATGTCAATCCTTGTCGGTTTTGAATTAAAGGTAATTATTTAGATAAGGGGAGACACCTATGTTTTCGTGCTACAAATATATGACTTATATTGTTTGAACCTTTAAGAGTCTTTGAGTTAAATTATCCATGTATAAATTATCTATGAATTATGATGAGGCATTGTCGATAGGAATTGTGAATTATGGAAAGTTTGTTTTAATTGTTAGTTGTTGAAGACAAGTAAAAGCTTAAGTGTGGGGGTATTTGATAAATCGTAAAAGTAATATATTTTAGGTCCACATTTAGTATGCTTTTGGATGATTTAGCCCTTGATTTATGTAAAAAGGTGCTCTTAATCCTTTCTTTTCATGTTTTTACCCGAGGATGAAAAGAACAAGAAATGGAGCTTAAAACGGGCCAATTTTGACCAAAGTGGAAATCGACACGGCCTGGACTTCAAGCCACACGATCGTGTCTCATCAATTTACTTCACACGGCCATGCCACGATTTACATGGCCGTGCCCCAATCAATAGAATCGAGACACAGCCTGAAAATGATTTACACGAGCGTGTACCATGGCCGTGCCCCTGCCGCACGAGAGAGTAATTTCACTCAGATTTGGATACTTTGAGGCAAAGGAACACTTTCCAAAGCTTATTCAAACACCGAGTAGGAATTATTCTTGAATTAGGACACTTAGAGGCCAAGTAAAGCATTCTAAAAGTTTATATAAACACCCTAAGTGTATCCTGAGAGGGGGCGGTTAGCTAGGCCAAAGAGCCGAGCCAGAAGGCTAGATTTGCGTGAAGATAGCTAGTTGATCCATCTCAAGAAGCCGAAATTCCACTCAAGACGGTAAATTTCTCCTTCAATTCCTTCAGGGGGTTTTATGGATTTCTTGTATTTTGTTTTATCTTTTCTATGGAGATGTTTTCTTTATTCATTATGAACTAAACCCTTCAGATACCTGAAGGGGATGAAACCTAGATGAATCTTGTTATTGATTTCTGAATTATATGATAAATACTTAGTTTGTTCTTAATTATGCATGCTTAATCCAAATTGATGTGCTTAGGTGGAGGAGGAATAGACCCTGATTAAGAGTAGATCTAGCATAATTAAGCTAAGTTGATCGCATGCCTAGAGATAATGTGACGAGATTTTGCGGATTAGGGTGAAACCTAATATGGGAGTCTATAGATCGATTTACTGCTATTCTAGGGGGTTATTATTCGAGAAAGAGATTTTCGTTAATTAACCTAGGGTTAGACGTGATTCACCTTGAAAGAGGGTTTAATATACGTTAGGGAGTCTTATGGATCAAAATAAGTGAATAAATCGTATGGTTCAGTGTTCAATAACAAGTGAAGTCTAGGTGGATTCTTCCTGAGGGTATCGTCGTGATCAACTGAGTTTCCCTTCAAGTTATTTTCCAATTCATTCTTTCTGTCTTTGCGTCTTTAGTTTAAGTAGTCGTTAATTTAGATTAAAGCAACTTCACTTATTTTAGGCTAAATAATAAAAAGAAAGTTAGTATTTTACGGATCAAAATAAGTGAATAAATCATATGGTTTAGTGTTAAATAACAAGTGAAATCTAGGTGGATTCTTCCTGAGGGTATCGTCGTGATCAACTGAGTTTCCCTTCAAGTTATTTTCCAATTCATTCTTTCTGTCTTTGCGTCTTAGTTTAAGTAGTCGTTAATTTAGATTAAAGCAACTTCACTTATTTTAGGCTAAATAATAGAAAGAAAGTTAGTATTAGTACTTTTAGCTCCTTTGGGTTCGACAATTCGGTCTTGCCTAAGCTATACTACTATTCGATAGGTACACTTGCCTTAAGTTGTTGTCAGAGTTAGTTTCCAGGTTTGATCATTCTCTTTATAAATTTTAAAACTCGACAAAACAACGATTAATACGAAGTTAAAAAAAAAAAAAAAAAGGTGAAGTGTTGAAGTTCTTTTTTTTTCATCCATTTGTATTCTTGATCATCAAGTTGTTCGTTCTACCATCAATTTCCCTCCCCAGTGCCACACTTAAACCCAAAATTTTCTTTGTTCAGCCTACCTCACACCTTTGACGTTACAACCCTTAAGACCACTTTAAAATCGATCCCAAAAGCAGCAATTAAGTCTAAACAAGACAAAATACAAACTCTTGGGAGAAAGATCGAGTGGTAAAAGGCAAAGAGTGTGTGAGTGCATTAGAAAGAGGAAAAATCCATTTAAATAAGAGTAAACACAAGCGTGAGTGAAAATCACTATTATTTTTCTTTTTGAGTGACTAGTGAGGTTTGTGGTGAGGTATTTATTTTCTGTTTTTGTTTTGCACTCTTCTTTTCATCAAATTAATCATGTCTCTAGAAAAGTATTCAGCATTTGAGTTTCAATATTTGTTGAAAGAGATGGAGTGCATGCTTGACCAAAAAAGTGAGCCAATCCAAGAAAATCTAAATCATCGAGCAATAGGCCAACGGAAGAAAATTTCACCAAGTTGAGAGATGGCCTTAAGATCATCATAGAGACACATATCTGATGACTATTCGAGAAGATATTCTTATTGAGATTCCTATTCGTCTAGGAATTTGAGACAAAGAGAAGTAAACCTCGAGTTTGAGATCTCTTCAAGTGCTCCAAAGAGTTCACTCACGGAGGATCATTCACGAAGAATTGATCGTGATACCTATTTGAATGCTCTCCCTTCCTTTGAACAAAACACTTATCATTTCGATTCATTTGTATTATCTTTATGTTGTAAAGAAAGAGAGAAAAAGAAGTAAAAAGAAAAGAGAGGTAAGAAAAGATAATACGAGAAAATGAGTGAATTCTAAATGAAATAGAGAAAAGAAACAAATAAATAAAAGAAAAAGAAAATGAGAGTGAGAAAAAGAAAAATGAGATTAAGATTGACCAAAAATATGAGAAATAAGAGAAAATTGAAAAAGAAAATGAGTTAAAAAAAGAAATGAAAGAAAAAGACAAGCGAGAACAAGAAAAAGTGAGTGTTGTTTTAACTAAGCCACATGTGAGTTTGCCTCGTGTTGTATCTTTTCTGGTTTCAAAAGCCGAATGATAATTTTCAACTTCAATACCTTCCTGATGAGAGACGCTTTAGTATGACCGAAAAAGGTAAGGTTGAAGACGAAACCCCACCACAAGTGCTTAAAGATAAGCAAGGTAAGGCATTTTTTGTAATAGAGCCACTGATGTGATCCAGCTCGGTGATGTAGAGTCGAGTCACTTGAGTTTCCTGATCATCGACGAGAAGTGTCATTCGTGTTGTGAAGAAGGTGTATTTGGCTAAGTAGAGGCTAAAGTTATCAAAATAGGTTCAAAGTTAGGCTAAGTATGAATAAGGTAGGCTCGGTTACAAAGAAATAAAGATAGGTAATTTTTGGATAGTGGGTGGAATGGAAATTGAACTTAAACGTCAAGAGTGATTCAACACTTTAATGAGTGTCACCCCAGTTGTTATATTGTTTAAAGCGGAAAGATGGTTTGGTAGAAAGATAGATGAACATCACATCAAATGGATGTTGATAAGTTTAGAAACAAGTTCGGGTTGACGCCACTAGCACACTAGATAAGTCACTCGAGAATCGTATGAAATTGAGAGGAACAAACCTAAACAAGAACACAATGTTCATATAATTTGGAAAAAGTCCATCCAAAATGAAAATAGCTAAGTATTTATATCTATCTAACTATGCTAGCCGAATGGACAAATTACATTGCTTAAAGACTAAGTATTCTGCTAGGAATGTGCTTGAATATTCTAGAATAATTCATTAATATGCTGAGTCTATGTTCGGCTGAATGGAGCACCAATGGGCAGCTTATTGATTAAACAAATTCAACTTGGATGTATTTGGAGGCATGAGGAGCTCAATGGACTTGTCTAGGTTCGTCCATGGGCTTAATAAGCTCATTCAATTTGCAATGTTTGGTCGAATAGGTGTAAGTATTAATGAGCAACTTTGAATAGTCACTTGGAGTGTGAACATCAATTTTTGAAGGGTCACCTGAATGTGAAAGCTCATAGTCTAATGGACACCAAATATGAATGAGAAATTCGACTAGTGTGAACATCTTGATGGCTACCTTGGGGAGGTGTACGACCAGCTTGGGGAATGAAAGAGGCAGCCACTCCTTGGCCGAATAGACACCTTGGGAAACCAATGGATGAGCCACCATCCATGAATCGGCTATACATGCATGCTTCCATTCGTTGCATTGAACTGTGCATACGCCTTGTCTTTAACGCACCTCATACATTCGGCTGCACCTACAAAAGCCATGAACACAAACATAAATTTGGCTGAACTATGATTAAATAAAATTAAGACATATTAATTAACATACTAATTAAATTAAGACATAATTATTATAAACTTAGCTAACATAATAAATTCGGCTAGCTCAAACTAAGTGAAAACAATTTAATGAACTGATTGAGCTAGGGAATTTCAGACATGAGCTGTGTCAAATTAATTAAAATATCACAAACACTTAATTTATTTTAATGATAAAAGAAATGAGCTGAAACTAAGATAGGTTGAGCTCAAATGAGCTTAAATGAGCTCAAGTGAGCTGATTTGAGCTGAACGGAGCTCAAGGAGCTGATGATGATCTAAAATTAGCTTGCACTAAGGTGCAAGGAGTCTTTAAGGTGCTGGGCCGAGCTTTTCCATCATCATCGAGCTGGTTTTCACTCCAAAGTTGAATGAATAAAGATAAAACAGCTTCTTAAAGTCGCTTAGCTCGGGCTCGAGTCATGGGACCTTTAGGGAGCTCGAGGGGGATCAAGATTAGAACTTGTTGAGCTTTTAGGCATTCTTACATCAGCCACGGCAAACAGGTTTGAAAGTTTTCGATAAAATTTTTGATGACTTAGTTTTTAAAAGATTTCCTTATTTTGATCTGGTTAATTACTATTCTTTGTTTGTGGTTGATAAACTCGTTCTAAGTGAAAGCATGAGGAGTTGTTTTCTTGATTTGTTTTGTGATGAAAAACCTATTGATGTTGTTCGATTAGATTAACACAAACAACATGAGATTTTCCATGATAACGATTTTTCATGAAAAGCGATTAAATTGTTCGATTGTGATGATTTTGTGAATCAATTAATGCCTTGTGAGAAACCCCTAAATTTGTGCAAATATGTTCTGATGAATGTAAAGAAGTTTGATTGTTTGATTCTGTGTAAGCACAAATCTTCTTGGTTCGGCATGTTTGATTTAATGAAAAAAATGAAACCTTTGCTACACTTTGGAATAAGTAATCAAACTCGTGTGTTCAAACTTGGAATTTGCTATTTTGGTTAGTTTTGTGGAAACTCAAGCATCTTAAATTTTGTGCGAACAATTTGTTTGATGCTTGGTCTTTGACTAAGGAAACGAAATTTGACAATTTTTATTACAATTTAAAATCGTTCCTTGATCATTTTATGTGGCTGTACATAAAATTCATGTTTCATCTCGAAAAGGTAAGATCAACTCATGTTTTTGAACCTGGTAACGATTTATATGTTCAATTTTTTAATAACATTTCAGAAAGTTCCTTCGAGTTCATCATCCATGGTGACACTAACCTCTTTCATCTTTGCGAAGGTGACACTTTGAAAAGTACGAATTGTCTTTAGGTTTTCCCATCTACAATACCTTTCCGAGGAAAGAAGGTTTTCGTTGGTTGAAAGAGGTACTGTCCAACCCGATCCTCAATCACTTATGTCTAAAGGTAAGCAATGTGAGATTCCATTATTCCTTAAACAGTTCCATTCAACTCGATTTGATGACTTCACTCATGGCTTGAATTTTGAAAAGGTATTGTACTTTGTTGTCAATAATTTCCATTCTTTGAGTAATGATAATATATTTGTTTTGAATGATGACAATAAGACTCTCACTTTCAGAAAACGTGATGTTGATGCATTTGTTGGTGAGTCAATAGTCAATCGTCCATTGCAAGGTTTAATTGTGCAAGATTGTGAATCAAATGAATCTTCTCAATTACCTGATCATGATGAAAATGTGTGTTCATTGAATTGTTGTGAGAAATTAATTTGCTTGAAAAATGATGTGTGGGAGAGATTCGAGGCAAATGAACGTTTAAAAATATATGTGTCTACATTTCCTTTGATTCGTTTGTTTGGTGAAACTTTGTTTGGTGATGGTATATCAAATCAGTTTGGCTGTATGAATTATGCGTGTTTGAGTCAATTTGATCAAGTGATATGTGGAGTAAGTGCCTATTTGAATGATTTCTTCATGCCTTTTGAATTGACTCCTATGCCTAATCTATTGTCGAATATGGAGGTCCCATCTGAAAAGATTTTTGAGAGACCATTCACCCCATTCGTCCATAACGAGCCGAGTAAGAATATAAGTTTCAAAGTGAACAAATGACTCGACTTGAGGACAAGTCACTTTAAAGAAGGGGGAATGATGAAAGCACGCCCGAGAGCTCATCAAGTTTGAGCCAAGATTTCATCGAGCTGCCTAAATGCCTAATGACTCGAGCCCGAGCTAGGCTCTTCCAAGAAGTTGTTTCAGCTTTATTCACTCAAATTTGGGATGAAACAAAGCTCCAAGCTATTGACGAATCTCGGACCAGCTCCATAAAGATCCCTTGCACTCTTGTGCAAACAGACTTTTGCTCATCTTCAGCTCCCCGAGCACCATTCAACTCAAATCAGCTCACTTGAGCGTATTTCAGCTCGTTTGAGTTCAATTTAAGCTACTTTTCAACTCGTTTCCTTTAACATTAAAATAAACTAATTATTTGCTTGATTTAATTTAATATGTTTCAGCTCATAAATATGTTCAAATTTGATATTAATTAATTTGAGTTAAGTGTGTTTAAATTTTAATACATGTTTTTAATATGTCAAGCTACAACATTTTAATGTGTCTTAAGCTGAACATTTCTATTCTTATTTTTATTTTTATTTTAGTTCATTTCCCTTTATTATCAAACTCTTTGAATTTTTCAGTATAATTTGATTTCTTTTATCTCTGGCTGTTTAACTCTCGAGTAACTATAACAAACGTCCATGAAATAAGAACTCCCTAAAAACTAATTGTGACAACGAATTGAGGCAAGCGCACCTATCGAACAGTAGTATAGTTTAGTGGCAAGACCTGATTTTCGAACCCAAAGGAACCAAAAGTACTAATACTAACTTTCATTTTATTACTTAGCCTAAGAATTAAAGGAATTGTTGTTTAACCTAAAATTAACTAACTACTAAGCTAAAGATGCTAAGACAAAGAGAATGAATTGGGGAAATACTTGAGAGAAAAACCAATTGATTAAGACAATACCCGAGGAAAAATCCACCTAGACATCACTTGTTACATAACTCTGAACCGGACGATTTATTCACTTGACTTGATCCATAGGATTCCCTAATTTATATTAATACCTCTCTCGAGGCTACTAACGTCTAACCCTAGGTTGATTAATTGAAATATCTTTCTAATTAAAACCCCTATAATTGCATTAACTCGATCTATGGAATCCCATATTAGGTTTGACCCTAATCCGGTAGATTTTCGTCATCCTATCTATAGGGTTGCGATCAACTCCGCTTAACTATGCTAGATCTACTCTTAAACAGGGTCTATTCCGCCTCTGCCTAAGAGCATAAATGCTTGAATCAATATCCTGAAATATCAAAACAAGAATTAAGAACACATAGTTAAGAACAAATTAAGTATTTGTCATACAGCTCAGAAAATAATAACAAAATCCGTTTCAGGTTTCATGCCCCTTAGGTATTTGAGGGGTTTAGTTCATAATCATAAAAGAATACATCTCATAAAAAAATATAAAATAAAACATAAAGAAAACCCTAAAACCCCCTAAAGGAATTGAAGGAGAGATCCTCAGTCTTGAGTATGATTCCGGCTTCTTGAGATGAATCAACTGGCTTTCTTCGAGTGAATCCCACAATTCGGCCCCTCTGGCTTGGCTCTTTGGCCTAGCTAAACGCCCCTTTGAAGGTTGGCCTCTAGGGTGATTATATAGGCTTTTCGAAAGGCTTTTTTGTTCTAAGTACCCTATTACAAATAGAATTCAAACAGGTCAGTCGAGGGACATGCCTATGGCACACGCCCATGTAAATCGAAGCTAGGCCGTAGTCGGGTCTGTTAATGAGGCACGACCGTGTGGTCTTGGGCCCATTCCTTGCTGATTTCATAATTCAGCCCATTTACTCCGTTTTCAGCTCGTTTCTCATTCTTTTCATTCTCTGGTGCTCTCCTGACTATAAAACATGAAAACAAAGGATTAGGAGCACCTATTTCCATAATTAAAGGGATAAATCATCCAAAAACATGTTAAATGTGGGATTAAAATAAGTGTATATTATGATTTATCAAATACCCCCACACTTAAGCTTTTGTTTGTCCTCAAGCAAAAATCTCAACTCACAATTAAAACGAACTTCCTCAATTCATAATATTCATCGATAATGTTTCATCATAATTTATAGGCAATTTATACATGGATAATTTAACTAAAAGAGTCCTGAAGATTCAAACAATCAAAGTCATAGTTTTTAGCACGAAAACATAGGTGTTTCCCTTTATCCGAAAAATTACTTTTGATTCAAAACTGACAAGGATTGACATCCTCACTAAAGATTCACTCAAATCACTCAAGGTGTTTAAGGTTCAAAATAAAGCACTCAACAGTCAAACATGAAAAGTTAATCCCATAGGCTTGCCTGAAAATCAAATCTCCACCACTATAAAATGAGATGATATACAAATCAAAAGGTCTTTAAAGGGTTGTAATGGGGCTTAGGTTAAAGGTGTGGATAAAGGCTAAATTAGAAGGGTTAAAATTGAGATTGAATTGACAAATTACCTAACTAGAAAAATGAACTAATCCTGAATAATTTCATCAATTAAAAACTTGAAACTAATTAATACGAGCTTCTTCTTCAAGATTTTGAAATTAAATGTATAAGCTCACTTAATCACAGAACTAATAATGAATATACTTGATTTTTTAAGAACAAATCAAGTAAATACATAATATAAGAAAATTTCAACTACTGACATAAAATAATTAGGTCAACCCAAAAAGTGATCAAATCAAGTCTCGATAGAAGGGTAGTCAAAAGGAATGGTGATAACAAATGCAAGATGGTTTTTGGGTTAATATTAGTTGGTGAGTCAATAAAAGGGTTGTTAGGATCAAAGAGGTTCACTAGGGTTAATTGTGAAGGTAGGCTTTTAGTGGAGTAAGTGGGTTAAATCCTAGGTGCCTTTATCATCTCTATATATCAAATCAAAGGTGTGGTCTCGACATGTATATGGCCACCTTGGCCTTTTCCACCAAAGCGAGAATTCCCGCTCGATGCGGTGCTATCAACGACCTCGGGTCATCTCTTAATCCGTCCTCAAAGCGGAACACAATGTTCATGCTCGGTTGCCACTACCCTCGAACATAGCGGCTCAATCTCGTGAATTCGCCTCACATTCTGCGGACTTACTCCTTGCACCAACCTAGAAAAGCCTTCCTTTGTTCATTTGTATACTGGTTCCACATACTTCTTGAAATGCCTCTTTAACATACTCCCAAGTCAAATTTTCAGTAGTGGTACCATCCCGACAGATTAACCACCACTGATACGCTTCATTGCATAACAATGCCACCATCCCTTTCAACTTTTCCTCTGGAGTCAAATCGAGCTCATCCATGATACGCTCCGTTGCTTCCAACCAGTACTCAGCTATACTGGGTGCCACATTAGATACTCCTCGGAACATTTTCGCTCCATTAGCGCGGAGCCGTTTAGGTACAGACTTTCGATTTCCTGAATTTCCTCCCGCACCGCCACCAATTCCAAAACTTCGCGACATAGCCCGCGACCAAGCATCTTCCGTCGAGCACAGCTGCTTTCAACATTATGCTTGATTGGGGGTGGTGGTGGCGGTGGCATTCATTGTCGGACCCTTGACCCGATCTAACGGGTTACGACACGGTCATCCTTCCCCTACCTCGACCACGGCGACCACGTCCTCTAGAGCTCATTTTCTAACGTCGAGATCTGATTAAGAAATTTTATGAATTAGCCATTGTTCCACTTATTTACCAGCGAAGGAGTTTTATGAAAAAAGGGATTTAAAAGTGGTTCTTTCGTATACATACAAACACATAGTCTTTTCCATTCATTCATTCATCCATCAAACAAGTATGAACTTTCGTTCATTCAGAGAAACGTTGTAGTTTTTATTTTTGTTGTTTTCTACTACCCAGGGGTATTTTCGTAATTTTGTCCTACAGGGGCATTTTCGTTATTTTCCAGAAGAAAATCGTTCCTTGGTGTTTTTGTCAAAAAGTATTTTGAAAATTTTGAAGTCTCGAGGTAATTTGGAAAAATTTTGAGATACGGGGGTATTTCGGTAATTTTTGACCTCAGGGGTATTTTGGTAATTTTTCTCAAATCAGGGTAAATTTGTAAAATTTTATAAGCCAAGGATATTTCAAAAGTTGTAAAACTTTGAGGGTTCTTTTTGAAAATTATTCCTTCAAAATGGGGATGTTGCAAAATTTTGGAAATTAGGGTCATTTTGGTAATTTTGTAAGTTAGGGCAATTTGGTAATTTTTCCAAAATTGAGGTATTTTGATATTTTACAAGTTAGGGCTTTTGAATGTTTATAAAATAATGAAATTTTGGTAAAGCTATTGAGTAGTTGAACATTTTATAAACCAAAGGCGTTTGGTAATTTCACCCTAAGGACATTTTTGTAATTTTTACCGTCGGGAGTTTTTAGAAAATGTTGTAAAATAATTTTCTCGATTTAAAGGAAGTTTTAAAGTTTGAAAAACTAGGGTTTGTTGTTTTGTTCTCTCTTTTTTTTAAAACCATGGCTAGTTCCACTTTCGGGTTTTAGTCATTATATTTAGCCTATGACCGAGCCCTCTTGGTCGAGGTGAACAAAGCTACGCACGGTAGGATTCATGTGGAGAGGAGGTGAGTCACGGTTGCTTAAATACCAAGCTCCCAGAAACCATTCCTAGACATGTGCAGAGGTTGCCACACTCTTGAGCCTCACGAGTTAGGGTGAGCCAGTGAAGCTACGCACCGGTAGGATTCTGAAGAGGAGGTAAGTCACTAGGGGCTTAAATACCGAGCTCTTGGATCCAATCCTAGACATGCATCTGGGGTTACCACACCACTAGCTCGGTGACTTAGCCATAGGGTTTGTTCGGTGCATTAAGTCTTATGCGGTTTTGTGTTTGAGTAGTCTAATCCTGGGGTTCAAGTTCCTATCATTCTATTCTCGTTCCATGCCTTTTCTACCCTTAAGCAGTTCACGAGAATCACACATATAGTTAGGGGTACTTACACGTGGGATGAATTTGGAGACTTAGGGGCCATGCGAGTAAGCCCGCTTATTTCAAAAAAATCATTTGGCTCGCTTTGAAAATGTTTTGGGCCTTAGCCCACGGTAGAGAGTTTAAAGCTGGCTCGATACCAAGCTGAAACACCCTACACGGCCCATGAGCACAGGCGGATCTGGTATGTTTCTAAAATAAACCGGTTTGAGAATTTTGGTACTTAGAGAAAATTTGTATAATTTTGGAAAACTTTTATTTTGAGTTGGGCTTAGATTGGAAACCCATTTATTTAATCTTGTAAATCCAATTTGATTTATTCGTCCAAAATAGTTCTTAGCACAATATTTAAAAGTAAAGTAAAAATAAAGAATAATCCACTGGGCCTTATGGCCTTATTACATCAAGTAAAACCCAAAATAAAATTAAAGGAACTAAACAGAAATAAAGTCCAAATTTAAATGGAATCTTCAAATGAGACATGGCCACTTCAGGGTCTACCGGCCCGATCCGTCATTGTTCATCACCTAAAAATAATTCCCACAGCGGGGTGAGTCAACAGACTCAATGTGCACACAGTACTAACATTCAACAAAATCAGGCATACATGTTCAAATCAAATTCATATAAAAATAAATGATGATGCAACCCAAACCCAAGCCTAATGGTCCATCCGCTACACACCACAGTGCACCTTGGTCCTGCAAGTGGGACTACTAAGTCAACCCTCCATCCTACACACCATCAAAGCGGTCATTTGTAGTCGGCGTGCTCATCGCATATATAATTTGTGTCATTAGACACCATATTCAAATAATGTAACGAAGTTACCAAATTTAGATATTTGTGACCGTAGTCACCATATAACGTTATGTGAGCCAAAGTCAACACCTTCTTCCCCTTTCACATAAACCCGAATGCCCCAAAATTAATAATCATGCATATAATTAAATTCACATTCATATTAGTATTTTCACATGTTATAGAATAACATATTTCATAATCCTATCGGAAGTAGGAAGCGTGCACAGTACCTTTGTACCACATTAGGGTACTTAGCCATATTCATATTCTTATACATATTCATAAAAATAATTGCCACATGATAAATCGAAGGTTAGTGTGCGTACACACACGATTAAACAACAAGGTTCCTTGAGATCTCAAAATCCCCATCTAACCTTAGATCTGTTAACTCCTATATTAGGTCTTCATATAAGACACATTAATAAACCCATTTGGCTTGAAACAAAACCAAATCCTAGTAGGATTTGTAAAAGGCTACCTTTGATGCCGATTTGGTGTTTATTCAAATCCCAAAACTTGGTTTTCCTTCACGATATTCGACCAACCTTGATTCTTAACATGGGTTAGTTTTGGCTTTAATAATTAAACAAGCTCATTCTAGGTAATTACAAAAGCCTTGGCGAATACTTTTAAGTGCTTACCTTATGGACTTTAAATCCGAAACCTTCACCTTCCTCTTCCTTGAAATCGGCCAAATTCTAATTCTCTAAATCGGTTAGTTTTTGATTACGTTAATCTGAATACCTAAGATTTGGCCTTGGCGAATGTATATACTCACTTACCTTGGATCCTTGATCCTATATTGAGAAAAGTGTAGAAACACGAGAAACCCCTTGTAGATTGACCATGAACAAGATTTGGGATTAGTACTTTTACTTTGGCATTTAGAAAAGAAAAGAAAGGAAATTGAATAGCTTAACCTTACCTTGATGCCTTTAATCGATTGCTTCTTTACTTAGAATCAACAAAGGTTAGGCTTTGATAGTAGAAACAAGAAGAAATAGAAGAAGAGAGGATGGATTTTTGCTTAAAGAGATTTGCGGAGAGGGGAGAGAGCTAGGAAAATTTGACAAATGCTTAGAAAAGGTGAGAGAATAGCCTTTAGTTCTCCTCTTTAGTAGAAATTGTCAATAGGAGAGCCCTTTCTTGCACTACTCCATAAATGATAATATTATCTCCTTTAATTATCACCTAATTAAATTAAAAGTATTTAATCCATCCTTTATCTCCTCATTTATCTTAGTAAAAGAAAATCCTTTATTTATCACTTATTTTATCATATATTTATGGAATTAAAACTCCTAATTCTAGAAGCTTGTGTAGTCCAACCTCTTAGCCTTGGAAGCAAAATAAAACCTTCATTATTTGCTTTCCAAGTGACTCGAACTCGAGCCATTTCCATAAGCCCTAAGTGACCCCTTGAGCCACTTTTCCAAGCCGATTGTGTGTCAAATCTTACCAACTTTTTCTTTTAAGGCCCTCTTGCCCTTATTTCCTATTTTGAACTTCAAAATTTGTCATTCCGGCCTTATTTCTAAGTTTCCTAAAATTTTCGATCGGCTCTGTAACTTGCCATTTTTCTTACATCTTCAAGTTTCCAAAATGTTCAGGTTTCCAAAATGTTCAAGTTTCCAAAATGTTCAGGTTTCCAAAATGTTCAAGTTTCCAAAATGTTCGAGTTTCCAAAATGTTCAGGTTTCCAAAATGTTTAGGTTTCCAAAATGTTTAGGTTTCCATTTGCATGCATTTCCAGGTTTCCAAAAATATCAAAAATTTATTCTTAGTGCTTAAACTTGTCATTTCATACAATCAAACTGAAAATGCATAGGCCCTATTCAGGATGTTACAAATAATGAATATACTTCGATTTTTTTTAAGAACAAATCAAGTAAATACATAATATAAGAAAATTTCAACTACTGAAATAAAATAATTAGGTAACTGATCAAATCAAGTCTCGATAGAAGGGTAGTCAAAAGGAATGGTGATAACAAATGCAAGATGGTTTTTGGGTTAATATTAGTTGGTGAGTCAATAAAAGGGTTGTTAGGATCAAAGAGGTTCACTAGGGGTTAATTGTGAAGGTAGGCTTTTAGTGGAGTAAGTGGTTTAAATCCTAGGTGCCTTTATCATCTCTATATATCAAATCAAAGGTGTGGTCTCGACATGTATAATCGAAGCAGGTTCTAGAATAACAAATCAATGTTGACACACTCATAATCAATAAAGTGAGCACAAAAAATGTATGCTTTAAAAGGCTCAAAATCTCACAAAAATTATGGGTTTTTGATGACAACCTTGCAAATTTCAGACTTCAAGGTAATAATTAGATTCAAGAAGACAACCTAACAAAATTTTAATTTTTGAAAATAGACTCATCATGCTTGATTCTTTAGTCTTCTAAAGTTTAAATCATCATTGTACAATTATCAATGACTTAATCTAAAACATATAAATAAAAATCATAAATCAACAGAAATTTCATTCTAATTAGTGATTTGAGAAAATTACGTAAGACAAGATATCATTCAAGGATTTGAGAATAATGCAAAAAGTTAAGTACTTTTTCTAAATAATTTTACCTCATAACACCCCAAACCCATTAAAACACTACAGTAGGATTCGAATATTACGGGAAAAGGTTTGTGATGAGTTTGATTTAAAAAAAAAAAACACATGTCAAGTCTTTAAGGAAAAACGGATATTCAGCTTTTACTGGGTAGTAGTTTGAAAAGAGATCTGTCTTCGAGGGTGAAGTTAAGTTTGAAAACGTATATATATAGCTATAAGGGTTTATCGTTTAGAAAATCGTATTTTCTTGGAAATAAAACTTACACAATTGTATAAAAGTTGAGTTATTGTTTGGAAGGATTTTAATAAACAAATTACTATCAAAAGTCCGAATTTGAAATCCTTAATTTGCTTTTTAGGTTGCAAATGTTTCGATTATTTTAATCCATAATCCATTTTAATACCAACTTAAAACCATGATAAAAATTCCAAAATACTTAAAGCGGCCTTATTACAATAAAAATTAACCCAAAAGCAATTAAAAATCTAAAGTGCATGTATAATTAAAACGACTTCTGCATGGCCACCTCGAATCCACTCCAGCCCGGTCCAGAAATCACGTATCACCTGCATTGTTTTTAGGAAAATAGGGTGAGTCAAACCGACTTAGTGTGCAATTATTCCACATGTTTCCATAAATGGGCTTGGCCCACAACCACACCAATCCACTTGTCACACATGATTATGCAAAATGGTAACCCAACCCAACCTAATATCCAACCGCTACACACCCCCGTATATCCTGCCACCACACACCAGGGGATTACTAAATCGACCCTCCATCCGCTACACACCTCTTTAGCAGTCATGCTGCTCAAAGTCCATTTAGTGGTCTAGCCACTGATCCACGTGATTAAATCACAATATCCACGATGTGACTCAAGGTCATCATCAATCCACGATGAGGCACGAAGCCAACATCAATCCACGATGTAGCTCAAGGCTAACATCAAACTACGTACATAAATGTATACCCTTTCCTTCATTAAACATATATATATATATCCCGATCCCCATGCACATACAATATATATGATGAAATGACAATATAATCGTTATGAACATATCAGTCATGCATGCATAACATGCTTACCAAGTTACACAAATATCCGTCCAAAATTTAATATGAGAAAATTATTAACTGGTTGCAGATCACCCAATATGGGTAGCCACACCACCACGACCATTATTTTCGCTACCACACATATCACATACATTTAATTAATTTTAAAGCGGAGAAGCAGTGTAATAACTACACACCGATAATCCGTAACACCACGCCTCTATGTCTATTAACACTATCACTAACAACCCAACCCGAAGATTCTCACTTGCACTAGAAGGCTGTCGAAATCCCTACATACCAATGTCAGATTCAGCCTAACATTAATTGACAAAAAGGAGTGGCCTTCGGCCTAAGGTTGTTTCCTGCTTACCTCTATTGATTAAATCCCGAAAGATCTTTAATCCCCCTTAACGCTAGGCCAAAAAAAATCCCGAAACCACCCTTCATGGATTCGGCCACACCAAGAAATAGAGTTAGACCTCTAACTTTTGGCAACCAAAAAGAGAAAGAAGAAAATCGAATAGAAGAGAACCCTTACCAACTATATTAGAAATCGGTTGAAACAGATCTTGATAGAGGATGAACGACTACTCCACCTACCCAGGCTCTGACAGATTCGACTAATAGATATAATCGGAGAAATAATGTAATAAAAGAAGAAAGAAAATGGTGAATGGAGATTTGGCCACAGTGTAGAAGAGTGTATTCGGCTATTGAAGATAGACAAATCGGTGAAGAGAAGAAGGAATTGGGGTTTATGGTGTTTCGACAATGGGAAATAGTGAGGAAGGGTGAAAGAAAATGACCTTAATGGTCTCCCAAGATTTGGCTAATAAACAAAAAGAGATGGAGAAAAGAAATTAAGTGAAGTTTGATAGGATATTCGGCTCTTGAATTTAGAAGAAGGCAAAAGAAGGTAAAAGAAAACTAAAAGAATTTGGCAAGACACCCAAAAGAAAATAAATGAACAGATGGCTATTTCCTGACACTTTCGGTAGAGACTCAGAGAAAAGAAAGGGAATAAAAAAGATACACACTTAAAACCGAAGAGAGGACCTACTCTAAAGAATTTTTGACACACACCTACCCCACTACAACAAAACCGAAAATGCCACCCTCCAAAGCCCCATATTCGGCCAACTCTTCCTCTCTCTCCCAAATCCTTTATTTTCCTCCTAAATTTACTCATATCCACCCATTTGAAAGTGTTTGAATGCTTCAAACTTCATGCTTAGTTCTCCACCACACATTTGAAATGTTTGACCATTTCAAACCTCCTATCTTCAAGTACCCACGCCAACACCAACTCCTCCTCCTCCTGACGCAAAAATGAACTCAAAAAATGCTATCTCCGCAGCTCAAACCTTGCCCCCTTCTAGCTCCCTGAGGCGTCACTCACTTGTGCTCTAAGTGGTGCCTCCCTTGCCACTCTACCACTTGATTCCTTCTGTCAGCAAACACCACATAAAATCCTTTAAAGCCTAGCTCCCTTAGCTCTCCCCCCAAAAGGCTTAAAATAAAATATTTTTCCTAAGTCCTCTACCTACACCCCAAGGTTCCTGAAGCCCCCAAACACATACAAACAACACACATAACACTACCACATGAATATGAATTAAAACTTATAACCCCTAAATCCCAAATATTACAGTTCTACCCCCCTTAAAAATAATTTCAGCCTCGAAATTACCTGATCAAAATAAGTGAGGGTATTCATGTCGCATTGCTTCCTCCGACTCCCACGAAGCTTCTTCCAAACCATGGTTCTGCTATAACACCTTGACTAGAGGACCTGATTTCTTTCGAAGCACCTTCACATCTCGTTCCAAAATCTGTACAGGCTCCTCCTCATAGGACAAGTCTGGCCTCAACTCAACTTCCTCCACTGGCACCACGTGAGACAGATCCAATCAATAACGACGTAGCATTGACACGTGGAACATATCATGCATCTGCTTCAATTCTGAAGGCAATTCTAACTGATAAGCCACCGGTCCAACTCGCTTCAAAACCCGGTAAGGCCCTATAAACCTGAGACTCAGTTTACCCTTACGCCCAAATCTTATCACCTTCTTCCACGGAGAAACTTTCAGAAAAACCGATCACCTACCACAAATTCTATCTCTTTCCCCTTAAGATCTGCATACGACTTCTGTTTGTCAGATGCCTCCTTCAATCGAGCTCGAATTACCTTGACCTTTTCCTCTGATTCTGCCACTATCTCTGGACCCAACACATGGCGTTCACCTAGTTCTGTCCAACAAGTAGGAGTTCGACACTTTCGTCCATACAGTGCTTTGTACAGCGCCATTCGAATACTAGCCTGATAACTATTATTGTATGCGAACTCTGCTAAGGGCAAGAATTCCTCCCAACTACCCCTGAAGTCGATAACACATCCTCTCAACATATCTTCTAACACCTGAATCACCCTTTCAAGCTGGCCATCCGTCTACGGATGAAATGCCGTGCTAAAATCCAACCTAGTGCCCAAAGCCTAATGCAACGCCCTCCAAAACTTTGATGTAAAACTAGGATCCCTATCTGATATGATTAATCTGGTACCCATGCGGTCTCACAATTTACGCTACGTGACAACCGCCAACCTCTACAGAGAGTAATCAACCCGAACAGGTATAAAATGAGTGGACTTTGTTAGCCGATCTATAATCATCCATATCGAATCTTTCTTAGTCGGTGTAAGAGGAAGCCCACTAACGAAATCCATGGTGATTCTCTCTCACTTCCACTGAAACACCCCAAACCCGGCCCACGAGCCCTGACCGGATTTGGCATGCTTCTTGAGTAAAACATTTCAAAACTTGTTTGTTACTTTGGAAAAAATTTGTGTGATTTTGAAGAACATTTGATTTGTATTGAGTCTAAATTGAAAACGGTGTTGTTTTTGTAAACAATAAGTTAAAAGTATTGTCGGGTTTTTAGAGTTTAACAGCAAATTGAAGATCGATTGTGATTAGGTGTCAAAACATCTAAAATTTGATTTTAAGAAAAATTTGTTTAACCTTTGATTTGATAATGATCGTATCATGATAAACTAAATTAAACACATACTTAAAACAGTTAACAATAATGGCCATATTACATTATAGCAAAACCCGGAATAAATCCAAAATACTTAAATATAAAAACAACGAAAATAAAATAACTCGAAGTGAGCATGGCCACCACTAAGCTCCCGTCAACCAGTCCATTCTTGAGTGTCACGAAAAGATATCCCTAGCAGGGGTGAGTCAAGCGGACTTAGTGTATAACCACCAACACAAAGTCCCAACGATTTAGGCATATCGGTTCATACATATATATATCAATTATTGATAATGATGCAATCCGAACCCAAACCTAGATAACCATCCGCTACACATCACCGTACCAACCATCACCTGTAGGGACTACTAAGTCGACCTCTATTCGTTACACATCATCGAAGGCGATCACTGCGAGACGAATGGCACATCGCCCTTATAAATTGTGGCATAGCCACTAGATAATATTTTGTGACATAAGTCACCACATTCAGATTACGTGACATGAGTCACAGTTTTGTGGTAAAACCACCGGATCACTTCCTTAAAATAACACCCATATGCCCCATGTCAATCATACAAATATCATGCTTTATGCCTTATTTCACATTCTTATCAATATTCACTTATGTGCCATATTTCACATGTTCATAACATTTATTGACGTAATATTAAAGATTACGTGCACAGATATTCTGTACCATTGTATGGTACCTTTAGCCACGTTCACATACTTTCATTAACACATATATTAAAACATTACAATAAATCTATTAAGATTTAGTGTGGGGCTACACACGATTTATATGAGTTCACTAAAATCCCGAAAATCCTTGTACACCTCGTCGAACGCCCTAAATAACCATAGTTAGATTTGGCTAACATAATGACCAATATGGCCGAATATTCACATTCACTTACCTTGCGATTCTAAATCCCAAAAATAGTCACTTGACTATGAAGATGTCAAAATCCTACATGGTACATACCAGGGTCAACTTTTTGTACAAATCTATGAAAATGGCCCTTAGCCGAATACCACATATGGCTTACCTTGGATTCTTAAAATCCCAAAGATCTTCTCTTATAGTCGACTATAGGCAAATCCCAAAACCTCTTTCATAGTTTCAGCCAAAGAACATTAAAGAAGATTAGTGCCTTAATTTATCATCAGTTAGAGAAAGAAAAGAACAAGAGTTTGACCAAGAAAGATCCTTACCAACTCAATCAAATATCCTAGCTTGAAATAGAGATTCGGCTCCTGCTTAAATGATCAAGTTGACACCAAAAAAGGGGTAGAGGAGCATTAAACTATGGCCACCAAATAGAGGATTTGGCTTAGGCAAAAGTGAACAATCGGTTAAGGGTTTCTTGTGTATTAAACTTTGATTGAATTTGCAAAAGAAGAAGAAAAGATTGATGATGGAGATTGACCTTATCAAGATTGGAAAGAGAGAAAGGAGCTTTCGGCTTTGGCAAAATAAAGAAGAAGAAAAGAGTTGCTTTCTATTTTTAGTCAACAGAGGAAAAGAATTTTGGCGAGAGGCTCAATTAGAAAGAAAAGAAAACAAATGGCCTCACTCTCCTCCCTTCATGAAAATACCACCAAAAGAGTCCTTTGGCCGGCCAACACACATCCCCTTCTCAAATCCCACTTTTCCCCCTTATTTTTCTCTTTATCACCCATTCAAAATAATTGAAATAATCCAACATTATCCTATGCCCTTAGCCGAATTTTAAAAGGAATTAGACCATATCTAAAGCTCATCCAATCAGTCTCCCCATGCCATCCACCACTGCCCATCTTAGCTACAAAATAAAACTCCTCTTTGTGTCCCTTGCTGCTCAAACCAAGGCCCTTTCCGCTTGCTTGTGGCGTCACTTTCTAAGGCCTTAAGTGGCGCCTCCTTGCCACTTTGCCAAGCCCAATCTTATGTCCAATTTCCCCCTACAATTTCTCTTAAGGCCTATCAGGCTTAGCTCCCCTTTAAAACTTAAAATCAAATATTTTCTAAGGCATTTTCCTACTCTCTAAGGTTCTCAAAATTCACAAGACACATTCAAACACACATAGGCATGCTACTTCATACAATTAAGCAACACAAGCCATAAAATCTTGGATATTACAATTCTACCCTCTTAAAATAATTTTGACCTCGAAATTACCTGGCTAAAATAAGTGAGGGTATTACTATCGCATTGCTTCTTTCGGCTCCCACAAAGCTTCTTCCGATCCATGATTACGCCATAACACTTTGACTAGAGAAACTGATCTCCTCCGTAACACTTTCACATCTCGTTCCAAAATCTAAATCGGCTCTTCCTCATAGGACAAATCTGGCCTGAGCTCCACCTCTTCAACCGGTACTACATGAGATGGATCTGATCGGTAGCGACGTAGCATCGAAACATGGAACACGTCGTGCATCTGCTTTAACTCTGGTGGCAACTCTAGCGGTATACTCTTGGTCCAACTCGCTTTGATACCCAGTGAGTCCTATAAACCTTGGACTTAACTTCCTTTGTGACCAAATCTCATCACCTTCTTCCAAGGGGGAAACACATAATCTCCCATAACAAACTCGATCTCCTTCCATTTAAGATCGTGTATGACTTACGCTGTCGGATGCCTCCTTCAACCGTGTCCAAATTACCTTAACCTTTTCTTGGATTACGCCACAATTTTGGACCCAAAATCGGCGTTCTCCCAATTCCGTCCAACACATGGGAGTGCGACACTTTCGTCCATATAGTGTTTCAGTATGGTGCCATCGAATACTTGCACGATAGGCATTGTTATCATAAATTCCACTAAAGGCAAATATTCCTCCCAACTTCCTCTGAAGTCTATCACACAGCCCCTCAACATATCCTCTAACACTTGGATCACTAGTTTAGATTGGCCGTCTGACTGCGGATGGAATGCCGTACTGAAGTCTAGGCTTGTGCCCAAAGTTTGATATAGCGCTTTCTAGAACCGAGACGTAAACCTCGGATTCCTATCTGAGATAATCGACACCGGCACTCCGTGCAGCCTCACAATCTCGGCTACATACAACTTTGCCAATTTCTATAGAGAATAGTCAACCCGCACCGGTATGAAATATGCGGACTTTGTCAATCGGTCCACGATCACCCATACCGAGTCCTTCTTAGTAGGCGTGAGGAAGCCCACTAATGAAGTCCATGGTAATTCTCTCCCACTTCCTTTGTGGAATCTTAATTGGTGAAGCAACCACAGCGAAACTTGGTGTTGACCTTGACTTTGCGACACGTTAGGCACTTTCTACAAACTCTGTAACTTCCCGCTTAAGACCGGGCCACCAAAACTATTCCTTAGATCTTTGTACAACTTACTACCTCTAGGATGCATAGCATAAGGGCTACTATGTGATTCCCGAAGAATTCTCCGCCTTAACTCCTTATTCTTTAGCATACAGATCTTACCCTTGAAACACAATACTCCATCGCCATTAATATCATAATCCTTCAACTCCCCATTTTGCACTTGCCGTAGCTTAGCACTGAAATCATCATCTGCCAACTATCCCTCTTTCACCTCATTCACCATGTCGGCAACTTGCAATTCGCCAATAAACTTTCGTAAATCATACAAGCTAAGGTGCGCAAACATCGCCCTTAACTTCGACACTACTTTCCAACTTAGGGCATACGCCACAACATTCGCCTTGCGGGTGATACTCTATGGAACAATCATAGTCCTTCAATAACTCCACCCACCTTATTTGTCTCGGGTTGACTCTTTCTAAGTCGACAAATACTTTAGGCTCTTGTGGTGCATGTAGATAATGACTTTTCTCCATATAAGTAGTGCCTCCACACTTTAAGAGCAAAGACCACTGCATCAATTCCAAATCGTCGTCGGGTAGTTAACCTTATGTGGCCTTAATTGTCGAGATGCATAGCGACTACCTTCCCATCTGCATAAGGACACATCCCAATCTATGTGAGAAGCATCACGTTATATCACATAGTCCTTCCACGCTTTAGGTTGAATCAAAGCCGAGCTTCATCAATACCTTTTAAGCTTCCGAAACTTTCTTCTGCTTATCGGTCCATATGAAAGGTACCTCCTTTCTCAACAACCAAATCAGCAGTGCGGCTATTGATGAGAACCTTCTACGAACCTTACGTAATAGCTTTGCTAAACCCAAGAAACTACAAACTTTCGCCACGGACTTAGGTGGTTTCCAATCCATCTTGCCTCAATCTTTCAAGGATCCACCTTATCCCTTACATGGACACCACATGTCCTAAAAGCGTAAATTCCTTGACCAAAATTCACACTTCTTGAACTTGGCATATAGCTTTTTCTCCCTTAACACTTGCAACACGACTCGGAGGTGCTCATCATGTTCTTCCTCAGACTTCGAATACACCAAAATATCATCTATGAACACAACAATGAACCGGTCTAGATAGGGTTGGAAGACCCGGTTCATCATGTCCATGAACGCGGCTGGGGCATTTGTCAATCCGAACGGCATTACCAAGAACTCATAATGCTCGTACCTTGTCCGGAAAGCTGTCTTATGGATATCAGCCTCCTTCACCTTCAGTTGATGATATCCAGACCTTAGATCTATCTTCGAAAATACTGTGGCCCCCCTAAGCTGATCGAACAAGTCGTCTATTCTTGGCAAAGGGTACTTGTTCTTGATGGTCAGCTTATTCAACTGACGATAGTCTATGCACATGCGCATAGTTTTGTCCTTCTTATTCACAAACAAGACTGGTGCTCCCCATGGAGTCACACTGGGTTAGATAAACCCACGGTCAAGCAACTCTTGGATCTGAGCCTTGAGCTCAACCAACTCTTTTGGTGCCATTTTGTACGGGGCAATGGACACGGAAGCTGTACCCGACAGTAAGTCAATTCTGAACTCCACTTTCCTGTCCGGGGGTATTCTAGGTTACTCCTTCGAAAAAACATCCACAAATTCTCCTACTGTTCTAACTCCACCAACTCCCCCTTCCTTTGCATCCAACGCACTAACCAAGGTCAAAAATACCTTGCACCCTTTCCGAATCATCTTATCAGCCTTTAAAGCAAAAACTACATTAGACAAGTAGTTTCTTCTTTCTCCTATCATAATTATCGCCTTATCCTCCGGCGTTCTTAACTCCATTCACTTATTGCATAATCCAATACATTTCGATGTTCCACTAGCAGATCCATACCAAGGATGAGATCAAATTCTCAAGGGTAATTCCATCAAGTCGGCAAAAATACCACTCCTGAAGCTCTGAGGTACACTCCAAAATATCTTATTCACCACTACAGATTTGACCTAATGGGCTCACTACGGTCATCTCCATATTAGGCAGTTCAGAGGCTATACCTAGTGTTTCAACTACTCTACATGCAATATAAGAGTGGGTGGAGCCAACATCAATTAGAGCAAAGTAAGGCTTGTCAGCTATAAGGAACATACCGGTTATGATGTCCAGTGCGTCTCCATCCTCCCTCCGGTGGACTGCATACACCAGGCCCGGTTGTCTTGCCTCTGTATTACCTACACCTCGGCCCGGTGTTCCCCGTCCTCTACCCGAACCATTACCTCTGCCAGCCGAACCACGACCTCGTGGTGGCTACTATCCTCCTCTTCCAGCTTGATTAGAACCCTAACTTATTGGTCGGCCCCCTTCTGTTCTCATAGGACAGTCCCTAATCATGTGGTCCTTGGACCCACACTTGAAACATCCTCCGTCTTCTTCCAACACTCCCCAAGTGCATCTTTCCTTTGGTCAAATGCAGTCTTGTCCTCTCATGCTTGACCTCTTGACCTCGTGGCCCATCAACTCTAGGCCTCTTTGCACATTCCAGATGACCTCTTGATCCAAAACCTCTCTTTTGCTGTTCCTATCGTATTACATCTCACAGAGTCCTTAATCCTTGGCTACCTTAACCTTCTCCACCAAACAAACAAACTCTCGGTCTGCTTGTGGAGCTATTAACAACCTCAAGTCATCCCTCAGTCCGTCCTCAAACTGGACACATCGCTCATGTTCCGTAGCCACTATACCTCGAGCATATCAGCTCAACCTTAGAAATTCTGCCTCGTACTCCGCTACGGACTTATTTCCCTGGACCAGCCTCAAAAATGCCTTCCTCTGCGCATCATCATAACTAGTTCCAATATACTTCTTCTAATATGCCACCTTAAAATATTCCCAAGTAAGATCATCAGCGGTAGCACCATCCCGAACTGTGAGCCACCATTGGTATGACTCATCACGGAGTAGGGACACTACCCCTTTTAGTTTCTCCTCAGTAGTCAGGTCCAAATCGTCCATAATGCACTCCATCGCCTGTAACACCCCTTACCCGAAACCCTTGCCGGAATCACGTACATGGCATTACTGGACTTGACTATTAACTCGGGGTGTAAGATTTTAAAGCTGTCCAACTGCGTCATGCTGACCAAATCGACCATAACTCAAGTTACAAAACTCGAAATTTAGATCCGTAAATTTTCCTTGAAACTAGACTCATATAAATTTTCACCATAATTTTTCCAGAATTTTTCATGTGGCCAATTAGTACAGTTTATTCATCAAAGTTACCCTTATTACACTGCTTGACAATTCTGACCTGTCTCTACAAAAATACAGTTATCTCATTGCACAAATTTCCTATAATGTTCATGTCTATACCAATGCAAAATAGACTCATTAAGGGTTCTACACATATAAACCATGCTTCTTAATGATTTTTGTACAATTTTTGACAATTTTTCCAAAACAGAACAGTGACTCATGAATTCATTCAGAGCAGGTCTCACTAAAACTTAATTATCTCATAATATATAAATCTTTTGCCTACTCTGTTTATTTTATTAAAAATAGACACAATAAGGTTTAATTTCGTATCTCATTCACCTTCTAATTCAATATACCCTATTTTTGGTGATTCTTCTAACTCACATCACTGCTGCTACTACAAGCTGTTTTGTTGCATTTTATGAAAGACTAGCTTCTAACCGAACCTACCTACATCCCTAATTCAAGGATTCATTTCGTATACAAACATTTCCTTAACAAAAACGATTAAACTTTGATTAAGAATGCATAAACATTGCCATCATAAACCAACATACATATCAAGACACAACAGCGTACTTAACTAAAAATTTAGCCATATTCGCATGGCTATTATATACATGAACCTTAAGATTTCATCAAACAAAGACCAAGTCTTTCCTATACATGCCTTCGTTTAAAGATCAAAATGAAAGAGTACCCAAAATGTAGATTGATAGTGTGAGTGACTTTCCGAACGATCCCGAAGAGCTTGTAGCTTGCACCTAAACTATAAAGCAGAGAAACATTTCACATGATAAGCTTGCTAGCTTAGTAAGTCCTAATTTCATAAAAATAACATTTGAATTTTAACAATTAAATTACTATAATTCAACTTGTGGACTTGTCCTCATACTTATTTTCAAACTTTAATTTTCATACCCATATTAACAAGTATGAATTAGTGAAAACGATATCTCTCTACCCACATGCTTATGATCAAAATACTTGTTTATAAACCAACCTTTGAAACCCAAAATGTCATCGTATAATCATAGGTACATGCATTTATATACTTAAATGTCAATTACTATAACATGGCATCAATTACACAACCACTCATGTGGCGAATATGCCTAGTCATGTATCCTCATATTAGAAGACCAAGATACAACAATCATATCATTCATTAGTAAAGCGAGAACACATATTATAACCATATATATATGTATATATTCCACACTAAGTAACACATGCCATTTGTAATAAATTACTGATTTTCCTTGTCTCATATAAGTAAGAAATTCATTCCTACTTCACATTCTCACCGAGTAGTTAACTCGATAAGTTTGCTTTAATTAGCCTTGAACATAAATTTGGTTTCTATTTTGTAAAATACATCAGGCATCAAGCACGCTAGGCGTAAAAGCCCGATAAGTAACATCGGCACAAGGCACGCTAGGCGTAAAAGCCAGATAAGTAACACAGGCACAAGGCACGCTAGGCGTAAAAGCCCGATTTAAATCACAGGCACAAGGCACGCTGGGCGTAAAAGCCGAGTCGTGTCAATATAGTTAAACATTCTCAACAATTCCAATTACTTACTCAACATAATTCATCAACCAAATATGTCAATATACATTCGGCCATAAGGTAAAGGGATACTAAAATTTATCAATTTTTATTTCATATTCCTTTCAAATATCTAATCAAACATACTTGATCACTTCACATATAACAAAACAATTTCAAATTCACTACCATAATTCACATTTGGCAATTTCCACATTTCTATCCTAAAATGTAAAATTTCAACTTTTAATAGATTGAAATTAGTCCCTTGACATGTATTAACAGGACTTACCTCGGTTGTCGATAGTCAAAATGCGAATCGGCTATTCGAGAACCTTCGTCTTTCCAGGTCTAATTAGTTTTCTTTGCTCTTGATCTAAAACACATTAAAATTTAGCTCATTTAATTGCATTTCATCTCAATTTAGTCCCAAAACACACAAATGGGCAATTTACAATTTTGCCTCTAATGTTTTCCATTTTACAATTTGGTCCAATTTACACAAAACTCAAAATATGCAAAATTTCCTAACACTATAGTTAGGCCGAACCTTCCCCATAGCCATGGGTGTCCATGCATTTCATCTATTTGACATTTTAATCCTTCACAATTTTATTCTTTTCAATTTAGCCCTATATACTCTAAATCACCAAAAACTCCAATACAAAACTTGTAAATCTCTAACATACATTTAATCTAAGACCATAAATCATCAAAACTATTCAAGCATGTTAATGGCCGAATTCTATATACATAGTATTTTCAAAAATTTAGACATGGGTGGGTAATACACGTAACAACGATCTCAAAAGCGTAAAATTATCAAAAGCGAAAACCGACCATACCTTAATCAAGCTTCTTATCTGGCAGAAAATCAAGCTTCAACCATGGAGTTTCTAGCTCCTACATTCGTCCAAGGAAGAAGAACAAGGTATGTTCTCTTTCTTCCACTTATTTTCATTATTTAATGTTATATTAACACATATAATTTACCTTATTTACTAATATATTAACATAACATATAATAGGCTAAAATAACATATAATTTGAAATTAGAAAGGCCCATTGCCGTTTCCCTAGTTGTACATGGGCTAATTGCCCTTTTAGTACACCACTTAAAAAGCCACAATCAAATTAGTACCTTACTCTCTAGCATACAACTTTTACGCTTTTCTCGATTAAATCCTTTTTATCAAATTAAGCACTTAAGCGATAAAATTTTTCTCTGAAACTTTCACACATTTTCATTCACATATAATAGACATGAAATAAATTATTAGAACATTTCTCGGGCTTGGATTCGTGGTCCCGAAACCACCGTTCCGATTTGGGTCAAATTTGATGCATTACAACTCTCCCCTTAAGAATTTTCGTCCTCGAAAATTTTACCGTTAAATAAGTTCGGATATTGTTGCCTCATTGACTCTTGAGCTCCCGTAGCCTCTTCAACTCCGTGATGATTCCATAGAATCTTTGCTAATGGAACTCTTTTATTTCTTAACTCTTTGGTTTCCCGAGCTAAGATACGGATCGGTTCCTCATCATAGGTCAAATCAGATCGAATTTCAATCTCTGACGGGGTGATCACATGGGACGGATCCGATCTGTATCTGCGAAGCATCGAAACGTGAAATACATTGTGTATCTTTTCTAAGTCAAGGGGCAGTTTCAATCGATAAGCAACAGGCCCTATGCGCTCGATGATTTCATACGGTCCGATAAATCTCGGACTCAACTTGCCTTTCCGGCCAAATCGGAGTATTTTCTTCCACGGAGAAACTTTTAAGAACACCGATCTCGAACGAAATTCAATATCCTTACGCTTCAAATCGGCATAAGACTTGACGATCGAGCGACTTTCAAATTATTTACGATAAGTACCACCTTACATTACATTTCTTTAATCCAATCAACCCCATGTATCTTGTTTTCTTGAGCTCGATCCGATTACAGCGGTGTGCGACATTTTGCCCATATAAGGCTTCGTGGCGCCATTTTATGCTAGATTGGAAACTATTATTATAAGCAAATTCAACCAAAGGTAGGTATCGTTCCCACGTACCTTCAAACTCGAGAACGCAACACCTCGGCATGTCCTCAAGTATCAAAATAGTCGCTCGGTGGCCGTCGATTGCGGATGGAAAAGCAATACTAAAATGGAGTTTAGTACCTAGAGCATCTTGCAATCTCTTCCAAAACGCGATGTGAATCTCGGGTCTCTATCTGAAACAATGGAACTTGGTACACCGTGCAACCTTACAATCTGTGACACATACTGATTCGGCAAGTTTATCCGATGAATAGTCGATGCGTCTGGGGTATAAAATGAGTGATTTAGTCGGTTTATCAATGATAACCCATCTTGCATCCTTCTTACTCGGTGTCATAGGAAGGCCGGATACAAAATCCATTGTAATTCTATCCCATTTCCATTGGGTATCATGATTGGTTGAAGTAGTCGGACGGCACGATGCTCGACTTTTACTTGTTGATGATTAAGCACTTAGAAACAAACTTCGGATATATCCGTTTCATGCCGAGCCACCAATAGAATTGCTTCAAATCGTTATACATTTTAGTGCTACCGGGTGTATCGATAGTCGACCACTATGGGCCTCGCACGGGATCATCGTATCAAATCGAGTTCTTTGGAACACACAATCGGCCTTTATAATTCAAACAATCATTTGCATCAATCTGAAAATCTGATTCTATACCACTTCCACACTGACTCCGAATAGCAATCAACTTTTTGTCAACTTTCTGTACATCACAAATCTGCTGAATGACCATCGGTCTTGCTTGTAACTCGGCTAAGATCGAACCATCATCAGACATAGTCACTCGTGCGTTCAATGCGAAGAGTAAATAATGCTTTTCGACTTAACGCATCCGCAACAACATTAGCTTTCCGGATGGTAGTCAATCACTAATTCATAGTCTTTTAGCAATTCTAACCATCTGCGTTGTCTCAAGTTTAAGTCTTTACGAGTCATCAAATACTTCAAACTTTTGTGATCTGAATAATTATGACATTTTAGCCAAATAAGTAGTGGCGCCAAATTTTTAATCACGAACACAATGGTACGCTAACTCCGGATCGTGAGTTGGATAATTTTTCTCATGCGGCTTCAATTGTCTCGAGCGTAGGCTATCACCTTGCCTTCTTGCATTAAAACACAACCCAACCTATTCAAGGAAGCATCACTAAAATAGTAAATTCTTTACCGATTAATTTGAGTTAACACTGGGGCTTGGTCAAAAGGCTTTCAAGCGCTCGAAACTTTTACGACACCTTTCGACCACTCAAATTTGACATCTTTACGTAGTAGTCTAGATTAGCGGTGTAGCTATAACGAAAAACCTTTTACAAACCGTCTGTAATACCCCTTAAAGCCTAGGAAACTTGGATCTCGAAACATTCTTTGGTGGTTTCCAATCGAGTATGGCTGCTATTTTGTTTGGATCCACCCGAATACCTGACACCGAAACAACATGACCCAAGAAATTAACTTCATTCATCCAGAACTCGCACTTACTAAACTTTGCATACAATCTTTGATCCCTCAAAGTTTGTAGTACTAATCTCAAATGCTCAGCATGTTCCGTTTCATTTTTGGAGGAGATCAGTATATCATCAATAAACACTACCACAAACCGATCCAAAAACTGTCGGAAGACCCGATTCATTAGATCCATAAAAATAGCAGGTGCATTAGTGAGTCCAAAAGGCATAACCAAAAACTCATAGTGTCCGTACCTCGTTCGGAATGCAGTCTTTGGCACATCTGAATCTCGACTACAATTGATAATAGCCGATCTCAAATCTATTTTGAAAACACTGAAGCCCCTTCAATTGATCAAATAAATCATCAATCCGAGAGTGTATGGTACTTATTCTTTATGGTTACCTTATTTAGTTATGCGTAGTCGATACACATTGGTATAGTTCCATCTTTCTTTTCACAAATAAAACCGTGCACCCGGAAGAAACTTCGATCATGTGAAGCCCTTATCATCAACTCTTGCAAGCTGCGCTTTCAATTCTTTTAATTCAATAGGTGCCATTGATGCAGAGCTATCGAAATCGAGCGCGCACCGGTACTAACTCAATGCCAAACTCAATCTCTCGTCTTTGAGGTAAACCGGTAGTTCTTGAAACACATCGGGTATTCACATACAATTGATCTGATTCAATTTGTTTCTCGGACATTTTATTATCCGATTACATAGGCCAAATAAGCTTCACCCTTTTCTCACATACTTTTGGGCTAACATTGAAGATATTCTTGAGGCAACCCATTTATGTCACGAGTTTAATTACGATGGTCTCACCATTTCGACATTTCAAATCGATAAGCTTTCTTTTACAATCCACTCTTGCCTCGTGCGAAGTTAACCAATCCATACCCAAGATTATATCAAATTAGTCAAGGGCAACAACATTAAATCATTTGGGAAGCAATAATCTCGAATCATCAGCGGGCAACCTCTACACACTTTATTAACAAGCACACATCTACCCAAAGGGTTGGACACACGAATCACAAACTTCGGTAGACTCAACTAGCGAGTCTTGCCAAATTTTAAAGTTTCACACATATAAGAATGAGTCGAATCGGGATCGATTAGTGCAATTACGGTAGTATCATAAAGAGTGAAAATACGGTAATGGCGTTGGGGAGGAAGCATCCTCTCTAGCTCGTGCGGCATATGCTCTGGTCAGACTCTAGCCTCGGATCGATCTGTAGTGTTCTTCGTTCCTTCGACTACCACCTACATTGCACGAATATGCGGGTGGTCTACCTCGCATTGACACATTGCTCGGCTTAGTGTTACGAGCGTATTACCTTTCATTAACCCGGACACTCTCTAATAAAATGATCTAACGATCCACATTTATAGCAAGACCGATCATGAAATCTACAACTCCACAGTGCCATTTCCCACGGTGCTTGCATTCAACTCTATTTTGTGGAGCGTTACCAACACGGCTATCGAGGTAGCTCGGGAGCTCATAGGAGGTCGATCCGTCTAGGTGGATCTGTATTAGCTTTACATCGGTGTAGTCATCTACGGGCTTCTTGGTGCGTGGAATGAAAGACTTTACCGAAGACCTTTTTGGATGTCTCTAGCTTCATCACGACCTTTCTTTTCTCTTTCCCGAGCTCTTGACTTTGCAAGCTCTCTCAACTAAAGTTACAAACTCTTGAATTTCAAGAATGCCAACAAACATCTTTATATCTTCATTTAGGCCGTCTTCAAATCTTTTACACATAATAGCTTGGTGAAACACACTCTCTAGCATATCGGTGAGCGACAAATTTTCTTTCATATTAAATTACGGTCATTAGCCCTGTTTATTTCGAGGAACTCCTTTCGTTTTTGATCAATGAATCTTTGGCTAATATACTTCTTGCGAAATTCAGTTTGGAAGAAATCCCATGTCACTTTTCTTTGGAACCACGATACTAGTGTATTCCACGATGATATCGGTGTCCATGATAAAGATATAGCACACTTCAAGCATTCATCCAGTACAAAACGGCTCATCAAGTACGAATAGTGTTATCAAGCAACATTTCGGCTCTCTCGGCGTCATCATCGTCATTAGCTTTAAATTCTTGACCCCAAATTTTAGATTTTATCAAGCTGGGGCCTATTAGATCTCATCGGATCTATCATCGGGAGCTGAAGGGATCGGAGTTGGATTATTGGGGGTGGAGGTTGGAAGTGCAGTAGGGTTATTTTGAATAAATTGGGCAAACCACTCATTCATCATCGATAAAAGGCTTGTTTAGTCTCTCCTTCGTGGCTACCGAAACAGGTCGAGAGTCTATCGGTGCTGATCCATGAGCACGGATCATCGCTATATCTCTCCCCATCATCACTCTGGCTCTTTCGGGATCGGTGTCCATTTACTATATAAAACAAAGTTCGGTGTCGAAGTCACCACACTATCAACATATAATAAAGGCATGTATAGCTAGACTCACACGCGCTACGGTAGTCCTAGAATTGACTAAACCGTAGCTCGATACCAATCAAATGTAACACCCCATACAGAAACCCTTTAGGAATCAGTACATGGCATTCTTGGACTTGACTATTAACTCGGGGTGTAAGATTTTAAAGCTGTCCAACTGCATCATGCTGACCAAATCGACCATAACTCGAGTTAAAAACTCAAAATTTAGATCTGTAAATTTTCCTTGAAACTAGACTCATATAAATTTTCACCATAATTTTTCCAGAATTTTCATGTGGCCAATTAGTACAGTTTATTCATCAAAGTTACCCTTATTACACTGCTTGACAATTCTGACCTGTCTCTACAAAAATACAGTTATCTCATTGCACAAATTCTCTATAATGTTAATGTTTATACCAATGAAAAATAGACTCATTAGGGGTTCTACACATATAAACCATGCTTCTTAATGAGTTTTTTACAATTTTTGACAATTTTTCCAAAACAGAACAGTGACTCATGAATTCATTCAGAGCAGGTCTCACTAAAACTTAATTATCTCATAATATATAAATCTTTTTCCTACTCTGTTTCTTTTATGTAAAATAGACACAATAAGGTTTAATTTCATATCTCATTCACATTATAATTCAATATACCCTATTTTGGTGATTTTCTAACTCACATCACTGCTGCTACTACAAGCTGTTTTGTTGCATTTTATGAAAGACTAGCTTCTAACCGAACCTACCTACATCCCTAATTCAAGGATTCATTTCGTATACATGCATTTCCTTAACAAAAACGATTAAACTTTGATTAAGAATGCATAAACATTGCCATCATAAACCAACATACATATCAAGACACAACAGCGTACTTAACTAAAAATTTAGCCATATTCGCATGGCTATTATATACATGAACCTTAAGATTTCATCAAATAAAGACCAAGTCTTTCCTATACATGCCTTCGTTTAAAGATCAAAATGAAAGAGTACCCAAAATGTAGATTGATAGTGTGAGTGACTTTCCGAGCGATCCCGAAGAGCTTGTAGCTTGCACCTAAACTATAAAGCAGAGAAACATTTCACATGATAAGCTTGCTAGCTTAGTAAGTCCTAATTTCATAAAAATAACATTTGAATTTTAACAATTAAATTACTATAATTCAACTTGTGGACTTGTCCTCATACTTATTTTCAAACTTTAATTTTCATACCCATATTAACAAGTATGAATTAGTAGAAAGCGATATCTCTCTATCCACATGCTTATGATCAAAATACTTGTTTATAAACCAACCTTTGAAACCCAAAATGTCATCGTATAATCATAGGTACATGCATTTATATACTTAAATGTCAATTACTATAACATGGCATCAATTACACAACCACTCATGTGGCGAATATGCCTAGTCATGTATCCTCATATTAGAAGACCAAGATACAACAATCATATCATTCATTAGTAAAGCGAGAACACATATTATAACCATATATATATGTATATATTCCACACTCGTAACACATGCCATTTGTAATAAATTACTGATTTTCCTTGTCTCATATAAGTAAGAAATTCATTCCTACTTCACATTCTCACAGAGCCGTTAACTCGATAAGTTTGCTTTAATTAGCCTTGAACATAAATTTGGTTTCTATTTTGTAAAATACATCAAGCATCAAGCACGCTAGGCGTAAAAGCCCGATAAGTAACAACGGCACAAGGCACGCTAGGCGTAAAGCCCGATTAGTAACACGGCACAAGGCACGCTAGGCGTAAAAGCCCGATAAGTAACAGGCACAAGGCACGCTAGGCGTAAAAGCCGATTTAAATCAAGCACAAGGCACGCTGAGGCGTAAAAGCCCGAGTCGTGTCAATATAGTTAAACATTCTCAACAATTCCAATTACTTACTCAACATAATTCATCAACCAAATATGTCAATATACATTCGGCCATAAGGTAAAGGGATACTAAAATTTATCAATTTTATTTCATATTCCATTTGAATATCTAATCAAACATACTTGATCACTTCACATATAACAAAACAATTTCAAATTCACTACCATAATTCACATTCGGCAATTTCCACATTTCTATCCTAAAAATGTAAAATTTCAACTTTTAATAGATTCGAAATTAGTCCCTTGACATGTATTAACAGGACTTACCTCGGTTGTCGATAGTCAAATGCGAATCGGCTATTCGAGAACCTTCGTCTTTCCAGGTCTAATTAGTTTTCTTTGCTCTTGATCTAAAACACATTAAAATTTAGCTCATTTAATTGCATTTCATCTCAATTTAGTCCCAAAACACACAAATGGGCAATTTACAATTTTGCCTCTAATGTTTTCCATTTTACAATTTGGTCCAATTTACACAAAACTCAAAATATGCAAAATTTCCTAACACTATAGTTAGGTAGAACCTTCCCCATAGCCATGGGTGTCCATGCATTTCATCTATTTGACATTTTAATCCTTCACAATTTTATTCTTTTTAATTTAGCCTATATACTCTAAATCACCAAAACTCCAATACAAAACTTGTAAATCTCTAACATACATTTAATCTAAGACCATAAATCATCAAAACTATTCAAGCATGTTAATGGCGAATTCTATATACATAGTATTTTCAAAAATTTAGACATGGGTGGGTAATACGCAAACAACGATCTCAAAAGCGTAAAATTATCAAAAAAAACAGACCATACCTTAATCAAGCTTCTTATCTGGCAGAAAATCAAGCTTCAACCATGGAGTTTCTAGCTCCTACATTCGACCAAGGAAGAAGAACAAGGTATGTTCTCTTTCTTCCACTTATTTTCATTATTTAATGTTATATTAACACATATAATTTACCTTATTTACTAATATATTAACATAACATATAATAGGCTAAAATAACATATAATTTGAAATTAGAAAGGCCCATTCCGTTTCCCTAGTTGTACATGGGCTAATTGCCCTTTTAGTACACCCACTTAAAAGCCACAATCAAATTAGTACCTTACTCTCTAGCATACAACTTTTACGCTTTTCTCGATTAAATCCTTTTATCAAATTAAGCACTTAAGCGATAAAATTTTTCTCTGAAACTTTCACACATTTTCATTCACATATAATAGACATGAAATAAATTATTAGAACATTTCTCGGGCTCGGATTCGTGGTCCCGAAACCACCGTTCGATTTGGGTCAAATTTGGTGCATTACAACTCTCCCCTTAGAATTTTAGTCCTCGAAAATTTTACCGATTAAATAAGTTCGGATATTGTTGCCTCATTGACTCTTGAGTTCCCCCGTAGCCTCTTCAACTCCTTGCGATTCCATAGAATATTTGCTAATGGAACTCTTTTATTTCTTAACTCTTTGGTTTCCAGAGCTAAGATACGGATCGGTTCCTCATCATAGGTCCGTCGGATCAATTTCAATCTCGTGGGGGTGATCACATGGGGCGGATCCGATCAGTATCTGCTAAGCATCAAGCGTGAAATACATTGTGTATCTTTTCTAAGTCAAGGGCGGTTTCAATCGATAAACAACAGGCCCTATCGCTCGATGATTTCATACGGTCAGATAAATCTCGGACTCGACTTGCCTTTCCGGCCGTCGAGTATTTTCTTCCACGGAGAAACTTTTAAGAACACCCGATCTCAGGCACGAAATTCAATATCCTTACGCTTCAAATCGGCATAAGACTTGACGATCCAAGCGACTTTCAAATTATTTACGATAAGTACCACCTTACATTACCTTCTTTAATCAATCAACCCCATGTATCTTGTTTTCGAGCTCGATCCGATTACAACGGTGTGCGACATTTTTCCCATATAAGGATTAAATGGCGCCATTTTATGCTAGATTGGAAACTATTATTATAAGCAAATTCAACCAAAGGTAGGTATCGTTCCACGTACCTTCAAACTCGAGAACGCAACACCTCGGCATGTCCTCAAGTATCAAAATAGTCGCTCGGTGGCCAAATCGATTGCGGATGGAAAGCTATACTAAAATGGAGTTTAGTACCTAGAGCATCTTGCAATCTCTTCCAAAACCGCGATGTGAATCTCGGGTCTCTATCTGAAACAATGGAACTTGGTACCGTGCAACCTTACAATCATGACACATACGAGTTCGGCAAGCTTATCCGATTGAATAGTCGAGTGCGTCTGGGTATAAAATGAGTGATTTAGTCGATCTATCAACGATAACCCATCTGCATCCTTCTTACTCGGTGTCATAGGAAGGCCGGATACAAAATCCATTGTAATTCTATCCCATTTCCATTCGGGTATCATGATTGGTTGAAGTAGTCGGGACGGTTTTGATGCTCGACTTTTACTTGTTGATGATTAAGCACTTAGAAAGCAGACTGGATATATCCGTTTCATGCCAGCCACCAATAGAATTGCTTCAAATCGTTATACATTTTAGTGCTACCGGGTGTATCGATGATCGACCACTATGGGCCTCACACGGATCATCGTATCAAATCGAGTTCTTTGGAACACACAATCGGCCTTTATAATTCAAACAATCATTTGCATCAATCTGAAAATCGATTCTATACCACTTCCTGCCGACTCAGAATAGCAATCAACTTTTGTCAACTTTCGGTACATCACAAATCTGTTTGAATGACCATCGGTCTTGCTTGTAACTTCGACTAAGATCGAACCATCATCGGACATAGTCACCCGATCGTTCAATGCGAAGAGTAAATAATGATTTTCGACTTAACGCATCCATAACAACATTAGCTTTCCGGGATGGTAGTCAATCACTAATTCATAGTCTTTGACAATTCTAACCATCTGCGTTGTCTCAAGTTTAAGTCTTTACGAGTCATCAAATACTTCAAACTTTTGTGATCGAATAAATATGACATTTTACGCTAAATAAGTAGTGGCGCCAAATTTTTAATGCGAACACAATGGTCGCTAACTCAGGATCGTGAGTTGGATAATTTTTCTCATGCGGCTTCAATTGTCTCGAGCGTAGGCTATCACCTTGCCTTCTTGCATTAAAACACAACCCAACCCATTCAAGGAAGCATCACTAAAATAGTAAATTCTTTACCGATTAATTTGAGTTAACACTGCGGGCTTCGGTCAAAAGGCTTTCAAGCCGCTCGAAACTTTTACGACACCTTTCCACCACTCAAATTTGACATCTTTACGTAGTAGTCTAGTTAGCGGTGTAGCTATAACGGAAAAACCTTTTACAAACCGTCTGTAATACCCTTGAGCCTAGGAAACTTCGGATCTCGAAACATTCTTTGGTGGTTTCCAATCGAGTATATTTGCTATTTTGTTTGAATCCACGAATACGACAAAACAACATGACCCGAAATTAACTTCATTCATCGAACTCGCACTTACTAAACTTTGCATACAATCTTTGATCCCTCAAAGTTTGTAGTACTAATCTCAAATGCTCGACATGTTCGTTTCATTTTGGAGTAGATCGGTATATCATCAATAAACACTACCACAAACCGATCCAAAAGCGCCGGAAGACCGGTTCATTAGATCCATAAAAATAGCGGTGTATTAGTGAGTCCAAAAGGCATAACCAAAAACTCATAGTGTCAGTACCTCGTTGAATGCGTCTTTGGCACATCTGAATCTCGACTCATGGCGATAATAGCCGATCTCAAATCTATTTTGAAAACACAAGCCCCTTCAATTGATCAAATAAATCATCAATCGAGGTAGCGGTACTTATTCTTTATAGTTACCTTATTTGGTTATGCGTAGTCGATACACATTGGTATAGTTCCATCTTTCTTTTCACAAATAAAACCGGTGCACCTTACGGAGAGAAACTTCGGTCATGTGAAGCCCTTATCATCAACTCTTGCAATTGCACTTTCAATTCTTTTAATTCAATAGGTGCCATTCGATGCAGAGCTATCGAAATCGGAGCCGCTTTTGGTACTAACTCAATGCAGAACTCAATCTCTCGTCTTTGAGGTAAACCGGTAGTTCTTGAAACACATCGAGGTATTCACATACAAGCGATCTGATTCAATTTGTTTCTCGGACATTTTATTATCCGATTACATAGGCCAAATAAGCTTCACACCTTTTCTCACATACTTTTGGGCTAACATTGAAGATATTCTTGTAGGCAACCCATTTATGTCACAGAGTTTAATTACGATGGTCTCACCGTTTCGACATTTCAAATCGATAAGCTTTCTTTTACAATCCACTCTTGCCTCGTGCGAAGTTAACCAATCCATACCCAAGATTATATCAAATTAGTCAAAGGGCAACAACATTAAATCGTTTGGGAAGCAATAATCTCGAATCATCAGCGGGCAACCTCTACACACTTTATTAACAAGCACACATCTACCCAAAGTGTTGGACACACGAATCACAAACTCGGTAGACTCAACTAGCGAGTCTTGCCAAATTTTAAAGTTTCACACATATAAGAATGAGTCGAATCGGGATCGATTAGTGCAATTCTGAGTAGTATCATAAAGAGTGAAAATCTAGGTAATGGCGTCGGGAGGAAGCATCCTCTCTAGCTCGTGCAGCATATGCTCTGGCAGGAGCTCTAGCCTCGGATCGATCTCAGTAGTGTTCTTCGTTCCTTTCGACTACCACCTACATTGCACGAATGCGGGTGGTCTACCTCGCATTGACACGTTGCTCGGCTTAGTGTTACGAGCGTAATACCTTTCACCTAACCCGGACACTCTCTAATAAAATGATCTAACGATCCACATTTATAGCAAGACCGATCATGAAATCTACAACTCCACGAGTGCCATTTCCCACAGTTCTTGCATTCAACTCTATTTTGTGGAGCGTTACCAACAACGCTATCGAGGTAGCTCGGGGAGCTCATAGGAGGTCGATCCCATCTAGGTGGATCGTATTAGCTTTCTGTCGGTTGTAGTCATCTCCGGGCTTCTTGGTGGTGGAATGAAAGACTTTACCGAAGACCTTTTTGGATGTCTCTAGCTTCATCACTGACCTTTCTTTTCTCTTTCCCAAGCTCTTGACTTTGCAAGCTCTCTCAACTAAAGTTACAAACTCTTGAATTTCAAGAATGCCAACAAACATCTTTATATCTTCATTTAGGCCGTCTTCAAATCTTTTACACATAATAGCTTCAGAGAAACACACTCTCTAGCATATCAATTTGAGCGACAAATTTTCTTTCATATTAAATTCGGTCATTCGCCTTGTTTATTCGAACTCCTTTCATTTTTGATCAATGAATCTTTGGCTAATATACTTCTTGCGAAATTCAGTTTGGAAGAAATCCCATGTCACTTTTCTTTGGAACCATCGATACTAGTGTATTCCACGGTGATATCACGGTGTCCGTAGTAAAGATATAGCACACTTCAAGCATTCATCCGGAGTACAAGACAGCTCATCAAGTACCCGAATAGTGTTATCAAGCCACATTTCGGCTCTCTCAGCGTCATCATCGTCATTAGCTTTAAATTCTTCGGCCCCAAATTTTGGATTTTATCAACTGAGGGCCTACTAGATCTCATCGGATCTATCATCTGGGAGTGAAGGGATCGGAGTTGGATTATTGAGGGTGGAGGTTGGAATGCAGGCGGGTTATTTTGAATAAATTGGGCAAACCACTCATTCATCATCGATAAAGGCTTGTTTAGTCTCTCCTTCGTGGCTACCGAAACAGGTCGAGAGTCTATCGCTGATCCATGGGCACGGTCGGCGCCACGCTCTCCCCATCATCATTCTGACTCTTTCGAGGATTAGTGTCCATTTACTATATAAAACAAAGTTAATTTGTCAAGTCACCACACTATCAACATATAATAAAGGCATGTATAGCTAGACTCACACGCTACGGTAGTCCTAGAATCGACTAAACCGTAACCTCTAATATCAATCAAATGTAACACCCTTACAGAAACCCTTTAGGAATCGAGTACATGGCATTCTTGGACTTGACTATTAACTCGGGGTGTAAGATTTTAAAAGCTGTCCAACTGCGTCATGCTGACCAAATCGACCATAACTCGAGTTACAAAACTTGAAATTTAGATCCGTAAATTTTCCTTGAAACTAGACTCATATAAATTTTCACCATAATTTTTCCAGAATTTTTCATGTGGCCAATTAGTACAGTTTATTCATCAAAGTTACCCTTATTACACTGCTTGACAATTCTGACCTGTCTCTACAAAAATACAGTTATCTCATTGCACAAATTTCCTATAATGTTAATGTTTATACCAATGAAAAATAGACTCATTAAGGGTTCTACACATATAAACCATGCTTCTTAATGATTTTTTACAATTTTGACAATTGTTTCCAAAACAGAACAGTGACTCATGAATTCATTCAGAGCAGGTCTCACTAAAACTTAATTATCTCATAATATATAAATCTTTTTCCTACTCTGTTTCTTTTATGTAAAATAGACACAATAAGGTTTAATTTCATATCTCATTCACATTATAATTCAATATACCCTATTTTTGGTGATTTTTCTAACTCACATCACTGCTGCTACTACAAGCTGTTTTGTTGCATTTTATGAAAGACTAGCTTCTAAGAACCTACCTACATCCCTAATTCAAGGATTCATTTAGTATATATGCATTTCCTTAACAAAAGCGATTAAACTTTGATTAAGAATGCATAAACATTGCCATCATAAACCAACATACATATCAAGACACAACAACAGTATTTAACTAAAAATTTAGCCATATTCGCATGGCTATTATATACATGAACCTTAAGATTTCATCAAATAAAGACCAAGTCTTTCCTATACATGCCTTAGTTTAAAGATCAAAATGAAAGAGTACCCAAAATGTAGATTGATAGTGTGGTGACTTTCCGAGCGATCCCGAAGAGCTTGTAGCTTGCACCTAAACTATAAAACAGAGAAACATTTCACATGATAAGCTTGCTAGCTTAGTAAGTCCTAATTTCATAAAAATAACATTTGAATTTTAACAATTAAATTACTATAATTCAACTTGTGGACTTGTCCTCATACTTATTTTCAAACTTTAATTTTCATACCCATATTAACAAGTATGAATTCGTGAGAAAATTCTATCCAAGCGATATACTTCTCTATCCACATGCTCATCAGATAATCATAGGTACTTGTTTATAAACCAACCTTTGAAACAAAATGTCATCGTATAATCATCAGGTACATGCATTTATATACTTAAATGTCAATTACTATAACATGGCATCAATTACACAACCACTCATGTGGCGAATATGCCTAGTCATGTATCCTCATATTAGAAGACCAAGATACAACAATCATATCATTCATTAGTAGTAAGCCGAGAACACATATTATAACCATATATATATGTATATATTCCACACTATAACACATGCCATTTGTAATAAATTACTGATTTTCCTTGTCTCATATAAGTAAGAAATTCATTCCTACTTCACATTCTCACCGGAAGTTAACTCGATAAGTTTGCTTTAATTCGCCTTTGAACATAAATTTGGTTTCTATTTTGTAAAATACATCACCGCATCAAGCACGCTAGGCGTAAAAGCCGATAAGTAACTGCGGCACAAGGCACGCTCAAGTAAAAGCCGATTAGTAACACGGCACAAGGCACGCTAGGCGTAAAAGCCCGATAAGTAACAGGCACAAGGCGCTAGGCGTAAAAGCGGATTTAAATCATGCAAGACAAAGGCACGCTGAGGCGTAAAAGCCAGTCGTGTCAATATAGTTAAACATTCTCAACAATTCCAATTACTTACTCAACATAATTCATCAACCAAATATGTCAATATACATTCTACCATAAGGTAAAAGGGATACTAAAATTTATCAATTTTATTTCATATTCCATTCAATATCTAATCAAACATACTTGATCACTTCATATAACAAAACAATTTCAAATTCACTACCATAATTCACATTCGCAATTTCACATTTCTATCCTAAAATGTAAAATTTCAACTTTTAATAGATTCAAATTAGTCCCTTGACATGTATTAACTTAAGGACTTATGTTGTCGATAGTCCGTATGAACCTGGCTTATTCGAGAACCTTCATTTTCCCTTGTCTAATTAGTTTTTCTTTGCTCTTGATCTAAACTACATTCTAGCTCCAAGGAAGAAGAACAAGGTATGTTCTCTTTCTTCCACTTATTTTCATTATTTAATGTTATATTAACACATATAATTTACCTTATTTACTAATATATTAACATAACATATAATAGGCTAAAATAACATATAATTTGAAATTAGAAAGGCCCATTCCGTTTCCCTAGTTGTACATGGGCTAATTGCCCTTTTAGTACACCCACTTAAAAGCCACAATCAAATTAGTACCTTACTCTCTAGCATACAACTTTTACGCTTTTCTCGATTAAATCCTTTTTATCAAATTAAGCACTTAAGCGATAAAATTTTTCTGAAACTTTCACATTTTCATTCACATATAATAGACATGAAATAAATTATTAGAACATTTCTCGGGCTCAGATTCGTGGTCCGAAACCACCGTTCGATTTGGGTCAAATTTGGTGCATTACATCGCCTCAACCAATACTCGGTAGTATTGGGTGCCACACCAGATACTCCACGAAAAACTCAGCTCCATTAGCTCAAGTCCCTCGGTGCCGACTTTCGAGCTCCCATGCCTCCACTGCTCCACCACTCTTTTTCGAACTTCATGACATCGCTTGTGATACTGCATCATCCCTCGTCTGATCCTGGTATTCCACATCAGCGGCTGGTGGTGGTGGCATTTCATTTTCGGATCCTTGGCCAGACCTAACGGGTTCCAACACGGTCATTCGGCCTCTTCCACGGCCACGCACACTACGACCACGTCCCCTAGAATTCATGCTTCTGAATCGCGTTTATCTGGCTAAAGAATTTTATAAATTAGTTGTTGTTCCACTGATTTATCGCGAACAGTCTTATGTTCAATAAGTCTAAGGAGTAGTTCTTTTGAGTTCATACACACACATAGTCTCAAATTCATTCATTCAATCATCACACTCATGAACTTACGTTTATCACAAAGAAGTGTTGTAGTTGTCATTGTTGTTGTTTTCCACTACCCAATGGTATTTTCATAATTTTATCCTACAGAGTTATTTTGGTAATTTTTTTTCAAATTAGGGTATTTGAAAATTTCGCAAAGTAGAGATTTTGGTACTTTTACAAAATTGAAATACTTGGTAAGAAGATTTCAAGGTAAAATGGTAATTTTATAAACCGAGGGTATTTTGTAATTTTCCAAACTAGGGCATTTAGGTAAATTTTTTACATAAAATATGGTTCTGGAGACTTTTCAAGACAATGGTATTTTGGAAATTTTTAATTCGGGTATTTGGCATCTTTCCATCTTGAGGGTATTTTGGTCATTTATGCAGTTAAGGGTAATTTGGTCAATTTACAAATCGTGGGTATTACGATCGTCATTTTTTTTAAATCAAGGGTACTTTGGAATTTTATAATCATGGTTTGAATTTTGAGTTTCACAAAACAAGGTGACGGTCCCTTTTAGGTTTTAATTATTGGGTTTAGCCTGTGTTTGAGTCCTCTTGGCTAAGGTGAACCGTCACTACGCACCAAGTAGGATTCGAGCGGAGAGGAGGTGAGTCACTAGGACTGCTTAAATACCAAGCTCCCCCTGAATCCAATCCTAGACATGCGCACACGGTTGCCACACCTCTAACTTGGCGACTCAAACACAGGTTTGTTTGGTTAGACTTTAAGTTTTATGCATCTTGGTGTTGAAGTAGGCTAACCCTAGGGTTTAATTCCTAATTTACTAATCTACGTCCCTATAAGTCCTACATACAAATCACAAAGGAGTTAGGAGTACTTACCTGGTGGACTTCGGGCCGGAAACTCAGGTGCCATGCCAAAAAACCTGCTCATTTCTTAGTAAAATTCAATTTTAAAAGAAAGAAAACATTTTGGGCCCAAAAAGCCCTCAAGGTCGAGTTTTGAATCGGGCTCTGATACCAAATTGAAACACCCCAAACCCGGCCCATGAGCCCTGATCGAATTTGGCATGCTTCTTGAGTAAAAATTTCAAAACTTGTTTGTTACTTTGGAAAAAAAATTGTGTGATTTTGAAGAACATTTGATTTGTATTGAGTCTAAATTGAAAACGGTGTTGTTTTTGTAAACAATAAGTTAAAAGTATTGCCGGGTTTTTAGAGTTTAACAGCAAATTGAAGATCGATTGTGATTAGGTGTCAAAACATCTAAAATTTGATTTTAAGAAAAATTTGTTTAACCTTTGATTTGATAATGATCGTATCATGATAAACCGAATTAAACGCATACTTAAAACAGTTAACAATAATGGCCATATTACATCATAGTAAAACCCGAAATAAATCCAAAATACTTAAATATAAAAACAACAAAAATAAAATAACTACGAAGTGAGCATGGCCACCACTAAGCTCCTGTGACTGATCCATTCTTGAGTGTCACTGAAAAGATATCCCACAATGGGGTGAGTCAAGCGGACTCGATGTATAACCACCAACACAAAGTCCCAACAATTTAGGCATATCGGTTCATACATATATATATATCAATTATAGATAATGATGCAATCCAGAACCCAAACCTAGATAACCATCGCTACACTTCACCGGTATCAACCATCACAGTAGGGACTACTAAGTCGACCCTCCATCCGCTAGACATCATCGAAGGCGATCATTTGCGGACGACGGCACATCGCCATACTATAAATTGTGGCATAGCCACAGAGAATATTTTGTGACATAAGTCACCACATTGAATACGTGACATGAGTCACGATTTCGTGGTAAAACCACGGATCACTTCCCTTAAAATAACACCCATATGCCCCATGTCATACAAATCATACAAATATCATGCTTTATGCCTTATTCACATTCTTATCAATATTCACTTATGTGCCATATTTCACATGTTCATAACATTTATTGACGTAATATTAAAGATTACGTGCACAATATTCTGTACCATTGTATGGTACCTTTAGCCACGTTCACATACTTTCATTGACACATATATTACAACATTACCATAAATCTATTAAGATTTAGTGTGGGGCTACACACTGATTTATATGAGTTCCTTTGAAATCCGAAAATCCTTGTACACCACCATCCGGCGCCCTAAATAACCATAGTTAGATTAAGCTAACATAATGACCAATATGGCTAAATATTCACATTCACTTACCTTGCGATTCCAAATCCCGAAAATAGTCACTTGACCATGAAGATGACGAAATCCTACATGGTACATACCAGGTCAACCTTTTTGTACAAATCTATGAAAATAGCCCTTGGCCGAATACCACATATGGCTTACCTTGGATTCTTAAAATCCTAAAGATCTTCTCTTATAGTCGACTATAGGCAAATCCCGAAACCTCCTTCATAGTTTTGGCCAAAGAACATTAAAAGAGATTAGTGCCTTAATTTATCGTCAGTTAGAGAAAGAAAAGAACAAGAGTTCGGCCAAGAAAGATCCTTACCAACTCAATCGAATATCCTAGCTTGAAACAAAGAGATTCAGCTCCTGCTTAAATGATCAAGTCGACACCAAAAAAGGGGTAGAGGAGCATTCGACTATGGCCACCAAATAGAGGATTCGGCTTAGGGAAAAGTGAACAATCGGTTAAGGTTCTCTTGTGTATTCGGCTTTGATTGAATTTGCAAAAGAAGAAGAAAAGATTGATGATAGAGATTCAGCCTCAACAAGATTGGAAAGAGAGAAAGGAGCTTTCGGCTTTGGCAAAATAAAAGAAGAAGAAAAGAGTTGCTTTCAGTTTTTAGTCAATAGAGGAAAAGAATTTCGGCAGAGACTTAATTGGAAAGAAAAGAAAACAAATGGCCTCACTCTCCTCCCCTTGGCCGAAAATACCACCAAAAGAGTCCTTTGGCCAGCCAACACACATCCTCTTCTCAAATCCCACTTTTCCCCCCTTATTTTTCTCTTTATCACCCATTCAAAATAATTGAAATAATCCAACATTATCCTATGCCCTTAGCTGAATTTTAAAAGGAATTAGACCATATCTAAAGCTCATCCAATCATTCTCCCATGCAGTCCACCACTTGCCCATCTTAGGCGCAAAATAAAACTCCTCTTTCGTCCCTTCTTTGCTCGAACCAAGGCCTTTTCCCTTGCTTGTGGCGTCACTTACTAAGGCCCTAAGTGGCGCCTCCTTGCCACTTTGCCAAGCCCAATCTTATGTCCAATTTCCCCTACAATTTCTCTTAAGGCCTATCAGGCTTAGCTCCCCTTTAAAACTTAAAATTAAATATTTTCTAAGGCATTTTCCTACTCTCTAAGGTTCTCAAAATTCATAAGACACATTCAAACACACATAGGCATGCTACTTCATACAATTAAGCAAAAATGCACAAGCAATAAAATCTCAGATATTACATCCACTACGGAATCTTCACTGGTTGCAGCAACCCCGAAGGCACTTGGTGTTCAGCTTTGACCTATTGACACGTCAAGCACATCCCCAAAAGTCTGTAACTTCCAGCTTTAAACCAGGCCACCAAAACTGATCTCGTAGATCCCTATACAACTTACTTCCTCCAGGATGCATAGCGTGAGGGCTACTATGCGATTCCCGAAGAATTCTCTGCCTTAATTCCACATCTTTTGGCATACAGACCGGCCACAAAAACACAAAACTCATTACTATTCACAGTATAGTCCTCCGACCCCCCATTCTGAACTTGTAGAAGTCTAGCACTCAGAATCTCATCCACTAACTGCTTCTTTTTAACTTGAGCTACCCACGTCGGCTTCACTTGCAATTCCGCCAATAAACTTTCGTCATCATAGAGACTAAGATGCACGAACATCGCTCTCAGATCCGATACTACTTTCTGACTTAGTGCATCTGCCACCACATTCACTTTACCCGGGTGGTACTCAATTGAACAGTCGTAATCCTTCAACAACTCCACCCATCTTCGCTGTCTCAAGTTCAGCTCCTTCTGAGTCAGCAGATACTTCAGGCTCTTGTGGTCCATGTAGATCACCGACTTCTCTCCAAACAAATAATGCCTCCACACCTTCAAGGCGAAAACCACTGCGGCCAACTCCAGATCATGCGTCGGGTAGTTAGCTTTATGTGGTCTCAACTGCCGAGATACATAGGCAACAACTTTCCCTTCCTGCATCAGTACACAACCTAACCCAGTATGAGAAGCATCACAATATACCACAAAATCTTTCCCTACCATAGGCTGAATCAAAACCGGAGCCTCTGTCAAAACCCTCTTTAGCTTCTCGAAGCTCTCCTGCTGCTTATCTGTCCAAACAAAAGGTACCTCATTTCTCAACAACTTAGTCAAAGGCGCTGCTATTGAAGAAAACCCTTCAACAAATCTTCTATAGTAGCCTACTAACCCCAAGAAACTGTGAATCTCTGCCACCGACTTATGTGGTTTCCAATCCAATATTACTTCAATCTTTCAAGGATCCACTCTTATTCCCTCTGCGGATTCCACATGACCTAGAAAAGTGACTTCACTCAACCAGAATTTGCACTTGCTAAACTTGGCGTACAACTTCTTTTATCTGAGCTGATGACACCCTGACCTCAGATCTATCTTCGAAAACACTACAGCCCCTTTTATCTGATCAAACAAATCGTCTATCCTCAACGGTATTCAACGTGGTACTTATTTTTGATCGTCGACTTATTCAAGCGGCGGTAATCTATGCACATACGCATAGATCCCGTCCTTCTTCTTTACAAAGGCATCGCAGGTGCTCCCCATGGAGACACCTTTGGGTCAAATAAAACCGTGATCTAACAACTCCTGGATCTGGGCTTTAAGCTCAACCAACTCCTTTGGTGCCATTCTATACGGAGCAATAGACATTGGCGCAGTACCTGGCAATAGGTCAATTCCAAACTCCACCTCCCGATCTGGAGGCAACCCTGAAAGTTCTTCCGGAAAAACATCCATAAATTCCTTCACTGTCCTAACCTCTCCCACAACTGCTTCCTTAGCATACAAAGCACTAACAAACATCAAGAAAGCCAAGCACCCCTTCTTCACCGTCTTTTTCGCCTTAAGAGCAGACACTACGTTAGACAAGTAGTCTCTCCTCTCACCTATCACCACAACCTCATTGTCCTCGGAAGTCTTCAATGACATGCGTTTAGCAGCACAGTCTAAATTCGCATGATACTTTACTAACCCGTCCATGCCTAAGATCAAGTCAAATTCTCCGAACTGCAGCTCCACCAAGTTAGCCAAGAACACTACCCCCTGAACCTCTAAAGGCACATCCCTAAAGAGTTTATCTACCACTACAGATTGCCCTAAAGGACTAAGTACAGTCATCTTCCTAGGGACAGTCTCAAAGTTCACATTCAAGGTTCCAGACACCATGCTAGCAATGTAAAAGTGAGTTGACCCAACATCAATCAAAGCAGTAAAGGGTAACCCATGAATGAAAAATGTACCCGTGATAATATCTGGTGCATCCCCCTCCTTACGACGTCTGGTTGCATAAACCAACCCAGGCTGTCTTGCATCTGAGCCCCCAGCACCACTGCTCAGTGCTTCACGACCTCGGCTAAAACTATTCCCTCCACGGTTCGGACCACGACCCATCGACACCTATTGGCCACCCCTTCCTGGCTACACATACTCCTGACCTACTGTCTGAGCCCTATCCATATCCTGAGGACAATTCTTAACCAAGTGAGCCTTGGACCCACACCTGAAGCACTCCTTACCCCTTCCCCAGCACTCGCCTACATGGGTCCTCCCACACTGAGTACACGGACAAACCTGGTTCCCAGCAACTGACATAGAAATACGAGCAGAACCCTCAACCCTAGGCTTTTTCTGAAAACCCCCTGAAGACCCTGATGGTCCAAAACCCCTCTTATTCCTGCCTCTATCCTTATCCATGTTCTGCTTCTCGATTCGCTTAACCTCCTCTGCTATCCGAGCTTTCTCTACCAAAGTAGCAAAGTCCCTCTCCCGCTGAGCAGCTATCAATACCCGCAGTTCATCTCGCAGCCTATCCTCAAATCTCACGCAGTGCTCGTAATCGATAGCAATCATCCCTCTGGCATACTGACTTAACCGCAAGAACTCTGCCTCATATTCCACTACTGACTTACCTCCTTGCACTAGGTTCAGGAACGCTTTCCTCTGCGCGTCCACATAACTAGCTCCGACATACTTCCCCTCAAACTTAATCTTAAAGAAACCCCAATCCACTCGATCCGCCGGAGTACCCTCTTAGGCAGTAAGCCACCACTAGTAGGCCTCATCCCGGAGTAAAGAAACAGCACCCTTCAGCTTTTCCTCTGCAGTGTAGTCCAAATCGTCTATAATCCTCTCGACTGTCTCTAACCAGTATTCTGCCACATTCGGGGCTACCCCCAAGACACCCCTAAATATCTCGGCTCCATTCGCCCTGAGCCGCTCAGACACTGATTTTCGGGCCCCAGCACCCGTGTTTGCTCCTACAACTCTTTCCAAAACCCGCAGCATAGCCTGAGAAACTACGTCGTCCCCATCCGTTTGATCCTTATCCTTCGTATCTATAGCTGGCGGCGACGGCACATCATTCTCTGACCCATGGCGGACCTAGCGGTTACGTCTGATCATTTTGCCTCTACCACGTCCATGTGCATTACGACCACGTCCCCTAGAACTCATGTCTATCGTCATGTTTTAATCTGATTTAAGAAATTTTATGCATTAGCTTTCTTTCCACTTTGTTGATTAAAGGAAAAATTTTATGACATAAAAATTTCAAGTTATTCTTTCGTAAAGAGCACACATCTCTAAGGTTTCGGTCTCTAAAGAGATTGTCCCAATTTCTAATATCCATATCAATATCCACAACAATGCATCATATATCCACTTTCATCCAATTTATTCAACAGATAGAAGACTTACCTGGCAGACTTGGGTCGGAAGATTCGAGTGCCATGCCTTCATAAACCCGTTTCATGAAAAATTTCTTTTAGTTAACTTTCAATACCAATTTTGAAAATATTATGGGCCTTAAAACCCAAAGGCCGAGTTTAGAAACCTGGGCTCTGATACCAAATTGTAACACTCCAAACCCAGCCCAAAACACTACAGCTAGATTCAGAATGTTACGGGGAAAAGGTTTGTGATGAGTTTGATTTAAAAAAAACACATGTTAAGTCTTTAAGGAAAAATGGATATTCAGCTTTTACTGAGTAGTAGTTTGAAAAGAGATCTATCTTCGAGGGTGAAGTTAAGTTTGAAAACGTATATATATATAGCTATAAGGGTTTATCATTTTGAAAATCGTATTTTGCCGGGAAATAAAACTTACACATTTGTATAAAAGTTGAGTTATTGTTTGGAAGGGATTTTAATAAAAGAATTACTATCAAAAGTATGAATTTGAAATCCTTAATTTTCTTTTTAGGTTGCAAGTGTTTCCAGTTATTTTTAATCCATAATTCGTTTTAATACCAACTTAAAACCATGATAAAAATTCTAAAATACTTAAAGCGGCCTTATTACAATAAAAATTAACCCAAAAGCAATTAAAAATCTAAAGTGCATGTATAATTAAAATGACTTCTGCATGAATCATGTATCACCTGCATTGTTTTTAGGAAATAGGGTGAGTCAAACCGACTCAGTGTGCAATTATTCCACATGTTTCCATAAATGGGCTTGGCCCACAACGACACCAATCCACTTGTCACACATGATTATGCAAAATGGTAACCCAACCCAACCTAGTATCCAACCGTTACACACCCCCGTATATCCTGCCACCACACACCAGGGGATTACTAAATCGACCCTCCATCCGCTACACACCTCTTTAGCAGTCATGCTGCTCAAAGCCTAATTAGTGGTCTAGCCACTGATCCACGTGATTAAATCACAATATCCACGATGTGACTCAAGGTCATCATCAATCCATGATAAGGCACGAAGCCAACATCAATCCACGATGTAGCTCAAGTCTAACATCAAACCACGTACATAAATGTACACCCTTTCCTTCATTAAACATAAATATATATATCCTGATCCCCATGCACATACAATATATATGATGAAATGACAATATAATCGTTATGAACATATCGGTCATGCATACATAACATGCTTACCAAGTTACACAAATATCCATCCAAAATTTTAATATGAGAAAATTACTAACACAGTTGCAGATCACCCAATATGGGTAGCCACACCACCACAGTAGTTATTTACGGCTACCACACATATCACATACATTTAATTAATTTTAAGCGGAGAAAGCGATTGTAATTACTACACACCTGATAATCCATAACACCATGCCTCTATGTCGACACTGTCACTAACAACCCAATCCCGAAGATTCTCACTTGCACTAGAAGGCTGTTGAAATCCCTACATACTAATGTCAGATTCGGCCTAACATTGATTGACAAAAAGGAGTGGCCTTCATCCAAAGGCTGTTTCCTGCTTACCTCTATTGATTAAGTCCCGAAAGATCTTTAATCCTCCTTAACGCTAGGCCAACAAAAATCCCGAAACCACCCTTCATGGATTTGGCCACACCAAGAAATGCAGTTAGACCTCTAACTTTTGGCAACTAAAAAGAGAAAGAAGAAAATCAAATATAAGAGAACCCTTACCAACTATATTAGAAATCGGTTGAAATAGATCTTGACAGAGGATGAACGACCACTCCACCTACCCAGGCTCTGACAGATTCGGGTAAGAGATATAATAGGAGAAATAATGTAATAGAAGAATAAAGAAAAGGGTGAATGGAGATTCAGCCACAGTGTAGAAGAGTGTATTCGGCTATTGAAGACAAACAAATTGGTGAAGAGAAGAAGAAGGAATTGGGGTTTATGGTGTTTCGGCAATGGGAAATAGTGAGGAAAGGTGAAAGAAAATGACCTTAATTGTCTCCCAAGATTCGGCTAATAAACAAAAAGAGATGGAGAAAAGAAATTAAGTGAAGTTTGATAGGATATTCGGCTCTTGAAGTTGGAAGACGACAAAAGAATGTAAAAGAAAACTAAAAGAATTTGGCAAGACACCTAAAAGAAAATAAATGAACAGATGGCTATTTCTTGACACTTTCGGCAGAGACTCAGAGAAAAAAAAGGGAATAAAAAAGATACACACTCAAAACTGAAGAAAGGACCTACTCTAAAGAATTTTCGGCACACACCTACCCCACTACAACAAAACTAAAAATGCCACCCTCCAAAGCCCCATATTCGGCCAACTCTTCCTCTCTCTTCCAAATCCCTTATTTTCCTCCAAAATTTACTCATATCCACCCATTTGAAAGTGTTTGAATGCTTCAAACTTTATGCTTAGTTCTCTACCACACATTTGAAATATTTGACCATTTCAAACCTCCTATCTTCAAGTGCCCATGCCAACACCAACTCCTCCTCCTCTGCCTTAAAAATAAACTCCAAAATGCTATCTCCATGATTCGAACCTTGCCCCTTCTAGCTCCACGAGGTGTCATTCCCTTGTGCTCTAAGTGGCGCCTCCTTGCCACTCCACCACTTTATTCCTTGTGTCAGCAAACACCACATAAAATCCTTTAAAGCCCAGCTCCCTTAGCTCTCCCCCCTAAAGGCTTAAAATTAAATATTTTTCCTAATTCCTCTACCTACACCCCAAGGTTCCCGAAGCCACCGAACATATGCAAACAGCACACACAGCACATTACCACATGAATGTGAATTAAAACGTATAACCCCTAAATCTAAGATATTACACCCCCAAACTTAAGATGTACATTACCCTTAATGTACAAATATAAATATTCATAATATAGTAATAAAATCAAAAGAGAGGGAGAGAAGTGAAACTTCTTGAATTTTTTTGGATGAAATCCTTGAGGATGATCAATGATGAATATGATGACTAAGCATAAGTGAAGGTGGTGGAGAATACTCCGGTTATATGTTCGTTCCTGGAGTGGCACATTGTACCTTTTGAAACTTAGTGGTAGGGCAAGAGCTATTGCTTTGGAGCGACTAGGGTCATATATGGCCGAGCCGGGGACTAGATCTTTCCAACAGGCAACCGGAGAGTTATGGATGTCACGGTGAAGGTCCTTGAACTCATCATCTTCCATGAATTCGTCAGTGTAGAGTCCCAAAGTAGCTCTAAATTGTGGGACACTCATCTCACGGACTAGACCTCCGATACAAAATTAGATAGTGCTAGAGTCGTTGAAGTTAGTCATCACTGTCTGGAGGTGGAAAGTAGGACAGAGTTTTAGAATGAGCTCCAGGTATGTGGGCTCAATGATTTTAAAAAATTTCCCCTACGGATCTGTGAATAATAGGGCCCGAACCTCGTCTACTAGCTGGACCTGCTCTAGGACGGTCCAATCGATACACCATCCTACGCCGAGAGGTCTTGCGTATAGTATCTGATAAAGATACTCTTGAGTTCTCGGAGGAAACCGTAGGAATGGGTGTCGTATTTCAGCTGAGGCACTCGAGGATGATGAGTCAGGTCCCTTTGTTTTTCGAAACAGGGACTGCAGTTTTCTTTCTGCGGGAGGATGACATTATGTTCCTGTAAGAGAATTTGAAGAATATCATCCAAATTTTTGCTATGATAGAATTTATGAATCCAATATTATTGCCTCATAATATTAACATAGAAGCTTTTTCCTAAGTATTCTCCTAATACTAGAGGTGCAACATTCAGAACACTTAAGTAAAAATGAATATCAATGATAATAATCTAAAATGAATACTAAAGATTTAAAGAAAGAAATAAATCAAAGTTCTAAAAGAGAATAAACATGGATTAAATAAAATTAGCAAAAAAGTATAGAGGGGAGGAAGTAATGTGAACCGATGGAGGTAGGGAGATGGCGCACGGTCGTGGATGGTTGTGCGGGCGTGGTAACGTCGCACGGGGGTGGACTGCGTGTGGATAAGGAAGGAGAGTAGGGGGAAGGGAGAGAAGGGAGTGAGGGGAAGTGAAGGGAACGGTGGCCGGACTTGAGGGAGGGGAAAAAAGAAAAATAACTAGGGTTTGAGAGGAAGGATTAAGATGAATAGTGAGGAGTTTACATAGAAATAAGGGCATACGAGTGTGTCACACGCCCGTGTGAATCATTTTTAGCCCGTGCGTTTGAATGTTGTGGGTGCAGCACCCTGTGTTGTGTCCCATGCCGTATTGCGGACGTGCCTAAGCAGTTCATTTTCCTACACCCGTTTCATTCTTCCCCATGCCCGTGTTCACTCGATAAGTTTGGCCACGTCCATGGGGCACGGGTGTGTCATACGCCCGTGTTCATTTGATAGAATTGGCCATGGTTATGGGAGCAGGCGTCTTTGCTGCCGTGTTATTTACTCGATTTCGATCCTGACCTAATTGCCTGACCATGGTGTTTTGTCGTAGCCCGTGTTTTGGGTATTTTTTTCATCCTTGGTTTGCACGGCCTCCACCACGCCGATGTGCTTGCTTGTAGTATACACACGGCCACGACCACGCCGGTGTGCAAGGCCATATGGTAGGGAAACCTGCGCCTTATTAAATTGGTTAATTTGTAGTTAAGTGCTAAAAATAAAAAATATGATATTAGTGAAGTTAGTGCTCGGGTTGCCTCCGGAAGCGCTCGTTTAAAGTATTAAGCTAGACTTACCCTGTTTTCATTTCTAAATGAAGGTTCACAGAGCCAAAGCTCCTCTCTCATATCCCTAAAATTTTCACCATTATAAATTTTCAGTCGCTGACCGTTTACTTTGAATGTGCCACGAGTTGGATGAGTTACCTCTATTGTGCCGTAAGGGAAAATAGTTTTGATTACAAATGGACCTAACCATCTTGATTTCAGCTTTCCAGGGAACAATATTAACCTTGAATTGTATAGCAGGACTAAATCTCTTACTTTGAATTGCTTTGGTTGTTTTAAACGAGCATCATGGTAACGCTTTGTTGCCTCCTTATATAGTCGTGAGTTCTCATAGGCATTAGCTCACCATTCATCAAGCTCGTTCAAGCTGCATCATCCTTTTTTCACCTGCAGTTTTAAGATCGTAATTTAAAATTTTTATTTGTGCTCTAACTCAAATGGTAGTTGACAACTCTTTCCATACACAAGTTTGTATGGGGATGTTCCTATAGGAGTTTTAAAAGCTGTTCTATAGGCCCATAAAGCATCGTCTACTTTTAATGCCCAATCTTTCCTATTTGATTCTACTATTTTCTCTAAAATACGCTTAAGTTCTTGATTTTCTACTTCCATTGTCCGCTGGTTTGAGGATGATAAGGGGTAGCTCTCCTGTGGTGTACTCCATATTTCTTTAAGACTCTATCAAACTGAGTATTATAAAAGTGAGTACCCCTATCACTAAAAATTGTCTAGGTGTTCCAAATTGAGAGAAGAGTTTTTTAAGAAACCTTACTACTACTCTAGCATCATTAGTAGGTAAAGCTTGAGGTTCCACCCATTTTGACATATAATCTACTGCTACTAAGATGTATTTATTTCCAAATGAACTAGGAAATGGACCCATAACATTAATACCCCATACATCAAATATTTCACAAGATAACATATATGTTTGATGCATTTCATCGCATTTAGAGATATTACCTATTCTCTGGCATTTATCACATGAAGCAACATACATGTTGGCATCCTTAAATAGAGTTGGCCAATAAAAACCTAATTCGAGTGTTTTGTGTGCTGTCTTAATCCCGCTATAATGTCCTACTGAAGGTTCTGAATGTCAATGTTCTAGGATTTTGCTTGCTTCTGCTTTTGTAACACATCTTCGAATTACTTGATCTGCACATATACGGAAAGAAAAAAGGATCCTCCCAAAAATAGTTTTTTGCATCAGTAAAGAATCGCTTCTTTTGATGATGTGTTAACCTTTTTGGTAAGATGTTAGCAGGTAAGTGATTTTGCAATATCTGCAAACCAAGGTACCTCAGAGTCGGTTATAGAAAAGAGTTGTTCTTCAAGAAACGATTTGTTTATCTGACTCTCATCGAGTTCTTTGATATGTGGGTTTTCAAGCCTAGAAAGATGATCTGCTGCAAGATTTTTAGCTCTTTTCTTATCTTGAATTTCCAAATCAAATTCCTGTAAGAGTAAAATCCATCTTATAAGTTGAGGTTTTGCATCAGATTCAGTTAAAAGATAGCGATGAGCTGAATGGTCAGTGTAAATGAAAATTTTAGATAGTATCAAGTATTGTCTAAATTTATCAAATGCAAAAACCACAGTGTAACATCTTGAAATTGGGCCTAGTAGAATTGGGCCCAATAAGCCTTGGGAATGGGAACGTTTAAAATTTTTGAGATGCATGTAGCACTTAGAATGTTATGGTAAGGTATTAATGGGCTTGTGAATTGTGTGTAATGTTATGTTTAATATGTTAATTTGAGGTTCAGTTGGGCCCAAAGAATTGGGTCAAAATTTTGGCAGCCAAGGTAAGCAAGATATACCATTCGGCCAAGGACCACTTCTATTGGTTTTAAGGCACCAAGCCGATTCTAACCTAAGCTATGTAGGGATCTCAGTAACTTCAGGAGAAAACGATAGTCTCCTGGATTTGAACAAGCAAGGTAAGGGAGTTGTAATATTCGGCCAAATGCCATATTACCTATTGAGGGTTGCCAATTCTAACTATGATTCTTAGGGAGGAATACAACCTGATTCGGTAGATCTTTGGGATTCGATGGCCGATCTAGGTAAGGGTTCTAGCATGTAGATTTGTTTCTTTATCATTCAAAATCGAAGGCTAACCATTTGTGTGTATTAGTGGTTGGCCGATTGCAAGGGAAGTGCATCACGTAGTTTCGGGATTTGGTTGGAAACCAAATTGGCATTAAGGTGAGGTATTATTTCCATGCGACATATCCTTCGGGATTTTCAGTTGAGCCGAATAGGCTTTTGGTTACTAACAAGTGTTGGCCGATTTTAGGAAGGAGAAAGGCAAACGTTTCGGGATCTCGTTAGTTTTGCGTAGCTTCGGGATTTCACTTAGATCTACGAATAGTCAGGTGTGTAATCAACCCTAAATTCTTGAATAATAATAATGTTATGTATATGTTAATAAGGCAATGAATGAATATGGCTAAGGGTACCATTCAATGGTGCAGTGTATTCAGGTATGTACCCCTCAATACTCGTTAACAATGTTTATAAACATTGCTATGAAAATATGAGAAATTTCATTATGGCCATGGGGTAAGGTAGATTGCATGATATCTGTATGATTTGTATGTTGCAAGGGCATATGGGTGATAATGATAAAGGGGAAGTGTTCTGATGGTTTTTACCACATTATCTGGTGACCTATGTCACATATTATGAATCCGGTGACTTTGTCACATTATCTAGTGGCTATGCCATGATTATAAGGGCGATGTGCAGTTGACTGCAATGACTGCCTTTGATGGTGTGTGGCATATAGAGGGTCGATTTAGTAATCCCCACAGTGTGATTGGCAGGTACGGGTGATGTGTAGAGGTTGGATATCTAGGTGGGTTTGGGTTGCATCATTGCCTATGTTTATTATATGTGATATAACCTATTTTATCGATTGGGAATCTATGATGGCTGTTACACACTGAGTCTGTTGACTCACCCTTCATGGGCTAACATTTTGCAGGTGATACTCAGTAAATGGATAGGGTCAGCAGGGACTTAGTGGTGGCCATGCTCAGCTCAGTTTTTTTCGGATTTTCTTATTATGTTTTTCTTGAATTTATTTCGGGTTTTAATTTGTTGTAATAAGGCCATTACCATTTAACTGTTTTAAGTTTATGCTTTAATTTCTATTATGATACGAACAACATCAAACAAATGATTAAACATTTTTCGTAAAATAACTTCAATTGTTTTGACACCCAAACTCCTACGGTTTTCAAGTTAATAATAATAAGCCCTAATATTTGGCATTTCCTTTAACTTGTAAATTTTTGAAACATGAAAATAATGTTTCAATACAAACTTCAAGCACAACACGGTTTTCAAATTAATCATAACTCAAACCTATCTTTCTTCAAAACCATAAATTTTTTCCAAGATGACAAAACGAGGTTTAGCTACGTTTTACTCAAGGAGCATGCCAAATCCGGTCAGGGCTTGTAGGCCGGGTTTGAGGTGTTTCAATTTGGTATCAGAGCCAGGTTCAAAACTCGACCTTGAGGGCTTTTGGGCCCAAAAATGCTTTTATTTTAAAATTGAGTTTTACTAAAGGTTGAGCAGGTTTTCTGGCATGGCACCTAAGTCTCCGGCCCGAAGTCCACCAAGTAAGTACCCCTAACCACTGTGTGATTTGTATGTGGGTATTACGGGGACGTAGATTAGTAGATTAGGAGCTATTAAATCCTAGGATTAGCTTACTCCAACACAGAATTACATAAAATTTAAAGTCTAATCAAACAAACTTGTGAGTGAGTCACGAGTTAAGGGTGTGGCAACTGTTGTGTGCATATCTAGGATTGGATTCAGGGGGAGCTTGGTATTTAAGCAGCCCTAGTGACTCACCTCCTCTCCATTCGAATCCTACCTGATGCACAGTGACGGTTCACCCTAACCAAGAGGACTTATTCACAGGCTAAATTCAATAATTAAAACCCGAAAGGGACTAGCTACACTTGTTTTATAAAACCTTAGTTTTAAAATCTTTGAATTACCCTTTGATTTGTAAAAACTATTTTGAAAAGAAATTTTTGAAATACCCCCCAGATTTTCAAAATTACCGAAATATCCCCAGATTTTCAAAATTATCGAAATACCCTCGAATTTTCAAAATTTTTGAAGTACCCCCGGGATTGCAAAATTACCAAAACACCCCTATTTTAAAAAATCACCAAGGACCCTATTTTGAATAAAATTACGAAAATACCCCTATAGGATAAAATTACGAAAATACCCCTGGGTAGTGGAAAGCAATAACAATGACAACCACAACATTTTTCTGTAATGAACGCAAGTTCATGAATGTTGATGATTGAATGAATGAACTTGAGACTTTAGTATGTGTATGAATTCGAAAGAACTACTTTTTAGAACTATTAATCATAAGATTGTTCGCGATAAATCAGTGGAAAGAAATAATGAATCATAAAATTCTTAATCAGATAAATGCAACTCAGAAGAATGAGTTCTAGGGGACGTGGTCGTAATGTGCGAGGGCGTGGTAGAGGCAGAATGACAATATCGAAACCCGTAGGATCGGGTCATAGGTTAGGAAGTGAGATACCGATTCCACCAGCTGTTAAAGTGGAATTTCAAGACCAGACAGGAGGAGAGGACGTGGTGTCCCAGGCTGTCCTGAGGGTTTTAGAAAGAGTGGCGGAGGCTGGTATGGGCAGAGGAGCCCAAAAATTTGTGCCTGAGAGGTTGAGGAACAATGGCGCAGAAGTATTTAGGGGAGTCTCTGGCGTATCCCCGAGTTCCGCTGAATTTTGGTTGGAGGCGGTGGAACGTATAACGGATGACTTAAATTTTACGGTGGAGGAGAAGTTGAAAGGGGTTGTGTCTCTTCTTCGAGACGAGGCCTACCAATGGTGGCTCACGGTGAAAGAGGGTACGACCGTGGACCTGATTGACTGGGATCTCTTTAAGGAATCGTTCCAAGTAAAGTACGTTGGGGCTAGTTACATGGATGCTCAAAGGAAAGCATTCCTAAATTTGGTGCAGGGGAGTAAGTCTGTGGCTGAGTATGAGGCTGAGTTTCTACGCCTGAGTCGTTACGCTCGAGGATTTGTAGCAATGGAGTACGAAAGATGCGTTCGATTTGAGGATGGCCTACGGAATGAGTTAAGGATTCTGATTGACCACAGCGAGAGAGAATTTTTGCGGTTTTGGTGGATAAGGTCAAAATAGTAGAGGAAGTGAAATTGGCTGAGAGACAAGAAAGGGATAAGGATCGGGGTGAGAATAAGAGAAGTTTTGGGCCATCGAGAGCATCTGGGAATTTTCAGAAGAGGCCTAGAACTGATGGGCCAGCTCGTGCTCTATCGGGCCAGAGTCAAGCATGTTCTACATATGGGAGAACCTATTATGGGGAGTGCAGAGTAAAAATCGGTGGATGCTTTAGGTGTGGATCCACAGAACATTTGATGAGGGACTGTCCTCAGATGGATTGGGGACAACCAACGGGCCGAAGTTCTAATCAAGCTAGGAGAGGTGGTCAGCCTGGACCAAGGGGTCGTGGTCAAGCCAGAGGTGGCAATGGCGCAAGAGGTGGTCGTGAAGCACCTGGCGGAGGTGCAGGTTATGTTGAGGCAAGGCATCCAGCTTTGGTCTATACAGCACATCACCAAGGGGACGGAGACACTCCAGATGCAAATAATGGTGCGTACCCTACCATAATATACTAAGTGTTTATTTTGGCTTTGGAATTAGAGTGCGCAGCGAAAGCATAGTGATGAGACTTATGTAGTACGATTACTAGTTAGTCAGAAATTTTGAGGACGAAATTTCTTTAAGGAGGGTAGATTTGTAACATCCTGAAATTGGGCCTTGTAGAATTGGGCCCAATAAGCCTTGAGAATGGGAACGTTTAAAATTTTTGAGACGCATGTAGCACTTAGAATGTTATGGTAAGGTATTAATGGGCTTGTGCATTGTGTGTAATGTTATGTTTAATATGTTAGTTTGAGGTTCAGTTGGGCCCAAAGAATTGGGTCAAAATTTTGGCAGCCAAGGTAAGCAAGATATACCATTCGGCCAAGGGCTACTTCTATTGGTTTTAAGGCACTAAGCCGATTCTAACCTAAGTTATGTAGGGATCTCAGCAACTTCAGGAGCAGACGATAGTCTCCGGGATTTGAACAAGCAAGGTAAGGGAGTTGTAATATTCGGCCAAAGGCCATATTACCTATTAAGGATTGCCGATTCTAACTATGATTCTTAGGGGAGTACAACCTGATTCAGTAGATCTTCGGGATTAGGTGGCCGATCTAGGTAAGGGTTCTAGCGTGTAGATCTATTTCTTTATCATTCAAAATCGAAGGCTAACCGATTGTGTGTATTAGTGGTTGGCCGATTGCAAGGGAAGTGCACCACGTAGTTTCGGGATTTGGTTGGAAACCAAATCGGCATTAAGGTGAGGTATTATTTCCATGCGACATATCCTTGAGATTTTCAGTTAAGCCGAATAGGCTTTTGGTTACTAACAAGTGTTGGCCGATTTTAGGAAGAGGAAAGGCAAACGTTTCGGGATCTCGTTAGTTTCACGTAGCTTCAGGATTTTGCTTAGATCTATGAATAATCAGGTGTGTAACCCACCCTAAATTCCCGAATAATAATAATAATGTTATGTATATGTTAATAAGGCAATGAATGAATATGGCTAAGGGTACCATTCAATGGTGCAGTGTATTCAGGTATGTACCCCTCAATATTCGTTAATAATGTTTATGAACATTGCTATGAGAATATGAGAAATTTCATTATGGCCATGGGGTAAGGAAGATTGCATGATATCTGTATGATTTGCATGTTGCATGGGCATATGGGTGATAATGATAAAGGGAAGTGTTCTGGTGGTTTTTACCACATTATCTGGTGACCTATGTCACATATTATGAATCCGACGACTTTGTCACATTATCTGGTGGCTATGCCACGATTATAAGGGCGATGTGCAGTTGACTGCAGTGACTACCTTTGATGGTGTGTAGCGGATGGAGGGTCGATTTAGTAATCCTCACGGTGTGATTGGCAGGTACGGGTGATGTGTAGAGGTTGGATATCTAGGTGGGTTTGGGTTGCATCATTGCCTATGTTTATTATATGTGATATAACCTGTTTTATCGATTGGGAATCTATGATGGCTGTTACACACTAAGTCTGTTGACTCACCCTTCGTGGGCTAACATTTTGCAGGTGATACTCAGTAAATGGACCGGGTCGGCAGGGACTTAGTGGTGGCCATGCTCAGCTCAGTTTTTTCCGGATTTTCTTATTATGTTTTTCTTGAATTTATTTCGAGTTTTGATTTGTTGTAATAAGTCCATTACCATTTAACTATTTTAAGTTTACATTTTAATTTCTGTTATGATACGAACGACATCAAACAAATGATTAAACATTTTTCGTAAAACAACTTCAATTGTTTTGACACCCAAACTCCTACGATTTTCAAGTTAATAATAATAAGCCCTAATATTTGGCATTTCCTTTAACTTGTAAATTTTTGAAACATGAAAATAACGTTTCAATACAAACTTCAAACACAACACGGTTTTCAAATTAATCATAACTCAAACCTATCTTTCGTCAAAACCATAAATTTTTTCCAAGATGACAAAATGAGGTTTAGCTACATTTTACTCAAGGAGCATGCCAGATCCGTTCAGGGCTTGTGGGCTAGGTTTGGGGTGTTTCACACAGCTAGCAATTCTTTTTCTGTGGTGGTGTAATTTTCTTGTGCGGCTGTTAATGTCTTGCTAGCGTAATAAATCGACTGGAAGTGCTTGCGTCTTCGCTGTCCCAAAACTGCACCTACTGCAAATTCACTCACATCACAAATTAGTTCAAAGGGTAAATTCCAATCAGGTGCAATTATAATTGGAGCATTTATTAATTCATCTTTGAGGATATTAAATGCATCTAAACATTCCTGATAAAAATTGAAAGGTACATCTTTTTCTAGTAATTTTTTTAAAGGATTAGCTATTTTAGAAAAATCCTTAATAAATCTTCTATAAAATCCAGCATGTCTAAAAAGCTTCTAATAGCCTTAACTGAACTAGGAGGAGGTAATTTTTCTATGGTTTTGACTTTTACTTTATCTACTGATCGTTGTTTTTGTCTAGTTTTAAAATTTATAAAGAGAATGATCGAACCCAGAAACTAACTCTGACAATGATTTAAGGCAAGTGCACCTATCGAACAGTAGTATAGCTTAGGCAAGACTGGATTGTCGAACCCAAAGGAACTAAAAGTACTAATACTAACCTTCTTTCTATTATTTAGCCTAAATATTAAGTGATTGATTGTTTAATCTAAATTAACTAACTACTAAGCTAAAGACACAAAGACAAAAAAAATGAATTGGGGAAATATTGTTGGGAAAACTTAGTTGATTAAGATGATACCCTTAGGAAGAATCCACCTAGACTTCACTTGTTATCTAACTCTGAACCAAACTATTTATTCATTTGACTTGATCTGTAGGATTCCCTAACTTATATTAAACCCTCTCTCAAGGCGAATAATGTCTAACCTTAGGTTTATTAATTGAAATCTCTTTTTAATTAAAACCCCTAGGATCGCATTAACTCGATCTATGAACTCCCATATTAGGTTTTACCCTAATCTGGCAAAATCTCATCACCCTATCTCTAGGCGCGCGATTAACTCTACTTAATTATACTAGATCTACTCTTAGACAGGGACTTTTGCTCCACCACCTAAGCACATTCAACTTGAATCAATATCCCGAAAATATTAACACAAGAATTAAGCACACATAATTAAGAACGAATCAAATATTTATCATATAGTTTAGAAAACAATAACAAGATCCATCTTAGGTTTCATCCCCTTCAGGTATCTGAAGGGTTTAGTTCATAACAATAAAAGAAAACATCTCAGAAGAAAAGATAAAATAAAACATAAGAAATCCCTAAAACTCCCTAAAGGAATTAAAGGACAGATTCGCCGTCTTAAATAGAATTCTTGCTTCTTGAGATGGATCAACTGTCTATCTTCGAGTGATTCCCACAATTCTGACCTTTTTGGCTTGGCTCCTTGGCCTAGTTAGCGGCCCCCTTTCAGGTTACACTTAGGATGTTTATATAGGCTCTTGGAATGAATTTCTTTGGCCCTAAGTATCCTTTTTCGATTGAAATTGCCCTTTTCCATGACAGGGACACGGACATGTCTCACGCCCGTGTTCAGATTTCTTTAATGAGGCCCGACCGTGTGAATCGGGATCAGGCCGTGTTCTAGTAATTTAATGAGGCACGACCATGTGGTCTTGGGCCCAGGCCGTGTCGATTTCTACTTTGGCCCAATTTGATCCGTTTTAGGCCCATTTCTCGTTCTTTTCATCCTCTGGTGCTTTCCTGAGTATAAAACATGAAAAGAAAGGATTAAAACCACCTTTGTACATAAATCAAGGGATAAAGCATCCCAAAGTATGCTAAATGTGGGATTAAAATATGTTACTTTTACGGTTTATCACATACCTCCACACTTAAGCTTTTGCTTGTCCTTGTAACATCCTAAAATTGGGCCTAGCAAGATTGGGCCAAATGGGCCTTGAGCGTAATAGTGTTTAAATTTTTGGAGAACAAGAGATCGGCTTAAATGCAAGTTAGACCTATTAGATAAGTGATTTTGGAAGGTTAGAGGGCTTCTATGAAGTCCCGGGATCAAACTTTGGATTCAGGAAAATTTTGGTTTTAGGCGAAAAAACCCTGAAAGTTGGCAGGTAGGCCTTAAGAATAAAATGAGGAGGAAAATGACACAAGTGTAGTGTGTGGTGTAGTGGCAAAGTGATCCCACATAGGAGACAAGGGGGTGACGTCACAAGGAAGGAAGGAGGTCCAAAGTTAAAGTCATGGCTTTTGCATTTTGGTTTTCTTTTTACTTGGACCTTAGAATTTGGCTATAGATTTATATTTAGTTGCGCATTTTGATTTATATTTACTTTCATTTTGGTTTCTTTTTACTTAGTGGCAAGTGGTGTGTTGAGCTATTGAAGGGAGCAAGGGTTCGAATCTCATGACAAGCAATGGAGTACTTATTTTGCGGATTGGACGGTAAGAGTTTCAGTTGAATTTAAACTCTACTGACGAAGGGATCCCACATCGGAAAGACACAAAGAATGAAGGTGAAGAGCTAGCTATTTAAAGAGCAGCCTAGGAGGAGAGTAAACATACCTTGGAGGGCGTTTGGGCACAGGAGCGGCCGGAGCGCGGTTTAGCACCAGACTCCTATCAGACTCCTATCAGGTGTGTACTTCTCTACTCTAGCTGTACAGCGGCAAGTGCCGAAGTGTCGGTCACAACATTAGTAGCCACACGAGCGTACGAGTGCACGTGTGGGGACTCGACGCGATAGTTGAGGCCATCAGCAGTATTCTTATGGGTTGGGGCTACTTGGGCCACGGTGGGCCGAAATGGGCCCAATGGGCTCGTGGGCCCATATGAGTAAATTGTATGATGATATAGTATATATTAAACTAGACTAGGGGAACTTATATACGTGGCTAGATTTGTGCTGGGTGGGCCACACGAGCGTGTGGGCCCGAGTGGGCCAAAATAAGGTTTTAGGCCCAATAGTTCGGTGACGATCGGAAATGGTAGTTGAGTCACTCGGGCAACATTAGGCCTTCGAAAAGGCCATTGCAGGTGCATAATTACGAAAATACCCTTGGTGGGTAAATTACCAAAATACCCCTAGTAGGTAAATTACTATTATACCCTTAGGGTTGATTAGCTTGATTATCTTGTATTTTGGTTATTCTGATTATGATGGTAAGTCGTTTCATACGTTATTTCTGATATATGTTCTGCATACATGACATACCGCATACACGAATTATTATGCCATATTGCATGGGTATGATGAGAGGAGGGGAAGGCATTTTAGGCTGTCACCGATGGTTTTGACCACACGATTGGGTTGGCCCGCTTTTCTTATTATTTGTGACTAGATTGATGGTTTTGACCACGGTGGTTTTGACCACACGGATATTATTGTGACTACGGTCACGGTGGTTTTGACCACACATGGATTATTGTGACTCGTCCGGTGGTTTGGTACCACGGTGGGTTGGCCCCACATGTTGATTATGGGATTGTCATCTGTGGTTTTGACCACACGGTGGGTTGGCCCCACCATATGATTTGTGACTACGGTCACCAGTGGTTTTGACCACGCTTATACGATTTGTGACTACGGTCACCAGTGGTTTTGACCACTAGTGGTTTTGACCACCCGGGGTAGACACAGGAGTTCGGTTGGTTAGGTTGGGTTTGCATGATTTGAATATTGACTTATGAGATGTGTAAGTGCCTTGTTATTATTGGGATAGGGATTTATACACTGAGTCTCGGTGACTTACCCCTTCCCTTACAATTTGTCGATGAGGCATAGATTACGGATGTGGAGCCGGGGTGGACTCGAGGTGGCCATGCACTATGTTTTCGGGTTTTATTTCAATTACTATTTTGGGTTAATTTACTTTTAAATTTGGTTTTGTTATGTAATAAGGCATTGGGTATTTTATTTGGTTTCAACTTTCAATTTGGTTACTGCTTATTATTAAATGATCAATATGGGATTTTTCTAAAATGATAATAAATAGTTTCTTATTCAAAATTACTTAAACTCGATTTCTCACAAAAATTATAAAGAATACGAGCTTTTTAACGAACGCACAGTTTTTAGACATTCTTTTCATGTGACATGCCAGATCCGGTCGTAACGTTTAGGTTGGGTTTGGGTGTTACAGTCCTCAAGCAAAATTCTCTACTTACAATCAAAATGAACTTTCCAAAATTCATAATTCCAATCAACGATGTCTCATCATAATTCATACATAATTTATACATGGATAATTTAACTCAAAGAGTCCTAAAGAATCAAACAATATAAGTCATACATTTTGTAGCTCGAAAACATAGGTGTCTCCTTTTATCTAAATAATTACCTTTAATTCAAAACTGACAAGGATTGACATCCTCACTAAAGATTCACTAAAAGCACTCGAAGTGTTTAAGGTTACAAGAATAAGCACTCATAAGTCGAACATGAAAAGTTAATCCCATAGGCTTGCCTGAAAATCAAATCTCCACCACTATAATATGAGATGATACACAAATCAAAAGGTCTTTAACAGGGTTGTAACGGGGCTTAGGTTAAAGGTATGGATAAAGGCTGAATTGGAAGGTTAGAATCGAGATTGACCTGACAAATTACCTAACTTTAGAAAAAGAATTGAACTAACAATCTGAATAATTACATCACATGAAAATACTAATAAGACGAGCTTCTTCTTAAAGATATTGAAATTAAACATATAAGCTCACTTAATTAAAGAACTAATAATAAATATACTTTAATTTTTTTAGATAACGCTAGCACAGATTACATAAGAAAGAACTTTTGTAACAGCCCAATTACAACCCTAAACGGAACGGTGGTTTCGGGACCACGAATCCAGGTTAGATAAATATTTTTACATTTAAATTGATATCTATGTTATGTGTTTGAGCATGTCCTAAAATATGGTAGGTTAATTTGTTTGTTTGGATGCTTAATTTTAGATAAGGGATTAAATTGCATAAGTGGTAAAGTAGCTAATCATTAAATAGAGTAATTAAATTAAATTGTTTTCTTTTGCATGGGGATTTAAATTGCAAATTTACCTTGTTGGAAGGTAGTGGACGGCATTGATTTGAAATAGTTAGTGGGGAGTGTTTAATTATATTATATGATAAATAAAATGATATATAATAATATTATAATAAAACGATATCATTATAATAAGAAAGACAAAAGAAAAACATCATCATTTTCATCTCTCAACAAGAAAATAGTAGAGAAGAGAAGAGTTCAAGCTCTCCACATTTGGCATTTGCATGTTCTAATAAGGTTAGTGATTAAACTTAGTTTTGTTAATTTTAACAATTTTGAGGTTGTTATCATGTAAATTAGCTAGCCCATACCCGAATTCTTAATTTGGTTGTATGATTCAAGTCTTGCCATGGATGGAAATTGGGTGTTTGTGTGGTTAATGATAGTATATGTTATAAGAAAGCTAGATTAACAAGATTTTCTTTATAATTTTGATGGAATTTTGGTATAAGGATGATTTTATAAAAGAAAATTTTGAAAGGACTAAACAGAAGATAAATGGAAGGAATGAGTTGATAGAGGGACTATGAATATTCAGCCCTTAATAGGTATGGTTAAATTCTTGATATTTTTGTGTTTTGATCTATAAGGACTAAATTGTAAAATTTGTAAATGTTGGGGGTAAAATGGTAATTTGTATAATTATGTATTTTTGGATTAAATTGAATGGAAATGTATTTGAATGGGTTTAATTTGTAGTTAATTAGATCAAGAACAAAAGGAAACGAGATTGGATCGTGGAAAAAACAAAGTTAAACGAATAGCCGGTAAGTTTAATCCGTCAATTTTAGAGGTAAGTTTTAAGCAATTGGATTAATTTGAATTATCTATATATTAATGTTCATGTTTGAGTGACATAAATACTTTTAAATTTCAAATTTGCCGAATAAGGCATAGGAGTATTATATGAAACACCCTAAACCCGGCCCACAAGCCCTGACCGGATCTGGTATGCTTCTAGAGAAAAACCATTCAAAACTTATTTGGACTTTGCCAAAATTCTTGTGTGTTTTTGAAAAAAAAGTTGATTCGTGTTGATTAGGTGTCAAAACATTTAATATTTATATTTATGAAAATTTGACTTTAACTTTAAATTAATAATAATCGTATCATACTCAAATAATTAAAATGCATGCATAATATGTTTAATACTCATGGCCTTATTACATCAAACAAAACCCGAAATAATTCAAAACTTAAATATTAAAACTAATAAAAATAAAAATAATCTCGAGCTAAGCATGGCCACCATTGAGCTCCCTCGGCCGGTCCATTAATATGTGTCACCGAAAAATAATCCCACAACAGGGTGAGTCAAGCAGACTCGGTGTGTAACAACCAACACAAGTCTCAAACAATTTAGGCATGTCAAATCATACATAATAGACATATATAATCAATGATGCAAACCCGAACCCAAACCTAGATTACCATCCGCTACACATCACCGTACCAACCATCACACCGTGGGGACTACTAAGTCGACCCTCCATCCGCTACACATCATCGAAGGCGTCATTGCAGGCGACATGCTCATCGCCTTATAAATATTGTGGCATAGCCACAGATAATATTTTGTGACATAAGTCACCACATTGATTACGTGACATAAGTCACCACATTCGAGATATTGTGGTATAAAACCACGGATCACTTCCCTTTACATATCACCCATATGCCCCATTCCATACAATTATGCTTTAACCATGTCATATTTCTTATTCACATTCTTATAGTTTCACACATATGCCATAACAGATCATATCATACTCATATTAGGAGTGGGTAAACGTACCTGGGTACTTTGTATCATTGCATGGTACTTTTAGCCATATCTTACATGTCCTCATTATTACATTTATTAAAACATAACCATAAATCTATTAAGGCATAGCGTGGGGTACACACCTGATTTACTTAGTGAATTCATAGAAATCCTGAAAATCCTGATCTAGCGTCCTAGATCCTTAGTTCCTACATTCGGCCAACCTTGAGCACTTTAGCAAAAAGCCATTCGGCTAATTAATTAAATCCCGAAGGATTATTGCAACCAAATCTTACCTTGCTGTCAATTGTATTAACAATCAAATCCCGAAATTCCGTAGTCTTTCTCCCTTGGAATTGGCTAACACTAGATCACTTGATTTGGTTAGTTTTCGGCTTTTGAATAAATACGAAATAAATCTAAAACACTAAGTATGGTCTTAGCCAAATGTCAGATTTACTTACCTTGCAGATCTAAATCCCGAATTAGCTTCTGGTATCTGCCAAAATCCCTACAGATATATGTTAGATCCATTCTAACATTTAATCTCAATAAAATGGCCTATGGCTGAATATCATCCATAGCTTACCTTAGATCTTAAAAGTCCCGAAAGACCCCTTCTCCCTTGTAGTTGATAACTACCAAATCCCGAAACCTTCTTTATGGTTTCGGCCAAGAGACATAAATGGCATTAGAATCTTGATTTCAGCTTTAAGAAAAGAAATAAAATGGCAACAGTTGGATCCGTACCCTTAATATTGTAGTCGACTGCACACCTGCTTGACACCACAGAGGAATTTGGCTATAGGCTAAATGTTGATCAACAAGTTTCGGCTTTTAAGAGTTTAAAGAACCAATCGGCTACGAGTCCCTTGAGTATTCGGCTTTTGATTGGGTTGAAGAAAGAAGAAGAGAAAAGGGTTGAGCAATTCGACAATGAGGATTCGGCTATCACAAGGAGTATTTCGGCTTTTGGGAATCAAAAAGGAAAAGAGAAGAGAGTGTATGAGACCTAGAAAGAACCGGCTATGGTGATCTTTAGAGAGGGTTTTGGCTAGAATAAAAGAAAAAGAAAAGAAGGGTGTTGGCTTTAGAGAGGAAAAGAAAACGAAAAAGAGGCTAAATTGCTTAATGAAATTCGGCTATCCCCCTCCTTACTAAACTTGGCCGAATATCACATCAAAGGAGTCCCTAGGCCGGCCAACTCTTTCTCTCTCCATTCAATCCCCCTTTTTACTCCACCTTAGCCAAATCTTTAAGTCTTTAACTTGATCTTCACTTCATCTTTGAAGCGTCCCTGTGCCGTCCACTTCCTCTCCTCCTTGCAGTAAAATAAAAGCTCCCTTTTTGCTTCCCTTGTGACTCGAACCTAAGCCCTTTCCCCTTGCTTGTGGCGTCACACTCTAAGGCCCTAAGTGGCGCCTTCATGCCACTTAATCAAGCCCATTTCTATGTTATATTTCACCTACAAATTTTCTTAAGGCCTCTTAGGCTTAGCTCCCTCTCTTAAACTTAAAATCGAATAATTTTAAGGCATTTTTCTACATTTTAAAGTTCACGAAATTCATAAAACACATTCATAATTTACTCTGGCATACAAGCACATGTAATTAGGCAAAAATGCACAACCCCTAATTCCTCGAATATTACAGTTCTACCCCCTTAAAATAATTTCGACCTCAAAATTACCTGGCTAGAATAGGTGGGGGTATTGCTGTCGCATTACTTCTTCTGGCTCCCAAGAAGCTTCTTCCGATCCATGGTTACACCACAACACTTTGACCAGAGGGACCGACTTCCTTCGAAGCACCTTCACATCTCGTTCCAGAATCTGAATCGGCTCTTCGTCGTAAGACAGATCTGGTCTCAGCTCCACCTCTTCAACCAAAACTACATGAGATGGATCCGATCGGTATCGACATAGCATGGAAACATGAAATATGTAACATCCCATACCCGGCCCATGAGTCCTGACCGGATCTGGTATGTCACAAAGTAAAAGCATTTCAAAAGACATAGATTTTCTGGTGAAAAATTTGGTAAAATTGGACTAAGGTATGAAAACGGTGTTTGAAAAACTCAGTTGAGCTTTTATAAATATAGTTGGGTTGGTAAATCCTTTGAAAACGTTGGATCTTGTAAAATTTTAAAAATCGTTTAAGTTACAATTTGCTTGGTTTATTTTTGTTACCCGATGGTAATATCTTTAGAAAACCCGTAGAAGATACTTAGTTGAAAAAGTTGCTTTTAACCGGTCTAATTAATATTTATAAAATTCCATTTGTAATATAACATGAATAAAATAAAGCAATAAAATAAACATCCAAAATAATAATAGCGGCCTTATTACAAACCCATAACGAAAACTTAGAAAATAAATAATAATAACTTTAATAAAATGAATTTAAATCCATCAACAAGCATGGCCGCCTCGAGTCCTCTCCGACTCCATCTCCGCGTACTACTCATCTGCAAAATGTTAATGGAAGGGGGTGAGTCACCAAGACTCAGTGTGTAATCCCCCACCCGGTAAAGTAACTCATACACAAATCATTAATAAACATGCACATGCAACCCAACCTAACCATCCATACTCCTTAACTACCCCGTGTGGTCAAAACCACTAGTGGTCAAAACCACTGATGACTTAGAGTCACAAATCAAATGATGGGGCCAACCCATCGTGTGGTCAAAACCACTGATGACCATAGGTCACAAATAATCAAGTGTGGTCAAAACCACTGGTGGTACCAAACCACTAGGACTTAGTCGCAAATTATCAATCGGTGTGGTCAAAACCACTAATGACAGTCCATAAAATCATCCCCCTCCTCTCATCAATCCTACCATCATCATGCTTACATATCAATATCACATATCATGCATTTAACAGCATATGATGGCATGCAAAACCTATATCAATAGATCACGTTCATGGGACTTACCCGGAATCCATGTTTAAGCCCACAAGCATATCATAGATCACTACCAAAATTTATACACAAGGCAATAATATAGCAAGTTTATTAATAAAGTGTGTAAAGAGTTTACACACCTGTTTCTACCGAAATTCCTAGATCCCGAAGTCTCCAATCTTTAGTGCTAGATCTTGACCCTATATTCGGCCAATCATCAATGTTAGTACCAAAGGCCTATTCGGCCAAACCAAAATTCATACCAAGGGCTCTCTTGCGGTCTTACCTTGAGCGAATTTGATTTCTAAACAAACCCCGAAGCCTTAATTAGCCCCTAAAACTATGGCACACATTAGTTCGACATTTAAACAATAAACTTTTATCAAAGGCCCTTGGCCGAATCTGCTTACCAACTCACCCTTGAAAAAAAAATAAATCCCAAAAGCTTCCCTACAAGCGATTTAAATACATCATTAAGAGTCATAGGCCATTCGGCCATAATCTCAATCCTAAAAGAGAGTGTAGCCCCTTACCTTGATAATTATATCGGTCCTTAACTCCACAAGTCAGCACCTCTTAGTGTTGTGAGAGGGGTTCGGCTATCTTCAATGAAAAGAAAAGAACGGAAACAGCAACCTACCTTAAAGGGATTCGGCTAATCACAAGATGGAGAGGGGTTGGAATTTTGACAAGAAGAAAGGGTAGGTTCCGCTAATAGGAATAAGAAAAAGAGAAAGAAGAGATGTAGGGGAAATAAAGGGTGGTTTCGGCTAAGTAGAAGAAAAAGATGCTGGAAATTTTGAACAATTTTGGCTATGCAACAAGGGAGAATTCGGCCAGCACTAATGAAGAGAGAAAAAGAGAAAAGACTTGATGAATTTTTGGGCACTTCTTGCTATACAAAACCGAATGGGGATGGCCTTAATGAGTCCTTCATTCGGCCAACTCCCCTCCCTATGGTGATAATTTCAGCTTCAATTATCAAAGATAATGCAAGATTAAACTTCCATCCTTATCTCCTAGCCACTCTTCAATAATTTAAAAGCAAATAAACTACCCCCTTCTAGCTGAATATGTGCAAAAAAATAAGCTTATGTTTATCCCATTAAGTGTCCAAAACAAAACAGACCATTAGCTCTCATTCTCCTTCACGCCAACTTTGAGAAAAAAATAAAAATCAGAATGCAGCTCCCTTGATTTGAACCTAGAACCTCACTACCGCACCTCTCTAACACGCCCCAAGCCACTACTCCCAATTTGACTTTCATGTCAAATATCCTCACAATTTAAATATAAGGCCTTCATACCTGGCCCCCTTTCTTTTAACGCCAACAGCCCAAAAAAACAAAACACCTTCCTTGCGTCCCTCATGTCTCGAACCCGAGACCTTTTTGCCAACACCCTTAAGTGGCGCCCCAAACCACTCCACCAACTTGGACTTTCATGCTCAAACCTTGCCCAAAAATTCTTTAAAGCCTTCCTTAACCCTAACGCCCAAAAAGCCCAAAAGGAAAAAACATTTCCCCCTTGTTATTGCCGAGACTCGAACCTTCTCCCTAGCAACCCGCTTAGACGCACCAAGCCAATTGTGCCAAGCCCTTTCTTTGTGTCATATTTCACCCAAATTTCCCCTTAACCCCTATCTCACCTAGCTCCCTTTTTAAAAACACTTAGGAAGAAATTTTTAATTAATCTGACCTAATTCGGGGTTATGACTAGACCCTTAAAACATGTCTAGCAATCAAAATATTTATTTCTTCAAGCACACATGGGAAATTATTTAAATTACAAATAACCCCTAATTTAAGGTGTTACAGTTCTACCCCTTTAAAAATAATTTCGTCCTCAAACTTACTTACTAATGAATAATCGTACATCTTAACTCACCGTACTACGCTTATGCTGCGCACTCTGATCTTAATAAAACTATCTACTTCCTAAGCACAATCTCTAAGTTCACAACCAAGGTTTCAGGCACTTCCCTAGTGCAACAAGAAAACTCTACCATAATCAAAGCAATTAAGGGTATTCCAGAAATAAGGAGCATACCCGTTGTCACATCTGGCACATCTTCCTCTTCGCGACGGCCAACTGCATAAACCAACCTTGGTTGCCTCGCCTCTGCACCTTCAGCACCTCGGCCATGCCCGTTACCATTTCCATTACCCCTAACTGCACCTCGACCCCTCTGTGGCTGTTGGTTATCCCTCTATTTGGTGCATGATCCTGACCCTCTGATCTTAGTCTAGCTACCTTTTTCGGACAGTCTCTAACTCGATGCTCCAAAGACCCACACTCGAAGCATCCCGATTACCATTCCAACATTCCCGTGTGAGACTTGCCACACCGAGCACACCGTGGTGGCCATTGAGGACTAGTAACAGCAGCAGGCCTAGCAGCTTGATCTGACCCATCATACCTCGTCCTCTTCTGCTCATTACCCAAGAACCCTGAAGGTTCCAAGCTCCTCTTATTCCTATTCTGATCTTGGTTCCATCTAATCGACTGTCTTACCCCTTCAGCAACTTTAGACTTCTCCATAAGGATGGCGAACTCTCGTTCCTGCTGTGGAGCTATCATCATTCTCAACTCATCTCTCAACCCGTCTTCAAATCTAACACAGCGCTCATGCTCGGTACCTACAATACCACGAGCATACCTACTCAACCGAAGAAACTCGGCCTCATACTCCACCACCGTCTTATTGCCTTGAACCAGGTTCAAGAAAGCCTTTCACTGTGTATCCCCGTAACTGGTTCCGATATACTTCTTCTGGTAGGCATCCCTGAAGAATTCCCAAGTTAGATTTTCTACCACCGTTCCATCCTTCACAGTGAGCCACCACTGATATGACTCATCCCGAAGCAAAGATATTATGCCCTTCAACTTCTCCTCAGCTGTGAAATCTAAATCACCCATGATTCTTTCTATTGCTTCCAACCAGTACTCCGCCGCACTGGGTGCCACTTCGAAAACTCCTCTGAATACTTCTGCTCCGTTAGCCTGGAGTCGTTCAACCACAAATTTACGGGCTCCTCCACCTGCACCAGCCTTGGCAACCCGTTCTAATACCCGTAATACAGCTTGAGACACGACATCATTACCGTCGGTCTGATCCTAAAACTCAGTCTCCACCGCCGACAGATCCGGCATCTCATTTCCAAACCCATGACCGGACCTTGCTGGTTCAGACAAGGTCATCCTACCCCTACCACGGCCACGCGGCGAACGTCCACGACCTCTTGAACTCATTCTAACGATTGCGTTTATCTGTTTAAGAATTTTATGCATTAGAATTTCACTTAGTTATCCGAAGAAATTTTATGATATGAGTTTTAGGAGTGGTTCTTTCGAATCATACATGCACACAGTTTTCCATTCATTCATTCAAAGAGACGTTGTAGTTTTCAGGGTGATTGTTTTACCACTACCCAGGGGTATTTTCGTAATTTGTCCTACAGGGGTATTTTTGTAATTTTCAACAAATAAACATTTTCGGATGATTTTGTCATAAAGTAATGTGGAACTCTTAAATTCTCAGGGTATTTTGAAAAAAAATTTGAAAACGGGGGGTATTTCGATAATTTTGAAGCTTAGGGGCATTTTGGTAATTTTTTTCACAAATCGGGGTGAATTTATAAAATTTAGCAAATCAGAGATATTTCAAAAGTTGTAAAACTTTGAAGGTTCTTTCTAATAATTTATTTTCCAGATTGATGGTATTGTAAAAATTTTTGAAATTCAAGGTCATTATGGTAATCTTATCAGTTGAGGGCAATTTTGTAATTTTCTAAAATCATGATGTTTTTGCAATTTAAGGTTTTTGGGCACTTTTTAGGTGATGAAATTTTTGATTAAAACCGTGGGTATTTTGGAAATTTCATAATTCAAGGGCATTTTTGTAATTGTACCCCTAAGGGTATTTTAGTAATTTCACATAATCAGGGTATTTTCATAAAATGATTTCCAAAAATTGGGTTCTAAGTGATTTCACAAAAGAGGGATATTTTGGAAATTTCTATTCGAAAATTTTTCATATGGATGGTATTTGGTAATTTTCAAGCCAGGGGTATTTTGGTCATTTTTCAAACTGAGGCGTATTTTAGTCATTTTTCAAACTGAGGGTATTTTGTTTTTTTTTTAGAGCTAAAGTTTTAATTATTTCAAAAACAAAATGGCTAGTCCCTTTCGGGTTTTAGTTATCAAGTTTAGCCTGTGAGTGTGTCATCTCAGCTAGGATGAACCGTCACTACGCACCAGGTAGGATTTGAGTGAGTAGGAGGTGAGTCACGAGGACTGCTTAAATACCAAGCCCCCACCGAATCCAATCCTAGACATGCGTATAACGATTGCCACATCCTTTGCTCAGTGACAACCCACAGGGTTTGTTTATGGAGTTATTAAATCTTATGCATAGTTGAGGTATGCTAGCCCTAGGGTTCAACAATAGTCTACGTTCCCAATTTACCCTTCTACCCCTCATCAAATATTCACAAAAATGGGTAGAAGTACTTACCTAGGCGGATTGGTGCCGGAGACTCGGTGCCATGCTGTTCAAGCCAAAACAGTTTCTCAAAACATCATAATAAGGCCTAGTAAAAAAACAAAACATTTTGGGCCTTGGGCCCCCTACAGTCGAGTTTTGAACCGGGCTCTGATACCAAAAATGTAACATCCCATACCTGGCCCATGAGTCCTGACTGGATCTGGTATGTCACGGAGTAAAAACGTTTCGAAAGACATAGATTTTCTGGTGAAAAATTTGGTAAAATTGGGCTAACGTATGAAAACGGTGTTTGAAAAACTTAGTTGAGCTTTTTATAAATATAGTTGGGTTGATAAATCCTTTGAAAACGTTGAATCATGTAAAATTTTAAAAATCGTTTAAGTTACAATTTGCTTGGTTTATTTTTGTTACCCGATGGTAATATCTTTAGAAAACCCGTAGAAGTTAGTTGAAAAAGTTGCTTTTAACCGGTCTAATTAATATTTATAAAATTCCATTTGTAATATAACATGAATAAAATAAAGCAATAAAATAAACATCCAAAATAATAATAGCGGCCTTATTACAAACCCATAACGAAAACTTAGAAAATAAATAATAATAACTTTAATAAAATGAATTTAAATCCATCGACAAGCATGGCCGCCTCGAGTCCTCTCCGGCTCCATCTCCGCGTTCTACTCATCTGCAAAATGTTAATGGAAGGGGGTGAGTCACCAAGACTCAAATGTGTAATCCCCACCGGTAAAGTGACTCATACACAAGTCATTAATAAACATGCACATGCAACCCAACCTAACCATCCATACTCCTTAACTACCCGTGTAGTCAAAACCACCTGGTGGTCAAAACCATCGATGACTTAGAGCCATAAATCAAATGATGGGGCCAACCCATCATGTGGTCAAAACCACTGATGACCATAGGTCACAAATAATCAAGTGTGGTCAAAACCTTTGGTGGTACCAAACCTTTGGGACTTAGTCGCAAATTATCAATCGGTGTGGTCAAAACCATCGATGATGATCCATAAAATCATCCCCTCCTCTCATCAATCCCACCATCATCATGCTTACATATCAATATCACATATCATGCATTTAACAGCATATGATGGCATGCAAAACGTATATCAATAGATCACGTACAGGGGACTTACCCAGAATCCATGTTTAAGCCCACAAGCATATCATAGATCACTACCAAAATTTATACACAAGGCAATAATATAGAAAGTTTATTAATAAAGTGTGTAAAGAGTTTGCACACTTGTTTCTACCAAAATTCCTAGATCCCGAAGTTTCCAATCATTAGTGCTAGATCTTGACCCTATATTCGGCCAATCATCAATGTTAGTACCAAAGGACTATTCAGCCAAACCAAAATTCATACCAAGGGCTCTCTTGCGGTCTTACCTTGAGCGGATTTGATTTCCAAACAAACCCCGAAGCCTTAATTAGCCCCTAAATCCATGGCACACAAATTTAAATAATAAACTTTTATCAAAGGCCCTTGCCCGAATGTGCTTACCAACTCACCCTTGAAAAAAATAAATCCCGAAAGCTTCCCTACAAATGATTTAAATACATCATTAAGTGTCATAGGCCATTCGGCCATAATCTCAATCCTAAAAGAGAGTGTAGCCCCTTACCTTGATAATTATATCGGCCCTTAACTCCACAAGTCAGCACCTCTTAGTGTTGTGAAAGGGGTTCGGCTATCTTCAATGTAAAGAAAAGAACCGAAACAGCAACCTACCTTAAAGGGATTCGGCTAATCACAAGATGGAGAGGGGCTGGAATTTTGACAAGAAGAAAGGGGTAGGTTCGGCTAATAAGATTAAGAAAAAGAGAAAGAAGAGATGTAGGGGAAATAAAGGGTGGTTTCGGCTAAGTAGAAGAAAAAGATGCTGGAAATTTTGAACAATTTTGGCTATGCAACAAGGGAGAATTCGGCCAGCACTAATGAAGAGAGAAAAAGAGAAAAGACTTGATGAATTTTTGGGCACTTCTTGCTATACAAAACCGAATGGGGATGGCCTTAATGAGTCCTTCATTCGGCCAACTCCCCTCCCTATGGTGATAATTTCAGCTTCAATTATCAAAGATAATGCAAGATTAAACTTCCATCCTTATCTCCTAGCCACTCTTCAATAATTTAAAAGCAAATAAACTACCCCTTCCGGTTAATATGTGCAAAAAATAAGCTTATGTTTATCCCATTAAGAGTCCAAAACAAAATGCAGACCATTAGCTCTCATTCTCCTTCACTTGACTTTGAGAAAAAATAAAAATCAGAATGCAGCTCCCTTGATTCGAACCTAGAACCTCACTGCCGCACCTCTCTAACACGCCCCAGGCCACTACTCCCAAATTGACTTTCATGTCAAATATCCTCCCCATTTAAATATAAGGCCTTCATACCTGGCCCCCTTTCTTTTAATGCCAACAGCCCAAAAAAAACAAAACACCTTCCTTGCGTCCCTCATGTCTCGAACCCGAGACCTTTTTGCCAACACCCTTAAGTGGCACCCCAAACCACTCCACCAACCTGGACTTTCATGCTCAAACCTTGCCCGAAAATTCTTTAAAGCCTTCCTTAACCCTAACGCCCAAAAAGCCCAAAAGGAAAAAACATTTCCCCCTTGTTACTACTGAGACTCGAACCTCCTCCCTAGCAACCCCCTTAGACGCACCAAGCCAATTGTGCCAAGCCCTTTCTTTGTGTCATATTTTGCTCAAATTTCCCCTTAACCCCTATCTCACCTAGCTCCCTTCTTTAAAACACTTAGGAAGAAATTTTTAATTCCAAATCCGACCTAATTCGGGGTTATGACTAGACACTTAAAACATGTCTAGCAATCAAAATATTTATTTCTTCAAGCACACATGGGAAATTATTTAAATTACAAATAACCCCTAATTTAGGGTGTTACAAAATATGTCGTGCATCTGCTTCAATTCAGAAGGCAACTCCAACTAGTATGCCACCGGTCTAATTCGCTTCAATACCCAATAAGGTCCTATAAACCTTGGACTTAACTTTCCTTTGCGACCAAATCTCATCACCTTCTTCCAAGGTGAAACTTTAAGGAACACTTGATCTCCCACATCAAATTCAATTTCCTTCCATTTGAGATCTGCGTACGACTTTTGTCTATCAGATGCTTCCTTCAACCGAGCTCAAATTACCTTAACCTTCTCCTCGAAATCTGCCACAATCTCTGGACCCAAAACCTGACATTTCCCTAATTTCGCCTAACATGTAGGAGTGCGACACTTCCGTCCATACAGCGCTTCGTACGGTGTCATCCAAATACTTGCCTGATAGCTGTTATTGTATGCAAATTCTACTAGAGGCAAATATTCTTCCCAACTTCCTCTGAAGTCTATCACACGACCCTCAAAGATATCCTCCAACACTTGTATTACTCGCTCGGATTGACCATCGGATGTGGATGAAAAGCGTCGATGAAATCCAATCTAGTGCCTAAAGCCTGATGTAGTGCTTTCCAAAATCGAGACGTGAACCTCGGATCCCTATCCGAGATAATTGACATCAGCACTCCATAGAACCTCACAATCTCCACCACATACAACTTTGCTAACCTCTGGAGAGAATAGTCAACCCGCACTGGAATGAAATGCGCGGACTTTGTCAGCCGATCCACTATCACCCATACCAAGTCCTTCTTAGTAGGTGTAAGGGGAAGCCCACTAATGAAGTCCATGGTAATTCTCTCCCACTTCCACTACGGAATCTATATTGGCTGAAGCAACCCTGACGGAACTTGGTGTTCAGCCTTAACTTGCTGACATGTCAAGCACTTCCCTACAAATTCGATAACTTCCCGCTTAAGACCAGGCCACCAAAACTATTCCCTTAGTTCTCTATACATCTTACTGCCTCCAGGATGCATAGCATAAGGACTACTATGTGATTCCTGAAGAATTCTCTGTCTTAACTCCTCGTTCTTGATATCTGAGACCTTACCCTTGAAACACAATACTCCTTCGCCATTAATACCATAGTCCTTCATCTCCCCACTGCACTTGTCAAACTTAGCACTTAGATCTTCATCACGCCAACCGACTCTCTTTCACCTCATTCACCATGTTTGGCTTAACTTGCAACTCGCTAATGAGACTTCCATCATCATAGAGGCTCAAATGTGCGAACATGGCCCTCAGATCCGACACTACCTTCCGAATTAGGGCATCTGCCACCACATTCGCCTTGCCCGAGTGATACTCTATGGAACAATCGTGGCCCTTCAATAATTCCACCCACCTTCGCTATCTCAGGTTTAGCTCCTTCTGAGTTAGCAAATACTTCAGGCTCTTATGGTCCGTGTAGATCACTAACTTTTGTCCATATAAGTAGTGCCTTCACACTTTGAGAGCAAAGACCACTGCCGCCAATTCCAAGTCATGCGTCGGGTAGTTAACCTCGTGTGGCCTTAGTTTTCGAGACGTATAAGCAACTACCTTCCCGTCTTGCATAAAGACACCTCCCAATCCTGTATGGGAACATCACAGTACACTACAAAATCCTTCCCTTTAGGTGAATCAAAGCTGGAGCTTGGTCAAGACCCTCTTAAGCTTTTCAAAGCTCTCCTGTTTATCGGTCCATAAGAAAGGTACCTCCTTCCTCAAGAGCTTGGTCAAGGGTGTTGCGATTGACGAGAACCCTTCTACAAATTGTCTGTAATAGCTTTGCCAATCCTAAGAAACTCGAACTTTCGCCACAGACTTAGGGGTTTCAATCCAAAATTGCCTCAATCTTCGAGGATCCACCCTTATTCCTTCAAAGCAGATACCACATGTCCTAAAAGCGTAACCTCCTTAAGCCAAAATTCACACTTGTTGAATTTGGCGTAGAACTTCTTTTCCCTTAACACTTGCAACACAACTCGGAGGTCCTCATCATGTTCTTCCTCAGACTTCGAGTACACCAATATGTCGTCTATGAACACAACAATGAACCGGTCCAGATAAGGTTGGAAAACTCGGTTTATCATGTCCATAAATGCGGCTGGGGTGTTTGTCAATCCGAACGGCATTACTAAGAACTCATAATGCCCGTACCTTGTTGGAAAGTTGTCTTATGGATATCAGCCTCCTTCACCTTAAGCTGATGATATCCAGACCTCAGATCTATCTTTGAGAATACTGCGGCCCCCTTAAGCTGATCGAACAAGTCATCTATTCTTGACAAAGGGTACTTGTTCTTGATGGTCAGCATATTCAACTGACGATAATCTATGCACATGCGCATAGTTTCGTCTTTCTTCTTCACAAACAAGACCGGTACTCCTCATGGAGACACACTGGGTCGGATAAACCCACGATCGAGTAACTCTTAGATTTGAGCCTTGAGCTCAACCAACTCCTTTGGTGCCATTCTATACGGGACAATTGACACAGGAGCTGTACCCTGCAACAAGTCAATTCCAAACTCCACCTCCCTATCCGGGGGTATTCTAGGTAATTCCTCCGGAAAGACATCCTCAAATTCCCTTACGGTTCTAACTCCACTAACTCCCCCTTCTTTCGCATCCAAAGTACTAACGAAGGTCAAAAATGCCTTACACCCCTTCCAGACCATTTTATCAGCTTTTAAGGCTGAAACTACATTAGACAAGTAGTTTCTTCTTTCCCCTATCATAACTATCACCTCATCCTCTAGGGTCCTTAACTCCATTCATTTGGCTGCACAATCTAATACAGCCCGATGCTCCACTAGCCAGTCCATGCCAAGTATAAGATCAAATTCTCCGAAGGGTAATTCCATTAAGTCAGAGAAAATACCATTCCCTAATCTCTAAAGGTACACTCTGAAATATCTTATTCACCACTATAGTTTGGCCTAATGGGCTTACTACAGCCATCTCCCTATTAGATAGTTCAGAGGCTATTTCTAGAGTTTCAACTACTCTACATGCAACATAAGAGTGGGTAGAGCCAACATCAATCAAAGTAAAGTAAGGCTTGCCAAATATAAGGAATGTACCGATTATGACGTTCGGTGCATCTCCGTCCTCCCTCCGACGTATCGCATAAACTAAACCCAACTGCCTGGCCTCCATGTTACCAACACCTCGGCCCGGTGTTCCCGTCCTCTACCAGTACCGTTACCTCTGCCAGCTGAACCATGACCTCGCGGTGGCTGCTGTCCTCTTCTTTCCGCCTAGTTAGGAGCTTGGCTTACTAGTCGACCCCCTTCGGTTCTCATAGGACAATCCTTAATCATGTGGTCCTTGGACCCACACTTAAAGCATCCTCCCATCTTCTTCCAACACTCTCCTAAATGCATCTTCCCACATTGGGCACAAGTACGATATTGCTCTCCATTAGCAGAAGTAGCAGCTTGTTGACCTCACGGCCCATCAACTCTAGGCCTCTTTTGCTCATTCCTTGAAGACCCTGATGATCCAAAGCCTCTCTTTTGCCTATTACAATCAGTATTCTGTCTCACCGAGTCCTTAATCCCTTCGGCAACCTTAGCCTTCTCTACTAATACGATAAACTCTCGCTCCTACTGTGGAGCTATCAACAACCTTAAATCATCTCTCAGTCTGTCTTCAAACCAGACACACCGCTCATGCTCCGTCGACACGATACCTCGAGCATAATGACTCAACCTTAAAAATTTAGCCTCGTACTCTGCTACAGACTTATTCCCTTAGACCAACCTCAGAAACGCCTTCCTCTGCGCATCCACATAACTAGTTCCTATGTACTTTTTCTGATATGCCGCCTTAAAACATTCCCATGTAAGATCGTCTGCGGTAGCACCATCCCGCACTGTGAGCCACCATTGATATGATTCATCACGGAGTAGAGACACTACCCCTTTTAGCTTCTCCTCGGCGATCAGGTCCAAGTCATCCATAATCTACTCCGTCGCCTCTAACCAATACTCAGTCGTATTGGGTGCCACACCAGATACTCCACGGAAAAATTTAGCTCCATTAGCTCAAAGTCGCTCAGGTACCGACTTTCGAGCTCCCATGCCTCCACCCGCTCCAGCCACCTTTTCCAAAACTCGCATCATCGTCGGTGATACTGCATCTTCCCCCGTCTGATCCTGATATTCCATATCAGCGGCTGGTGGTGGTGGTGGCATTTCATTTTAGACCCTTGTCCGGACATAACGGGCTCTGACACAGTCATTCGGCCTCTACCACGGCCTTGCACGTTACGACCATGTGCCCTAGAGTTTATGCTTTCGAATCGCGTTTATCTGATTAAAGAATTTTATGAATTAGTTTTGTTCCACTGATTTATCACGAACAGTCTTATGTTCAATAGTTCTAGGGAGTAGTTCTTTTGATTTCATAAACATATAGTCTCAATTTATTCATTCAATCACATTCATGAACTTGCGTTCATTACAGAAAAATGTTGTAGTTGCCATTGTTTGTTGTTTTCCACTACCCAGGGGTATTTCTATAATTTTATCCTATAGGGGTATTTTGATAATTTTCCAAATTAAGGTATTTGCAAATTTCACAAGGTAGAAATTTTGGCATTTTACAAAATTTGAAATATTTGGTAAGAAAATTTTAAGGGTAAAATGGTAATTTTATAAATTGAGGGTATTTTTGTAATTTTACCACCCAAGGTCATTTCGGTAATTTTTTGCAAAATATGGTTCCTGGTGACTTTTCAAAACAAGGGTATTTTTAAAGATTTCTAATTTGAGGGTACTTCGGTAATTTTCCTCATTGAGGGTATTTTGGTCATTTATGCAGTTAGGGGTAATTCGGTCAATTTGCAAATCAGGGTATCTTAATATTTTGCAAAAATAGGGTTTTTGAATATTTTTATAAGGTAAGCAAAATCTTGATGAAAACTGTGGGTAGTAAAGAAATTTTATGAACCAAGGGCATTTTAGTAATAATTTTTTTTTCAACCAGGGTTATTCGGATAACTTTGTAAATCAAGAATATTTTGGAAAATTTCAAAATAGTTTTCCTACACATCAAAGGGGTAATTTGGTGATTTTAAAACTAGGGTTTTTATAAAAATATGGCTAGTCCCTTTCGGGTTTTAGTTATTAAATTTAGCTTTGTGGTTGAGTCCTCTTAGTTAGGGTGAACCGTCACTCACGCACTGTAGGATTCGAGTGGAGAGGAGGTGAGTCACTAGGACTGCTTAAATACCAAGCTCCCACCGAAACCAATCCTAGACATGCGCACGATGGTTGCCACACTCTAACTCGGCGACTTAAACACAGGTTTGTTTGGTTGATTTTAAGTCTTATGTATCTTGGTGTTGGAGTAAGCTAATCCTAGGGTTTAATAACTTAATATACTAATCTACATCCCTATAAATCCCACATACAATCACAAAAGAGTTAGGAGTACTTACCTGGTGGATTTCGGGCCGGAGAATCAGGTGCCATGCCAGAGAAACTTGCTCGTTTCTTAGTAAAACCCATTTTCAAAAGAAAAAAAACATTTTGGGCCCTAAAAGCCCTCAAGGCCGAGTTTTAAATCGGGCTCTGATACCAAGCTAAAACACCCCAAACCCGGCCCATAAGCCCTAACCGAATCTGGTATGCTTCTAGAAAAAAACCATTCAAAACTTATTTGGACTTTGCCAAAATTCTTGTGTGTTTTTGAAAAAAAAGTTGATTCGTGTTGATTAGGTGTCAAAACATTTAATATTTATATTTATGAAAAATTGACTTTAACTTTAAATTAATAATAATCGTATCATACTTAAATAATTAAAATGCATGCATAATCTATTTAATACTCATGGCCTTATTACATCAAACAAAACCCGAAATAATTCAAAACTTAAATAATAAAACTAATAAAAATAAAAATAATCTACGAGCTAAGCATGGCCACCATTGAGTTCCTGCCGACCCGGTCCATTAATGTGTGTCACCTGAAAAATAATCCCACAAAGGGTGAGTCAAACAGACTCAGTGTGTAACAACCAACACAAGTCTCAAACAATTTAGGCATGTCAAATCATACATAATAAACATATATAATCAATGATGCAAATCCGAACCCAAACCTAGATAACCATCCGCTACACATCACCCGTACCAACCATCACACCGTGGGGACTACTAAGTCGACCCTTCATCCGCTACACATCAATGAAGGCAGTCGCTGCAGACGACATGCTCATCGCCCTTATAAATATTGTGGCATAGCCACAGATAATATTTTGTGACATAAGTCACCACATTGATTACGTGACATAAGTCACCACATTCGAGATATTGTGGTATAAAACCACGGATCACTTCCCTTTACATATCACCCATCGCCCCATGTCATACAATTATGCTTTAACCATGTCATATTTCTTATTCACATTCTTATAGTTTCACATATATGCCATAACAGATCATATCATACTCATAGTAGGGTGGGTAAATGTGTACTGGTACTTTGTACCATTGCATGGTACTTTTAGCCATATCTTACATGTTCTCATTATTACATTTATTAAAACATAACCATAAATCTATTAAGGCTTAGTGTGGGTACACATTTTTGATTTACTTAGTGAATTCACGAAATCCGAAAATCCCGATCTAGCGTCCTAGATCCTTAGTTCCTACATTCGGCCAACCTTGAGCACTTTAGCAAAAAGCCATTCGGCTAATTAATTAAATCTCGAAAGATTATTGCAACCAAATCTTACCTTGCTACCGATTGTATTAACAATCAAATCCCAAAATTTCGTAGTCTTTCTCGCTTGGAATTGGCTAACACTAGATCACTTGATTTGGTTAGTTTTCAGCTTTTGAATAAATACGAAATAAATCTAAAACACTAAGTATGGTCTTAGCCGAATGTCAGATTCACTTACCTTGCGGATCTAAATCCTGAATTAGCTTCTGGTATCTGTCGAAATCCCTACAGATATATATTAGATCCATTCTAACATTTAATCTCAATAAAATGGCCTATGGCCGAATATCATCCATAGCTTACCTTAGATCTTAAAAATCCCGAAAGACCCATTCTCCCTTGTAGTCGACAACTGACAAATCCCGAAACCTCATTTATGGTTTTGGCCAAGAGACATAAATGGCATTAGAATCTTGATTTCAGCTTTAAGAAAAGAAATAAAACGGCAACAGTTGGATCCTTACCCTTAATATTGTAGTCAACTGCACACCTGCTTGACACCACAGAAGAATTCGGCTATAGGCTAAATGTTGATCAACAACTTTTGGCTTTTGAGAGTTTAAAGAACCAATCGTCTAGGAGTCCGTTGAGTATTCGACTTTTGATTGGGTTGAAGAAAGAAGAAGAGAAAAGGGTTGAGCAATTCGGCAATGAGGATTCGGCTATCACAAGGAGTATTTCGGGTTTTGGGAATCAAAAAGGAAAAGAGAAGAGAGTGTATGAGACCTAGAAAGAACCGACTATGGTGATCTTTAGAGAGGGTTTTGGCTAGAATAAAAGAAAAAGAAAAGAAGGGTGTTGGCTTTAGAGAGGAAAAGAAAATGAAAAAGAGGCTAAATTGCTTAATGAAATTTGACTATCCCCCTCCTTACTAAACTTGGCCGAATATCACATCAAAGGAGTCCCTAGGCCGGCCAACTCTTTCTCTCTCCAGTCAATCCCCTTTTTACTCCACCTTAGCCGAATCTTGAATTCTTTAACTTGATCTTCACTTCATCTTTGAAGTGTCCCTGTGGCGTCCACTTCCTCTCCTCCTTGCAGCAAAATAAAAGCTCCTTTTTTGCTTCCCTTGTGACTCAAACCTAGGCCCTTTCCCCTTGCTTGTGGCGTCACACTCTAAGGCCCTAAGTGGCACCTTCATGCCACTTAATCAAGCCCATTTCTGTGTTATATTTCACCTACAATTTTTCTTAAGGCCTCTTAGGCTTAGCTCCCTCTCTTAAACTTAAAATCGAATAATTTCTAAGGCATTTTTCTACATTTTAAAGTTCACGAAATTCATAAAACACATTCATAATTTACTCTGGCATACAAGCACATGCAATTAGGCAAAAATGCACAAGCCCTAATTCCCGGATATTACATTATACATGATAGTTGATGTGAATTTGTAAATACATGCATATATGCAACTGTGATAAAGAATTTGATATATATCATTATATATATGGAAAAAGGAATATTCGGATATTTGTGCATGTAAGTATATCCTTGATGATGTTGAATGTGATAGGATGACTTTGAATGTGGTTGCCGAATGTGTTAGTACCATGAACATGTATTTATATAAATATATCGAAATACTTTGGATGGTTGAATATGTATAAAGATATGTTTGCCATAAGCATGAAAGGTGGATATGTTTGGACTGGATAAATAATTATGGGTTGAGTTGTAGTTAATTGAGGAACATGAAATGAGTGATGATGGTGAATGAATGAATAAATAAGTGTTTAATTGTGTAAGGCCGAATGTAATGGTAATTATAAGAAGAAAGATTCAGCTTGAATGCTCGTATTTAGGTATGCCATATTTATAATATGTGAATTTATAAGTTATGTTTAAGTGGAGGTTGTTAATGAGCACTGTGTGTGCGGAAATGTTAAGTAACGGCTCTATTTGAGCGATACATTACGGAAAGTTGGCACTGTGTGTGCGGAAATGTTAAGTAACGGCTCTATGTGAGCAATACGTTACGGGAAGTTGGCACTGTGTGTGCAGAAATGTTAAGTAACGGCTCTATGTGAGCGATACGTTACGGAAAGTTGGCACTGTGTGTACGGAAACATTAAGTAACGGCTCTGTGTGAGCAATACGTTACGGGATTTGTACTAAGTGTACGGATTTTCGGATTTTCATAAAAAGATGAAAATAATTAGTGGAGGTAAACAAGGGTGACAGGTAAGAATGTTTTATATGATAGTTCATTATCTTGGTATAAACTAGGTAAGCCATTCTGGTTTGAAAGTTTATCATATAGACATTCGGTTTTGCATGGAAACCAAGTATGATATTGGTTAATGGCGATCTATTATATGTATGGATAATGCAAACTAATAAATTATTGAGTTGAGTTAGTTAGAAGCTATTAAAAATGCTCGGTTATATGTATGCTACCTTTTGCTTATAACTTACTAAGCTTTACATAGCTTACCATTTTTATTTTGGTTATTATTGGTGTAGATTTTTGGAGTTGAAGCTTGCACTCGGAAATCCTTGTCGAAGTCAAGCACATTATCACTTACTCTTGGTATTATTATTAGTTTCAAACCTTAGAAATTATAGCATGTAATAGCTTGGATACTTTATGGTCTCCTTTGGGTTGGAATGTATATAAAAGCCATGCGAAAATGGCTATACTTTTGGGTATAAGTATGGTTAATGTATGGAGTTTAAATGAAATGGAGTAAGGATGTTATAAACTAGTTAATCATACTTTGCAATGAAACAGTTTTTGGTTAACAGCAGTAACGTGATTTTGAAAAATCACCAAAAATAGGAGAAATGGAATTAGAGATTGAATAAGATATATAATTAAATCTTATTGTGTCTATTTTTATATGAAAGAAACATAGTAGGCAAATGAGATATTTAAATTTTAGTGAGACTGGTCTTGAATGACTTCGTGATTCACTATTCTGTATTGTGAAAATTGTTATAAATTGTACAGAAATAATCATGGAGAATAGTTTATATTCTTAGAATACTTAATGAGACTATGTTTTATTGGAATAAACAAGAACATTATTGGAATTCTGTATAATGAGATAACTGAGTTTTTGTAAAGATAGGTCAGAACCATCAAACACTGAAATAAGGGAAAATTTAATGAATAAAATGTACTAATTGGCCACATTAAAAATTCTGGAAAGATTATGGTAAGAATATACATGAGTCTAGTTTCAAGAAAAATTTACGGATCTAAATTTTGAGTTTCGTAACTCGAGTTATGGCCAATTTAGTCAACATGATGCTGTTAGACAGTTTTAATTTTTATCCCCGAATTAGTAGTCAAGTCTACTAATGCCTCATACTCGATCGGCAACGGCCTCGGGTAAGGGGTGTTACATTTAATTGATATCAAAGCTACGGTTTAGTCAGTTCTCGGACTAACGTAGCGTGTGTGAGTCTAGCTATACATGTTATATTTTATAATGTGATAGTGTGATGACTTCTGACAGTGAAATATGTTTTCTTCTTTCATATAGTAAATTGATCCTGATCCCGAGTGAGCTATAGCTGATGATGTCGAGAGTGTGGCGTCTATTCCCACTCAAGAGACCGCACCGGAGGAATCTCGACCAGCTACGAGTAATCCTGATGAGGGGGTTAAACAAGCCTTTTATAGCATGATGAATGATTGGTTTAGTCAGTATAAACGAACCAATCCGGCTATTCAACAACCCTTGAATCCGAATACTCCCCCTGTAGTACCGGTGGTACCCCCAATTGTAAATCTTGAGAGAGCTAGTAAACCCCCGATTGATCACATTAGAAAACACGGGGCTCAAGAATTTAGAGCCGAAGATGATGATGATGCAGAGTGAGCTAAATTTTGGCTCGATAATACTATTCATGTTTTTGATGAGCTATCTTGCACACCCGATAAGTGCCTGAAGTGTGTTGTATCACTATTACGGGATTCTAACTACTATTGGTGGAATACTCTTGTATCAGTTGTTCCTAATGAACGAGTTACTTGGGACTTCTTTCAGACAGTGTTTCGAAAGAAATACATCAGCCAGCGATTCATAGATTCGAAACGCAAAGAGTTTCTCGAACTTAAGCAGGGTCGTATGACTGTATCTGAATATGAGCGCAAGTTTGTGAGACTTAGTCGCTACACTCGTAAATGTGTTTCTTCTGAGGCTGCTATGTGTCAGAGATTTGAAGAAGGCTTAAATGAAGATATAAAACTTCTGGTTGGCATCCTTGAAATAAAAGAGTTCGTAGTACTAGTTGAACGAGCTTGTAAAGCTGAAGAGCTAGGAAAAAAAAGCGAAAAGCCGAGTTTGAAGCTAAAGACTTTCGAAAGAGATCTGCAGGTAAATTTCCTCAAGCATCAATGAAGAAATTCAAGAATGATGGTAACCGGTCCAAATCTAACACAAGGATCTCTATATAAGAATGACCACCAGTGAGTTCTCGGGCTACATCAGTTGCTAGTGTTGGCAATACCTGACCGAGTAGGCCTGAGTGTCAACAGTGCGGTAGATGGTATATTGGCAAGTGTTGGGGTAAATCTATTAATCAAACTTGTTATAAGTGTGGTTCATAAGATCATTTCATTCGGGATTGCCTGGAGACAACTGAAAAAGGCGTTGTTCTGAGCACGAGACCGAGCAAAGACTACTGACTAGAGGTAGACCATCTCGTAATATGAGAGGTAGGAGTGGCACTCGAGAGAGGAATGCGATATGGCTATTCGATCGAGGCTCGTGCACTGGCTAGAGCTTATGCCATTTGAGCGGAGAGGAGGCTTCATCACGGACATCATTACCGGTATATTCACTCTCTTTGATACTAGTGTAACTGCTTTGATAGATCCCGGCTCAACTAGTATCTAGTAAGACTCTACCTGTTGAGTCTATTGAGTTTGAAATTCAGGTTTCGAACCCCTAGGTAGGTGTGTGTTAGTTGATGGAGTGTGCAAGAATTGCCCTTTAATGATTCGAGACTCATGTTTTCCGACTGATTTGATGTTGCTACCATTTGATGAGTTTGATATTATCCTCGGTATGGATTGGTTAACTGTACACGACGCAGTAGTAAATTACGGATAAAAGACTATTGATTTGAGGTGCCAGAATAACAAGATAATTCGAATTGAATCTACGGATTTGAATGGGTTACCAGTTATGATATCTCCAATGTTGGCTCAATAGTAATTGAGAAAGGGTTGTGAAGCTTATCTTGCGTATGTGATTGATAGCAAGGTAACTAAAAGGAAGATTGATTCTGTACCGATTGTTGGTGAGTATCCGAATGTGTTTCCGGAAGAATTACCGGGATTGCCACCAATTGGGAGGTAGAGTTTGGTCTTGAGCTAGTGTTAGGGACAACTCCGATTTCGATAGCTCCGTATAGAATGGCACCGACTGAATTAAAATAATTAAAGGCTCAGTTGTAAGAATTGACAGATAGAGTTTTTGCCCGATTGAGTTTTCACCCTAGGGTGCACCAGTTCTATTTGTGAAAAAGAAGGACAGAACTTTGCGAATGTGCATCGATTATCGACAACTCAATAAGGTGACCGTAAAGAATAAATATATATTGCTACATATCGATGATTTATTTGATCAGCTTAAGGGAGCCTCGGTGTTCTCGAAATTTGATTTGAGGTTAGGACACTATCAACTGTGAGTTTTGGTTGAGTGAAGTTAGCTTTCTGGGGCATGTTATTTCAGCATCGGGTATTCGAGTTGACCCGAGTAAAATCTCGACTATACTGGATTGGAAACCTCTGCGAAATGTTTCTGAGGTATGTAGCTTTCTGGGACTTGTCGGATATTATAGACGCTTCGTAAAAGGGTTTTCTATGATAGCATCACCGATGACAAAGCTATTATAGAAAGATGTTAAATTTGAATGGTCAGAAAAGTGTCAGAAGAGTTTCGATCAATTGAAAGCTTTGTTAATAGAAGCTCCAGTACTCGTTCAGCCATAATCGGGTAAAGAATTTGTTATTTTCAGCGATGCACTTAGCTGAAAATCACTATTTGCTCTACGCACAATGAATGCGGATATAGCTATGACTGAGGATGGTGCGATCATTGTCGAGTTGAGGGTAAGACCATTATTTGAACTACAGATTCGAGAAGCTCAAGAATTCGATGATGATTTAAAAACAAAGAAAAGTCATTGTGGCTTATGTGCGGATTTAGAATTTTAGATAGATGCTAAAGGATGCTTACGGTTTAAGAATCAGATCTCTGTACCGAAGAACCCTGAATTAATTAGAAAGATTTGTGATGAAGCTCATAGTAGTAGATTGTCAATTCATCCGGGTAGTGCGAAAATGTATAACGACCTGAAATAGCATTACTGGTGGCATGGCATGAAATGAGACATCTCAGAATATGTGTCAAAATGTTTAGTATGCCAACAAGTGAAAGCTAAGCATCAAATGCCATCGGGACTTCTTTAGCAGATGATACCTGAGTGGAAGTAGGATCGAGTCACTATGGATTTCGTATTAGGTTTGCCTTTGACGCCAAGTAAGAAAGATTCAATCTGGGGTATCGTAGATAGATTGATGAAATCTGCTCATTCTATCCTAGTGCGTACGGATTTCTCACTTGATAAACTAGCTGAGTTGTACATATCACAGATTGTACGATTGCACGGGGTGCCTGTCTCTATTGTTTTAGATAGAGATCCGAGATTCACATCGCGATTTTGAAAGAAACTACAGGATGCTGTGGGTACCAAGTTACACTTCAGTACGATTTTTCACCCTCAAATGGATGGCCAATTCGAACGTGTTATTCAGATACTCGAGGATATGTTGGGATGTTGTGTTCTTGAGTTTGAGGGTACATGGGAACGATATTTGCCTTTGATTGAATTTGCTTATAATAACAATTTTCAATCAAGTATTAAAATGGCATCCTATGAAGCGTTGTATGGTAGAAAATACCGTACACCTTTATATTGGACCGAGCTAAGTGAAGGCAAGTTACACGGGGTTGATTTGATTAGAGAGATGGAGCAGAAAGTTAAGGGAATTAGAGAAAATTTGAAAGCCGCATTAGATCATCAGAAATCGTACGCAGATTTGAAATGAAAGGATATAGAATTCCAAGTGGGTGATCGTGTGTTCTTGAAAGTATTGCCATGGAAAAAAATATTGAGATTTGGTCGTAAGGGAAAACTGAGTCCGAGATTTATTGGGCCGTATGAGGTTATTGAGCGTATTGGGCCAGTTGCGTACCGATTGAGGTTACATCTGACTTAGACAAGATTCATAATGTTTTCCATGTGTCAATGTTACGACGATATAGATCTAATCCTTCTCATATGATAAGCCTATCCGAAATTGAAATTCAACCCGATTTGACTTATGAGGAAGAACCTATTCGCATATTAGCTCGTGAAGTGAAAGAATTGTGAAATAAAAAGATATCATTGGTTAAAGTGATGTGGTATAAACACGGGGTAGAAGAAGCAACTTGGGAAACCGAAGAATCAATGAAAGAATGATACCCACATTTATTCGCGGGTAACATTTTCGGGGACAAAAATTCCTTAAGGAGGGGGAGTTGTAACAGCCCAATTACGACCCTAAATGGAACGGTGGTTTTGGGACCACGAATCCGGGTTAAATAAATATTTTTACAATTAAATTGATATCTATGTTATGTGTTTGAGCATGTCCTAAAATATGGTAGGTTAATTTGTTTGTTTGGATGCTTAATTTTAGATAAGGGATTAAATTGCATAAGTGGTAAAGTAGCTAATCATTAAATAGAGTAATTAAATTAAATTGTTTTCTTTTGCATGGGGATTTAAATTGCAAATTTACCTTGTTGGAAGGTAGTGGACGGCATTGATTTGAAATAGTTAGTGGGGAGTGTTTAATTATATTATATGATAAATAAAATGATATGTAATAATATTATAATAAAATTATATCATTATAATAAGAAAGACAAAAGAAAAACATCATCATTTTTCATCTCTCAACACCGAAAATAGTAGAGAAGAGAAGAGTTCAAGCTCTCCACATTTCGACAATTGCATGTTCTAATAAGGTTAGTGATTAAACTTAGTTTTTGTTAATTTTAACAATTTTGATGTTTTCATGTAAATTAGCTAGCCCATACCCGAATTCTTAATTTGGTTGTATGACTCGAGTGTTGCCATGGATGGAAATTGGGTGTTTGTGTGGTTAATGATAGTATACATTATAAGAAAGCTAGATTAACAAGATTTTCTTTATAATTTTTGATGGAATTTTGGTATAAGGATGATTTTATAAAAAGAAAATTTTTGAAAGGACTAAACAGCAAGATAAATGGAAGGAATGAGTTGATAGAGGGGCTATGAATATTCGGCCCTTAATAGGTATGGTTAAACTCTTGATATTTTTGTGTTTTGAGCTATAAGGACTAAATTGTAAACTTTGTAAATGTTAGGGGTAAAATGGTAATTTGTATAATTATGTATTTTTGGATTAAATTGAATGGAAATCTATTTGAATGGGTTTAATTTATAATTAATTAGATCAAGAACAAAAGGAAACGAGATTGGATCGTGGAAAAAAACAAAGTTAAATGAATAGTTGGGAAGTTTAATTCGTCAATTTTCGAGGAAAGTTTTAAGCAATTGGATTAATTTGAATTATCTATATATTAATGTTCATGTTTAAGTGACATAAATACTTTTAAATTTCAAATTTGCGAATAAGGCATAAGGAGTATTATATATGATAGTTGATGTGAATTTGTAAATACATGCATATATGCAAGCTGTGATAAAGAATTTGATATATATCATTATATATATGGAAAAGGAATATTCGGATATTTGTGCATGTAATTATATCCTTGATGATGTCGAATTTGATAGGATGACTTTGAATGTGGTTGTCGAATGTGTTAGTACCATGAACATGTATTTATATAAATATATCGAAATACTTTGGATGGTTGAATATGTATAAAGATATGTTTGCCATAAGTATGAAAGGTGGATATGTTTGGACTGGATAAATAATTATGGGTTGAGTTCTAGTTAATTGAGGATACGTTACGGAAAGTTAGCACTGTGTGTGCAAAAATGTTAAGTAATGGCTCTATGTGAGCGATACGTTACGAAAAGTTGGCACTGTGTGTGCGGAAACGTTAAGTAACGGCTCTGTGTGAGCGATACGTTACGGGATTTGTACTAAGTGTACGGATTTTCAGATTTTCATAAAAAGATGAAAATAATTAGTGGAGGTAAACAAGGGTGACAGGTAAGAATGTTTTATATGATAGTTCATTATCTTGGTATAAACTAGGTAAGCCATTTCGGTTTGAAAGTTTAGCATATAGACATTCAGTTTTGCGTGGAAACCAAGTATAATATTGGTTAATGGCGATCTATTATATGTATGGATAATGCAAACTAATAAATGATTGAGTTGAGTTAGTTAGAAGCTATTAAAAATGCTTGGTTATATGTATGCTACCTTTTGCTTATGACTTACTAAGCTTTACATAGCTTACCAATTGTATTTTGCTTATTGTTGGTGTAGATTTTTGGAGTTGAAGCTTGGACTCGGTGATCCTTGTCAAAGTCAAGCACATTATCACTTAGTCTTGGTATTATTATTAGCTTCAAACCTTAGAAATTATGGCATGTAATAGCTTGGATACTTTATGGTCTCTTTTGGGTTGGAATGTATATAAAAGCCATGCGAAAATGGCTATACTTTTTTGTTTAAGTATGGTTAATGTATGGAGTTTAAATGAAATGGAGTAAGGATGTTATAAACTAGTTAACCATACTTTGCGATGAAACAGTTTTTGGTTAACAGCAGTAACGTGATTTTGAAAAATCACCAAAATAGGAGAAATGGAATTAGAGATTGAATAAGATATAGAATTAAATCTTATTGTGTCTATTTTTATATGAAAGAAACATAGTAGGCAAAGGAATTTTATATTATGAGATATTTAAATTTTAGTGAGACTGGTCTTGAATGACTTCGTGATTCAACATTACGCATTGTAAAAATTGTTATAAATTGTACAGAAATAATCATAGAGCATATAGAATCCTTAATGAGTCTATTTTTTATTGGAATAAACAAAAACATTATTGGAATTCTGTAGAATGATATAACTAAGTTTTTGTAAAGATAGGTCAGAACCATCAAACAGTGAAACAAGAGAAACTTTGATGAATAAAATTTACTAATTGGACACATGAAAAATTCTGGAAAAATTATGGTAATAAGGTAAATGAGTCTAGTTTCAAGAAAAATTTATGGATCTAAAGTTTGAGTTATTTAACTCGAGTTATGGTCAATTTAGTCAACATGACGCAGTTAGACAGTTTCAATTTTTATCCCCGAATTAGTAGTCAAGTCTAGTAATGCCTCATACTCGACTCCGGCAACGGTCTCGGGTAAGGGGTGTTACAACTTTTATAACTGAAATAATATAATTTAGCAACTTATAAAATCAAGTCTCGATAGAAGGGTAGTTAAAGGAATGGTGATAAAAAATACGAGTGGGGTTTTAGGTTAATATTAGTGGGTGAATCAATAAAAAGGGTTGTTTAGGATCAAAGGGTTCACTAAGGGTTAATTGTGAAGGTAGGCTTTTTTAGTGGAGTGAGTGGGTTAAAACCTAGGTACCTTTATCATCTCAGTATATCAAATCAAAAATGTGGTCTTAACATGTATAATCGAGGCAAGTTCTAGAATAACAGTTCAATGTTGACACACTCATGATCAAAAAGTTAGCATGAAAAAGAATGTATGCTCTGTAAGGCTCAAAATCTCACAAAAATTATGGTTGTTTTTGATGTCAACCTCGTAAATTTCAAACTTCAAAGTAATATTCAAATTCAGGTAGACACCCTAGAAAAAAAATTTATTTCTGAAAAATAGACTTATCATGCTTGATTCTCTAGTATCTTAAAGTATAAAGCATCAACGCACAATTAACTATGACTTACTTAAAAACATATCAATAAGAATCATAAATCATCAAAAATTTCATCCTAATTAGTAATATGAGGAAATTACTTAAGAACTAGATATAATTCAGGGATTTGAGAATAATGCAAAAAGTTAGGCACTTTTACCCCCCACACTTAAGATGTACATTGCCCTCAATGTACAAAGATAGATAAATAATCATGTGATACTAAAATAAAAAGAGAAGGTGAGAAGTAACACTTCCTAAATTTTTTCTGGGATCATTATTCCCGGCCTGATTTGGAGGAGGAGGCGGTGGTGCTGTGGTGGATGCTAACAGTTACTGTGCTAGATGAAGAAATTAGGAAACTCATGACAGATTAGCCAAGAATTATTAAAACACATTTAAAATAAACTAATTATGTATTTAAGGATAAGAAAACTAAAGGGAAAGAAAATAGAAAGTAAGATAAAATTAACATAAAAGATGAATGGACTGAGGAGCCCTTATTGTTGGATGGTTCGCGAGGTGGGTATGATTCCTAAGGCTGTGTTGAGCCGGTGGTCGTGGTTCCGATTTGATTCCCTAGTAGCCTGAAGAACCTAAAACCAAGAAACTAGAAGAAAATAAACTAAATTAAGCATAAGAGACTCAAAGAGAAGGAAATTGAAGCGAAAGAGAAAAGTAGAATAAAAGTTAAAATGGTCTCAAAGACCCTTGGCTTGTAAAGTGGATGAAGCGGCCGGCATGAACTTATGTAGGTCGATCTCCCTCTGGGAGATTATGCTTGGCTTTTTTCGCTTCTTTGACATGGATATGTGTAGGCTCGAGAGTTTAGAGACTTGTTATGGAGAGGAGAGAAATTTGAGAAAAAGAAGGAAGAAAGAAGATGTGGAGTAGGTGAGAAGGAAGGGAAGAGGGGTGGCTTAAATATAGTTTCAAGTCTGGTACTTTCCCATGCCCGTGGACCGTGGGTGTGTTGTTTTACATGGCCACCTTACACAGCCATGTGTCTAGATTTCCACGCCCGTTGGTGATAAGTCAGTGTCGTCCACTGCCACACCGCATGGCCGTGGCATTTACTGCGTGCCCGTGTGGTGGTGGTTGGAGTCCGTGACTCAAAAATTTGATTTTTTCTGATTCGTACCTCTTCTGCCATTGTTAGTACGGAGATTCTGTACTTCCACACGGCCACAGACACGGCCGTGTGCAAGGCCGTGTGGTCTGGAAATCCACACTTTTGGTTAATTTAAAACTAAGAGTTTAAGATGAAGAGAAGAAAATAAACTAAAATGAAAACAAATGTTAAATAAATAGGGTTAGTGCTCGGGTTGCCTCCCGAGAAGCGCTCGTTTAAAGTCTTAAGCTAGACTTACCCTGTTTTCATTTCTAAAAAGGTTCACAAAGCTGAAGCTCCTCTCTCATATTCCTAAAATCTTCACCATTATAGATTTTAAGTCGGTGACCATTTACCTTGAATGTGCCTTGAGTGGGATGAGTTACCTCGATTGTGCCATAAGGAAAGATTGTTTTCATCATGAATGGACCTGACCATCTTGATTTTAGTTTCCCGGGAAACAATTTGAGCCTTGAGTTGTATAGCAGGACCAAGTCCCCTACTTCGATTTGTTTCAATTTCTTTATACAAGCATCATGGCGTCGCTTTGTTGCCTCCTTATATTGTAACACCCCAAACCCGGCCCATGAGTCCTGACCGGATCTGGTATGTCACTGGGTAAAATAATTTGGGTCAATTTGAAAGTTTGGTGAAAATTCGATAAAATTTGGCTAAGGTATTAAAACGGGGTTTGGAAAATTTAGTTGGGCTTTTTATAAATGTAGTTGGGTTGAAAAATTCTTTGAAAACATTTGATCATGTAACATTTGATAAGTCAGGATTATAATTTACTTGGTGTAGTTTGTTACCCGATGGTAACATCTTTAAAAACCCGTAGGAGTTTATTAAGTTTAAAAAATTTACTTTTAACCGGTTCAATTATCATTTTAAAATTTCATTTGTAACTTAACATAAGTAAAATAAAAAGAACATCCACAAAATGAATAGCGGCCTTATTACAATCCCAAAATAAAAACTTAGAAAATTATTAAGTTTAACTAAAGCATGTAAAAAAGATTCCAACGACAAGCATGGCCGCCTCGAGTCCTCTCTGGCTCCATCTCTGCGATCTACTCATCTGCAAAATGTTAAGGGAAGGGGTGAGACACCAAGACTCAGTGCGTAAATCCCCCACCCGAAAAATACAACTCATACACAATTCATTAATAAACATGCACATGCAACCCAACTAGCCATCCATACTCCTTTTCTACCCCGTGTGGTCAAAACCACTGATGACTTAAAGTCACAATTTAAATGATGGGGCCAACCCATCGTGTGGTCAAAACCACTGATGACCATAGGTCACAAATAATCAAGTGTAGTCAAAACCACTGGTGGTACCAAACCACTGGGACTTAGTCGCAAACAATCAATCGTTGTGGTCAAAACCACTGATGACCATAGGTTACAAATAATCTGATGGGGCCAACCCATCTTGTGGTCAAAACCACTAACGAAAGTCCATATTTCATCCCCCTCCTCTCATCAATCCCACCATCACATGCTTATACATCAATTATCATGTCATAGTATTTAACATCATGTGATGGCATGCAAATCGTATATCAAAAATCACAAGATAGGGGACTTACCCGGAAACCATGATTATGCCACAAGCTAATCACAATCAAAAGATTAAAGGCAAACAATTAAGTCATGTATATTAATAAAGTGTGTAGTGAGTTTCTACACGCCTGTTTCTACCGGAACTCCTAGATCCCGAAAAGCCAATCTATAACATTAGATCTCTTAACCTATAATTAGCCATTAACATAATTAGGGACATTAGGCCTATTCGGCCAAACCAAGTAGTATCAAAGGGACTTACCTTGAACGGATTTGATTTCCAAACAAATCCCGAAGCCTTAATTAGTCCCTAAATCCATGGCACATGTTAGTTTCGGCATTTAACATAAACTTTTTAATCGAAAGGCCCTTGGCCGAATGTAGCTTATTCACTTACCAAAACCGATTGCTAGAGGAATAGAGGGTTGGATTGAGTACATCAAAATCCCGGAGTACCTTATGGGAAATCGGTTCCCCACTATGAAATTCGGCAGCACCTAGTTAGGGGGAAAGAAGATTCGGCTATCACAAGTGGGAAGGTTTGGAAATTTAGATTAGAAGAGGGTAGGTTGGCTAACAATAAGCAAGAGAAGCTAGAAATTTTGAACAATTTTGGCTAAGAAACAAGGGAGATTTCAAAAGACAATGAAGAGAGAAAAGAAAAGAGTTTCTTTGGAGGTTTTTCACTTCTTTCTTGTATCAAAAATCAAAATATGGACAGCCCAAGAAGTCCAAATTTGGCAACCACCTCTAATTTTGTGATAATTTCCAGCCTTGAATTATCACAAGTAAATCTAGCTTTATCATACTTTTAATCTCCTAATCCCTCAACAATTTAATAGCAATTAAACTACCTACAATTACCCCTTTCGGTTAAATTGAGAGTCCAAAATTGAACCAACACTCTCCCATTCATGCTAGCAGCATTGAAAAAAAATAAAAAGCTACTGCAGTTGCCTTGGTTCGAAACCAAGACCTCATGCCGCAGCCCCCCTTCACGACTTATGCCACTCTTCCCTTTGGACTTTCATGTCAAATAATCCCACCATTTATTTATAAAGCCTTATACCTGAGCCCTTTTCCCTTTTAGCGCCAAAGCCCAAAAATAAAATCCCCTTTGCGTTCGTCACGACTCGAACCCGAGTCCCTTTTGCCAAAGCCCTTTTAAGTGGCGCCCCAAGCCACTCCACCTCCTTGACTTTTATGTCCGATCCTTACCCGAAATTTTATTTAAAGCCTTCCTAGCCCTAACGCCCAAAAAGCCCACAAGGAAAAAAAGAAAAAAAAAACATTTCCTCCTTGTATCTCCCATGGATCGAACCCAAGACCTTCCTTGCCAACCACACGCTTCTAGCCACTGCACCAGAACCATTCTTGTGTCATAATTTGCCCAAATTTCCCCTTAACCCCTTTCTCACCTAGCTCCCTTCTTTTAAGTACTTTAAAAAAGAGATTTTTAATTCCAAATCCGACCTAATTTGGGGTTATTTCTAGACCCTAATTCATGCCAAATAAAGTCATATTATTTATTTCTTTAAGCACACATGGGAAATTAATTGAATTACAAACAACCCCTAATTCAGGGTGTTACAGTTCTACCCCCTTAAAAGAATTTTGGCCTCGAAATTACCTGGATCAGAAGAGCTGGGGGTATTGCTGCCACATCACATCCTCAGGTTCCCATGTGGCCTCCTCCGTACCATGATTCCGCCATAACACCTTCACCAAAGGCACGGACTTCTTGCGAAGAACCTTGACATCTCGATCCAAAATTTGTACTGGCTCCTCCTCGAAAGACAAGTCCGGGCTCACCTTAATTTCCGCTACTGGCACAACATGTGAGGGATCTAATCGATAACGCCTCAGCATTGAAACATGAAAGACATCATGGATCTGGCTCAATTCTACCGGCAATTCGAGCTGGTAAGCTACCGGTTCTACACGTTTCAACACCGTGTACGGTCCGATGAATCTAGGGCTTAGCTTGCCCTTTCGGCCAAACCTTAGCACCTTCTTCCAAGGTGATACCTTCAAGAAAACCTTATCGCCCACTGCATACTCAACCTCTCTACGCTTAAGATCGGTCAGAGGATTTACTCGTCCGACGCCTCCTTAAGACGAGCCCTAATCACTTTAACTTTATCCTCCGTCTCTGCTACTAACTCTAGACCCAACATCCGATGTTCTCCTAGTCCTGTCCAACATGTGGGAGTACGGCATTTTCGTCCGTATAGTGCCTCATACGGTGCCATCTGAATGCTCGCTTGATAACTATTATTATAAGTGAACTCTGCCAAGGGTAGGTACTCCTCCCAACTGCCACGAAAATCCAAAACACAGCCCCTTAACATGTCTTCCAACACTTGGATTACCCTCTCAGATTGTCCATCAGACTGTGGATGGAAAGCCGTGCTGAAATTCAACTTGGTGCCTAGCTCTTGATGTAAGGCCTTTCAAAATCTCGACGTAAACCGGGGATCCCGATCTGAGATAATGGACACTGGTACTCCATGTAACCGTACTTACTCGGCTATATATAACTTAGCTAGCTTCTGAAGCGATTAGTCAACCCTTACCGGTATGAAATGAGCCAACTTAGTCAACCGATCTACTACCACCCAAACAGTATCCTTCTTACTGGGCGTAAGGGGAAGCCCACTTACAAAATCCATAGTAATCTCCTCCCACTTCTTTGTGGGATTTTCTTGGTATATGATCCGATGGCAATTGATGCTCAGCCTTCACTTGCTGGCATGTCAGACACTTGCCTACTAACTCGGTCACTTCCTACTTCAGACCCGGCCACCAAAACTGTTCCCTCAAATCTCGATACATCTTACTACTTCCCGGGTGCATAGCGTACGCACTGCTATGAGCTTCCTTAAGAATTCAGCTGCCTCAACTCATCATCCTTAGGCATGCACATTCTCCCCTGAAAGTACAATACTCCATCACCGCCCAAACTGAAACCTTCGGCCTCACCATTCTGTACTTGCAACCTTCGGGTATTCAAGGCTTCATTGGTCAATTGCCTCTCCTTGACCTCATCAATCCAAGATGGCTTCACTTGCAATTCCGCCAAAAGGTTCCCGTCATCATATAGACTTAGATGAGCAAACATTACTCGTAAATTCGCTACCACCTTTCGGTTCAATGCATCAACTACCATATTAGCCTTCCCCGGATGGTATTCGATCGAGCAATCGTAGTCCTTCAACAACTCGATCCACCTCCGCTGCCTCAGATTCAATTCCTTCTGGGTCAGGAGGTATTTCAGGCTCTTATGATCCGTGTACACTACCGACTTCTTCCCGTACAGGTAGTGCCTCCAAATTTTCAAGGCGAATACCACAGCAGCCAATTCCAAATCGTGTGTCGAATAATTGGCTTCGTGAGGCCTCAATTGCCGTGACGCATAAGCGACCACCTTCCCTTCTTGCATCAGCACACACCCTAGTCCGGTATGCGATGCATCACAGTACACAGTGAACTCCTTCCCGGCCTCAGGCTGAATCAAAACTGGTGCTTCAGTCAGAATCCTCTTCAGCTTATCAAAACTCTCCTGCTGCTTCTCAAACCATACAAACGAAACTCCTTTTCTCAGTAGCTTAGTCAACGGTGCTGTGATTAAGGAGAAATTCTCCACAAATCTCTTATAATATCCGACCAACCTGAGAAAACTCCAAATTTCGAATCGACTTTGGTGGCTTCCACTCCAACACCACCTCAATCTTACGGGGATCCACCCTGATTCCCTCGACTGAAACAACATGTCCTAGAAAAGTCACCTCCTTGAGCCAAAATTCACACTTACTGAATTTGGCATACAACTGCTTCTTCCTTAGAATTTGCAGAACCACATGAAGATGTGCGTCATGCTCCTCTTCCGACTTCGAGTACACCAATATGTCGTATATGAAGACCACGACGAATCGATCCAGATAGGGTTGGAAAACCCGATTCATCATGTCCATAAACACTGTCGGTGCATTCGTCAGACCAAAAGGCATTACCAGAAACTCGTAGTGTCCATACCGAGTACGGAATATCGTCTTATGAACATCAGCCTCCTTCACCTTAAGCTGATGGTACCCTGACCTAAGGTCAATCTTGGAAAACACCGATGCACCCTTGAGTTGATCAAACAGATCATCAATCCGGGGCAAAGGATACCGGTTCTTTATCGTCAACTTGTTCAACTGCCGATAGTCGATACACATCCTCATTGTCCCATCCTTCTTCTTTGGAGCTCCCCAAGGTGATACACTTGGTCGGATAAATCCTCTATCCAACAACTCTTGGATCTGCGCCTTCAACTCTACCAATTCCTTCGGCGCCATTTGATACGGAGCTATTGATACTGGCGCGATTTCGGGTAATAAATCTATCCCAAATTCAACCTCACGACTGGAGGTAGACCCGAAAGTTCCTTTGGAAACACATCCACATAGTCCCTTACAGTCCGGACATCTCCCACAGTAACATCTTTAGCTTCCAAGGCATAGACATACACTACATATGCTTCACAACCCTTCTTAACCATCCTTTCCACCTTCAATACCGAAACCAAGTTATAATCTCTCCTTTTTCCTATCATCGCCACCTCTTCTCCTTCCTCGGTCTTTAACACCATGCGCTTAGCCGCGCAATCCAAGCTAGCCTGATACTTCACTAGCCAATCCATCTCGAGAATTAGGTCAAACTCCCGGAACGGTAGTTCCATCAAGTCAGCCAAAAACACGACCCCTTGGAGTTCTAGGGGTACGTCCTATAGAGTCTATTTACTTCTACGGAGTGACCTAGGGGGCTTAATACAGTCATCTTCCTAGAAGTAAGTTTAGAGTCTAGGTGTAAAGTTTCCACTACACTACTAGCAATGTACGAGTGGGTTGAACCAATGTCTATCAAAGTGTTATAAGGCACACCAAAGATCAGAAACATACCGATTATGACGTCTGGTGTGTCGCTCTCCTCTTGACGCCTCGCGGCATAGACCAAACCAGGTTGTCTAGCCTCAGTATCACCGGTATTTCCCCTCGGTGCCCCACGACCTCTGCCAGCACCATTACCTCTTCTACCTACACCACGACCCCTCTGAGGCTGTTGGTTGTCCTTTCTGTTTGGTGCACGATCCTGACCCTCTGTTCTCAGTCTAGCTGCCTTCTTCGAACAGTCTCTAACCCGATGCTCCATAGACCCACATTCGAAGCATCCACGATTACCGTTCCAACATTCCCCCTTGTGAGACTTGCCACACCTATCACACCGTGGCGGCCATTGAGGGTTAGCAGCAGCAGGCCTAGCAGCTTGTTCAGACCCACCAAACCTTGTCCTCTTCTACTGATTACTGAAAAACTTTAAAGGTTCGGAGCTCCTCTTAGTCCAATTTCTATCTTGGTTCCGTCTAACGAATTGTCTTACTCCCTCAGCAACTTTAGACTTCTCCACAAGGACAGCGAACTCCCGTTCCTGTTGTGGAGCTATCATCATTCTCAGCTCATCTCTCAGGCCATCCTCAAACTTGACACAGCACTCATGCTCGGTACCCACAATACCACGAGCATATCTACTCAATCGGAGGAACTCGGCCTCATATTCCGCCACTGACTTAGTTCCTTGAACCAAGTTCAAGAAAGCCTTCCTCTGTGCGTCTACATAGTTAGTTCCAATATACTTCTTTTGGTAGGCTTCCCTGAAGAATTCCCAAGTAAGGTTTTCTGCCACCGTTCCATCCCTTACGGTGAGCCACCACTGATAGGACTTATCCTGAAGTAGAGAGATGATACCCTTTAACCTCTCCTCAAGGGTGAAATCCAAGTCACCCGTAATCCTTTCAGTGGACTCTAACCAAGATTCCATCGCACTAGATGCCACTCAAAACTTCTCTAAATACTTACGCTCCATTAGCCTAGAGTTGTTCAACCCACGATTTACGAGTTCACGCACCGCGCTTGACCTCACTACCGTTCCAACACTCAGAAGACCGCTTGGGATACTACGTCGTTACCACCCTCTGATCCTGAAACTCAGTTTCTGGTGTCGACAGATCCGGCATCTCATTCCCAGACCCATGACCAGACCTTGTTGGCTCAGACAAGGTCATCCTACCTCTCTGTCATGCCACGGGGAAGACGTCCATGACCTCTTGAACTCATTTTAACGATTGCGTTTATCTGTTTAAGAATTTTATGTATTAGTACTTGTTTCACTAATTATCCACGAAGAAATTTTATGATAAGAGCTTTAAGAGTGGTTCTTTCGTAATCATACATGCACACAGGTTTCCATTCATTCAAAGAGACACTGTTGATTTCGTTGCGATTGTTTTCCACTACCCAGGGGTATTTTCGTAATTTATCCTACAGGGGTATTTTCGTAATTTTTCAAAAATACAGGTTCTCGGATGATTTTGTCAAAAATTATTTTAAAACTCTTAATTTTCCAGGTATTTTGAAAAATTTTGAAATCTGGGGTATTTTGTTGATTTTAGACCTTAGGGGTATTTTGGTAATTTTCACAAATCAGGGTGAATTTGTAAAATTTTTAGAATTCAGGGGTATTTCAAGAGTTGTAAAACTTTGATGATTCCTTTTTGAGAATTGCATTTTCTAAGATGGTGACATTGCGAAATTTTGAAAGTCGGGGGTATTCTGGTAATTTTGTGGGTTAGGGGCAATTTTATCATTTTCTAAAATCATGATGTTTTTGAATTTTGAGGTTTTTGGGCACTTTTCATGTGATGAAATTTTTTGATTAAAACCGTGGGTATTTTGGAAATTTTATAATTTAAGGGCATTTTCGTAATTTTACCCCTAAGGGTATTTTAGTAATTTTTTACATAATCAGGGTATTTTCGCAAAATGATTTCCAAAAATTGGGTTCTAAGTGATTTCACAAAAAGGAGGATATTTTTAAAATTTCTATTTGAAAATTTTTCATACGGAGGGTATTTTGGTCATTTTTCAAACTGAGGGGTATTTTGGTCATTTTTTATATACTATTTATTTCAAAACAAGGTTTTACTTCAAAAACAAAACGGCTAATCCCTTTCGGGTTTTAGTTATCAAGTTTAGCTTGTGAGTGTGTCGTCTCAGCTAGGATGAGCAGATTACTACGCACTGTAGGATTCAAGTGAGTAGGAGGTGAGTCACGAGGATCGCTTAAATACCGCCCCCGAATCCAATCCTAGACATGCGTATAACGATTGCCGCATCATTTGCTTAGTGACAACTCACAGGGTTTGTTTAAGTAATTATTAAATCTTATGCATAGTTGGGGTATGCTAGCCCTAGAGTTCAACAGTTTTTATTCTAATAGTCTACGTTCCCAATTTACCCTTCTACCCCACATCAAAAGAATTCACAAAAATTGATAGAGGTACTTACCTGGGCGGATAGGTGCCGGAGACTCGGTGCCATGCTGTTCAAACCACTTTCCAAAATATTTCAATAAGGCCTACTAACAAAAACCAAACATTTTGGGCCTTGGGCCCCCCACAGCCGAGTTTTAAACCGGGCTCTGATACCAAAAATGTAACACTTCAAACCCGACCCATGAGTCCTGACCGGATCTGGTATGTCACTGGGTAAAATAATTTGGGTCAATTTGAAAGTTTGGTGAAAATTCGATAAAATTTGGCTAAGGTATTAAAGCGGGGTTTGGAAAATTTAGTTGGGCTTTTTATAAATGTAGTTGGATTGAAAAATTCTTTGAAAACATTTGATCATGTAACATTTGATAAGTCGGGATTATAATTTACTTGGTGTAGTTTGTTGCCGATGGTAACATCTTTAAAAACCCGTAGGAGTTTATTAAGTTTAAAAATTTACTTTTAACCAGGTTCACTTATCATTTTAAAATTTCATTTGTAACTTAACATAAGTAAAATAAAAGAACATCCACAAAATGAATAGCGGCCTTATTACAATCCCAAAATAAAAACTTAGAAAATTATTAAGTTTAACTAAAGCATGTAAAGACAATTCCAACAACAAGCATGGCCGCCTCGAGTCCTCTCCGGCTCCATCCTCGCTATCAACTCATCGCAAAATGTTAAGGGAAGGGTGAGTCACCAAGACTCGGTGTGTAAATCCCCACCGGAAAATACAACTCATACACAATTCATTAATAAACATGCACATGCAACCCAACTAGCCATCCATACTCCTTTTCTACCCCGTGTGGTCAAAACCATCGATGACTTAAAGTCACAATTTAAATGATGGGGCCAACCCATCGTGTGGTCAAAACCATCGATGACCATAGGTCACAAATAATCAAGTGTGGTCAAAACCTTTGGTGGTACCAAACCACTTTGGGACTTAGTCGCAAATAATCAATCGTTGTGTTCAAAACCACCGATGACCATAGGTTACAAATAATCTGATGGGGCCAACCCATCTTGTGGTCAAAACCACTAACGAAAGTCCATATTTCATCCCCCTCCTCTCATCAATCCCACCATCACATGCTTATACATCAATTATCATGTCATAGTATTTAACATCATGTGATGGCATGCAAATCGTACATCAAAAATCACAAGATAGGGGACTTACCCGGAAACCATGATTATGCCACAAGCTAATCACAATCAAAAGATTAAAGGCAAACAATTAAGTCATGTATATTAATAAAGTGTGTAGTGAGTTTCTACACGCTTGTTTCTATCGGAACTCCTAGATCCCGAAAAGCCGATCTATAACGTTAGATCTCTTAACCTATAATTAGCCATTAACATAATTAGGGACATTAGGCCTATTCGGCCAAACCAAGTAGTATCAAAGGGACTTACCTTGAATAGATTTGATTTCCAAACAAATCCCGAAGCCTTAATTAGTCCCTAAATCCATGGCACATGTTAGTTTCGGCATTTAACATAAACTTTTTAATCGAAAGGCCCTTGGCGAATGTAGCTTATTCACTTACCAAAATCGATTGCTAGAGGAATAGAGGTTGGATTGAGTACATCAAAATCCCGGAGTACCTTATGGGAAATCGGTTCCCCACTATGAAATTCGGCAGCACCTAGTTAGGGGGAAAAAAGATTCGACTATCACAAGTGGGAAGGTTTGGAAATTTAGATTAGAAGAGGGTAGATTCGCTAACAATAAGTAAGAGAAGCTGGAAATTTTGAACAATTTTGGCTAAGAAACAAGGAGATTTGGCAAAGACAATGAAGAGAGAAAAGAAAAGAGTTTGTTGGAGGTTTTTCACTTACGTCAGTAGTAAAAATCAAAATATGGACAGCCCAAGGAGTCCAAATTTTGACAACCACCTCCTATTTTGTGATAATTTCCAGCCTTGAATTATCACAAGTAAATCTAGCTTTATCATACTTTTAATATCCTAATCCCTCAACAATTTAATAGCAATTAAACTACCTACAATTACCCTTTCCGGTAAAATTGAGAGTCCAAAATTGAACCAACACTCCCATTCACGCTAGCAAGATTGAAAAAATAAAAAACTCTCGTAGCTTGCCTTGGTTCAAACTAAGACCTCATGCATGACCCCCCTTCACGCCTTATGCCACTCTTCCCTTTGGACTTTCATGTCAAATAATCCCACCATTTATTTATAAAGCCTTATACCTGAGCCCTTTTCCCTTTTAGCGCCAAAGCCCAAAAATAAAATCCCCTTTGCGTTCATCATGACTCGAATCCGAGTCCCTTTTGCCAAAGCCCCTTTAAGTGGCGCCCCAAGCCACTCCACCTCCTTGACTTTCATGTCCGATCCTTACCCAAAATTTTATTTAAAGCCTTCCTAGCCCTAACGCCCAAAAAGCCCACAAGGAAAAAAAGAAAAAAAAATATTTCCTCCTTGTATCTCCCATGGATCGAACCCAAGGCCTCCCTTGCCAACCACACGCTTCCAGCCACTGCACCAGAACCATTCTTGTGTCATAATTCGCCCAAATTTCCCCTTAACCTCTTTCTCACCTAGTCCCTTCTTTTAAGTACTTTAAAAAAGATTTTTAATTCCAAATCTGACCTAATTCGGGGTTATTTCTAGACCCTAATTCATGCCAAATAAAGTCATATTATTTATTTCTTTAAGCACACATGGGAAATTAATTGAATTACAAACAACCCCTAATTCAGGGTGTTACATATATAGTTTCGAGTTCTCGTAGGCATCAGCTCTCTATTCATCTAGCTCGTTCATCTGCATCATTCTTTTCTTTCCTGCAGTTTTAAGATCGTAATTTAGAAATTTTATAGCCCAAAAAGCTTTGTGTTCTAGCTCGAATGGTAGATGACAGCTTTTCCTGTAGACAAGTCTGTATGGGGATGTTCCTAGGGGGTTTTAAATGCTGCTCTATAGTCTCATAGGGCATCATCTACTTTTAATGCCCATTCTTTTCTGTTTGATTCAACCATTTTTTCTAGGATGGGTTTAAGTTCTAGGTTTGCTACTTCAACCTGCCCACTGGTTTGAGGGTGATATGGGGTAGCTATCCTGTGGTGTACTCCATATTTTTTTAAGACTTTGTCAAATTGAGTATTACAGAAATGAGTGCCCCTATCACTAATGATAGTTCTAGGTGTTCCAAATCGAGAGAACAGTTTCTTGAAAAACTTAACTACTACTTTAGCATCATTGGTAGGTAAAGCTTCGACTTCTACCCATTTTGACATGTAATCAACTGTCGCTAAGATGTATTTATTTCCAAATGAACTAGGGAATGGACCCATAAAATTGATACCCCATACATCAAATATTTCACATGATGGCATATATGTTTGAGGCATTTCATCGCGTTTAGAAACATTACCTGTTCTTTGGTATTTATCACATGAAGTGACATACCTATTAGAATCTTTGAATAGAGTGGGCCAATAAAAACCTGATTCGAGTATTTTATATGCTATCTTAATGCCACTATAGTGTCCTCTTGAAGGTTCTAAATGGCAATGTTCCAAGATTTTTCTTGCTTCAGCCCTTGTAACGCATCTCCGAATTACTTGATCTGCACATATGCAAAAAAGAAAAGGATCTTCCCAAAAATAGTTTTTCACATCAGCAAAGAATCGTTTCTTTTGATGATGTGTTAATCTTTTTGGTAAGATGTTAGCAGCTAAATAATTCGTAATATCTGCAAACCATGGTACCTCGAAGTTGGTTATAGAAAAGAGTTGTTCTTCAGGGATCGAGTAGTTTAGCTCACTTTCGTCGAGCTCTTTAATATGTGGGTTCTCAAGCCTAGAGAGGTGATCTGCTGCAAGGTTTTCACTTCCTTTTATCCTGTATTTCCAAATCAAATTCTTGTAAGAGTAAAATCCATCTTATGAGTCGAGGTTTTGCATCGGGTTTAGTTAAAAGATAACGAAGAGCGGAGTGGTCAGTGTAAACGACAACTTTAGATAATACTAAATATTGTCTAAATTTATCAAATGTAAAGACCACAGCTAGTAATTCTTTTTCAGTGGTGGTATAATTTTCTTACGCGGCTGTTAATGTCTTGCTGGCATTATAGATCAGCTGGAAGTGCTTGTCTCTTCGCTGTCCTAAAACTGCACCTACTACAAAATCACTTGCATCACACATTAGTTCAAAAGGAAGATTCCAATCAGGGGCAATTATAATTGGGGCATTTATTAATTTTTCTTTAAGGATATTAAATGCATCTAAACATTCCTGATCAAATTTAAAAGATGTATCTTTTTCTAGCAATTTCGTTAGAGGCTTAGCTATTTTAGAAAAATCTTTAATAAATCTTCTAATAGCCTTAACTGAGCTAGGAGGAGGTAATTTTTCTATGGTTTCAACCTTTGCTTTATCTACCTCGATTCCCTTACTAGAAATTTTATGTCCCAATAAAATTCCCTCTTGTACCATAAAGTGGCATTTTTCTCAATTTAAAACAAGGTTTGTTTCCTCACATCTCATTAGAACTCGTTTTAAATTTTTAAGGAAAAGATGGAAAGAATTACCGAATACCGAGAAATCATCCATAAATACCTCCATAATGTCTTCCACAAGTTCGTCAAAGATTGCCAACATGCAACGCTGAAAAGTAGCAGGAGCATTACATAATCCAAAAGGCATTCTATGATAAGCAAACGTACCGTATGGGCATGTGAATATTGTCTTCTCTTGATCTTCAGGTGCTATTGGGATTTGGAAATAGCCGGAGAGTCCATCTAGGAAGCAATAGTACATATGCCCAGATAACCTTTCTAGAATTTGATCAATGAAAGGTAAAAGAAAGTGATATTTTCTAGTGGCATCGTTCAACTTCCTGTAATCAATGCAAACTCTCCAACCTATGACTGTTCTGGTGGGAATTTGTTCATTCTTTCCGTTGGCTACCACTGTCATGCCTCCTTTCTTTGGAACAACCTGCACATGACTTACCCAATTGCTGCCAAAAATAGGATAAATTATTCCAGCATCTAGAAGTTTAATTACCTCAGCTTTCACAACTTTTATGTTGGGATTCAATCGTCTTTGAGGTTGCACACATGCCTTCTATTCCTCTTCCATTAAGATTTTGTGGGTGCAAAACGATGGGTTTTTTCCTTTAATGTCAGAGATTTTCTAAGCTATGGCTCTTTTTTGTTCTCTTAGTACCTGTATCAACTCCTCTTTTTCCTTGGGTTCTAGTTCTGAAGACATAATTATTGGTAGCGTAGAATTGTCCCCGAGGAATGCATATTCTAAGTGTTTCGGTAGCTGTTTTAATTTTAATTTGGCGGCTCATCAATGGAAGGCTTTTGATTTAGATCATTATTGATTTCAATGCTTTCTTTTTACTTATGTCTAGATGAAGATGTTTTCTAATTCAGCTCGTCGACTTCATCTTCTTCCCCTTTTCTTGAGTAAGGCACAGTTCTATAGTGTCATCATGTATGATTTCCTGTAATGAGTTTTGAATGATATGATCAGTAGTATCAACAAAATAACAAGAATCATCTTGTTCTCTAGAATATCGCATAGCATCATAAATTTGAAAAATAATTTCCTCATCGCCTATTCTTAATGCAAGCTTACCATCTCCTACATCGATAACAGCCCTAGCAGTAGCTAAAAAAGGGTGCCCTAAAATTAAGGGAACCTCAATGTCCTCATCCATGTCAAGTACAACAAAATCAACATGGAAAATAAATTTATCAATTTTTACCAAGACATCTTCGATAACTCCTCTAGAACATTTAATAGATATATCGGCTAACTGAATACTCATCCTAGTGGGTTTTGGTTCCCCAAGATCTAGTTGTTTAAACATTTTATAAGGCATTAAATTAATACTGGCACCTAGATCAGCTAATGCTTTCTTAATATTTAAACTACCAATTAAACAAGGAATAGTAAAACTTTCTGAGTCTTTTAATTTGGTTGGTAACTTGTTTTGGAGGATGGCTGAACATTCTTCATTAAGCTCCACTGTTGATATTTCTTCAAGCTTCCTTCTATTCGTCAAGAGTTCTTTTAAGAATTTTGCGTACGTTGGCATCTGTGAAATGGCTTCAACAAAGGGTAAGTTAATATGTATTTGTTTAAAAAGTTCACGAAATTTACTGTATTGGGCATCTAATCGGTCTTTCTTCAACTTTGCTGGATATGGGATTTGTGGTTTACTTTCGTTGTGTACTGGAGTTACATCCTCAACTCCCTCATCATTTGCTTTATTATCTTTGTGTGGTATTTTTTTCTTTGGTTCAACTAACTCCTTTCCACTTCTCAGTGTAACTGCCTTTACCTGTTTGATTCCTTTAGAAAAAATCTTTGATAGAATTTCAGAAACTATCTTAGTAAGTTGTCCAACTGACTTAGCAAGTTCCCCGACTTGGTTCTCGATCCCTTTGATCGATGCTTGTTGATTATTGAGCGTTGTCTCAGTTTTTTTGAGACGTGTTTCTGTGGCTGCCATGAATTTTGTCAACATCTCTTCGAGGTTCGGCCTTTTTTCCTATAGATAGGGCTGATTTTGGAAATTTTGAGGAGGTTGTTGTCTTTGATTTCCTTGATTTCTTTGACCTCCCCATGAAAAATTTGGGTGGTTCCTTCAACCTAGATTATAAGTATTACTATAAGGGTTATTATTAGATTGAAATTATTACCTATATAGTTCATTTGTTCGCTTTCTGTGCCCAGTTAGTAGGGTGGGTACTCAGGATTTGCCACAGTTCCACTTGCATCGCATTGCATTTCTGGATGTACCTGTGAAGAACACAAACTATCAAGCTTTTTATTCATCATCTCTAGCTGCATTGATAGCATAGTTACTGCATCGAGGTTGAAAACTCCGACTGATTTTGTTGGTTTTGTCCTGTAACCTGCCACTGGTAGTTATTCAGTGACATCTCTTCAATAAACTCATAGGCTGCTTCAGGAGTTCTATTGTTCAGGGTTCCACCAGCAGTTGAATCAATTAGTTGCCTCGTTGAGGGGTTTACATCGTTATAGAAAGTTTGGACTTGGAGCCATAAGGGTAAACCATGGTGCGAACACCTTTTCAAGATATCCTTGTATCTCTCCCATGCGTCGTATAATGTCTCTAAATCCATCTGCACAAAAGAAGAGATATCATTCTGTAATTTGGCCATTTTGGCCGGTGGGAATATTTTAATAAAATTTTTTCGGTCATTTGATCCCATGTGGTGATAAACCCTCGTGGTAACGAGTTCAACTACTGCTTGGCTTTATTCCTTAATGAAAAGGGAAATAACCGAAGACGTATGGCATCATCAAAAACACCATTTATTTTGAAGGTATAACAGAACTCTAAAAATTAGCTATATGGGTATTCGGTCTTATCCCGCAAACCATCAAATTGAACAAATTGTTGAATCATTTGTATAGTGTTAGGCTTTAATTCAAAATTATTAGCGACTATAGCAGCGTAACAATACTCGATTCGCTCCTGTTAAATAAGGTTTAGCATAATCACACATAGTACGCGGAGTATTGTTTTCTGCCACATCTTGTGGTGGTGGATTATTCTCGTCCATCCCTTCAGTAGGATTGGATTTGCCTTCTCGCTCTTCTTCTGTGTAATTTAGGGTTAGCCTAATTTCTCTGCGATTCCTGCGAGCGGTAGCTTCAATATCACTGTCTATACTAGTGGTCCCTTCGGGTTCCTTCTAGTCATGAACTAGAGGTACCTTCTAGGAAAAGAAAGAAAATTTAGCAAGACTAAAAATAAAAGTAATTTAGCAAGACTGAAAATAAAAGTAAATTGCGAAAAATAAAAAAATGGCTAAAGTAATAAAAATTAAGTTTTCTTAATATTTTAGTTCCCCGGCAATGGCGCCAAAAACTTGATCGTTGTTTTTTGTCGAGTTTTAAAATTTATAAAGAGAATGATCAAACCAGGAAACTAACTCTGACAATGATTTAAGGCAAGTGCACCTATCGAACAGTAGTATAGCTTAAGCAAGACTGGATTGTCGAACCCAAAAGAACTAAAAGTACTAAACTAACCTTCTTTCTATTATTTAGCCTAAATATTATGTGATTGATTGTTTAATCTAAATTAACTAACTACTAAGCTAAAGACACAAAGACAAAAAGAATGAATTGGGGAAATACTATTGGGAAAACTCAGTTGATTAAGACGATACCCTTAGGAAGAATCCACCTAGACTTCACTTGTTATCTAACTCTGAACCAAACGATTTATTCACTTGACTTGATCCGTAGGATTCCCTAACTTATATTAAACCCTCTCTCGAGGCGAATAACGTCTAACCCTAGGTTGATTAATTGAAATATTTTTCTAATTAAAACCCCTAGAATCGCATTAACTCGATTTATGGACTCCTATATTAGGTTTCTCCCTAATTCGGCAAAATCTCATCACCCTATCTCTAGGCACTCGATCAACTCCACTTAATTATGTTAGATTTACTCTTAGACAGGGACTTTTGCTCCACCACCTAAGCACATTCAACTTCAATCAATATGAAACACCCAATAAAACCCAAAATAGGATTAAAGGTACTAAAAGAAATAAAGTCCAAATTACATAAAATCTTCAAATGAAGCATGGCCACCTCAAGGTCTACTGTCCCGGTCCAACGCCTTCATCATCACGAAAATAGTTCCCACAATGGGTGAGTCAACAGACTCAATGTGCACACAATGCTATCATTCAATAAATCAGGCATTCATGTTCAAATCGTCAAGTCCATATAATAATGAAATTATGATGCAACCCAAACCCAATCCTAATGGTCCATCCGCTACACACCACCGTACACGCCATTCACACCGTGGGACTACTAAGTCAACCCTCCATCCGCTACTCTCCATCGAAGGCATTCGCCCATATACGTTGTGTCATTAGACACTATAATCAAATTTATACGTTGTGTCATTAGACACTATTGTAACCGAAGTTACCAAAATTTCGCAATGTGACCGTAGTCAACATATTTCGTTAGTGAGACCGAAGTCAACACCTTCGTTGGTGAGACCGAAGTCAACACCTGTTCTCCCCCTTTCACATAAATCCCGAATGCCCCAAAAATATATATCATGCATAACATACTTAATTTCATAATCATATATATATATATATATATATATTCGCATGTTATAAAATAACATTTTCACAATCCTATCAAGTAGGAAACGACAGGTACTTTTGCCACATTTGTGGTACATAGCCACATTCACATTATTATTCATATCATATACTAAAATATTTAGCCATAAAATATCGAAGGATAGTAAGGGTACACACCTGATTTGCTTATTAAGGTTCCTTGAGATCTCAAAAATCCCGATCTAACTTTAGATCTATTAATTCCTATATTCGGCCCACCAAATAAAACACATTAATAAACCCTTTTGGCTTAAAACAAAACCAAATCCTAGTAGGATTTGTAGAGAGTCTCACCTTTGCCGATTTGGTGTTTACACAAATCCCGAAAACTTTATTTCTCCTTTACCTGATATTCGGCCAACCTCGAATCTTAATATGGGTTAGTTTCCGGCTTTTTAATAATTAAAGAACTGATCTAGATAATCATACAAGCTTTGGCCGAATACTTTTAGGTACTTACCTTGTGGATCTTAAATCCAAATTCATAGAACTAGGGAACACGTGGCCTATGGTGTACCTTCGGGAAAAGAATTTCTTCTTCCATGATTCGGCCAAGATTAATAATCGAAATTAGTCTCTAAATTTCAATAAGTCTAGAATATAAAAGAATGGAAAAACTAAACTTGGATCTTACCCTTATTTGAAGGAATCGATTGCACCTTCACTTCAACCTTCAGAGATTCGGCTTAGAGACTTGATGAACAATCGGCTATGATTCCCTTATGTATTTGGTTTCAAAGATGAAAGAATAGAGGAATAATAGGCTTAGAAGGAAATCGGCTAGGAGGCTAAAAGAAAAGAAGAAAAAGAATGGATGCTCAAGAAGAATATTTGGCAGAGGAAAAGAGAGGAGAATGAATAATGAATGGCCCTAGTCCCCTCCTTTTATGGCAAGAATTTACTAGGCCAAGAATCCTTTACTTGGCCACCACTCTTCCTTATTTTCCTAATTAAAGAATAATTCTTCATTTATCCACCTATTTAGCCGAATTTTAAAGAGAATTAAACTCTTCCTTAAGAGTCCTTATGATCTTCTAATTAGCCGAGTTTTAAAGAGAATGAAACTCCTCTTTGCAAGCTTGTGCCGTCCACCTCTTGGGCTTCTAGAAGCAAAATAAAACTTATTTTATTTGCTTTTATGTGACTCGAACTCAAGCCCAAAACCTTTTACATGTGGGCCATTTTCTAAGGCCTTAGGTGGCATCTTGAGCCACTTTTCCAAGTCCGTTATTGGGTCAAATTTCATGTACTTTATATTTTAGGGTCACTTGGCCCTAAGTTCCCCTTTGGGCTCTAAAATTCGACATTCGGGGTCATTTTTAAGTTTCCAAAAATTTTCGTGCGGCTCTGTATTTTCCAAGTTTCCAAAATGTTTAGTTTCCTATTTTGGCTATGGTTTGCAAAAATATTAACACAAGAATTAAGCACACATAATTACAGACACATAATCAAATATTTATCATATACATTTCCAAAATAATAACAAAATCCGTCTTAGGTTTCATCCAAATTTATTCCAAAACACCATGTCGGTATTGAAGGGTTTAGTTCATAACAAGAATTAAGCACACATAAAGAAACATCTATTTATCATATAGAAGAAAAGATAAAACAAAACATAAGAAAAATCCTAAAACTCCTCGAAGGAATTAAAGGAGAGATCCACCGTCTTGAGTAGAATTCTGGCTTCTTGAGATGGATCAATTGGCTATCTTCGAGTGATTCCCACAATTCTGACTTTTTCGGCTTGGCTCCTTGGCCTAGTTAGCCGCCCCCTTTCAGGTTACAATTAGGGTGTTTATACAGGCTCTTGGAATGCGTTTCTTTGGCCCTAAGTATCCTTTTCCGATTGAAATTGCTCTTTCCCACGACAGGGACACGGCCATGTCACACGCTTGTGTAAGTCATGGTCAGACCGTGTTTGAATTTCTTTAATGAGGCACAGCTGTGTGAATCGGGATCAGGCTGTGTTCTAGTAATTTAAAAGGCATAGCCGTGTGGTCTTGGGCCCAGGCCATGTCGATTTTCACTTTGGCCCAATTTGATCCGTTTTAGGCACGTTTCTCATTCTTTCCATCCTTCGGTGCTTTCCTGAGTATAAAACATGAAAAAAAGGATTAAGAGCACCTTTTAACATAAATCAAGGGATAAATCATCCCAAAGTATGCTAAATGTGGGATTAAAATATGTTACTTTTACAGTTTATCATCTACCTCAATCTCTTTACCAAAAATTTTATGTCTTAACACAATCCCCTCTCGAACCATAAAGTGACACTTTTCCCAATTTAGCACAAGGTTCGTTTCCTCACATCTCATTAAAACTCATTTTAGATTTTTAAGGCAAAGGTAGAAAGAATTACCAAATACTAAAAAGTAGTCCATAAATACTTCCATAATGTCTTCCACAAGTTCATCAAAGATGGCCAGCATGCAGCACTGAAAAGTAGCAGGAGCACTAAAAAGGCATTCTATGATAGGCAAACATACCGTATGGACATGTAAATGTTGTCTTTTCTTGATCTTCAGGGGCTATTAGGATTTGGAAGTAGTAGGAGAGTCCATCAAGGAAGTAGTAGTACATATGCCCAGATAATCTTTCTAACATCTGATCAATAAATGGAAGAGGGAAGTGATCTTTTCTCGTAGCATTGTTCAACTTCCTATAATCAATGCAAACTCTCCAACCTATAATTGTTCTTGTAGGAATCAATTCATTCTTTTCGTTGGTTACAACATTCATGCCTCCTTTCTTTGGAGAAGGCTTACCCAAGTACTGTCAGAAATAGGATAAATGATTCCAGCATCTAAAATTTTAACTACCTCAGCCTTAACAACTTCCTTCATGTTATGATTCAATCGTCTTTGAGGTTGCATGCATGGTTTATATTCATCTTCCATTAAAATTTTATGGGTGCAGAACGATGGACTTATGCTTCTTTATGCTTCTTTAGTACCTGTAGCAGCTCGTCTTTCTCTTTGGGATCTAGTTTTGAAGAGATAATTACTGGTAGCATAGAATTATCCCCGAGGAATACATATTCTAAGTGTTTTGGCAACTATTTTAATTCTAATTTGGGTGGCTCATCAATAGAAGGTTTTTGTTTTAGTTCGTCGCTGATTTCAATGCCCTCTTCTTTTGTTTGTCTAGAGGAAAATATATTAGAATCCAACTCATCGGTATCATCATCTACCCCTTTATATTGGGTAAGACACAGTTCCATCATGTTGTTATGTATGATTTCTTGTAAAGAATCTTGAATAAAATGATCAATGGCATCAATAAAATAACAGGAATCATCTTGTTCTCAAGAATATCACATAGCATCGTAAATTTGAAAAATAATTTCCCTGTCGCCTACCCTTAGCGCAAGTTTACCATCACCTACATCAATAACAGCCCTAGCAGTAGCTAAAAAAGGGCGTCCCAAAATTAAAGGCACCTAACGTCCTCATTCATGTCAAGCACAACAAAATCAATAGGGAATATAAATTTATCAACTTTTACCAGAATATCTTCGACAATTCCCCTAGGATATTTAACAGATCTGTTAGCTATATGAATACTCATCCTAGTGGGTTTAGGTTCCCCGAGACCAAGTTGTTTAAACATTTTGTAAGGCATAAAATTAATATTGGCACCTAGATCAGCTAGTGCTTTCTCTATGTTTAAACTACCAATTAAGCAAGGAATAGTGAAACTTCCTAGGTCTTTCAATTTGGTTGGTAGCTTGTTTTGAAGGATGGCTGAACATTCTTCATTAAGTTCCACTATTGATATCTCTTCAAACTTCCTTTTATTTGTTAGGAGCTCTTTTAGAAATTTTGCGTAAGTCGGCATCTGTGAAATAGCTTCAAAAAAGGTAAGTTGATATGTAATTGTTTAAAAAGTTTAAGAAATTTACCGTATTATGCGTCTAAGCAGTCTTTCTTCAATTTTGCTGGATATGAGATCGGTGGTTTAATTTCTTCAGGTACCGCAATTGCATTCTTGTTTGCTTCCTCATCCTTTGTCTTATCAGTTTTGTGTGGTATCTTCTTCTTTGTTTCAACCAACTCCTTTCCGCTCCTTTGTGTAACTGCCTTCACATGCTCTTTTTTACTAGGTAAACTTTCTGGTCGCCTTTCAGAAACTAACTTAGTTAGTTGTTCAATTTGATCCTTAAGCCCTTGAATTGATGCTTGCTGATTATTCAATATCATTTCAGTATTTTGGAAACGGGTTTCTGACACCTCTATGAATTTTGTTAGCATCTCTTCAAGGTTTGGCTTCTTTTCTTGTGGGTAGGGTTGTTGTCTTTGATTGGGGTGGTATCTCTAACCTGGATTGTAAGTACTACTATAATGGTTATTTTGAGGTCTAAAATTGTTACCCATATAGTAAAGTTTCATCATTCGGGTTGTAATGCAGATATTCTGTATTGTTTATCCATCCTCCATTCGTATTGTACTGCATAATTGAATGTCCCTGCAAAGAATCACATAAGCCATCAATCTTTTTATTTAACATCTCTACCTGATTTGATAGCAGGGTGACTGCGTCGAGGTTGAAAACTCCTGCTATTTTTTTTGGCCTTGTCCTTGTAACTTGCCACTGATAGTTGTTCAGTGACATCTCCTATATAAACTCATAGGCCGCCTCAGGAGTTTTTTTATTCAGGTTTCCACTGGCTGCTGAATCAATCAGTTGTCTCGTTGAAGGGTTCACACCATTGTAAAAGGTTTGGACCTATAGCCACAAGGGTAATCCATGGTGTGGGCACCTTCTCAATAGATCTTTGTATCTCTCCCAAGCATCGTATAGTATTTTTAAATCCATCTACACAAAAGAAGATATATCATTCCTTAATTTGGCCGTTTTGGCTGACGGAAAATATTTTAATAAAAAATTTTTGGTCATTTGTTCCCATGTAGTGATTGATCCTCGTAGAAGAGAATTCAGCCACTGTTTAGCTTTATTCCTCAAAGATAAGGGAAAAAATCGAAGACGGATGGCATCATCAGAAAAGCCATTAATTTCGAAAGTATCACAAAATTCTAGGAAATTTGCCAAGTGATTATTTGGGTCTTCATCCTGCAAACCATCAAACTGAACAAATTGCTGTGTCATTTGTATAGTGTTAGGTTTCAATTCAAAATTATTAGCAACTATAGCAGGTCTAACAATACTTGACTCAGTTCCTGTTAAATTAGGTTTAGCATAATCATACATAGTTCGAAGAGCATGATTTTCGGCCACCTCTAGAGGTAGCGGATTATTCTTAGCCATCTTTTCGGTAGTATTAATTTCGTTCTCTTGCTCTTCTTGTATGTAGTTTAAGCTTCGCCTTATTTCTCTACGATTTCTGCGAACTGTACCTTTGATATCACTATCGTAAATCAAGGGTCCTGTCGGGTTCCTTCTAGTCATAAACTAGAGGTACCTACCAGGAAAAGATAAAAGAATAAGAAAATTAGAAAAGTAAATATAAAATTTAATTGCAAAAATAAAATAAAATAAAATATGGCTAAAGTAATAAAAATTGAGCTTTCTTAATATTTTAGTTCTCTGGAAACGGTGCCAAAAACTTGATCGTGTATCAGAGTCTTAAAAATTTATAATATGAATGATCTAGCCTAAAAACTAACTGTGACAACGACTTGAGGCAAACGCACCTATCGAACAGTAGTATAGTTTAGTGCCAAGACTGGATTGTCGAACCCAAAGGAACCAAAAGTACTAATACTGAATTTCTTTTTATTATTTAGCCTAAGAATTAAAGGAATTGTTGTTTAACCTAAAACTATCTAACTACTAAGCTAAATATGCTAAAACTGTAGCAGCCCAAATTTAGGTTTAGTCGAAATAGTGGTTTTGAGACTACAAATCCGAAGAGGAAAATTTTATTTTTATTATATTTTTATGTTCTACAATTTTATGAAAAGATTTTGTAAAAATTTCGCTTGAAAATTTCGATGTTTAGGCACTAAATTTAGTCAAAAGGACTAAATTGTAAAAAGTACAAAAGTTGAGTTATATATGTTAGAGGTGTCTAATTGTTATGTGTTTTAAAACTTGAGGTCCTTAAAAGGTAATGAGACCATTGGATTATTTGATGGACAAAAATGGGCATGAATAGGACAAAATTGAAAGAAAAGCCTTAAGGGTATTTTAGTCATTTAGTGTTTTAAATGAATAAAAAGATAAAATACAAGAAAAAAATCTCCTCATCTTCTTCAAGTTGCTGCCGAAAATTTCTAGACTCCATGGCTAAGGGTTTCAAGCTTTTCAAGCTTCATAGTAAGTGTTTCTGAGCACGTTTTTAATGTTCATCATATTTTTGAAATCCTGGTAACTTGGTTTAGCTATTTCTACCATTATTTTGAGCTAGAGTTTAATTTTAAAAATTGACCCATGTTGAATAATTGTGCATTTTGATGAATTATGGTAGATTATGCATGTTTATGATTAGAGAAACGAGTTTTATTAGATGATTTTCGATGAAATCGTATAAAAAGGGTTAAATTGTAAAAGTTATAAATTGGTCATAAGTGTGTGAATTAGTGAGAATTTGAAGTTTCCATAGAAGAGAAAAATGTTCATCATGTAATGAAACTTAAGAAAATTGAATAAAAATTATTTTACGAGTTTAGAGGTAAAAAAGTAATTTTTGAAAATTTAGGGGGCAAAATTGTAAATTTTCCAAAATTTAATATGTGACTTGAATTGATTAGTGTGTTGATAAAATGTATAAATGAATGTTAATTTGACATGGTAGATCAAGAAAACATGAAATTTGGACTAAGATCGGGGAAGAACAAAGTTGTGGGCTAAGTTGGAAAATTAGTCGTTTCGGCATTTGAGGTAAGTCCGTGTGATTAAATAAGCATAATATTGATGTCATTGTTATTATACCTGAGAATCTATCTTGCCATAATTGTATTAAAGTTTATGTTAATGATATTGTATTTGAGAAAGTGATGTCAAGTGTAAGTAACATTTATGTGTAAATAAATATGAGTATGTGAAAAAAAAATTAATTAATTTGTAAATGAATTAAAATAATATATGTTTGAATTGATTGAGTAGTGAATTTGAATTGAGATTTGGAAACCCTATTAACTAGTCGGGCTAAGTCGGATATAGATGGCATGCCATAGGATTGGAAGAGTTCAGGGATTCTTCGACCTTGAGTTGATGAGACACTGGGTGTCATTATTTACTTCGGATAGATTCAATGAGGTACTGGGTACCACTTTACTTTGGCTAGGCCGATAAGACATTAGGTGTCATTATATTGTTTCGAACTATCCGATGAGGCACTAGGTGCCAGTATGGTGTGTTTGGTTGGATCCGTGTATCTGCCAAAGTCCGAGCCTTGTTAATAGGGTAAATAATTGAAATGAAATTTTGAAAATGAGATTTATTGATTGATTTGGCACTATTGAAAAGTATGAGAAAGAATGTATGAGTTAACCATGTGATATTATGATTGTCATTACGAATATTTGATAGTTGCAAAATTAGTATTTGAAATGTGTATTGATTTGAGAAATGAAATTGTATGTATAAGTGATACTGAACAAATAAGTGAAATCCCGGTTGAACCTTAGGAATACTTTAGTGATAAGTGGTAGCTCCGGCTACAATTCAGTGGTAGCTTTGGCTACATTACAATGGTAGCTTCGGCTACAATTCAGTGGTAGCTTCGACTACATTACAGTGGTAGCTTCGGCTACAATTCAATGGTTGCTTAAGCTATAATATAGTGGTAGTTTCGGCTACATTACAGTGATAGCTTCGGCTATATCATAGTGTGGCACTTTGTGCCTTATTCCGTATAGTTCAACGGGTATTGAATTGATATAATGAAAAGGGGTTGAATGTGAAAAGGATTTAATCATGTGATAATAATATGCAAGTGAACATTGTTATTGATGCATTTATATGTGTAAGTGTGAATATGAAATCGTTTGTATAAGTGAAGTGCAGGTGTGAAATTAAGTAGAAAATCGTATGAACAAATAATACAGGTATGTATATGAAATTGCTATTGAATGATTTATGTGTTGAATAAAGTGTTAGGGTTATGATGCATCAATTGTAAGGATGCAAATGAGTGAAATGTGCCTATGATAAAGTGATAGTTATATGCTAATTTATACTATGTTTTTGTGTATATGTGTAAAAATGAAAGTGAATACATGGAAATCATGAAAAAGTGAAATTAGCATTAAGACAGTACTGGATAGCTGCAGTTGTGGATTTTTGAAAAATAACCAAAAATGGTAGGAATTGAATTAATAGTTGAATGAGATATGAAATTAAATCTCATTGAGTCTATTTTCATAGAAATAAAATGGTGTGAGAAAATTAATTATACTTTATGAGATATTCAAATTCTTGTGAGACTAGTTCAGAATGATTACGTGATCCCCTTTTCTAACTTGGAAAAATCATTTTAAATTGTTAAAAAATAATTATGGGTCATGGTTTATATTCTTAGAATCCTTAGTGAGTCTATTTTTTATTGGAACAAACGAAATATTATTTGAATTCTGTATAATGAGATATCTGAGATTTTGTGAAGAGAGGGTCGAACTATCAAATAGTGAAACAGGGGAAACTTTAATGAATAAATTGTACTAATTGGCTAATCCAAAAATTCTGGAAATTTTATGGTAAGAAGATATATGAATCTAATTTCATGAAAAATTTACAAAACTTAATTTCAAGTTCTGTATCTTATTAAATAATTAAATTAGTGATTGTGACTCAGGAAAACAACCTTTGCTGAACTTGAGTAAAAGGTGAAATTATGTGAATAATGATTCTATTTTCTTAAGCATATCTATTGAGGAATGGGATAGAATTGTTAAATAGATTGTTTATTATTATATGCCAACTTACTAAGCTATAAAGCTTACACTACTTTCCCATTTCTCTCAGTGTTTTTAGGATTGGCTCGGGGTTGGAGATCGTCGGAGATAGCATCACACTATGAATTTGTTAAATCAAGGTATCGACAATTTTTAAATATTTATGAGTGGCATGTATAAAGGTTTAGTTATTGGTAATTTGATTTAGTGTGAATTTTCTAAGTGTTTGAAAGTTTTCGGTTTAGTCCCGAACCAATACTAATGATAGTTTTGGGCTTCATAAGCCCATGATAGGGACAATATATGAATATTTGAATGATTTCTACATATGATTGAAATATATGTATAGGAATTAGTGTATAAGAGTGTAGTAACGTCCCGTACCCTAATCTGGCAACGGAGAGGGGTAAGGGGTGTTACAAAGACAAAGAGAATGAACTGGGGAAATACTTGAGGGACAAACCAATTGATTAAGACAATACCTAAGGAAGAATCCACCTAGACTTCACTTGTTATCTAACTCTGAACCGGACGATTTATTCACTTGACTTGATCCGTATGATTCCCTAATTTATATTAATACCTCTCTCGAGGCTACTAACATCTAACCCTAGGTTGACTAATTGAAATCTCTTTCTAATTAAAACTCCTAGAATTGCATTAACTCGATCTCGATCTATGGACTCCCATATTAGGTTTGACCCTAATCCTTAAAGGTCTATTCCTCCTTCCGCCTAAGAGCATAAATGCTTGAATCATCCTATCTCTAGTTAAGGTTGCGATCAACTCGTATTTAAGGGTTTAGCTTAACTATGCTAGATCTACTCTTAAATAGGTCACGTCGAGGACACGCTTTCTTCGAGTGAACTGCACTCCGACTTGGCTCTTTGCCTAAATCTTGAAGGTTTGCTCTGGGTGTTTATATAGGCGTGGTTGGGTTTGTTAATTCAATAGAATTCAAACAGTCACGTCATCGTGTGGTCTTGGGTTTGTTAATGAGGACTATCGTGTCAATTTCGATTTCGTAATTTAGCCCATTTATTCCATTTTGAGCCCGTTTCTCATTTTTTTCATTCTCCGGTGCTCTCTTGAGAATAAAACATGAAAAAAAAGGATTAGGAGCACCTATTTCCATAATTAAAGGGATAAATCATCCAAAAACATGCTAAATGTGGGATTAAAATATGTGTATATTATGATTTATCAGTGTCTTAGTTTATTTGTGTTTAATATGTCTTAGTTATTAATAGCTTTAATGTGTCATAGCTGAATGCATCATTTTAATGTGTTTTTAGTTGTTGAATTAATGTTTCTAAAAGAGAATTAATTTGCTGAATTTATTTAGTGCAGAACATGTACAAGGGACGGCATAAGTGCAAGAATGAATATTAATTCAAAGTGTGCTGATGATTGGCTTCTCCCAAGTGACCATTCGGCCAAATTCAACTAGTGCATGGACGGTATTAATGAGCACATGTATTTGGAGCTGGAGCAATTAAGCTGAATTAATCGTCAGTAGTAGTTTTTAGCTTCTCCAAGTGGCTATTCGTGGAGTCCAATAGCCAAGAAGTTATACACATTGAACCTATTTAGCTAGCAACGTTTTTCACACCTTGGTGGCTGCTCAAATCACCTTTTCACACCTCAAGGCCAATTGAATTCAAGTGTTCACACAAGGGACTATTTGTGTGCCTAAGCTGCCTTTATTATGGCTGCTGCTTGTTCGGCTGCCCAAGGAAAAATTGAAAGCTGATCATAACTCTTTGGCCGATCAAATGCAACTCAATTCAGCTCATTCTTCACTTCAATTAATCAAGCTGGTCTAAGAAGAATTGAAGGACATTTTAAGCAGGAGTTGAGAAGTTTCAGCCCATTAATCAACTTAATTAAATTCCAGATGAATGTAGGCTTCTAGATGCTGTCAATTGGTGTCTCCCATGCTAGGAAACTTCAAGGAAGCTTTCAAGGACGTTCAAGAAACTACAAGGAAATTTTCAGCCTCTTTTAGCTTTTATTTGCTGTCCATTCAGCACCCTTATTTACCTATTCGGCTATCCCATGTAAAGGCTATAAATATGTAGCTCAATTCACTTTGTAGGGACTTTTTTCCATTTTATTGAATGAAACTTTATTTCTGTGAGGTTAACTTCCTCTTTGTTTTCGTATGAGTCTCGAGTGACTTATCTAACGTGCTAGTGGCGGCGTCAACCTGAACTTGTTTCTGAACTTATCACCAACCTTTGGCGTGGCGTTTATCTATCCTTCTACCAAACCATCTTTCCACCTTAAACAATATAAGAACCGGGCGACACTCGTTATAGTTTTGAATCGCTCTTGACGTTTAAGTTCTATTTCCATTCCACCTTCTATCTTATCTATCTTTCTTCATTTGTAAAATCGAGCCCATCCAATTATCTTTCATATTTTATTTCTTTTTAGCTAACTTCTCCTATCTCTCTTTTAGCCCTTTGAACCTATTTCATCTTATACCCTTATACTTATCCAAAATACACCTTTCTCATAACACCGAACCAAACTTCTCGTCGACGATTGGGCAACTTAGGTGACTCGAGTCAACTTCACCGAGCCGGTTCACATCAAACGCATTGTGATTAACTCTATCATTCAAGTGCTTCATCTATAGCCTAACACATTATCAACGTTTACACTTAAGTACATAACATTTACCATTCAAAATACACATCACATTCAAGATCCAAAATACCAACTTTCAAGGTACACACATATACATAATATTGCCTATATACATGCCACATAACTGAAACTAGAACGTTAAAAATCTACCGAGTCAAAATTTGGATAGTGTGAGCTTTGAGGTGATCCAGTCGATGCATTCGCAAAATGACCATTACAGAAACAAAATACAAACAGAGTAAGAATTACGAATGCTTAGTAAGTTCATAAAATTTAAAATAGTAAACTCACCTCAATTCACAAATTAACATAACGAATTAGCTAACTACTCAAATTTCCTGGTTTCACATTTAACAGTAATAAGGTGAGATCATCAAATACGAGTCTTATAACATTTCAATCTATACAATACAATTCAATTCAGTGTCACTCTATTAGGATCATCAAACATATACATCATTTACATTATTCCACTCATATATAGCCATTTCCAATCATAACACACACCATCATTCAATTATTTCTTATTAACTGATTAGCCTAGTGAATTATAATAAACAAATATGGATACACGGGTAACTACACTACACAATCAAAACATTAACTACACTACACTAGGGCATTGAAGTTCAAAGCCTTTAGGCAAAATATGTCATAATACAATACATCCCTCCATAACACTAGGGTCTCTGTAGAGACATATAACTCAGTAATCCACAACAAAACTGGAAACAATTAATTCTCCGTATGTCAGTATACTCAGTGTCATTTATTTACAAATCTCGTACAACATGCAAATAACCTTATTGCAATGCCAATTGTATCATATCCTTTCTTACATTCATCCAAGCATATTTAATACATCAGATCAATTCTTTATAATTCAATCATTTTCTCACCTTTTTTGTACCAATTTGTATACAATTCAAAGTACATTTTGTAACACCCCTAACCCTTATCTATCGCCGGAATATGGTTACAGAGCATTATCGGACTTCTCAGATCAAATACAAAATTTCATATCATTTAACATACATATCAGAAACAAATCATACTTTGACTTTGAGACGATGAGGCACTATGCTTCGGATAAATCGATGAGGTACTGAATACCGTATTGTTTTATTTTGGCATAGCCGATAAGGCACTGAGTGTTGTACTGGTGTGTTTGGGTTGGATCCGCGTATCCATCGGAGTCCGAGTAGTGTTAATAGGGATATATGAATGAATTGACCAAATAATTAGCATTGAATGATATTGAATAAGAAATGGATATAGATATAGATATTGAAATTGAAATTGATTATTTATTGAATGATTGTTATTATGAATGATTATGTATATAAAAATTAAAAATTTTTGTTTATTAAGTATTCAGATTATAGAAATACCACTGAGTTTATACTCAGTGTATGGTTTGTTTTCGTGCGTAGGTTTGGTAAAGTCCAATCGTTGAATCAATATCCAAAGTCGATCCCGAACTCAAATCACATGGTGAAGTATTTTCACTTTTGAAAATGGCATTTACCTAGGTTGTCTTTTAATGTCATTTTGAGATGTGATTATTAATGGTGTATAAAATGATATTAGTTGATTTATATATATATAAACATACATCTTATAATATAGCCAATTATATGGTTTAGTTTGAATTAGTTAAATGGTATTTAAATGAATTGATTATATAACTTATGTTAGATATCTATGAACATGCATGAGTTAGATCATTATAATGATAGTTCTGACATATTTTAGATGTATTTAATCATGTTTTGGATTGGATGAAAGATTGGATTTTAAGTTGCTTATTGTTCAAGAATTGCATGGTTGGTAAACTTGTTGTATAAGGCTCTTTTTGAGTCCACACAGCCTAGCATACGAGCGTGTAATCAGACTGTGTGAGACACACGGCTTATACAAGGGCGTGTGTTTAGGCCGTGTATCCCCTGCAACTTAAAATTTTAAAAACAGAATGCTTAAGTATTGCCACAGGGGCAGAGACACGGGCGTAGGTCTCAACCGTGTGAGTTACACGGCCTAGCACACGGGCGCGTGACTTGGCCATGTGAGGCAAGTCAGAGAGTTACACGGGGTAGGACATGGCCTGAAGCACAGGCATGTTATAGGGTCACACGAGCGTGTCCCTAAACCACATTGGCATGTGAGCCCTACACCTAGGAAAATTTTTGAAATTTCTCCAAAAATTCTCTGATCTTCCAATTAAGTCTCGATTCATTTTAAATACATATATTGGGCCTTGAGGACCCGTAAAAGAGACAATATGATTAATTTATAACGTGTAGGAAATTTAATTTATATAATGCTCGTAATTGTTCTGATTTGTTCAGTAATGCTTCGTAACCCTATTCTGGCGATGAATAAGGGTTAAGGGGTGTTACATTTAGTGGTATCAGAGCTATTCAGGTTTAGGTGATTCTCAGACTAAATCGAGCTCAAAATTGAGTTTAGAGGCACATGCCATAATTGAGTCAAAATTGAGTCGGGATTAAATACTGATATTTGTTTGTTTCTGTTTTATAATGGAAATGTCAGATGAGTACATAGATGATACTGATCAATAAATGTATAGTGACGATGATGAATCTTGAGAATTAGATGAAACCGAGTTAGCAACGCTGAGTGTAAACCCAATCGAAAATCAACCGCCTAATGTCAAAAGAGGTAACGTAGGAGAAAGAGATAATTCAAAATTACTTAGAGTTATTGCTGATGCTCTACAACGAGTAGCCGAAACTGCCACTGCAACAACATCTACTCCTACTACTTGACGAGCACCAATTAAAGAACTACATAAGTATGGTGCTACTGAATTTTTGGGTTTGAAAGGGGTTGATCCCTCCACTACTGAAAATTGGATAGAATCAACAAAAAGGATTTTGAAGCAACTTGAATGCACTTCCGAGAAAGTTTATTATGTGCTGTTTCTTTGTTACAAGGGGAAGCTTATGTATGGTGGGATTAGTAACCCAACATGTGCCAGAAGAACAAGTAAACTGGGATTTCTTTTAAAGAGAATTTCAGAAGAAATATGTGGGTGAGCTATACATTGAAGGTAGAAAACAAGAGTTCTTGATGCTTTAATGATAAACCGTAAAAGTAACATATTTTAATCCCACATTTAGCATACTTTTGGATGATTTATTCCCTGAATTGTGTAAAAATATGCTCTTAATCCTTTCTTTTCATGTTTTATACTCAGGAAAGCACCTAGGGATGAAAAGAATAAGAAACGGGCCTAAAACGGGCCAAATGGGCCATATCACAAAATCGACACGGCCTGGACTTAAGCCCACACCATCGTGCCTCTTAAGAGAAGTCTGAACATGGCCTGACCATGATTCACATGGCCGTACCTCATCAACAGGCTCATACACAGCCTGACCACGAAACACACGGGCGTGTGCCCATAGGCGTGTTCCTGCCGCGTCCAAGTGGAGTTCTACTCGAAATAGGGTACTTAGAGTCAAAGAAACACATTCCAAAGCCTATTCAAACACCCTAGTAGGAATTCTACTTGAATTAGGATATGTAGGGGCCAAGTAAAGCATCTCAAAGTCTATATGAACACACTAGGAGGCAATTTAAGAAAAGGGTTCGGCAGAAACCTTCTGCCAGAGCCAGCGGTTAGCTAGGCCAATGAGTCGAGCTAGAAAGGTCAAATTTGTGGGAATCACTCAAAGATAGCCAGTTGATCCATCTCAAGAAGCCAGAATTCTAGTCAAGACGGTAGATTTCTCCTTTAATTCCTTCAAGGAGTTTTAGGGATTTCTTATGTTTTGTTTTATCTTTTCTTCTGAGATGTTTCCTTTTATCGTTATGAACTAAACCCTTCAGATACCTAAAGGGGTTGAAACCTAAGATGGATCTTGTTATTGTTTTCTGAACTATATGATAAATACTTGATTTGTTCTTAATTATGTGTGCTTAATTCTTGTGTTAATATTTCCAGGATATTGATTCAAGTTGAATGTGCTTAGGTGGTGGAGCAAAAGTCCCCGCTTAAGAGTAGATCTAGCATAATTAAGCGGAGTTGATCGCGCGCCTAGAGATAAGGTGACGAGATTTTGCCGGATTAGGGTGAAACCTACTATGGGAGTCCATAGATCGAGTTAATGCAATTCTAGGGGTTTTAATTAGAAAGAGATTTCAATTAATCAACCTAGGGTTAGACGTTATTCGCCTCGAGAGAGGGTTTATTATAAATTAGGGAATCTTACGGATTAAGTCAAATGAATAAATCTTCTGGTTCAGTGTAAGATAACAAGTGAAGTCTAGGTGGATTCTTCCTAAGGGTATCGTCTTAGTCAACTGAGTTTTCCTAAAGTTATTTCCCTAATTCATTCTTTTTATCTTTGCATCTTTAGCTTAGTAGTTAGTTAATTTAGATTAAACCACCAATCACTTAATATTTAGGCTAAATAATAGAAAGAAGGTTAGTATTAGTACTTTTAGTTCCTTTGGGTTCGATAATCCGGTCTTGCCTAAGCTATACTATTGTTCGATAGGTGCACTTGCCTTAAGTCGTTGTCAGAGTTAGTTTCCATGTTCGATCATTCTTTTTATAAATTTTAAAACTCGACAAAATAACGATCAAGTTTTTGGTGCCGTTGCGGGGAACTAAAATATTAAGAAAGCCTATTTTTATTACTTTAGCCATTATTTTTATTTTTATTTTTATTTTAGTTTTAACCTTGCTAAATTTCTTTCTTTCTTTTCCAACACAGGTACCCCTAGTTTATGATTAGAAGGAACCCGAAAGGACCACTAGGACACGACAGTGATATTGAAGCTATCGCTTGCAGGAATCGCAGATAAATTAGGCGAACCCTAAATTACACAGAAGAAGAGCGAGAAGGCAGATCCAATCCTACTGAAGGGATGGACGAGAATAACCCACCACCACAAGATGTGGCAGAAAAAAATGCTCTATGTACTATGTATGATTGTGCTAAACCTCATTTAACAGGAGCAGAATCGAGTATTGTTATGCCTGCTGATAAATCGTAAAAGTAACATATTTTAGCCCCATATTTAGTATGCTTTTGGATGATTTGGCCCTTGATTTATGTAAAAAGGTGATTTTAATCCTTTCTTTTCATGTTTATACTCAAGAAAGCACCTAAGGATAAAAAGAATGTAAAACGGGCTTAAAACGGGCCAATTTGGGCCAAAGAGGAAATCGGCACGGCCTGGACTTCAAGCTACACGGCCATGCCACGATTTACACGGTTGTGCCCCAATTGACAGAATCGAGACACGGCCTAAAGATGATTTACACGGGCGTGTACCTTGGCCATGCCCCTGCCACGGGAAAGAGCAATTTCACTCAGATTTGGATGCTTGGAGGCAAAGAAACACATTCCTAAGTCTACTTAAACATCCTACGAGGAATTCTACTTGAATTAGGATACTTAGGAGCCAAGTAAAGCATCTCAAAGCCTATATAAACACCCAAGGTAGCAACTAAAAGGGGAGTTTGGCAGAAGCCGAAACAAGAGTTTTTTGGTAGAGGCTTTTAGGCCGAAGCATTTATCTTTTAGGGAGTCACTTGAAGATAGCCAGTTGATCCATCTCAAGAAGTTGGAGCTCCATTCAAGACAGAAGATCTCTCCTTCAATTCCTTCAGGGGGTTTTAGGGAGTTCTTATGCTTTGTTTATTCTTTACTCTTGAGATGTTATCATATTTAGTTATGCACTAAACCCTTAGATAGCTGAAGGGGATGAAACTTATGATGGATTTTGTTATTTGATTTCTAAATTTATATGATAAGTACTTAGTTTGTTCTTAATTATGTTACTTAATTTTATCTGATGTGCTTAGGTGGAGGAGGAATAGACCCTGCCTAAGAGTAGATCTAGCATAATTGAGCGGAGTTGATCGGGCGCCTAGAGATAGTGTAACATCCTAAATTTTTGGGCCTATGCGTTTAATGGGTGAATATGTGGAATGAGTTAATTTAAGTGTTAGGGGTCCAAATTGGGCTCAGGCTTAGGCAGAGGCCTTGATTAAAATTATCTGTTTGGGCATTATAGGGTTTAAAAGGTAGTATCTATGTTTAAAATACCAAAGTGGGCTTGTGGCCCAATCTTAGGAGGTGAAGCCACACACAAGGAGCAAGGCGCCCAAATTTAAGTTTCATGGAGCCCAATCCTTTTAATTTAAGTTAGCTAAATTTTGGGCATTAGGATTAGGTGGAGTGGATGGCAACAAGGCTAAAATTTAAGGGTTTTAATGTTTAAAATATGCGGATAATAAGCAGATAAAAACTATTATTTAGGAATTTATTTTATGTGGATAATAAGCAGATAAAGGCTAAGATCTATGGATTTTTATGATTAAAATATATGGATAATATGCTGATAAAAGAGGGAGGAGTTAGAGATAATTAAGTCTCTTTTAGATGAGCTAGTAGATTAAGATAAAGAAGAAAAGTTAGCAATTTATCTACAAAGAGAGTGATGGCCAAGAATCCATCACTGAGAGGAGTAAAGAAACCAGCTACTACATGGCAAAGGGTTGCCGAATTTCCTATAAATAGGGGGGCTAGCTCCTTGTTTCTGACATTAAATCCTCTCCCTTTTGTGCCGAAATTCCTTAGCTTCTTTTCTCCAAATTTCTTTCTCCAATTTCTCTAAAAGCCTAAAACTCCATTATTCTCTTCTTTCTTCTAAAAGCCAAAACTCCAGATTCTCTTCTTTCTCCTAAAAGCCGAAAACTCCATTATTCTCTTCTTTCTTCTAAAAGCTGAAAACTCCATTATTCTCTTCCTTCTCTAAAAAGTCAAAATCTCTATAGTTTTTATTTTATTCATCCTATTTGAGAAATTGTTCTATACTTCCGGCATTTAAATCCTCCATTGACATTGTCGAATTCTCTCTCTAGTACTAGCCGAATCTCCTAAGTTAAGGTAAGAGTAGATTTTTGATTAGTTCTCATAATCTATTCCTAATTTTTGAAAAGGCAAAAGCTGAAAGCTAATAGTTTAATGGTTTATGATGGGCGGCAAGTCGGGATTTACAGAAAACCTAGTCGACTAGATCTAAAAGCCAAAATTCATAAGTCTCCAATTTTGAGATTTTTAAGGCAAAAGAAAGAATCCCTAAGTTTAAGAAACGAAAGATTCATGCTTGAGATTGACCAATTGGTTGTGGACTGGCTTTTGAACAACACCTTAGGCAGATAGCGCTTGTGTCGACTAAGGATAGCGTCGATATAGAAAGCCTCATTTTATCGATAATTAGGTGTGTAGATTCTTGACACATAAGCTTTGTTATATTATATGTATGTTATGGGCTAAAAGCCTAAAAGGTGTGTAGATCTCTATCACACTAGTTAATCTGAATTATATGTATGTTATGGGCTAAAAGGGGAAAATGAGGTCAGATGAATATCAGATTACCCGAAAGGGTAGGCAAGGGATGCAGTACGTAATCATAGAAACTTCTATGTGTATCAAAGTATGTAAAAATATGTGATCTGTTTAGATAGTTTAGTGTTCGATTCTTGCATGTATGCATGGGATGGGATTGATTGATTTACGGAAGGGAGTAGGTCACGAGGCGATCGGTGGCTTTGCCACATAGGTCACATAGTGATCGGTCTTTATGACAAAAGACAATTGTCGATATATTATTAAGGTCGACAAGAATCGGTGGCTTCGCCACATAGGTCACATAGTGATCGATCTTTATGACAAAAGACAAATTGCCAATATAGTATGTAGCGGATGGAGGGTTGATTGTAGAAATCCCCACGGTGTGATGGTTGGTACGGGGGTGTGTAGAAGATGGACTCATAGGTTTGGGATGGGCCATGTTGCATATTTTATTACCCTTATATACGGGCCAAGGCTCATAATGTGTTTGTGGGCCTCAAGCTTTTTTATGTGTTCTCGGGTTTTTATGTGTTCTCGGGATTTGCACACTGAGTCTTAGTGACTCAACCTTTTGTTTTTCCCAACATTTCGGTGAGCAGAGATCGTGAACATGGGAGCGAGGCGGACTCGAGGGGCCATCAAGTTTTATTTCTACAAATTATTTGTGATTTCTTTAAGTTTATTTTATTTTTATTTGGGATTTTTTAAGGCCCCTATTTTTTATTCAACTAAGAAGTTTTCAATGTTATGCAACTTATAAATTTTATGTCAAGGTTTATTTATACTTAATAATACTAATATAAGATTTTATTTTTAAAATGTCACTTATTTACTCTAATAATGTCTAATTAACTTACGACTTCCAAAACCAACAAGGCAAAAGTTTTCAATGTACAAGCCGTGACATGCCAGATCCAGTCGAAACGCATGGGCCGGGTTTGGGGTGTTACAATTTTGGTATCAGAGCCCAGTTCAAAACTCGGGCTGTGAAATGGGTCTAGAAATGTTTTTAGAAATTTTTTTTGGTTCGAGGACATGGCCTTCGAGTCTACTGGCACTCGATCCGCCCAGGTAAGTATTCTAAACTCTTGCTATGTTATTTATGTGGGCTTAATGAGCTTTATGGGACGTAGACTATCTAGGTTAGAATTTGATGGACTCTAGGCTTAGGCAAACAACTCTTCAATTCCATAAGACTTAACTTCACTAAAACAAAACCTGTAAACGAGTCACAAGACTAAGGTGTGGCAACAGGCATATGCATGTCTAGGAGTAGATCCGGAAGAGCTTGGTATTTAAGCAGTCCAAGTGACTCACCTCCTCTTCACAGGAATCTTACCTGGTGCATAGTGACTGTTCACTTTAGCCATGACAGGGTGTGGCAATAGGCATATGCATGCCTAGGAGTGGATTCAGGGAGAGCTTGGTATTTAAGCGGCCCCTACTGACTCACCTCCTCTTCACAGGAATCTTACCTGGTGCGTAGTGACTGTTCACTCTAGCTATAAGGACTTGTTCATGAGCTGAACCCATAATTAAAACCCGAAAGGGACCAACCACCCTATTTTGCAACCAAAACCCCTAAGTTTTGTACACTTCCAAAAAAAATACATTTGATTTGAAAATGCTCGCAACAATGAAGAAAAATACCAAATTACCCTTGTTATGCAAAATGACCAAAATAGCCCTGATTTGTAGAATTACCAAATTACCCTTGTTTTGTAAAATTACTGAAATACCTTTGAATCACAAAATTACCAAAATACCCTCAAATCATAAAAATTACTGAAATACCCCCGAATTTTAAAATTACCGAAATACCCTAGAATTTCAAAATTACTGAAATACCCCTAAATTTCAAAATTATCGAAATGCCCTTGAATTTTAAAATTATCGAAATACCCTCAAATTTTAAAATTTTGAAATGCCCCGAATTCCAAAATTACCAAAATACCTTCGATTTCCAAAATTACCAAAATACCCGAGAATGTAAAATTTCTAAAATACCCTTATTTTATAAAATCATCAAGGAACCTCATTTCAAAAAAATTACGAAAATGCCCATGTAGGATAAAATTATGAAAATACCCCTCGGTAGTGGAAAATAACAACAATGACAACCACAACACTTTTACGTAATGAACGCGAGTTCATGAATGTTGATGATTGAATGAATGAACTTGAGATCAGTAGTGTGTATGAATTGAAAGAACTACTTTTTAGAACTATTAATCATAAGACCATTCGCGATAAATCGGTGGAAAGAAATAATGATTCGAAATTTTCTAATCGATTAACGCAAATCGGTAGAATGAGTACAAGGGACGAAGACGCTTCAGACATTTAATAATGGTGCTTACCTACCATAGTATACTAAGTGTTTATTTTGGCTTTAGAATTAGAGTGCGCAATAAAGCATAGTGGTGAGACTCGGGTAGAATGATTACTAGTTAGTTGGAAATTTCGAGGACGAAATTTCTTTAAGGAGGGTAGAACTGTAACATCCTAAATTTTTGGACCTATCGTTTAATGGGTGAATATGTGGAATGAGTTAATTTAAGTGTTAGGGGTCCAAATTGGGCTCAAAGCTTAGGCGAGGCCTTGATTAAAATTATCTGTTTGGGCATTATAGGGTTTAAAAGGTAGTATCTATGTTTAAAATACCAAAGTGGGCTTGTGGCCCAATCTTAGGAGGTGACGCCACACACAAGAAGTAAGGGCCCAAATTTAAGTTTCATGGAGCCCAATTCTTTTAATTTAAGTTAGCTAAATTTTGGGCATTAGAATTAGGTGGAGTAGATGGCAACAAGGCTAAAATTTAGGGTTTTAATGTTTAAAATATGTGGATAATAAGCAGATAAAGACTATTATTTAGGAATTTATTTTATGTGGATAATAAGTAGATAAAGGCTAAGATCTAGGATTTTATGATTAAAATATGTGGATAATATCTTTGATAAAGGAGGAGGAGTTAGAGATAATTAAGTCTCTTTTAGATGAGCTAGTAGATTAAGATAAAGGAGAAAAGTTAGGAATTTATCTACAAAGAGAGTGATGGCCAAGAATCAAACACCGAGAGGAGTAAAGAAACCAGCTACTACATGGCAAAGGGTTGCTCAATTTCCTATAAATAGGGGCTAGCTCCTTGTTTACGACATTAAATCCTCTCCTTTGTGCCAAATTCCTTAGCTTCTTTTCTCCAAATTTTTTTCTCCAATTTCTCTAAATGTCGAAAACTCCATTATTCTCTTCTTTCTTCTAAAAGCCAAAACTCCATTATTCTCTTCTTTCTCCTAAAAGCCAAAAACTCCATTATTCTCTTCTTTCTTCTAAAAGTGAAAACTCCATTATTCTCTTCCTTCTCTAAAAGCCAAAATCTCTATAGTTTTTATTTTATTCATTCTATTTGAGAAATTGTTCTATACTTAGGCATTTAAATCCTCCATTGACATTGTCAAATTCTCTCTCTAGTACTAGCAGAATCTCCTAAGTTAAGGTAAGAGTAGATTTTATTAGTTCTCATAATCTATTCCCGATTTTTGAAAAGGCAAAAGTCGAAAGCTAATAGTTTAATAGTTTATGATGGGTGGCAAGTCGAGATTTGAAGGAAGCCTAGTCGACTAGATCTAAAAGCGAAATTCATAAGTCTCCAATTTTGGGATTTTAAGGCAAAAGAAAGAATCCTAAGTTTAAGAAACAAGCGATGATCTCATTGCTCGAGATTGGCCAATTGGTTGTGGACCCGCTTCGAACAACACCTTAGGCGAGATAGCGGTTGTGTCGACTAAGGATAGCATCGATATAGAAAGCCTCGTTTTATCGGAATCAGTGTGTAGATTCTTGACACATAAGCTTTGTTATATTAGATGTATGTTATGGGCTAAAATTTGGAAAAGGTGTGTAGATCTCTATCACACTAGTTAATTTGAATTATATATATGTTATGGACTAAAAGCCGGAGAATGAGGTCAGATGAGCAGTCGTATTACCCGAGAAAGGGTAGGCAAGGGATGCAGTGCGTAATCATAGAAACTTTCTATGTGTATCAAGTATGTAAAAATATGTGATCTGCTTAGATAGTTTAGTGTTCGATTCTTGCATGTATGCATGGGATGAGATTGATTGATTTACAAAAGGAGAGTAGGTCATGAGGGGATCGGTGGCTTTGCCACATAGGTCACATAGTGATCGGTCTTTATGACAAAAGACAAATTGTCGATATATTATTAAGGTCGACAATGATCGATGGCTTCGCCACATAGGTCACATAGTGATCGATCTTTATGACAAAAGACAAATTGTCGATATGGTGTGTAGCGGATGGAGGGTTGATTGTAGAAATCCCACGGTGTGATGGTTGGTACGGGGTGTGTAGAGGATGGACTCATAGGTTTGGGATGGGCCATGTTGCATATTTTGTTACCCTTGTATACGGGCCAAGGCTCATAATGTGTTTGTGGGCCTCAAGCCTTTTATGTGTTCTCGGATTTGCACATCGAGTCTTGGTAACTCAACCTTTTATTTTTCCCAACATTTCGTGTGAGCGAGAGATCGTGAACATGGGAGTCGAGGCGACTCGAGGGCCATCAAGTTTTATTTCTACAAATTATTTGTGATTTCTTTAAGTTTATTTTATTTTTATTTGGGATTTTTTAAGGCCCTAGTTTTTATTCAACTAAGAAGTTTTCAATGTTATGCAACTTATAAATTTTATGTCGGGGTTTATTTATACTTAATAATACTAATATAAGATTTTATTTTAAAATGTCACTTATTTACTCTAATAATGTCTAATTAACTTATGACTTCCAAAACCAACAAGGCAAAAGTTTTCAATGTACAAGCCGTGACACGCAATATCCAATCGAAACGCATGGGCTGGGTTTGGGGTGTTATAGATAGGGTTACGAGATTTTGCCAGATTAGAGTGAAACCTAATATGGGAATCCATTGATCGATTTACTGCTTCTTTAGGGGGTTATTATAAGAGAACGAGAGTTCCACTAATTAACCTAAGGTTAGACGTTATTCGCCTCGAGAGAGGGTTTAATATAGGTTAGGGAGTCTCACGGATCAAGCTAAGTAAAGAAATCATATGGTTTGGGTAATAAATTATAAGTGAAGTCATAGGTGAATTCTTCCTGAGGGTATTGTCTTTATCAACTGAGTTTTCTTAAAGTCTTTCTCCAATTCATTCTTTTGTCTTTGCATTTAGTTTAAGTATTTCATTAGTTTAATAATCCAATCACTCTATATTTTAGGCTAAATAATAGAAAGAAAATGAGTAGTAGTACTTTTAGGTTCCCTTGGGTTCGATAAGATATTCTTGCCTGAGCTATACTACTGTTCGATAGGTGCACTTGCCTCTATTGTTGTCGCAGTCAGTCTACAGGTTCGATCATTCTTTATAAATATTAAAACTCAACTGTTTGACACGATCAAGTTTTTGGCGCCGTTGTCGGGGACTTCTAAAATATTAAGAAAGCTCTATTTCTATTACTTTAGCCAAATTTTTTTATATTATTATTTATTATCATTTCTTTTTACTTTTCTAATTTTTTCCTCTATTTTGCTTTTGGCAGAAAATTTTAGTCTATGGAAAAGATTACACTGAATAATTATCAGTGGCAAGGCATGAGGGAAATTCCTACTAAAAGCGACCGGTGTCTTCAACCTCGGCGTAGTCACCAAAGTTATCTAATCGTTAGAGATGATGAATAAAAAGATTAATGATTGGTATAGTCCTCGCGGTACATCCGTAAATACAATATGATTTGAATCTAGGAGGCGTGGTGAATCCACGAGTACCCACCCTATGGATATGGCATGGAAAACGAGCAAGCTCACTATACAGGTAACTATTCTAGATATCAAAATAATTTTTATAGTGACACTTATAATGCAGGTTGGAAGTACCATCCCAATTTCTCGTGGGATGATCAAAATAGCCAAAGATCAAAACTTCCTCCAAATTTTCAACAACCACCTCACCAACAAGAAGAGGAGCCGAATCTTGAAGAGATGCTGATGAAATTCATGGCAGCCACAGATTCTCGTCTCCAAAAGACTGAAGCGGCATTTGATGAACAACAAAAATTGATCAAAGGGATCGAGAATCAAGTTGGAGAACTTACTAGGTCAGTGGGACGTCTCGCAAAGCTAATATCAGAACGACCACTAGGGCGCCTACCAAGTAACACCGAGGTTAACCCAAAGGAGCAAATTCAAGCCATCTCAGCTCAAGACAGTAAGGGGTTAGATAAACAAAACTCAATACAAGAAAACAAGGTAGACGAAGGTAAGGTAGAGATAACACAAGAAAAGCTAAAACCAGTAATCAAGGAGTACCAACCTCGCATACCTTATCCCAAAGCAATGAAAAGAGACGATTTAGAGGAACAGTTCGGTAAGTTTCTTAAACTCTTAAAGAAAGTACATATTAACTTTCCTCTCCTTGAAGCTCTTTTTCAGGCACCAGACTCGAGGAAATTTTTAAGACAGCTCTTGACCAACAAACGCAAATTAGACGAAGAGCACCACATGGAGCTAAACGCAATGTGCTCAGTAATTCTACAAAATAAATTGCCACGAAATTAAAAGATCCAGGGAGTTTTACAATTCCATGTTTAATTGGTAGTTTATCTATTGATAATGTGTTAGCGAATTTAGGGGCAAGCATCAATGTTATGCCTTACACTAGGTCTAGGGATACCTATACAAACTAGGATGAGCATTCAATTAACTGATAAAACTATAAGAATTCCTAGTGGTATAATAGAAAATGTTCTAATCAAAATTGATAAATTCGTATTCCCAATAGACTTTGTCGTTTTAGACATGGATGAGGACAACACGATCCCCTTAATTTTAGGAAGACCCTTTTTAGCAACTGCTAGAGCTAAAATTGATATCTATGTAGGAGAACTCATACTTCGTGTAGGCGACGAGATAGTCACTCTTCAAGCTCTTGACTCGGCCAAAACATCAAGTGATAAAGGTGAGAAAGTAAATTCAGTTGATAACCAACTTGTTCAACCTTCATTGCAGGAAACACCACAAAGCTACAAACTTGAGTCGGACCATAGACCTCGTGCTAATAAAGAAGAATTACATGAGGAACCACACGAAGTGAAACCAAATGAAACCCCAGACGAGCTGATAGGAACAACAAATCACATCAAAATAGAGGATCAGGTATTGTTGAATAAGGAAGACCCTCGAATCACCAATTCAGACCTCAAGACAAACGAAGAAATCACTTTTGAGGTACTTAATGTCTTCCTATACGGCACAGTCGAGGAAAGCAATGCTAAAATCAACACTTTTAAGGTAAACATTACTCGACTTAAACTTTACATCCATAACCGAGTTGATCGAATGAGAAAGGATTTCCACCTCCTCAAACCACCATGACCATACGAATGAGAGGTAAAGTCTAGCTAAGACTATAAACGAGCGCTTCTCAGGATGCAACCCGAGCACTAACCCATTTTTACATTTTTTTATATATTTATTTTTTCTTTTCTTTTTCTTTTTAGCACCTAAACATAAACTAACCAAAGAGCAGATTTCTAGGCCACACGGCCCTACACACGGGCGTGTCTGTGGCTGTGTGGAAGCTAAGGGCTGAATCATGGGCGTGCCGTTAGCCGTGCACAAACAGGGAATAAAATTCTTTCTCCAACACTGACTGCGATACTAGTCACGTCTGTGCCGACGCCCCGTGCGAGGTTAGTGACTCGTCAAGCACGGGATAAACACGACCGTGCCTCCCAACCGTGCCAACATTCTGACTTATCGAACACCGGAAGAGCATGCCCGTATTGAATGATCGTGTGAAGAAAGACACGGGTGTGCCACAACACCCACGGCCATGCCCGAACACCCTGAATGCGTTCAAAATTCAAAATCCCAAAACACGGGCTACATCTTTATTTAAACCTCATTCCCTATTTTTCTAGTTGTCTTTCATTTTCCATTATTTATTTTTGTTTCTATTTTATTTCATCATTTTTTTTTCTTTATTTTATTTTATTTTATTTTATTTTCTTCTTCTTCTTCTTTATGATATTTAGATTTAGCTTAGGATACAATAAAACCAAGCCGGCTACTTCAAGGATTCAATTTCAAACGATTCAAGACGCTTCCCCACGTTCACCTCCAATCTTATCCGGTTTCTTTTCATAGACTTCATCCAAAAATTCAGGAAGTGTTACTTCTCCCCTTCTATTTTGATTTTATTATTACATAATTGTTTATCTATCTTTGTACATTTAGGGCAATGTACATCTTAAGTGTGGGGGTAAAAGTACGACTTTTTGCATTATTCTCAAAATCTGAATTTAGTCTTGTTCAAAGTATTTTCTCATATTACTAATTAGGATGAAATTTCTAATGATGTATGATTTTTATTGATATGTTTTAGAGTAAGTCATAGTTAATTGTGCATTGATGATTAAATTTGAAGGATACTAGAGAATCGAGCATGATAAGTCTACTTTCTAAAATTAAAAATTAATAGGTCGTTGAACCTGAATTTGAGTATTACTTTGAAGTTTGAAATTTATAGGATTGATGTCAAAACACCCATAATTTTGTGAGATTTTGAGCCTTATAGAGCATATATTCTTTTTGTGCTCACTTTATTGATTATGAGTGTGTCAACTTTGAACTGTTATTCTAGAACTTGCATCGTTTATACTTGTCGAGACCATACTTTTGATTTGATATACAGAGATGATAAAGGCACCTAGGATTTAACCCACTTACTCCATAAAAAGCCTACCTGCACAAATTAACCCCTAGTGAACCCCATTGAATCCTAACAATCTTTTTATTGACTCACCCACTAATTTAAACCCAAAACCCCTTTGTATTTGTTATACCCTTTCTTTTGACTACCCTTTAATCGAGGTTTGATTTGATTAAGTTACCAAATTATATTAGTTCAGTAGTTACATTTATCATTTATTTAGTTTGTTCTTAAAAAAAGGAGCTTAGAGCATTTAAACTTCAATTGTTGAAGAAAAAGCTCATATTAAAGTATTATCAAATTTCAAGTGATGAAAATACTCTTTATTATAGAGTAATTATCAATAGTAGGTATTATTAGTTTTCATTCGATGTAAATATTCATATTTAGTTCATTGTTTCTAGTTAGGTCATTTGTCAAGTCAATCTCGATTCTAACCATCTAATTCAGCCTTTATCCACACCTTTTAACCAAAGCCCCGTTACAACCCTAATTAGAGACCTTTTGATTTGTATATCATCTCATATACAGTGGTGGAGATTTAATTTTCAGGCAAGCCTATGGGATTAACTTTTCAAGTTCGACTTAGAGTGCTTATTCTTGAACCTTAAACACTTCGAATGATTTGAGTGAACCTTTAGTGAGGATGTCAATCCTTGTCGATTTTGAATTAAAGGTAATTATTCAGATAAGGAGAGACACCTATGTTTTCATACTACAAAGGTATGACTTATCGTGATTGAATCTTTAGGACTCTTTGAGTTGAATTATCCATGTATAAATTATCTATGAATTATGATGAGACATTGTTGATAGGAAGTATGAATTATGGAAAGTTCATTTTAATTGCAAGTTGAGAATTTTGCTTGAGGACAAGCAAAAGCTTAAGTGTGGGGGTATTTGATAAACCTTAAAAGTAACATATTTTAGCCCCATATTTAGTATGCTTTTGGATGATTTAGCCCTTGATTCATGTAAAAAGGTACTTTTAATCCTTTCTTTTCATGTTTATACTCAAGAAAGCACCTAAGAATAAAAAGAATGTAAAACGGGCTTAAAACGGGCCAATTTAGGCTAAAGAGGAAATCAGCATGGCCTGGACTTCAAGCCACACGACCGTGCCTCGTCAAAATTACTTTACACGGCCATGCCACAATTTACACGGTCGTGCCCCAATCGATAGAATCGAGACACGGCTTGAAGATGATTTACACGAGCGTGTACCTTGGCCGTGCCCTTGCTGCGGGAAAGAGCAATTTCACTCGGATTTGGATGCTTGAAGGCAAAGAAACACATTCCTAAGTCTACTTAAACATCCTAGGAGGAATTCTACTTGAATTAGGATACTTAGGAGCCAAGTAAAGCATCTCAAAGACTATATAAACACCCAAGGAAGCAACTAAAAGAGGAGTTCGGCAGAAGCCAAAACAAGAGCTTTTTGGCAGAGGCTTTTAGGCTAAAGCATTTATCATTTAGGGAGTCACTTGAAGATAGCCAGTTGAATCATCTCAAGAAGTCAGAACTCCATTCAAGATGGAGGGTCTCTCCTTCAATTCCTTCAGGGGGTTTTAGGGAGTTCTTATGTTTTGTTTATTCTTTACTCTTGAGATGTTTTTGTATTTAGTTACGCACTAAACCCTTCAGAAACCTGAAGGGGTGAAACCTATGATGGATTTTGTTATTTGATTTCTAAATTTATATGATAAATACTTAGTTTGTTCTTAATTATGTTGCTTAATTTAATCTGATGTGCTTAGGTGGAAGAGGAATAGACCCTGCCTAAGAGTAAATCTAGCATAATTGAGCGGAGTTGATCGGGCGCCTAGAGATAGGGTTACAAGATTTTGCCGGATTAGGGTGAAACCTAATATGGGAATCCATTGATCAATTTACTGCTTCCTTAGGGGGCTATTATAAGAGAACGAGAGTTCCACTAATTAACCTAAGGTTAGATGTTATTCACCTCGAGAGAGGGTTTAATATAGGTTAGGGAGTCTCACGGATCAAGCTAAGTAAAGAAATCATATGGTTTGGGGAATAAATTATAACTGAAGTCATAGGTGAATTCTTCCTGAAGGTATCGTCTTTATCAACTGAGTTTTCTTAAAGTCTTTCTCCAATTCAATCTTTTGTCTTTGCATTTAGTTTAAGTATTTCGTCAGTTTAAAAATCCAATCACTCTATATTTTAGGCTAAATAGTAGAAAGAAAATGAGTAGTAGTACTTTTAGTTTCCCTTGGGTTCGATAAGATATTCTTGCCTGAGCTATACCATCGCTCGATAGGTGCACTTGCCTCTATTGTTGTCGCCAAACCCTCTGTGTTCGATCATTCTTTATAAATATTAAAACTCGATTGTTTGACACGATCACCTGCTATAGTTGCTAATAATTTTGAATTAAAGCCTGACACTATACAAATGATTCAACAATTATTTCAATTTGATGGTTTGCAGGACGAAGACCCGAATACCCATATAGCTAATTTTTTAGAGTTCTGTGATACCTTTAAAATAAATGGCATTTCTAATTATGCCATACGTCTTCGGTTATTTCCTTTTTCATTAATGAATAAATTCAAACAGTGGTTAAACTCGTTACCACGAGGGTCAATCATCACATGGGATCAAATGACCAAAAATTTTTTATTATAATATTTCCCACCGGCCAAAATGGCCAAATTATGGAATGATATCTCTTCTTTTGTGCAGATGGATTTAGAAACATTATACGACGCATGGGAGAGATACAAGGATCTCTTGAGAAGGTGTCCGCACCATGGTTTACCCTTGTGGTTACAGGTCCAAACTTTCTATAATGGTGTAAACCCCTCAACGAGGCAACTAATTGATTCAGCCACCGGTGGAACCTCGAACAATGTAACTCAAGCGACCTACGAGTTTATTGAAGAGGTGTCTCTGAATAACTATCAGTGGCAGGTTACAAGGACAAAACCAACAAAATCAGCCAGAGTTTTCAACCTCGACGTAGTAACCATGATATCAACACAAGTAGAGATGATGAACAAAAAGCTTGATAGTTTGTGTTCTTCGCAGGTACATCCAGTAATGCAATGCGATGCAAGTGGAACTGTGGCGAATCCTGAGTACCCACCCTACCAACCGGGCACAGAAAGTGAACAGATGAATTATATAGGTAATAATTTCAGATCTAATAATAACCCTTATAGTAATACTTATAATCCAGGTTGGAGGAACCAACCAAATTTTTTATGGGGAGGTCAAGGAAATCAAAGACAACAACCTCCTCAAAATTTCCAAAATTAGCCATATCCACAAGAAAAGAAGCCGAACCCCGAAGAAATGTTGACAAAATTCATGGCAGCCACAGAAAATCATCTCCAAGACACTGAGGCAACACTTAAAAACCAACAAACATCGATGGAAGGGATCAAGAACAAAGTCGGGAAACTTACCAAATCAGTCAGGGAAGTTACAAAGTCAGTTGGACAACTTGCAAAGTAAATGTCCGAACGACAGCAAGGGTGTCTACCAAGCAACACTGAGATTAATCCAAAGGAGCAAATCCAAGCCATAACAGCTCAAGAAAATGTAGGGTTAGATGAAATTAATTCAATATAAGAAAGTGGTAGAAGAAGGTAAAATTGAGGTAACCCAAGAAAAACCAAAACTGGTAATCAAAGAATACCAACCTTGCATATCTTATCCCGAAGCATTGAAGAGAGACGATATAGAGGAACAGTTTGGTAAGTTTCTTAAACTTTTAAAGAAATTACATATTAACTTACCGCTTCTTGAAGCTCTGTCACAGGTGCCAAATTCAAGGAATTTATAAAACAACTCTTGACGAACAAGCGTAAGTTAGATGAGGAGTCGCATGTGGAGCTAAATGCAATGTGCTCAGCAATTCTACAAAGTAGACTACCACAGAAGCTAAAAGATCCAGGGAGTTTTACAATTCCATGTTTAATTGGTAGACTAACTGTTGATAATGCCCTAGCTGATTTAGGGGCAAGTATAAATGTCGTGCCTTATAAAATGTTTAAAAACTAGGTGTAAGGAAACCCAAACAAACTAGCATGAGTATACAATTAGCTGATAAAACTGTTAGAATTCCTAGGGGTATTATCGAAGATGTTCTTCTAAAAATTGATAAAAAAAATTTCCCAGTAGATTTCGTTGTCTTAGACATGGATAAGGATAATTCGATTCCTTTAATTCTAGGAAGACACTTTTTAGCAACTGCCAAGACTAAAATTGATGTTGGTACAGGAGAACTCATTCTTCGTGTAGGTGACAAATCGATCAGTCTACAACCTCTTGACTCGACCAAGACATCAATTGATGAAGGTGAGAAAGTAAATTCATTGATGACCAATTTGTTCACCTTTACCACAGATCCACCAAAAGTCATGCACTTGAGCCGGATCATAGACCTCATGTAAATAAAGAAGAACTATATAAGGAATGAAGCCTTAAGGTCGACAAACCGCATTTAGTGGAAAACACACTTTAAAGAAGAATCAGAACCACACGAAGTAAAACCGAAGAAGCCCCCAGAAGAGCTCGTAGGAACATCAAATCACTTCAAAATAGGAGATACGGTATGGATAAACAAAATAGATCCTCGAATCATCCCATTAGACCCAAATACAACCAAAGGAATCCCTCTTGAGGTACGCAATATCATTCATACGAACAGTTGAAGTAAGAAATCCAACATTTGGTACTTTTAAGGTAAATGCTTCTCGACTTAAACTTTATCATGAAAATAAAACTGGCAGCATGAGGGAAGATGTTCAAACCTTCAAACCACCATGATTATACAAACAAAGGGAAAGTCTAGCTTAAGACTTTAAATGAGCGCTTCTCGGGAGGCAACCCGAGAACTAACCTTAAGTACTTTACATTTTTTTATGTTCTTTATTCTTCTTTCTGAATGCCTAGTTGTAAACTAACCAAAAGCCCAGATTCCCAGGTCACACGGCCTTGCAAACGGCCATGGCCATGGCCGTGTGGAAGTACAGAATCTTCGTACTGATAATGGCAGAAGAGGTACAAGTCAGAGGGAATCAAATCTTCGAATCACGGACTATAACCACCACCCCAGGGGCACCGACAGAACACCACGGCCGTGCAACGCAACCGTGGTCGACACTGACTTATTAGAAATGGACGTGGAAAAATAACACGCCTCACAACAAGGCCGTGTGAGGCGGTCATGTGAATCGACACGCCCACAGTCCACGGGCGTGAGAGGTGTCAGAATTCAAAACTCTATTTAAACCCCCCACCCCTCTCTCTTTTCACCCCCTTCTCATTACCCTTCATCCCCACCATTCTTCTCCTAACACAGCCCCTACTCTACCATAACGATGTCAAAGAAGCGGAAGGATTCAAACACAATCTCCCTGTGGGAGACTGATCTACATAAGTTCATGCAGGCCGCTTCAACCCTCCAACACGCCAAGGGTTTTCGAGACCTTTTTGGTTCTATTTTTCTTTTTCTTTGCTTCAATTTCCTTATCTTTACTTCTCTTCGCTTAATTTAGTTTATTTTACGTTAGTTTCTTAGTTTTAGGTTCTAAAGGTGCTAGGAATCACACGTAACCACAACCACCGACTCAACACAGCCTTAGAAATCACACCTACCTCGCGAACCATCCAACAATAAGGACTCCTCAGTCTATTTACCTGTTCTTATAAGTTTATTTTCCTTTTTATTTTCCTTTACTTTAGCTTACTTTTCTTTAAATATTTATTTCAGATATTTTGAATCTTTATTATTAGTTCTGGCTAATCCATCACGAGTTTCCCAATTTCTTCACCTAGCATAGTGACTGTTGGCATCCACCACAGCACCATCGCCTCCTCCAAATCGGGCCGGGAATAGTGATCCCGGAAAAAATTCAGGAAGTGTCACTTCTCCCTTCGCTTTTGAGTATCACATGATTATTTATCTATCTTTGTACATTGAGGGCAATGTACATCTTAAGTGTGGGGGTAAACCGCCTAACTTTTGCATTATTCTCAAATCCTCAATTATATCTAGTTCTTAAGTAATTTCCTCATATTACTAATTAGGATGAAATTTCGATGATTTATGATTTTTTTTGATATGTTTTAGATTAAGTTATAGATAATTGTGCATTGATGATTTAAACTTTAAGATACTAAAGAATCAAGCATGATAAGTCTATTTTTCAGAATTAAAAATTTTCTAGGTTGTTGAACTGAATTTGAATATTACTTTGAAGTTTGAAATTTATAGGGATTGATGTCAAGAGCACCCATAATTTTTGTGAGATTTTGAGCCTTATAGAGCATATATTCTTTTTCATGCTCATTTATTGATTATGAGTGTGTCAACACTGAATTGTTATTCTATAGCTTGCCTCGATTATACATGTCAAGACCATATTTTTTATTTGATATACTGAGATGATAAAGGCACCTAGGTTTTAACACACTCACTCCACTAAAAAGCCTACCTTCACAATTAACCCTTAGTGAACCCTTTTATCCTAACAACCCTTTTTATTGATGCACCCAATAAAATTAACTCAAAACCCCGCCCATATTTGTTATCACCATTCCTTTGACTACACTTCTATCGAGAATTGATTTGATCAGTTGCCTAATTACTATATTTCAATTGATAAAGTTCTTTCTTATATTATGTATTTATTTGATTTGTTCTTTCTTATAAAGTTCTTTCTATCGAGAATTGATTTGATCAATTTCCTAATTACTATACTTTAGAGTTTTCCAAATAGTTATAAGCTTTGTAATATTATACGTATGTTATGGGCTAAAAGCCGAAAAAGGTGTGTAGATCTCTATCACATTAGTTAATCTGAATTATATGTATGTTATGGGCTAAAAGCCGTAAAATGAGGTCAGATGAACAATCAGATTACCCAAAAAGGGTAGGCAAGGGATGCTGTGCACGTAATCATAGAAATTTCTATGTGTATCAAGTATGTAAAAATATGTGATCTGCTTAGATAATTTAGTGTTCGATTCTTGCATGTATGCATGGGATGGGATTGATTGATTTACGGAAGGGAGCGGGTTTCGAGGCGATCGGTGGCTTTGCCACGAGGTCACATAGTGATCGGTCTTTATGATGAAAGACAACCTGTCGATATATTATTAAGGTCGACGAATGATCGGTGGCTTCGCCACATAGGCCACATAGTGATCAATCTTTATGACAGCAACACAATTGTTGATATGGTGTGTATGGATGGAGGTTGATTGTAGAAATCCCACTGTGTGATGGTTGGTACGGGTGTGTAGAGGATGGACTCATAGGTTTGGGATGGGCCATGTTGCATATTTTGTTACCCTTGTATACGGGCCAAGGCTCATAATGTGTTTGTGGGCCTCAAGCCTTTTATGTGTTCTCTGGATTTGTACATCGAGTCTTGGTGACTCAACCTTTTATTTTTCCCAACATTTTAGGCGAGCAAGAGATCGTGAACATGGGAGCCGATACGGACTCGAGGGCCATCAAGTTTTATTTCTATAAATTATTTCGGATTTTTTAAGTTTATTTTATTTTTATTTGGGATTTTTTAAGGCCCCTAGTTTTTATTCAACTAAGAAGTTTTCAATGTTATGCAACTTACAAATTTTATGTTAAGGTTTATTTATACTTAATAATACTAATATAAGATTTTATTTTAAAATGTCACTTATTTACTCTAATAATGTCTAATTAACTTACGACTTCCAAAACCAACAAGGCAAAAGTTTTCAATGTACAAGCCGTGACACGCCAGATCCAAGTCGAAACGCATGGGCCGGGTTTGGGGTGTTACAATTTTGATATCAGAGCCCAGCTCAAAACTCGGGCTGTGAAATGGGTCTAGAAATGTTTTAGAAATTTTTTGGTTCGAGGACATGGCCTTCGAGTCTCCAAGACCGATCCGCCTGTAAGTATTCTAAACTCTTGCTGTGTTATTTATGTGGGCTTAATGAGCTTTATGGGACGTAGACTATCTAGGTTAGAATTTGATGGACTCTAGGCTTAGCAAATAACTTTTCAATTCCATAAGACTTAACTTCACTAAAATGTAACTCAGTAACGAGTCACAAGACTAAGGTGTGGCAAAGCATATGCATGTTTAGGAGTAGATCCTAAGAGCTTGGTATTTAAGTAGTCCAAGTGACTCACCTCCTCTTCACAGAATCTTACCGTGCATAGTGACTGCTCACTTTAGCCATGACAGGTGTGGCAATAGGCATACGCATGCCTAGGAGTGGATTCGGGGAGAGCTTGGTATTTAAGCACCCTAGTGACTCACCTCCTCTTCACAGAATCTTACAGTGCGAGGACTGCTCACTCTAGCTATAAGGACTTGTTCATGGGTCAACCCATAATTAAAACCCGAAAGGGACCAACCACCCTATTTTGCAACTAAAACCCTAAGTTTTGTACACTTCCAAAAAAAATATATTTGATTTGAAAATGTTCGCAACTATGAAGAAAATTACCAAATTACCCTTGTTATGCAAAATGACCAAAATAGCCCTGATTTGTAGAATTACCAAATTACCCTTATTTTGTAAAATTACTGAAATACCTTTGAATCACAAAATTACCAAAATACCCTCAGATCATAAAAATTACCGAAATACCCCCAAATTTCAAAATTACCAAAATACCCTAGAATTTTAAAATTACTGAAATACCCCTAAATTTCAAAATTATCGAAATGCCCTCGAATTTCAAAATTATCGAAATACCCTCAAATTTCAAACTTTCCAAAATGCCCCGAATTCCAAAATTACCAAAATACCCTCGATTTCCAAAATTTCCAAAATACCCCCGGGAATGTAAAATTTCCAAAATACCCTTATTTTATAAAATCATCAAGGAACCTCATTTTAAAAAAAAATTATGAAAATGCCCTCAGAGGATAAAATTACGAAAATACCCCCGGTAGTGGAAAATAACAACAATGACAACCACAACACTTTTTCGTAATGAACGCGAGTTCATGAATGTTGATGATTGAATGAATGAACTTGAGATCAGTAGTGTGTATGAATTGAAAGAACTACTTTTTAGAACTATTAATCATAAGACGTTTCGCGATAAATCGGTGGAAAGAAATAATGATTCATAAAATTTCTAATCGATAAACGCAAATCGGTAGAATGAGTACAAGGGACTAAGACGCTTCAGATGCGTAATAATGGTGCGACTCTACCATAGTATACTAAGTGTTTATTTTGGCTTTAGAATTAGAGTACGCAACTAAAGCATAGTGGTGAGACTCTGTAGAATGATTACTAGTTAGTTGGAAATTTCGAGGATGAAATTTCTTTAAGAAGGGTAGAACCTGTAACATCCTAAATTTTGGGCCTATGCGCTTAATGGGTGAATATGTGGAATGAGTTAATTTAAGTGTTAAGGGTCCAAATTGGGCTCAAAGCTTAGGTAGAGGCCTTGATTAAAATTATCTGCTTGGGCATTATAGGTTTAAAAGGTAGTATCTATGTTTAAAATACCAAAGTGGGCTTGTGGCCCAATCTTAGGAGGTGACACCACACACAAGAAGTAAGGGCCCAAATTTAAGTTTCATGGAGCCCAATTCTTTTAATTTAAGTTAGCTAAATTTTGGGCATTAGGATTAGGTGGAGTGGATGGCAACAAGGCTAAAATTTAGGGTTTTAATGTTTAAAATATGTGGATAATAAGCAGATAAAGACTATTATTTAGGAATTTATTTTATGTGGATAATAAGAGATAAAGGCTAAGATCTAGGGATTTTATGATTAAAATATGTGGATAATATGCCGATAAAGGAGGAGGAGTTAGAGATAATTAAGTCTCTTTTAGATGAGCTAGTAGATTAAGATAAAGGAGAAAAGTTAGGAATTTATCTACAAAGAGAGTGATGGCCAAGAATCCATCATCGAGAGGAGTAAAGAAACCACTACTACATGGCAAAGTGGTTGCCAATTTCCTATAAATAGGGGCTAGCTCCTTATTTCGACATTAAATCCTCTCCCTTTATGCCAAAATTCCTTAGCTTCTTTTCTCCAAATTTCTTTCTCCAATTTCTAAAACCGAAAACTCCATTATTCTCTTCTTTCTTCTAAAAGCCAAAACTCCATTATTCTCTTCTTTCTCCTAAAAGTCGAAAACTCCATTATTCTCTTCTTTCTTCTAAAAGTGAAAACTCCATTATTCTCTTCCTTCTCTAAAAGCCAAAATCTCTATAGTTTTTATTTAATTCATCCTATTTGAGAAATTGTTCTATACTTTTCAAGATTTAAATCCTCCATTAACATTGTCGAATTCTCTCTCTAGTACTAGTGAATCTCCTAAGTTAAGGTAAGAGTAGATTTTTATTAGTTCTCATAATCTATTCTCGATTTTTGAAAAGGCAAAAGTCGAAAGCTAATAGTTTAATGGTTTATGATGGGCGGCAAGTCGGGATTTGAAGGAAGCCTAGTCGACTTGATCTAAAAGCCGAAATTCATAAGTCTCCAATTTTGAGATTTTTAAGGCAAAAGAAAGAATCCCTAAGTTTAAGAAACGAGCAGTATCTGCTGTGACCAATTGGTTGTGGACCGCTTCAACAACACCTTAGGCAGATAGCGCTTGTGTCGACTAAGGATAGCGCCGATATAGAAAGCCTCGCTTTATCAGTAATCGTGTGTAGATTCTTGACACATAAGCTTTGTTATATTATATGTATGTTATGGGCTAAAAGTCGAAAAAGGTGTGTAGATCTCTATCACACTAGTTAATCAATTATATGTATGTTATGGGCTAAAAGTCGGAAAATGAGGTTGTATGAATAATGATACCCGTAAAGGGTAGGCAAGGAATGCAGTACGTAATCATAGAAACTTCTATGTGTATCAAGTATGTAAAATATGTGATCTATTTAGATAGTTTAGTGTTCGATTCTTGCATGTATGCATGGGATGGGATTGATTGATTTACTAAGGGGTGCAGGTCGCGAGGCGATCGGTGGCTTTGCCACATAGGTCACATAGTGATCGATCTTTATGACAAAAGACAAATTGTCGATATATTATTAAGGTCGATAACGACGGTGGCTTTGCCACATAGGTCACATAGTGATCGATCTTTATGACAAAAGACAAATTATCAATATGGTGTGTAGCGGATGGAGGGTTGATTGTAGAAATCCCACGGTGTGATGGTTGGTACGGGGTGTGTAGAGGATGGACTCATAGGTTTGGGATGGGCCATGTTGCATATTTTGTTACCCTTGTATACGGGCCAAGGCTCATAATGTATTTGTGGGCCTCAAGCCTTTTATGTGTTCTCTGGATTTGCACATCGAGTCTTGGTGACTCAACCTTTATTTTTCCCAACATTTCGTGAGCAGAGATCGTGAACATGGGAACCGAGGCGAACTCGAGGGCCATCCAATTTTATTTCTACAAATTATTTCGAGATTTCTTTAAGTTTATTTTATTTTTATTTGGGATTTTTTTTAAGGCCCCTAGTTTTTATTCAACTAAGAAGTTTTCAATGTTATGCAACTTATAAATTTTATGTCAGGGTTTATTTATACTTAATAATACTAATATAAAATTTTATTTTAAAATGTCACTTCTTTACTCTAATAATGTCTAATTAACTTACGACTTCCAAAACCAACAAGGGAAAAGTTTTCAATGTACAAGCCGTGACATGCCAGATCCAGTCAAAACGCATGGGCCGGGTTTGGGGTGGTACAGATAGAGTTACGAGATTTTGTCAGATTAGAGTAAAACCTAATATGGGAATCCATTGATCGATTTACTACATCCTTAGGGGGTTATTATAAGAGAACGAGAGTTCCACTAATTAACCTAAGGTTAGACGTTATTCGCCTCGAGAGGGTTTAATATAGGTTGTGGAGTCTCACGGATCAAGCTAAGTAAAGAAATCATATGGTTTGGGGAATAAATTATAAGTGAAGTCATAGGTGAATTCTTCCCGAGGTATTGTCTTTATCAACCGAAGTTTTCTTAAAGTCTTTCTCCAATTCATTCTTTTGTCTTTGCATTTAGTTTAAGTATTTCGTTAGTTTAATAATCCAATCACTCTATATTTTAGGCTAAATAATAGAAAGAAAGTGAGTAGTAGTACTTTTAGGTTCCCTTGGGTTCGATAAGATATTCTTGCTCGAGCTATACTCATTGCTCGATAGGTGCACTTGCCTCTATTGTTGTCGCAATACCACATGTTCGACCATTCTTTATAAATATTAAAACTCAATCGCTTGACACGATCAAGTTTTTGGCGCCATGTTGTCGGGGACTTCTAAAATATTAAGAAAGCTCTATTTCTATTATTTTAGCCAAATTTTTTTATATTATTATTTATTATCATTTCTTTTTACTTTTCTAATTTTTTCCTCTATTTTTCTTTTGGCACAAAATTTTAGTCTATGGAAAAGATTACACTGAATAATTATCAATGGCAAGGCATGAGGGAAATTCCTACTACAACAGCCAGTGTCTTCAACCTCGACGTAGTCACCAGGTTATCTAATCGATTAGAGATGATGAATAAAAGATTGATGATTGGTATAGTCCTCGCAGGTACATCCGTAAATACAATATGATTTGAATCTAGGAGGCGTGGTGAATCCCGAGTACCCACCCTACGGATATGGCATGGAAAACGAGCAAGCTCACTATACGTAATATTCTAGATATCAAAATAATTTTATAGTGACACTTATAATACAAAGTTGGAAGTACCATCCCAATTTCTCGTGGGATGATCAAAATAGCCAAAGATCAAAACTTCCTCCGGATTTTCAACAACCACCTCACTAACAAGAAGAGGAGCCGAATCTTGAAGAGATACTGACGAAATTCATGGCAGCCACAGATTCTCGTCTCCAAAAAACTGAAGCGGCACTTGATGAACAACAAAAATCGATCAAAGGGATCGAGAATCAAGTTGGAGAACTTACTAGGTCAGTGGGACATCTCGCAAAGCTAATATCAGAACGACCACTAGGACGTCTACCAAGTAACACCGAGGTTAACCCAAAGGAGCAAATTCAAGCCATCTCAGCTCAAGACAATAAGGGGTTAGATCAACCAAACTCAATACAAGAAAACAAGGTAGACGAAGGTAAGGTAGAGATAACACAAGAAAAGCTGAAACCAGTAATCAAGGAGTACCAACCTTGCATACCTTATCCCGAAGCAATGAAAAGAGACGATTCAGAGGAACAGTTCGGTAAGTTTCTTAAACTCTTAAAGAAAGTACATATTAACTTTCCTATCCTTGAAGCTCTTTTTCAGGCACCAGACTCGAGGAAATTTTTAAGATAGCTCTTGACCAACAAATGCAAATTAGACGAAGAGCACCACGTGGAGCTAAACGCAATGTGCTCAGCAATTCTACAAAATAAACTGCCACAAAAATTAAAAGATCCAGGGAGTTTTACAATTCCATGTTTAATTGGTAGTTTATCTATTGATAATACGTTAGCGGATTTAGGGGCAAGCATCAATGTTATGCCTTACAAAATGTTTAAACAACTAGGTCTAGGGAAACCCAGACAAACTAGGATGAGCATTCAATTAACTGATAAAGCTATAAGAATTCCTAGGGGTATAATAGAAAATGTTCTAATCAAAATTGATAAATTCGTATTCCCAAGAGACTTTGTCATTTTAGACATGGATGAGGACAACACGATCCCTTAATTTTAGGAAGACCTTTTTAGCAATTGCCAGAGCTAAAATTAATATCTATGCAGAGAACTCATACTGTGTAGGCGACGAGATAGTCACCCTTCAAGCTCTTGACTCGGCCAGAACATCAAGTGATAAAGGTGAGAAAGTAAATTCAGTTGATAACCAACTTGTTCAACCTTCATTGCAGGAAACACCACAAAGCTACAAACCTGAGTCAGACCATAGACTTCGTGCTAATAAAGAAGAATTACATGAGGAACCACACGAAGTGAAACCGAAAGAAACCCCAGACGAGCTGATAGGAACAACAAATCACATCAAAATAGAGGATCAGGTATTGTTGAATAAGGAAGACCCTCGAATCACCAATTCAGACCTCAAGACAAACGAAGAAATCACTTTTGAGGTACTTAATGTCTTCCTATACGGCACAGTCGAGGTAAGCAATGCTAAAATCAACACTTTTAAGGTAAACATTACTCGACTTAAACTTTACATCCATAACCGAGTTGATCGAATGAGAAAGGATTTCCACCTCCTCAAACCACCATGACCATACGAATGAGAGGTAAAGTCTAGCTAAGACTATAAACGAGCGCTTCTCGGGAGACAACCCGAGCACTAACCCCATTTTTACATTTTTTTTATATATTTATTTTTTCTTTTCTTTTTCTTTTTAGCACCTAAACATAAACTAACCAAAGAGCAGATTTCTAGGCCACACGGCCCTACACACGGGCGTGTCTGTGGCTGTGTTGAAGCTAAGGGCTGAATCATGGGCGTGCCGTTAACCGTGCACAAACAGGGAATAAAATTCTTTCTCCAACACTGGCTGCGATACTAGTCACGTCTGTGCTGACGCCCCGTGCGAGGTTAGTGGCTCGTCAAGCACGGGATAAACACGGCCGTGCCTCCCAACCGTGCCAACATTCTGACTTATCGAACACCGGAGGAGCATGCCCGTATTGAATGATCGTGTGAAGAAAGACACGGCCGTGCCCGAACACCCTGAATGCGTTCAAAATTCAAAATCCCAAAACACGGGCTACATCTCTATTTAAACCTCATTCCCTATTTTTCTAGTTGTCTTTCATTTTCCATTATTTCTATTTTATTTCATCATTTTTTTTACTTTATTTTATTTTATTTTATTTTATTTTCTTCTTCTTCTTCTTTATGATATTTAGATTTAGCTTAGGATACAATAAAACCAAACCGGCTACTTCGAGGATTCAATTTCAAACGATTCAAGACGCTTCCCCACGTTCACCTCCAATCTTATCCGGTTTCTTTTCATAGACTTCATCCAAAAATTCAGGAAGTGTTACTTCTCCCCTTCTCTTTTGATTTTATTATTACATAATTGTTTATCTATCTTTGTACATTTAGGGAAATGTACAACTTAAGTGTGGGGGGGTAAAAGTACCTGACTTTTTGCATTATTCTCAAAATCCTGAATTTAGTCTTGTTCGAAAGTATTTTCTCATATTACTAATTAGGATGAAATTTCTAATGATATATGATTTTTATTGATATGTTTTAGAGTAAGTCATAGTTAATTGTGCATTGATGATTAAATTTGAAGGATACTAGAGAATCAAGCATGATAAGTCTACTTTCTAAAATTAAAAATTAATAGGTCGTTGAACTGAATTTGAGTATTACTTTGAAGTTTGAAATTTGAGGATTGATGTCAAAACACCCATAATTTTTGTGAGATTTTGAGCCTTATAGAGCATATATTCTTTTTTGTGCTCACTTTATTGATTATGAGTGTGTCAACTTTGAACTGTTATTCTAGAACTTGCATCGTTTATACTTGTCGAGACCACACTTTTGATTTGATATACAGAGATGATAAAGGCACCTAGGGTTTAACCCACTTACTCCATAAAAAGCCTACCTTCACAAATTAACCCTTAGTGAACCCCGTTGAATCCTAACAATCTTTTTATTAACTCACCCACTAATTTAAACCCAAAATCCCTTTGTATTTGTTATCACCCTTTCTTTTGACTACCCTTTAATCGAGATTTGATTTGATTAAGTTACCAAATTATATTAGTTCAGTAGTTACATTTATCATTTATGATGTAATATCTTAGTTTGTTCTTAAAAAAAGGAGCTTAGAGCATTTAAACTCCAATTGTTGAAGAAAAAGCTCGTATTAAAGTATTATCAAATTTCAAGTGATGAAAATACTCTTTATTATAGAGTAATTATCAATAGTAGGTATTATTAGTTTTCATTCGATGTAAATATTCATATTTAGTTCATTGTTTCTAGTTAGGTAATTTGTCAAGTCAATCTCGATTCTAACCATCTAATTCAGCCTTTATCCACAGCTTTTAACCAAAGCCCCGCTACAACCCTGATTAGAGACCTTTTGATTTGTATATCATCTCATATACAGTGGTGGAGATTTAATTTTCAGGCAAGCCTATGGGATTAACTTTTCAAGTTCGACTTAGAGTGCTTATTCTTGAACCTTAAACACTTCGAGTGATTTGAGTGAACCTTCAGTGAGGATGTCAATCCTTGTCGGTTTTGAATTAAAGGTAATTATTCAGATAAGGAGAGACACCTATGTTTTCATACTACAAAGGTATGACTTATCATGATTGAATCTTTAGGACTCTTTGAGTTGAATTATCCATGTATAAATTATCTATGAATTATGATGAGACATTGTTGATAGGAAGTATGAATTATGGAAAGTTCGTTTTAATTGCAAGTTGAGAATTTTGCTTGGGGACAAGCAAAAGCTTAAGTGTGGGGGTATTTGATAAACCTTAAAAGTAACATATTTTAGCCCCATATTTAGTATGCTTTTGGATGATTTAGCCCTTGATTTATGTAAAAGGTGCTTTTAATCCTTTCTTTTCATGTTTATACTCAGAAAAGCAGCTAAGGATAAAAAGAATGTAAAACGGGTTTAAAACGGGCTAATTTGGGCCAAAGAGGAAATCGGCACGGCCTGGACTTTAAGCCACACGGTCGTGCCTCGTCAAAATTACTTCACACGGCCATGCCATGATTTACACGGCCGTGCCCCAATCAATAGAATCGTGACACGGCCTGAAGATGATTTACACGAGCGTGTACCTTGGCCGTGCCCCTACCGCGGGAAAGAGCAATTTCACTCGGATTTGGATGCTTGAAGGCAAAGAAACAAATTCCTAAGTCTACTTAAACATCCTAGGAGGAATTATACTTGAATTAGGATACTTAGGAGCCAAGTGAAGCATCTCAAAGCCTATATAAACACCCAAGGTAGCAACTAAAGAGGAGTTCGCAGGTCAAACAAGAGCTTTTTAAGAGGCTTTTAGGTCAAGCATTTATCTTTAAGGAGTCACTTGAAGATAGCCATTGATTCATCTCAAGAAGTGAACTCCATTCAAGATGGAGGTCTCTCCTTCAATTCCTTGAGGGGTTTTAGGAGTTCTTATGTTTTGTTTATTCTTTACTCTTGAGATGTTTTCATATTTAGTTATAGACTAAACCCTTGAAAACTCAAGGGATGAAACCTATGATGGATTTTATTATTTGATTTCTAAATTTATATGATAAGTACTTAGTTTGTTCTTAATTATGTTGCTTAATTTAATCTGATGTGCTTAGGTGGAAGAGGAATAGACCCTGCCTAAGAGTAAATCTAGCATAATTGAGCGGAGTTGATCGGGCGCCTAGAGATAGGGTTACAAGATTTTGCCGGATTAGGGTGAAACCTAATATGGGAATCCATTAATCAATTTACTGCTTCCTTAGGGGGTTATTATAAGAGAACGAGGGTTCCACTAATTAACATAAGGTTAGACGTTATTTGCCTCGAGAGAGGGTTTAATATAGGTTAGAGAGTCTCACGGATCAAGCTAAGTAAAGAAATCATATGGTTTGGGGAATAAATTATAAGTGAAGTCATAGGTGAATTCTTCCTGAAAGTATCATCTTTATCAACTGAGTTTTTTTAAAGTCTTTCTCCAATTCATTCTTTTGTCTTTGCATTTAGTTTAAGTATTTCGTTAGTTTAGTAATCCAATCACTCTATATTTTAGGCTAAATAGTAGAAAGAAAGTGAGTAGTAGTACTTTTAGTTTCCCTTGGGTTCGATAAGATATTCTTGCCTAAGCTATACTACTGTTCGATAGGTGCACTTGCCTCTATTGTTGTCGCAGTCAGTCTACAGGTTCGATCATTCTTTATAAATATTAAAACTCGATTGTTTGACACAATCACCTACTATAGTTGCTAATAATTTTGAATTAAAGCCTGACACTATACAAATGATTCAACAATTATTTCAATTTGATGGTTTGCAGGACGAAGACACGAATACCCATATAGCTAATTTTTTAGAGTTCTGTGATACCTTCAAAATGAATGGCATTTCTAATTATGCCATACGTCTTCGGTTATTTCCCTTTTCATTAATGAATAAATTTAAACAGTGGTTAAACTCGTTACCACGAGGGTCAATAACCACATGGGATCAAATGACCGAAAATTTTTATTAAAATATTTCCCACCGGCCAAAACGGCCAAATTATGGAATGATATCTCTTCTTTTGTGCAGATGGATTTAGAAACATTATACGACGCATGGGAGAGATACAAGGATCTCTTGAGAAGGTGTCTGCACCATGGTTTACCCTTGTGGTTACAGGTCCAAACTTTCTATAATAGTGTAAACCCCTCAACAAGGCAACTAATTGATTCAGCCGCCAGTGGAACCCTAAACAACAGAACTCCTGAAGCAGCCTACGAGTTTATTGAAGAGGTGTCTCTGAATAACTATCAGTGGCAGGTTACAAGGACAAAACCAACAAAATCAGCCAGAGTTTTCAACCTCGACGTAGTAACCATGATATCAACACAGGTAGAGATGATGAACAAAAAGCTTGATAGTTTGTGTTCTTCGTAGGTACATCCAAGAATGCAATGCGACGCAAGTGGGGCGTGGCGAATCCCGAGTACCCACCCTACCAACAAGCACGTAAAGCTAATGATGAATTATATAGGTAATAATTTCAGATCTAATAATAACCCTTATAGTAATACTTATAATCCAGGTTGGAGGAACCACCCAAATTTTTTATGGGGAGGTCAAGGAAATCAAAGACAACAACCTCCTCAAAATTTCCAAAATCAGCCATATCCACAAGAAAAAAAGTCGAACCCCAAAGAAATGTTGACAAAATTCATGGAAGCCACAGAAAATCGTCTCCAAGACACTGAGGCAACACTTAAAAACCAACAAACATCGATGGAAGGGATCAAGAACCAAGTCGAGGAACTTACCAAATCAGTCGGGGAAGTTACAAAGTCAGTTGGACAACTTGCAAAGTTAATGTCCGAATGACAGCAAGGGTGTGTACCAAGCAACACTGAGATTAATCCAAAGGAGCAAATCCAAGCCATAACAGCTCAAGAAAATGTAGGGCTAGATGAACGTAATTCAATACAAGAAAGTGGTAGAAGAAGGTAAAATTGAGGTAACCCAAGAAAAGCCAAAACTGGTAATCAAAGAATACCAACCTTGCATATCTTATCCCGAAGCGTTGAAGAGAGACGATATAGAGGAATAGTTCGATAAGTTTCTTAAACTTTTAAAGAAATTACATATTAACTTACCGCTTCTTGAAGCTCTGTCATAGGTGCCAAATTCGAGGAAATTTATAAAACAACTCTTGACGAACAAGCGTAAGTTAGATGAGGAGTCGCATGTGGAGCTAAACGCAATGTGCTCAGCAATTCTACAAAGTAGACTACCACAGAAGCTAGAAGATCCAGGGAGTTTTACAATTCCATGTTTAACTGGTAGACTAACTGTTGATAATGCCTTAGCTGATTTAGGGGCAAGTATAAATGTCGTGCCTTATAAAATGTTTAAACAACTAGGTCTAAGGAAACCCAAACAAACTAGCATGAGTATACAATTAGCTGATAAAACTGTTAGAATTCCTAGGGGTATTATCGAAGATGTTCTTCTAAAAATTGATAAATTTTTTTTCCCAGTAGATTTCATTGTCTTAGACATGGATGAGGATAATTCGATTCCATTAATTCTAGGAAGACCCTTTTTAGCAACTGCCAAGAATAAAATTGATGTTGGTGCAGGAGAACTCATTCTTCGTGTAGGTGATAAATCGATCAGTCTACAACCTCTTGACTCGACCAAGACATCAATTGATGAAGGTGAGAAAGTAAATTCAATTGATGACCAATTTGTTCACCTTTTACCACAGGATCCACCAAAAAGTCGCAGACCTGAGCCGAATCATAGGCCTCGTGCAAATAAAGAAGAACTATAGAAGGAATGAAGCCTTAAGGTCGGCAAACCAGATGAGTGGAAAACACACTTTAAAGAAGAATCAGAACCACACGAAGTAAAACCGAAGAAGCCCCTAGAAGAGCTCGTAGGAACATCAAATCACTTCAAAATAAGAGATAAGGTATGGATGAACAAAGCAGTTCCTCGAATCATCCCATTAGATCCAAATACAACCGAAGGAATCCCTCTTGAGGTACGCAATATCATCCATACAGAACAGTTGAGGTAAGCAATCCAACATTTGGTACTTTTAAGGTAAACGCTTCTCGACTTAAACTTTATCATGAAAATAAAACTAACAGTATGAGGGAAGATGTTCAAACCTTCAAACCACCATTATTATACAAACGAAGGGAAAGTCTAGCTTAAGACTTTAAACGAGCGCTTCTCGGGAGGCAACCCGAGAACTAAAGTACTTTACATTTTTTTTATGTTCTTTTATTCTTATTTCTGAATGCCTAGTTGTAAGCTAACTAAAAGCCCAGATTCCCAGGTCACACGGCCTTGCACACGATCATGGTCGTTGTAATATCCCGAAATAGGGCCTAACGGAATAGTGGTTGCGAAACCATGAATCCGAGCTATAAAAGTTTATTATGATTAATTATTATCATTTATCGAGTGATTAAATACATGTGTTAGAGTATTGATAAGAAATTTTATTAATTTCATGCTTAAATTGCCTATTAGGACTTGTTTGCAAAAGTTGCTAAATAGGAGTTCTAATTTATAGAGTATTTGATTGAAATGGGGTTTGAAGTAGGAGTGCTTAAATGGTAATTATACCATTATATTTTCATGGACAAAATGGACATATATAGGTGGAAAGAACCAAAGTTTTTAATGAAGGGTAATTTAGTCATTTGGTAATAAAATGAATTAAAAGGGAAAAATATGAGAAAATATGCTCATCTTCTTCATTAGGACGAAATTACAAGGGTTCTCCATAGCTAGGGTTTGTTTCAAGCTTCCAAGGTCCATAGTAAGTGATTCCAAGCCCGCTTTTAAAGTTCTTTACGCTTTTGAAGCCCCTAGAGCTCGATTTAGCTTATTCTATCAATAATTCATGCTAGGGTTCATATTTGGAAAAATACCCATAGGTGAAATGTGTTTATTTTGATGTTTTATGATATAATATGAAGTCTGAAATTATGTTAAACAACTTTTGCTAAGTGATTTTAAGTGAAAACGAGTAAAAGCGGCTTAATCCAGTAAAAATACCTAATGTTCATAAGTACAAGTTAGAGTGAGAATTTGATGTTACCATAGAAGGGAAAATGATCAGCATGTCATAAAACATAATAATAAGGGATAAAGTTTAATTTCCGAGCTTTGGGGCAAATGTGTAAATATGTAAAAGTTTAGGGGCAAAATTGTAATTTTGCCAAAGATAAGAGTTAAGGACTATTTTGATGAATGTGAGTATTAAATAAGCTAAATTTGCTATTATAGATCAAGAAGAACGAAATCCAGAGTTAGATCGAGGAAAGAAAAAGATAGAGGACTAAATCGATATAGTTGATCGTTTTGTTTCGAGGTAAGTTTGCAGTAAATAAATGCAATATTCTATTACTTTACATTTAATATTGTTAAATTCCAGTATTTACATATTTATTCTATAAATTTATTATTTAAAGATTCAAGTATGAATTGACGGAAAAGTTATCTCGAAAGTTAGGTTGAACCTTAGGAATGTGTAGGATACAAATGTCATGACATTAGGGTTTAAGGAAATCATGTAAGACCATGTCAAGACATGGCATTGATATGTTACTATAAGGCAAAGGTCCATGTAAGACCATGCCAAGGCATGGCATTGGTGAGTTCATAAGGCAAGGATACCACGTAAGACCATGTCAAGACATGGCAATGGTTAAGTTTCATAAGGAAAGGTACCCGCGTATCCTTAGTATTCCAAGTGGTTCAACGGAAAATTCAAGGAGTATTCCAAAGTAAGGTAAGACAAGTTCAAGCTAAAAGGTAAGGTAAGATAAATTCATGTTAAAAGGTAAGGTAAGTATACAAGTTTAAATATATTGAGTTAAAAGCTTAAGTGATCTTGATAAGAAAAGAATAAGATAATTGATTAAGAATGTTGTTATTTATTTCCATGTAAACTTACTAAGCTTTATGCTTACTCCCATTCTTTAATTTTTTATAGTATTACAAGCCAACTCGGAATCACAAAGACGTCGGAGATCGTTACGCACTATCAAAGGATTATACTGGTATTTTGTAACTCGACGTTTTAAGTTATGGCATGTATAGGGACTTAGCTATCTTGTGTGTATAACCTTATGACATGGCTTAAGATTGGCTTGTAAATGTTTGGTAATGATTATCTATTAAAATGGCTAATTAAGAGCATGTTTTGGACATTATGAAATGCCTAGTTGGTAATTATTAGAAAGGAATTATGTAAGTATATGCAGGGGAATAGTTTGTACAGCAGCAGTGACGTGATTTTGAAAAATCACCAAAAATAGTATAAATAGAATTAGGTTGTGCATGAGATATATAATTAAAGCTTATTGAGTCTATTTTTATATGAAAGAAACGGTGTAGGCAAAAGAATTATATATTATGAGATAATTGATTTTTAGTACAGAGGGGTCAGAACTGTCAGTTTGTGTAACAGGGGAGACTTTAACTAATAAACTGTACTAATTGGCCACACCAAAAATTCTGGAAAATTATAGTAAGAAGATATATGAGTCTAGTTTCAGGGAAAATTTACGGATCTAGATTTCGAGTTTTGTAACTCGAGTTATAATTGATTTAATGAACATGATGCAGATGGACAGTTTTAAACTTTTATGCCCCGAACTAGTAAGTTAAGTCTAGTAATGCCTCGTACTCGACTCCAACGGTCTCGGGTAAGGGTGTTACATTTATTGGTATCAGAGCAAGGTTTAGTCGATTTTCGAATATTTAGTATGAGTAAGAGTCTATCTATACATGCCATACTTATATTTTGATAGTGTGACGACTCTTGACGATTTAAAAAATGTTTTTCTTTTATAGTTATGGATCCCGAGCGGTGGTGCAGATGATGTAGAGAGTAATGCACCCACTCGCTGAGGAAGGTGCCACAAGATAGTCATGAAAGGCCCGTTCAGCTTAGTCGTGGAGGAGGGCTCGAGAAGCCTTCTTCCAAGCTATGAATGAATGGTTTCTTGAGTTCGTTCAGACGAACCCGGCCGCTAGACCTCCACCCCTCATGATCCACAGACCACCCATGTAGCTTCCCATACCAGATCTGAAATAAGAGAGAAGCCACTGTTGACAAGATCGAAAACAAGGGCTGAAGAGTTTTCGCTACCAAAGATGATGATGCAGAAAGCTAAATTTTGGCTCGAAAATACTATCGAGTTTTTGACGAGTTATCCCACACACCGGAAGAATGTATTAAATGTGTGGTGTCACTTTAGGATTCACCTACCAAAGGTGGAAGACACTTGTATCAAGAGTACCGAAAGAAAGAGTTACTTGGGATTTCTTTCAGAGGAGTTCAGAAGAAGTATATCGGTCGAGGTTTATTGACCGTAAAAGAAAAGAGTTCCTTGAATTAAAACAGGTAGGATGACTGTGGATCGACTATGAACGTGAATTTGTCCGACTCAAAGAATTATGCTCGAGAATGTGTGTCTACAGAGGCTATCATGTGCAAAAGATTTGAGGATGGGCTCAATGATGACATCCGCTATCGCTTGGTGTTCTAGAGATAAAAGAGTTTGTGGTTTTAGTTGATGAGCACGTAAGGCGAGAGGAGTTGTTGAAAAGAAAGGGTAAAGCTGAAATTGAGATGCAAGATACGAAGAAAAGACAGATGAGCAAGTCATTTCGGTCTACATCCAAGAGGCCTAGAGAGTTCTCACGAGATCTAATTTTTCAGCAGGTATTCTAACCAAACAGAGGTGGAAGATTTATGGATTCAAAAGCTCAAACCACTTCGATTATGAAGTGTTGGTAGTATTCACCCAATAGACCCGAGTGTCCTCAATGTGGTCGACGTCATCCAGGTCAATGTCGAGCGACTGAGGTTGGTTGTTTCCGATGTGGTGCACCGGATCATTTCATTCGGGAGTGTCCTGAGATGGTAAAAAAAGAAGTAATACCGAGTGCAAGATCAGGTAATGCCCCCGTTAGAGGCAGGCCTCAAAGAAATCCGGGGAGCAGGGTAGGTAGAGGTACATTTAGAGATACAAGAACGAGATCGATGTTAGAGCACCGCAAGGACTTATGCTATCCGTACTCGTGAAGAGGCGCCCTCCCCGATGTAATTACGGGTACATTTTCTCTTCATGATGTTAATGTTATTGCTTTGATTGATCCGGTTCAACCCATTCCTATGTTTGCATGAAATTAATGCCTAGTATGAACATGCCCATAGAGTTTACTGAAATTTGTGATTAAAGTATCGAATCCATTTGGTCAAGATGTGTTAGTAAACAAAGTATGTAAAAATGCCCTTTGATGATTAGAGGTTCTGTTTTCCTACCGATCTCATGCTATTGCCATTTGATGAGTTTGATGTGATTCTTGGTATGGATTGGTTAATGCACATGATGTGATAGTGAATTGTGGAAAGAAATTCATTGAGTTGAAATGTGAAATGGTGAGATCCTTGGTTAATTCGGATGAGTCGTAGTTCAATTTCCATGATTTCGTTATGTCCGCCGTAAATGTTTAAGGAAAGGATGTGAAGCTTATCTTGCTTTTGTGTTGAATACTAAAGACCCGAGTTGAAAATTGAATCAATGCATGTGGTAAATGAGTTTCGATGTGTTTTCTAAGAACTACTGTGTTTGCCTCCTATCGAGAAGTTGAGTTTGGTATTGAATTGATTCCGTGTACCACACCTATTTCTATTGCTCCTTATAGAATGGCTTCATAGAATTGAAAGAATTGAAAGCTCAAATGTGAATTAACCGATAAAGGCTTTGTAAGACCTAGTTATTCACCATGGGGCGCCGATGTTATTTGTGAAAAGAAGGACGGTTCCATGAGATTGTGCATAGACTATCGGCTGACTTAACAAGGTAACCATAAAGAACAAATATCCATTGCCTAGAATAGATGACTTGTTTGATCAATTGAAAGGAGCCATTGTGTTTTCTAAGATAGATTTGAGATCCGGATACTATCAATTGCGAGTTAAAGAGTCGATATTCCAAAAGCGCCGAACTAGGTATGGTCACTATGAGTTTCTTGTGATGCCATTTGGCTTAACCAATGCTCCTCGCTATCTTCATGGATTTAATGAACCGAATTTTCGACCTTACTTGGACAAGTTTGTAGTTGTGTTTATTGATGACATCTTGATTTATTCTCATGATGAGACCGAACATGCGAGCATTTGAGAACAGCTTTCTGATTTTGAGAGATAATCGACTTTATGCCAAATTTAGCAAATGTGAGTTCGTTACGGAAGTTTGTTTTCTTGGACACATTGTTTCGTGAAGGTATTAAAGTTGATCCGAATAAGATTTCAGCCATTGTTGATTGGAAGCCTCCGTGAATGTATCGAGGTTAGAAGTTTTCTTGGTCTTGTCGGTTATTATAGGCGATTTGTAGAGGGATTTTCCATGATAGCTACTCCATTGACAAGATTGTTACGTAAAGATGTCAAGTTTGAATAGACCGAGAAGTGTCGCAGAAGTTTCGACAAGTTAAAGGCATTGTTGATCAAGCTCTGCCTTAGTACAACCGTAACGGGTAAAGAGTTTGTAATTTATGTGATGCATCCTTGAATGGACTAGGTCGTGTACTTATGAAGGAAGGAAGGGTAATTGCTTATGCCTCTGCAGCTTAAAACCACATGAGAAAAATTATCCGACACATGATTTAGAGTTAATCGCTATTGTATTTGCATTGAAAATCTGGAGACATCATTTGTATGGTGAGAAATGTCGAATATTCACCGATCATAAAAGTTTGAAATACTTAATGACTCGTAAAGATCTAAACTTGAGGCAAAGAAGATGGCTGGAGTTGATTAAAGATTATGAACTAGTGATCGATTATACCCGGGTAAGGCAAACATTGTTGCTGATGCTTTGAGTAGAAAATCATTATTTGCATTGAGAGCTTTGCACACTAGTTTGGCCTTGTCAAATGATGGTTCTATTTTAGCTGAGTTGAGAGCTAAACCGATGTTTCTTGAAGAAATTTGTGAAGCTCGGAAGGATGACGATGAGTTGCAAGCCAAAAGGGTTCAAGTATGAGTCAAGTTTAGAGTCCGATTTTCAGATCGATCCGCGGTTGTTTGATGTTTAGAGATGGTATGTGTACCAAAGAATGATGATCTTATCCTAAGGTTTTACAGAAGCACATAGCGTTCTTGGTCTATTCACCCGTGTAGTACAAAGATGTATAATGATTTGAAGAAAATGTATTGGTGGAGAGGAATGAAAAGAGATATATCGAGTTTGTTTCTAGATGTTTGATTTGTCGCCAGGTAAAGGCCGAACATCGTGTACCTTCAGTTTATTGTAGCCCAGTATTAGTTCTCGAGTGGAAATGGGACCAAGTTACTATGGATTTTGTGATGTGATTGCCTTCGACAATCGAGAAAGAAAGATGCAGATGGGTTGTGATTGATAAGTTAACGAAGTCGGCTCATTTTATCCCAACAGTATGGATTATTCACTTGACAAGTTGGCCGAGTTGTATATTTCGAGATTGTGAGACTACATGGAGTACCATTATCGATTATCTCGGATAGAGATCCGAGATTTACTTCACGGTTTTGGAAGAAATTGCAGGAAGCTTTAGGTACAAAGTTGAGTTTTAGTACGCCTTTCCATCCTCGGATCGATGGTCAATCGTAAAGAGTTATTCGTGTACTTGAAGATATGCTTAGATGTTGCGTATTGGAATTTCAAGGTAGTTGGGAGAAATATTTGCCGTTAATAGAGTTTGCCTACAATAATAGTTATCAATCGAGTCCGAAGATGGCACCTTATGAAGCTTTGTATGGACGAAATGTCGCACACCTTTGTATTGGATGAGATTAAGGAAAATCGATTTACGGGTTGATCTAGTCAAAGAAAGAAGAGAAAGTAAAAGTCATCGAGATTGCTTGAAAGCGACTTCAGATAGATGTAAATCCTATGATTTGAAAAGAAAAGAAATTGAATTTTAAGTTGTGTGACAGGTATTCTTGAAAGTATCGCCATGGAAGAAAGTTCTCGATTTGGCAAGAAAGGCAAACTAAGTCCACGTTTTATTGGACCGCTTGAGGTGATCGAGAGTTGGGCCATTGGCATATCGGTTAGCATTGCCGACTGAGTTAGAGAAGATTCATAATGTCTTCCATGTGTCTATGCTACGTCGTTATCGTTCAGATCCATCGCATGTAATTTCGCAGACAGAGGTTGAGATTCAGCCAGATATGACTTACGGTGAGGAACCCAGAAAATTCTAGCTCTGGAGGTTAAGCAATTAAGGAACAAAAGTATTGCACTTGTGAAAGTATTATGGAATAGGCATGGGATAGAAGAGGCTACATGGGAGCCCAAGAGATTATCTAAAACAAGACTCCAAACCTCTTTCTGTAAGATTTTCTGGGACTAAAATCCCTAAAGGGAGAAATGTAATATCCGAAATAGGGCCTAACGGAATAGTGGTTGCGAAACCATGAATCCGAGCTATAAAAGTTTATTATGATTAATTATTATCATTTATCGAGTGATTAAATACATGTGTTAGAGTATTGATAAGAAATTTTATTAATTTCATGCTTAAATTGCCTATTAGGACTTGTTTGCAAAAGTTGCTAAATAGAGTTCTAATTTATAGAGTATTTGATTGAAATGGGGTTTGAAGTAGGAGTGCTTAAATGGTAATTATACCATTATATTTTCATGGACAAAAATGGACATATATAGGTGGAAAGAACCAAAGTTTTTAATGAAGGGTAATTTAGTCATTTGGTAATAAAATGAATTAAAAGGGAAAAATATGAGAAAATATGCTCATCTTCTTCATTAGGACGAAATTACAAGGGTTCTCCATAGCTAGGGTTTGTTTCAAGCTTCCAAGGTCCATAGTAAGTGATTCCAAGCCCGCTTTTAAAGTTCTTTACGTTTTGAAGCCCCGTAGCTCGATTTAGCTTATTCTATCAATAATTCATGCTAGGGTTCATATTTGGAAAAATACCCATAGGTGAAATGTGTTTATTTTGATGTTTTATGATATAATATGAAGTCTGAAATTATGTTAAACAACTTTTGCTAAGTGATTTTAAGTGAAAACGAGTAAAACGGCTTAATCGGTAAAAATACCTAATGTTCATAAGTACAAGTTAGAGTGAGAATTTGATGTTACCATAGAAGGGAAAAATGATCAGCATGTCATAAAACATAATAATAAGGGATAAAGTTTAATTTCCGAGCTTTGGGGCAAATGTGTAAATATGTAAAAGTTTAGGGGCAAAATTGTAATTTTGCCAAAGATAAGAGTTAAGGACTATTTTGATGAATGTGAGTATTAAATAAGCTAAATTTGCTATTATAGATCAAGAAGAACGAAATCCGAGTTAGATCGAGGAAAGAAAAGATAGAGGACTAAATCGATATAGTTGATCGCTTTGTTTCGAGGTAAGTTTGCATAAATAAATGCAATATTCTATTACTTTACATTTAATATTGTTAAATTCCAGTATTTACATATTTATTCTATAAATTTATTATTTAAAGATTCAAGTATGAATTGACGGAAAAGTTATCTCGTAAAGTTAGGTTGAACCTTAGGAATGTGTAGGATACAAATGTCATGACATTAGGGTTTAGGAAATCATGTAAGACCATGTCAAGACATGGCATTGATATGTTACTATAAGGCAAAGGTCCCATGTAAGACCATGCCAAGGCATGGCATTGGTGAGTTCATAAGGCAAGGATACCACGTAAGACCATGTCAAGACATGGCAATGGTTAAGTTTCATAAGGAAAGGTACCAGCGTATCCTTAGTATTCCAAGTGGTTCAACGGGAAAATTCAAGGAGTATTCCAAAGTAAGGTAAGACAAGTTCAAGCTAAAAAGGTAAGGTAAGATAAATTCATGTTAAAAGGTAAGGTAAGTATACAAGTTTAAATATATTGAGTTAAAAGCTTAAGTGATCTTGATAAGAAAAGAATAAGATAATTGATTAAGAATGTTGTTATTTATTTACATGTAAACTTACTAAGCTTTATGCTTACTCCCATTCTTTAATTTTTTTATAGTATTACAAGCCAACTCGGGAATCACAAAGACGCTTGAGATCGTTACGCACTATCAAAGGATTATCTTGGTATTTTGTAACTCGACGCTTTAAGTTATGGCATGTATAGGGACTTAGCTATCTTGTGTGTATAACCTTATGACATGGCTTAAGATTGGCTTGTAAATGTTTGGTAATGATTATCTATTAAAATGGCTAATTAAGAGCATGTTTTGGACATTATGAAATGCCTAGTTGGTAATTATTAGAAAGGAATTATGTAAGTATATGCAGGGGAATAGTTTGTACAGCAGCAGTGACGTGATTTTGAAAAATCACCAAAATAGTATAAATAGAATTAGGTTGTGCATGAGATATATAATTAAATCTTATTGAGTCTATTTTTATATGAAAGAAACGGTGTAGGCAAAAGAATTATATATTATGAGATAATTGATTTTAGTACAGAGGGGTCAGAACTGTCAGTTTGTGTAACAGGGGAGACTTTAACTAATAAACTGTACTAATTGGCCACACCAAAAATTCTGGAAAAATTATAGTAAGAAGATATATGAGTCTAGTTTCAGAGAAAATTTACGGATCTAGATTTCGAGTTTTGTAACTCGAGTTATAATTGATTTAATGAACATGACGCAGATGGACAGTTTTAAACTTTTATGCCCCGAACTAGTAAGTTAAGTCTAGTAATGCCTCGTATCGACTCCCAAGAACGGTCTCGGGTAAGGGTGTTACAGTCGTGGCCGTGTGGAAGTACAGAATCTCCGTACTGATAATGGCAGAAGAGGTACAAGTTAGAGGGAATCAAATCTTTGAATCACGGACTACAACCACCACCCTGTGGGCATCGATGAACACCATGGGTGCAGCAACGAACTGGTGGACATCGACTTCTCAAAAAAGGCGTGGAAAAATAACACGCCTCACAACACGATCGTGCGAGGCGGCCGTGTGAATCGACACGCCCACAGTCCACGGGCGTGGGAGGTGTCAAAATTCAAAACTCTATTTAAACCCCCCACCCTTCCCTCTTTTCACCCCCTTCTCATTACCCTTTATCTCCACCATTCTTCTCTTAACACAGCCCCTACTCTACCATAACGATGTCAAAGAAGCGGAAGGATTCAAACACAATCTCCCTGTGGGAGACCGATCTACATAAGTTCATGCAGGCGCTTCAACCCTCCAACACGCCAAGGGTCTTCGAGACCTTTTTGGTTCTATTTTTCTTTTCTCTTTTGCTTCAATTTCCTTATATTTACTTCTCTTCTGCTTAATTTAGTTTATTTTACGTTAGTTTCTTAGTTTTAGGTTCTAAAGGCTGCTAGGGAATGACACCGGAACCACAACCACCGGCTCAACACAGCCTTAGAAATCACACCTACCTCACGAACCATCCAACAATAAGGATTCCTCAGTCTATTTACCTATTCTTATAAGTTTATTTTCCTTTTTATTTTCCTTTACTTTAGCTTGCTTTTCTTTAAATATTTATTTTGTATATTTTGAATCTTTATTATTAATTCCTGGCTAATCCATCACGAGTTTCCCAATTTCTTCATCTAGCATAGTGACTGTTGGCATCCACCACAGTTCCATCGCCTCCTCCTCCAAATCGGGCCGAGAATAGTGATCTCAGAAAAAATTCAGGAAGTGTCACTTCTCCCCTTCGCTTTTGAGTATCACATGATTATTTATCTATCTTTGTACATTGAGGGCAATGTACATCTTAAGTGTGGGGGGTAAAACTGCCTAACTTTTTGCATTATTCTCAAATCCCTGAATTATATCTAGTTCTTAAGTAATTTCCTCGTATTACTAATTAGGATGAAATTTTTGATGATTTATGATTTTTATTGATATGTCTTAGATTAAGTTATAGATAATTGTGCATTGATGATTTAAACTTTAAGATACTAGAGAATCAAGCATGATAAGTCTATTTTTCAGAATTAAAAATTTTCCAGGTTGTTGAACTGAATTTGAATATTACTTTGAAGTTTGAAATTTACAGGGATTGATTTCAAGAACACCCATGATTTTTGTGAGATTTTGAGCCTTATAGAGCATATATTCTTTTTCATGCTCATTTATTGATTATGAGTGTGTCAACACTGAATTGTTATTCTATAACTTGCCTCGATTATACATGTCAAGACCACATTTTTTCTTTGATATACTGAGATGATAAAGGTACCTAGGTTTTAACCCACTCACTCCACTAAAAAGCCTACCTTCACAATTAACCCTTAGTGAACCCTTTTATCCTAACAACCCTTTTTATTGATTCACCCAATAAAATTAACCCAAAACCCCGCTCATATTTGTTATCACCATTCCTTTGGCTCCACTTCTATCAAGAATTAATTTGATCAGTTGCCTAATTACTATATTTCAGTTGATAAAGTTCTTTCTTATATTATGTATTTATTTGGCTTGTTCTTTCTTATAAAGTTCTTTCTATCGAGAATTGATTTGATCAGTTGCCTAATTACTATACTTCAGAGTTTTCCAAACAGTTATAAGCTTTGTTATATTATATGTATGTTATGGGCTAAAAGCCGAAAAAGGTGTGTAGATCTCTATCACACTAGTTAATCTGAATTATATGTATGTTATAGGCTAAAAGCCGAAAAATGAGGTCAGTATGAACAGTCAGATTACCCGTAAAGGGTAGGCAAGGGATGCAGTGCACGTAATCATAGAAACTTCTATGTGTATCAAGTATGTAAAAATATGTGATCTGCTTAGATAGTTTAGTGTTCTGATTCTTGCATGTATGCATGGGATGGGATTGATTGATTTACGAAAAAGGGAGCAGGTCGCGAGGCGATCGGTGGCTTTGCCACATAGGTCACATAGTGATCGATCTTTATGACAGGCAGCACAGCTGTCGATATATTATTAAGGTCGCACAGCGATTGGTGGCTTCGCCACATAGGTCACATAGTGATCGATCTTTATGACAGGCAGCACAGCTATCGATATGGTGTGTAGCGGATGGAGGGTTGATTGTAGAAATCCCCATGGTGTGATGGTTGGTACGGGTGTGTGTAGAGGATGGACTCATAGGTTTGGGATGGGCCATGTTGCATATTTTGTTACCCTTGTATACGGGCCAAGGCTCATAATGTGTTTGTGGGCCTCAAGCCTTTTATGTGTTCTTGGATTTGCACATCGAGTCTTGGTGACTCAACCTTTATTTTTCTCAACATTTCGTGAGCAGAGATCGTGAACATGGGAGCCGAGGCGGACTCGAGGGCCATCAAGTTTTATTTCTACAAATTATTTCGGATTTCTTTAAGTTTATTTTATTTTTATTTGGGATTTTTTAAGGCCCTAGTTTTTATTCAACTAAGAAGTTTTCAATGTTATGCAACTTATAAATTTTATCTCAAGGTTTATTTATACTTAATAATACTAATATAAGATTTTATTTTAAAATGTCACTTATTTACTCTAATAATGTCTAATTAACTTACGACTTCCAAAACCAACAAGGCAAAAGTCTGAACACGGCCTAAAACGGCCAAATAGGCCATATCACAAAATCGACACGGCCTGGACTTAAGCCCACACTTCTGTGCCTCTAAAGAGAAGTCCGAACACTACCGACCATGATTCACACGACCGCATTCTCATCAACAAAGCTCAGACACGGCACGGCCACTAAACACACTGGACGTGTGCCCATAGCATGTCTCGCTGGTGGCCAAGTGGAGTTCTACTTGGAATAGGGTACTTAGAGGCAAAAAAACACATTCCAAAGCCTATTCAAACACCCTAGTAGGAATTATACTTGAATTGGGATATGTAGGGGCCAAGTAAAGCATCTCAAAGTCTATATAAACACACTAGGAGGCAATTTATGAGAGGGGTTCGGCAGAAACCTTCTGCCAGAGCCAGCAATTAGCTAGGCCAAGGAGTCGAGCCAAAAAGGTTAGATTTGTGGGAATCACTCGAAGATAGCCAGTTGATGCATCTCAAGAAGCCAGAATTCTAGTCAAGACGGTAGATTTCTCCTTTAATTCCTTCAGGGAGTTTTAGGGATTTCTTATGTTTTGTTTTATCTTTTCTTCTGAGATGTTTTCTTTTATCGTTATGAACTAAACCCTTCAGATACCTGAAGGGGATGAAACCTAAGACGGATGTTGTTATTGTTTTCAAAACTATATGATAAATGCTGAATTTGTTCTTAATTATGTGTGCTTAATTCTTGTGTTAATATTTTCAGGATATTGATTCAAGTTGAATGTGCTTAGGTGGTAGAGCAAAAGTCCCTGCTTAATAGTAGATCTAGCATAATTAAGTGGAGTTGATCGCGCACCAAGAGATAGGGTGACGAGATTTTATCGGATTAGGGTAAAACCTAATATGGGAGTCCATAGATCGAGTTAATGCGATTCTAGGGGTTTTAATTAGAAAGATATTTCAATTAATCAACCTAGTGTTAGACGTTCTTCACCTCGAGAGAGTTTTAATATAAATTAGGGAATCTTATGGATCAAGTCTAGTGAATAAATCGTCTGGTTCAATGTTAGATAACAAGTGAAGTCTAGGTGGATTCTTCCTAAGGGTATCGTCTTACTCAACTGAGTTTTCCTAAAGTTATTTCCCAAATTCATTCTTTTTGTCTTTGCATCTTTAGCTTAATAGTTAGTTAATTTAGATTAAACTACCAATCACTTAATATTTAGGCTAAATAATAGAAAGAAGGTTAGTATTAGTACTTTTAGTTCTTTTGGGTTCGACAATCCGGTCTTTCCTAAGCTATACTACTGTTCAATAGGTGCACTTGCCTTAAGTCGTTGTCAGAGTTAGTTTTCAGGTTCGATCATTCTTTTTATAAATTTTAAAACTCGACAAAACAACTATCATTAAGCAAGGAGATATGTCGGTAGTCGACTATGAACGAGAATTTTCACGACTTAGTAGGTATGCTGTAGAATATGTGCCAACGAAAGCTAATAGTTACAAAAGGTTTTTATGGGGTTTACGTGATGAACTACGAGTACAGTTGGTAACTCTTAGAATTATAGAATTTGCGAATCTAGTAGAGAGCAAAAATGGTTGAACAGGTACTAGGTCTTGATAAAAAGTCTAAAAATATTCATTCATTTGGGAAACGCCCTAGATCCACTAATTCAAATCCGCAACCCAAAAGATCAAAAGAATCTCAGGGCAGTTGGAGATTTGGTTCTAGATCAGACAGAAGTGATAAAAATCGTGAAAAGTAGACGACATTTCTACTGGTAGCATTAGAGGTCCATCTCGGAATATAGAACTTCCAAAATGTGAACATTGTGGAAATAGGCATCAGATTGAGTGCTAGAAATTGACTGGGGGTTGTTTCCGTTGTGGGTCTACTGAGCATTTTGTAAAAGATTTTTGAAGAATAAAAATGCTGTACCAGTTACATTATAGAGATCCGAATCTACTTTCAGAGGTCTAGGATCAAGCCGATGTGGTTCGGTTATTAGAGGAGGTGCTAGAAGAGGAAGTGATATTGCCATCCAACAATCAAAGGCCAAAGTACCAGCACAAGCATACGGACTTGTGAAGAGGGGAATGCAAATGATGTGGTAACAAGTATATTTTTATTGCATTCAGAACCTATTTATGTTTTAATAGATCCGAGATCTTCACATTCATATGTTAATACAAAACTGGTTGACTCGAGAAATTTCAAATCTAAGATGTCTAAAGTATCAATAGCAGTGTCTAGTCCATTAGGGCAAACTGTATTAGTGGATCAGGTATGTAATAAATGTCTGCTAATGATACAAAACATAATTTTCCCTGTTGATCTGTTAATAATGCCATTCAAGGATTTTAATATAATTTTTGGAATGGATTAGCTATCTAAGCATGGGGTGATTTTAGACTGTTGTAAAAAGAAGTTCACTATTCAGAGTGAAAATGGAGATAAGATTGAAGTTAATGGTATTCGATGCAATAGGTCAGCTCGTATTATTTTAGCAATTCAAGCTAATAAATTACTTCGTCAGGGTTGTGCATCTTTCTTCGTTTATGTTATTAATTCAGATACTGTTGGAAGCCAGTGCAGTAAAATTTGGATAGTTTGTGAATTTCCTGATGTTTTTCTTGAAGAATTACCTGGATTACCACCAGATCGAGAGGTTGAATTTGGAATTGAAGTGTATCATGGTACAGCTCTGATATCAATACCGCCATATCATATATCACCTACGAAATTAAAAGAATTGAAAGTGCAGTTGCAAAACTTATTGGATCGAGGATTTGTTTGTCCGAATACTTCACTTTGAGGAGCTCCAATATTGTTTGTTAAGAAAAAAGATGGTTCGATGCTGTTGTGCATTGATTATCGACAATTGAATAAGGTGACTATTAAGAATAAATATCTGTTATCTCGTATTGATAACCTATTCGACTAGTTGAAAGGTTCTGTGTTTTCAAAGATTGATCTGAGATCGAGTTATTATCAATTAAAGGTGAAAAAAATGATGTACCGAAGATAGTTTTCTGTACAAGGTATGGGCATTATGAATTTTTGGTGATGCCATTTGGTTTGACAAATGCCCCAGCTGCTTTTATGGATCTTATGAACCGTATCTTTTAACCTTATTTGGATCAGTTTGTGGTGGTTTTTATTGATGACATTCTAGTTTATTCAAAGTCAGAATCTAAACATGAGTAGCACCTTAGAATCATTTTGCAAACATTACGAGAGAAGCAGTTGTATGGGAAATTGAGTAAATGTAAGTTCTGGTTATCAAAAATTGTATTTTTGGGACATGTTGTTTCAGCAGATGGAATCAGAGTTGATCCAAAGAAGATTGAAGTCATTGTTCAGTGGAAAGCACTAAGAAATGTGTTTGATGTACGTAGTTTTCTAGGATTAGTTGGTTACTATCGAAGATTTGTAAATGGATTTTCCAAAATAGCTTTACCAATGACAAAGTTATTGTAAAAGAATGTTCCATTTGTTTGGGATGATCAGTGCCAAGAAAGTTTTGAGAAATTGTAGCAAATGTTAACTGAGGCACTAGTTCTAACATTGCAAGAGTTGGGAAGAGATTTTGTCGTTGACAGTGACGCTTCATTAAATGGTCTTGGGTGTGTTTTGATGCAAGATGGAAAGGTAATAACTTATGCTTCTCGACAATTGAAACCACGTGAATGTAACTATTTGACACATGATCTGGAGCTAGCTGCTGTGATCTTTGCTTTGAAGATATGGAGACATTACTTGTATGGTGAAAAATGTTACATCTATACAGATCATAAAAGTCTCAAGTATCTACTATCACAAAAGGAACTAAATTTAAGATAGCGATCAGTTTATAGAACTTTGGAAAGATTATGATTGTGTTATTGAATATCATCCGGGTAAAGCTAATGTAGTAGCTGATGCACTAAGCCGAAAAACAGCAATTGAATTGCAAGTAATGTTTTCACAGCTCAATTGATGATGGAAGTTTGTTGGCTGAATTGGGAATCCAACCAGTGATGTTCGATCAGATCAGGTCAGCACAGATAGAAGATGACAAGTTGATAAAGAAAAGACAAATGGTTCAGAACAGTATGGCAGAGAATTTTAGCATTGATGAACATGATTGTCTGAGATTTCATAATCGAATTTGTGTTCCAAATGTTCCAAAATTGAAAGAATTGATACTTCAGAAAGCACATGATAGTCCTTTTGCATTGCATCTGGGAGGAACAAAATGTACCGTAATCTACGGGAATTATATTGGTGTTCAGGTATAAAGAAAAATATTGTGGAATATGTGGCTAAATGTTTGACATGTCAGTGAGTAAAGGCAGAGCATCAGGTTCCTACTGGATTACTTCAGCCTATTAACATTCCTGAATGGAAATGGGACTATATCACATTGGATTTTGTAACAGGATTGCCATTGTCAGCAAGCAAGAAAAATGCTATTTGGGTGATTTGTGATCGACTTACAAAATCGGCCCACTTTATAGCAGTCAGAACTGATTGGTTACTTCAGAAACTTGCTAAAATTTACATTCGGGAAATTGTGAGATTGTATGGAATACCAGTATCGATAATCTCTTATAGGGAGCCACGATTCACATCAATATTTTGGAGGCAATTACAAAAATCTCTTGTTACTCGACTCAGCTTTAGTACAGCTTTCCATCCACAGATTGACGGGCAATCAGAGCGAGTTATTCAGATTCTAGAAGACATGCTTCGAGCTTGTGTTATTGATTTTGAATCAGGATGGGAACGTTATTTACCGTTGGCTAAATTTGTGTATAATAATAGTTTTCAATCAAGTATTCAAATGGCTCCGTATGAAGCTCTGTATAGACGTAGATGTTGATCACCTGTATGTTGGATAGAATTGACTGAAAGAAAATGATTGGGCCAGAATTAATTCAGGAAATAGAGGACACTGTTAAGAAGATTCGAGATAGATTGAAAGCAGTCTTTGACAGACAAAAATCATATGCAGATCTAAAATATCGAGATGTCGAGTATTCTGTTGGTGATAAGGTATTTCTTAAAGTCTAGCCTTGGAAGAAAATCTTGCGATTCGGTCAGAAAGGAAAATTGAGCCTTCGTTTTATTGGGCCATATGAGATTGTAGAGAGAGTTGAGCCAGTTGTATATCGTTTAGCTTTGCCTCCAGAACTACAGAAGATTCATGATGTTTTTCATGTTTCTATGCTCAGAAGATATCAATCAGATCCCTCTCATGTTATCACTACAGAAGATATTGAAACCTGACCTGATTTGTAATATGAAGAAGAACCGGTTAAGATATTGGCTCAAGAAGTGAAAGAATTGTGTAATAAGCAAGTTTCTTTAGTGAAAGTATTGTGGAGAAGTCATAATATTGAAGAAGCAACTTGAGAACCAGAAGAAACTATGAGATCATAGTATCCCCATCTCTTTTCAGGTAAATTTTGAGGACAAAATTTATTAAGGGAGGAGTAATGTAACGACCCGAAGTTTACGGGTATCGAAAAAGTGTATTTTCGGGCCACTGTTTTCGTAAAACGGATTCGTAAATATTTATTAAAAATATTTACGAAGTTAGTTGTGAGGTTAATTAGGGTTTTGGCTAGGTGAATTAGCTTGAATTAAGGTTCATTTAGTGTAATGACTAGATTGAATATAGGGTAAAAGTTGAATTATAGAATCAAGAAAAGTCGAAGGACTAAATTAGCAAATAAACCATAAGGGATATAAGTGACAAATGTATGGAAAATATTATTCCATGTGTATGTATAATATACATATATTTATACTTAATACTTAATACTTAAGTATAATATAATATATATTAATATAATAATATAAAATAATAATACATAAGGTAAATAAAAGAAAGTAAAAGAAATAAAAAGAAAGAAATAATGAGAAGTGAAACGAAAAAGAGAGAAAGAAAAAGGAAATAAAAAGAAAGGGGAAATTAGGGTTCTAAGGATTCAAAGTTAATTTGGTAAGTCAATTTAGCCATTTTTTCTTGTAATTTTGATGTTTTTGGAATCTTAAAACAAAATACTACTTGATTTATGTGGAAATTTTATAAGTTAGTGGATTTTTACAATGTAGTTTATGTTGAATTAATTGAAGAATTAGGGTTAAATTGATAGAATTGCAAGTTAGAAGTGAAAAAGGGATTGAATTGTAAAATAAATCATAAGTTTTGAATAATAGGGACTAAATTGAAAGAATTTCGAAATTAGGGTTTTAAGGTGAAATTAAAGAGTTGAAAGTGGGTTTAAGCGATAAATTGAATGAAAAATAAAGAATAAATTGTAAAGAAATAAAGTTAGTATTAGTTAGGGATTAAATTGAAAACTATACAAGAGTTGAGTACAAATTGAAATGTTCAATATGAAATTGTAATGTATTGATAAATTTTAATTGTTTTAATTCCGTAGCTAACGTTGAACCGGAAGCCTCGACTAGGAAACGAAAAGAGAAAGTCAACGAGGATTTGCTCAAAAAATACGGTTTGTATTTCTATAATCCGAAAACTAAAATTATTTGTTGTATTTATTATTATGTATGGTAAGTGAAATTGAGGTGAGTTTGATATATTGACATTGAATTGAATTATTTTGTGAATGTATGTGTATGATTGAAAAGTGTATTGAATTGGAATTGATTGAGCTTGTATATTGATTGGAAATTGAATTATGTATTGAAACACCCTATTAACAATGTTGGGCTAAGTCGGATATAGTTGGCATGCTATAGGATTGGAAGTGTTCAGAGATACTTCGACTTCGAACCGATGAGGCACTATGTGTCGTATTATTATTGCTTCGGATAAATCCGATGAGGTACTGAGTACCGTATTGTTTTATTTCGGCATGGCCGATGAGGCACTGAGTGTCGTACTGGTGTGTTTGAGTTAGATCCGCATATCCGTCGGAGTCCGAGTCGTGTTAGTAGGGATATATGAATGAATTGACCAAATAATTGACATTGAATGATATTGAATAAGAAATGGATATAGATATTGAAATTGAAATTGATTATTTATTGAATGATTGTTATTGTGAATGATTATGTATATAAACATTATAAATTTTTGTTTATTAAGTATTCGGATTATAGAAATACCACTAAATTTATACTCAGAGTACGGTTTGTTTCTGTGCGCAGGTTAGGTAAAGTCCAATCATTGAATCAGCATCCAAAGCCGATCCCGAACTCAAATCACGTGGTGAAGTATTTTCACTTTTAAAAATGGCATGTACCTAGGTTGTCTTTTGATATCATTTTGAGTTGAGATTATTAATGGTGTATAAAATGATATTAGTTGATTTATATATATATATATATATATATATATATAAACATATGTCTTATAATATAGCCAATTATATGGTTTAGTTTGAATTAGTTAAATGGTATTTAAATGAATTGATTATATAACTTACGTTAGATATCTATGAACATGCATGAGTTAGATCATTATAATGATAGTTCTGATATGTTTTAAATGTATTTAATCATGTTTTGGATTGGTTGAAAGATTGGATTTTAAGTTACTTGTTGTTCAAGAATTGCATGGTTGGTAAACTTGTTGTATAAGGCTTTTTTTTAGTCCACACGGCTGGCACACGAGCGTGTGACCAGACTGTGTGAGACACACGGCTTACACAAGGGCGTATGTTTAGGCCGTGTATCCCCTGCAACTTAAAGTTTTAAAAAAAATGCTTAGGTATTATCACACGGGCAGAGACACGGGCGTGTATCTCAGCCGTGTGAGGTACACGGCCTAGCACACCGGCGTTTGACTTGGCCGTGTGAGGTAAGTTAGAGAGTTACACGGGGTAGGACACGGCCTGAAGCACAGGCGTGTCCCTAAACCACACGGACGTGTGAGCCCTGCACCTAGGAAAAATTTTGAAATTTCTCGAAAAATTCTCTGATCTTCCAATTAAGTCCAGATTCGTTTTAAATACATATATTGGGCCTCGAGGACCCGTAAAAGAGACAATATGATTAATTTATAACGTGTAGGAAATTTAATTTATTTAATGTTCGTAATTGATCTGAATTGTTTGATAATGCTCCGTAACCCTGTTCCGGCGACGTATTAGGGTTAGGAGGTGTTACAACTTTCACATTTGAGCATCGTTTTACAATCCGATTTCAAATTCATTCTTCTATAACTCTCTACTATCTATTATTATCAACATTTCATGATAGTTTTACAACTTATTCAGTTTGGTCCTTGTTTTCAAAAACTAACATTTAAACTTTACAAACTATTCCTTTTTCATTTCTACACTTTAATAGTTTTACGAAATAGTACCCTGGTTAGCTAAATTGAGCTAGCATGATCTGGAAAATATAAAATTTATGAAAAACGGGCTCGGTTTGACTTACATGCAAGGGTCGAATGTTGGAGCATTCAACAATGGCTTCTCTTTTATCCTATTATTATTTTCAAAAGGTGGGAAAGGAAAAAAATAATGGAAGATGATAATTTCTTTTATGTTTTTAAAATTATAATCACTATTTAACATTATTTTGACAAAAATTAACTATAAAATGCCCGCTAACCGTTCATACCTTTCTAAAATGACTAATTTTTCCATTTAAAGCCTTGATGTTATACTATTGAGCCCTTTTAACAAATAAAAATCAATAGCGCTTAACTTTTACAGTTTTTATGATTTAGTCATTGTACCTTAATTACTAACCATTCAATAAAATTACTGGCCCAAAAATCAATATAATACTATTATAGACTCATAAATACTAATTAATAATATTTTCTAACTCAATCATCGGAAGACGGGATTCTGAAATCATTGTTTTCGGTATCACTACAAAACAACCTATTATATATATTAGTAGATAATCTAAGCAGTCTATAGTCCAATTGAAATTGAACAAATTGATTGAAAGATTATTATGTCGTCCATCAAGTCCAAGTTACGATATGCTACAATTGTTGTCGGAGCAACTATAATCATACATTTACCATGCAACCATCCACACATGCTAATTAATGTAATTCACATATATTCTACGCTAAACAATAAATTTCAAGTCTCACGTGAGCTTACGAAAGCCCTTTTACTAATATGAACATGAATTAAGACCAAATTGTAAAGTGGTTAAAATCTTAGGCCGACGTCATAATACCATTGTTTCCTCATCGTGGCATGAACATTTTAGTATGCCATGTCGTGACGATATGTGCTTGTCACGACGTCATTCTCTGATATGACGACATTGCAATGTTCAGAGTCCGTGGTGCGACATCACCCCTATTTTTGGCAAAAAAAATGCCATATCTTTTGCTAGAGATGGATAACCTTTCGGTGGTTAACATGCTCAACAATACTGGTGATGGAAATAGTTCTAATGTTGTCTGTCGTTCTATTAAATGAATGCTAAATTTGCATTGGGAGGTGCATGTTAACCATATATTTTTGCCTAAATAAAAAATTTTAAATAAATATTATTTAATTCCAGTTTTAAAATTGATTTAATAGAAGTTAATAAAAAAAGAAAATTTTGTTTAAAACTCGACCCGTAATCTTTGAAAAATTATAAAATGGAAAGAAGTAAAACGCACCGTTGTTTTGGTTTAATTTCTTTTGTCATAAAAGGAAGAAGCTTCCAGAAACATTCACTTTTTTTTCCGCTTTTAACGTTTCCAATAAACAATCAAAAAAGCCTTTCATGACAAAACCCATGGGCGCCCATTAAATTCCCTCTTAAATAGAAAATAAATGAAATATTAAAAACTAATAATAAAAACAAAGCTGATCTCTTCAAAGTCGAAGTCTCTCATCTCTGCGATTCTAGTACGGATTGGAGCAAAGCCGATCATATTTGTTTTCATTTTCTCATGGATTCTCAGCATTTTCTCGGATTCTTTCTTCTAATTTTACTTCAGGCTTGTTTGGTTTCGGCTGACATTAATGGATCGGTTCTTAAAATGAAAACAGGAACTTCTTCGGTTCCGTTTGATCCGACTCATGTTACTCAACTCTCATGGCACCCTAGGTAAATTTATTTTCTCCTTTTTATTTACTTTTATTTTTTCCAGTTTAATTTATTCAAAAAAATTATTTTTCTTTCTTGCTATTTGCAGGGCTTTCATTTACAATGGATTTTTATCGAGTGATGAATGTGATCACCTTATTACTCTGGTAAGCGACAAATTTTCTTTTCTTTTTTATTTTTTGAAAATTTTTATATTTATTATTTGATTTTTAAACAAAATCGTGTTAATTTCAGGCCAAGGATAAGTTAGAGAAATCAATGGTGGCGGATAATGAATCAGGTAAAAGCGTCGAAAGTGAAGTTCGAACCAGCTCTGGGATGTTTCTTCAGAAAGCTCAGGTGTATATATAAATTGTCTTATTCTTTCTTTTTCAACTTAAATCTGTGATCTAATTGGGTTATATATATGTGTGTGTGGGTGGGTGGGCGCGTGCGTGCGTGTAAGAGAGGAATGCTGTTATTTTATTTGCAATGTCCGTCATCAAATGTTGAATTTATGATTAAAATTGTAGAATTAGGAGTGAGAACCGATCTTTCACTTGCATTTGATTTTTCTTTTTGCTAAATTGAAAGTATGTAATTTCATGCAATGGAATCTGTAGTTTCTGAAGAAATGATAGAGTTTCTGGCTTTATAGAATCTTGATCTAAGGAGTATCAGGCTGAAGTATACTGTGAAATGCATGCTTTTGTTTTCTCGAACTTGCATTTGATATTGATAATTTTGATCATTTACTTCAGAGTTTTCCAAACAGTTATAAGTTTTGAACCACTTACTGCCAGAATTGCTGGGTGTTCTTTGTTGATGCTCTGTAAGAAATTATGTTCTGCTTTCTTCTGTATTAACCAACTTTTCGGTGATAGCTTATTACCGATGATGCACTGTATGATTCTGCTTTTCCCCTCATGATTTACTCAGACTTTTTGTCGTGGCCAGTTCTTTGCCAAGGTATCTATTTCCTTGTCGATGAACAGTTGAAAAGCTTATTCCATATTGGCGCTCACTATTTTATGTCTTGTCAAATCGATGCCATAAAATTACTGTCTCGGACCTCTTGGTGCATTCATGCAAGCATTTGTTATGTGTTTGATTAAGTTTAGAGATTGTTTATTCTATGCTTATGTTTTGAAATGCATTGCATGTGTTGACCCCTTAAGTTAAAAAGCTTCTGCTGTGTCTTCTGTTTTTCATTTGCAGGATGAAGTAGTCGCTGATATTGAATCTAGGATTGCAGCATGGACCTTCCTTCCAGTTGGTAGGTTTTTGCATTTGGTTTTTGTTATGATATCTTAGTTCTTGTGAATGGGCTTTTTTCTCTTTGGCATTGCAAACAGAGAATGGGGAGTCCATTCAAATACTACACTATGAACATGGTCAGAAGTATGAGCCACATTTCGATTATTTTCATGACAAAGCTAATCAACAGCTCGGTGGTCACCGTATTGCTACTGTACTGATGTATTTGTCTGATGTTGAGAGTGGAGGGGAAACTGTGTTTCCAAATGCAGAGGTAAGCATTTGCTTGTGGAATCCGGTTTTCTGTCTGTCTTTTATTATCTTTTTCTTTTGTTTGATTTATGCCATTGTTACTTTTCCTTTTTATTTAGTTCATTGCTCTTCACTTTTTTTCTGCAGGGACGACTTTCTCAGGTGCAGGATGAAAGTTGGTCGGCCTGTGCCAAAAATGGATATGCAGGTATTAAGATTACCTTGGAGATATTTAGTTGCTTAATATTTTAGGTCGCATGAATCTGTTAGTCTAACTTTCTCTTGATTCTAAATAATAAATTTACAGTTAAATGGTGAACAAGTATCTGAATTAACACGAATCATTTAATTACGGCTGCCTTATCATGTTCTTATTTAGTTGTTGCACTAGAATCCGACCATATGGTTGTTGATATTTGGCTCAACTTTACTGCCTATACATGCGCAGTGAAACCCCGAAAAGGTGATGCATTACTGTTCTTCAGCCTACATCCTGATGCGACAACTGATACAGCCAGTTTGCATGGAAGTTGCCCGGTGATTAAGGGTGAGAAATGGTCAGCAACAAAGTGGATCCATGTGAGGTCCTTTGATAGGAGCAAGCGTTTAAACAGGCGCCCCGCAATGGGGGGGTGCGTTGATGAGAACGAGAACTGTGCTGGGTGGGCTAAGGCCGGTGAATGCGAAAAGAACCCTACCTACATGGTGGGTTCTGGAGGCTCTCCCGGATTTTGTAGAAAGAGTTGTAAGGTATGCTCCTAGAAGGTCTTTCTGGGGATCCATAAAGAGTGAGTTTTACCCATTAATAGCTGTATATACTGATACCTGAGTGATATGATAAAACGGACTTTGTTCCAAACAAAGTAGGTTTTCCAATAATCAAACCTTTACATTTTGATACGTCTTATGATAAGACTCTTATCGACTTTCCTCGTAGCCAGTTTTTTGGCTTCAAAATAAAACAATAGAAGATAACAATTTTTTTTTCCACTTCCCTTTTAGTCATTTTTGTTAAAACCTGTGTACTATTTGTTCTTTTGATAAAATGTATGTTTATTCACTTTTTCCAAGTACGGACTGCATCACTCGATATACGAGACTCGTATACCTATTAAAACTTGACTTCGACTTTCATAATTTTAAGTTGAATCAGGCTTCTAAATCATTTACGTCCCTCTTCTTTCTCCTTTTGTAATAGTCATTTTTTAGTATCACTAAAGAATAATTATTCCATACTACTTGAATAACAAAACAAAATTAATTTCTAGATTAACCTTTTAAAACTTGGACTCAAAAATATTTTATTTTAAAATATAATTTAAAATGAAAATTCTAACATAATTTAATATATAAAAATAATTATATTAAGAATGTTATTAAATTATATATTATTTTATTAAATTATGTTTAATAATCTATATAAAAAAATTATGCTAAGGGTAATTCGGTTATTTTAACTTTTTTCCTTACGATATTACTACGTCTATTCCATTCAACTAAATAATTAAATTACAATTACGGCTCTATTCCAACAATTCTATTCCATTTCCAGTGAATTAAACGTGTTGTTAATATTTTTTGTACCGGATGAATAGTGAGACGGGTCAAGTCAAGATTCTATGTTGGACTAGTTGATTGAATTTAATTAAAGAAAATTATATAAAATAAATATTATTTTAAATATTAAAATATTTAAAATAGAAAATTTTAGTTTAATTATCTATTCAAACGATTTTTCAAAACTCTATTCAAATGATTTTTAGTTTAATTAAATTAGTTTGTATTAATTTATGGATCAACGGTCTAAATTTTTTTTGGGATTGGGTTTGTCTAGTTTGAATCTTAAAATTATTTGAATTGTTGCTATCAAGCTGCTATATTAAGATGTTGTTAAAGAAATTGAAAAAATTAACTATTAAAAATTAATATAATTTATTTAAATATTAATATAATTAATATTAACAATATTTAATAATATAAGATAATTTTATGATAAAAATAACAATATAATTTATATAATTTTAAACTTTTAATTACTTCATGTTAAATTAATTTTACATTTTACTTTAAAAAATGAAAATGCTATCATTTTAAGAATTTTTTTTTACTTTAAAAAATGAAAATACTATCATTTTAAGAATTTTTTTTTTTTTTTGATAACATAGTGATTGGGCTTCATATTAATAGAAAAAAACAAATTACAAGACCAAAACCTAAAGCAGAGATAACAAAGCAGGAAAAAAGAGCCCAAAATTAAAGGCCTGGACATAGAAAAATAAAACAGAAAAGAAGAGTCTAGATATTTTTGGAAATGCAACAGACAAATTTTGAAAAAAGAGAAAGCCACCGACACTCTGTCCAATCAGAACGCTAAAACCTATCAATACCCTCTGCCTTCATTAATGCTTTCCTTAAATGACGGTTCCCTTCCCTGAAAAGCCATTTCCTCTCAAATTTTTTTTTTTGGCTTTCCTTCCCAGCAACCTCTATCTGGGTTCCTTCTTCAGTCTGGTTCACGCACCGATTCCCGCCACCGTTGGATCTCAGCAAAGGACGGAACTCCCCTTCCAGGTAAATCTCCTCTTTACTCCTTAAAGTCTCTGTCGCAATTCCGTGAGCTAGGATATTTGCAGTTCTTGGTGTGCTTGAAGACGAAATGTTTAGATCTGGTAGCCATCCGTTGAATGTCCCGAATATAGACTCCTATCATAGAGTTGTCTTGATGTCTGTTGTTACATTTTCTGATTGTTGTTAAAGAATCTCCTTCAATGATAATATTTGACCATGTTGTCTCCATCGTTGTTTTAACATTGCTCTAAGAAGCTAGAGCTTCTGACAAAAGCCGAGAGAACCCCTTTATGAACTTCAGAACGTGAGAAAAGAATGATCTCTAAATTATCCCTTATAACAACTCCGGAGGCTGAAACATTGTTTTTCCCATCAAAGGCTCCATCAAAATTGACCTTAACAAAATCTCGAGGCGGGTAACTCCAACACTTCATCTCTTCTACTTTCGATGTTTTCATTTTTTCTAACCCATCAAGTTCTGCAATATAACTGTTTATGAATTTTTCTATTTCATTTCCAGTACTGACCTTATTGTCATGTATTTTTGAGTTTCTGTCACCCCATGTTGCCCAGAGAGCACAATAGAAAAGACGAAAAATTTGCAAATTGAAATGCTTAAAAACCCAGATAAGCCACTGCTCAAAACCCCTATTTTCAGCTAATAGTACATTCTGTAATTGCAATGCTGACCACATATCTACTGTTACAGGACATTCATGGAATAGATGGCCAAGTGTTTCAGCTCGTTCCCCACACCGCGGGCAACTCGCATCAGTAACCAGCTTCTTTTATTGCAGATTGACTTTCGTAGGCAAAAAGTTCCATGTGACCCTCCATATTGTAATATTTATTTTTGTTGGTAGATCTAGTAGCCATAGTTTTTGTATAATTTTCTATAGCTGGTTTGTAAAGTATAAGCTCTAGGGTATTCCTCAGTATTCTATAATAGTTTGTAAGCACTGCGGACCGAGAATTCCCCCAACGTTTCACCTCCCCATGCCAAGAAGTCATCATGTGGGTCATCTGCCAATGGGATATGGAGAATTCAGGCAGCATCTTCTTCTGCAAAGGTAAACTTAATCATCTCCTCTTTCCACTTTCTCGCATTATTATCAATCAACGAATGAACATAACAATCACGCAACGAATCAATCTCTGACGATAATCTGAAATTCAATGCTTCTGGAATCCATGCATCATTATTGATAGAGATATTTTCACCTGTGCCAACTCGGCAAACTAAACCCTTCCTCAAAACATCTTTTGCCGCCCATATGCTTTTCCAAGTGTAAGAACACGAATTTCCCAAACTGGAATTTAAAAATTGATCATTCGAGAAATATTTAGCTTTAAGAACTTTAGTAACTAAAGAATCTGCATTAGTCATAAGCCGCCAACCTTGCTTCGCTAAGAGAGAAATATTAAAATGAGACATGTTCCTAAATCCCATACCTCCCTCCTCTTTAGGCCTACACATGAGTTTCCATTGACACCAATGTATCTCTCTTCTTCTTCCCATGCTGCCACCAGTATTTTGCGAAAATGCTTTCTATATCCCCACATAAGGTCTTTGGTAGAAGGAAACAAATCATAGCATAAGTTGGTATTGCTTGCAGTATTGACTTGATAAAAACCTCTTTCCCTCCTTGTGATTGACATCTTGAGCTCCAATGGTAGATTCTCTGGTTGATCTTGTCGTTTAAATTCTGGAATGACTCTTTCTTCTTTCTACCCACCAAGTTTTGAAGACCCAGATATTTTTCAATATTTGTTGAGCATCTAACCCCCAGAACATCTGATATTTCTTTTCTGGCCCCTTCTGCTATGTTAGAGCTGAAAAAAATTGTTGATTTATTGAAGTTCACACATTGACCTGAGCATCGCTCATACTTTTTTAAAATGTCTTTCAAAAATAACGCCCGTTCCTTTGTGGCTTCCCCAAACAATAAACAATCATCCGCAAACAAAAGATGAGATATTGCTGGTCCCCTTCTACTTGCTTTAACACCTTTAAGAAACCCTTCCCCAACTGACTATCGAATTAGAGCTGAAAGACCCTCGCTACAAATCAGAAAAAGATAGGGACTAAGCGGGTCTCCTTGTCATAATCCTCTAGTAGGTTGGAACATACTCCCTCTATTCCCATTTACATTCACTGCATAGGAGACTGTTGAAACACATTTCATGATTAGTGACACCCATTTCTCAGCAAATCCCATTTGAAGCATCACTTTCTTCAGAAAAATCCATTCGACTCTATCATAGCCTTTGCTCATGTCGAGTTTAACTGCCATAAACCCTTTCCTCCCATATCGCTTCTGACGTAATGTATGAAGGATCTCATAGGCAATCAGCACGTTATCTAAAATTAAACGTCTTGGAACAAACGCACTTTGAACATTATCAATGCATCTTCCAATATAACCTTGAAGCCTATTTGCTATTGTTTTTGCCACTATCTTATACAAAATCATGCAGAGACTAATAGGTCTAAAATTAGTAAGATTCGTGGGATTTGGGAATTTTAGAATAAGCACTATATCTGTTCTATTTGTACCTTCAAAATCTTTATCCTCATTCAAAACTCCAAGACAAAAAGCCTCAACATCGCTTCCCACAATGTGCCAGTACTTTTGAAAGAAAAGAGCTGGAAAGCCATCATAACCTGGTGCCTCGGTGGGACCCATCCTTTTCAACGCTCTCTGGATTTCTTCCACCGAATATGATGACAATAAAATTTCATTAACTTCAGAGGAAATATTAGTATCAATACCTTCAAGAAGGTATGATGAATCACCCACTCCCTTAGACGAGAATAAATCTTGAAAGTACTTTGAAGCTACTTCGTTTATTCCTGATTTGTCGGTAACTTCCTGCCCATCCGTTGCCTCTAGCCTATTGATTGTGTTAACCCTTCGTCGGGCTGAAGCATATTTATGAAAGAAAGCTGAATTCTTGTCTCCTAATTGTAACCAGTTTGCTCTTGCTCTCTGCTCCCAATACATTTCGTCTTTATCAATCTCCATATTCAAAAAAATTATGGTGTTAATAAGCCTTGCCATTGTTTCATCATTTCTCTCACTGTTCAACAGAGTCTCCAATTCCTTCGTGAGCTTCTTTTTCAACCCCTCTCTTCCTTTCTTAATTGAGCTTGCCCAACTTGTCAGACTATTCTGTAGTCGTTCTAGCATTTCAGAAATCGGACCATTTGATAACTTCCAAGACTTTTTGACTTTAAGTTCAAAAGACTCCTCTAATGTCCACCAAGCCTCAAATTTGAAACGTGGGCTTCTATTAAAATTTTTCTCGTTGCTGATATGAAAAAGCAAAGGGCAATGATCTAAAATCGAATGAGTTAGATGATGAACACTCCTCCGAGAAAAGATTCATCCACTTTTCGTTTGCCACCCCCTATCAAGTCTTTTTTTATATTTGTTTCCAGAAGATTCCCTCTCTCCCATGTAAACCATGTGCCTTGAAATCCCAAATCCATTAGATGGCACGCATCCAAAGTCTCACGGAAAGCTGCCATTCTCCTTTCCTCCCTCGGTTGCCCTCCACTCTTTTCAAACGAGTAGAGAATTTCGTCAAAATCACCACTAACTAGCCACGAAAAACTTTGCTCCTGTCCCATCTCCCTTAACAAGCACCATGAAACATGTTGATCAGTTGCATAAGGTGACCCGTAGAAACCTATGAATCTCCACTCTGCTTGAATATTGTTATCTTCGATCAGTACATCAATATGGCTTTTTGAGAAAGTTTTGAGACTTACATGAACTTCTTCTCTCCATGCTAGGCAAAGTCCCCCTTTCGAACCTTTTACTCCCACATCAATTCCGTTCACAAAACCACTCCTCTTCCTTATCCTTTCCATATGCTTATCGTTAATTTTGGTCTCCATAAAGAAAACCAGATCGGGGTTATGTTGCTTCAGCAAATACCAAAGCCTTCTCACTGCCCGTGGATTCCCCAAACCACGGACATTCCAACTTATAAATTTCATTGCGTCCGGTCGACTTGCCTTTTGGCAACCGCCGATCTACATTAGAAAGGAGAGATGTCAGACCCCAAATTTTCTATGAACAGCTCCAGGTTCTCCTTACTTTCTGAAGCTTGGTCATTGGATTTCAATCTTTTAGCATCATCTTCCACAGATTGTTCCCTTTCAAAACCCCCATTGTCAGATTCCGTCACTTTTCTCTTGCGCACTATCCTTTCTACCTTGGCCTGGCCCACTTCTGTCATTGGATTAGCTTTTTTCCAACTGATTTTCCTGCTTGTTCCAAGGCTTCCATCTTGAATGTCTTTCCGTAAAAAAGCTTCCTCATTAACCATCATCCCATCCTCTTTCAAAAATAATACTTTTTCCACAACCGACGGCTGTAAATCCACAAGTTGTCCCCTATTGTAGTTATCCCGCTCGTTCAAGTTCATCTCCCTGCTATCCTCCATCTGGCCCGTATATGAGCTCTGGTGCTTTATCTTCTTTATGCTAGCATTCAACTTTACACTTTCTCTTCCAAAAAAACTACATTCAGCCTTTAATGCTAGTGAGAAAGGGGGTCTTCCTTAATTCTGTCCCTATCTACAATCTTGATTACCTCGCAACTTGGAAGGGCATGACCCATTCTACCACAACCAAAGCAAAAGGACGACAAATTCTCATATTTAAAAGAGATTCATCAATTATCATGACCACCTGTGGAAACAAAGATAACCCTTCGAAGTGGTTTCTGCACGTCTAACTTGATACGAATACGACAAAAAGCACCTTTTATTTTAGATCTGACAATCCCTCCAAACGTATCCCCAATAGCATGCATTAGATCTTTCTTATCAAATTCTGGGGGACATGGTCTTACCTTAATCCAGAATAAAGACGTAACAAGTTTGATTTTGTTCCTTTCCAGCGGTCCACTCAATTTATCAAATATTACTAACTATTTTCTAAAAAGCGATGGCTGTCCTTCTAGAATTAACTCTAAATCATCATCAAACTCAAAAATAATCAAAAAAAGATTTTGACCTGCTAACTGAATCTCAAATTTTCCTTCCAGATACTCCTCATCTGTGCTCTGAAGCTATCCGGGTTATAAGATTTACCTGTCCATACCGTGCAGATCAGCGTTGGTTTTCCCTTTGGTTCCACTACCGAGCTTTTTGTCGATAGCTGGATGAGTTCCTCTACCAATAAGGAGATCTCCTCTTTCAACCCGTTATTGCCACCACTTCTCTCCATCTCAAGCCGCAGCAAAGGATGGTTTCGCTAAGATACTGAGCAAAGCACTCTTGGCTCCTAGGGTTTAACCAATTCATTTTAAGAATTAAAATTGATCATATATCCAAATAATTAATTAATCATAATTCTAATAAAAATTGTGGCATATAATAATGATATATGTAAATATAATAATTTAATGATGTTTATGATATATAATATTTATTCTTAATAAATTGACCAGATAAAATAATTAATGTGTACAAATTATTTAATTATAAAATATATAATAAATGACAAAAAAGACACTTTGCATTCAAAACCATTAATTTAATTATAAACTATAATGGTGAGAAGTCATAATTTTCATATTGAAAATATATAATTCGTTTACAAAGAAAACTTTATATAAATTAATGAAATTTTATTATATATTAATTATATACCCCAATTATATCCCTAAAACATTAATTAGTTGATGTCATCATCATAACGACCAATTAAGTTGTCGTTAACGAGTACATCGACTATTAACGGTCAAAAACAAAAAATTATTAATTAAAGGGCCTAACTGATACACTGATACACTTTTAACATTTAAGGGTTTAATTAAGTGTGTTCTTAGCAGAAGAATTTAATTGCTTTTTAAAAATATATATATAGAGACTTCTTGACCCATTAAACCTAAAAAGTTAGAAAAGAAAAATAATTTAAAAGATAATTTAAATTTGATCAACTATAACTTATTTTATCAATGTAAGTATAAAATTAATATAAAAATTTTCTATTATTTAATTTAATAAAATAACCAATTAAAAATTTACTTTAATAAAGATTTTAACTTTAATGGTCATAAAAACAATTAATATTTTTTTCAATAACAAACAATGATCAAATAATTAATTTTAAAAATTTTAAAGGACAAATATGTTATTCTTTATTTATTAATATTTTATTTTAGTAAAAAACCTTCAATTCAATATTAAAAAATGACAGAAAAAGATAGCTATATTTAATTTTTAAAAAATTCTATTAAGGAATTTAGCTTTAATAAAATGTTAAGTTTATTAGTAATAAAAATAAAAATATTTTATTTTAATAAAAATAAATATTTTAATTTTCATCAACAATAATTTACTTTATTAATTTAAATATAAAAATAAAAAAGTCAATATTTAATTTAATAAAAAAATCAATTAAGTAATTTTGTAACAGCCCAAACCCGGCCCAAACGTTGGGACCGAATATGGGTCGTTACGAAGAAGAACTTTTTGAAACCCATTTTCGAAATCAGTTTAAGTTTTGTTGAAAACTGTTCGTTTTAAGTTGTCTTGCTAAAATTATGCTTAGCCCAAACTCGAAAATTTAATTAAGTCAAGTTTTTATACAAATTTCAGATGTGCCCGATGGCACGATAAAACATTTTTCGTGTTAATTTAGAAAACGTGTGATTTAAATTTATAATTAAAACAAAATATCCAACATATAAGAAAATAATCAAGTAAAGTATGATGAGGCCTTATTACATCCAAAATAAAACAACCCAATAACAAAATTTAAAAATAACTAAAATTAAAGTTCGTTTAATTTTAAATCCACCGCATGGCCTCCTCAAGTCCCTCCGGCTCCATGTCCGCGATCTAAGCATCAATCGAAAAAATAATGGAGAAGGTGAGTCACCAAGACTCAAGATGTAACCCTTCCCCGTTTTAAAACATTTTCATACACAACACATAACAATTAATATGCAGAATATTTAATTCCCGACCTAGCCATCCAAACGCCATTGTCTACCCCATTGTGGTACCAAACCACTGGTGGTGCCAAACCACTGGTGACATATAGTCACAATGTGTTACCAAAACACTGGTGTCCGTAGACACAGATCGTTTGATGGGGCCAACCCATCGTGTGATACCAAATCACTGGCAGACGATCCCATATCTCAAGTGGGGCCAACCCACGGTGGTGTTAACCACAGGGACAAGTCGCTATTGAGGTACCAAACCTCTGGAGGTACCAAACCTCTGGTGACATATAGTCACGGTGTGTTACCAAAACACTGGTGCCCGTCGGCACAATAATCACGCCCTCCACTCATCAACCCATATCACAATCATAACAAAGATCATACATTTATCACATGTATTAAATAAATCATGCTTCCCAAAAGCATCATAATAATCTCATATAAATAGAGACTTACCGAGGTCCTTGCTTGTACCTTTTAAGGTACTAAATCCATATCTACATCAAGCAGATTTACAAGCAATATAATTTATCACACATATTAACTGCTATAAGTGTGTATGTACACACCTGTCACCACTGAGTGATTTAAATCCCGAATGAAGGAGTCGACCACCTTAGATTTCTTTGAACCCGAAAGTCTTGAGTATCAACCTTTTGCTTCACCACCCAACCAAAACCGATTGCTATAGATTTGGAGGATTCAACCATCGCTTGGAGATCCCAAGTCCTAGGTGAAATCGCTTCTCAATCGATTGGAAATCTAGTCCGAAAAGTCTTGTATCACCTTTGATATTCGCCAAAATGCCCCAAGTAAGAGAAAAGATTTTCGACCGCAAGGGGTGTATTCGCCAAAGTGAGTCTTAACAGAGAAGAGGATTTGACAAGAGGAGTGGATATTCGCCAAAAGAATAGAGGAGAAATAATGGTAGAAAACTAATGGAGAGGAGGAGATGTGAGAGTTTTCACTAGCGGTGTTTGAGAGAAAAGAAAGGAGAGAAAATAGAGGAAGATTTGAGAATTTGGCGGTTTGCCAAGATGGAAAAAAAACAAAACAAGTGCTAAGTGATGCTATTTATAAGCATTCGCACCCCCAAAGCTTGTCAGTCCCACTCTTCTTTGAAGAGTTTAACCTTCATTCAACTTCCTCAATTTGCTCTTGACCACATATTTGACTTAATTCAAAATAATTTGAATACCTCTCATAATAATTAAATAATAATCCCATAATAATCTAATAATAATGCTAATATTATCCCTTTTATCTACTATTATCAAGATATCTAAATAATAATAATAACTAATTAATCCTTTTAATCCAAATAATCTTCTTGATTATCCTTGGAATTATCAAATAAAAATTTAATAGAAAAATACTAATATTATCCTCATCATTTATCCCTAGAATTAACAATTTAAACACTCATATTATCCTTATTATTCCAAGAATTAAAATTGAGTAATTCTTTCTTCTCTCTTGTCATTCAAATAAAGTGCCAAAGAGGATTTTCGTGACTCAACCAAAGCTCTCCTTGCTCCTTGGTGGCGTCACATGTAGCTCCTGTGGCCTTCCTTTGCCACTTATTCTAAGCTTATTTTATGTCAAAAGCTCCCTTATTTATTCTTATAACCCCTAACCACTAAGGCTATCCACCTTTAAAGCAAATAATATATATTTTTCCACTATTAGAGCCACCTCAAGGCCTTTAATTAAACTCTACTATTCCATAAATAATATCTCGTAGTTCTTACATAAGAAAAATGATTAAATTCCAAATAACCCCATTTTTGGGATGTTACGATTCTACCCCTTAAAATAAATTTCAGTCCGAAATTACATAACTAAAACAGATGAGGGTATTGCCGTCAGATCACATCCTCGAGGTTCCCACGTAGCTTCTTCTACACCATGGTTCCGCCACAAGACTTTCACTAAGGGAACCGACTTCCTACGAGAACCTTTATATCTCTATCCAAGATCCAACGGTTCCTCCTCAAAAGATAAGTCTGCGTTAACCTCGATTTACATCACGGGCACCACATGTGATGGATCGACCGATACTGTCTCGGCATTGATACGTGAAAGACGTCATGTATCGACTTAACTCGCATCGGTAGTTCGAATGATAAGCTACCGGTCCTATTCGCCTAATCATCAGATATGGGCCAATGAATCTTGGGCTTAGCTTCCTTTTCGCCCAAATCTTAGTACTGCTTCAAGGCGATACCTTCAGAAAACCTTGTCTCCCACAAAGATACTCCATTTCCTTGCGTTTGAGATCGGCATAAGACTTCGCCTTATCTCGATGCTTCTTTGAGACGAGACCGAATCACTTTGACTTTGTCCTCGGTCTCTGCTACTAATTTCGGGCCCAACACTTGTCGCCGCTTCAACTCGTCCAACACGTTGGAGTTCGCATTTCCGTCCATCTGATTAGCTTCAGTGCGGTGCCATCTCGAATACTCGCTTGGTAGCTATTGTTGTAGGCGAACTCGGCTGGGGTAAGAATTCCTCCCAACTACCTCGAATTCCAAGATACAACCCTCATCATATCTTCTAAGATCTGTATGACCCTTTCGGATTGCCCGTCGATCGAGGATGGAAAGTCATCTTTGAAATCCAACCGCTGCACTCCAACGCTTGATGTAACGCTTCCAAAACCTCGAAGTGAACCTTGGGTCCCTATCTGAGATAATCGACACGGGTACACCATGCAATCGACTATCTCGCCACATACAACTTTGCTAGCTTCGGAGTGAGTAGTCCATTCTCACCGGTATGAAGTGAATGATTTAGTCGAGACGGTCTACGATTACCCAAGCGCATCTTTCTTCTTTGGGCGTAAGGGTAGCCGACGAAATCCATAGTGATCCGCTCCCACTTCCATTGAGGATCTTTACCGGTTGAAGTAGCCCGATGGTAGCGGTGTTCACCTTAACTCGCGACACGTCAAACACTTCCTACGAACTCGGCCACTTCACATTTCAACCCGCCATCGAATCGTTTTGTAGATCTCCATACATCTTGTCGCCTCCGGATGCATAGCGTATGGGCTGCTATGAGCATCCCGGAGAATTTTCCGCCTCAACTCCATATCCTTTGGCATCTGAGGCCGTCCTTGAAAACATAACACACCATCACCAATACACTATACCCTTCTAAACCACCATCCCGAACTTGTATTCTCTTAGCATTTAACCCTCATCCACTAACTGCTTGTCCTTGATTTCCTCGATCCATGTTGGCTTAACTTGAAGTTCTCGCCAAAAGGCTTCCATCGTCATACTGAGCTCAATCGAGCAAACATAGCTCTTAAATCGCCACCACCTTTTGGCTCAACGCGTCAGCCACCACGTTAGCCTTACCCGGATGATATTCGATGGAACAGTCGTAGTCCTTCAACAGTTCAATCCATCGACGCTGTCTCAGATTCAGATCCTTCTGTGACAGAAGATACCTCAAACTTTTGTGATCCGTGTAAATTACCGACTTCTCCCCATAAAGATAGTGTCTCCATATTTTCAAGGCGAATACGACCGCTGCTAACTCCAAGTCGTGGGTTGGGTAGTTAACCTCATGCGGTCTCAGCTGACGGGACGCATAGGCTACTACCTTCCCATCCTGCATCAACACACACCCCAAACCAGTGTGAGATGCATCACAATAGACTGTGAATAATTTCCCGCCTCGGGTTGTACTAAACCGAGCTTCAGTCGAATCTTCCTCGACTTATCAACACTTTCTTGCTGTTTTCTAGCCATACAAATGGAACACCTTTCCTTAGCAACTTAGTCAACGGTACTGCGATCGAGAGAACCCTTCCACAAATCTCCGATAATACCGCTAAACCGTAAAACTTCGTATCTCGCCACCGACTTAGGCGGTTTCCACTCCAACACCGCTTCAATCTTGCGGGATCCACTCTAATCCTTCCACGACACCACGTGACCTAAGAAAGCCACCTCCCTTAGCCAAAATTCGCACTTACTGAATTTGGCATACAATTGCTTTTCTCTCAACACTTGCAGAACTATCCGTAAATGCTTGTCGTGCTCCTCCTCCGTCTTTGAGTAAACTAATATGTCGTCGATAAATACCACGACGAATTGGTCTAGGTACTGTTGAAATACTCTGTTCATTAAATCCATAAACGCCGCTGGTGCATTGGTCAACCCGAATGGCATCACTAGGAACTCGTAATGCCCATACCGAGTTCGGAATGCCGTCTTGTGAACATCGGCCTCCTTCACCTTAAGTTGATGGTAACCCGACCTAAGGTCTATCTTTGAAAACACCGACGCTTCTTCAATCGGTCAAACAAGTCATCGATCCGAGGCAATGGGTACTTGTTTTGATCGTTAACTTGTTTAATCGACGGTGAATCGATGCACATTCGCATAGAACCGTCCTTCTTCTTGACAAACAATACAGCGCCTCACGGGATATACTAGGTCGAATAAACCCTTTATCCAGAGCTCTCGAATTTGAGCCTTCACTCCACCAATTCCTTTGGTGCCATCCTAAGGTGCTATAGACACAGGTGCCGTTCCGGGTAGCAAGTCTATACCGAATTCGACTTCCCGATCTGGAGGTAGACCCGAAAGTTCTTCTGGGAACACATCAGCAAATTCCCCAACCGTTCGGACCTTTCCAACTACCGACTCCTTAACTTCCAAAGCACAGATTTGAACCAAGAACGCCTTACAGCCCTTCTTGACCATCTTCTCAACCTTCAAGGCGGAAACCACGTTGGATAGGTAATTCCTTCTATCACCTATCATAACCACTTCATCATTCTCAGCCGTCTTAAGAACCATGCGCTTAGCCGCGCAATCCAAATTCGCCTGATACTTAGCCAGCCAATCCATTCCAAGGATCAAATCGAACTCCCCGAATGGTAGTTCCATCAGATCAGCCCCGAATACGACCCCTTGGAGTTCTAGGGGTACGTCTCTAAAAAGTTTGTCTACCACTACAGAGTGACCTAAAGGACTCACTACAGTCATCTCCCTAGCAGCAGTCTCAGAGTCTAGGTTCAAAGTCTCTACCACACTACTTGCTACGTATGAATGTGTAGACCCAACATCAATTAATGCATAATAAGGAAGACCAAAAATCAAAAACGTACCGGTTATGACATCCAGTGCGTCACCCTCCTCATGACGCTTGCAGATAGACTAAGCCAGTCGCTTAGCCTCTCATGTTGCTCGAACCTCGCCTGAGTTCCACGACCTCGGTTAGGACCGTTGCTTCCTCTGCCATTACCACGACCCTCCGTGGTCCCATATTTCTATCCTGCAGTTACTCGCCCTCCGACCGATTCCGAGCTCACTTGGGGACAATCTCGACCGATGCTCTAAAGACCCACACTCAAAACATCCTCTATCATGGGTCGAACTTCCCCAATGGGTCTTCCCACAATGTTACATCGAGCTGGGACTCGATTAGTAGCTACGGACCTTCTGCTGATTTGGCCCACTCGCCTAGCCTTCTTCTCGATCATTACCACGGATCCAAATGACCCAAATCCTCTCTTTGATTATTCCTACTATAATTTTGCCTTGACCTCCTTGATCCCCTCGGCTACCTTAGCCTTTTCCACAAGAGATGAAAACTCACGGACTTGTCATGGGCAATCAGTAACCTCAAATCATCTCGGAGTCCGTCCTCAAAGCGGACACAGCGCTCGTGTTCAGTAGCCACGATGCCTCTTGCATACCTACTCAGTCTTAAAAACTCCGCCTCATACTCGGCCACGGACTTAGTTCCTTGTACTAGACCCAGAAAAGCCTTCCTCTGCGCGTCAGTGTAGCTGGTGCCCACATACTTCTTCTGAAAAGCGGTTTTAAAGTAGTCCCACGTAAGATCATCCGCTGTGGCTCCATCCCGAACTGTCAGCCACCACTGGTACGCTTCATCCTTTAGAAGCGACACCGCCCCTTTCAGCTTTTCCTCCTCGGTCAAGTCAAGATCATCCATTATCCTTTCCGTAGATTCCGGTAATACTACTGCTACACTGGGTGCCACTCGACACACCGGAACACCTCACTCAGTTGGACCGAATTCGCCGGAACAGATTTTCGAGCTCCTAAATTTCCACCACCTGACCACCAATTCGAGGACTCGCAACACCGCATGCGACCCGCCTCTCCTCCCGTCCGATCTCGCTCCTTTGCTCCAAAAGCGGAGGTGGTGGTGGCGGTGGTACATCATTTTCGAACCTTGCCCCGATCCGACGGGTTCGAGACAAATCATCCTACCCCTACGCGTCCACGGCCCACGTCCTCTAGAACTCATTCTATCTATGCGCTTTTAATCGATTAAGAGGAATTTTATGTATTAGCGTTTGTTCCACTTTATTACTCGCGAAGAAATTTTATGAAGAAATTTTAATTAGAGATTCTTTCGTGCAAACAAGGTTTCAGTCTTCTATCTTAGTTCACGCAAAGAAGTTCTTGCATCCATTCCCTAATACTTACCATACCTATTCGCTCTTCGGACATTTCTGCCCATTTCTAACCTAGGGGTATTTTCGTCTTTTTCCTACAGGGGTATTTTCGTGATAAAAGAGATTTTAAAACTTTAGTAAAGTAGGTTGTTTTTGCAATTCCCAACACTGGAGGGTATCATTAAAAATTGGTAAGGTTTGAAGTTATGGCATTATTTTGAAAACCAGGGGTATTTTGGTAATTTTGTCAATCAGGGGTAATTTTGTAATTTTGACAAATCAAGGGTGTTTTAATAATTGTAAAACTCTGAGGGTCCCTTTTGAGAATTTCTTTCCTTAAAACGGTGATGTTGCAAAAATTTTGTACTCAGGGTCATTTTGGTAATTTTACACGTTGAGGGCGTTTTCGTAATTTTCCAAAACCAAAGTGTTTCATTGCTGATTTCCAAAGCTGAGTTGAATATTTGAGAAGTAGTTAAAATTTTGGACAAAATCATTGATTTGATATTTTATGAACCGAGGGTATTTTAGTAATTTTACCCCTAAGGGTATTTTCGTAATTTTCCACAAATTGAACTTTTCGGGGAAAACATTGTAAAAAGAGTGGTTCTTACGTTTGAAGGAGTGATTTGAAAAGTTTTAAAGCCAAGTTTTGTTGTTTCATTCTTTTTTTTCAAAATCAAGGCTAATTCCCTTTCGGGTTTTAGTCATTATGTTTAGCCTGTGACCGAGCCTTCTTGGTCAGAGTGAACCCAAGCTACGCACCAGGCAGGTTTCGTGTGGAGAGGAGGTGAGTCACGCGGACTGCTTAAATACCAAGCTCCCACCGAACCTTTCTAGACATGCGCACAGAGGTTACCACACCGCTGAGCCCTCTGAGTTAGGGTGAACCCAAGCTACGCACCAGGTAGGATACCTGCGAAGAGGTGGTGAGTCACTCGGACTGCTTAAATACCAGGCTCTTCCGGTTCCAATCCTAGACATGCGTACAGAGGTTACCACACCCTAGCTCAATGACTTAGCCATAGGTTGGTTTCGTTCTTTAAGTCTTATGTTCTGTTTGTGTGTTTGAGTAATCTAATCCTAGGGTTCAAGTTCCTATAAGTCTATCTACGTTCCATGCTTCCTACCCTTCTACAGAATATAATTCACCAAGAGGTTTAGATGTACTTACCTGGGCGGATCGGTGCCGGAGACTCGGGCCATGCTACTTTAAAACTCAAAATCAATTAATAAGGCCTACTAAAACATTCTTGGGCCTTGGGCCCCACAAATGAAGTTTTGAACTGGCTCGATACCAATTTGTAACACCAAACCCGCCCAAGCGTTGGGACCGAATATGGGTCGTTTCTGAAGAAGAACTTTTGAAACCCATTTTAAATCGGTTTAAGTTTTGTTGAAAACTGTTCGTTTTAAGTTGTCTTGCTAAAATTATGCTTAGCCCAAACTCGAAAATTTAATTAAGTCAAGTTTTTCTACAAATTTCAGATGTGCCCGATGGCACGATAAAACATTTTTCGTGTTAATTTAGAAAAACGTGTGATTCAAATTTATAATTAAAACAAAATATCCAACATATAAGAAAATAATCAAGTAAAGTATGATGAGGCCTTATTACATCCAAAATAAAACAACCCAATAACAAAATTTAAAAATAACTAAAATTAAAGTTCGTTTAATTTTAAATCCACCGCATGGCCTCCTCAAGTCCCTCCGGCTCCATGTCCGCGATCTAAGCATCACTGAAAAAATAATGGAGAAGGTGAGTCACCAAGACTCAAGATGTAACCCTTCCCCGTTTTAAAACATTTTCATACACAACACATAACAATTAATATGCGAATATTTAATTCCGACCTAGCCATCCAAACGCCACTGCTCACCCTGCTGTGGTACCAAACCACCGGTGGTGCCAAACCACCGGTGACATATAGTCACAATGTGTTACCAAAACACGGTGTCCGTGAGACACAGATCGCTTGATGGGGCCAACCCATCGTGTGATACCAAATCACCGCGACGATCCCATATCTCAAGTGGGGCCAACCCACGGTGGTGTTAACCACGGGACAAGTCGCTATTGAGGTACCAAACTTCGGAGGTACCAAACCTCCGTGACATATAGTCACGGTGTGTTACCAAAACACTCGGTGCCCGTCGGCACAATAATACGCCCTCCACTCATCAACCCATATCACAATCATAACAAAGATCATACATTTATCACATGTATTAAACAAATCATGCTTCCCAAAAGCATCATAATAATCTCATATAAATAGAGACTTACCGAGGTCCTTGCTTGTACCTTTTAAGGTACTAAATCCATATCTACATCAAGCAGATTTACAAGCAATATAATTTATCACACATATTAACTGCTATAAGTGTGTATGTACACACCTGTCACCACTGAGTGATCTAAATCCCGAATGAAGGAGTCGACCACCTTAGATTTCTTTGAACCCGAAAGTCTTGAGTATCAACCTTTTGCTTCACCACCCAACCAAAACCGATTGCTATAGATTTGGAGGATTCAACCTACTGCTTGGAGATCCCGAAGTCCTAGGTGAAATCGGCTTCTCAATCGATTGGAAATCTAGTCCCGAAAAGTCTTGTATCACCTTTGATATTCGGCCAAAATGCCCCCAAGTAAGAGAAAAGATTTTCAGACCGCAAGGGGTGTATTCGCCAAAGTGAGTCTTAACAGAGAAGAGGATTTGACAGCAAGAGGAGTGGATATTCGCCAAAAGAATAGAGGAGAAATAATGGTAGAAAACTAATGGAGAGGAGGAGATGGTGAGAGTTTTTGCTAGCAGGTTTGAGAGAAAAGAAAGGAGAGAAAATAGAGGAAGATTTGAGAATTTCGGCAGCTTGCCAAGATGGAAAAAAACAAAACAAGTGCTAAGTCGATGCTATTTATAAGCATTCGCACCCCCAAAGCTTGTCAGTCCCACTCTTCTTTGAAGAGTTTAACCTTCATTCAACTTCCTCAATTTGCTCTTGACCACATATTTGACTTAATTCAAAATAATTTGAATACCTCTCATAATAATTAAATAATAATCCCATAATAATCTAATAATAATGCTAATATTATCCCTTTTATCTACTATTATCAAGATATCTAAATAATAATAATAACTAATTAATCCTTTTAATCCAAATAATCTTCTTGATTATCCTTGGAATTATCAAATAAAATTTAATAGAAAAATACTAATATTATCCTCATCATTTATCCCTAGAATTAACAATTTAAACACTCATATTATCCTTATTATTCCAAGAATTAAAATTGAGTAATTCTTTCTCTCTTGTCATTCAAATAAAGTGCCAAAGAGGATTTCGTGACTCGAACCAAAGCTCTCCTTGCTCCCTTGGTGGCGCCACATGTAGCTCCCGTGGCCTTCCTTTGCCACTTATTCTAAGCTTATTTTATGTCAAAAGCTCCCTTATTTATTCTTATAACCCCTAACCACTAAGGCTATCCACCTTTAAAGAAAATAATATATATTTTTCCACTATTCGAGCCACCTCAAGGCCTTTAATTAAACTCTACTATTCCATAAATAATATCTCAAATAGTTCTTACATAAGAAAAATGATTAAATTCCAAATAACCCCATTTTTGGGATGTTACAAATTTTATTTTAATAAGGATTTTAATGTTAATGTTAATGGTATTGGTAATTTATTTTATTAATATTTTAATCAATTAAATAATTTTAGGAAATTAATGTTAATGGTGACATATTTTATTAATAGTAGAAAATGCACTTACTATGTTTTGGGAATTTTGAATTAAAATTTGGGTTAATGGTGTAAAAAGTTCTTATATTTTTTTTTAAAAACCAATTAAGTCTCTGCTTTTTTTACTCAATTGGGTACTTGAACTTTCAAAATGCATCAAAAAACCCTCAATTTTTTTCAAAAAGCAATTAAGCCCTTGCTCTTATCAAAATTAGAAAAATTATTAAAAATGATAAATTTTAGAAAAATATTAAATTTTAATAAAAATATAAAAATTAAATTTTATTAAAAATTAGAAATTATATTTTTTATAAAAATCATTTAACAAAATTGTAAAATTTTATAAAAATCATAAAAAAAATTATAAAATGCATAAAAAAGTCCCTTTAATAATTAACTTTAACGTTGATCGTTAAAGTTAACGACCTCTAATTTTTTTAATTAAAGTCATCATGTGTTGCAACGTGATGCGGCATATGGTGAAAAATTAAAATAAAAATAAAAATCAATAAAAGTTATAGAAAAATTATAAAATGCTTCTTTTGAAATGATAATTTTTTAATTTTTTACAAAATTTATATTTATTTAAATTTTGTATAATTTTCTTAAGATTTTATAAAATTTTATATTTTTATATTTCTATATATTTTATAATTTTTTACGATTTTTATATTTTTTCTAATTTTTAATATTTAAGTTTTTATTAAAATTTAATAATATTTATAGCTTTTATTGATTTTAATTTGTATTATTCTTTTTCTAATTTTTAATAAAAGCGGGGCTTAATTGCTTCTTTTTTTTTGAAAAGTTTGATGATCTTTTTGATGCATTTTAAAAGTTCAAGTGCCCAATTGAGTGCAAAGAAAAAGTAGGGGCTTAACTACTTTTTTTTTGAAAAGATTTGAGAGTCTTTTTGATGTATTTTTAAAGTTCAAGTACCTAACTGAGTGCAAAAAAAAAAAAAAAAGAGCAGAGGCTTAATTTTTTTTTTTTGAAAAAGTTTGAGGGGTTTTTACATCCTTAAATCTTAAAATTTTAAAATTAAAATTTATATTAATTATATAAAGGTATGATAGATGTTATAATATAATATTAAAATAAAAATTAAAATTGTAATTGAATTAGATAAATCAATATAAAATGTGGAATGAAGTTAGAGGCAAAATGAAAAATATGAAAAACATAAAAAATAACATGAACGAAATCAACATATAAAAATAATAACATTTTATAATATTTTGAATACATACAAAATATGAACATGATTATATCATGTCACGCGAATTTTTATATATTAATTAAATTACTCTAACAAATATGTAAAATTTCGGGTAAAATATCTAAATATATCCAAAAAATTACAGAAAAGGGTCGGTTTCTTGAAAATTTAAGGAAAAAGGGCTATTTAGCCACAAAACGCGTCCACGTCAGTGCATTTTGTGGGGAAAAATCAAGCGCTACAGGGACGCGCTTTGTGCCACATCGACAAAAAGCCCGACGTGTGTGACCCAAAATAGGGCCTAATCAGAATAGTGGTTTCGTAACCACAAATCCGAAGTGAAATAATTTAATTTTATAAATTTTTATTAATTACTAATTAATTGAAATGTTGTGTGAAAATATGGATAAGAAATTTTAATGAGTTAGTGCCTAATTGAATTTTTAGGACTAAATTGAAAAAAAAATGCAAAGTGTGTCTAATTAGTGATTAAGGGATTTAATTGAATTATTACATGAAATTGGAAGTGTTTATGTGGGAAATAGACCATAAATTAGTGTTATGGACACATAAGGGTAATTCTAGAAAAATATTTAAGTAAGTGGTCAAGGGCATTTTTGTCAAAATTGAATAAAAGACAAAATAAGATGAAAACAAGTGTTCATCTTCTTCAATTAGATTTCTTTGCTGCTGAAAATTTCATGTTACCATAGCTAGGATTTCTTCAACTTCTCAAGCTCATAGTAATTGAATCCAAGCCCCGTTTTTAATGTTCTTTATATTTTTGAAGTCCCGGTAGCTCGGTTTAGCTTATTCTATCAATAATCATGCTAGGGTTCATATTTGGAAAAATATCCATAGGTGAAATGTGTTTATTTTGATGTTTTATGATAGAATATGAAGCCTGAAATTATGTTAAATAATTTTTGTTAAGTGATTTTAAGTGAAAACAAGTAAACCGACATAATCGATAAAAGTACCTAGTGTTCATAAGTATATATTAGAGTGAGAATTTGAGGTTGTCATAGAAGGGAAAAATGATCAGCATGTCTTAAAACATAAGAATAAGGGATAAAGTTTAATTTCTGAGCTTTGAGGCAAAAGTGTAAATATATGAAAGTTTAAGGGCAAAAGTGAAATTTTGCCAACGTTTGAGTCAAGGATTGTTTTAATAAATGTGAGTATTAAATAAGCTAAATTTGCTATTATAAATCAAGAAGAATGAAATCTGGAGTTAGATCGGGGAAAGAAAAAGATTGAAGACTAAATTGTTAGATTGACTGTTTTGTATCCGAGGTAAGTTATATGTAAATAATAGTGATATATTTTTATGAATTGTGAATTATACTTGATGTGTGAATTAGCATTGAATGTGGAAGGAAAATTATTCATGAATTACTCAAAGTGATAAAGTTTTTTTTTTTTAAATAAATTGTTAAGTATAAATTCCCGGTTGAACATAGGAATAGAAGTGGATACTAGATATCAGTGTTATAGTGTTACAGTGAGTCCCAGGTGCTGGGTGATCTAGCATGTGTTGCAGACACCTGACAGCTTGTGTGAGCAGGCTCGTGGACATTTCCAGTGTTATTGATCAGTGGTAGCTTCGGTTACATTACAGTGGTAGCTTCAGCTACATATCAGTGTAGCACTTATATGCTAATTCTCTATGTATCCGTGTATATTCTGAGTGTTCAACAGGAATTATAATGAAATAAAGTGAATATGGAACGAAGTGTGTATGCAGGTACATTTGAATGGCAAGGCATATGTGAAAGGTTAAATGTATAAATGTATGTGTAAATGAATTGGTAAGATTGTGCATGTGTATGTGATTGAAATTGTTAAGAAGAGTTTCAATTAGTTATATGTTAAAAATGTTAATTATTAATTGAGTGTGTATTGTTTACATGTAACTTACTAAGCTATTAATAGCTTACTCATTCTTTTCCTTTTCTTTGTTTTATAGTGTGTTGAACTTACTTGGATTGAAGATCGTCGGAGCCTCGTATCACACTATCAAGCCTTTACTTTGGTATATAAATGCTTTTGAAATGTTTTAGGTTATGGCATGTATAGGGATCAAATTATTTTGTATGGATGCCTAAGTGATGTTTACTACAAAGAAAGTATGAAAAAGTAGAAATTTAAAATGTAATTTTTAGACAACAGCAGTGACGTGACTTTAAAAATTCACCAAAAATAGGATAAATGAAATTAGAAAGTGAATAATATATAGAATTAAATATTATTATGTCTATTTTTATGTGAAAGAAACAGAGTAGGCAAAGAAATTTTATATTCTGTGATATTTGAATTTTAGTAAGACTGGTTCTCAATGACTTCGTGATCCCTTGTTCCATCTTGGAAAAATTATTAAAAATTTTACAAAAATAATCATGGAGCATAGTTTATATGCTTAGAATCTTTAATGAGTCTATTTATGATTGGAATAAACTAGAACATTATTTCAATTCTGTACAATGAGCTAATTGAATTTTAGTGAAGAGAGGTCAGAATCATTGGTCAGTGAAATAGGGGAGACTTTAATGAATAAAATGTACTAATTTGCCTAACAAAAAATTCTGGAAAAATTATAGTAAGAAGATATATGAGTCTAGTTTCAAGAAAAATTTACGGATCTAAATTTCGAGTTTTGTAACTCAATTTATAGTCAATTTAGTCAACATGACGCAGGCAGACAATTTCAATTTTTATGCCTTGAACTAGTAGTTAAGTCTAGTAATGCCTCGTGCTTGACTCCGGCAACGGTCTCGGATAAGGGGGGTTACACGTGGACGCGCTTTGCTGATGAGGCACAAAACGCGTCCCTAGGGGCGCGCTTTAGCCCTGCAACGGTCAAAATTTTTAAACATATTAAAACTAAATTACAAAAAAATAAAAATAAAAAAACTTCTTATTTATTAAATATATTAAAACTATATTACAAAAAAATAAACAAAAACTTCTTATTTATTAAATATATTAAAACTAAATTACAAAAAAAAAAATAAAAATAAAAACTTCTTATTTTATTAAATATATTAAAACTAAATTACAAAAATAAAAATAAAAAACATCTTATTTATTAAATATATTAAAATTGAATTACAATAAAATAAAAAATAAAAAATTCTTATTTTATTACATATATTAAAATTAAATTACAATAAAAATTAAACAATTTCTATTTTATTAAAGATATTAAAATTAAATTACAATAAAAATTAAACAACTATTATTTTATTAAATATATTAAAACTAAATTACAAAAATAAAAATAACTTTTATTTTATTAAAAAATTCAAATTAAATTACATACAAAAAAAATAAGTAACTTCTATTTTAGTGAAGATATTAAAATTAAATTACAAATACAAATAAAAACAACTTTTATTTTATTAAAAATAAAAAATTATTACAATTTAAAAATAAAAAGCCCATCCGAATCAATGTTGATGTCGGTTGAATCGATGCCACAGGGGTGGTGGCGATTCTGCGTTGGATTCCTCCTTCTTCTAGCTTCCGGCGGGGGTCGTGGAACCTCGGTGGGATTCCTGATTCCTCCCGGTGGGTGCAGTTGTGGGTGTTGCAAGGATGACCCACCTTGATTAAATAACGACCCCGGAGGTGTTTGCATTAACCACGGCGGGGGTGTCTGAATCCTGTATGGTGAAGGAGACTAGTAAAAAGAAGTGCTCCCCGACGCCGCCTCCTATGATCCCTCACGCAACGACGACCTTAAGATTGACTAGCAAGTCGGAGTAGTCGGGAACGAACTCGAACCCGACCATGCATTCCAACCTGGGGTAGGACTGGGAAAAGAAAACATATATGGGTTAGGATACATATAAGGGCTAGGGTACACACCTGGCATAAAGGCTAAAGGCTGTGATGTCGGTGTTGTGGGCTAAACTGGTGGGCCCGGTGACTGTGTGTGTAACACCCCTTAACCCATACCCATCGCCGGATTAAGGTTACGGGCATTACCGAATAAGTCATAACTTCTACTCAAACGATTAAATTTTTAGCTATACATCTTTATCAAGTAATTCATTTATCAACAGACAAATTACACATGTATAATATATGCTTAATACTTTAATTCAAATCATATGCATTCTAATCATCAACGAACACAAAATGACCCTGAAAGTACATTACGACAATGTCACACAACAATCCCAATTCCATATACCACACTCAACAAGTTGGTCTTAATATGTGAAATTTATAAACAAGTAAACCATATGTAACTAATTAATAAAGCAACCCCATTTCAAAAGTCAATTCATTTTAATTACTAATGAAAACAAACCCTATGAACAAAACTTCATGCTAAATGGTCAAGGTACATAAGTTCATTACATTATCAAAGACGCATTAATAGCTTTAGCGAATATACCAAAACATATATTGCATAACATGTTTCATGTTTCATAAAATAATTAAGATCAATGCACATACAAAATTTTTAATTTGATACCTATCCAATACCCACTTGTTTTCCATACCATACTCAACTATAACCGTATATAAGCATCCATATAGACCTTGCATCATAATAACATGAACATATACAACATTCGATAATTAAAATTCATATATCTCAAGCTCAAACTAGCACAAGATTAAAGCCATATTCGAATGGCCATACTAATTATAACACAAAATCATCAACCTAAACATGAGTATAAACAATTTCATGATCAACTTTGAATTATAACTAAGCACATAATAATCTCAAGAGAAAAATTCACACAACCATATAGGCAATACTTATACATATATATATTACCTATAAATGACTAATTCTATATAACCACATTTAACTCCCAAACATGATACGCACATATCTTATATCAAAGATTAAAACAAACCATTATATCAAACATATAAACCATACTTAACGAAAGTAACAGCCTTATTCGCAAGGCCATATATATACATTTACAAATCCGAACATCATTCATTACTTATCAAAATAAAGCCTATACATGCCTTTGATTCAAAAAGTATACAAAACATATATATACACCAAAGAAAGTGATAGTGTGGTCGACTTTCTTGATGATCCCCTGAGCCCGTAGTTGAATCAACGATCTATAAAACAGAGATACAAACACATACAGAGTAAGCTCACTAGCTTAGTAAGTCTTAAGCAACTTTAATGTAACATTCAAACACTTAAACATTTTATTTCTTTAAACTTATAACATTGAATATAAATATTTCCATAAATATATTTATGCAGGGCCGAATATTAACAGTTCATTAACCATAGCATTTACACTTCATTACCATAATTCTATAATTCATCGAACCATAGTATAAACATATATTACATGAATCACATGCTCCATGTCACATAGGTACAACATTCATATCAACTATATTATCATATTCAAAGTCTTTTCACTATTATCATTTCTACTAGTGTAGAACCTCCCAAAAATAGTACGTTTAAGCTCAAATTTTATCTTATACCATTCATACACATCGATCAATAAGCTCAATCACACATAACACCATTCTTAACATAATATTTCAACTCAAGTAACATTAATCACAATTTACCTTACTCGATGGATTCAATGAGATTTAAGCTTACGAGTTTTTGACTCAATAGATTCACTATGTTACACTCAAACAATTTATGGTTTCTTCGTTTTAAAGTATCACGGCATTAAGCACCGCTAGGCACGAAGCCCGAATCAAAACACAGGCACCAAGCACGCTAGGCACGGCTTAGAATATGTCATCTAAGACTAAGCTCGCTAGAGCACGAAGCAGAATATGTCACCTAAGCACTAAGCCTGCTAGGCACGAAGCCCGAATATGTCACCGGCACAAGGCCTGCTAGGCAATAAGCCCGAATCAAATCACCGGCACAAGGCCTACTAGGCAATAAGCTCGAAATAATTCATAAACCAATCACATACTTCACATTTTTCCCAAATAAGATATCAAGGATACACATTCATATCATTTTGTCAATTTATGCATTCAAGCCAATTTAACCCATATACATTCGGCTATTACAATAATATATACATCAAATTTATCGAACATTATCATTTAACATGTTCATAAATAATTCTTTGACATATTTCAGCTTCAGGACTTACCTCGATGGACAACGTTAACAAATTTGATCGACAACTTTCGCCTTTCCCGATCCAAATTTGTTTTTCTTTGTTCTTGATCTAAACACATTAAAATTTAGATCATTCAAGTACATTTCATCTCTATTTAGTCCCTAAGCACATAAATGGGTAAATTACTATTTTACCCCTAAGGTTTCACATTTTTACAATTTAGCCCTATTTGTTTAAAACACAAAATACACAAAATCTCTCAATGGTACTCAAGGGCCGAATCTTCCTAGGGACCTTACAAGTCCATTTATTTCATTTATTTTGCAAATAAGCCCCTCAAAAATTTCATTTTTGCAATTTAGTCCAAAACACTCAAATTAACTAAAATTTCCAATACAAAATATACTAATCTTTAACATATCTTTAAAATAAAATTATCAAACATCAAAAACCACATGAACACATTAATGTCCGAATATCAAACATGCTTAGATTCAAAAATTTCAACATGGGTCAGCTAATACTCTAAGCAACGATCTCAAAAACGTATAAATCAACAAAAACCGAGTTAAAATTCATACCTAATTAGACTTGATAAGTGCCGAATCTAGCTTGGCTTTTCTCACTTCTTCATAAACATACATTCGGCCAACAAAAGATGGAATAAAACATGCTTTTTGTTTGTCTTTTAATTAACATATATTATGTAATTGTTGAATTACTAAACTAACCCTTTTTACTTAAATATGAAAACAAATAACACTAAGGGTACTCTTGGTATTTGCCGCCCACTAACTTATAAAATGGGCTAATTGCCCCTTTAATACCCCCACTTTAAAAAGCCATCATCAAATAGGCACTTTTCACTATAGTTTTCTACTTTTACCTTTTACGCGATTAAGTCCTTTTTCTAAATTAAACACACAAACGATAAAATTTTTTTACGAGACTTTCACACACATAAATTCACATATAATAAACACAAAATATAATATTAAATATTTCTCAAACTCAGATTCGTGGTCCCGAAACCACCGTTTCGATTAAGGTCAAATTCGATTCATTACGGTGTGGTATTTGTTGATGGGCTCATGGATCGTGTTTGGCACTGTTGATGGTCCCGTCTCATCACCCTTTCTCCTTGGATTTAAAGAGCCCCGACGTTCCCTTTGTTGACGAAGTTGTCGTCAACTCTCTTCTTCCAACAACAAATACGGCTTACCATGGATCCTAAACCATGGCGGGTATTCCGGCATGCACTCTAACTTAGGAACGACGATCAGTTCCCGGATAGGTAAATAGTCATACCGGTTCTCCCACATCTCGATACATGCTGACCAAAATCTTGGCCAATCCGTGTGAAACTACCGTAAGTCCACTTTGTGCTCATCATCGAGCACCTCAGGTGGCACAGGAATCGGTTGCCGGAATCCAAATTGTCGCAGAACCCGATCTGACTGGTGCATCTCCACGGTCGCATAGTTGATCAATGGGACCTTCACGTGCCAATTGTTTGAATTTTGCAAGAACTCCTTCGGAATTACTGCCCGAATTATCGGATCCTCGTACGGTGTCCATTGAAACTATATTAACATTACCAAAATATTAGTTATATACATAATATTAAACACTAAATACGAAATACTAAATTATAAATATGAAATTCGAAACTTACTTGTGATTCCGACCGTTGGTCCAATAGAAGTCGTATATCTTCAAGCGAGGTAGGTATTCCAGCATAACTCGTCGAATGGTTCCACCTAATTAAATAAATTTTTAGCATACAATTATACTATAAATCTACGTAATAATTGTAAAATATAACATTAAATTTACCTCGTTATCAGTGGGAATGTATATGGGTGGTCGAGTCGATGACGTAAAAATGGAGATCGAAACCGTGCCCATGACTGCAGTAGTGATAGGCAACCTCCGATTTTCGCTTTACTCGTAGCGTCGCAAGACATCTCCGATAGAACTTCGATAGCACGGTAGACCCCCAACTCAATTTACCGGCTGCTCTAAAATCAACAAGTTTCAGCAGTCATCTCAAGTGTACGAGGTTTCTAGACAGGTCCGACATCAGATAACCTCCAATTATCTCAAGAATGTATGCCCGAGCATACCGTATTCTTTCTATTTCGGTCGAACCATCATTCGGCTCCGGGAATGTGTCTCGTAACCAGACCATCTCGATCCGACCTCCATGAATGTTATCCGGAATGGCACCCAGAAGCTTGTAGCATACGACCATCCAATCGGTAGAAGTTGCGGACGGTGACTCTGGGCCGGCCCACAAACAATCCCAATCGGGCGCACATCTTCCGAGTGATGGTACACTCTCGCATGGAAGATGGAAAGTGTGCGTCTCGGGTCTCCACCTTTCTATCAACACACTGATCAAAGTCGGCTCTAACTTGAACCCCCGGCCTATCGTGGCCACGTGCCGAAAACTCGCTTCCCGCAGGTAATACTCGATCAACAACGATGAAGGACCATGCATATTGCGAATATAACATTGCAACACCGATCTATGATCGTTTAAAAATTATAAAATAAAAATTAATTAAAATTGCATAAACCTAAAAATATTAAATAATATTAAAATTAAAATTAAAACTTACCATTTATATTTGATTGACGGAGATGTGCTTGTTGTATATTTAATTAATTCCACGCCATTGGTAATCGATCGAAAATTTTAAAAGTTTCAAAAAAATATATTAAAAAAATTAAAAATAGCTTTTTGTAAATATTAAAGGACTATTTGAAATTTGGAGGAAGTTTCAAGGACTTAAAGAGAAATTTGAGAGGAATTTGAGAGAAGAATGAGTAAGGACTAAAGTGTGAAAAAAATAAAAGGGTTGGGAAAGTTTTTATAGGTTTATTTTTTGACCGTTACAGGGCTAAAGCGCGCCCTTGGGGACACGCTTTGTACCATATCAACAAAGTGCGTCCACGTCAGTGCGCTTTTATTGATGTGGCACAAAATGCGTCCCCAGGGGCACGCTTTCCTGGTTTTTCCCCACAAAACGAGCTGACGTGGACGCGTTTTGTGGAAAAATGACCATTTTCGTAAATTTTCAAGAAACCGGCCATTTTCCATAAATTTTATTTTTTTTGTATATTTGAGTATTTTACCCCAAAATTTCTAATGAATTGAATGACATTAAAGAAAATAACATTAAAATACAATAATAAACACATGAACACAACAAAAATATCTGAATAAAACTTTTTTTTTTTGAAAATACATAAAAAAAAAAAATACAAGAAAAATATAAACTTTTTCTATACTTAAACCCGTCTCAAGTTTCATTGCAAAACAAGGATGAAAGAAGATTTCTTGAAGATACAAGAACCTTAACAAGTTTATTTTTGTATTATACAACTATAAACTATATTTGTATGCATTACCATTCTGCAGACATGCCCAAGGCTACATTGATTCAATAAAAATCAGTGGGAAATCATCAAACTCTTCTGAGAAACCATTTTCTTCGCCCATGTTTTTCAATGACTCGTAAACCTGGTACATCGACCATCTGTCCTTTGACCGAGGATTGACACAGTTTAATGCTATTTTGAGGAACTGCAACATTTCCTCATCGTGCCCCTTCCCGCGCAGATTGCTGTCGGTAGCGTCTTTGATTCTACCGGAGTCTGAGAGATGATTTATCCAATCCACCAAGTTCCCTTTGAATCCTTCTTCACCACCTGCATTAACTTCCAGGGGTTTTTGCCTCGTTACCAATTCGAGAAGCACCACTCCGAGTCCGAACACATCCCCTTTAAGCGAAGCTACCGTTGTGGTTGAGTACTCTGGAGCTATATAGCCTAATTCACCTAAAGCTCCTTCCATAAAGCTAGCCTCATTAACATCCGAGGCATTCATAAACCCTGCCAATCCAAAGTCCATTATCCTGGCATCCAAGTCCTCGTCGAGAAGAATCACACTGGAGCTGATGTTCTGCTGCAGAAATGGAGGCCTGCACCCATGGTGCAGCCAAGCAAGACCCCTGGCTGCACCCAAACCGATGCGAAACCGAGTTGGCCAATCTACAACTGCAACACTACCATGTAGCAAGGAATATAGAGTCCCATTAGACATATGTTTATAAACTAACAGCTTTTCATCCTCTACAATACAAAATCCCAAAAGGGGTGCCAAATTCGGATGCCTAAGCTTGCCTAATCGGTTCATCTCCCAACGGAACTGCTTCTCGAGGATCCTACAACTTGTGAGCCTCTTGATTGCAAGGGCTGATCCATCAGGAAGCACTGCTTTATAAGTAGTTCCACTCCTAGTGGAAACTATGATGCTTTCAGCACTGAAGTTGTTTGTAGCAGCCATTAAATCAGCCAACTTAACTTTCACGAGTGGTTTCTGAAACAATGAAACTTGAGTCAATTTATGAGCCCTCAACATCTCAGCCCAACCACTGCCACCAACAAACCCTTTTTTCCTCAGGCTCACCCATCTCAAATGGTGCCACCACCAGACCCCAAACCCAAACAACATTGACACTGCAGCACCTAAAACTCCGGCAGCAATTATAATGGCTAAATTCCTCCTACTCAAACCGCCACAGTTTCCAAGAGGACTCCCACAAAGACCACTATTCCCAGCAAAATCTGCCTTATCATGGCTCTCAAAAGCTGAAGGAATAGCACCAGAAAGATCATTGTTTGCTACTGCAAAATTCTTCAGCCTATCTAAACCAGATAATTGGTATGGAATTGGACCTGAAAGTCTATTATTTGACAGTATCAAATTGTTCAAATAAGCACACTTTGATAATTCAGAAGGGATGGGACCTGACAGATCGTTGCGAGACAAATCAAGGGTTACTAAATAAGGCAACCAAGAACATATCTGAGAAGGGATATTACCAGAAAGCTTGTTAGCCGACAGATCCAAAGTCTGCAAACTCTGACAGTACTCCAAGGATTGAGGCAACCGTCCTGAAAGTTTCATGTCACGAAGTTCAAGTCTTATCAGCCGGTTTTCCCTTACATTCCAACATGTAACTCCATCAAAATTGCATATAATACCAACTGAATTGTTGTCGAAACGCCAATTGCTCAATTTCCCATCTGGGTCCTTGAGTGAATTCTTGACTCCTTCAAGGCACTTCATATCATCTTCGGTTACAGCTGACAGAACAAGCCATGGGAGAAACATCCAGCCTAAAACAACGAAGTTGCGAAAAGATCCCTTCATTGCTTATCACCAATAAAAGAGAGAAAAAAAAAACCCAGAGTTTTATTTGTGATTTAGATCACGAAAACTGTAGTTGATGAGATGAATTTTGATTTTTCTTATTGTTGAAGTGACATGAGTTTGAAATTGATAGAAGTAATTTTGAACATACAATGAATGGAAAAGTCCAAAGGGGAGTATACATACATGTCTTACGAGAAATTACCAAACAACTTTCATTGATTTGATTTTTTGTGTTTATTAGTGAGAAAATCATTTTTATTTTGCAAAATTTCTTCGCCAGAAAGGATAAATCAATTGTGTTATTTTCTGCAAGTTTTTTTTGGGGGAATAAAAAGGAATATTTTCTTTTTATTAACTTGGAAGTTGATTACGGTTTGTTTGACTGGAAGAATAATTTGTTTAAAATAATAAATTAAGAAATTGTTGACCAACAAATATAGTCATGGTGTGGGACTTTGGGTGAAGCACCAAATAATAATATTTGACCAAACCAGAATGATTCTTTTGTTATCACTTGAATGGGTCAATTTAAATGTTAAAAAGGTGATTAATATTAAATAAATAAAAATCAATTTTCTTTTTTTTTATTTTTTTATTTTCTGTTAAACAAATATCCAAATTCTATAGATGATACTGAATTGGTGTCATCAAGTCAAGAAATTTTTTTTTGAGGAAAGTTGAGAAAAAATTATAAAATTTTAGGGTGTTCATATTTTTTGAAGGGTCAAGAATGAAAACACTTTACAAGACTTAAATTAAATATTTAATTATTAAGAGGGGTTAAAAGTTGAAAGTATCCCATTCAACTAAAGGAGCGAGTACGATGTCCCGGCTTTGCCCATGGGTCCGACCGGCATATTTTGTCCGGTTTTTATGTCGCTGCTTGGTATAGAAACCAATCAAAGTGTTACGAATTAGGATTGAGATAAGCCCAAGTTTTGTTTGGTTGCATTCATGAGATTCTAATAATATTTTTGATGAAATGAAAGTGAAACGCATTGGTCCTTTTTATTGTGGCCAATGGGCCATTATCAAATACTCTTTCGCCACATTTCAAAGAAAAAGAAAATTCCTGCCCAGAAATACTGATTTCTTCTGTACCACATCCTTTCGATTGATGTAAAAGATGAATATTATTACGTTAAATAACACTCAAGCTTTAAATTAATACATAAAAGATATATATTAGTGTTTGGGTATTTAAATTTATAATATATGTATTATTTGTTAATGTACCCTTTTATCTTTAATTTTTATTTTATAATTTAAAATATTAAACCATAATAAATTATTAAAATAACAAAAATATAATATTTAATTTTATATTAACATTAAAAATAAAATAATATTGCTATTTAAAATAATATATTAATATTATTACTTTTTATACCATAATAAAATATAATTTTATTATAATAGTAAAATGTTTATATAAATATAAATATAACAATATATATTTTTATATTAACATTTATACATTATTATAAATAATATAAATACTTTTTAGGAAGTAAATAATACTAAAATTTCTATCACATGTATATGTGTGGAAACCAAAGATTTAGAATATAAATGTTAGTTTAAAAATAGCACACAATAAATAATGAAATGTATGGTTTGAAACTAAATTAATCATAAAGGAATCCTATCACACCCAAATGTGTGTGAAATCACAAATTTAGAACAAAAATGTTTGCTTTAAAATCACATACAATAAATAATGAAACGTATGGTTTGAAATTAATTAACAATAACGATGAAATATATATGTTATTAAAAATGAAAATATTAGATTAAATTGTTTATCATCCCGTGTCATCAATCTTGAGTTGGTGTCGAGTTAACTTATGACACTAGCTCAATCAACTACATTATTAAAATGAAAAAAATTAAAGGTTTTATTAATGCAATTGGCGTGGGTTTAAATCGCACCATATACATATATTATTATTATTTTTAGGTGAAAAGATTAAAATATCCTTGAATAATATTACTTATTTTAATTATGAAAGGACTTTTCCATAACTTCCTAATCGACTTAGTTAGAAGCTTAAATAATGGTATAGATATATAACTAATGAAGGTAATAAAATTTACATAATAAGATTAAAATGTATAAAAAATATATAAAAAGTTTTAGTTGAATGCTAAATTAAAAGTTTTATTAATGCATATTTTATTGGTTTTTAAGTGAAAAGGCTAAAATACTCTCGAACAATATTACTAATTTTAATTATGGAAGAACATTCCCTTAATTTCCTAACTGAGTTGGTGACCTGGTTAAAGGTGATACTAACACAATCAGGAGCTTCAATATTAGTATAAATAACACATGAAATATGCAAGAAATTAAAATAGAAAAATATTAAATTATGAGTAAGCGACATTTAAGCAGATAAATACATCGGATAAACAATACTAAATGCACTATAATTATTTATCTTGGTTTTGTTATCAATTGTGAGTTAGTGTCGAGTTGACTTGTTATATTAACTCAATTAACAATATTATTAATATATAAAACTAATGGAGATAATAACTTGTGCATATGAAAATAAAAATATGTAAAATATATCAAAATAAAGCTTTGGTTGAGTGGTAAATTTAAGATTTTACTAATCTAATTTGTGTGGGTTAATATCCCACCATATGCATATTTTAATTTATTTTTGTTAAAATGAAAAGACTAAAATACCATCAAATCGTATAACTTATTTTTATTACGAATGGGCATTTTCATAATTTTCTAACTAAATTTGTGACCTAGTTGAAGATGACACCAACTTAATAAAACACTTAATAAACAGTAAGTATAGATAAATATTAAAATAATATTAAAATGTATATTATTCATGTTTATATATTTTCTAATTGAATTTAAATAAATATATTTTTAAAATCATTTAATTTAAATTCAGGCCCGTCCAGGTCCGCTCAAGAACAAAAAAATCATTGTCCAAGTTCAGTCCAAGACGAGCTAGGTCAACTTGGTCGAGCAAAGCCACTCAACTTATGAATAACTCTACTTGCAAGATGTGATTGTTAGGTGACGAGACAATTAAAACAAAAATAATAGAAATTGAGTAAAAAATTTGTGATATTTAAAAAACACCTTGATATAGGTGAAAGTTATCACCAGCTTAAGTAAAAAAGTCACGTGACCTTATTATTTATCAAAGCTACCAAATAGCAAGGTACAAAAGTATATAATGATGACAGGTGATGATCTCTCAATTTTTTTTAATGTAATTTCTATCATTTTCTTTTTTATTATTTAATTTTTCGTTATATATTATATTAGATTTTTCAAAATTATCATTATATGTTAGTAGTATTTATATGGAAATAATAAATATAAAAAAAAATCCTTTTATTCCTTTAAAGAAATAGAAGTGTCATAAATTTGGGAAATTTATCTAAAAATATCGAAAAAATAATAAATTTACGAAAAATGACCGAAATCTGGAATATTTACGAAAAAAGGCCATTTTCCACAAAAGCGCGTCCCGTCGGTAGCGTTTTGTGGGAAAGGTGAAAGCGCCTTTGAGGGAGCGCTTTCCTACTGCAATGGTAAAAAAAAAAAACTATAAAACCCCTAACCGTTTTATTTTTTTCACACATTAGTCCTCTATCATCTTTCTCTCAACTTTCTCTCAAATTCCTCTCAAAATTCTCTTAAAGTCCTTGAAACTTACTCTCAAATTTCAAAATAGTCCTTTAATATTTACAAAAAAGCCCTTTTTAATTTTTAATATATTTTTTGATAAATTATAAAATTTTCGATCGTATTACCAATGGCCGGGGAATTAATTCGTCTGGACGATAAGCACATCTCCATCGATCAAATGCAAATGGTAAGTTTTAATTTTAATTTTTCAATACTATTTAATATTTTTTAGGTTTATGCAATTTTAATTAATTTTTATTTTATAATTTTTTAAACAGTTTGTAGATCGGGTGTTGCAATGTTATATTCGCAATATGCATGGTCCCCCATCGCCGTTGATCGAGAATTACTTGCAAGCGGGTTTTTGGCACGTGGCCACGATAGGCCGGGGGTGCAAGTTGGAGCCGAACTTAATCAGTGCGTTGATAGAGAGGTGGATACCCGAGACGCACACTTTCCATCTTCCATGCGGAGAGTGTACTATCACTTTGGAAGATGTGCAGTTGCAATTGGGATTGTCGGTGGATGGGTCCTTAGTCATCGGGTCCGCAACTTCTACTAATTGGATCGTCGTATGCTACGAGCTTCTGGGTACCATTCCGGATAACATTCATGGAGGTCGGATCGAGATGGCCTGGTTACAAGACACATTCCCGGAGCCAAATGATGGTTCGACTGAAATAGAAAGAATACGGTATGCTCGGGCATACATTCTTGAGATAATTGGAGGCTATCTGATGTCGGACCTGTCTAAAAACCTTGTACACTTGAGATGGCTGCTGAAACTTGTTGATTTTAGAGCAGCTGGTGAATTGAGTTGGGGGTCTGTCTTGCTATTGAAGTTGTATCGGGAGATGTGCGGGGCGACGCAGCCGAGTAAAGTGAAAATCGGAGGTTGCCTATCACTACTGCAGTCATGGGCATGGTTTCGATTTCCATTTTTATGTCCTCGACTCGACCACCCATATACATTTCCACTGATAACGAGGTAAATTTAATGTTATATTTTACAATTATTACGTAGATTTATAGTATAATTGTATGTTAAAAATTTATTTAATTAGGTGGAACCATTCGGCGAGTTATGCTGGAATACCTATCTCGCTTGAAGATATACGGCTTCTATTAGACCAACGGTCGGAATCACAAGTAAGTTTCGAATTTCGTATTTATAATTTAGTATTTCGTATTTAGTGTTTAGTATTATGTATATAACTAATATTTTGGTCATGTTAATATAGTTTCAATGGACACCGTATGAGGATCAGGCAATTAGGGCAGTAATTCTGAAGGAGTTCTTGCAAAATCTAAACATTTGGCATGTGAAGGTCCCATTGATCAACTATGCCATCGTGGAGATGCACCAGTCAGATCGGGTTCTGCAACAATTTGGATTCTGACAACCGATTCTCGTGCCACCTGAGGTGCTCGATGATGAGCACAAAGTCGACTTACGACAGGTGCTCGATGATCGGGCCTTTATAACTCGCTGCTCCTTCGAAAATAGTATTGCTAAACGAAAATATGACTCTCGCACAACCGATGTTATCGACAAATGACGCATTCCTTTTAGAACAAAATTTATGCATTTGGCCAGGTTTGAGGTCATATGAACATATTGTTGGCTGCCGTCGTATGCTTGTGTCCACTGTTCGAAAGGAATATTGCACAGGTAGTTTGCGCCTTCTTCGTTAACTGATCGTAAACTTGCCAACATCTCCTGAAAGTGGTCCTTATTGATCTCGTACCTTACCAATATACGTTGATAGCGAATATTACATACCACTCTTCAATTAAGAATAAATTGAATATTACAAATGAAATTATATTAATAGATATTACATACCCATATTGGTCACTTGCCGCCCTTGACTTGTAGATCGATGTTGCCCGTGGTAGTTGGACACAACATGCCTTAGGCAATATCGATGGTGTGTGCGATGCCACAGGCTTCTCTGTCGCTCTATTGCGGCTAGTATTCTAGGGCTCCGATCCGATATAAATCAGATATTAGGTTGGGGGCAGACATGCCTCCTTAACCTAGATAGGAAGAAATCCTAGTCATCAGCTGACTCCCCCGGTGTTATTGAAAACACAATCAGAAGGATTCTTCCACTGCCGTCCTGTGCCATAGCTAGCAATAGCCGATGCATATATCTACCATACATAAAGGTACCGTCAATTTGTACCAATGGCTTGCGGTATATAAATGCATCTCGGCATTGCTTAAATGTCCAGAAAAGACGCTTGAACACTGCGCATCCACGGAGCAAACGATCGTTGTAGTATGCTGGTTTCGTTTCAATGTCTGTTATGCTGCCTGAGACATATCTCTCCAGCACTTGACACCACTGCTACACTTCATTATATGAAGCATCCTACCGACCATGCAACTTTTCCAACGCCTTCCGCTTGGCTATCCAAGCCTTCCTGTAAGATGGCGTGTACCCCAACTGGCTACGAATATTGCCAATTAAGGCCGGCACTGTAGTCTTGGGATCAGCCTTCACCGTCGATATTATTAAGTCAGTCAACATCTTTGGATCCATCTTCGGATGATCTTGTGTAACACCTGTCAACGAAGTACGTTAAATAATGAAACATTACGTAATATTAGTATTATTCAAAAACATTGAACACATAGTGAAACTGTACCGGCAAGACATGTATGTGGGCCTTTGTACTTTTTGATCTCCCACAAGCCTGTCCTTTTTCGCAACGAGGCCATGATTTTCCATGAACATGTGCCGTGTTGCACTGTACACTTTACCTCGTACTTATCGAGCTTGGATTTAACCATGTGGTAGTTAACTCGTTCTTGATGCTGTATTGTTTCAATGCACAAAGAAAAGCATCCTTGTTGGAAAACTCGTTACCAACTTCTAATTCGCCTGAATCCAACGACGAACTTGTACACTCACGCGTCCGGTGTGGTAGTTTAGGAAACTCTAATGCATCGTCTTGGGATAGATCGACATTATGCATGTGGGCTGGAGGCGAGTACGCCATGAATAGCGGATCTTCTTCTTCTTCGTCTGAACCGCCCTCAACATCTTCAAGTACTATTGGAATAGACTTCGGTTCAAAAATAATCCAACTTCTGTATCATCGGGCCAGGGCTCTCGAGGTAGATCCATATCGAACTCATTATCCGACCCACCATAATCTGCAACGAACGAGGACCCATCACCGGTGGATGTCGTGGGGAGTACATTATCTCTCCTTAAATATCTTTCGTAAGGTTCCCAATCATATATGGATTGCCAACCACTAGAAGTTGATGACGTTCCCGAACTATCATCGGACATCGAAGGAAGGATATGTATGTCCCATCCACCAACCGAGTGTTGTGCAGGGGTTATGTTTTCTATACTACCACCAAACACGGGCACTTCCGTGTTCTGCCTCCCACTAACAGAGTGTCGGCTTGGGGTCGTTTATTCCCCTCGAATAGAAATAGATGTTGAGGTCGAAGAAAGATCACTTGGCGATGAAAATTGTACATATACCTCAAGATAGGGTGATCCACTGGCAAGATGAGTCTCCACCATTGCCTCAAAGCTCCGAGGACCTTTGATGTCGAATGATTCATATCTCACCGGATCAACCGAAGTGCAAAATCTATACTTAATAGACTGAACTTTCATTGGCGTTGTTCCGAAGATTTTTCACCTAATTCTTTTGCGAAGTTCTAACAAATCTATGTTCCGATTAAAACCCAGTCGCGCTGTGTTCTCCAATAAAAAAACAACACCATTTTCGGTGTTACAAACCTCACCATCGTAGTAAATAACAACATTAATATGTTCACTCATTTTCAGTTTCTATTTTCTTTTACCTCAATTTACATTATGCAACTTTGAGAATGAAATTTGGTGATTTATAGTCATAATTTTCTTTGGAGACTACTATAGCAAAAAGCGCCCACGTGGGAGCTCTTTTCATACTCTTCTTGACGATGCATCATGCTTGAAGCGTTTTCGGCACTATTTGTTCAGAAACGTCTTCTCAAAATTATTTTCCCAGATACAACTGTAAAAAAAATTCAAATAATTTTTATTTTGCTAATATATTTTGCCCAAAACCTTAAACATATTTTTACTAAACCCTAATTAACCCTATAATCTACTCCATTAATTTTTTCCTAAAAACCCTAAATCTAACGACCCTAAAAAAATCATAAACCTTAGCCTTAAAACCTTAAAATTTCATACCCTACACTAAAAACAGCTGAAAATCAAACGGAGAAGGAGGGTAAAAGCGCGCCCTTGAGGGAGCGCTTTTTGCCACATCAATAAAGCACGTCCTCGTCAGCGCGCTTTGATGATGTGGTGAAAGCGCTCCCTCAAGGCGTCTCTCTTTTCCCACCAAGCGCGCTTACGTGGGCGTTTTGTGGGAAATGACCTTTAAAGTAAATATTCCAAATTTCGGCCCCTTTTCGTAAATTTATTATTTTTTCGATATTTTTGGGTAAATCTCCTCATAAATTTCATATTAATTAGAGAATACTCTCATAGGTCATACTTACACTACAAATAAATGTTAATTTTCTCACTATTTTTATGAGTTCATTAGAAATTCTTTGTTTGAAGAAATTAATGAGAGAAGACTTATATGAAAGAGATAAATAATAATGTTTACAGAAAAAAGGTATTGGTTCAAAAATAACCCAGGACCTTTCTCACTTTTGTAAATGTAGGGATGATAGAAAAAAATCCTGAAATTGATGGGTTTCAACCTAATAGGGTTGTTCTTTTAAATTGGGTTTTAGTGGTTAAAAAAAACTCGAAACAGATGGGTCTTGAGCTGACCCGACTTGATAGGGTTGTTTTTTTAAATTGGGTTTCAAGTAGATTGGGTTAATTTTAAAAATTTGTTGGATCGGGTTTAGCGTGAAATCACCTTATCCCAAAATACTTACAAAATTGCCTTTTTTTATATATTTAATATTAATTAAGTTAAAAAATTATTATAATTCATCACTAGTGGTATCATTTTACCACATTTACTCCCATTCCACACTAGTTTTTTCCTCTCTTTTTTTAATTTATTCTCCCAAGGCCCCTTTTCATTTTCGTCTCTCTCTCTCTCTCTTTTTTTTTTTTTTTTTTTGTGCAATGTAATATATAATTTTTACTTACTCATCCCAAACAAGGCATTTGCTGTAAGCAACAACTCCAAAAGTAAATCATGAACATTAGGGGTGAGCAAAACGCGACACGAAAAAAAAATTGAGTTATTTGAGTCAACTCGAATAAGTAATTTGAGTTTTGAGTTCAAGTTGAGTTGAGCTTTACAATTCGAATAACTCAAATAATTCGAATAACAGATTCGTATAAATAACCCTTTGGTCCCTGCCAATTTTGAAAATGAGCAAATTAGTCTTTCTCTCAACAAAAATTACAAAAAAAAATTAAATTCAAAATATTTATAAAATTCCAAAATTTATATTTTTAAAAATTATAAATTTTAAAAAATTCTAAAGAATATATAAAGAAAGTTAGAAATTTAAAATTTTCTAAAATAATAATTTTGGAGACCTAAATAAGTTAATTAATGATTGAAGTTTATCATACTAAAATATTTTTTTCTTTGAAAAAGTTTTTAAATATATATGATTTCAAATTTATATACTCTAACATGTAATTAGTTATAATATAACAAGATTTTAATTTGACATGTTTGTAATTTTAAGTTAACTCAAACAATTTCTTTCAATTTGAAAAAAAATTCAAATCAAGTTAGGATGATAAAATAGGACTCGCCAACTCGATTAACTTGAAAATTTTTCACTCGATTAGATCGAACACTCACCTGTAATAAACATAATAAATTCAAAATTGAAAAAAAAAAAAAAACAAAACAAATTCAATGAGAAGTAACGGTTGGACCTTCCAATATGCTTCTAATAAGTTGAATGATACAAGCTTTATTCTAATTTTCCAAATCTTTCATTCATAGACCACCTTTAGAATTGGGATTGCTGATTTTACTCCAACTAGCCTTTGCTCCATGACCAGATGAATTCTTCCCCTTCCAAAAAATCTACCATAAATCTGGTTAATATCCTTTATTACTAATTTAGGTAGAAAAAACTGCCTAGACTAGTAATTTTTCAAGTTAAAATAACATATTAGATAAATCGCATTAGCCCAACAAAACTAAGATGTTTGACAGACCAACTATCAACTTTTGTTCTAATTTTCTCCAAAAGAGGTGTACAATCTTTGATAGTTAATCTTCTAGTTTCCAAAGGTATACCTAAGTTTCTCACAAGAAGTTTCCCAATTTGGAACCAAGTAATACTTTTGTCAGAATTTAGTGCAACTTTCTGGTAGTTATGAATTGGTCAAGTTATTTTTATTAGCAGTCAGTTAGCATATTTGGTCCTTTATTTGTGCAAGTAAAATAGGAGCACATTAGCTTTTTGTAGTCAAAGTAGTTAATCTATTTTAGGAATTTTTTTAGTATAAATAGATGTTTTACACTGAGCTAAAAGTGTAGCACTTCAATTTTTGTTTCTTTGTATTATCTTGATTGAGTAATAATAATATTTAGCTTTATTTCTATTTAGAGTGTTTTTTTTTTTTTTTTGTAATTGTGCCAATTGGTATCAAAGTTTTCTAGTCACCAAGTATTTTGATATTATTACTCAACCAAGATAAATAGTGGAAGTGCTTCTTCTGGAATAGATGTAGATAAGCTTGTTAGTAATAATCATAAATACTGGAAGTTATGCCTGAAAGCTTTTTTATAGGGGCAAGAATTATGGGATCTCATTGAAGGTGATGAAACATCAATCCAAGATGATACTCCTCAAAATGTGGAGTTACAACAAAAATGGAAAGTCAAATGTGGCAAAGCTCTATTTGCTTTGCAAACATCAATCAACAGAGAATACTTGGACATATTTGTGATTTGAAGTCACCAAAGCAAGTGTGGGAGACTCTTAAAAAGTTGTTTCAATTACAATATTTTGATAATGAACTAGCGGTAGTAACTCAAGGTAATTTTTCTGTTGAAGAATATTTCTTGAAAGTAAAAAATTTGTATTCTGAAATTTCAGAATTGGATTCGGAGGAGCCAGTGACTGATGCACGCTTGTGTTGCTATCATATTTGTGGACTACGAAAAGATCTAAAGCCCTTTGTTTCTTCCATACAAGGATGGGCGAGTCAACCTTCCATTATTGAATTAGAAAATCTGCTTTCTAATCAGGAAGCCTTGCTAAACGAAATGACCAAGAACAACACTGTTTCTCCCAAATTAGAGGATGTGCTCTATGTCAAAGATCAAAAGAGAAATAATTCCTACTCGAAGCCTTCAATAGGTGATAGAAAATAGTTTGGAACCAAGAAGCAACCAAAAAGATCTTCCAAAGCTTGTTTCAAGCGCGAAAAACTTAGACACCTCAAATGAGATTGTCGAGTGAAAGTGGTGTGTGATTGATACGGGAAGTCAAGCCATATTAAGGCAAATTGTCGAGTCAAAATGCAAGAAACGAAAGAAAATACTACTCATGAAAGCACTTAATTTCAACAACCAACTTGGGAGTAATGTTTATCCATTGAGGTTCTTGATTAGCCAACAATTGTGACTTCTGTTGTGCACCAGGATAACGTGTCTACAGATGTTAATACTTTTATTAACTACAACAAGGAATGGATTATTGATTCTGGTTGTTCTCATCATGCAACTAGAAATGATACTCTTTTATCGGATGTTCATATGCATTGTGAGAAGAAGGTGTTTGTCACAATTGATAATTCATTACATCGTATGATGAAAGGAGGAGATTTAAATGACGAAAGTGTTCTTCTCAAGGATGTTTATCATGTTCCTGGATTAGAGAAAAATCTTGCTTTTGTCTCTCAAATAATAGATTCGGGAAGGTACGTTCTTTTTGGTCTTAATGATGTTCGTATTCTCTCAAATCTGAAGTACATTGTTGTTGATGTTTTGTTTTCTGGAAAAAGAAAAGAATCTTTATATGTTTTATCTACAAGTGATGAATATGTTAAAAAGGCTGGTGACACTGTAAGCTCAATGCTTTGGCATGCTCGCTTAGGTTATGTAGGTTTTCAATTGCTGCAAAAGATTTCCACAAACCAACTTCTTGATGGTATTCCTATTTTTAAAGATAATAATCATCATAAGATTTGTCCAGGCTGCTACTATGGAATATCTCATCGTCTTCCTTGCTCAAGTTCAAAGAGTAGAGCATCGGTAGCATTGCAATTAGTTCATTCAAATCTTTTGAGGCCAACGAGAATGCCAAACTACATTGGTCTTCATTATGTGATGGTGATTGTGGATGATTTTTCTCGTTTCAGCTGGGTATATTTTTTACAACAGAAAAGTGAGGCTCCTACATTTATTCAGTTTAAGCATGATGTAGAAAAATAATTTAGGTTTCAAATCAAGTGCCTGCGCGTAGATAATAGAGGTGAATTTCTGTCAAATGACTTTATGGATTATTGTAGAAAGTATGAGATTCAGCGTCAAATGACTTGTCCAGAAACCCCACAACGAAATGGGGTTACTGAGCGCAAGTTATCTCATCTTACATTAGTTTGTTTGTCTTGGCTACAGATGAAGAATCTTTGAAGAAAACTATGGGCAACGACTTTTCAAACTGCTCGTCATGTCATAAATCGACTGCCTATTTGGCTAGCGAGACAACCGAACTAAGCTTGAACTAAAGGCCAAGCAATGTAATTTTGTTGGCTATGATGCTTATAGGAAAGGTGGAATTGTATGGATCCGGAAACAAAAAAGGTTATTACCTCTCGTGATGTGGTGTTTGACAAAGTTTCAACTCACAAGGGTGATGCAAATAGCGACAAAGGTACAACTAATCTTGCACTTTTTCCTGATGGTTCTGCATTAGGAAGAAATATTTTTTCAACTGAGGGACGCATTCAACTAGAGGAGAATATAGAGGTCATAACAAGTATTGAGTTTGCCACAAGGAAAAATCCTCTAAGACAAAAAAAGCTACCTGTTCATTTTTTTTTTTTGATTATGTAGTTGAGATGAATCATTTTTCTATTTTTTCTTGTTTTTTCATGGGAGATTCAGGTGAAATGGAGCCGAAATAGTACAACGAAACTAAAGGAGTTTTAGAATGGGAAAATGCAATGGTAGAAGAAATTTCAGCACTCAACAAGAATGACACGTGAGAGCTTGTACCAAAACGAATGGATGTTGATTTAGTTACTTGTAAATGGGTTTATAAATTAAAGAAATGAGCTGATGGTACAATCGAGAGGTTGATCTGCTGTAATTTGATATAAAAAATTAGACTTTCCTAGTATACTTAATGAGTTTATTCTCAAGTAAAGTAGCATTTTTTTTGAATTTTTTTTTGTAATTTTTAATTTTTAAGTTAATAAGTGTAAATGTATTGTTTATACTCATTTTGAGACGCAATTTAGCCAATAGTGCCATTGAGGACCCTAATGAGTGGTTAAAAATGAGTGAAAATGGCACCAAAGGTGAGGGTATTATGTCTAACAATTCGATTTTGGGCCTAGTCGGAACAGTGATTTCGGGACCACAAATTTGAAGCTGAGAAATTTATTTTTATTATATTTTTATGGTCTATGATTTCATGAAATGGTTTCGTGAAAATTTCGTTCGAAAATTTCGATATTTGGGCACTCAATTTAGTCAAAAGGACTAAATTATAAAAAGTACAAAAGTTGAGTTCTGCATGTTAGAGGTGTCCAATTGTTATGAAATTTTAAATTTGAGGTCCTTAAATGATAATTAGACCATTGGTTAAGTTGGTGGACAAAAGTGAACGTGAAATAGGTGAAATAGAATATTTTTAAGTTAGGGGCATTTTGATCATTTTGTAATTAAAATGAATTAAAAACAAAATTAAAAGCCAATTTTTGTCATGGCTAGGGTTTTCAAGCTTCCAAGCTCGATTTTAAGTCCGTTCTAGCCTATTTTTAATGATTTTTATGATTTTGAAATTCTTGTAACACGATCTTTCTATTTCTACCATTTATTTGAGCTAGGGGTGATGTTTGAAAATTTACATATATGAGAAATGCTTGTATTTTGATGTTTAATGGTAGAATATGAATGCTCGGTGTGTAATAAATGACTTTTACTAAGTGATTTTCGGTGAAATTGTAAAAAAAGACTAGTTTGTAAAAAGTTGTAAAATGTGTGTAAATGTGTGAATAAATGGAAATTGTGAACTGCTATAGTTATGAAAATGGTTTGACTAGGCTTAAAATAAAAGGAAATTAAATAAAATCATTTTACGAGCCTAGGGGCAAAAGTGTAAATATGACAAAGTTTAGGATAAAATGTAATTTTTTCCAAAATGTGAATTTAGGCTAATTTGAGTAGCAGGATGAATAAATGAGTTAAATGTGTTGTTATAGATCAAGGAAAATGAGATTCGGACTTAGAACGGGGAAAAAAAAAGAATATGACGAATAAGTCCTTTTCACCGATTATGCTACCGAGGTAAGTTTGTATGTAAATAATACATCGTTTTTACTTACGTTTTCATATTTTGATAAATGGTGTGAATTGTGGCTGAATATTTGATGTAATTGACAAAATATCGACAAGTGAGAAATTTCCCGGTTGAACCTTAGGAATAAAAATGGATACGAGTGAGATGTCACTAGGGACCTATGTGAAATCTATGTGAAATTGTGACTAAGTGAATCCGAGTGCTGGTCTTATAAGTTCTACTAGTGGCTGGGTAATCCGGCATGTGTTGCGGATACCTGACAGCTTGTGTGAGCAGCACTGAGTAGTTACATATAACCGACAGCTTGTGTGAGCAGACCCGTGAAAGTGAATAGCTTGAGAATGAACCTCTATGTGAAAAGTGATGTGAAGTAGCTTTGGCTACAAGTGTGACACTTATGTGCAAACTTCCGATGTATCCAATAATATTCCGATGTGTTCAACGGGAAAATGACTAAATGTAATTGAATGTGATTATGTGATGAACAAGTGCAGGTACATGTGTATATATATTCATGAGCAATGTGCTCGATATGTGATCGAACTTTGGTAAGGTTGATATGGAGTAAGTGTTACAATGAAAACTTGTAAATATTTGATGATGACTAGCTATTGACATGGCTAACTATGGATATACTTTAGTGTTATATGTGTGTAAATGAGTGCTAATACAAAGAAAACATGAAAGAGTAAAATTAGCAATAAAACAATTTTGGACAGAAGCAGTTGTGTGAATTTGAAAAATCACCAAAAATGGTGGAAATCAAATTAGAGGTTTAATAAGATATTAAATTAAAGTTTTTTGAGTCTATTTTCATAAAAAAGAAACATGGAAAGAAAAATAATTTAACATTCTAAGATATTTTAATTTTTGTAAGACAAAGTCAAAATGATTTCGGAATCCCATGTTCCGACTTGGGAAAATCATTAAAAATTTTAAAAAATAATTATGGGTTATAATTTATATTCTTAAAATCCTTAATGAGTCTATTTTCAAAATAAATAATTGAGAACATCATCCGAATCCCGTACGAGGAGATAATTAATTTTTAGTGAAGAGGGGTCAGAACTGTTGGACAGTGGAACAGGGGTGACTTTAATGAAAAAAATGTACTTATTGGCTAAACAAAAATTATAAAAATTTTATGGTAAGAGGATATGTGAGTCTAGTTTCAGGGAAAATTAGAGTATATTAATTTGGAGTTCTGTAGCTCAAGATATAAATAATTTAGTGACTACGACTCGAGTAGACAGCTTGAGATGAACATGAATAAATAGTGGAACTATGTGCAATTATGATTGTATTATCTTGAAAACATATTGTGAAGATTTATAAAATCATGTTAATAAATTACTTATTATTTACATACCTACTTACTAAGCTATAATGCTTACCCCCTTCCTTTTCTTTTTCCTATAGTGTCACAGATGCTAGCTTGAGTTGGAGGTCGTCGGAGATTCTATCACACTAATAAGTTATTGATTGGTATTGTATCAACGATCTTCAAGTATTTTTAAGTCTATGGCATGTATAGGGACTGGATTATGTGTGTATATGTTATTATGAGTTGGCCTAGAAAGTTGGCCTATGCTATGTGATGGTTATTGTTGTATAAGGCCATTTAATGTAGCTAATAATTGTTATGTTATAAGTCTATGATGATGCATTTCAAGGATATGTATGCTTGCATATGTTGGATGAGTAAATGTGTGATAATTATGAGTGGTAAATGTGATTGGTTGCCTAAGTTGCATGATGTGAATGGTTAAGTGTGTGTGTGTGTGATTATGCATGATGAATGTGGTTTGTAAATGGTATGTGGATGTCTTAGTGTGGATGTTTGAATGCTTAATAATACCATGTTGTGTGATGATAAATTTGTATAAGTGTACAAGTGTTTTGGGGTGGCAAAGGGCTTGGTAAATAGCCTTAATTGTGGCCACACAGGCAGCCATACGGCCATGTGCCCAGGGTGTGAAGTTTGCACTTGATTTTAAAAATTGAAACACCACACGGCCTAACACACGGGCGTGTATCTCGACTGTGTGAAGGACATGGCCTTGGACACGGGCTTGTGCCCCTTTTTTTTAAGAAATTTTCTAATGTTTTCCAAAGTTCTCGATTTAGTCTCGGACTACTTCCAAGGCATGTATTGGGCATCGTAGGCCCTATTTAGAGACTCAAAGATAAAAATTTGAAAAGTTTTAATTTGGATAAAATTTTATGATTCGGTTTAATACGTTTATAAGTGTATGTGTTTGGTAATGCCTCGTACCCTATTCCGACGTCGAATATGGGTAAGGGGTGTTACATTATGATATTCAAACCTTGGAATCATGATACCTCTATCAGACTCAAAGATTAGAGACCACCCTTTAGTGGTATCGCGATACCCACTTTCGTTATCGCTATATCCATCCTCGAAGAAGACCTCCAAGTTTGAAACTATCTAAGGTATCACGGTATCCTCTTTTTTGATATCGCAATATCGATATCGTGAGGGGACAAAATTAGACAAAAAGGGTAGGCTTTGTCCATTAGAAACACCAATTAGTGAATGCCTATAATAGTATTTTGGGCACACAAATTGGGTCAGAATAGCTGGTATATCAGCCAAATTTTGGCTAAATGAATTACCTTAGTTTAGGCTTAGTTTTCTTTAGGTTTTTTGTTAGCTTTTCTTCTTCTTCTTCAAGGGTTTTTTATTTTCATTTCCTTAGCTGTAGATTTTACATTTCCTAACAACTTATCTTATTGTTTTAGTTTTTCTTAGTGTTAGTTAAGTTAGTTATCACTGTAGCTTAGGTTTATTTTCATTTTTAGTCATTGTACCTTGGTTGTAAGACATTTTCAGATTTAGTTTATTGTATTTTAGTTTCTTTTACTTTGTAGTTGTTAAAGTTTACTCCTTTTATGTTTATTGCTTTAGATTTTCTTGTTGAATGTTTTTCTTTACATGCCTTTTAAGTTTTCTTGCATCAAAATCTCAATTTTTATATTTTTCTTAAGCTTTACTTTAATGGCTTCTTTCCTTTTCATTTCCATGGTTGTTAGTTTTGTTTCCAGTATGAGTAACTAAACTTTCAAGGGGGTTGGTTGATGAGATGTGGTGAACTAATTTTTGGATGAAGGATTAAATCGTAATAAATTGGACTAATTTGAATGAACTTAAAAACTTAGGCTTGTCGACCCTAAGGGAACATTAAGGCAAGTGAGACCGAGAGTAGACCTTATTAGGCACCAATTCATTAGTCCCAGGTTAACCAATGAGAGCGAGAGATAATCCAGATTAATTTGTATAACTTGGTAAAGTGAAGACTGAGAGGTAAAGTAGAGCTATTTTGGGAAAATTCAAGGATTAGTAAACCACATTAATGTCAACCAACCATCGATTGTTATTTAATAGCTAATTTCGTAACCTTGCATGTTTTACAATTTAGTCTTTGCTAGCTAGGTAGTAAAGTAGATTAATTTCTCTTAAATTTATGATTTGCTGTAATATGGATTTTTGCGATTAGTTGGTTAGACTCTTTATTTTACACACACGCTACTTAGAAAATTTTCAATCCACAATTCTCATGAGTTCAATCCTTAGAATACTATGGTTTAACGACCCTATAGTCAGGGGCGTCGGAAAGTGCATTACCGAGACTCCGTTCTCGTAAGTCAGAATCGTAAATATTTATTAAAAGTATTTACAAAGTTAGTTGTATAGTTAATTATATTTTGGTTAAGTGAATTTGTATGAATTAATAGTTATTATAGTATAAGGACTAAATCGCGTATATAATGAAAGTTGAATTATATATTAAAATTAATAGAAGGACTGAAGTAGTAATTATCCAAATGCTTAATGTGGTAGACGATATTAATGGGGTATTATATATATAATAGTTTAATATATATAAGTTATATTATAATTAATAAACTAAAAGTTAAAAGTATGTTGATCGTGTCCGTGATAAGTCTTAATATTTATATAATGAATGATTGAGCCTAGAAACTAACTATCACCACGATTGAGGCAAGCGCACCTATCGAACAGTAGTATAGCTTAGTGGCAAGACCAGAATGTCGAACCCAAAGGAACCAAAAGTACTAGTACTGACTCTCTTTTTTATCTAGCCTAAAATAAAAGTGATTAATGTTTATTTAACTAATTACTAAGCTAAGGATGCCAAGGCACAAGAATGAATATGAAAAATACTTTTGGGAAAAAATCAATTAATCAAGACAATACCCGAGGAAGAATCCACCTAGACTTCACTTGTTATTCAACTCTGAACTAGACGATTTATTCACTTGACTTGATCCGTAGGATTCCCTAATTTATATTAATACCTCTTTCAAGGTTACTAATGTCTAACCCTAGGTTGATTAATTGAAATATCTTTCTAATTAAAACCCCTAGAGTTGCATTAACTCGATCTATGGACTCCCATATTAGGTTTGACCTTAATCTGGCAGATTTTCGTCGTCCTATTTCTAGGAGTGCGATCAACTCCGCTTAATTATGCTAGATCTACTCTTAAATAGGGACTTTTGATCCACTGCCTAAGCACATCAATACTTGAATAAATATCCTGGAATATCAAAACAAGAATAAATGCAACATAATTAAGAACAAATCAAATATTTATCATATAGTTCAGAAAACAATAACAAGATCCGTCTTAGGTTTCATCCCCCTTAGGTATTTAAGGGGTTTAGTTTATGTTTATAAAAGAATACATCTCAGAAGAAAAATAACAAAACATAAAGAAAACCCTAAAACCCATAAAGGAATTAAAGGAGAAATCATCAGTCTTGAGTGTGATTTCGGCTTCTGAGATGGATCAACTGGCTTTCTTTGAGTAATTCCCTATATTCAGCCCTCTCCGGCTGCCTCAGGCTACCCCCTTTTCAAGATACACTTAGGGTGTTTATATAGGCTTTCGGAATGTGTTTCTTTGCCTCTAAGTATCCTTTTCCGAGTGGAATTAAAACAGGTCACGGTAGGGACATGCTCGTGTGATTCGAGCCCATGCCGTGTTCGAGCCTGCTAAAGAGGCACAATGTGTAGTGAGCTTCAGGCCGTGTGGACTTCATACTTTGGCCCATTTTCTCCATTTTGGCCCATTTCTCGTTCTTTTCATCTTCCTGTGCTCTCCTAAGTATAAAACATGAAAACAAAGGATTCGGAGCATCAAATTCCACAATTAAAAAGGGATAAATCATCCAAAAGAATGCTAAATGTGGGTTTAAAATATATATATATTACGTGAAACACCCCAAACCCGGCCCAAAAAGCCTAACCGGATTGGATATGTTCCTCGAGTAAACTTTAATTAAATCTCATTTTGTTTATTAAGAAAATATGATGGTTTCGTATAAAACAGATTAACTTAATGATCGCGTTGAAATCGTATTGTTAAATAATTTTTATCTTCTTAAAACGTTATTTTTACGAGAAAATTATAAGTTAAAAGAAAACCAATTTTAATGAAAAACTTTTTATTATTATAAAAATATAGGTGTCAAAAACAGTTTAAGTTATTTTTTTTTGAAAATCATTTAATTATTTAGTAATAATTGTTCGTGATTGATTAAAAATCTAAAACGCAAAATTAAAACAGTTCATAGCGGCCTTATTACAAAAATAACAAAACCCATAATAAATCCTAAGTAATAAAAATAAATTTAATAGGTTTAATTAAGATAAACTCCGAAATACTTTGTTGAGCATTGGCCACCACGTAGTCCTCGCTGACTCGATCCATCGCGCTAAGAGTCACCTAAAATATATCCCATAAAAGGGTGAGTCATAGACTCAATGTGTAACAAAACACTAAAAGTCCAATTGATCATGGCCATTAAGCCCATTTAAAACATATTTAGCCATAAGCCCATTTTATAGAAAATCAAATAAAATCACTTAAAATTCATATGGATATATAAATTGAAATGCAAACCCAAGCCCACCTAAATATCCATCCGCTACACACCACCCGTACCTACCAATCACACTGTGGGGATTACTAAATCGACCTTTCATCCGCTACACACCATCGAAGGCGGTTGCTGCAGTTAACATGCACATCGCCCTTATAATTTTGTGGCATGGCCACTGAACAGATAGCCAGACCAAGTCACGGATTCAAAATATGTAACCAAGTCACGGATTCAAAATATGTGACCAAGTCACCGGATTCATATATGTGACCGAAGTCACCAGATAATGTGGTAAGACCACCGGAACACTTCCCCTTTATCAATAACACCCATATGCCCATGCACACATATTATTCGGTTTTCATGTCATTTACCCCAAAATCATAGCAGAGTCATACTTATTTCATATTTATGCATATAGCAATATTAACAAAATATTGGGGTTAAACATACACGAATATCGTGTACCACCGAATGGTACCCATAGCAGTTATAATACATATTTGCATACAAATCATATTTATTTTAGATCTATGAGAAATTTGGTATAATGTTACACACCTTATAACAGTGAGAACGATACCTTCCCGCTCGTCGACACCTAATTATTTATCACACTTGATTAGAACACACTAATACTTATAAATCTACACTATTGATGAATAATCTAATTCCTTACCCTCGGAATCACGGACAACTGTTATATGTGGTTTCTCTCCGATTGATGGATCAAAACCCGATAACAACCCACGAACAAAAAGTGGCTCGGGTGTATGTACGACTTCAAACAAACGATCTTCGTTAGCAGAGGGTCCACAACTCGGTGGAAAATCTCAGATCCCTGATACAGCCCTTCATTTGAAGTTTGAGGGTATAACAGAACCACCCCTCTTCCAAACACTCTTTACCGCTCTTTTCAAACCTATTTTGTTAGTCCCCAAATCTTACATTTACGGGAATTGTCCGAGCGATAGAGTCCCCTAAAATGAAGTCGATTAGTAATCTATCTAAAAACGATATAACCAATAATATAACAATCCTTACCTTGAATGATCCCGAATGATCTCTCCTTAATCGTTGACTACGAAAAGAATCCTTAAAATCCCCTTCAAAGATTCGGCCAAGGAGAAAATAAGAGAATTAGATTTCTAAAATTGGCTATTCTAAAAGAAAATAAAGAGAACGATTGATAGAAAAATCCTTACTCGTAATACGGAGATTGATTCACCCTTACTTGAACTATAGAGGAATTTGACCTTAGCAATTAAAAAGAAAAAAAATGGTGATTTCGGTTTGGACAAAAAGAGAAGAGAAAAGATAGTGTTTTTGGCTATGGTGGTTTGATTTTTTAATAAAAGAAAAGAAAGAAGAAGATGAAAATGGAGGATGGTTCGGTTTTAACAAAAGAGAAGATAAAAATAGATGGTGATTTCGGTTATGGTGGAAAATGGTTTCGGTTAAGAGCAAGAAGAAGAAAAGAGAAAGAGGAAGAGAAAGAGAAAGAAAAAGAGAAAGAAAAAGAAAAGATGAGAAATGCCCTTGATGATTTCGGCACAAGAGAGGAAGAAAAGAAAAGAGAATTGTCTTCTAAAATTCTTTGGTGTTTTCGGCAATGAGGGAAAAAGAGAAATGTAATTCAAACTTTTTGGTGCTTTTGGCTATAGAGGACAAGAACTTGAGAGAATAGGCACTTAAACCAAAATGGTCAAAAATGAAAGCCAAAACAAAGCAAAACTTTTACCTAATGTCATTAACAAATTTGGCTAAGAAGAGAGCTTTTGGAGAAAAGTGAAAAGATGCACAAAATGTTAGAATTTTGGCCAACTATCACCCCCTAATCTCTTTGCCAAATTCGGCCAACACACTTGCCAACATGATCCCCCTTTTTCCTCCTCATTTCTTCCCCATCATTCCCTTAATTCCTATCACAATTAAACCAACCCCCTTAGCCCCTTATGCCGTCTAGGTTCATGGTCAAATGACCATGGAAAAGCTTCCAAAACATCTTCCACTCTTCATGCCCTTTGTCCCCTTATCCTTCCATAACCTCATGATTCCATACCATAACTTCTAACTTGCCTTTTCCCCTTGGTCTACTATCCAAAAATAAAAGAAAGTCCATCCATTCTAGATAAGGCTTGACCAACACTATAGGAAAGAAAGAAAAAATTAAAATCCTTCCAATTGCTAGCTAGGAGATTCGAACCTCTCCCCTCATGCATTCACCCATGTGCCAACACCACCTTGCCAATTGACCTATTATGCTTAAAACCTAATGCCAAATTTTCTTAAAGCCTATCTTGCTTAGTTCCATCTTAAGTCTTAAAAATTTAATATTTCTCTAAGGCATTCTCTTACATACTGAAGTTCCTAAAACTTCCAAAGTACACTCAACTACACATAGGCATGCAACAACATACAATTAAATTAAAAAATGCATCACCCCCAAATTCTGGATGTTACAGTTCTACCCTCCTAAAAATAATTTCGACCCCGAAATTACCTGGCTAGAACAAGTGAGGGTATTGCTATCGCATCGCTTCCTCCGGCTCCCACGAAGCTTCTTCCGATCCATGATTACGCCATAAGACTTTGACGAGAGGAACTGATTTTCTCCGTAACACCTTTACATCCCGCTCCAGGATTTGAATTGGCTCCTCTTCATAAGACAAATCTGGTCTTAATTCCACATCCTTAACTGGCACTACATGAGATGGATCCGACCGGTAATGACGTAACATTGAAACATGGAACACATCGTGCATTTGCTTAAACTCCAAAGGCAATTCTAACTGATATGCCACAGGTCCGACCCGCTTCAAAACCCGATAAGGTCTAATGAACCTGGGACTTAACTTCCCTTTGTGACCAAATCTCATCACCTTTTTCCAAGGTGAAACCTTTAGGAATACTTGATCCCCCACAGCAAACTCTATTTCTTTTCGCTTAAGATCTGCGTACGACTTTTGCCTGTCAGATGCTTCTTTTAACCGAGCCCGAATTACCTTAACCTTTTCTTCGGATTCAGCCACTATTTCTGGACCCAAAATATGACGTTCCCCTAGTTCTGTCCAACATATAGGAGTACGACACATCCGTCCATATAGTACTTCATATGGTGCCATCCAGATACTGGCTTGGTAACTGTTATTGTACGCAAATTCTGCTAACAGTAAGAACTCCTCCCAGCTTCCTCTGAAATCTATCACACATCCCCTTAACATATCTTCTAAAATTTGGATTACTCGTTTAGACTGGCCGTCCGATTGTGGATGAAATGCCGTACTAAAGTCCAATCTGGTGCCCAAAGCCTGATGCAATGCTTTCCAAAATCGAGACATAAACCTCGGATCTCTATCCGAAATAATCGACACCGGCACTCCATGCAATCTCACAATCTCAGCCACATATAACTTCGCCAATTTCTGCAAAGAGTAATCAACCTGAACTGGAATAAAATGCGCAGATTTCGTCAATCGATCCATTATCACCCATACCGAGTCTTTCTTAATAGGCGTAGGAGGAAGCCCACTAACAAAATCCATGGTGATTCTCTCCCACTTCCACTGTGGAATCTTTATCGGCTGAAGCAATCCCGAAGGTACTTAATGTTCAAACCTTGACTTGTCGACACATTAAGCACTTCCCTACAAATTCGTAACTTCCGCTTAAGACCAAAGCCACCAAAAGCGATCTCAGAATCTCGGTATAACTTACTTCCTCCGGGATGCATAGCATAAGGTCTACCATGCGACTCCTGAAGAATCCTTTGCCTCAACTCCTGATCCCTCGGCATACAGATTTTACTTTTGAAACACAATACCCCATCGTTGTTAATACCAAAATCTTCTAATTCCCCATTCTGTACCTGCCGTAGCTTTGCACTCAGATCATCGTCAACCAACTGTCTCTCTTTCACTTGACTCAACCATGTCGGCTTAACTTGTAATTCTGCCAGCAAGCTTCCGTCATCATAAAGACTAAGATGTGCAAACATCGCCCTTAAATCTGACACTACTTTTCGACTTAGAGCATCTGCCACCACATTTGCCTTGCCCGGGTGGTACTCTATAGAACAGTCATAGTCTTTCAACAACTCTACCCACCTTCGCTGTCTCAAATTCAGCTCCTTCTGAGTCAGTAGATATTTCAGACTCTTGTGGTCCGTGTATATCACTGACTTTTCTCCATATAAATAATGTCTCCATACCTTAAGAGCAAAGACTACCGCTGCTAACTCCAAATCATGCGTCGGGTAGTTAACCTCGTGTGGCCTCAACTATCGAGACGCATACGCAACTACCTTCCCGTCTTGCATCAGAACACATCCTAATCCTGTGTGAGAAGCGTCACAGTACACCACGAAATCCTTCCCTACCTCAGGCTGAATCAAAACCGGAGCTTCGATCAACACCTTCTTAAGCTTCTTAAAGCTTTCTTGTTGCTTATCTGCCCATACGAAAGGTACCTCCTTTCGTAACAATTTCGTTAAAGGTGCAGCTATCGATGAAAATCCTTCGACGAATCTTCTGTAGTAGCCTACTAATCCCAAGAAAATACGAACCTCAGATACGAACTTAGGTGGTTTCCAATCTATTACTGCCTCAATCTTTCGAGGATCCACCCTTATTCCTTCTGCCGACACCACATGGCCTAAGAACGTAACTTTTTTCAGCCAAAATTCACACTTGCTGAATTTGGCATATAGCTTCTTCTCCCTTAACACTTGTAACACTATCCAGAGATGCTCATCATGCTCTATCTCGGACTTAGAATACACTAGGATGTCGTCTATGAACACCATAACGAATTGATCCAAGTAGGGTTGGAAAACCCGATTCATCATATCCATGAGTGCAGCTGGGGCATTCGTCAATCCGAACAGTATTACCAAAAACTCATAATGCCCATATCTAGTTCGGAAAGCTATCTTATGGATATCCGCTTCTTTCACCTTAAGCTGATGATACCCTGACCTTAGATCTATCTTTGAGAATACTGCAGCTCCCTTAAGCTGATCGAACAAGTCGTCGATCCTTGGCAAAGGATACTTGTTCTTGATGGTCAGCTTATTCAACTGCCGATAATCTATACACATCCTCATCGTTCCGTCCTTCTTCACGGATAGGACCGGTGCTCCCCATGGAGACACACTGGGTCGGATAAATCCACGATCAAGTAACTCCTGGATCTGAGCCTTAAGCTCAACCAACTCCTTCGGTGCCATTCTATACGGAGCAATAGAAACTGGAGCCGTTCTAGGCAATAAGTCAATCCCGAATTCTACCTCTCGATCCGGAGGCAATCTTGGAAGTTCTTCCGAAAAAACATCTACAAATTCTCTCACAGTCCTGACCTCTTAAACAGTTGCTTCCTTAGCCTCTAAGGCACTAACCAACATCAGAAAGGCTACACATCCCTTTCTAACCATCTTTTCTACCTTAAGGGCAGATACTACATTTGATAAGTAATTTCGTCTCTCGCCCATCACCACAACTTCTTTGTCATCAATAGATTTTAAGGACATCCGCTTAGCAGCACAATCCACATTTGCACAATATTTCACTAGCCAGTCCATGCCTAAGATCAGGTCAAATTCCCCGAATGGCAACTCCATTAAATCAGCCGAAAACTGCGTCCCTTGAACTTCTAAAGGCACTTCCTTAAAGAGTTTATCTATTACTACTGTCTGTCCTAAAGGACTAAGTACGGTCATCTTCCTAGATACAGTCTCAGAAGACACATGCAGAGTTCCAGATACTTCACTAGCGATGTATGAATGAGTTGACCCTATATCTATCAAAGCAATAAAGGGCAACCCAGAAATCAGAAATGTACCCGTGATAACATCAGGTGCGTCACTATCTTCTCTGCGATTTAATCGCATATACCGACACTGGTTTGTCTCGCCTCATACTACCTTGCCTCGCTCGAGTCTCGTGACCTCTACCGAACCATTACTTCTTCCATTTGGACCACGACCCCTTATCGGCTGCTATCCACCTCTACCAGCCTGATTAATACCCTGACCTGCTGAGCGGTTCTTATCTAAATTCATCGGGCAATCCTTAATCATATGATCTTTAGACCGCATTTGAAACATCCCCCAGTCTTTTTCCAACATTCTCCCGGGTGCATCTTCCCACATTGAGTACAAGTACGATGTTATCCTCCTGTAGCAATCTGTTGACCTCGCGGCCCATCAACTCTTGGTTTCTTTTGAAAATTCTTGGATGACCCTGAAGACCCAAAACTCCTCTTATTTTTATTCTGGCCTCTGTCCCGGTTCTGTCTCTCAGTCCGCTTAACTTCTTTAGCTATCCTTGCCCTATCCACTAAGACTACAAAGTCTTTTTCGGTGCGGAACAATCAATACTCGCAGCTCATCTCTCAATCCATCCTCGAATCTGACACACCGCTCATAATCAGTAGCTACTATCCCTCTGGCATATCGGCTAAGTCACAAGAACTCTGCTTCATACTAAGCTATCGACTTATTTCCTTGCACTAAATTCAGAAACGCCTTTCTTTGAGAGTCGATGTAGCTAGCTCCAACATATTTCCCTTCAAATTTAACCTTAAAATACCCCCAATCCACTCGATCCACAGGGGTACTCTCATTGACAGTGAGCCACCACTGGTAGGCCTCATCACGAAGTAATGAAACAAAGACCTTTCAACTTTTCTCAAGAGGCGGTCCAAATCGTCCATGATCCTCTCGATCGCCTCTAACCAAGATTCCGTTACATTCGGAGCTACTCCAGATACTCCCCTAAAAATCTCAGCTCCATTTGATCTAAGTCTCTCAGCTACTGACTTTTGAGACTCATTTCCCATACTAGCTCCTGCTACTCGTTCCAAAACTCGCAGCACAACTTGTGATACTGCATCATCTCCTTTATTTTGCTCTTGAAATTCCACCCCAACAGCCGGTGGTGGAGCTTCATTTTCGGAACCTTGACCAGATCTAACTGGTTTCGACACAGCCATTTTTCCTCTACCGTGTCCACGATGACCACGTCCCCTAGAACTTATGTCTACTATGCGTCTTATCTGTTTTTACGAAAAAGTCTTATGCATTAGAGTCTTTTCACTTCTTATTAAAAGAAAGTTTTATGCAACAGATATTTATTCAGTGGTTTTTCTGTAGTAGTACACATACACCTAGGGTCCATGTCTCTTAAGTATAGTTTCCTTAGGCTTATCACTTAAAATATCATACATTCACATCACTTTATCAATAAAATACTCACCTGATGGACCTGGGCCGAGAACTCAGGTGCCATGCTTCTATAAAACCATTTTAACTTAAGAGAACTTTCAAAAAGTCATTTTGGCAAAATTTTGAAAACGTTGTGGGCTTCAAAACCCAAGGCCGAGAGTTTAAAATTGGGCTCTGATACCAAGTTGAAACACCCCAAACCCGGCCTAAAAAGCCTAACCGAATTTGATATGTTCCTCGAGTAAACTTTAATTAAATCTCATTTTGTTTATTAAGAAAATATGATGGTTTCGTATAAAACAGATTAACTTAATGATCACGTTGAAATCGTATTGTTAAATAATTTTGCATCTTCTTAAAATGTTATTTTTAAGAGAAAATTATAAGTTAAAAGAAAACCAATTTTAATGAAAAACTTTTTATTATTATAAAACATAGGTGTCAAAAACAATTTAAGTTATTATTTTTTGAAAATCATTTAATTATTTAGTAATAATTGTTTGTGATAGATTAAAATCTAAAACGCAAAATTAAAAGCAGTTCATAGCGGCCTTATTACAAAAATAACAAAACCCATAATAAATCCTAAGTAATAAAAATAAATTTAATAGGTTTAATTAAGATAAACTCTGAAATACTTTATTGAGTATTGGCCACCACGTAGTCCTCGCTGACCCGATCCATCGCGCTAAGAGTCACCTGAAATATATCCCATAAAAGGGTGAGTCATAGACTCAATGTGTAACAAAACACTAAAAGTCCAATTGATCATGGCCATTAAGCCCATTTAAAACATATTTAGCCATAAGCCCATTTTATAGCAAATCAAATAAAATCACTTAAAAATCATATGGATATATAAATTGAAATGCAAACCCAAGCCCACCTAAATATCCATCCGCTACACACCACCCGTACCTACCAATCACACCGTGGGGATTACTAAATCGACCCTCCATCCGCTACACACCATCGAAGGCAGTTGCTGCAGTCAACATGCACATCGCCCTTATAATTTTGTGGCATGGCCACCAGACAGTTGTGACCGAAGTCACCGGATTCAAAATATGTAACCGAAGTCACCGGATTCAAAATATGTGACCGAAGTCACCGGATTCATATATGTGACCAAAGTCACCGGAAAATGTGGTAAAACCACCGGAACACTTCCCCTTTATCAATAACACCCATATGCCCATGCACACACATATTATTCAGTTTTCATGTCATTTACCCCAAAATCATAGCAGAGTCATACTTATTTCATATTTATGCATATAGCAATATTAACAAAATATTGGGGTTAAACATACCTGAATATAGTGTACCACTGAATGGTACCCGCAACCGTTATAATACATATTTTCATACAAATCATATTTATTTTAGATCTATGAGAAATTTAGTATAATGTTACACACCTTATAACAGTGAGAACGATACCTTCCCGCTCGTTGACACCTAATTATTTATCACACTTGATTAGAACACACTAATACTTATAAATCTACACTATTGATGAATAATCTAATTCCTTACCCTCGGAATCACGGACAACTGTTTTATGTAGTTTCTCTCCGATTGATGGATCAAAACCCGATAACAACCCACGAACAAAAAGTGGCTCGGGTGTATGTATGACTTCAAACAAACGATCTTCGTTAGCAGAGGGTCCACAACCCGATGGAAAATCTCGGATCCCCGATACAGCCCTTCGTTTGAAGTTTGAGGGTATAACAGAACCACCCCTCTTCCAAACACTCCTTACCGCTCTTTTCAAACCTATTTTGTTAGTCCCAAAATCTTACATTTACGGGAGTTGTCCGAGCGATAGAGTCCCCTAAAATGAAGTCGATTAGTAATCTATCTAAAAATGATATAACCAATAATATAACAATCCTTACCTTGAATGATCCCGAATGATCTCTCCTTAATCGTTGACTACGAAAAGAATCCTTAAAATCCCCTTCAAAGATTCGGCCAAGGAGAAAATAAGAGAATTAGATTTCTAAAATCGGCTATTCTAAAAGAAAATAAAGAGAACGATTGATAGAAAAATCCTTACTCGTAATACGGAGATTGATTCACCCTTACTTGAACTATAGAGGAATTCGACCTTAGCAATTAAAAAAAAAAAAATGGTGATTTCGATTTGGACAAAAAGAGAAGAGAAGAGATAGTATTTTTGGCTATGGTGGTTTTGATTTTTTTAATAAAAGAAAAGAAAGAAGAAGATGAAAATAGAGGATGGTTCGGTTTTGACAAAAGAGAAGAAAAAATAGATGGTGATTTGGGTTATGGTGGAAGATGGTTTTGGTTAAGAGCAAGAAGAAGAAAAAGAAAGAGGAAGAGAAAGAAAGAAAAGAAAAGAAAAAGAAAGAGAAATGCCCTTGATGATTTGGCACAAGAGAGGAAGAAAAGAAAAGAGAATTGTCTTCTAAAATTCTTTGGTGTTTTCAAAGAATGAGGGAAAAGAGAAATGTAATTCAAACTTTTGGTGCTTTTGGCTATAGAGGACAAGAACTTGAGAGAATAGGCATTTCAACCAAAATGGTCAAAATGAAAGCCAAAACAAAGCAAAACTTTTACCTAATGTCATTAACAAATTCGGCTAAGAAGAGAGCTTTTGGAGAAAAGTGAAAAGATGCACAAAATGTTAGAATTTTGGCCAACTATCACCCCCTAATCTCTTTGCCAAATTCGGCCAACACACTTGCCAACATGATCCCCCTTTTTCCTCCTCATTTCTTCCCCATCATTCCCTTAATTCCTATCACAATTAAACCAACCCCCTTAGCCCTTTATGCCGTCTAGGTTCATGGTCAAATGACCATGGAAAAGCTTCCAAAACATCTTCCACTCTTCATGCCCTTTGTCCCCTTATCCTTCCATAACCTCATGATTCCATACCATAACTTCTAACTTGCCTTTTCCCCTTGGTCTACTATCCAAAAATAAAAGAAAGTCCATCCATTCTAGATAAGGCTTGACTGAAACTATAGGAAAGAAAGCAAAAATTAAAATCCTTCTAATTGCTAGCTAAGAGATTCGAACCTCTCCCCTCATGCATTCACCCATGTGTCAACACCACCTTGCCAATTGACCTATTATGCTTAAAACCTCATGCCAAATTTTTTAAAGCCTATCTTGCTTAGTTCCATCTTAAGTCTTAAAAATTTAATATTTCTCTATGGCATTCTCTTACATACTGAAGTTCCTAAAACTTTCAAAGTACACTCAACTACACATAGGCATGCAACAACATACAATTAAATTAAAAAATGCATAACCCCCAAATTCTGGATGTTACAGTTCTACCCTCCTAAAAATAATTTCGACCCCGAAATTACCTGGCTAGAACAAGTGAGGATATTACTGTCGCATTGCTTCCTCCGCTCCCATAAAGCTTCTTCCGATCTATGATTTCACCATAACACTTTGACGAGAAGAACTGATTTTCTCCGTAACACCTTTACATCCCGCTCCAGGATTTGAATTGGCTCCTCTTCATAAGACAAATCTGGTCTTAATTCCACCTCATTAACTGGCACTACATGAGATGGATCCGACCGGTAATGACGTAACATTGAAACATGGAACACATCGTACATTTGCTTCAACTCCGAAGGTAATTCTAACTGATATGCCACAGGTCCGACCCACTTCAAAACCCGATAAGGTCCAATGAACCTGGGACTTAACTTCCTTTATGACCAAATCTCATCACCTTTTTCCAAGGTGAAACCTTTAGAATACTTGATCCCCCATAGCAAACTCTATTTCTTTTCGCTTAAGATCTGCGTCGACTTTTGCTCGCGGATGCTTCTTTTAACCGAGCCCGGATTACCTTAACCTTTTCTTGATTCACCACTATTTCGGACCCAAAATATGACGTTCCCTAGTTACATCCAACACGTAGGAGTGCGACACTTCCGTCCATATAGTGCTTCATACGGTGCCATTCGAATACTGGCTTGGTAACTGTTATTGTACGCAAATTCTGCTAACGGTAAGAACTCCTCCCAGCTTCCTCTGAAATCTATCACACATCCCCTTAACATATTTTCTAAAATTTGGATTACTCGTTCGATGGCCGTCCGATTGTGGATGAAATGCCGTACTAAAGTCCAATCTGGTGCCCAAAGCCTGATGCAATGCTTTCCAAAACTGAGACATAAACCTCAGATCCCTATCCAAATAATCGACACCCAAGCACTCCATGCAATCTCACAATCTCACCACATATAACTTCGCCAATTTTCGCAAAGAGTAATCAACTGAATCGAATAAAATGTGCAGATTTCGTCAATCGATCCATTATCACCCATACCGAGTCTTTCTTAGTAGGCGTAAGAGGAAGCCCACTAACAAAATCCATGGTGATTCTCTCCCACTTCCACTGTGGAATCTTTATCGGCTGAAGCAATCCCGAAGGTACTTAATGTTCAGCCTTGACTTGCTAACACGTTAAGCACTTCCCTACGAATTTTGTAACTTCTCGCTTAAGACCAGGCCACCAAAACTAATCTCGTAAATCTTGATATAACTTACTTCCTCCAGGATGCATAGCATAAGGGCTACCATGCGACTCCTAAAGAATCCTTTGCCTCAACTCCTGATCCCTCGGCATACAGATTTTACTTTTGAAACACAATACCCCATCGTTGTTAATACCAAAATCTTCTAATTCCCATTTCGTACTGCCGTAGCTTTGCACTCATATCATCGTCAACCAACTGCTCTCTTTCACTTGACTCAACCATGTCGCTTAGCTTGTAATTTCGCGAAAGAAGCTTCCGTCATCATAAAGACTAAGATGTGCAAACATCGCCCTTAAATCTGACACTACTTTTCGACTTAGAGCGTCTGCCACCAGATTTGCCTTGCCCGGGTGGTACTCTATAGAACAGTCGTAGTCTTTCAACAACTCTACCCACCTTCGCTGTCTCAAATTCAGCTCCTTCTGAGTCAGTAGATATTTTAGACTCTTATGGTCCGTGTATATCACTGACTTTTCTCCATATAAATAATGTATCCATACCTTAAGAGCAAAGACTACCGCTGCTAACTCCAAATCATGCGTCGGGTAGTTAACCTCGTGTGGCCTCAACTATCGAGACGCATACGCAACTACCTTCCTGTCTTGCATCAGAACACATCCTAATCCTATGTGAGAAGCGTCACAGTACACCATGAAATCCTTCCCTGCCTCAGGCTGAATCAAAATCGGAGCTTTGGTCAACACCTTCTTAAGCTTCTCAAAGATCTCTTGTTGCTTATCTGCCCATTCGAAAGGTACCTCCTTTCATAATAATTTCATTAAAGGTGCAGCTATCGATGAAAATCCTTCGACGAATCTTCTGTAGTAGCCTGCTAATCCCAAGAAACTGCGAACCTCAAATACGAACTTAGGTGGTTTCCAATCTAGTACTGCCTCAATCTTCCGAGGATCCACCCTTATTCATTCTACCGACACCACATGGCCTAAGAACGCAACTTCTTTTAGCCAAATTTCACACTTGCTGAATTTGGCATATAGCTTATTCTCCCTTAACACTTGTAACACTATCCAGAGATGCTCATCATGCTCTATCTCAGACTGAGAATACACTAGGATGTCGTCTATGAACACCACGACGAAATGATCCAAGTAGGGTTGGAAAACCCAATTCATCATATCCATGAACGTAGCTGGGGCATTCGTCAATCCGAACGGCATTACCAAAAACTCATAATGCCCATATCTTGTTCGGAAAGCTGTCTTATGGATATCCGCTTCTTTCACCTTAAGCTGATGATACCCCGACCTTAGATCTATCTTTGAGAATACCGCAGCTCTCTTAAGCTGATCGAACAAGTTATCGATCCTCGGCAAAGGATACTTGTTCTTGATGGTCAGCTTATTCAACTGCGATAATCTATACACATCCTCATCGTTTCGTCCTTCTTCACGAATAGGACCGGTGCTCCCCATGGAGACACACTGGGTCGGATAAATCCACAATCAAGTAACTCCTGGATCTGAGCCTTAAGCTCAACCAACTCCTTCGGTGCCATTCTATACGGAGCAATAGAAACTGGCGCCGTTCCAGGCAATAAGTCAATCTCAAATTCTACCGCTCGATCCGGAGGCAATCCTGAAAGTTCTTCCGAAAAAACATATACAAATTCTCTCACAGTCCTGACCTCTTCAACAGTTGCTTCCTTAGCCTCCAAGGCACTAACCAACATCAGAAAGGCTACACATCCCTTTCTAACCATCTTTTCTGCCTTAAGGGCAGATACTACATTTGATAATTAATTTCGTCTCTCGCCTATCACCACAAGTTCTTTGCCATCAATAGATTTTAAGGACATCCGCTTAGCAGCACAATCCACATTTGCACGATATTTCACTAGCCAGTCCATGCCTAAAATCAGGTCGAATTCCCCGAATGGCAACCCCATTAAATCAGTTGAAAACTGCGTCCCTTGAACTTCTAAAGGCACTTCCTTAAAGAGTTTATCTATTACTACTGTCTGTCCTAAAGGACTAAGTACGGTCATCTTCTTAGGTACATTCTCAGAAGTCACATGCAGATTCCAGATACTTCACTAGCGATGTATGAATGAGTTGACCCTATATCTATCAAAGCAATAAAGGGCAGCCGTAAATCGTAAACGCATCGTGATAACATCAGGTGCGTCACTATCTTCTCTGAGACGAACTGCATATACCAGACCTGGCTGTCTCGCCTCAGTGCTACCACTGCCTCTGCCTGGAGTCCCGCGACCTCTACCAGAACCATTACTTCTTCCATTTGGTCCACGACCCATTATCGGCTACTATCCACCTCTACCAGCCTGATTAATACCCTGACCTGCTGAGCGGTTCTTATCTAAATTCATCGGGCAATCCTTAATCATATGATCTTTAGACCCGTATTTGAAACATCCCCCAGTCTTTTTCCAACATTCTCTCGGGTGCATCTTCCCACATTGAGTACAAGTACGATGTTATCCTCCTGTAGCAATCTATTGACCTCGCGGCCCATCAACTCTTGGTTTCTTTTGAAAATTCTCGGATGACCCTGAAGACCCAAAACTCCTCTTATTTTTATTCTGGCCTCTGTCCCGGTTCTGTCTCTCAATCCGCTTAACTTCTTCAGCTATCGTTGCCCTATCCACTAAGACTATAAAGTCTCTTTCCCGGTGCGGAGCAATCAATACTCGTAGCTCATCTCTCAATCCATCCTCGAATCTGACACACCGCTCATAATCAGTAGCTACTATCCCTCTGGCATATCGGCTAAGTCGCAAGAACTCTGCTTCATACTCAACTATCGACTTATTTCCTTGCACTAAATTTAAATGCCTTTATTTGAGAGTCGATGTAGCTAGCTCCAACATATTTCCCTTCAAATTTAACCTTAAAATACCCCCAATCCACTCGATCCACGTGGGTACTCTCATTGACAATGAGCTACCTTTGGTAGGCCTCATCACGAAGTAATGAAACAAAGACCTTTCAACTTTTCTCAAGAAGCAGTCCAAATCGTCCATGATCCTCTTGACGCCTCTAACTAGTATTCTACTACATTCGAGCTACTCCAGATACTCCCTAAAAATCTCAGCTCCATTTGATCTAAGTCTCTCAGCTACTGACTTTCGAGACCCATTTCCCATACTAGCTCCTCGCTACTGCTCCAAAACTCGCAGTACGACTTGTGATATCGTGCATCATCTCCTTTATTTTGGTCTTGAAATTCCACCCAACAACAAGTGGTATGAGCTTCATTTTCGGAACCTTGACCAGATCTAACTGGTTTCAACACAGCCATTCTTCCTCTACCGCGTCCACGACGACCACGTCCCCTAGAACTTATGTCTACTACGCGTCTTATCTATTTTTACGAAAAAGTCTTATGCATTAGAGTCTTTTCACTTCTTATTAAAAGAAAGTTTTATGCAACAGATATTTATTCAGTGGTTTTTCTGTAGGAGTACACATACACCTAGGGTCCATGTCTCTGAATGACTTAAAATATCATACATTCACATCACTTTATCAATAAAATACTTACCTGATGGACCTGGGCCGAGAACTCAGGTGCCATGCTTCTATAAAACGATTTTAACTTAAGAGAACTTTCAAAAATTCATTTGGGCCAAATTTTGAAAACGTTGTGGGCTTCAAAACCCAAGGCCGAGAGTTTAAAATGGGGCTCTGATACCAAGTTGAAACACCTCAAACCCGGCCCAAAAAGCCTAACCGAATTTGATATGTTCCTCGAGTAAACTTTAATTAAATCACATTTTGTTTATTAAGAAAATATGATGGTTTCAGATAAAATGATTAACTTAATGATCGCGTTGAAATCGTATTGTTAAATAATTTTGTATCTTTTAAAACGTTATTTTTAAGAGAAAATTATAAGTTAAAAGAAAACCAATTTTAATGAAAACTTTTATTATTATAAAACATAGGTGTCAAAAATAGTTTAAGTTATTATTTTTTGAAAATCATTTAATTATTTAGTAATAATTGTTCGTGATGATTAAAAATCTAAAAGCAAGATTAAAAGCAGTTCATAGCGGCCTTATTACAAAAATAACAAAACCCATAATAAATCCTAAGTAATAAAAATAAATTTAATAGGTTTAATTAAGATAAACTCTGAAATACTTTGTTGAGCATTGGCCACCACGTAGTCCTCGCTGACCCGATCCATCGAGCTAAGAGTCACCTGAAATATATCCCATAAAAGGGTGAGTCATAGACTCAATGTGTAACAAAACACTAAAAGTCCAATTGATCATGGCCATTAAGCCCATTTAAAACATATTTAGCCATAAGCCCATTTTATAGCAAATCAAATAAAATCACTTAAAAATCATATGGATATATAAATTGAAATGCAAACCCAAGCCCACCTAAATATCCATCCGCTACACACCACCCGTACCTACCAATCACACCGTGGGGATTACTAAATCGACCCTCCATCTGCTACACACCATCGAAGGCAGTTTGTAACGCCCCAAACCCGGTCTATGCATTGAGACTAGATTTGGTTTGTTACATGAATTGAGCTATTTTAAAATCTTCAATAAGTTGAAAACTACAATATTATTTTTAATTACGGGTTTAATAAAAATCAGTAGAGTATTTTAATTTGATGAATATTAGAAAATGTTAGTTGAAAAAAACATTATTAACATTGTATTATCAAAAACCCTTAGGTAATTTGTTTAAGAGTTAACAATAATAAAATATTTATAAAGGAATTTCATATATTTGAAAACCCAAATTTATTTTAATAAAACATCATATAACCATAACCCATATTTAAAAGTCCAAAATATAGTTTAAAACCAAACACACATAAAAATCCATAAATTATTTATAGAGGCCCTTGTTACATTAACCCAAAATAGTAAAATACTTATTAAAAGTTCGAGTTTAATAAACCCATGTTTTGCAAGATGGCCTCCACGAAGTCATTCTCGCCCAAGTCCACGTCAATTTCCATTACCCGAGATGGAAAAATTTAAGGGGTGAGTTACTTAGAACTCAAAGGTATAATTCACTTACTTGTCCACCGGGCCGATTTTCAATTTAAGGGTTTGGGCCTTGAGCCCATAAGCAAAAATAATATAATGAATAACATAATTAATAGCATGCATGTAAAATGAATTTTTCCTCCCAAACCTAATTCCATCTGCTACACACCCCGCACCAACCATCACACCTGTGGGGATCAAGTCAACCCACCCCGCCATCACACCAATCATAGGCATTAAGCCAATTTATATTTTGTGGCATAGCCATCGAACTAGATTGTGACAAAGTCACCGAATTAGAGGCATTGAGCCAATTATTATTTTGTGGCGAGCCACCGAACTAGAGGCAAATAACCATTTATAACTTTTGTGGCGAGCCACCGAACTAGAGGCAAAAGCCATAATTTTGTGGCGAGCCACCGAACTAGATTTTGGCAACAGCCTTCTTCTCTTCATCATTTCCCAACCCATGCAATATGTATGCAATAGTAAACTATGGTCATACAAAAATTTTATTAAAAGACCCATTACAAGAGTTAATATTTCCAAATCTTTATTAAGGCCCAAAAATAACACTTTGGCCTAATTAACTATTTATCAACTTAGGCCCAATTTTACGATCTAGCAAGTATTTTAGCCCATTTGACAATTTAATGTAGTTTACTACCATTTATCGATCTAGCGTAGATTTTGGCCCAATTTACAACCAAATGTAGATTTCTACCGATTATCAATTTAATGAGTTTTCACCCAATTATCGATCTAGCATATTTTACGGCCCATTTTCACGAAACATACAATTTACATATTAACAAATAATTTCTCGAGGGCATTTTCGTAATTTTCACGATTTTAGTCGTTTTCATGTATTTTCGTCAAAATATCAGTTGTTACGTTTTATACGGATCTAGTCTTTTTTACGATTTTAATTTAATACCGAAATTGACATCCAACCCGAGAAAAAGTGTAAAGTTACACACCTCGATACCGAGAGTACTAATCCTTCTCGCTCCTCGGCACCTAAAACATATTTCGATCCGTTAGAACACTATTTCGTATAAATATACTTTATCGATAATAGATCCGAATCTTACCTCTTGATTTTGAATCACTTGATTCTCGGTTTCTCCTTGTTTATTGGTTCGTTAGTCGCCGAGAATCCACCAACGATAAAGGCTCGGAAGTTCGTACCACTTCAAATAATTGACTTCCTTCTAAGATGGTCCGCAACCCGGTGGAAAATCCTTGACCGCCAAACCGCTCTTCGTTTAAATGGGGATTTCTGGATCCACCCTCTTAATATGACTAAACACCGCCTTTTCTTCCCTATTTTGAAAGTCTTCAAGATCAAAAGAACATTAATCCAATCTAAAATAATATCGAAATAATACTAAAGGTTTTAAAGGATGTGATTTCCTTACCATAATAAATCGATTCCAACGTTTCTACGATTCTCTCGAACACTTGAGTTCCGATCTTCCGTTATTGCACTATATTATAACGAATAAAACGTTAATAGAACGAACGTTTATTTCGATCCAAATGGTCCTTCATGACACCATCAATATTCGGTCATAACACTATTAACTAATCGAAAACGAAAAAGAAGAATCCCTTACCTATATTTCCACGGTTGCAAAGAATCGATTGATAAAGATGTTTGTGATTAAAGAAAGATTCGACTATGTATGATCAAAGAAAAGAAAGAAAGGTTCGGCTATGGGCACTCTAGCATTCGGCCATGAGAGAGTTTAATGGAGAAACTTTGAGTGAAAAGAAATAAAATATGAAAGAAGAGATGATGATGATGTTGTTTGATTTCAAAGAGAAGAGAAGAAAAAGATGGATTTTAAGAGCTAGGTACATTCGGCCATGGTAAAAAGAAAAGAAAAAATGGCTTTTGGTATAGATGATTTCGGCACTCAAAGAAAAGGCACAAAACAAAGGCTAAAGCAACAAACAAAAATGACCAAATGGTCAAAAGATTAGAACTTTACCAAGGTTCAATTTCGGCCAAAGGAGAAAATTGAGAAGAGGAATGCAAAATTCTGCACAAAGTTGCTAGGAATGACCAAAGAGAAAATTCAATTCTTAGCCAAACCAACACCAAAATTTGGCTCCCTCTCTAGACCATATTGCCGTCCAAAAACATGGTCAATTGGCCATGATTTTGTTTCCAAAACTTTTCCTTGATATGTGCCTTATGTCCCCATATTTTTCCTTAAGTTTTGGATTCTATGCCATAAGTTTACACTTACCTTTTTCCTTTGATATGCTAACCAAAAATAACATGGTCAACACTTACCATATATGCTCTTGGCCGACACTTGCTATACATGGGCAGAAAATTAAAAATAAAAATTCATCTAGATGCTAAACAAGGGATTCGAACCTCTCCCCTCAAGCTACAACTCATGCGCCAACACCACCATGCCATATACTCATTTTATGTCACTTATTAACACTTAATTTTCTTCAATAAATTCCCCAATATTAAATTTATTCCTTAACCAAATTATGCTATACTCTTCTTTAGGACTTCAATAAACACGGAAATAAAAGTAAGAAATTTTTCCTTTAAAATCTAAACACCAAATCATGCAATATATAAATACTCGATTTTTAGGGTGTTACACGATTCTTGCGATCAACATGCACATCGCCTTATAATTTTGTGGCATGGCCACTAGACAGTTAGACCAAGTCACCGGATTCAAAATATGTAACCAAGTCACTGGATTCAAAATATGTGACCAAGTCACGGATTCATATATGTGACCAAGTCACCGGATAATGTGATAAAACCACCAAACACTTCCCTTTATCAATAACACCCATATGCCCATGCACATACATATTATTCAGTTTCCATGTCATTTACCCCAAAATCATAGCAGAGTCATACTTATTTCATATTTATGCATATAGCAATATTAACAAAATATTGGGGTTAAACATACCTGAATATCGTGTACCACTGAATGATACCCGCAACCATTATAATACATATTTTCATACAAGTCATATTTATTTTAGATCTATGAGAAATTTAGTATAATGTTACACACCTTATAACAGTGAGAACGATACCTTCCCGCTCGTCGACACCTAATTATTTATCACACTTGATTAGAACACACTAATACTTATAAATCTACACTATTGATGAATAATCTAATTTCTTACCCTCGGAATCACGGACAACTATTATATGTGGTTTCTCTCTGATTGATGGATCAAAACCCGATGACAACCCACGAACAAAAAGTGGCTCGGGTGTACGTACGACTTCAAACAAATGATCTTCACTAGCAGAGCGTCCACAACCCGATGGAAAATCTTGGATCCCCGATACAGCCCTTCGTTTGAAGTTTGAGGGTATAACAGAACCACCCCTCTTCCAAACACTCCTTACCGCTCTTTTTGAACCTATTTTGTTAGTCCCAAAATCTTACGTTTACGAGAATTGTCCAAGCGATAGAGTCCTCTAAAATGAAGTCGATTAGTAATCTATCTAAAAACAATATAACCAATAATATAACAATCCTTACCTTGAATGATCCCGAATGATCTCTCCTTAATCGTTGACTACGAAAAGAATCCTTAAAATCCACTTCAAAGATTCGACCAAGGAGAAAATAAGAGAATTAGATTTCTAAAATTAGCTATTCTAAAAGAAAATAAAGAGAACGATTGATAGAAAAATCCTTACTCGTAATACGGAGATTGATTCACCCTTACTTGAACTATAAAGGAATTCGGCCTTAGCAATTAAATAGAAAAAAAATGGTGATTTCGGTTTAGACAAAAAGAGAAGAGGAAAGATAGTGTTTTTGGCTATGGTGGTTTCGATTTTTTAATAAAAGAAAAGAAAGAAGAAGATGAAAATGATGGTTCGATTTTAACAAAAATAGAAGAAAGAAATAGATGGTGATTTCGGTTATGGTGGAAGATGGTTTCGGTTAAGAGCAAGAAGAAGAAAAGAGAAAGAGGAAGAGAAAGAGAAAAAAAAGAGAAAGAAAAAGAAAAGATGAGAAATGCCCTTGATGATTTGACAAGAGAGGAAGAAAAGAAAGAGAATTGTCTTCTAAAATTCTTTGGTGTTTTCAAAGAATGAGGGAAAAGAGAAATGTAATTCAAACTTTTGGTGCTTTTGGCTATAGAGGACAAGAAGTTGAGAGAATAGGCACTTAAACCAAAATGGTCAAAATGAAAGCCAAAACAAAGCAAAACTTTTACCTAATGTCATTAACAAATTGCTAAGAAGAGAGATTTTGGAGAAAAGTGAAAAGATGCACAAAATGTTAGAATTTTGGCAACTATCACCCCCTAATCTCTTTGCCAAATTCGGCCAACACACTTGCCAACATGATCCCCCTTTTTCCTCCTCATTTCTTCCCCATCATTCCTTTAATTCCTATCATAATTAAACCAACCCCTTAGCCCCTTATGTTGTCTAGGTTCATGGTCAAATGACCATGGAAAAGCTTCCAAAACATCTTCCACTCTTCATGTCCTTTGTCCCCTTATCCTTCCATAACCTCATGATTCCATACCATAACTTCTAATTTGCCTTTTCCCCTTGGTCTACTATCCAAAAATAAAAGAAAGTCCGTCCATTCTAGATAAGGCTTGACCGACACTATAGGAAAGAAAGCAAAAATTAAAATCCTTCCAATTGCTAGCTAGGAGATTCGAACCTCTCCCCTCATGCATTCACCCATGTGCCAACACCACCTTGCCAATTGACCTATTATGCTTAAAACCTCATGCCAAATTTTCTTAAAGCCTATCTTACTTAGTTCCATCTTAAGTCTTAAAAATTTAATATTTCTCTAAGGCATTCTCTTACATACTGAAGTTCCTAAAACTTCCAAAGTACACTCAACTACACATAGGCATGCAACAACATACAATTAAATTAAAAAATGCATAACCCCCAAATTCTTGATGTTACATTACGGTTTATCATGTGTATATGTGTTATATATATTATAAAATAAATGAAATTATAATAGTATAGTAAGTGGAAACATGCAAAATTAAGAAAGAAAAAGAAAGAAAGGGAGAAAGGAAGAACCACGTACGACCTAGGATTCCAAATTGTTCCAAGTTTAATTGGTTAGTTAATTTAGTCCATTTTCTTGTAATTTTTATGTTTTTGGAATTCGGTGTTAAGTACTACCCAACCCATGTTGAAATTTTAGAATTTATTAAGATTTTAAATGCTGTTACTGTTGAATAGTTTTAGTATTAGGGATTAAATTGACAGATTTTTAAGCTAGAAATGGAAAAAAGATTAAATTGTAGAACAAATTGTAAATTTTGAGTAATAGGGTCTAAATTGTAAAAATTCAAAATTTAGGGTTTAATTGAAAATATAGAGCTATATTTAGCTTAAACTGAAATTAGTATAAAAATATAGGATTAAATGTGAAGAATAAAAATTAGTCTCGGTTTAAAGACTAAATTGGAATTTAAGCAAATATTGAGTAAAATTGAAAATATTCAATGTGAAATTGAATTGTGTTGTATTGATGTATTTTAATTATTTTAATTCCATAGCTAACGTTGTACCGGAATCCACGAGTAAAAATGGGAAGGATAAATCGATGTCGAATAGCTCAGAATTCACAGTTTGTGTTTTTATAATCCGAACTAAGTTGTAAATTATTGCATTTGAAATTTATTGTATATGGTAAGCATTAGAGATGAGAGTTAATGTGCTTTATAATTGAATTGAATTCATAGTTGATTGAATTGGATTGATTTGGCATATGTTTTGAATGTATTGAGTAATTGGAAATTCGAAATGAATATGTGTAATTGTGATAATGTGCAAATATGATAATTGAATATTGGTTGTATTTAAAAGTGAAATGAAACCTTATTGATTGTATCGGGCTGAGTTGGAAATAGATGCAATGCCATATGATAGGAAGGGTTCAGGGATTTCTTCGACTTCGAGTTGATGAGGCACTGGGTGCCAATTTGCTTCGATTTAACCGATGTGACACTTGGTGTCAATTTATATAGCGCTAGGTGCAATTACTTACTTCAGATTTATCCCATGAGGCACTGGGTGCCAAACTGGTGTGTTGGTTGGATCCGTGTATCCGTTCGAGTTTGATTTGTGTTAATAGGGGTAATTAAAAATAAAGTTTTATAATTGATATTGAATGGTATTGTAATGCCCCAAAAATATAGGATCTTTAATTTTTCATGATCTGACACAAATTGCTTGTTTGCTTTAATGGCTAAGTAATTTGAGTGTGTATGAGAGTGGTTGAGAAGCCTGGGTTCAAATCTTGGCTTTTGCAAAATTTTTAAAATTTGCTCTTAAAAGAATCTGGACACTAGCACATAGGTCTTATTAATTATTGTGCTTGTTTGAAGTCACAAAAAGCCTATTGGTGCAGTAGTTGTGGCATTACAAGTGTGGCAAGGGGTCTGAGGTTCGAGTGTTGGCATAGCATGAGGTAGGTATTTATTTTGTTGTTGGTTCGGCTAGTAGTTGAGTTGCAGTAAAATTCTGATATATAAGAGATTGGAGAGATTCGATGAGTGGATTGTGGTGCAAATCGTGGAGAGGATTTGGGAGAGACTTTAGGAGGAAATCAAGGAGTTTGCTTGTGGGGAGAGTAGTGCTGAAGTTGGTGTCTAGCTACTCAGAAATTCGGCAGAGACTTCTTTTGGTATAGTTCTTGTTCGGTTTTCTTTCTTTTGGAAGTTTTTCTTTTTCTTTTTGTTTCTCCCTGGCCAAATTGCTTTTTTTTTGTGTCTTGGAATCATAAATCACTTTGGCCAAATATACTATCTCTGGATCATTTCTACTTTCGCCTCTCTTCCTCTTTTCTTAAAGAAATAGTCGAACCTTTCTTGTTTTTCTTCTCAACATTTCTCATTTCCTCTTTGACTGAGTGGGCGATTCTCTCTTTTTCTTTCTCTGCTGTGCTAATCGGTTTTGGTAGTGGGCGGCGATTTCTTCTTCTGTTCATAACACTTTGGTAAGCCAAATACTACATCCTTTCTTTTCCCCTTTATTTTGTTCTCTGCTTTTTCAATATTTACTGAATATCATAAATCTTGTCTTATTATTTCGAAACCATTTGGATGATAGTCTCTGTCAATCGGTGGAGCATCGACTGCCTTGCTTCTTTGCACATCTCTATTTTCTTCTTCGAATACTTCTTTGGCCGAATACCATGGGGTAAGTAGGGTTGTTTCGTAGTATTGGCCGAATACTCAATTTGCTCTAACTCTAATTCTTTGGAGCATGGGTATCAATTCGAGTATTGTATTAAACGATTATTGCTAATGAAATCCGTTATAGGCGTAGTAAATCGAGAAGAAGGGTGCAATTGTTTTCAACCAGCAATCTAGGAGTAATAGTCGCATAACTTTTGGTCGAGGTAGGTGGTGATATCGGTTTTGGGCTTTAGTGTTAATGATTATGAAAGGATGAAAGATTAATTATTTTGGGATGATTGTAGGTTGATCGCGCGTGGGGTAATCTGTTTGTTGCGCAAATAGGTGTGCAGTCACCCCTCTCTTCTATGAATTGGCAAAAGCCAAAACTTTAACATTTGAGGCCTTATGAGCGAGTGATCGCTCGTGTGGTAAACCGAGCCCACAAATCATGGGCGATAGATGGTAGAGGCCACCACGAGCGTTCTCGTGCTCTTGGGCCGATATGGGCCTCGTTTAGTTGAGATGGGCCATATAGACCTAATGGGCTCCTAGGCCCCACACGGATAAAATGTACGATAAGTGGCAAATACTGGACTGGGCTAAATGGGCCACATGAGCTGTGGGCCCACTTAGGTCGAATAATGGGCCTTGGGTCCATTTACACCGTTATGACCATTTAGGTTATCTGTGTTGGTCGAGGCGACTGCAGACCTTCGAAGAGGTCGTTACCCCTAAAGGGTAAAATTTCTATTTTACCCCTAATAGATGGAAATGACCATCTTACCTCGTGAGGTAGGTTGACTGATGAGTGTATGTTATTTGTATGATTGTACTGAGTAGGACACTTTGCATACACGAACTATTTATGAAATGACATGTTGCATGGGGTTGGAATTACGATATGGAGGAAGTATCAGATCTTGGTGGCTCGCCACATTCATCACATGGTGGCATTGCCACATATATCACATCTTGGCGACTCTCGTTATTATTATTATTATTATTGGCAACTGGTGCTACCGGGTGGGTGGGCGATATTGGTGTGTTACGGTGGTATGTTGGATTGGGGTGGGTTGCATATTTGCACCGATCGACATCTTGTATTAGGCTTAAGCCCACATTTATCTTGTAATGGGCTAAGGCCCACACTATATTATTCATTGAATAAGGCTCAAGCCTAGATCATATCGCATATATTGTTATTGATCGATCGATAAGGGATTGCACACTGAGTTTCCGTAAAATCACCCTTACTTTTAACTATAAGGTAATCCCCAACCTTAGATGATTTGGAGCCGCGAGGGACTTGGAGGTGGCCACACGAGCGTTGATGTTCTACTTTAGACTTATTTATCTCAATTTCATATTGGGCTATTGATTATGTAATAAGGCAATTAGTGGATTTAATTTTTAATTGGGTTTTGATTTCTTATTTTAAACTGCCAAACGGATATAGATGAGTTTTCAAAATAACAATTGTTTTCAAGAAAAACACGTATTTTATGCTTCAAAGTTTTTATTTAGATAAGCTTTCGCGATTTTATTCAGTTTAAGAAATCAACAGTAACAAATATAGCAACCGTTTTGATAAGCTATTTTCAGATCGTAATAACTTAATCTGTCAAATTTTCTCAAGCAATAAAAAATAAATGGGTTTTAACTTAAATACAGATTGCATTTTCAACAAGCCCAAATTTCAAAAATCACTTTGATGTGACATGTCAGATTCAATTGTAACGTTTAGGTCGGGTTTGGGGTGTTACATTTAGTGGTATCAGAGCTAGGTTGCAAAACTCAACTGTGGAATGGGTTTTTGAAAAGTTTTTCTGAAGTCAGATGTTAAAGATTGGAAACGTTTTGGAAGATTTACAAGTGTGGCACACCGAGTCTTCGACGCCAAATGTGTAAGTCCTCTAATACTTTTTACTATTATAGACTGAGACGTTATACTGAGAAACTACTATAGATATCAAGACTATACTGTGAAACTCTAGGTAGAGGAAACTAAGACCGTAGAAGACTGAAAACTATAGTGAGATATCGATCTGTGAAAACAAACCCTTAATGATTGTCTTTCATAACTCAATTGTTAATAATTACTAAAATTATAATCTGATGCATAAGACTTTTAAAACAGATAAAGCGTATATCAAAATGAGCACAAGAGGTACTCGCGGAAGGGGTACATAGGGTCGCAATAGAGGTCGAGAAAGTGCTCGGGCTAGGTCTTGAGATCGGGCCACATGCCTGCTAGGGAGGCACCAACTTCACCGGTGATCAAGATGATGTCTTACGATCTAGCGAATGGGGATGATGCCCTGTCCCAAGCTATGCTCCGCATTTTAGAGAGGGTTGCTGGATCTAGTACTAGTGTAGTGGGCTGAGGGTCAATTTCAGAGCGACTCCGGTCTAATGGAGAAAAAATTTTTAGGGGTATTTCTGGAGTAGCCCCAAATGTGGTAGAATATTGGCTGGAGGCCACTGAAAGAATAATGGATGACCTCGACTATACTGCAGAACAAAAGTTAAAAGGAGCAGTGTCCTTACTGCGAGACGAGGCTTACCAAGGGTGGCTCACCGTGATAGAGGGTACGCAGGCTGACCGGTTGACATGGGATTTCTTTAAGGCGGCCTTTCAAGGGAAGTATATGGGCGCAAGTTATGTGGATGCCTAAAGAAGGGAATTTCTAAGTTTAACCTTGGGGAATAAAACTATGGCAGAATATGAGGCAGAATTCCTACGACTGAGTCGCTATGCTCGTGGGATAGTGGCAACTGAATATGAACGCTGTGTGCGATTCGAGGACGGCCTCCGGGATGAGTTGCGAGTCTTAATAGCTCCGCAGAGGGAGCAAGATTTTGCTGCCCTAGTAGAAAAGGCAAAAATCACCGAGGACGTGAAGCGCTTTGAGCTCCAGAATCGTAAGAAGGATAGGGGAAGATATAAGAGGGATTTAGAGCCCTCAAGTGCTTCTGGAAGGCCTAAAAAGAAGGCCAGGTTTGATGGGCCAGTCCAACTAGGGTTTCTTGTAACAGTCCAAATTTGGGTCTAATCAGAACAGTGATTTTGAGACCACAAATTCGATGAGAAAAATTTTATTTTTATTATATTTTTATGGTCTACAAATTTACAGAAAGATTTTGTAAAAATTTCGTTCAAAAATTTCAAAGTTTGAGCACTCAATTTAGTCAAAAGGACTAAATTGTAAAAAGAAAAGTTGAGTTCTATATATTAGAGGTTTCAAATTGCTATGAGTTTTAAATTGGAGGTCCTTAAAAGGTAATTATACCATTGGGTAACTTGATAGACAAAAATGGACATGAATAGGAGAAAATTAAGGAAAGCCTTAAAGGTATTTTAGTCATTTAGTGTTTTAAATGAATAAAAAGACAAAATAAGAAAAAAAAATCCACTCATCTTCTTCAAGGGGCTGCCAAAATTTGCTTGACTCCATGGCTAAGGGTTTCAAGTTTTTTTTTAAGCTTCATAGTAAGTTATTTCGAGCCCTATTTTTAATGTTCATCGTATTTTTAAAATCCCGGTAACTTGGTTTAGCTATTTCTACCATTATTTTGAGCTAGAGTTTAAATTTAAAAATTGACCCATGTTGAATAATTGTGTATTTTGATGAATTATGGTAGATTATGCATGTCTATGATTAGAGAAATGAGTTTTATTAGATGATTTTCGATGAAATCGTATAAAAGGGGTTAAATTGTAAAAGTTATAAATTGGTCATAAGTGTGTGAATTAGTGAGAATTTGAAGTTTCTATAGAAGATAAAAATGTTCATCATGTAATGAAACTTAATAAAATTGAACAAAAAATTATTTTACGAGTTTAGGGGTAAAAGTGTAATTTTTGAAAAGTTAGGGGCAAAATTATAAATTTGCCAAAATTTGATAAGTGAATTGAATTGATTAGTGTGTTGATAAAATGTATTAAATGAGTGTTAATTTGACATGTTAGATCAAGAAAACATGAAATTTAGACTAAGATTGGAGAAGAATGAAGTTATGGGCTAAGTTGGGAAAATTAGCCGTTTCAGAATTTGAAGTAAGTCCGTGTGATTAAATGAGCATGATATTGATTTCATTGTTATTATACTTGAGAATCTATCTTGTCATGATTGTATTAAAGTTAATGTTGATGATATTGTATATGAAAAAGTGATGTCAAGTGTAAATAACATTTATGTGTAAATAATGCACTATTATGTTTAAATAAATTTTTATATTGTTAAATTGTTATACATGTGATATTATGATTGTCATTATGAATATTTGATAGTTGCAAAATTCGTATGTGAAATGTGTATTGATTTGAGAAATGAAATTGTATGTATAAGTGATACTGAACAAATAAGTGAAATCCCAGTTGAACCTTAGGAATACTTTAGCGATAAGTGGTAGCTCTGGCTACATATCAGTGGTGGCTCCGGCTATATATCAGTGGTAGCTCGGCTACATATCAGTGGTAGCTTCGGCTACATAAAAGTGGTAGCTTCACTACATATCAGTGTGGCACTTATGTGCTAGATTTCTGTGTATCCTTTAGTATTCCAAATGGTTCAACGAGTAATTGATGATACATAAGATGAGAAAGCATGTAATTGTATATATAAGTAATGTGCAGGTATGCATGTAAGCATGAAATTATATGTACAAATGGTACAGGTATGTAAGTAAATTTTGTAAGTGTTGGTCTTATGATATTATGAGTTATTATCATTATAAAAGTGACCTTAAGTGAATCTTAGGAATAAGTAATTATGTTAATGATGTATGCATTTGGTTGAGAATCATGTATTAAGCTTTTGAGCCATGTCAAATTGAGAGATAAGATGTTTAGTATATTTGTTTTATGATGCTTTGGATATTTGTGAAAACATAAAATGTTAGTGATACTCATGAAATCATTGTTATGCTAATTACAAGCTTAAGTCTTTGGTGTTATGTATGTTTAAATAGAAGTGATTGCAAAGAAAACAAGAAAGAGTGAAATTAGAATTAAAACAATTTAGACAACAATAGTTATGTGAATTTGAAAAAGCACGAAAAATAGGAAAAATTAAATTAGAAAGTGAATAAGATATAGAATTAAAGCTTATTGTGTCTATTTTCATATGAAAGAAACAGTGTAAGAAAAGGAATTTTACAAACCAAAAATTCTAAAAATTTTATGGTAAGAAGATATATGAGTCTAGTTTCAAGGAAAATTAGCGGAACTTAATTTGGAGTTCTGTAGCTCTAGATATAAATAATTTAGTGACTGTGACTCGAGAAAATAGCTTGACTGGAATATGAGTAAAGATGCAAATTAGGTTATATTACCGTGAGAAACAAGGGGATAAATTGTTTTTTTTTTTATTTTCATACGGTCTTACTAAGCTATAAATCTTACTCCCTCCCTTCCTTTCCTTTAGTGTTTTCAGGTTAGCTCGGGGTTGGAGATTATCGGAGGCAGCATCACATTATCAAGTCGCTACCTTTGGTATAATGAAGCATATATTAGAAATTTCAAGTGAGTGGCATGTATAGGGATTTAGTTGATTGACATGCATTATTTTGCTTTGGCCAAAAGTGTAGGCTTATATTAAGTTATATGCATATGGCCATGAGATGTGGCTTATATTGATTGTGGCTTGTAAGCAGAGTTATTCATGTTATATCTTAATATTTATAATGTGATTATGTTTGTTTGCCATGTATGGTTAGTTATATGACATAAGTGCTTGATGGATAAGTTGGTAACCATATTATAATGGTAAAAGTGGTCATCAAAATAACAAGTCTTATGAGGGTGAAATATGAAATCTAGACTTGGTATTGCATGAATGTGTATGTTTAAGTCTGGTAATGCCTCGTACCCTGTTTCGGTGTCGGACATTGGTAAGGGGTGTTACATTCCTGTTGCAAGACCATAACCCTGTCCTGATTGTGGGAGACATCATCTGGCTAAGTACTGGAAGAAGATTGGGGCATGTTTTAGATGTGGGTCTATGGAGCATCAAGTCAAGAATTGTCCTCAGAGGCCTATTCAGATGCAAGCTGTAGGTCAGGGTTATGTTTAGCCAGCGAGAGATGGTCAGTAGCCACCGAGAGGCCGTGGGTAGGCCAGGGGTGGAAATGGTGTGGGACGATGTCGTGGAGCGCTAGGCAGAGGTGTTGGTAACATTGAAATGAGGCAGCTTGCACTGGTCTATGCTACTCGTCGCCGAGAGGATAGTAACGCTTCAGATGTTATAACTAGTACGTTCCTGATTCATAATGTACCTTACACTGCTCTGATTGATATAGGGTCTATGCATTCATACATTACATGCACTGTGTCTAACACCTTGGGTATCATGTGTGAGAGTACTGTTAATGAGATGACTGTGTTAAGTCCACTAAGACAGTCAGTAAGAGTAGACAAGTTGTTCAGAGATGTGCCCCTAAAGGTTCAAGGAGTTAGATTTCCAACGGATTTGATGGAACTACCGTTTGGTGAATTCGACCTAATTTTAGGGATGGATTGGTTGGTAAAACACTGTGCAAGTTTGGATTACGCTGCTAAGCATATGGTGTTGAAGACTTCAGATGATGAGAAGGTGGCTGTGATTGGGGAGCGAAGGGACTTTTTGTCTAACGTGATCTCTGCATTAAGAGCCGAAAAACTGGTTCGTAAGGGTTGTGAGGCGTTTCTAGCATATATTGGTGTATCTAATTCTGATGGTCCTTCTATGGGAGATATCAGAATAGTTTGGGATTTTTTTGATGTATTTCCTGATGAGCTCCTTGGGTTGCCTTTGAACCACGAAGTTAAATTTGGTATCGAGCTCCTGCCTGGAACAGCTCCAGTGTCCATCCCTCCTTATAGGATGACATCGAAGGAGATGGTGGAGTTAAAAGCTCAAATCCAAGAACTGCTAGATCGTAGATTCATTTGACCTAGTGTGTCTCCATGGGGAGCACCAATGTTATTCGTGAAGAAGAAGGATGGATCCATGCGCATGTGTATCGATTATCAGCAGTTGAATAAACTGACTATCAAGAATGAGTATCCTTTGCCGAGGATAGATGATCTATTTGATCAGCTGCAAGGAGCTTGGGTTTTCTCCAAAATAGATCTTCGTTATAGGTACCATCAGCTGAGAGTTAAGAAGGCTTATGTGTATAAGACTATGTTTAGGACTCGTTATGGTCATTACGAGTTCCTAGTGATGCTGTTTAGGTTGACGAATGCATCAGCTGCTTTTATGGATCTGATGAACCGAGTGTTTCAACCCTATCTGGATTGATTTTTAGTAGTGTTTATAGACGATATCCTGGTGTATTCGAGAACCGAGGATAAACATGATGCACATTTCAATTGTTTTGTAGATTTTAAGGGAGAAACAACTATACGCTAAGTTTAGCAAGTGTGAATTCTGGATGCGAGAAGTGACATTTCTGTGTCACATGGTATCTGCCGAGGAGATTAGGGTTGATCCTCAAAAATTGAAGCCGTACTGATTGGAAACCACCTAAGACCGTATCTGAGATTGAAGCTTTCTGAGTCTGGCAGGATATTACAGATATTTTGTTGAGGGGTTTTCCTTGATTGCTGCACCTCTGACTAAGTTGCTGCGAAAAGGGGTACCGTTTAACTAGACTGATAAGCAGCAAGGAAGTTTAACTGAAAAAGGTTTTGACTGAGGCCCCTGCCTTCATACAGCCAGAGTCTGGGAAGGAATTCACCGTCTATAGTTGTGCATCACACGTTGGTTTAGGTTGATGTAGGAATGTAAGGTGATTGCTTATGCGTCTCGTTAGCTTAAGCCTCACGAGGTGAATTACCCTACTTATGACTTGAAGTTAGCCGCGGTGATATTCTCACTGAAAATTTAGAGGCACTATGTAATACGATGAGAAGTGTATTATCTACATAGATCACAAAAGCCTCAAGTACCTCCTCACTCAGAAGGAGCTGAATCTTAGGCAGCGAAGATGGATAGAGTTGCTTAAGGATTATGATTGCTCGATTGAGTACCACCCTGGTAAGGCTAACGTAGTAGCTGACGCATTGAGCCGTAGGGCTGTATCTAATTTGAGAGCAATGTTTGCTCATTTCAACTTGTTTGATGATGGTAGCTTGTTGGCTAAACTATAAGTTAGACTAACGTGGAATGGACAGATTAAGGGTAAACAGTTGCTGGATGAGTCACTGGTTCCTCGTTTCCAATAGGTTGAGAATGGGGAAACTTCAGATTTTGGGCTGAATAGTAAAGGAGTACTGTGTTTCCATGGAAGAGTCTGTGTACCGAGGGATTCTAATCTGAGGCAGTCTATACTACAGGATGCTTATAGTAGTCCATATGCTATGTCTCCTGGCAGAAACAAGTTATATCGAGATCTTCGTGAGCTATACTGGTGGCCAGGCTGAAACGCGAGGTTACTAATTTTGTGAGTAAGTGCTTGATGTGCCAGCAAGTTAAGGCTGAGCATCAGCTACCTTCAGGGTTACTGCAGCCAGTTAAGATTTCACTTTAGAAGTGGGAGAGGGTAACTATAGATTTTGTGAGTGGGCTACCCTTAAAGCCTACTAAGAAGGATTCGATATGGGTTATTGTAGATCGATTGACTAAATCTGCCTATTTTATACCAGTCTGCACTGATTACTCATTGCAAAAGCTGGAAAGTTATATGTGGCTGAGATTGTGAGACTACATAGGGTACCAGTTTCCATCATATCTGAAAGAGACCTCGATTCACATCTCAGTTCTGAAAAAAATTACACGAGGCTTTGGGTACTAGGTTGAATTTTAGTACTGCGTTCTATCCTCAAAGCGGATGGTCAGTAAGAGAGGGTGATTCAGATATTGGAGGACATGTTAAGAAGTTGTGTAATTGACTTTAAAGGTAGTTGAGAAGACTATTTACCGCTAGTAGAGTTCGCATATAATAATAGCTATCAATCCAGTATTCAAATGGCACCGTACGAGGCATTATATGGTCGTAGGTGTCGCACTCCTAGCTGTTGGACTAAGCTGGGCAAGCAACGAGTTCTAGTGCCAGAGTTATTTTTTGATATCGAGAAAAAGGTAAAGTTGATTCGAGATCGGTTAAAAGAAGCATCTGATAGGCAGAAGTGATATGTAGACTTGAAGCGTAAGGAGATTGAGTACTCTATAGGGGATTATGTTTTTCTTAAGGTCTCACCATGGAAGAAAATTATAAGATTTAGATGGAAGGGAAAGTTGAGCCTTAGATTTATTAGGCCTTACCGAATACTGAAGCTTGTGGGGACAATTTCCTATCAGCTTTAGTTGCCTCCAAAATTAGACAGGATTCATGATTTGTTCCACGTCTCCATGCTGAGACGTTACCGCTCTGATCCTACATATGTAGTGCTTGTTGAGGAGATTGAGGTTAGGCCAGATCTAACCTTTAAGGAAGAACCAGCACAGATATTAGACCGTGAGGTTAAGTTACTAAAGAAGAAATTTATTCCACTGGCTAAAGTGCTTTGGCATAATCACAGTACGGAGAAAGCCACATGGGAACCTGAGGAGGCGATGTGACAATAATACCCTCACCTTTTCTGACCAGGTAAATATTAGGGCCGAAATTTCTTTTAAGGGGTAGAGTTGTAACGCCCCAAAAATATAGGGTCTTTAATTTTGCATGATCTGACACAAATTGCTTGTTTGATTTAATGGCTAAGTGATTTGGGCGTGTACGAGAGTTGTTGAGAAGCTTGGGTTCAAGTTTTGGCTTTTGCAAAATTTTTAAAATTTGCTCTTAAAAGTATCTGGACATTAGCACATAGGTCTTATTAATTATTGTGCAGTGGTTGTGGCGTTACAAGTGTGGCAAGGGGTCTGAGGTTTGAGTGTTGGCATAGCATGAGGCGGGTATTTATTTTGCTGATGGTTTGACTAGTAGTTGAGTTGTAGTAAATTTCTGATAGATGAGAGATTGGAGAGATTCGAGGAGAGGATTGTGGTGTAAATCGTAGAGAGGATTGGGGAGAGATTTTAGGAGGAAATCAAGGAGTTTGCTTGTATGAAGAGTAGTGCTGAAGTTAGTGTCTAGTGACTCAGGAATTTGGTAGAGACTTCTTTTGGTATAGTTCTTATTCGATTTTCTTTCTTTTGGTAGTTTTTCTTCTTTTTTGTTTCTCTTTGGCCGAATTGTTTTTTCTGTGTCTTGGCATCGTAAATCACTTTGGCCGAATATACTATCTCTGGATCATTTCTACTTTCGCCTCTCTTCCTCTTTTCTTAAAGTAATAGTCAAACTTTTCTTGTTTTTCTTCTCATCATTTCTCTTTTCCTCTTTGACTGAGTGGCCGATTCTCTCTTTTTCCTTATCTGCTATGCTAATCGATTTTGGTAGTAGGCGGCGATTTCTTCTTCTGTTCATAACACTTTGGTAAGCAAATACTACATCTTCTCTTTTCCCCTCTCTTTTGTTCTCTGCTTCTTCAATATTGACTGAATATCATAAATCTTGTCTTGTTACTTTGAAACCATTTGGATGATAGTCTCTGTCAATCTGTGGAGCATCGAATGCCTTGGTTCTCTGCACATCTCTACTTTCTTCTTTGAATACTTCTTTGGTCGAATACTGTGGGGTAAGTAGGGTTGTTTTGTAGTATTGGCCAAATACTCAATCTACTCTAACTCTAATTCTTTGGACTATGGGTATCAATTCAAGCCTTGTATTAAACGATTATTGCTAATGAAAGCCGTTATAGGCACAGTAAATCGAGAAGAAGGGTGCGATCATTTTCAACCAGTGATCTAGGAGTAATAGTCGCATAAATTTTGGTCAAGGTAGGTGGTGATATCGGTTTGGGGCTTTAGTGTTAATGATCATGAAAGGATGAAAGATTAATTGTTTTGGGATAATTGTAGGTTGATTGTGCGTGGGGTAATCTGTTCATTGCGCAAATAGGTGTATAGTCATACCCTCTCTTCTCTGAACCAGCAAAAGCTAAAAAGCTGAAACTTCGGCATTTGAGGCTTCACGAGCGTGTGATTGCTTGTGTGGTAAATCGAGCCCACAAATTGTCAGTGATAGATGGTAGAGGCACCCATGAGCATTTTCGTGTTCTTGGGCCAATATGGGCTTCGTTTGGCTGAGATGGGCTGTGTGGAGCCAATGGGCTCGTGGGCCCCACACGGATAAAATCCATGATAAGTGACAAATATTGGACTGGGGTATGTAGTTGGCATAGCCGTGGCTAAATTTAGGATAAATGGGCCACACGAGCTTGTGGGCCCACTTGGGCCTAATAATGGGCCTTGGGCCTATTTACACTGTTATGACCATTCTGTGTCATTCGAGGCGACTGTAGACATTCAAAGAGGTTGTTATCTGCACTGAGACCCCAAAATAAGTAGTGAACAAAATACCCTTAAAGGGTAAAATTACTATTTATCCCTAATAGATGGAAATGACCATCTTACCTTTAGAGGTAGGTTGACTGATGAGTATATGTTATTTGTAAGACTGTACTGAGTAGGACACTTTGCATACACAAACTATTTATGACATGACATACTGCATGGGGTTGGGATTCCGATATGGAGAAAGTATTGATCGATAGCTCGCCACATTCATCATTCATCGTGACGTTGCCATATATATATCATTATCGTAGTCGTTTGCGTTATTGTTATCGCGCCTATGCTACAATATTGGTGTGCTGGCTGGGTGGATCAATTTTATCCCCACATGGTGTGTTGGCTAGATTAGGTGGGTTACATATTTGCACCGTATTGATACTGTATTGGGCTTAGGCCCACACTATTACTGTAATGGGATAAGGCCCACACCTTATTGTTACTGAATAGGCTCGAGGCCCAGACTGTTGCTGCATATATTGTTACTGACTGACTAATAAGGGATTGCACACTGAGTTTCTGTAAACTCACCCTTTCTTTTAATTGTACAGGTAATCCCCAACCTTAGACGATTTGGAGCTGCGAGGGACTCAGAGGTGGCCACATGAGCGCTGATGTTCTGCTTTAGACTTGTTTATCTCAATTTCATATTGGGCTATTGATTATTTAATAAGGCCATTGGTGGATTTAATTTTTAATTGGGTTTTGATTTCTTGTTTTAAACTGCCAAACGGATACAAATGAGTTTTCAAAATAACAACTGTTTTCAAGAAAAACACGCATTTTAAGCTTCAAGGTTTTTAATTAGAGAAGCTTCCGCGGTTTTATTCAGTTTAAGAAATCAACGGTAACAAATATGGTAATCATTTTGATAAGCTATTTTTAGATTGTAATAACTTAATCTGCTAATTTTCTCAAGCAATAAAAACTAAATGGGTTTTAACTTAAATACGAATTTTGTTTTCAATAAGCCCAAATTTTGAAAATCACTTCAATGTGACCGTTAGATTCGATCGTAACGTCTAGGCCGAGTTTGGGGTGTTAGAGGTATTGTATGTGAAATGAAAATGAGATAGTGAATTAAAATATGAAAAATGAGATATGTTGTGATTAAATGAAATACATAAGTTATGTACTCATGAATTGAATATTGAATGAAAAATTCCATTGTATAAACAAATGTGGTTTGTTATGTGAAAAGTTATTTATATAGCAAGTGATGTGAATTAATATATTTGTTAAACAAATCAAATATGATAGCATGTGACAATTGATTATAGTTTGAAATTATATGGTTATATGCTTGAACTTGAAATGATGGTGTATGATAGTTATGAGGTTAGACAATTGTATGATTGTATAAATCAAATTATGCATTTTGTGTCATTATGTCTTTATATGTTTAGATTATAGAAATATCACTAAGTTTTACTCAACGTACAATTTTGATTATCTTTTGTAATGGCATGTACCTTGGATGCGTATATGTTTTTAATGAATTTGATATATGTTATGTAGTTGAGTTTGAATATAATGTTTTTTTTTGGTATGTATATAAACATATGTTGTGTTTGAAGCCATAATTTGGGCATGTTGTTTTGAACCTAAGACATGTTAGGCGTTTGTGAATTTAAGTGATGTTTTGGGTAGATATGAGTTAGGCCAAATTGATGGATTTTGGCATGTTTAAAACTTTGATTTGAATGATGCATTGATGATATAAATGTGGTACCAATGAGGGTACATTGGTTAGGCACCTAGGATAATTGTTTTGGCATGTTTTGAGTGTGTTTCGTCGTGTTTTGAACAAGTTAAACGAATGGTTTTGAGTTGCTTAATGCCCAAGAACGTAGGAAATAGTAAACTTATTTTTTAAGGCACATTTTAGGTCCACACAACTAGAAACACGAGAGTGTGGCTTGGCCGTGTGACACACAGGGCTAGCATACGAGCGTGTAAGGCCATTTTTGAGGGTTACATTATAATAGCTCAGTTTAGACCCTAGTCAAAATAATGGTTTCGGGACCACAAATCTAAGTCTAAAAATAATTTAATATTATTTTTTATGTTTATGGCATGTGATAAAGTATGTGTGAAAGTTCTGTGTGAAAATTTTATCGTTTGTGTGCCGATTTGTGAAAAAGGACCAAATAATAAAAAAATGAAAAAGCTGTGTGCTAGTAGTTAAAAGTGCTTATTTGATGTGTCTCTTTAAATGTGAGGTCCTTATGTTGTAAATGGGCCATTGGATTCATTAAATGACAAAGTTGGACATTACTTAGTGGATTTTAAATGATATTATTAAGGTTAAAATGGTAATTAGGTTATTAAGTAAATATAAAATAAAACAAAGTGAAAATAAGCCATATTATCATCATTCATAGTTGAAAATCAGCAAAAGAAATAGGGTTTTAAGTTTTCATCCACTCTGCCCTTGTTCATCTTGATTGAGGTATGAAATTTGTTCGGTTTTTGATGATTTCTATGTTTTTGTGATTGTTGCTTTGTGTTCTATAAAGCCCATGCTTAAATTCATGAAATTAATGATGATTTTGAGTTATTCCATTGCTGATTTTTTGAGCTTTGTGATGTTTGATGATGAAAACTAAGTGTTTGATGATTGATATACATATTTTCTAAAGTGATTTTGAGTAAAAATGCATTTTTTGGATTTAATTGAGAAATGTGAAAAATTTGTGTTGAAATGTGAAATAAATGTGAAATATGGGCTGCTAGAGGAACTATGGTAATTCGGCAAAGCATGGAGATAAATTGGATTTTGTGAATTTGATGTATTTGTGAAATAATGACTAAAATGCTAAAGTGTGAAATTATAAGGGCTAAAGTGCAAAATGCCCTAATTGTTTGTTTGTGAATTGAATTGAGTAAAGATGAGGTTGAATGAGTTGAATTTGATATTATATATATCAATAAAAGAGAAATTCAGGCTTAGATCGAGGCAAGAACAAAGTGCTCGATTGGTCGACTAGTATCATTATTTCTACGTCCGAGGTAAGTTCGTGTATAATACGTATTATTTACATAATGTTCATATGTGATGAAATGAATGGAAATGTGATTGTGGAGTTTGATAATGAGAAATGTGAGTTTGAAGATATGAGGCACTAAGTGTGCGTAAATAAAATCGTTACAGTGATGAATGGCCCTAAATGTGTGAGATAAAGAAAGCATCGACTGTATTATTCAGCACTACGTGTGCGATACCTAGGCAAATTTGGTTTAATGTGATGGAACTAAGTGTGCGATATTATTATAGCTTCGTGAAACACCCCAAACCCACCCACAAGCCTTGACCGGATCTGGCATGCTTCTAAGGAAAAATCATTCGAAACTTATTTGAAGTTTTGCCAAAGTTTTGTGTGTTTTTGAAAAACAGTTGATTTGTGTTGATTAGGTGTCAAAACATTTAACATTTATTTTTAATATAAGTTACTTAAACTTTAAAGTGATAAAGATCGTACCATACTAAAATAATTTAAATGCATGCATAAACAGTTTAATACTTATGGCCTTATTACATCAAAACAAAACCCGAAATAATTCAAAATACTTAAGTATGGAAAATTCAAAATAAAACAACTTCGAGCTAAGCATGGCCACCATTGAGCTCCCCGCCACCCGCTCCATTACCGTTTGTCACCGAAAAAATAATCCCACAACGGGTGAGTCAAATGACTAAATGTGTAACCACCAAACACAAACTCTCAATCAATTTAGGCATGTCAAATCACACATATGAAACACATATAATCAATGATGCAAACCCAACCCAAACCTAGATAACCATCCGCTACACATCACCCGTATCAACCATCACACCGTGGGGACTACTAAGTCGACCCTCCATCCGCTACACATCATCGAAGGTAGTCGTCAGATACGACATGCTCATCGCCTTATATATATTGTGGCATAGCCACCAGATAATCATCTGTGACATAAGTCACCACATTCGATTTTTGTGACATGAGTCACCACATTCGATATTGTGGTATAAACCACCGATCACTTCCCTTTAAAATAATTTCCCATATGCCCCATGTCATACAAATCATGCAACATCATGCCTTATGCCTTATTTCACATTCTTATCAATATTCACATATGTGCCATATTCCAAATATTCCTATCATTTATTAACATAATGTTAAGGTTACGATTGAGTACTTTGTACCATTGCATGGTACCTTTAGCCACATTTCACATCATTATAAACACATATATTAAATTGATGTCAGAATCTATTAAAAGTTAGTGGGTACACACTGTTCACTTAACGCTTTCATCGAATTCAAAGCCCGATCTAATGCTTTAGATCCTTAGTTCCTACATTTGGCCAACCTTAAGTATTTCAAAGAAAAGCCATTCGCTAAATAATCAAACTCAAGGATTAACGAATTGAAATTCATTTGCTTGCCGATTTGATTACTAATCAAATCCCAAAATTCTATGATACTTCTTTCTTGAAATCGCCAACACTAGTTCACCGGACTTGGTTAGTTTCGCTTTTTGAATAAATACTAAATAGATCCAAACACCAATTATGGCCTTGGCGAATGTACATAGTCACTTACCTTATGAATCTTAAATCCGGAAATATATCCTTGGTTGTGGTATTTGTCGAAATCCCTATAGACACATGTTAGATCAATTCCTAACCTTTAATCACAACAAATGGCCCTTGGTCAATACCACATATTACTTACCTTGATCACACCAATCTCAAGATTGCCTCCTTGAAATCGGCTACAATAGAAATCCCGAAACTTTCTTCATAGTTTCGGCTGTGAACATTAATGGGGTTAGATTTCATCTTTCAGCTAAAGAAAAGAAAGAAAAGAATTAATAGTTGATCCTTACCCTTATGATAGAAGTCGACTGCTCTTTGTTGAACCCACAGAGATTCGGCTATGTAGACTTAGATAGAGATCAATAGGTTTTTAGCTTTTGGGGTTTAATGGACAATCGGATAGGGGTTATTGTTTTATTCGGCTTGAGTGAATTTGCAAAAGAAGAAAGAGAAGATGGATGATGGAGATTCGGCTAGAACACAAGGTATTTCGGCTTGACAAAATAAAAGAGAAGAAGAGAAAATTTGCTAAAGAATTCGGCAGAGGCACAATTGAAAAGAAAAGAATGAATATGGCCTCACTTCTACCCTTTGGTCGAAAATACCACCCAAAGAGTCCCTTGGCCTACCAACTCTCCTCTCTCCATTCAATCCCCTTTTCACTCTACCTTAGTGAATCTTTAACTCTTTCCAACCCAATCTATACCTTCTTCCTCCGAGTCCATATGTCAGTCCATTCTTGCTCATCCTTGTAGCAAAATAAAACTCCCTTTTGCTTCCCTATTCAACCTAGGCCCTTCCCCTTTGCTTGTGGCCACTTACTAAGGCCCTAAGTGGCGCCTCCAAGCCACTTAAACAAGCCCATTTTAGTGGTATATTTCCCCTACAAATTTTCTTAAGGCCTCTTAGGCTTAGCTCCCTCTTTTAAACTTAAAATTAAATAATTTCTAAGGCATTCTACTACATTCTACTATTCCTGAAATTCATAAAGCACATTCATAATATACACAGGCATACAAGCACATGCAATTGAGAAAAAATGCACAAGCCCTAATTTCCGGATATTATAATTCTACCCCCTTAAAATAATTTTGACCTCGAAATTACCTGGCTAGAATAGGTGGGGGTATTGCTGTCGCATTGCTTCTTCCGGCTCCCAAGAAGCTTCCTTCGATCCATGGTTACTCCATAACACTTTGACCAGAGGGACCGACTTCCTCCGAAGCACCTTCACATCTCGTTCTAGAATCTGAATCGGCTCTTCCTCATAAGACAAATTTGGCCTTAATTCCACCTCCTCAACTGGTACTACATGAGATGGATTTGATCGATAACGACGTAGCATAGAGGCATGGAATACATTGTAAATCTGCTGCAACTCCGAAGGCAACTCCAACTGGTATGCCACCGGTCCAATTTGCTTCAACACCCGATAAGGTCCTATAAACCTTGGGCTTAGGTTCCCTTTTCGACCAAATCTCATCACCTTCTTCCAAGGCGACACTCTAAGAAACACTTGATCTCCCACATCAAATTCTATTTCTTCCGCTTGAGATCGTGATACGACTTCTACCCATCGATGCCTCCTTCAACTGCATTTGAATTACCTTAACCTTTTCCTCGATTTCGCCACTACATTCGCTTTGCCCGGGTGATACTCTATGGAACAATCGTAGTCCTTCAACAATTCCACCCACCTTCACTGCCTCGTGTTCAACTCCTTCTCGAGTCAGCAGATATTAGAGGCTTTTGTGGGTCTGTAGATTACGGACTTCTCTCCATATAAGTAGTGCCGCCACACCTTAAGAGCTATGACCACTGCCTCCAATTCCAAGTCATGCGTCGGGTAGTTAACCTCGTGTGGCCTTAGTTGTCAAGACGCATAAGCAACTACCTTCCCGTCTTGCATAAGGACACCTCCCAATCCTATATGGGAAGCATCACAGTACACTACAAAATCCTTTCCTGCCTCAGGCTGAGTCAACACTGGAGCTTCAGTCAAGACTCTCTTAAGCTTCTCAAAGCTCTCCTATTGCTTATCAGTCCATATGAAAGGTACCTCCTTCCTTAGTAACTTTGTCAAAGGTGCGACTATCGATGAAAACCCTTCTACAAACCTTCTGTAGTAGCCTGCCAAACCCAAGAAACTATGAACCTCAGCCACAGACTTAGGTGGCTTCCAATCTAGCACTGCCTCAATCTTCCGAGGATCCACCCTTATTCCTTCAGCAGATACCACATGTCCTAAAAACGTAACCTCTTTCAGCCAAAATTCGCATTTGCTGAACTTGGCATATAGCTTTTTCTCCCTTAACACTTGCAACACAACTCGGAGGTGATCATCATGTTCTTCCTCCGACTTCGAATACACCAAAATATCGTCTATGAACACAACAACGAACTGGTCCAGATAGGGTTGGAAAACCCAGTTCATCATGTCCATAAACGCGGCTGGGGCGTTTGTCAATCCGAATGGCATTACTACAAACTCAAAATGCCCATATCTTGTCCGAAAAGCTGTCTTATGGATATGTACCTCCTTCACCTTAAGCTGATGATATCCAGACCTTAGATCTATCTTTGAGAATACTGCCGCCCCCTTAAGCTGATCGAACAAGTCGTCTATCCTTGGCAAAGGGTACTTGTTCTTGATGGTCAATTTATTCAACTGACAATAATCTATGCACATACGCATAGTTCCATCCTTCTTCTTCACAAACAAGACCGGTGCTCCCCATGGAGACACACTAGGTCGGATAAACCCACGGTCAAGCAATTCTTGGATCTGAGCCTTGAGCTCAACCAACTCTTTTGGTGCTATTCTATACGAGGCAATTGACACAAGAGCTGTACCCGGCAGTAAATCAATTCCAAACTCCACCTCCCTTTCCAGGGAGATTCCAGGTAACTCCTCCGGAAAGACATCCACAAACTCCTTTACATTTCTAACTCCACTAACTCTCCCTTCTTTTGCATCCAACACACTAACGAAGGCCAAAAATGCCTTGCACCCTTTTCGAACCATCTTATCAGCCTTTAATGCTGAAACTACGTTAGGCAAGTAGTTTCTTCTTTCTCCTATCATAATTACCGCCTTATCCTCTGGCAACTTTAACTCTATTCGCTTAGCCGCACAATCTAACATAGCCCGATGTTCCACTAGCCAGTCCATACCAAGTATGAGATCAAATACTCCGAAGGGTAATTCCATTAAGTCAGTAGGAAATACCACTCCCTGAAGCTCCAAAGGTACACCAAACATCTTATTCACCACTACGCTTGACCTAATGGACTTACTACACCATCTCCCTACTAGAAAGTTCGGAGGCTATTCCTAGAGTTTCAACTACTCTACATGCAATATAAGAGTGGGTAGAGCCAACATCAATCAAAGTAAAGTAAGGCTTGCCAAATATAAGGAACGCATCTGGGTTATGACGTCGGTGCATCTCCGCCCTCCCTTCGACGTACCGCTTAAACCAAACCTAATCGCTTTGCCTCTCAGATATTAACACCTCCGCTCGGGTTCTCTCCCCTTCCAAAGACTGTTACCTCTCGCCAAATGAACCACGGCCTTCATGGTGGTCATTGTCCTCCTCTTCCAACTTGGTTAGGACCTTGGCTTACCGGGTCGACCCCTTCATTCTCATAGGACAATCCTTAATCATGTGGTCCTTGGACCCATACTTAAAGCATCCTCCCATCTTTTTCCAACACTCTCCCAAGTGCATCTTTCCACATTGGGCACAAGTACGACATCGCCTCCAAGAAGAGTAGCGACTTGTCGACCTCATGCCCATCAACTCTAGGCCTCTTTTGCTCATTCCTTGAAGGCCCTGATAATTCAAAGCCTCTCTTTTGCCTACTCCGATCTGTATTCTGTCTCACTAAGTCCTTAATCCATTCGGCTACCTTAGCCTTCTCCACCAACACGGTAAACTCTCGCTCCTGCTGTGGAGCTATCAACAATCTTAGATCATCCTCGCTTGTCTTCAAACCAACACACCGCCATGTCTCGTCGACACAATACTTTGAGCATAACGACTCACTTTTAGGAATTTTTCCTCGATTCCACTATGACTTATTTCCTTGAACCAAATTTCGTAAATGCCTTCCTCTCAAGATCAACATAGCTAGTTTCAATGTACTTCTTTTGATATGCCGCTTGAAATATTCCCAAGTAAGATCGTCTATGGCAAAGACCTTCCCGAACTATGAGCCACCATTGGTATGACTCATCATGAAGTAGCGAGACTATCCCTTTTAATTTCTACTCGGCTGTTAGGTCCAAGTCATCCATAATCCACTCCATCGCTTCCAACCAATACTCACCAGTATTGGGTGCCACACCGATACTCCACTTAAAAAACTCACTCTATTAGCTCAAGTCGCCAGTAATCGACTTTTGAGCTCCCATGCCTCCGCTGCCCACCAACCCTTTCCAAAACTCGCAAGATCGTCGTGATATTGATCATCCCCGTCGATCCTCGATATTCCACATCGGTGGTGGTGGTGGTGGCATCTCATTTTCGCACCTTGTCCCGACCTAATGGGTTCCAACACGATCGTTCAGCCTCTACCACAGCCACGCACATTACGACCACATCCCCTAGAGTTCATACTTGTAATCGCTTATTTGGTTAAAGAATTTTATAAATTAGTTTTGTTCCATCGATTTATCACGAGCAATCTTATGTTCAATAGTTCTAAGGAGTAGTTCTTTCAATTCATACACATACAGCCTCAATTCATTCATTCAATCACATTCATGAACTTATGCTCATTACGTAAAAATGTTGTAGTTTCATTGTTTGTTGTTTTCCACTACCTAGGGTATTTTCGTAATTTTATCCTATAGGGTATTTCGATAATTTTCCAAATTAGGGTATTTGAAAATGTTGCAAAATAGAGACTTTTGGTATCTTTACAAAATTGAAATACTTGGTAAGAAAATTTCAAGGGTAAAATGGTAATTTTATATGCTAAGGGTATTTTCGTAATTTTTCAAACCAGGGGCATTTTGATAAAATTTTTTTCGCAAAATATGGTTCCTGGTGACTTTTCAAAACAAGGGTATTTTTAGAAATTTTAATTTGAGGGCACTTCGGTAACTTTCCACACTGAGGGTATTTTGGTCATTTGTGCAAAGTTGGGGTAATTTGGTCAATTGCAAACCGGGTATTCGGTCTTCTTTAAATCAAGGGCACTTGGAGTTTTAAAATCATGGTTTAACTTTGAAATTTCACAAAATAGGGTGACGGTCCCTTTCGGTTTTAATTATTGGGTTTAGCTCGTGTCTCGAGTCCTCTTGGTTAGGGTGAACCGTCACTACGCACTGTAGGATTCGAGTGGTGAGGAGGTGAGTCACTAGGACTGCTTAAATACCAAGCTCCCACCGAATCCAATCCTAGACATGCGCACAATGGTTGCCACACCTTTAACTCAACGACTTAGACACAGGTTTGTTTGGTTAGACTTTAAGTTTTATGTAACTTGGTGTTGAAGTAGACTAATCCTAGGGTTTAATATCTCCTAATGTACTAATCTATGTCCCTATGATTTCCCCCATACAAGTCATAGATGAGTTAGGGGTACTTACCTAGTGGACTTTGGGCCGAAGACTCAGGTGCCATGCCAGAAAACCTGCTTGTTTCTTAGAAAAATACAATTTCAAAAGAAAGAAAACATTTTGGGCCCAAAAAGCCTTCAAGGATGAGTTTTGAATCGGGCTCTGATACCAAATTGAAACACCCCAAACCTGGCCCACAAGCCTTGACCAGATTTGGCATGCTTCTAGGGAAAAATCATTCGAAACTTATTTGAAGTTTTGCCAAAGTTTTGTGTGTTTTTGAAAAACAATTGATTTGTGTTGATTAGGTGTCAAACATTTAACATTTATTTTTAATATAAGTTACTTAAAATTTAAAGTGATAAAGATCGTACCATACTAAAATAATTTAAATGCATGCATAAATAGTTTAATACTTATGGCCTTATTACATCAAAACAAAACCCAAAATAATTCAAAATACTTAAGTATGGAAAATTCAAAATAAAACAACTTCGAGCTAAGCATGGCCACCATTGAGCTCCCCGTCAATCTTGGTCCATTTCGTGTGTCACCGAAAAAATAATCCTACAACGGGTGAGTCAAACAGACTTAATGTGTAACCACCAAACACAAACTCTCAATCAATTTAGGCATGTTAAATCACACATATGAAACACATATAATCAATGATGCAAACCCGAACCCAAACCTAGATAACCATCTGCTAGACATCACCCGTACCAACCATCACACCGTAGGGACTACTAAGTCGACCCTCCATCCGCTACACATCATCGAAGGCAGTCGTTGCAGACGACATACTCATTGCCCTTATATATATTGTGGCATAGCCACCAGATAATCATTTGTGACATAAGTCACCACATTCGGATTTTTGTGACATGAGTCACCACATTCAGATATTATGGTATAAACCACCAGATCACTTCCCTTTTAAAATAATTTCCCATACGCCCCATGTCATACAAATCATGCAACATCATGCCTTATGCCTTATTTCACATTCTTATCAATATTCACATATATGCCATATTCCAAATATTCCTATCATTTATTAACATAATGTTAAGGTTACATACACAGTACTTTGTACCATTGCATGGTACCTTTACCCACATTTCACATCATTATAAACACATATATTAAATTGATGTCAGAATCTATTAAAAGTTAGTGGGTACACACTGTTCACTTAACGCTTTAATCGAAATCCCAAAACCCGATCTAATGCGTTAGATCCTTAGTTCCTACATTTGCCAACCTTAAGTATTTCAAGAAAAGCCATTCGCTAAATAATCAAATCCCAAAGGATTAACGAATCAAATCTTACCTTGCTTGCCGATTTGATTACTAATCAATTCCCAAAATTTCGTGATACTTCTTCCTTGAAATCGCCAACAATAGTTCCTTTGGACTTGGTTAGTTTTGACTTTTGAATAAATACGAAATAGATCCAAACACCAATTATGGCCTTGGCCGAATGTCCATAGTCACTTACCTTATGAATCTTAAATCCTAAAAATATATCCTTGGTTGTGGTATTTGTCGAAATCCCTATAGACACGTGTTAGATCAATTCCTAACCTTTAATCACAACAAATGGCCCTTGGCGAATACCACATATTACTTACCTTGATCACACCAATCTCAAGATTGCCTCCTTGAAATCGGCTATAATAGAAATCCCAAACTTCCTTCATAGTTTCGACCATGAACATTAATGGGGTTAGATTTCATCTTTCGCTAAAGAAAAGAAAGAAAAGAATCAATAGTTGATCCTTACCCTTATGATGTAAGTCGATCGCTCCTTGTTGAACCCACAGAGATTGGCTATGTAGACTTAGATAGAGATCAATGTGTTTTTGGCTTTTGGGGTTTAATGGACAATCGACTAGGGGTTATTGTTTTATTCGCTTGAGTGAATTTGAAAAAGAAGAAGGAGAAGATGGATGATGGAGATTCTGCTAGAACACAAGGTATTTCGGCTTGACAAAATAAAAGAGAAGAAGAGAAAATTTGCTAAAGAATTTGGCAGAGGCACAATTGAAAAGAAAAGAATGAATATGGCCTCACTTCTACCCTTTGGTCGAAAATACCACCCAAGAGAGTCCCTTGGCCGGCCAACTCTCCCTCTCTCTATTCAATCCCCCTTTTCACTCTACCTTAGCTGAATCTTTAACTCTTTCCAACCCAATCTATACCTCCTTCCTCCAGAGTCCATATGCCGTCCACTACTGCTCATCTTTGTAGCAAAATAAAAACTCCCTTTTTGCTTCCATTGTGATTCGAACCTAGGCCCCTCCTCCTTTACTTGTGGTGTCACTTACTAAGGCCCTAAGTGGCACCTCCAAGCCACTTAAACAAGCCCATTTTAGTGGCATATTTCCCCTACAAATTTTCTTAAGGCCTCTTAGGCTTAGCTCCCTTTTTTAAACTTAAAATTAAATAATTTCTAAGGCATTCTACTACATTCTACTATTTTGAAATTCATAAAGCACATTCATAATATACACAGGCATACAAGCACATGCAATTGAGAAAAAATACACAAGCCCTAATTCTCGAATATTACACTTCGGCTAATTAATTGTCACTAAGTGTGCAAGTTCATTGAACGTTTAAAGAGGATCGAATAAATTATGGAATCGAGCATTGAAGTGGTAAATGTGATAGATAAATATGTGATGGTACAAGTATGTACAGAACCTATGTGGTTGATGATATTGTGTATGAGATAGATGGAAGATTATGTAAATTAATGATGAAAAGAGTTAGGTTGAGTAGCATTATAAATGCTTATATATGAACCTATAGATATGGTATGAAAGTGAGTAAAAGCCATGGATGAGATTGAGTAATGATGTGAATGGAACTAAGTGTTAGTTAATTTTGCATATTGAATTTAAATTTTTGAGTTAATTGTGTTATATTATGAACTTACTAAGCTTTAAAGCTTACTGTGTGAAGTATTTCTCTGTTTTACAGTGGTATTTAAAGCTAGCTCGGATTCGAGAATTGTCAGTGACTCAATCACACTATCAGAAATCTATTTTGGTACCTTTTGGAAGTTGTATTTATGGTATATGGCATGTATAGGCTAGTGAGGTGGTGAAATGTTTCGAGATGTAAAAATCTTGCCATGTGATAAGGCTTGATAATGGATGAGACTTTGGATTGATTTTGGTATATGTTTTGCTATGTGAAAATGGTGCATGTGATGTGTATATATGGTCTTGTATGAATGGCCATTATGGTATGCTTTAGTGAAATAGAAATAGTATGTTTCATACTTGATTTGGTAGTTGAGATGGTGAATATATTGCATGTTTAAAATGGTTTGAAATGAGATGTAAATCATATGCTTTTGGTATGGAATTGGTTCATGAAATGGACATGTTTTGAGTTGGAATTGTATATGGAAATGAATGAGGATATTGTAGCATAAATTGTGTATGTTTTGTAGGATTTTGACCATTAATTAGGCATGAATTGAGTATAGAGTGATGCTTGTTGGAAAGACCCAAAATGGGTGGTAAGTTGGCCTTGTAAATAGCCTATAATTGCCCATACGGTTAAGCATACGGGTGTGTGTCTTGATCGTGTCCTTCAGTGTTCCAATTTGAAGCAAGTCAACTTGCACACGGGCCAGACACACGGGCGTGTGACAGGCCATGTGACCCAAGTTGGTGTTGCAAACTGGGTAAGACATGGTCTAAGGCATGGCCGTGTGAGGCACACGGCCTAGCCATACGGGCGTGTGCCCTGTGTTGAATTTTTTTTTAAAGATTCATCAAAGTTTTAAATGAGATTGATTTAGTCCCAGGCCTTCTTTAAAGCATGTTTAAGGCCTCGTAGACCTTCTAAAGGGACTTTGTGTTATTATTAACTATGATATGCTGATGTGTGAGCAATGGTTGTTTAAATGTTATGATTTGATCGATAATACCTCGTAACCCTAATCTAACTATGGATACGGGTTAGGGGTGTTACATACACGGCCTGGCACACGGACATGTGGCTTGGCCATGTGACCTAAGTCAGTGAGTTACACGAGCACGGACACTGGCTGGGACACAACCGTGTGTCCCTACTTCGAATGCCCACATGGTTAGACACACGGAAATGTAACTTGGCCGTGTGACCCCTGCAGTTAAATTTTTCTTAACTTTTTCCTAAAATTTTTAAATGTTCCCGAATTAGTCCCAAATCATTTCTAAAGTGATTTTTAGGCCTCAAAGGCTTGAAGAAAGGATGCTATACATGTATAATGATGAATTATATTATGATTATTAAATTGTTTGAAACGAATGATTTAGATTATGTTTATTTGGTAATGCTCTTAAACCCTATCAAATGATGGATTCGGGTTAGGGGTGTTACATATAGTGTTCCATTGTAACACTACAAATATTACAATTGGCCTTGCACACTTATAGTGAAACCGCGATTTTTATATCTTGTTTTAGTTCTCAAGTGTTGATCATTTCATATCTCTCTCCCTGTTCATTTGCGAGGACGGATAGAGAGAGAATAATACTCAAGTTGTTGGAACCGTTGATAAACCATAATATGTTCATATTTTAATCCCACATTTAGCATACTTTTGGATGATTTATTCCCTGAATTGTGGAATTTGGTGCTCCTAATCCTTTAATTTCATGTTTTATACTTAGGAAAGCACCAGTGGATGAAAAGAATGAGAAACGGGCCAAAAACGAAGAAAATGGCCAAAGTATGAATTGCACACGGCCTGGGCCCGAAACACACTACCGTGCCTGATTAGCAGATTCGCCCACGGCCTGGCCCCGAATCATACGCCGTGCCACACGGGCGTGTCCCTGCCTGTAGCAAAGAAGAGTTCTATTTGTATTAAGGTACTCAGAGGCAAAGAAAGACATTCCAAAAGCCTATATAAACACCCTAGAGGCCAACCTTCAAGGGGGCGTTTAGCTAGGCCAAGGAGCTGAGCCAGAGAGGTCGAATTGTGTGATTCACTCAAAGAAAGCCAGTTGATCCATCTCAAGAAGCCGGAATCATACTCAAGACTGAGGATCTCTCCTTCAATTCCTTCAGGGGTTTTTAGGGTTTTTCTTATGTTTTGTTTTATATTTTCTTTTGAGATGTATTATTTTATAATCATGAACTAAACCCCTCAAATACCTGAGGGGGATGAAACCTAAGACGGATCTTGTTATTATTTTCTGAACTATATGATAAATACTTGATTTGTTCTTAACTATGTGTTCTTAATTCTTTCTTTGATATTTCGTGATATTGATTCAAGTATTGATGTGCTTAGGCGGAGGAGGAATATTCCTGCTTAAGAGTAAATCTAGCATAGTTAAGTTTGAGTTGATCGCAACCCTAAAGATAGGATGACGAAAATCACGGACTAGGATCAAACCTAATATGGGAGTCCATAGATCGAGTTAATGCAATTCTAGGGTTTTAATTAGAAAGAGATTTCAATTAATCAACCTAGGGTTAGACGTTAGTAGCCTCGAGAGAGGTATTAATATAAATTAGGAAATCCTACGGATCAAGTCAAGTGAATAAATCGTCTGGTTCAGAGTTAGGTAACAAGTGAAGTCTAGGTGGATTCTTCCTCGGGTATTGTCTTAATCAATTGGTTTTCCCACAAGTATTTCCCCAATTCCTTCTCTGTGTCTTAGCATCTTTAGCTGAGTAGTTAGTTAATTTTAGATTAAACAAAAATTCCATTAATTCTTAGGCTAAATAATAAGAAGAAAGTTAGTATTAATACTTTTGGTTCCCTTGGGTTCGACAATCTGATCTTGCCACTAAACTATACTACTGTTCGATAGGTGCGCTTTCCTCAATCGTGGTGATAGTTAGTTTCTAGGCTCGATCATTCATTATATAAATTTTAAGACTTTTTCCACCATCATCAACCGTTGCTTGGGATTAGTGTATGATTGAACTATTTTTATATTCGTTGTGTACACTTAGATAGATAATCGACAAAAGTTTATGTTATGGACACAACTTTATTTTTATTTTTTATTTTATTTGTTAATTTATTTAACTCTTTTTTGCTTGTAGGAGGCGTTTTCTGACTCGGACCCATAACAGTGTCTTGCCATTTGAGTCAAAATTGAAATGTATCATCATACACGCGAGGAAGGCACAACATCCAAGACACACCCAACCTCCACAAAGTGATTAGCCCATCGAAGATCTGTGAGTAGAAATTCAACCACTATCACACCCATTGTTTGAGGTAGCAATAATCGCCCAACGATTAATGCTAACAACTTCAAAATCAAACTAGCAATGATCCAAATGATACAAGCGGACCTTCAATTTTGAGGCTCAATGAATGAGGATCCGAACCAAAATCTTAAGAGATTTCTAACCATTTGTGATACCTTTCTCTCTTATTGATGATTCGTGTAACATTTCGAAATTGGGCCTAGTAGGATTGGGCCGATTGGGCCTTGGGCTTTAGGAAAAATTTGTATGTCATCTAGTTACTTGTGTTAGCTCGGGTAGTATTGTTTGTGTGTTTAGCATAGTCTTGTGTAGGATTGGATTTATTTACATAGTTAGAGTAATTTTTAGTTTGAAGAATTTAATGAAGTGGAATAGGTGAACTTGACACTTAAGTTAATTTAAGTGTTAAATTTAGCACATGAGGAGTAAGTGGCAAGGTGGATATGAAGCATGAAGGATTGCTTGAGGAAGTGGTTCAAGTATCATGGAATACATTTGAAGACTTTATTTTATGTATCCTAGCATTAAGTGTCGGTCAAGCTCTAATTAAGGTAAGTTGGACTTTCAATTTTATGGTAAGTTGGATAGCAAAATAGGAAAGCTTGAACTTTAGGAAAGGAATCATATGGATTAAGGAAGGATGGGGACATAAGGCTTGGTTTAAGGTGAGGTTTTGGAAGCTTTTAATGGCTAATTGTCCATGAATGTGGACGGCATGTGTGGCTAGGGGGTGGCCGAATGTTGATAGGAAGTTGGGGTGGTTTTAGTTGGCCAATTGGAGCATTTTGTGCTTTTTGTTCATCTTTTGGTATTTTTCTTTTTTTCTCTCAAAAGCTCTCCTCCTTAGCCGATTATGTTCTTGGAAATAAGGTGAATTTTGTTTTAGTTTTGGCCTTCTTTCTTTGTTTTGTGTCTTAACCAAAAACCCTTTGAACTTTACCAACTTTTCTCTAATACACCAAAGTGAGCCATAACCAAATGTCCATGGGTGTTGTTGATATTTCCTCTTAGGCTTTTGGTGAATCTTCTTTGGAACCTCCTCTCATCTTTTAATTCTTTGTAGCCAAAAATAACCTCTTTTGTTCTCATCTCTCTTTTTTTCAATCTTTTTCATATTGTTCAAAATCCACATTTATTCTTTTACTTTCCTTTGGCCGAATCTTTCTCCTCTCAATTCTCTTTTCTTTTCTTCCATTATTTGCAAACCAAATTCTCCTTCTCCTATTTTCACTTTTCTTTTCCTTTCTCTTTCTCCACTCTAGCCGAATCCTATTTGTGTCTCACTCAACCATATTACCGAAATTGTATTACCTTGAGAGGATTTTCTTTTTGACCGAAATCATTATCCCTTCTTTTTCCAAACAAACCCTTTCATTTTGGTAGTGGTATAGTGGAGTGTTGATCATTTCTTTATTGATAGTAGACCATAGCCATACTAAAATCGTGTGGAAAGGATTTCATCATTCAAGGATTTTTGACCAACTCCATAGGCAAGTGACGATTTTCGAAATTGAATCGAAGTGTTAAGGTAAGGATCTTTACACTTGTTATATCGTTTTAGATGGTCTACTAATCGATTAAGTTTTAGGGGACTCTATCGTCTGCTTATTATCTTCTTTCCGTGAACGTTAGATTTTGGGGCAATCAAGAATGGGTTCAAAAGAGCGTTCATAGTGTTTGGAAGAGAGGTGGTTCGCCATACCTCAAATTTCAAACGAAGGGTCAGACGGAGTCCGAGACTTTCCACCGGATGTGGACCTCCGCCGGTGATAATCTATTATTTGAAGTCATTCGCACCCGAGCCATTGTTTGTTCATGGTTCTTCATCGGGTTATGAAGCACCAACCGAGAGAAATCACATATTGTTGTTGTTCGAGATTTCGAGGTTATCAACGAATCGGAAGGTTTAGTTATCACTATTATCAGGTGTGTACCTTACACACTTTATAATTCGGTTATGTATATATTTATATAATAATTTACTAATCATTTTATCAAAATGGAAAATGATGAGATCTTGATATGATACCATGATGGTATGAATGAGGATTCTGTAAGTCCGTTTCAATATGATGTTAATATATGTGGATTGATATCATGATTTATGATTTTATGTGTAATATGATCATATCAAAGTATGATGGCATGATTTATACTCTACATATATATTGGTTTGGGATTATGAGTGGAGGGGGAAGGATTTGATATCCGTGTCTTTGGACACAAGAGGTTTGGCACCTCCAAAGGATTTGGTATCACATTTGTGTCTTTGGGACACCAGAGGTTTGGCACCTCATAGCCTCGCCCCGTGGTCTAGCACCACCGTGGGTTGGCCCCACTTTTGAGATATGGGATCGCCGCCCGGTGATTTGGTATCACACGTGGGTTGGCCCCATAACTTGATTATTCGTGACTTTGGTCACCAAAGTGATTTGGTATCACATTATTGGATATCGTGACTTTGGGTCACCGGTGGTTTGGCACCACCAAAGTGGTTTGGTACCACACGGGGTAGAAAAGGAGTTAAGGATGGCTAGTTTGGGTGCATTATATAGTTATATATGTTACTTGATTATAAATTGTGTAAGTATGTTGCATTAATCGGGGGAAGGATTTATGCACTGAGTCATGGTGACTCACCTTCTCCCTTATCTTTTCAGGTGACTCGTAGATCGCGGATAAGGAGCCGGATGAACTCGAGGAGGCCATGCGATAAAATTTGATTTTACATGAACTACAATTTGGGGTACTTTAGTTTATTTTAATTTGGTTTTTGTTTTATTTTGGGTTTGTAATAAGGCCTCTTTAATTATGTTTTGGATTATTTATATGCTTTGGATATGTTTTAAATATGGCTTATAAATTATTTGATTAATTTAATAATGGAGCTCAAAGTTTTCTAAAATAATAAAAACGCAATGGTTTTAAAATCTTACCATCGGGTAATATAAATAGTTTGATAGTAAAATATAGATTAAGTGTTTCCTACAATTTTAATGATTTCCAAATATTAAGTTTCTACATTCAAAATGCAAATGGTTTTCAAAGTATTAATTGAGTTTTCTTAAAATGAAACAAATGTTTTCTAACCTATGATTTATCCATTTAGTAATAAAAGCTTTATTATGGAATTTCAAAGTAAATGTTTAATTTTAACTTATTAAACATCTGATTTCTACAAATATAGAATTTCAAAGAGTTTTCCACAAAGATTTAATTGTTATTCAATTCTTTTTCAAAATATTTTCCTCATGACATACCAAATTCGATCGTGGCATATTGACCGGGTTTGGGGTGTTACAAATCATTTATATGGATAGATTCGTAGCTAGTAGATTCCGTTCATACTTTGGATGAGCTAGCGAGCAATTTTTTGGCAAAATATTTTCCCTCGAGCAAGATAATGAAAATTTGTATGGATATTACGAATTTTAGGCAATTGGAAGGGGATTAACTATATAAGGCTTGGGAGGGCTTTAAACTTATGCTATGTTAGTGCCTATATCATGGATTGCAAGATTTGCTATAACTACAAGTTTTTTATAATGGGTTGGATGGAAATTTGCACTAAAATCTTGACGGAGCATCCGGGGGTGTTCATGTCAAAGATATATGTAGAAAATTTCTAAGTCATCAAGGACATAGCAATGAATTCTTATATATGGTTGGCTGAATGGTTCACATATAGAGCAAAACAATGGATTGTGATCGCAGTCGGTAGCAGGGACAAGTATCAACAACTCCTCGAAAGGCTCAATCAATTAAAGATGAGTTCGGCTAAGGCAAAAGTAAAAAATCATCCCTTTCTAACCCCACTCTAACGTAGGACATGATGGTAAGGGCACCTTGTGGGGGAATGCTAACGAGAGCAACCAAATGGAGGCCAACTATGTAAGGAATAAAGGATATAATTTGTACTCCAACACCTATAACTCAAGGTGGCGTAATCATTTGAGCCATAGGTGGAGAGGGAACCAAGGAGGTCTTTGCAATCAAGGAGCACAAAACCTTAATCCTACTAGACCCAATGCACCTTATCAACCTCTATTACCATTTAGAGCACCTCAAGAGCAAGAAAGAAAACTAGCCTATAGTAGTGACTCTCCATTGTTGATTAGGGTCAACTAGACCAAGTTTTGCAATTGTTGCAAAATAATTTATCCTCTAGCATACCTAGTAATACCAATCCAAACTCGAAGAGGGAAGGAAAAGAACATGCCAAGGTGATTACTCTTAGATCTAGGGTTGTTTTTGGGAACCTATCCGACCAATTAGAGTGGGTAAGAAAGTGGGTGAGTAGGATGAGAGCACCCACACTCCTAGTGTTGGAGATGGGGTGGAAGAGAAGGAAGAACCCGAGAGTGAGCTTAAACGAGTTGAATTAGAGAATAGGATCGTTCCAATACTACAACCAAAAATCTGATACCCATACCTTTTTTGAGTAGACTAGAAGAGAAGAAGAAGTGAGACAATTAAGTGTTTCTAGACTTTCTTAAGATGTTTAAGGCTTTGAATGTGAACCTCCCATTGCTCGAGGTCCTATAAAAAGTGTCAAAATATGCCAAGCTCCTTAGGGAAATGATGTTTAGGAGAAAGAAGACTGGGAGAGAAGAGCAATTCACTCTTAATGCCGAGTATAATTGTAACACCCCAAACCCGGCCCATATGTCATTACCGGATCTGGTATGCTACAGGTTAAATCTTAAAAACTTTACTTTGAAGGGTTTTGGAAAAACTTAGCTTATTTTAGCCGAATAGTCCATTGAATGTGAGGTTTTGTAAATAACTTTAATACTTGCATTGATTGGGTTTGAAAAGCCCATTTATCATTTCATTTTATATTCAAGACTTTAAAAAAAACATAAGTTTGTAAAAACCCAACATAACAAAATAATAAAACAGAATCTACGTTATTGAGGCTTTATTACATAAAGATGTTCCCAAAAATTTAAAACTTAAATGAAAACTAAAACCAAAGAAATAGTGTATGAAAATAGTAATAGTCTTGATGGCCCCTCGAGTCCGTCTCAGCTCCCATGTCCATGATCTACTGCTCATCTGAAAGAGTAAAGAAAAATGAAAGCGTGAGTCACCAAGACTCAGTGTATAAATTCCGAACATATTGACCTGAGGCCCACAAACACATTATGGGCCTAGGCCTGTACATAGAGGCAACAATCATATTACATGATAAACAATACATAATGAATGGCCCAACCCATCCAAGAATTCCATCTTCTACACACCAACCCGTACCAACCGTCACTCCTTGGGGATTTCTACAATCAACCCTCCATCCGCTACACACCATAACAACAGCCAAACTGCCTGTTTCTGTTATTCAGAAATCATTAAACGTGGCATTGCCGCCAATCACTGTGTGACCTAACATTTTATTTGTGGGATTTATACCACTGGTCACCATGTGACCCATGTTTATATTCGTGGGATTTCTACCACCGGTTATCATGTGACCCATCATGCACTTCCCCTCTTTATCATATTCCCCCATGCATACATACATAAGGAAAACATCATACAGACTTTCATATATTTCGTCATACATAGAGATTTCTATGATTGCATACCTAACATCCTTGCTTAACCCTTTTAGGGCTTTATTCGTCTATCTACACAGCCACTTTTCGGCTTTTTAGCCCATAAAACATAAAGAACAATTAGAAAGTGTGTGTTAGAGATCTACACACCTTATTACCGTTAGAACGAGACCTCTAAGTCGACACTATCCGTAGCCAACACCACCGCTTATCCGCCTAAGGTGTTGTTTAGAAGCCGATCCACGACCAGTGGCCAATCTCAAGCAGCAGATCTGACTCGTTTCTTAAACTTTGGGGTTCTCTCCTTGCACCGATCCATATTTAAATCATCATAAGTCATTATCGAACCACTATCACAAAGACATGGTCATAACTCCACATCATGAAGTTAAGATCTCACATACGATAAACGAATAATAAAAATCTAGAGAAAACCATCTTACCTTAAATCCTGAAAACGTGATTCGAATGCTGACCAACTTTTGACTTAGAATCCTAGGCAATTTGATTCCCTACAAATCCCGGAATGCCGCCCAAAGAAAGAGAACATGAGATCAGAAAGAAAACGTTAATCTAAGGATGGCCCTAAACACAATCTAGCCATTCGGCTTTGGCTTAAAAGCCAAAAAATAACAAGAATAATAGCACTGGCCAACACTTACCTTTACAGGAAATTCGGTAACTCTTAGGAATTCTCGGCTTTTGAGGAGATCAAGAAAAGAAGAAAATAAGAAGAGATCTAAGTAGTTTCAGCTTTTAGTTGAGGGAATCGGCAGAAGGAATAGGGTATATTCGGCTATGGAGATGAGAGAAGAATTCAGGATTTCGGCTTTTGAAAGGGAAGATGTTGAAAAGATTGGGAGGTTTCGGCTTTTGAAGAAATCAAAAGAAAAGAATTTCAGAGGAATACTGAGAATTTCAACACAAAAAAAGAAGAAAAGAATAGGGTTCCAAATGCCAAAATTGAAGAGAAATCCCCTCTATTTATAGAAGATTTTGGCACCTACTGCTTAAAATCGAAAACACCATTCCTAATAACCAATCAATTAATCAAATAGCATAGGAAATTTCGGCACCCCTCTGCCATTAAAGAAGCCGATTTCTTCACTCCTCTAGGTGATGGAATTTCAGCCAACATCTAGCCTTGTAGATAGCTCCTATCTTTTCCCCTTTTATCTTTCATATTATCCACTATAATATCTACATTATCCTATACATATATCCTCCTACATTTGAGCCTTGTAGCCATCCACTCCACCTAACCCTAATGCCAAAAATTAGCTAACTAAAATTAAAAGAGATTGGGCTCCATGAAACTTAAATTTGGGCCTCTTACTCCCCTTGTATGGCGTCTCCTCCTTGCTCCCTAAGTGGCGTCACTGACCACTGGGCCACAAGCCCATTTTGATATTTTAAACACAGATACCACCTTTTAAACCTTATAGTACCCAAGCAAGAATTCAGCAAGGCCTTGACCACATTCTGAGCCCAACTTGGACTCCTAACAGTTAAATTAACACCTTAAACATATACACACACTAGGCGCATAGGCCCATTAATTCAGGATGTTACAGTTCTACCCCTTTAAAGAAATTTCGGCCTTGAAATTACCTGATCAGAAAAGATGAGGGTATTATTGTCACATCGCTTACTCTGGTTCCCAAGTTGCCTCTTCAGAACCATGGTTTCGCCACAACACCTTAACCAATGGAACCGTTTTCCTTCGCAACACCTTGATATCACGATCCAGAATTTCCACTGGTTTTTCTTCGAAGGATAGATCGGGTCTTACCTCGATTTCCTCCATAGGCACTACATGAGATAGATCCGAACGATAACATCTTAACATAGAGATGTGAAATACATTGTGAATTTGACTTAGCTCTGAGGGTAACTCAAGTTGATATGCTACTAGTCCTACTCATTTCAACACCCGGTAAGGTCCGATGAAGCGGGGACTTAATTTCCCCTTTTGCCCAAATCTTAGCACCTTTTTCCACAGTGACACCTTTAGGAATACCTTGTCACCTATTGCAAACTCTATGTCCTTACGCTTTAAGTCAGCATTGGACTTCTATCTATCCACCACCTCCTTTAGTCTAGCCCAAATCAGTTTCACCTTCTCCTCCATTTCAGCGACCAAGTCTAGACCCAAAATTTGATTTTCCCCTAATTTCGTCCAACAAGTAGGGGTACGACACTTCGCCCATACAAAGCTTCGTAGGGCGCCATCCAATACTTGATCGGTAATCGTTGTTGTATAAACTCCACCAATGACAGGAAGTCCTCCCAACTACCTCTGAAATCTATGACACAACCGCTTAACATGTCCTCCAAGATCTGAATCACCTGCTCCGACTGTCCATCGGTCTGAGGATGAAATGCTGTACTAAAATCCAACTTTGTACCCAATGCTTGATGCAATCCCCTCCAAAACCTAGACGTAAACCTAGGATCTCAGTCTGAGATAATCGACACAGGTACTCCATGCAACCTCACAATCTTCGCTATATACAGATTAGCCAACCTTTGAAAGGAATAGTCGACTCGAACTGGTACAAAATGAGCGGACTTCGTCAACCAATCAACGATCACCCAAATTGAATCTTTCTTAGTAGGCGTGAGAGGTAGCCCACTAACAAAGTCCATTGTGATTCCTTCCCATTTCCACTGAGGAATCTTCACCAGTTGTAACAACCCAGATGGTAACTGATGCTCCGCCTTTACTTGCTGACAAGTTAAACACTTCGCCACTACTTCAGTCACTTTTCATTTTAAGCTCGGCCACTAAAACTATTCCTGTAAATCTCGATACATCTTACTCCCTCCGAGGTGTATAGCATATGGACTACTATGCACTTCTTACAAAATCCTACGCCTCAACTCAGGATCCCTCGGCATGCACACTCTCCCTTGGAAACATAACAGCCCTTCCTCATTCATACTAAACCCGTTGGTTTTTCACTAGCTCCATCCTAACCTTCCCTTCAAAGAACTCATCCGTTCACGCTTTTCCTTAACAGACTGACCCATGAGGGTTTCACTTAAAGTTTCGCCAATAAACTCCCATCGTCAGACATGACTAAGGTGAGCAAACATCGCCTCAAGTCGAGATCACCTTTCGCTTAGAGCATCTACCACCATATTGGCCTTACCCGGATGATACTCGATCGAAAGTCATAATCCTTTAACAACTCGATCCACCTCTTACGCTTTAAATTCAACTCCTTCGAGTCAAAAGATACTTCAAACTCTTATGATTAGTGAAAATGATGATTTCTCCCGTAAAGATAATGCCTCCAAATCTTCAAAGCAAAGACCACTGCCGCCAATTCCAGGTCATGGGTGGGATAATTTGCTTCATGCGGTCTTAACTGCCGAGATGCATATGCTACAACCTTTCCATCTTGCATCAACACACATCCTAATCCTGTGTGTGAAGTATCACAATAAATCACAAATTCCTTTCCAGCCTCCGGCTAAATCAACACCGGAGCTTCCGTCAAAATCCTTTTTAACTTCTTGAAACTTTCCTATTGCTTATCAGACCAAACAAACGGATCTCCTTTCCGTAACAACTTAGTCAACGGTACCATAATTAAAGAGAATCCTTCGACAAACCTTCGATAATATCCGGCCAGACCTAGAAAACTCTGAATCTCGACCACGGACTTAGGTGGTTTCCACTCTAACACCGCTTTAATCTTTCGAGGGTCTACCCTAATCCCCTCAGCCTACACAACGTGCCCTAGAAAAATAACCTCCTTCAGCCAAAATTCACACTTACTAAATTTGGCATACAACTGCTTTTCCCTTAGAATCTGCAGAACTGTTCGTAGATGTGAGTCATGCTCCTCTCCCGATCTTGAATAAACCAAGATGTCATCAATAAAAACCACGACAAACCGATCTAGGTAAGGTTAGAACACTCGATTCATCATATCCATAAATGTTGCTGGCGCGTTGGTCAACCCAAATGGCATCACCATGAACTCATAGTGACCATAACGAGTCCTAAAGGCCATCTTATAAATATCAACCTCCTTAACCTTAAGCTGATGATACCCTAACCTCAGATCTATCTTCGAAAAGACTGAGGTCCCCTCAACTGATCGAACAAGTCATCGATCCTCGGCAACGGATACTTGTTTTGGAATGCTATTTTGAAGAACTCCCATATGATGCGGTCAGCCACCGTACCATCCTTAACCGTGAGCCACCATTGGTAGGCTTCATCCCTCAAGAGAGATATAACTCCTTTCAATTTCTCTTCCTTCATGAAATCTAGATCGTCCATTATGCGTTCAACCGCCTCTAACCAATACTCAACGGAGCTTGGGGCTATACCATAGATTCCCCTAAACACTTCTGCCCTGTTGCTCCTAAGTGGCTCCGGCACAAATTTTGGGCTTCTATGCCCACACCTTCTCCAGCAACTCTCTCCAAAACCCTTAACATAGCCTGAGATACAACATCATCTCTGGCCGTCTGATCTTGAAATTCTGCCTCCACAGTTGGTGGCACTGGTACCTCATTCGCAGACTCGTGACCAGACCCTACGGGTTCTGACCCGACAATCCTGTCTCCACCTCGGTGACGCACATCACGTCCTCTAGTGCTCATTCTACTATTTGATTAAAAATGTTATGATTTATTAGTTTTCTTTCACTAATTAATGACGGACAGTCTTATGGAAAGTAGTTTTAACAGTGGTTCTTTCGAATTCGTATTCAATCTACAAGTTCGGTCCTAGAGTCTATATTCCTAATTCTAGAATTCTCATTCACTTCACATCAATCAGAGCATCACATACATTCATCAACCGCACAAGCAAACATTCATGGACTCACATTCCTCACTTAGGGTATTTCGTCATTCACTACCTGGGGTATTTTCATAATTTTATCCTACAGGGGTATTTTCATAATAATTTTTTTTCAAAATAGGGTTTCTTAGTGATTTTTTAGGATAAGGGTATTTTGGTAAATTAGGGGTTTGGGGGTATTTCGATAATTTTACAAATCAGGGGTATTTTGGTTATTTTACACATCAAGGGTATTTTAGTAATTTTACAAATCAGGGGTACTTCAGAAATTTTCAAAACTAGAGGTTATTTTAGTAATTTTACAAAATAGGGTGGCTGGTCCCTCTCGGGTTTTAATTATAAATTTTGGCCCATCAACAAGTCCCCATGGCTAAGGTGTACAGTCACTACGCACCAGGTAGGATTCTAGCGAAGAGGAGGTGAGTCACTAGGACTGCATAAATACCAAGCTCTCCCCGAATCCAATCCTAGACATGTGTATGCCTGTTGCCACACCCTAATCTCGCGACTTGTTCACAGGTTTGTTTGGTTGTATTTAAATCTTATGAAATTGAAAAGTTGTTTAACTAGGCCTAGAGTCCATCACTATTATTATCCTAGTCTACGTCCATAAAGTCCATCAACCCAATAAGTATATCACAACAAGAGTTAGGGTACTTACCTGCGTGGATCGGGTGCCGGTAGACTCGAAGGCCATATCTTCAAGAATTTTTTCAAATCCATGTTAAAACATCACTAGACCCATTTCATAGCCCGAGTTTTGAACTGGGCTTGATACCAAAATGTAACACCCCAAACCCGCCCATACGTCATTACCGGATATGGTATGCTACAGGTTAAATCTTAAAAACTTTACTCTGAAGGGTTTTGAAAAAACTTAGCTTATTTTAGCCGAATAGTCCATTGAATGTGAGGTTTTGTAAATAACTTTAATACTTGCGTTGATTGGGTTTGAAAAGCCCATTTATCATTTCATTTTATATTTAAGACTTTAAAAAAACATAAGTTTGTAAAAACCCAACATAACAAAATAATAAAACGAAATCTAAGTTATGGAGGCCTTATTACACAAAGATGTTCCCAAAAATTTAAAACTTAAATGAAAACTAGAACCACAGAAATAGTCTATAAAAATAGTAATAGTCTTGATGGCCCCTCAAGTCTGTCTCGGCTCCCATGTCCATGATCTACTACTCATCTGAAAGAGTAGAGAAAAATGAAAGCGTGAGTCACCAAGACTCAGTGTATAAATTCAAACACACTGACCTGAGGCCCACAAACACATTATAGGCCTAGGCTTGTACATAGAGGCAATAATTGTAATATCCAAGGTTCAGGGGTTGTGCATATTTTAATTTGTATTGTGTGTTAATACGCCTGCACGTTGATTGGAAGTGTTTGGGGTTTCGAGAAACCTTGGGCTTTGGTGGAGGTCATAGAAAAATTTTTGTTCTAACCTGAGCTAGGGGGAGATAGGAGAGCTAGGGTTTAAAAGAAGCTTTAAAAGAAATTATGTGTGGAACATGGCACAAGAAAGGGAGCAGTGGAGTGGCAAGGTAGCGCCTAGTGGACAGGGAGGAGTGTACGTCAACAAGGGGTGTCAAGGGGGGAGGAGGTTCGAGCTGCGAGGATAGCATTTTGAGATGCTTTTTGCGTCAAGGAAGAGGGAGAGTTGGATGACATTTGGGCTCTAGAAAGGGTGAGGTATAGATTGGGTTGCAGAGCTTGAAGATTCGGCAAAGTAGGAGAGGAACAAGGGATAAGAGAGAGAGAGAAGCAGTGGCCGAATGTGGGACTCTAAGGGGTAAGAGTTGGTCGGCAGTGGGGCTCTTGGTGATGGCATTTTCGATCATGTAGGTAGGGGGAGTAGTCGAATTTTGTTAAGGGGTTTGTGTGCTTTTCTTTTGCCGAAATTCAGCCATTCTCTTCTAAGCTTTTACTCTTTTCTTTCCATACACTAACCATACCAAAAATGCCTCTCTTCTTCACTTGTTCACCTTGGTCGAAACTTCAAGAGACCATTAAGGTCACTCTCTTCTCCATTTTTTTTCTTCACTTCACTCGTCCCTAGACCGAAATCTCTCTCAATCCCCTGTTGCCGCAACACCTCTTTAAGTTTCACATTCTCCCTTTTCATCCTTTAGCCAAAACTGATTGCACCTCTACCCCCGCCGATTTATTCACTAGATCAGAAGCCTATTATCTTTCTCATTTAAACCGATTTCTCTACTTCAGGTGTTTCTTGCCGATTTCTTGGAGTTTAGTGACCATTTGTGTTTTGGTCATTATTTTTCGGTAAGAATCTCTTCTCAGTTGATTTTTTTTCCTTATTTTTCCTCTGACTGTTCAAAAGTAAAACTCTAATCTCTTCTGTTCTCTGTGGCTGAATCTACTAGAGCCTGTAGAGGGGGAGGTGTCGACACTCATCTTCCATCAAACTTCCAATCGGTTTCGAGTATTGTGGTAAGAGGGTTTTTCTAGATGAGTCTCAACTATTTTCCATTAATATATCAAATCGGGAAGACTAATTTCATTTTCTCTGTTATGGCCGAATCCATGAAAAGTGATATCGGGATTTCTATAGGCTAATGTTAAAGGAGTGGAAATCTTTCGAGATTTGAGTGATCAAGGTAAGCAGGGAATGTCATTAGGCCGAAGGCCATTTCATGTGTTCTTTTGGGTTGAGCCAAATCTAACATAAGGTTGTGTAGGAGGATTTCGGCAAGTTCAGGTGCAAATTGTTTAGGCTTTGGGTTTCAGGATCTAGTCGACTGTGCCAAAAAGGTGTGTAGTTACTTTGCAATTTTCCCAAGTATGTATAAAATATTGTATGTGTCATAAGGGTGATGATTAGTGCAGTGGCAATAATGAGATGGATACCCTTAATGGGTATGTCGATAATTAGGTCAGTGTTGAATACCGATAAAACTGTGGTTATTGCTGTATATATGTGTTGTATGTTTGATTAATATGTTCATGCATTACTTCATCACATCGCTATCGTATGTTGCATAAGCATTGGGCAGGATTTGTATATATGAAAGAAGGATAAGGTGTACATTTATGTACGTGGTTTAGTGATGGCTACGAGCCTCACATGGATTGATGATCGGCTCAGTGCCTCATCATGGTTGGTATCGGCTTTGTGCCATATCGTGGTTGGTGACGGCTATGTGCCTCATCGTGGATTGATGTTGACTATGGTCACGTTGTGGATTATATTGTGACTTGATCACGTGGACCAGTGGCTCGACCACTTGATAGATGGCATGACTTGTCGATTTGGTGTGTAGAGGTTGGAGGGTTGATTTAGTAATCCCCTGGTGTGTGGTGGTTGGATACGAGGGTGTGTAGAGGATAGACCCTAGGCTGGGTTGGGTGCATTTGCATTATTATCTGATATGTGGATTGGTGTGGTTTTGGGCCAAGCCCATATGTGGAAATCTGTGGACTAATTACACACTGAATCTGTTGACTCACCTAATTTTTACCAAACAATGTAGGTGGTTCGTGATGTTGGACCGGGTTGGATGGGATTCGAGATGGCTATGCAGATGCAGTTTCCATATTTAGAGACTTTACTTTTAATTTCAGTTTATTTGGGATGTTTTGATGTAATAAGGCCATTTAACTATTTTGGGTTTTCATTGTGGTTTATGTTAGACTAGACATGGAGTAGTAGTTGCAAACAAAGTTTCAAATTGTGACGCTTTTATCACTTAAAAACTTATTTAAGGTTTTTCAAACTGAAATTCTTGTACTTACTCGGATTTTCTTAAGAATTCCAAAAGGACCCATTTTCAATTAACTTCGAACTTCAAATTATTTTTCGAATGAAAGGTCTTCCTAAGAAATTGAATCCTGTTTTAAAACCAAATCATCAGGGACTTAGTTAAGCACTTATTTTCATGTCGACTTTAAAGTTTTATCATCATTTAGCCATTTTTCAACTTAAAGTTTTCTAGTAGCATTCCGATTTTGGCCGTAATGTTTTGGGCCGGATTTGGGGTGTTACAAATTGGTATCAGAGCCTAATTTTTACACTCGGCCTATGGATTTTTGAAGCCCATAAATGTTTTCATTTTGTGTTTTAGTGGGTCAAAGAAAATTTTCAGGAAAAAGGGTTTTGTGGAGCATGGCACTCGAATCGTCCGGCCCGAAGTCCACCAGGTAAGTACCCCTAACCCTTGTGTGATTGGTATGTGAGAATTATAGGGACGTAGATTAGTAGATTATGAGTTATTGAACCCTAGGATTAGCTTACTTTAACACCGAATTACATAAAATTTAAAGTCTAACCAAACAAACCTGTGAGTGAGTCACCGAGTTAAGGGTGTGGCAACCGTTGGGCGCATGTTTAGGATTAGATTCAGGGGGAGCTTGGTATTTAAGCAGTCCTAGTGACTCACCTCCTCTCCGCTCGAATCCTACCTGGTGCATAGTGACGGTTTACCCTAACCAAGAGGACTCAATCACAGGCTAAACACAACAATTAAAACCCAAAAGGGACCAATCACCTTGTTTTGTACAACCCTAAAATTTAAACCTTGGTTTCAAAATTACCAAAGTATCCTTGATGACCTAAATACCCTTGATATGCATATTGACCAAATTACCCCTAACCTGTACAAATTACCAAAATACCCTCAGTATGGAAAGTTGCCAAAATACCCCCGAATTAAAAATTTCCAAAATACCTTTATTTCATAAAATCACCTGGAACCATATTTTGCAAAATTACCGAAATACCCCTAGTTTGTAAAATTACAAAAATACCCTCAATTTATAAAATTACCATATTACCCTTGAATCTTCTTACCAAGTATTCTTATTTTGCAAAATATCAAAATCTCTATTTTGTGAAATTTTCAAATACCTACGACTTGGAAAACTACCAAAATACCCTATAGGACAAATTACTTAAAATACCCTTGGGTAGTGGAGAACAACAACAATGAAACCACAACACTTTTCTCAGAATGAACGCAAGTTCATGAATGTTGATGATTGGATGAATGAACTTGAGGCTGTGTGTGTATGAATTTAAAAGAACCACTTTTAGAACTTTTAAACATAAGATCGTTTCGTGATAAATCAGTGAAACAAAAACTGATTCATAAAATTCTTAAGCAGATTAAATTACGAACGTAGATATGAGTTCTAGGGGTCGGGGACGTAATGTGCGAGGGCGTGATAGAGGCAGAATGACTGTGTTAGAACCAGTTGGGTCTGGTCAGGGTTCCGAAAATGAAGCACCACCGACTATAGAGGCGAAATTTCAAGAGTAGAGCAGGAGGAGATGACGCGAAGATCGCAGCTATGTCATGAAGTTTTAGAGCGAGTGGCTGGAGCGAGTATGGGAAATGGGGCTCAAAAGTTAGTGTCTGAGAGACTTAGAGCGAATGGAGCTGAGGTTTTTAGGGGAGTGTTGGGAGTAGCTCTAAATGTGGCGAAATACTGGTTAGAGGCAGTCAAAAGGATCATGGACGATTTGGATTTCACTGCTGAGGAGAAGCTAAAAGGTGTTGTTTTGTTGCTTCGGGACGAGGTTTACCAATGGTGGCTCACAGTCAGGGAAGGTACCCCTGCGGACCGAGTGGACTGGGGTTATTTTAAGATCAAGTTTGAGGGAATACCAGTTGCCGGGAATCATGTCGTCTATGTACTAAATGTGGGAGAGCTCATGTAGGAGAGTGCTGGGGACAAAGTAAGGAATATTTTCGGTGTGGGTCCAAGGCTCATTTGGTTAGGAATTGTCCTCAGGAGATAGAAAAAGCTCAGACAGTAGGCCAGGGATATGTGCAGCCAAGCAGAGGTGGTCAGCAGGCAATAAGGGGTCATGGTTCAAACCATGTAGGGAATGGTTTCGATCGAGGTCATGGAGCACCCGGTAGAGGTACTAGGGGTTCAGGTGCGAGACAGCCAGGATTGGTTTATACGGCCAGGCGTCGCGAGGAGGGGATGCGCCGGATGTAATCACGGGTACGTTCCTTATTGCTGGGTTACCCTTTATTGCTTTAATAGACATTGGGTCAACTCATTCTTATATTGCTAGTGAAGTATCTGGAACTCTGAATGTAAACTTTGAGATTGTACCTAGGAAGATGACTATACTTAGTCCTTTAGGGCAATCAGTAATAGTAGACAAACTCTTTAAGGAAGTGCCTTTAGAGGTTCAGGGAGTGAAGTTTTGCTGATTTAATGGAACTACCATTCGGAGAGTTTGACCTAATATTAGGCATGAACTGGCTGGTGAGGTATCATGCGAATCTGGACTATGTTGCTAAGCGCATGTCATTGAAAACTTTCGATGACAAAGAGATTGTAGGATAAGGAACGGAGAAATTACTTGTCAAATATAGTGTCGGCTCTTAAGGCAGAGAAGATGGTGAGAAAAGGATGTGGTGGCTCTTCTGATGATTGTTAGTGCCTTGGAGGCTAAGGGAGCAGCGGTAGGTGAGGTCAAGACAGTGAAAGAGTTTGGGGATGTTTTTTCAAGGAACTCGGGGTTGCCTCGGATCGCGAGGTGGAATTTGGGATTGATTTGTTGCCGTGCACAAAGACCCAGATTCTATCGCCCGCATGAATGGCACCAAAGAAGTTGGTTGAGCTCAAGGCTCGATCCGGGAGTTGCTTGATCGTGGGTTTATCCAACCCAAAGGTGTCTCCATGGGGAGCACCGGCCTTATTCAGAAGAAGAAAGATGGGTCTATGCGGATGTGCATAGACTCATCGGCGGTGAATAAGTCGACGATCAAAAATAAGTACCCGCTGTCGAGGATAGATGACTTGTTTGATCAGCTTAAGGGGGCTGCGATGTTTTCGAAAATAGATCTAAGGTCGGGATACCACCAACTCAAGGTAAAAGAAGCGGATACCCATAAAATAGCTTTTTAGACTCGATACGGGCATTACAAATTCCTAGTGATGCCGTTCGGGTTGACGAACGCCCCAGCTGTGTTCATGGATATGATAAATCAGGTTTTCCAACCCTACCTAGATCGATTCGTTGTTGTGTTCATAGACGACATCCTGGTGTATTCCAAGTCTGAGGAGGAACATGATGAGCATCTCCGGGTGGTGTTGCAAGTGTTAAGGGAAAAGAAGCTGTATGCCAAATTCAGCAAGTGTGAATTCTGACTGAGGGAGGTTACTTTTCTGGGTCATGTGGTGTCTGCGGAAGGGATAAGGGTAGATTCCAAGAAGATTGAGGAAGTGTTAGATTGGAAACCACCTAGGTTGGTGGCAGAGGTTCGCAGTTTCTTGGGATTAGCAGGCTACTACAAGAGATTTGTAGAAGGGTTCTCGTCTATAGTAGCACCTTTGACGAAATTATTGAGAAATGAGGTACCTTTCGTGTGGACGGACAAGCAGCAAGGAAGTTTTGACAGATTGAAGAAGGTTTTGACTGAAGCTCCGATTTTAATTCAACCTTAGGCAGGAAAGGACTTTGTGGTGTATTGTGATGCTTCTCACACGGGGTTGGGATGCGTTCTGATGCAAGAAGGGAGGGTTGTTGCCTATGCGACTTGGCAGTTAAGGCCTCATGAGGTTAATTACCTGACGCATGACTTGGAGTTGGCTGCTGTGGTTTTTGCACTAAAGGTGTGGAGGCACTACTTATATGGAGAGAAGTCGGTGATCTATACGGACCACAAGAGTCTTAAGTATCTGTTAAACCAGAAGGAGCTAAATCTGAGATAGCGAAGGTGGGTGGAGTTGTTGAAAGATTATGATTGTTCTATAGAGTATCACTCGGGCAAAGCGAATGTGGTGGTAGATGCCCTAAGTCAGAAAGTAGTATCGGATATGAGGGCGATGTTTGCACATCTTAGCCTGTATGACGATAAAAGTTTCCTAGCAGAGTTACAAGTAAAGCCGGCATGGTTGAGTCAGGTGAAAGAAAGATAGTTGGTAGACGAGGATCTAAGTGCTAAGCTACGACAAGTGCAGGATGGGGAATTGGAAAGTTATAGTGTGAATAGTGACGGAGTGTTGTGTTTCAAGGGTAAGGTTTGTATGCCGAAGGATGAAGAGCTTAGGCAGAGGATTCTCCAGGAATCGCATGGTAGCCCTTATGCTATGCATCCTGGAGGAAGCAAGTTATACAGAGATCTACGGGATCAGTTTTGGTGGCCTGGTCTTAAGTGGGAAGTTACAGAGTTTGTAGGGAAGTGCTTAACGTGTCAGCAAGTCAAGGCTGAACACCAGGTACCTTCGGGGTTACTTCAGCCAGTGAAGATTCCACAGTGGAAGTGGGAGAGAATCACCATGGACTTTGTTAGTGGGCTTCCCCTTACGCCTATTAAGAAAGACTTGGTATAGGTGATAGTAGATCAGTTGACAAAGTTTGCACATTTTATCCCAGTGCAGGTTGATTATTCTTTGCAGAAGTTGGCGAAGCTGTATGTGGCGGAAATTGTGAGACTGCATGGAGTGCCAGTGTCGATTATCTCGGATAGGGACCTGAGGTTTACGTCTCAGTTTTGGAAGGCACTACATCAAGCATTAGGCACTAGGTTAAACTTCAGTATGGCATTTCATCCACAGTCGGACGACCAGTCTGAGCAAGTAATCCAAGTACTAGAGGATATGTTGAGGGGTTGTGTGATAGATTTCAGAGGAAGCTAGGAGGAATTCTTGCCTTTAGCATAGTTTGCATACAACAACAGCTACCAAGAGAGCATTCGAATGGTGCCGTATGAAGCTTTATATGGACAGAAGTGTCGGACACCTACTTGTTGGACGAAACTAGGGAACATCGTGTTTTGGGACCAGAGATGGTGGCAAAGTCAGAAGAAAAGGTTATGGTAATTCGAGCACGATTGAAGGAGGCATCTAACAGGCAAAAGTCATATGCAGATCTTAAGCAGAAAGAGATAGAGTTTGCAGTAGGTGACTATGTGTTTTTAAAGGTTTCACCGTGGAAGAAGGTAATGAGATTTGGTCGCAAGGGAAAGCTGAGTCCCAGGTTTATAGGGCCTTATTGGGTTTTGAAGTGGGTTGGACCGGTGGCATATCAATTGGAGTTGCCTTCGGAGTTAAAGCAGTTGCACGATGTATTCCATGTCTCGATGCTACGTCGTTACCAATCGGATCCATCTCACGTGGTTCCAGTTGAAGAAGTGGAGTTGAGACCAGACTTGTCCTACGAGGAAGAACCAATTCAGATTTTGGAGTGGGATGTCAAAGTCTTGTGTAGGAAATTAGTTCCTTTAGTTAAGGTGTTATGGCGTAACCATGGATCGGAGGAAGCTTCGTGGGAGCCAGAGGAAGCAATGCGGCAGCAATACCCACACTTATTTTGATCAGGTAATTTTGAGGCCAAAATTATTTTTAAGGGGGTAGAACTGTAATATCCAAGGTTCGGGGGTTGTGCATATTTTAATTTGTATCTATGTGTTAATATGCCCTACACATTGATTGGAAGTGTTTGGGGGTTTCGGGAAACCTTGGGCTTTGGTGGAGGTCATAGGAAAATTTTGGTTCTAACCTAAGCTAGGGGGAGCTAGGAGAGCTAGGCTTTAAAAGAAATTATGTGTGGAATATGACACAAGAAAGGGTGCAGTGGAGTAGCAAGGTAGCGCCTGGTGGATAGGGAGGAGTGTGCGTCAACAAGGGGTGTCAATGGAGGAGGAGGTTCGAGCAACGAGGATAGCATTTTGAGATGCTTTTTGCGTCAAGGAGGAGGGAAAATTGGACGGCATGGACTCTAGAAAGGGTGAGGTATAGATTGGGTTGGAGAGCTTGAAGATTCGGCAAAGTAGGAGGGGAACAAGGGATAAGGGAGAGAGAGAAGCAGTGGCCGAATGTGGGACTCTAAGGGGTGAGAGTTGGTCGGCAGTGGGGCTCTTGGTGATGGCATTTTCGATTATGTAGGTAGGGGGAGTAGCCAAATTTTGTTAAGGGGTTTGTGTGCTTTTCTTTTGCCGAAATTCAGCCCTTCTCTTCTAAGCTTTTACTCTTTTCTTTCCATACACTAACCACACCAAAAATGCCTCTCTTCTTCACTTGTTCACCTTGGCCGAAACTTCAATAGACCATTAAGGTCACTCTCTTCTCCATTTTTCTTCTTCACTTCACTCGTCCCTAGACCGAAATCTCTCTCAATCCCCTGTTGCCGTAACACCTCTTCAAGTTTCACATTCTCCTTTTCATCCTTTAGCCAAAACCGATTGCACCTCTACCCCCTGCTGATTTATTCACTAGATCAGAAGACTATTATCTTTCTCATTTAAATCGATTTCTCTACTTCAGGTGTTTCTTGCCAATTTCTTGGAGTTTAGTGACCATTTTCATTTTGCTCATTATTTTTCGATAAGAATCTCTTCTCGGTTGATTTCTTTACCTTATTTTTCCTCTGACTATTGAAAAGCAAAACTCTAATCTCTTCTGTTCTCTGTGGCCGAATCTACTAGAGCCTGTAGAGGGGGAGGTGTCGACACTTATCTTCCATCAAACTTCCAATCGGTTTCGAGTATTGTGGTAAGAGGGTTTTTCTAGATGAGTCTCAACTATTTTCCATTAAGATATCAAATCGGGAAGACTAACTTCATTTTCTCTGTCATGGCCGAATCCATGAAAAGTGATATCGAGATTTCTGTAGGCTAACATTAAAGGAGTGGAGATCTTTCGGGATTTGAGTGATCAAGGTAGTTGTGGAATGTTGTTAGTCAAGGCCATTTCATGTGTTCTTTTGGGTTGAGCCGAATCTAACATAAGGTTGTGTAGGAGGATTTCGGCAAGTTCAGGTGCAAATCGTTTAGGCTTTGGGTTTCGGGATCTAGTCGACTGTGCCAAAAAGGTGTGTAGTTACTTCGCAATTTTCCCGAGTATGTATAAAATATTGTATGTGTCACAAGGGTGATGATTAGTGCAGTGGCAATAATGAGATGGATACCCTTAATGGGTATGTCGATAATCAGGTCAGTGTTGAATGCCGATAAAACTGTGGTTATTGCTGTATATATGTGTTGTATGTTTGATTAATATGTTCATGCATTACTTCATCACATCGCTATCGTATGTTGCATAAGCATTGGGCGGGATTTGTATATATGAAAGAAGGACAGGTTGTTTTTCAACTTAAGTTTTCCAGTAGCATTCCGATTCTGGCCGTAGTGTTTTGGGCCGGGTTTGGGGTGTTACAACAATCATATTACATGATAAACAATACATAATGAATGGCCCAACCCATCCTAGAATTCCATCCTCTACACACCAACCCGTACCAATCGTCACTCCTTGGGGATTTCTACAATCAACCCTCCATCTGCTACACACCATAACGACAGCCGAACTTCCAATTTCTGTTATTCAGAAATCATTAAACGTGGTATTGCCACCAATCACTGTGTGACCTAACATTTTATTTGTTGGATTTCTACAACTGGTCACCATGTGACCTATGTTTATATTCGTGGGATTTCTACCACCGGTCATCATGTGACCCATCATGCACTTCCCCTCTTTATCATATTTCCCACCATGCATAGATACATAAGGAAAACATCATACAGACTTTCATATATTTCATCATACATAGAGATTTCTATGATTGTGTACCTGGCATCCTTGCCTAACCCTTTTAAGGCTTTATTTGCTGTCTACATAGCCACTTTCCGGCTTTTTAGCCCATAACACATAAAGAACAATTAGAAAGTGTGTGTTAGAGATCTACACCTTATTACCGTTAGAACGAGACCCTCTAAGTCGACGTTATCCGTAGCCAACACCACCGCTATCTGCCTAAGGTGTTGTTCAGAAGTCGGTCCACAACCAGGTGGCCAATCTCGAATGGCAAATACCGCTCGTTTCTTAAACTTAGGGATTCTCTCCTTTGCCTGATCCATATTTAAATCCGTCATAAGTCCTTGTCAGAACCATTATCACAACACATGGTCGTTACTCCACATCATGAAGTTAAGATCTCACATACGATAAACGAATCTAATGAAAATCTAGAGAAAACCATCTTACCTTAAACTCAAAACGTGATTCAATGCTTACCAACCGACTTAGAATCCTAGGCAATTTGATTCCTACAAATCCCGTAATGCCACCCAAAGAAAGAGAACACGAGATCGTAAAGAAAACTTCAATCTAAGGATGGCTCTAAACATCATCTAGCTATTCGGCTTTGGCTTAAAAGCCAAAAATAACAAGAATAATAGCATCGCCAAAGACTTACCTTTACAGAAATTTGACAACTCTTAGGAATTCTCGCTTTTGAGGAGATCAAGAAGAGAAGAAAATAAGAAGAGATCTAAGTAGTTTCAGCTTTTAGTTGAGGGAATCTGCAGAAGGAATAGGGTATATTCGGGTATAGAGATGAGAAAAGAATTCAGGATTTCAGCTTTTGAAAGGGAAGATGTTGAGAAGATTGGGAGGTTTCGGCTTTTGAAGAAATAAAAAGAAAAGAATTTCACAGGAATACTGAGAATTTTGGAGCAAGAAAAGAAGAAAAGAATAGGGTTCCAAATGCCAGAATTGAAGAGATATCCCCTCTATTTATAGAAAATTTCAGCACCTACTGCTTAAAACTGAAAACACCCTTCCTAATAACCAATCAATTAATCAAATAGCATGGGAAATTTCAGCACCCCTCTGCCATTAAAGAAGCCAATTTCTTCACTCCTCTAGGTGATAAAATTTTAGCCAATACCTAGCCTTACAGATAGCTCCTATCTTTTTCCCCTTTTATCTTTCATATTATCGACTATAATATCTACATTATCCTATACATATATCCTCCTACATTTGAGCTTTGTAGCTGTCCACTCCACCTAACCCTAATGCTGAAAATTAGCTAACTAAAATTAAAAGAGATTGGGCTCCATGAAACTTAAATTTGGGCCCCTTATTCCCCTTGTATGGCGTCACCTCCTTGCTCCCTAAGCGGCATCACTGACCACTGGGCCACAAGCCCATTTTGATATTTTAAACACAGATACCACCTTTTAAACCTTATAATACCCAAGCAAGAATTCACCAAGGCCTTGACCACATTCTGAGCCCAACTTGGACCCCTAACAGTTAAATTAACACCTTAAACATATACACACACTAGGCGCATAGGCCTATTAATTCAGGATGTTACAATAATGCTGTTGTGTCTAGAAGAGTCCTACCAAAACTCAAGGACCCTGGTAGTTTCACCATTCCCATAAAAATTGGAGGTGTAAATTTTGGAAAGGAGCTTTGCGATCTTGGAGCCAGTAAAAACTTAATGTCCTTGTCTATCTACCGTAGGTTAAGTTTAGGTGACCTTAAGGAAACTTCGATAACCCTGCAACTAGCTAACAAGTCCCTAGTTCCCCCAAATAGATTTTTGGAGGATGTTTAGTGAGAGTTTGATAGTTTATCTTATCGGTTGACCTCATAGTTCTTTACTTTGAAGAAGATTTGGAGGTACCAATTCTATTAGGGAGACCGTTCTTAGCTATCGCCAAGGCCACCATAAATGTAGGTAAATGAGAGGTGACGATGGATGTAGGTGGAGAGGTAGAGACCTTTAGGTGTGTAAAACCCAAACCTAAGGTGAAGAGAGTGTTCCCTAAGAGTGATTTAGAGTGTCAAGCCATTCAGAAAGTGTCCAATCATGCAACTAACAATGTGAAAGATTTGAAGTGATATATGTTTGCAGGTTCGAGACCAAGGATGCGATGTGTCTGAAAGACGAAACGAGGCATCGTGAAGAGACAATCAGTAAATCAACTCATAAGGTTGAAGAAATGAGATGTGTACTGGTACTCGAAACCCTGTGCAAGCATCACTATAGTGGTGTTTCATATCATCCCGAAAGAAATTTTTATGTTGCCGCATGTGGCAATTGAACCAAAATTTTTTAAATATTTGGATTATTAAGCATGGACTCCACATACTTTCAACATTTAGATTAGGATTTTAATTAGGTTGTTTTAATCTTGAACTTGGTAGGTTAGATTTTTTAGAGTTGAGAGAAAATTTGACAATTTTGTAAATATTTAGGGGTTTGTTCAACAAATGATGATATTTAAGAGGGTATCGCGATTTCTTGAAAAGTTTCGATTGGTGGCCAAAATTTTTTCTAGGTATCACTATATTGAGCCTTTGGTATCGTGATACCCCTGGAATTATAGAAGTAAAAATTTTGGTTTTACACAGTGGTATTACGATACCCAACACTCAGTATCGCGATACCATAGATAGATTGGAATTTGAAGGGTCCAAAAACAAAGGATATCGCGATATCCACTCCTAAGCATCATGATACCCATGTTGGGTCGAGCGATACCTGGTTAAGGCATCATGATCCACATGTTTTGGAGGTTTTAAAAGCCTCCAAAAACCCCAAAACATTCATTTTATCTCAAATCCTTCAAACTTTAAATCCTTAAAACCCCAAAACACTTTCCCCTTCTCTTATTTCTCTTAGCTCTCTTCTAAATCCTCATTCATTTTCATTTTGATTTTCCTTCATTTTTGTTCATCTTTTCCTTTCTTTATTTCTTTCTTTGAAGGTAACATTTCCTTCTTACTTGGGAAACATGAAGCTTTATCATTCCACACCACAAACCCATTATAACAACACGATATAAGTTTTCCTTTTTCTTTACTTTATTTACATTTGATATTTTTGTCATCTTTATTATTTTGGTTTTTTATTTTAGTTTTAGTGTTGATTTGTTGCAGGTTAGTTGGTTAGTATTTGTTAGTAAATAGTCTACTTTAAAAGATAATATTCATGCCTTCTAGAATGACAAAAATGATCAACATCCTAATCCAAGCCACTTTCGAAATTGAAGTACCGCTCGGTTAAGTTTAAATCGAAAGAGGTTGAAGATTTTTCTTATCCATTCAAGGATAATAATTTATCATTGAATGAGGCTTCGACCCCTCGGTCTTGCATTGCAAAGGAGTTTGGGATCTTGTTCATTTTCATCATTGAATGAATTTCGCCTTTGTTCCAACATCACCAACAATGATACTGATCATTTTGGAGTTTTAATCCAACTCGAAATTCTCTAAAATAATAAATTTTATGTTCAAAAAAGGTCATTAACATCTCCTCATAGCCAATTAATGACTATTATTGCGCACTTCATTGTGAAAGTGATGAGTTACTCGTACTAGACCTCAATAAATTCAGCAATGTTGGCATGGATGCCATTTTAGCTTATTTAATCGAGGGAAGGGGAGAGTGGAAGCGTAAGGGGTATCATAATCACCCCTATCTTTTAACTAGGTCATTATGTTTCTGGTTGCAAATTATGGATGCAGTTTATCTGCACGCGTATTAGCCCTTTTGAACACTAACACTGTTAATGTATTTTAAGCTTCTCTTTTGTATTGTATTTTGCATAAAAAGCGAGTGTCCTTGAGGTGATGGATAAATAAGAAATCAGAAAGTGCATCTCAAGTATAAAGGTTGGTATTTATTTCCCTCACCTGATCACGGACCTGTGCCGTTGAGCAGGGGTGGAAATTGATCCAACCGAGCAATTTCACCGCCCCACTCAGAGTATCATCGAGGGCACTATGCTTAGGTAGTTTCAAAAGCTCCATACGAAGAAAATCCAAGGATGGAACTAAAGAAGAAAACAAAAGAGGAAATTGCCTCCGGTAATCAAGAAGAAAAGCGTCATGAAGAAATGTGATGAGAAGCCTAAACAATGGGAATGAGTGTAACAACTCGTTTTTAATGGTATCAAAAAAGGTGGTTTTGAAACCCTGTATTTAGATGATTGATTCAAATATTATTATTTAATATTAATGAGTCTATATTAGGGTTAAATTTAGTTTTGGTACGATAAATTTTGGTGATTGAATAGTTAATTATTGTATAAGGGCTGAATTGTAAAAATAGAAAAAGTTTATCACTATTGATTTTAGTTTCTTACAAAGGTTTATTATATTAAAATAAAGGTCTAAAGTGGAAATTAAATAACTTTGATAGTTGGTGGATGGTTGGATGTTTAATATTAAGTAAATTTAAATAAAATTTATGTTTAAAATAAAGAAATGAATAAGTAAAAAGGTAAAAACAAGGTTTTGTTTTTCATATCCTATCATATTCCCAACCGTCCCTAACCAAAGAAAACCTAAAAACCATTCTTTTCATCTTCAAGCTATTCAACTCTAATTTGGTATGTAATTCTTAGCTCGTTTCTTGTAATTCTTATGTTTTTGAATCCTTAAAGCTTCATTTAACTAGCTTATGGACTATTTTGCGAAACTATGTGATCGCTGAAATCAGAGACTCCTAAAGACTCAAACAATATAAGTCATGAATTTTGTAGTACGAAAACATAGGTGCCTCCCCTTATCTAAATGATTACCTTTAATTTGAAATCAACAAGGATTGACATCCTCACTAAGGATTCACTCAAAGGACTCAAAGTGTTTAAGGATCAAGGAAAAGCACTCATAAGTCAAACCTGACAAGTTAATCCCATAGACTTGCCTGAAAATCAAGTCTCCACCACTGTAATATGAGATGATACACAAATCAAAAGGTCTTTGATAGGGTTGTAACGAGGCTTAGGTTAAAGGTGTGGATAAAGGCTGGATTAAAAGGTTAAGAATCTAGATTGACCTGATAAATTACCTTCATCAATTGAAACTTTGAAACTAATAACATGAGCTCTTCTTCAACAATTGGAATTTAAATGCATAAGCTCTTTTAACCATATACTAATACTTTGAATATACTTTAGTTTTTTTTAAGAACAAACTAGAAACATAATAGACAGAACTTTAATACTTAATTCGGCAACTGATCAAATTAATTCTCGATAGAAGGGTAGTCAAAAGAATGGTGATAACAAATACAAAGGGTTTTGGGCTAATATTATGCGGGTAATTCAAAAAAAAGGTTGTTAGGATTAAATGGGTTCACTAGGGGTTAATTATGTAGGTAAGTTTTTTAGTGGAGTGAATGGGTTAAAACCTAGGTGCCTTTATCATCTCAGTATATCAAATCATTAATATGGTCTAGACATGTATAACCAAGGAAAGTTCTAGAATAATGATCAAAGTTGACACACTCATAATAAAGTGAGCATGAAAAGAATATATGCTATATAGGGCTCAAATCTCACAAAAATTATGGGTATTTGACATCAATCCTATAGAATTCAAACTTCAAGGTAATATTCAAATTTAGTTCAACACCCTAAAAAATTTTTAAAAAATAGACTTATCATGCTTGATTCTCTAGTATTCTTCAAGTATAAATCATCAATGCACAATAATCACTAACTTACTCAAAAACATGTCAATAACAATCATAAATCATTAGTAATTTCACCCTAATTAATAATATGAGAAGATTACTTATGGACAATACAAAAATTCAGGATTTGAGAATAATGCAAAAAGTTAGGTACTTTTACCCCCCACACTTAAGTTGTACATTGTCCTCAATGTACAAAGATAGATAAACAATTATGTAATAAAAAGAGAAGGGGAGAAGTAACACTTCTCGAATTCTTGACGAGATCCTTGAGGATGTGAGCGATGTGTGGCATCAGGTGACTTTTTGTATTTCACCTAGTTGTGCTTTTGTGTAGGTGGAATGTATGATTTATTCTGCAAAGTCACTTGTTAATGATCTTTTTGATGAAATAGATATGCTGTGAAGGATGCTTTGAATAATTGGATAGACAATGATAAAATTTTGCAATAATTATAAAAGTTTAAGTTAAATAACATAAAATAAAGTCTTAAAAATGAGGAAAATAAAATTAAAGAAAATAATTTAGAAGGACTCAGAGGTCCTCATCATTGGTTGGATCCGGTGGTGGTGTTGATAATGAAATGTGGAGGTACTGGCATATTTGTTGGAGCGTCGCCTCTAATCCATTAAAGCGCCGAGTATTTTCAGCGAAATGCATCTCGAACCTATCAAGTCGAGCAGAAATGTCTGCTAATGATGTTGCTGCTCGGTGTGGATTTTGGCTCGGGTTCGGTGCTTCCTCTGATGGTAGTGGGACATCGTCAGAAATATCCTCGTCCTTTCCCTCGTTGGTTGGTGTCTTTAGTTTGTATTTCGGAGGGTCGGTCCCTCGACGTTGTTTGATCATCCTCATATGTAGCATCGTCTGGATGCCTTGAGGTACCATGTTCCCCATCAGTGTGAGGGATGTGATTTGATCGTCAGAGTTGAGGAGGTTAAAGTGCCTAGCTAACCTCGTAATGTATGGTCCCATTGACAAAATCCCCTTTCAATGTTGCTCTGTCTGATGTTGAATCGCGCATGCAATAAAATATGCTAAGTCAAAAACATGTCCTTCAGACATGCATGATAGGAAGTAAACGTCTTGCTTGTTTACGACGCCTATGCTTTCTCTATGCCATGTGATGGTTTGTGCGAGAATGGCATGAAGATACCTGAGGGCTGGTGGAAGTGCCGACACCTTAGAGCGGCTAGGGTCGTAGGTGTTTATCGTGGGGCTTAAACTGCTGCTAGCTTTCACGCGGAGTGTAGTGGAGCTCACGATTTAATCCATCAAGTGAGTTTTCTTATATGAATTTCAGTGTGTAAAGGCCGAGTACCGTTTTGAATTGTGGTACACTTAATCGATGCACTGAGCCCCCTAGATGGAATTGGATAGTACCCGGGTCGTCGAACTGAGTCGTCACCGGTTGCAAAGTGAAGGTGGTGCAAAATTCTAAAGTAAGCTCTAAATAGTGGATTCGTTGATTTTGAAGAAGTTCTCCCACGGCTCGGTTGAGAGGAGTGCTTGAATATCAGTTGTGGACCCAACTTGGCGTAACATCCCAGTTGATGCGTCTACCAGTTCCTATGGGTCTACCCCAGATTGCTTTGTACCTTTCGTCTTGAGTTGCTTGAGGGAAACGTAGGAATCGGTGTCAAAGTTTGGTGGAGGCACTTGCGGGTGCTGATCCAGCCCCTTCCTTTTCTTGCTTAGGGTGGATCGTTTAATTCGTGATGTCGACATGGTACCTGAAAAATAATCGGATGATAAAAACAAGTTTCATATCAAATTATAATCAATATATATGCCTAAGAATCAATCAATCAGTGACCAAAATCAAATTATTCATGAATATTGTGAGAACAATTTCTAACTGAAAATCAGGATTCATAAAGTTACAACTAAAGTATTATGGGTATTAAAATAAATTTCCTAAATAAAAATCATGCTTTGTAGGACTAAATCTATAAAATTTGAAAATAAAGAAGAATGCCATCAAAGATTATGTCAAGAAAATGGAACCAGAGATGGGGAAGACAATCAACACAGGCGGAGCACGGCGGTGGTGTGAGTGTGTAGGTGGGTAGCACGGCTGTGTTGTTGGCGTGGGGTTGATTCTGAGTGATTTTTTGGAGATAAAAGGTGAGGGAGGGTGACGGTGAAGTGGTGGCCTGAATTGAGGAGAAATGAGGTTTTAAAAACCGATTTTTAGGTTAGGTTATAGGGAAATGACGGTTAGAGTTTATTTATAGGGGAGGAGACACGGTCTATGGCCACGCCCGTGTTATTTTGAAATTTCCCGTGTTTTTCATGTTTTCAGGATTAGGCGCATTTTAGGTTGATTGGCACGTTCGTGTCTTATTTGGGCACACCCGTGCTGTACAGGTTAGTAAGTTGGCATGGTGAAGTCGAGCAGGCGTGTATATCCTATGTGTGGTAAGTAAGTATCTTAGCACGAGTGTTGGGCACGTCCATGTTTTGCACATGGTGTGTAAGTCAGAAGCTTTGCATGGTTGTGAAGCACAGGCGTGGTCTGGCATCGCAGCTAGTGTTGAAGATAAAAATTATTCCTATTTGGGCACAGCTCTTGGCATGCCCGTGGGTCGTCCCCTATTTTATACACGGCCATTGACACGCCCGTGTTCAAGGTCGTATTTTAAAAACTTGCACTTTTGTTAGACTATTTTAGTGTGGCATTTAGAAGAATATATACAAATAAAAATAATGTTAGTGTTTTAGTGCTCGGGGTGCCTCCCGAGAAGCACTTGTTTATAGTCTTAAGCTAGACTCTCTCTGTTTTTAGTTTTAAAAGAAGGCTCATGGAGCAGAAACTCCTCTCTCATGTCTCCGAGGTCTGCCCCGTTATAAACTTTAAGTCATTACCATTTACCTTGAATGTGCCTTTAGCGGGATGAGTTACCTCGATAGTGCCGTATGGAAAAATTATTTTGATTGTGAATGGGCCTGACCATCTCGATTTTAACTTTCTTGGAAATAATTTAAGTCTCGAATTGTATAGTAGGACCAGATCTCCTACTTCGAATTGTTTTGCTCTCTTGAGACGAGCATCGTGACGTCGCTTTGTTGCTTCCTTGTATAGTTTTGAGTTCTCATATGCTTCCGCTCTCTATTCTTCTAGCTCGTTCATCTGCATCATTCTTCTCTTTCCTACAATTTTGAGGTCAGAATTTAAAAATTTTGTTGCCTAAAAAGCTTTGTGCTCTAACTCAAATGATAAATGACAACTTTTTTCGTATACAAGTTTGTATGGGGATGTCCCTAAAGGTGTTTTAAAAGCTGTTCTATATGCCTATAAAGCATCATCTACTCTAACTGCCCAATCTTTTCTATTTGATTGAACCGTTTTTTCTAGAATGCGCTTAAGTTCTCGGTTTGCTACTTCAACTTGCCTACTGGTTTGGGGGTGATATGGGGTAGCTGTCATGTGGTGTACTCCGTATTTCTTTAGGACTCTTTCGAATTGGGTATTACAAAAATGAGTACCCCTATCACTAATGATAGCTCTTGGTGTGCCAAATCAGGAGAACAATTTTTTTTTTATAAATTTAACTACTACCCTGGCATCATTTGTAGGGAAAGCTTCTACTACTGCCACTAGGATGTACTTGTTTCCAAACGAACTAGGGAATGGTCCCATAAAATCTATACCCCGTACATCAAATATTTCACATGACAACATATATGTTTGAGGCATTTCATCACGTTTGGAAATATTACCTGTTCTTTGGCATCTATCACATGAGGCAACATACCTATTGGCGTCTTTAAATAGAGTGGGCCAATAAAAACCTAATTCGAGTATTTTGTGTGCTGTCTTAATACCACTGTAGTGTCCTCCTGAGGGTCCTGAATGGCAATGCTCTAAGATTTTACTTGCTTCTGCTTCTGTAATGCATCTTCGAATTACTTGATCTGCACAGATGCAGAAAAGGAAATGATCTTCCCAAAAATAATTTTTCACATCAGCAAAGAATCACTTTTTTGGTGATGTGTTAATTTTCTTGGTAAGATATTAGCTGCTAAATAATTCGCAATATTTGAAAACCATGATACCTCGGAATGTGTTATAGAAAAGAGTTTTTCTTCGGGAAACGAATCATTTATTTCACTTTCATCGAGTTCTTTGGTGTGCGGATTTTCAAGTCTAGACAGGTGATCCGCTGCAAGATTCTCGGCTCCCTTCTTATCTTGTATTTCCAGGTCGAATTCCTGTAAAAGTAAAATCTATCGTATGAGTCTGGGTTTTGCATCAGGCTTGTTTAAAAGATAATGAAGAGCCGAATGGTCAGTGTAAATGACAACTTTAGAAAATATTAGATACTATCTAAATTTGTCAAAAGCAAAAACTATAGCTAGCAATTCTTTCTCTGTAGCATGTCCTAAAAAGCTTCTAATAGCCTTAACTGAACTAGGGAGAGGTAATTTTTCTATAATTTCAATCTTTGCTTTATCTACCTCAATCCCTTTTCTAGAAATCTTATATCCTAATACAATTCCTTCTCTAACCATAAAGTGACATTTTTCCCAATTCAAAACAAGGTTGGTTTCCTCACATCTCATTAGAACTCGTTTTAAATTTTTAAGGCAAAGATTGAAAGAATTACTGAATACTGAGAAATCATCCATGAATACCTCCATGATATCTTCCACAAGTACGTCAAAGATTGCCAACATGCAACGTTGAAAAGTAGCAAGAGCATTATATAATCCAAAAGGCATTCTACGATAAGCAAACATACCGTATGGACATGTGAATGTTGTCTTCTCTTGATCTTCAGGAGCTATAGGAATTTGGAAGTAGCCAGAGAGTCCGTCCAAGAAGCAGTAGTACATATGCCCAGATAGTCTTTCTAACATTTGATCTATGAAGGGTAGAGGAAGTGATCTTTTACGGTGGCATCATTGAGCTTTCTATAGTCTATCTGCACTCTCTATCCTCAGAATCGTTCTTGTGGGTATTAATTCATTCTTCTCATTGGGCACCACCGTCATACCTCCTTTCTCTAGGACTACCTACACAGGACTTACCCAAGTGCTGTCAGAAATAGGATAAATTATACCTGCATCTAGAAGTTTAATTTCCTCGGCTTTGACCACTTCTTTCATGTTGGGATTTAGCCGTCTCTGGGGTTGCACACACGGCTTGTATTCTTCTTCCATTAAAATATTGTGGGTGCAGAATGAGGGGCTTATGCCCTTTATATCAATATTTTCTAAGCCATGGCTTTTTTATGTTCTCTTAGAACCTTTATCAAATCTTCTTTTTCCTTAGGTTCTAGTTCTAAAGAGATAATTACCGGTAGTGTAGAATTGTCTCCTAGGAATGCATATTCTAAGTGTTTTGGTAATTGTTTCAATTCCAGACTGGGTGGCTCATCAATGGAAGATTTCTATTTTAGTTCATCATTGTTTTCAATGCTTTCTTCTTTCACTTGCTTGAATGATGATGTATTCACATTCATCTCATAGCCTTCATCTTCTCCCCCCTCTTCTTAAGTCAGGCATAGTTCCATGTTGTCATTATGTATAATTTCCTGCAATGAATTTTGAATGATATGGTTGATAGTATCAATAAAATAACAAGAATCATCTTGCTCTTTAGAATATCGCATGGCATCATAAATTTGAAACATTATTTCTTCTTCGCCTATCCTTAATGCAAGTTTACCGTCACCTACATCAATAACGGCCCTAGCAGTGGCTAAAAAAGGACGTCCTAAAATTAAAGGAACATTAATGTCTTCTTCAATGTCTAGCACAACAAAATCAACAGGGAAAATAAATTTATTGATTTTACTAAAACATCTTCGATAATTCATCTAGGATATTTAATGGATCTATCGGTCAATTGAATACTCATCCTAGTAGGTTTTGGTTCCCCAAGATCTAATTGTTTAAACATTTTGTAAGGTATTAGATTAATACTGGCACCTAGATCAGCTAATGCTTTCTTAATATTCAGGCTACCAATTAGACAAGGAATAGTAAAACATCCCGGGTCTTTTAATTTGGTTGGTAACTTGTTCTGGATGATGGCTGAGCATTCTTCATTAAGTTCCACTGACGATACTTCTTCAAGATTCCTTTTGTTCATCAAGAGTTCCTTTAAGAATTTTGCATATTTTGGCATCTGTGAAATAGCTTCAACAAAAGGTAAGTTAATATGTATTTTTTTAAAGAGTTCAAGGAACTTACCGTATTGGGCATCTAGTCGTTCCTTCTTTATCTTTGTTGGATATGAGATTGGTAGTTTACTTCCTTTGCGTACTGGATTTACATCCTCAATACCCTCATCTCTTACTTTGTTATTTTCATGTGGAATTTGTTTATTTGATTCCACTAATTCCTTTCCACTTCTTAGTGTAACTGCTTTCACCTGTTCTGTTTCTTTAGAAAAAATCTCTGCCCATATTTCACAAATCATCTTAGTAAATAGTCCAATGGACTTAATGAGCTCCCCAAATGACTCAGTAAGTTTTTCAACTGATGCTTGTTGATCTTTAAATGTTCTCTCAGTATCTTGGAAGCATTTTTCTATGTTTGACAAAATTTTGTCAGTATCTCTTCGAGGGTTGGCTTCTTTTCTTGCGGATAGGGCTAATTTTGGAAATTTGAAGGAGGTTGTTGTATTTGATTTCCTTGACCTTCCCATGAAAAATTTGGGTGGTTTCTCCAACCTGGATTGTAAGTGTTACTATAAGGATTGTTATTGGATCTGAAATTATTACCTATATAGTTCATCTGTTTGTTTTCTGCATCCGGTTGGTAGGGTGGGTACTCAGGATTCGCCACAGTTCCACTTTCATTGTATTGCATGACTGGGTGTACCTGCGAGAAACATAAACTGTTAAGCTTTTTATTCATCAACTCTACCTAATTTGATAGCATGGTTACTGCATCAATATTGTAGACTCCGGCTGATTTCATCGGTTTTGTCCTTGTAACTTACCACTGGTAATTATTCAACGAAATCTCTTCAATGAATTCATAGGCTGCTTCAGGAGTTCTATTATTTAAGGTTCCACCGGCGGCTGAATCAATTAATTGTCTCGTTGAGGGATTTACACCATTGTAGAAAGTTTGGACTTGAAGCCATAATGGTAATCCATGGTGTGGACATCTCCTCAAGAGATTTTTGTATCTCTCCCATGCATCATATAATGTTTCTAAATCCATCTGCACAAAGGAAGAAATATCATTCCGTAATTTGGCTGTTTTGGCTGGTGGAAAATATTTTAATAAAATTTTTGGTCATTTGTTCCCATGTAGTGATTAATCCTCGTGGTAACGAGTTCAACCACTGCTTGGCTTTATTCCTTAATGAAAAGGGAAATAACCGAAGAGGAATGGCATAATCAAAAACATCATTTATTTTGAGAGTATCACAGAACTCTAAAAAATTTGCTATATGAGTGTTTGGGTCTTCGTCCTGCAAACCATCAAATTGAACAAATTGTTGAATCATTTGTATTGTATTAGGCTTTAATTCAAAATTATTAGCAGCTATAGCAGGCCTAACAATACTAGATTTTGTTCCTGTCAAATTAGGTTTAGCATAATCATACATAGTGCGCGGAGTGTCCGCCACATCTCGTGGTGTATTATTCTCGTCCATCCCTTCAGTAGGATTGAATCTATCTTCTCGCTCTTCTTCTGTGTAATTCAGGACTCACCTAATTTCTCTGCGATTTCTCTGAGCGATAACTTCAATTTCACTATCGTATATTAGAGGTCCTGTCGGCTTCCTTCTAGTCATAAACTAGAGGTACCTGCTAGGAAAAAGGGAAAATTCCAAATTTTGTAAAAAATAATATAAAATAAATTGTGAAATAAAAATAAAAATAATGGCTAAAGTAATAAAATAGAGGTTTCTTAATATTTTAGTTCCCCGGCAATGGTACCAATAACATGACCGCTGAAATCAGAGCTTTAAATTTATAATGAATGAGATCGAACCTTGAAACTAACTCTGACAATGATTAAAGGAAAGTGTACCTATCGAACAGTAGTATAGCTTAGGCAAGACTGAGTTATCGAACCCAAAGGAACTAAAAGTCCTAATACTCACTTTCTTTTTATTATTCAGCCTAAAATATGAAGTGATTGGTTGATTTTATCTAGTTTAACGACTATTAAGCTAAAGACAAAGACAAAAAGAACAAATTGGGAAATAACTCGAAGAAACTCAATTGATTACGATGATACCCTCAGGAAGAATCCACCTAGAGTTCACTTGTTACTTATTACTGAATCATATGATCTCTTGACTTAGCTTGATCCGTAGGACTCCCTAACCTATATTAAACCCTCTCTCAAGGCGAATAACGTCTAACCCTAGGTTAATTAGTGGAACTCTCGTTCTCTTATAATAACCCCTTAGAATAGCAGTAAATTGATCAATGGATTCCCATATTAGGTTTCACCCTATTTCGGCAAAATCTCGTAACCCTATCTCTAGGCGCTCGATCAACTCTGCTTAATTATGCTAGTTCTACTCTTAGGCAGGGTTTATTCCTCATCCATCTAAGCACATCAGATTTGGATTAAGCAACATAATTAAGAATAAACTAAGTATTTATCATATAATTCAGAAAATAAATAACAAGGTTCATCTAGGTTTCATCCCCTTCGGGTATCCGAATGGTTTAGTCCATAAAAAATAAAGAAAACATCTCAAGAGTAAAGATAAAACAAAACATAGAAAATTCTTAAAACCCCTTGGAGGAATTGAAGGAGAAATCTACCGTCTTGAGTATAATTCTGGCTTCTTGAGATGGATCCACTTGGCTATCTTCGAGTGACTCCCACAAATGTGATCCTTCTGGCTCGGCTCCTTGGCCTAGCTAACCGCCCCCTTTTCAGGATGCACTTAGGGTGTTTATATAGATGCTTTACTTGATCCCTAAGTGTCCTAATTCAAGTCTCCTTCTTACTTGTGTTTGAATAAGCTCTGGAAAGTGTTTTTTTGGCTCTAAGTATCCAAACCCGAGTGAAATTGCTCTCTCCCGTAATAGGGGCACGACCATGTCACACGCCCGTGTAAATCGTGGTTGGGCCATGTCTCGATTTTGTCATTTTAGACACGGTTGTGTAAATAGCTGGACACGCCCGTGTGTGGGTATTTGATGATACACGGTCGTGTAAATCGTTGGTTAGACCGTGTGGAATGTTTCCATCTATGCACTCGTATGGCTTGAAGTTCGGGTCGTGCCAATTTCCTCTTTGGCCCAAATTGGATCGTTTTAAGCCTATTTCTCATTCTTTTCATCCTCGGGTGCTTTCTTGAGTATAAATATGAAAAGAAAGGATTAAAAGCACCTTTTTACATAAATCAGGGCTAAATTATCCTAAAAGCATACTAAATATGGGGTTAAAATATGTTACTTTTACGGTTTATCACTATGAAAGTGTTGGAAAGCTACCACTGAAGGATTCTTGAAGTTTTTTGGTGTTAATGGCTAGCATGTTAAGTGTAATTGTTAGTAGGACTAAATTGTAAGTGAAATTTTGATAGTTTTGTCATTAAGGACTAAAACGTAAAATTTGAAAAATAATTAGATGAAAATTATATGTTACATGCTACTGGTATGTTAATTATGGATGTACTTAGTTTCGAAATCAAATATCAAATTTGAAAGTTAAAGTATTTTCGGTTTTAAGGACTAAATTGAGATAAGTGTAAAACTTGAAGAATTGTTGTATAGATGAAATTGAGTTATTATATAATTTTAATATGCTTTTAAATGATAATTGGAATATTTAATTGAGTCAAATTATGATTTAGATCAAGAATTACAACAATTAGAGGACTTACGCAGAAAAGAAAAAATTGTGGATTAGTCCCTATTTGCTAAATCACTATGGTTTTGTCAGGTAAGTTCATACAATATAAATAAGTTTATGTTGCTATCGTGTTATGCTTAATTATGAAATGTTGTTATTGATAATTATAAATTGTGGTATAAATTAAGGTTAAATCTTGAAAAACTTAGTAAAAGTCTCGCATACAAAGTTATGAGATGAACCTAGATGGAACCAAGCTCCAACAGTGGTTGCAGAATCAAGGATACATGTACATTAAGCCCTGGCCAAGCTCTCTGTAGTGTAGGTTAACCCGGATGGGTTAACCAAGCACTATTGTTTAAGATTAGCTCGGACGAGCAATTTATACTTGTTGTGTAGGTTTCACCTGAACAGGTAACCATACACTATTATTCACATTATTATTCATGATTAGCTCGTACGAGTAAATGATATCTATCATGTAGGTTTAACCCAAACGGGTAACTAGACACTATCATTTTCACCTGTATACTGAGTACTTTTACGGTGTTTCATCGGGTTGAATTATAAAATGGAAATGTGATGATATGAGGTTGATGTTGGTGATAAGAATATTCATGATATTGATATATATATATATATATATATATATATATATATAATACAAGTTGAATTGTGATAGAAATATGAACATTTGAGGTTATATGTATGTTTTGAGCCCAAAACTTTATGTTTTTAATGATGTTGTATTGTATCTTGTTAGGGCTAATTATTTGGCATAATGAACTTGTATGTGTTAAGTAATAGAGGTAAGCAAATGTTTATATTGTATGGGCTTACTAAGTATTTTAAATACTTACCGTGTTACTACTTTTCTATAGATTTTGGACGTTTGAAACATGTCGACCGGATCATCAAGAAGCACACAACTACCGCCTCTCATATCGATAGATTTTTTATGTTCCAACCTTGGTTATTTGTGGCATGTACATAGGATGGTTAAAACTTATTCTAGTGAATGTATGTATTTTGGTATGGTTATGTTTGCTTAAAAGTTTATGGAGTATTTTTTATATGATGTATGGTTTGATGTCAAGTTTGGTAATTTGAAGGTTAAAGGAAATGGGTTACTGCTTTCGCGGGTAAGTGTCTGACATGCCAGCAAGTTAAGGCTGAGCACCAACTACCTTCTGGGTTACTGCAGCCAGTAAAGATTCCACTCTAGAAATAGGAGAGGGTAACCATGGATTTTGTAAGTGGACTACCCTTAACACCGACATAGAAGGACACGGTATGGGTTATTGTTGACCGACTGACTAAATATGCCCACTTTATACTGGTCTGCACTGATTATTTACTACAGAATCTGGTTAAGTTATACGTGGCTGAGATTGTGAGACTGCATGGGGTATCAGTTTCCATGATTTTGGATAGAGATCCTAGATTCATAGCTCGATTCTGGAAAAAGTTACACGAGGCTTTGGGTACAGGATTGGACTTCAGTATGGCATTTCTTCCTCAGACTTACGGCCAGTCAGAAAGGGTGATTTAGATATTAGATGATATGTTGAGAAGCTGTGTAATTGATTTCAAAGGCTGTTGGGAAGACTACTTGTCGCTAGCAGAGTTCGCATATAACAACAGCTACCAATCCAGTATTCAGATTGCAATCGTACGAGGTGTTATATAGTCGTAGGTGTCGTACCCCTACCTGTTGGACAGAACTTGGTGAGCGGCGAGTTTTGGTGCCAGAGTTAGTTTTGAAATCGAAGAAAAAGTAAAGTTGATTCAAGATCGATTAAAGGAATCATCTAATAGGTTGTATGTAGATTTAAGGCATAAAGAGATAGAGTATTCTGTGGGGGATTATGTCTTTTTGAATGTCTCGCCATGGAAGAAGATTCTGAGATTTGGACGAAAAGGCAAACTGAGCCCTAGATTCATCAGACCTTACCGGATATTAAAGCGTCTCGCCTATCAACTTGAGTTACCTCCTGAGTTAAACCGGATACATGATGTGTTCCACGTCTCCATGCTGAGGCGATACCGCTCTGATCCCGTACATATAGTGCCAGTTGAGGAAATCGAGGTTAGGCCTGTTTTAACTATCGAGGAAGAACCTGTGTGATACTGGATCATGACGTTCAGGTGCTGAGAAGGAAATCTGTTCCATTAGTCAAACTATTTTGGCATAATCATGATTTAGAAGAAGCCACGTGGGAACTAGAGGAGGCGATGCGACAACAATACCCTCACTTATTCTGACTAGGTAAATTTTGAGGCTGAAATTTCTTTAAGGGGGTAGAATTGTAATGCCCCAAAATATAGGGTCTTTAATTTTTCATGTTCTAACCAATTTGCTTGTTTGCCTTAATGGTTAAGTGTTTTGGGGAATTTAAGAAGCCTGGGTTCAAGTATGACCTTTGGCAAAATTTTGATTTTTGCTCTTTTGGAAACTTGGATGTTAGAATAAAGGGCATATATATTTAGTGTGCTTGTTTTGTGACACAAGAGGAGCTTGTGGCTTAGTGGCAAGTGGCATGTGGTGTAACTGAGAGGTCTGAGGTTCAAATCCCATGGCATGCAAAGATGGGATTTTATTTTATGTCTCTGTGGCGTGAGAGGTAGAGTTTGATTCAAACTCTGCAGAGGTGGTTGGAGACTTGGTCATCAAATTTGAATGAGTTTGAATGGGGGGTGTGGAATGAATCTAGGAGGAATCGGTGGAGACGTTCAAGGAGTTGGGATGTGAGGAAAGTCTTGGCCGAATGGGAAAGCTTGAGTAGGGGTTTCAGCTATGGGCATTCATTTTGGTACATTTTCGACATCTTTGTGAGAGGTAAAACCGAAAATCCTCTCTGTTATTTCGAGTTTTATTTTTACGTTTCGGGATTTACTTCTTTTTGTGGTGTCTCGTACAACATTTCTGACCATTCGGGTCTTTTTCTTTTCATCTTTATTCTCAATTGTTGCCCACTCTTTGCCGAAACATAAACATCAAGTGCTGAGTTCCCCTTGAAGTTCTTCTCCTTCTTCATCCCTCTGCCGATTCGGCATTCCTCTTTTCTTCTTCCCTTAATTTCTTCTTTAGCCGAATCCATTTCCTTTTCCTTTGTTCTTCAATCAATTCCTATTTGTTCCTCCTCTCTTTTGATCTTTCAGTTTTACCCCCATAGTCGAACCTATTATTCCCTCTTCTCAACATTCTTCTCTTGTTCCTTAGGTTTAAGTGAGCCAAAATCAACCTCTCCTTTCTCTTTACTGTTTCTTTTCTTTTCAAGTTAGCCGAATACTCCCCCTTCTTACTATTTTGGATTTGTGTAGGTTTGGCCGACTAGGCTCTGTCAAGTGGCTGATTGTTACTTTATTCTATCATTGCTATCAACTAATTTTGGGTAAGTATTCCTTTTTTTATTTGATTTTTGGTTCCATTTTGATGGCTCTCTTCTCTGGAAAATTTGAATGATTCGGTTTAGGGTTGCTAACTCTTGGACCCTTCTCTCGTGTTGATTTCTCTTGGTTAATGCAGCATTTCAGTAGGAAAGGGGCATAGATATCTTTCGGTTAGCATTATAAGTGGATTGGATAGCATATTTGGGTGAAGGTGAGTATCAATACCATTCTCTTTGGGATTTGACGTTAGTATTAGGTAGTAATATTAACCGAAAACATTGATGGATGTAGGTTCAGTGTTCGTGGGTTGTTTGTACGAGCTGTGAAAAAGGTGTGTAACCATACACCACTCTAGTACTGGCATAAGCCAAAAAGGGTGTGTATTCACACCCCTGATTAACTGTGAATCGACATAAGTTGAAAAGCCGAAATGCCAAAACTTCAACATTTGAGGCCTCACGAGCGTGCGATCGCTCGTGTGGTAAATCGAGCCCACAAATCATGAGCAACAGACTATAGAGGCCACCACGAGCATTCTTATGGGCTTACGTTGGGCCGAGATGGGCCATGTGGGCCCAATGGGCTCATGGGCCCCACATGGGTAAAATCTACGATAAGTGAAAAATAATGGATTGGGCTATAGTGATCACATAGTCGTGACTGAAATTGGGTTAAATGGGCCACATGAGCGTGTGGGCCCACTTGAGCCGAGTGATGGGCCTTGGGCCCCATTTACACTGTTTTGGCCATATATGTTATCCAAGTCGTTCGGGATGACTGCAGGTCTTCTGAAGGGTCGTCATCTCTGCCGAGACCTCAAAAGTAGTAAAATGATCGTAATACCCTATTGGGTAAAATGAAAGTAATACCCCCGTAGGATAAATTGACCATAATACCCTTAAAGAGTGAAATGACTAAAATACCCTAATGAGTAAAATGGCTGAAATACCCTTTTAGGGTAGAATTATCAAATACCCCTGGGGTGAAATTACCGTTTTACCCATAACTGACAAAATGACCATTATATCCCTAGTGGTAGTTTAGGTGATGTGTGTATGATATCTATATAACTGCTTATGAATATGAAATACTGCATACACGTAATATTTATGACAAGACATTCTACACTGGGTTGGGATTCTGATTTGGAGGAAGTACCGTACTAGTGGCTCTGCCACATTTTTACTATTCTAGTGGCTTCGCCACGTATTTTGATTTTAATGGCTGGGCCACGTTTACTGCTATTAGAAGCTTCGCTGCGTTAATATTAGCAGCTATGCTGCGATATTGGTGTGTTGGTTGGGTGGGTCGACTTAGTCCCTACATGGTGTGTTGGTTGGTACGGATGGTGTGTTGCCTGGATTGGGTTGGTTGCATTTCTGCTCTGTACTGATATTATTTGGGCTTAGGCCCACACTATTACTGTATAGGGCTAAGGCCCAGACTGTACTGCTACTAAATAGGGCTAAGGCCCAGTCAGCATTGCATATACAATTTACTGTTTTTCAATTAGGGGATTACACACTGAATTTTCCAAACTCACCTATTTCTTTTAACTGTACATGTAATCCCCAGCCTTAGATGATTTGGAGCTGCGAGGGACTCGGAAGTGGCCACATGTGCGCGAGTATTTTGATTTATACTTAGTTTTTAAATATTTTATTTTGGGGTTGATATTTATGTAATAAGGCCATTGAGGTTTAACTTTTATTTTGTTTTAACTTCTTACTTTTACCTGCTAGATTAGGAAGAGAGAAACGGGTTTTTTTTAAAATAATAACTATTTTCAAAGGAAACCACGCATTTCAAATTTAAACAGTTTTTAACTAGAAAAGCTCCGGGGTTTTTAATTCAGGTTAATAAACTTGAAATAAATGATATGACCAACAATTGGGTAACATGTTTTATTTTTACGACACCAACGTTTTCAATAACAATGGGCTTTACAGAGGATTTAAAACTTTAGTCATAGATTTTCATTGACAAAACTATTTTTCAAAACAACACTTCGATGTGACACTTCAGATCCGGTCGTAGCGTCTAGGCCAAGTTTGGGGTGTTACACTCCACATGTAAGGAGGTGGGACAGCAAAACCCTAGTATTATTAACTAGGGTTGCCGCCCCCTATATCATTGTAACGCCCTATATTTCTTATGTTGCTTCTGTAAAATTTTGATACAACTGTGCATTTCCTTCAGTGGTTAAATTTTCTGGGTGTGTGTGAGAGGTCCCAAGTTTAAGCCCTACCTTTAGCAATATTTGTTTTATTTTTGGAATGGAGCCCTATCATTGTTCCAGTAGGTTTATATTTAATTGCTTGTAATTTCATACTAGACTGAGCTTGCTGGTTCAAGTGGTAAGGGAGTCTGTGTGTGGTGTGGAGGTCCTGTACTAAAATCCCTATGCAAGAGTGGGTATTTATTTTTGGTCGGTTATGGGGCAGAGTTTTGGTGAAGTTAAAATTATGATAGTGGGTGGTTGTGTTAGTGTAGTTAGTGGGATTTGAGTAAATCTGATTCCTAAAAAAATCTCTCCTAGAAAAACTGACGTTTCATTCTTTTTATTCCTCTTTTTTTTCCCATTTTCTTCTCTTCTGCTATTTTCCTTTGCTTTTGGCGTCATCTTTTTATTTTGTAAATTACGGTTCCTCTGTTCACGAAATTCGTATGCATTGGTAAGTGGAGGTGCCTTTTCTGCTCGCATAGGGAGTTTTCTTTGAATCATTAGAATGGTTTCTCTTTTTTGATTGGTAATAAATTGTGTTTGGTAGCAGCGTATCGAGAAGACGGTGACTCTTCTCTTGCAGTTTCCTAGTTGATCGTTCGGAGTGTTAGGGTAAGTGTGGAATGCCCGAACCGAATTCTTGCTAGTTTGTGATTTCAGATTATTGCAATTTAGGTGATTGATTGGGGTTTTAATCGATAAATTTTAGGTTTTAGGAGACTCGAGAGTATTTTCTGCGAAACAGTACCAGGTGTACCCAAAACGCAAAAAAATAAGATTCGGTGAGAGTCAAAAAACCCCACTATCAATGCTACATGGCCATGTGGTAGGCCGTGTGGTAGGTCATGTGCGACGACATGACAGTGTGATCGATGAGGCCAGGCCATACAAGCCACATGGGCTAGGCTAAATTAGGCGTGTGGGCCCACAGGGCGTGTGGTATCTGGGCCAGGCTGTGTGATCCATACGGGCAAGGCCAATCTAGGCGCAGGATCCATACGGGCAAGCCATATGGGTGTGTGGGCCCATTTATCTAAATTTTTCCCTAGGGTTGGATGGGTCATCCCAAACGACTGTGGGCCTACTATAGGGTCGGTAAGGACTAATTAAACCTTAAACTGTATGAACTGTCTATTGACTTTTTGATCTGAGTAAAATTCTGATGCATGTCTACTTGCGCTATTATCTGCTATCTATATACGATCATAAACATGTGAGCATGTTAGATTATTTCTCTGTATTTTTATATTTCTATATCAGATTTTGGGGACGGGATGATGTATATTGGAGGAAGTGATCTAAAAGGTAGTTTATGCCTATTATCTGGCAGCATGGCTGCATTATATCTGTTACGTACACCGTATCGGTACAACCATGTGTGTAGGGATGGGTGGGTGTTTTAAACCCCACATGGTGTGTAGGGATGGTTGGAGATGGTGTGTAGGGGATGTGGGTAGGATATATGATTTCTAATTCTGATTTGCACATCTGTGTTTGTATATGTAATGGGTTTAAGCCCGAATCTGAATTTGATTGATTCTGGCTTTTTGGTTGTGTTCATGCTTAATTCTGTGGGGTTACACACTAAGTTTACGTAAACTCACTCTTTTCTATTTATTTTGTACAAGTAATCCACAAAGTTAGGCGGATCAGTGCAGCGGAAGACTCGACGGTGGCAACTCGCTATTACTGTTTTACTTTGCTTTATGGTTTTATTTAAGTTTGGCATTGAGATTTGAAAGGTTGTATTTTCTACGACTCTATGGACTCTTTTAGACTGCTTGGATTTGGTTTTGGGTTTTGATTTAACTTGCTTGTTACTCTGATGGTTTTTAACTAAAACATGATTTACTAAAAGTGCGAAATTTTTTCCTTAAACACGACGATTTTCCTAAAGCTTCAGCTAAAATGATACGTTTTGAGGTAAGTCGACTAGTTGATATATATATATATGTTTGAAATAGATGAAAACAATTAAGGGTTTATAAGCTTAAGGTTTTTATCGAGTTAGCTTATGATCATTGTTTTGTCGAGTTTTAAAATTTATAAAGAAAATGATCGAACCTAGAAACTAACTCTAACAACGATTAAAGGCAAGTGTACCTATTGAATAGTTGTATAGCTTAGGCAAGACCGGATTGTCGAACCCAAAGGAACTAAAAGTACTAATACTAACTTTCTTTTTATTATTTAGCCTAAAATATGGAGTGTTTGGTTGATTTAATCTAAATTAACAACTACTAAGCTAAAGACACAAATACAAAAAGAACAAATTGGGAAATAACTTGATGAAAAACTCAGTTGATCACGACGATACCCTTAGGAAGAATCCACCTAGACTTCACTTGTTATTTAACACTAAATCATACGATTTATTCACTTAGTTTGATCTGTAAGACTCCCTAACATATATTAAACCCTCTCTCAAGGAGAATAACGTCTAACCCTAGGTTAATTAGTGGAACTCTCTTTCTCTTATAATAACCCCCTAGAATAGCAGTAAATCGATCTATGGACTCCCATATTAGGTTTCACCCTAATCCGGTAAAATCTTGTCACCCTATCTCTAGGCGTGCAATCAACTCCGATTAATTATGCTAGATCTACTCTTAAGCAGGGTCTATTCCTCCTCCACATAAGCACATCAGATTTGGATTAAGCATGAACAATTAAGAACAAACTAAGTATTTATCATATAATTCAGAAAACAATAACAAGATTCATCTAGGTTTCATCCCCTTCAGGTATCTAAAGGGTTTAGTTCATATTGAATAAAGAAAACATTTCAAGAGAAAAGATAAAACAAAACATAAGCAATCCCTAAAACCCCTAAAGGAATTGAAGGAGAAATTCGGTGTCTTGATTAGAATTCTGGCTCCTTGAGATGGATCAACTGGATATCTTTGTGTAATTCCCTGAATTGAACTGCTCTGGATTCGGCTCTTTGGCCTCGCTCCACGCCCTGGCAAAAGCCCTGGCAAAAGGCTTCTGTCGAACCCACTCTTAAGTTCCACCCTTGGGTGTTTATATAGACTTTGAGATGCCTTACTTGGCCCCTAAGCATCCTAATTCAAGTATAATTCCTACTCGGGTGTTTGAATAGGCTTTGGAATGTGTTTCTTTGCCTCAAAGTATCCTATTCTGAGTAGAATTGCTCTTTTCTATGGTAGGGACACAACCATGGTACACGCCCGTGTAAATCGTCTTCAGGCTGTGTCTCGATTCTATCGATTGGGGCACGACCGTCTAAATTGTGGCATGGCCGTGTCTTAGTTAATTGTCGAGGCACGGCTGTGTGGCTTAAAGTCCAAGCCGTGTCGATTTTCTCTTTGGCTCAAATTGGCCCGTTTTAAGCCTATTTCTTATTCTTTTCATCCTTGGGTACTTTCCTGAGTATAAAACATGAAAAGAAAGGATTAAGAGCACCTTTTTACATAAATCAGGGGCTAAATCATCCAAAAGCATGCTAAATATAGGGTTAAAATATGTTACTTTTACGGTTTATCAGCTTCATTTTCAAACCCATTCTATGTGACATCACCAGATTTGGCCATAACGTCTAGGCCGAGTTTAGGGTGTTTCATTTAGTGGTATCAAAGTCAGGTTGCAAAACTCGACTGTGAATTTTAGGTTCCAAAATTTGGTTTTCTAAAAGTATTTGGTTTTAAAATGATTTGAGTAAATTAAGCAATTATGTGGTTTATCGAGTCTCCGACGCTGATCCTGTAAGTATTTTTGTACTTTGTTAAAACTGTTCTAAAACACTATAGTTAGTACCCTTTGAAACTATACTGAGCTAGTTAGAAGACTGAAACTTTTGAAACAATTTTGAACTTCTGATAACTTATGCATAAAATATTTGTTAATAAATATTGAACTGATGCATAAAACTTTTATTGTAGATAAACTCGAATTAGACAATGAGTGCGCGTGGATTTCACAGACGTGGTACGCGAGGCTGTGGTAGAGGCCGTGGAGGGGTTCGAGATGAGTCCTCATCTCTGGGCAGCATGCCAAATCTGGACACTAGCGAGACACCTGTGTCACTTGCTACTGAGACTGGGTATCAGAGTCATTTGGCTAGGGACGACGTATTTCCCAAGCCATGATTAGGATATTGGAGAGAGTCGTTGGGCCCAATTTTAGATTTGAGGGCCGTGCGTCGGTAACTAAACGACTCTGGTCTAATGGAGCTGTGTTGTTTAGGGGTGTCACAAGAGTTGCCCCTAATGTGGTTGAGTACTGGTTGGAGGCCATCGAGAGAATTATGGATGATCTGGACTATACCCTTGAGCAGAATTAAATGGTGCAGTTTCCTTGCTTCGCGACGAAACATATCAGTGGTGGTTAACGGTTAAAGAGGGCACTCAGTCTGATCACCTGACTTGGGAATTCTTTAAGATCACATTCTAGAGTAAGTATTTGAAAGCTAGCTACGTTGATGCTCGCAAGCGTGAGTTCTTGAACCTCACGCAAAGTGACCGATCTATGGCCGAGTATGTCGCTAAATTTTTGAGGCTGAGCTATTATGCCGGGTATGGTGTCATCGAAATATGAGAGGTGTGTTCATTTTGTGGATGGCCTAAAGGATAATATGAGGGTGTTGATAGCTCCGTAGAGGGAGCGCAAGTTCTCCGTTGTGGTTGAGAAAGCAAAGATCACTGAAGATGTTAAGCGCACTGAGCGCCAGGATAGAGATAGGGAGAGAGGTAAGAACAAGTGGGATTTGAACCCTCGAGTTCTGTGCAGAGGCTTAAAAAAAGGCCAAATCTGATGGGCCAGTTAGAGTGGGAGCTTCTATTGCTTCAGCTGGGTTGCAGCCTTGCGTTGATTGTAGTAGGCACCATCTGGGCGAGTGTTGGAGGAGGATTATGGCCTATTTGAGATGTGGGTCTTTAGAGCACTGCATTCAGGTGTGTCCACTGAGGGCTGATCTGGTGCATGCTCTGACATCAGGTCCCGTGCAGCCGCAGAGAGTAGTTCAGCAGCCATGTAAGGGCCATGGTGAGGCTAGAGGTGGTAATGGTATGGGCCAAGGCGAGAACACCGACCAAAGGTACAGGTCAGACCGAGGTGAGGCAGCCTACTTTGGTTTATGCTACACGTCACTAAAAGAGTAAAGATGCTCTTGACATCATCACTGGTACGTTCTTTATATTTGATGTACCTTACTTGGCTTTAATAGACATAGGGTCTACCCACTCGTACATAGCTAGTTCAATATCTGGAACTTTGGGGATTTCTGTGGAGAGCACTTCTAGTGAGGTTACGGTACTGAGTTCTTTGGGGCAGTCTGTTTGGATTAATAAACTCTATAGGGACATTCCGTTAGAGGTGTAAGGGACTATTTTTCTGGCGACTTTGATGGAGCTTCCGTTTGGGGAGTTCGACCAAATTCTGGGTATGGACTGGTTGGTGGAGCATTGAGTCAGTTTGGACTGCGCATCTAAGAGGGTCGTTCTGAAGACCAAGGATGATGTGAAGGTGGTTATGATTGGTGAGCATCAAGACTATCTGTCACATGTAATTTCTACACTAGTAGCTGAGAAACTAGTCCGGAAAGGGTGTGAGGCGTACTTGGTTATAAACCATAATAGTAACATATTTTAGTACAAGGACAAAACCAACTAAAGCAACCGGAGTTTTCAATCTCAATGCAGTTACCATGCTATCAAGCCAGGTAGAGATGATGAATAAAAAGATTGATGGTTTGTGTGGTTCTTTGCAGGTACATCCAGTTATGCAATGTGACTCAACTCTAGGAGGTGTGGCGAATCTTGAGTACCCACCCTACAATCCAGGCATGGAAAACAAATAATTTGACTATATGGGTAATAATTTTTGACCTAAAAATAACCCCTATAGTAATACTTACAACCCAGGTTAGAGGAACCACCCCAATTTCTTATGGGGTAGTCAAGGTAATCAGAGACAACAACCACCCCCTCCAAAATTCCAACAACAGCCCTACCCACAGGAAGAGAAGCCGAACCTTGAAGAGATGCTGACAAAATTCATAGCAATGTCTGAAACTCGTTTTCAAAACACCGAGACAACACTTAATAATCAACAAGCATCAATTAAAGGAATCGAGAACCAGTTAGGGCAACTCGCAAAGCTGATCTCCAAACAACCACTAGGTAGCTTGCCAAGTAACACTGAGGCTAATCCCAAGGAGCAAATTCAAGCCATAACTGCTCATGATAGTGAAAGGGTAATAGAATCTGAATCTGAGCCAAGGCAAGAACCTGTGGTAAGTGAAGGTAAGGTTGAGGTAAGCCAAGAAAAGCCAAAACGGGTAATTAAAGAATACAAACCTCATATACCTTACCCCAATGCAATAAAGGAAGACAACATAGAAGAACAGTTTGGTAAGTTTCTTAAACTCTTAAAGAAATTACATATTAACTTACCATTACTTGAAACTCTTCACAGTTGCCAGATTCAAGGAAATTTTTAAAAGAGCTTTTAACGAACAAGCAAAAGTTAGATGAGAAGTCGCATGTGAAACTAAACGCAGTATGCTCAGCAATGTTACAAAACAGACTACCACGAAAATTAAAAGATCCATAGAGTTTTACAATTCCATGTTTAATTGGTAGTTTATCTGTTGATAATGCTTTAGCTGATTTAGGGGCAAGCATCAATATTATGCCATCTAAAATGTTTAAATAGCTAGGTCTTGGGAAACCCAAGCAAACTAGGATGAGTATTCAACTAGCTGATAAGACTATTCGCATCCTTAAGGGTATAATTGAAGATGTACTAGTTAAAGTTGACAAATTCATATTCCGTAGACTTCATTGTTTTAGTTATGGATGAAGACAATAGCATCCCCTTAATTTTAGGAAGACCTTTTCTAGCAACTTCCAGATATTAAATTGATGTTAGAACAGGTGAAATCATACTTCGTGTAGGTGACGAATCAATCAGTCTTCAAGCTCTTAACTCAGCTAGGACATCGAGTGAGAAAGAGCCAGATCCTATAGCTCGTACCAATAAGGAAATATCTCATGAGGAACTATGGCTTCAAACCGATGAGCTAGATGAATGGGAGACACATTTCAAGGAGGAATCAAACCCACACGAAGTGAAACCGAAGGAACCCCAGAAGAACTTAAAGGAACATCAAATCACTTCAAAATAGGAGATCAGGTACTATTAGATAGAACAGACCCGTGAATCACCACATCAAACCTGAAGACAAACGAAGAGATCCCCTTTACGGTACTTAATATTTTCCCTTACGGAATCGTCGAGGTAAGTAATTCTACTTTCAGCACTTTCAAAGTAAACTCTACTCGACTCAAATTATATGATGATAGCATGAAAAAGGATTTTGCACTCCTTAAACCACTGTGAAGGCACGAATGAGATGTAAGTCTAGCTTAAGACTTTAAACGAGTGCTTCTCGGGAGGCAACCCGATTTTATTTATTTTTCTTTTAGCACCTAACTACAGACTAACCAAGTTAATGAAATGCAGATTTTCACATCACATGGCCTTACACACGGACGTGGCCATGGCCGTGTCGATGCTACGGATTTTTGTACTGACATGGCAACGATAGTACGAGATAGGACGAGAATAATATCTTTGAATCATGAACTCACCTAACACCACGGTCGTGCGACATAGCCGTGTCTGACACTGTTGAACCGACATGGTCGTGGCAATCCAATGCAAGGCATGGGAGAAGCGATTGAACCACCATATGGCCGTGCGATATGGCCGTGCGACATAACTCACCCACAATACAAGGGCATGAGGACATACCAGAGCTGAAAATTTCTATTTAAAACACCCCTCTCCCCTTCTCACCCATTCCCTATCCACTCTCCACTCCTCTCTTTCTTCACTCTCTCCCTTCTTCATTCTATAAAAGTCTCAATCTACACTTCAACGATGTCGAAGAAATGAAAAGATCTGAGTCATGTCTCCCTGTATGAAACAAATCAACATAAGCTCATACTGGCCGATTCATTAACTCAACAAGCCAAGGGTCTTTGAGACCATTTAACTTCTATATTACTTTTCTCTTCTCCTTTATTTTCCTTTTCTATATATTTCATATATTGAATTTAGTTTATTTTGTTTTAGTTTTTTGGTGTTAGGTGATAAACCGTAAAAGTAACATATTTTAATCCCACATTTAGTATGCTTTTGGATGATTTATCACTGATTTATGTAAAAAGGTGCTCTTAATCCTTTCTTTTCATGTCTTATGCTCAGGAAAGCACCTAAGGATAAAAAGAACGTAAAACGAGCTTAAAATGGACCAAATTGGGCTAACCCAAGAAATTGACACGGTTTGGACTTTAAGCCACAAGGCCGTGCCTTGCCATTTACTTCACACGGCCATGCCATGATTTACACGGCCGTGTCGCAACCGACAGAATCGAGACATGGCCTAAAGACGATTATAAGGGCGTGCGCCATGGGCGAGCCCTTGCCGCAGGAAAGAGCAACTTCACTCGGAGGGAAAGAAACACATTCCTAAGTCTACTTAAACATCCTAGGAGGAATTCTACTTGAATTAGGATACTTAGGAGCCAAATAAAGCATCTCAAAGCCTATATAAACACCCAAGGTAGCAACTAAAAAGGGGAATTCAGCAGAAGCCGAAACAGGACGACTTTTTGGCAGAGGCTTTTGCCGAAGCTTTCATCTTTTAGGGAATCACTTGAAGATAGCCAGTTGATCCATCTTAAGAAGCCGGAGCTCTATTTAAGATGGAGGATCTCTCTTTCAATTCCTTCAAGGGGTTTTAGGGATTTCTTATGTTTTGTTTTCTCTTTTCTCTTGAGATGTTTTCCTACTTTGTTATGAACTAAACCCTTCAGATACCTAAAGGGGATGAAACCTATGGTGGATTTTGTTATTTGATTTCTAAATTTATATGAGAAGTACTTAGTTTGTTCTTAATTATGTTACTTAATTTAATCTGATGTACTTAGGTGGAGGAGGAATAAACCCTGCCTAAGAGTAGATTTAGCATAATTGAGCGGAGTTGATCGGGCGCCTAGAGATAGGATTATGAGATTTTACCGGGATTAGGTGAAACCTAATATGGGAATCCATTGATCGATTTATCGCTTCCTTAGGGGTTATTATAAGAGAACAAGTGTTCCACTAATTAACCTAAGGTTAGACGTTATTCGCCTCGAGAGAATCAAGCTAAGTAAAGAAATCATATGGTTTGGGGAATAAATAATAAGTGAAGTCATAGGTGGATTCTTCCTGAGGGTGTCGTCTTCATCAACTGATTTTTCCTAAAGTCTTCCTCCAATTCATTCTTTTTTCTTTGCATCTAGTTTAGTTTTCATTAGTTTCATAAACCAATCACTCCATATTTCAGGCTAAATAATAGAAAGAAAGTGAGTAGTAGTACTTTTAGGTTCCCTTGGGTTCGATAAGATATTCTTGCCTAAACTATACTACTATTCGATAGGTGCACTTGCCTCTATTGTTGTCATAGCTAGTCTACAGGTTCGATCGTTCTTTTTATAAATTTTAAAACTCGGCTATTTTTCAGCGATCAAGTTTTTGGCGTCATTGCCGGGGAATCTATTACTTTAGCCATTATTTTTATTTTTTTATTTCTCTTATTTTTATACTTATATTTTTGTTTTTCTAAATTTCTTCTTTTCTTTTTACAGCAGGTACATCTAGTTTATGACTAGAAGAAATCCAAGAGGCCCATTAGAATAAGAAAGTGACATTGAAGCTACCGCTCGCAGAAATCGCAGAGAAATTAGACGAGCCCTAGACTATCACATAGGAGAACAAAGAAGGATCCAATCCTCATCAAGGATGGACGAAAACAATCCACCGCCAAATGTGCAAGAATAGAATGCTCTGCAGACTATATATGATTATGCTAAACCTAATTTAATAGAGCGAATCTAGTATTGTTAGGCTCGCTATAACTCGCTAATAATTTTGAATTAAAGCCTAACACAATACAAATGATTCAACAATTTGTTCAATTTGATGGTTTGCGGATGAAGATCCAAACACTCATATATCTAATTTTTAGAATTTCGTGATGCCTTCAAAATAAATGGCGTTTCGACGATGCCATACATCTTGCTATTTCCTTTTCATTAAGGAATAAAGAAAAGCGTTGGTTGAACTCGTTACCACGAGGGTCAATCACCATATGGGATCAAATGATGAAAAAATTCTTTTAAAATATTTTCCATCGCCAAAATAGCCAAATTTAGGAATGATATATCTTCTTTTGTGCAGAATGACGCAGAAACATTATATGATGCATGGGAAAGATAAGGATCTCCCAAGGAGATGCCCACACCACGGATGACCTACGTGGCTTCAAGCCCAAACTTTTTACAATGGTGTGAATTCTCCAACAAGGCAAATGATTGATTCATCAGCAGGTGGAACTCTGAATAATAAAACTCCTGAAGCGGCTTACGATTTTATTGAAGGGATGTCGTTGAACACCTATCAATGGAAAATTACAAGAGCTAAATCGATAGAATCAGCCAGAGTTATTAACATAGACGCAGTGACAATGTTATCAACACAAATGGAGTTAATGAATAAAAACCTTGATAATTTATGTTCTTCACATGTACATCCAGTCATGCAATGCGAAGCAAGCGGGAATGTGACGAATTCTGAGCACCCACCTTACCAACCAGGAGCAAAAAATGAGCAGACAAACTATATAGGTAACAATTTCAGATCTAATAATAATCCTTATAGTAACACTTACAATCTAGGTTGGAAGAACCACCCAAATTTTTCGTAGGGAGGACAAGGAAATCAAAGGCAGCAACCTCTTCCAAATTACCAAAATCAACCTTATCCACCGAAAAAGAAGCCGAGTCTTGAAGAGATGTTGAAAAAGTTCATGGCAGACACAGATGCCCATCTCTAAAGAACTGATACAACGCTTGATAACCAAGGAATATCGATCAAAGAAATCAAGGAACAAGTCAGGGAAATCACTATGTCAATGGGACAACTCACAAAGCTTGTTTCAGAACGACAACAAGGACGTCTACCAAGCAACACAGAAATAAACCCAAAAGAATAGATACAAGCCATCACATCTCAAGAGAATACAATGGTAGACAAGCCCACCCCAGTACAAGAAACCAAGAAAGAAACAGGTAAAATAGAGATAGCACAAGAAAAATCGGTAATTAAAGAGTACCACCCTCAAATACCTTATCCCAAAGCATTGAAAAGAGATGATTAGAAGAACAATTCAGTAAGTTTTTAAAACTTCTAAAGAAATTACACATTAACTTACCTCTTCTTGAAGCTCTTTTTCAGATGCCCGATGCAAGGAAATTCTTAAGATAGCTCTTAACAAACAAACAGAAAATAGATGAAGAGCACCATGTGGAATTAAATGCAACATGCTCAGCAATGTTACAGAACAGACTACCATAAAAACTAAAAGATCTAGGGAGTTTTACTATTCCATGTTTAATTGGTAGTTTGATTATTGATAATGCGTTAGCTAATTTAGGGGCAAGTATAAATGTCATGCCTTATACACTGTTTAAACGACTAGGTCTAGGGAAGCCCAAACAAACTAGGATGAGTATCCAACTAGCTGATAAAACTATTAGAATTCCTAGGGGCATTATTGAAGACGTTTTAGTAAAAATCGATAAATTCGTTTTCCCAGTAGATTTTGTTGTTTTAGACATGGATGAGGAAAATTCAATCCCTTCAATTTTAGGAAGACCTTTTCTTGCAACTGCCAAGACTAAAATTGATGTTGCCACAGGAGAACTCATACTTCGTGTAGGAGATGAATCAGTCAATCATCAAGCTCTCGACTCAGCCAGAACCATAGAAGATGAAGGTAAGAAAGTCGTGTCAATAGATAATCATATTATTCAACCTTCATCGCAGGAAACATCACAAAACATCAAAATTGAGCCAACACAAAAGCGTACGATCAATAATTTAGAAGAGCAGAAGATACACACCAAAGAAAAGTTAGACCAACACGAAGTACAACCTGAGGAACCACCAGAAGAGCTCATAGGAACATCAAATCACTTTAAAATATGAGACCAGGTGTTGTTAGACAAAGTCGATCTTCACATCACTTCAACAGACTTGAGGGCAAAGGGAGAAATTCTTCCTAAGGTACACGAAATCTTCCCCCACAACACAGTCGAGGTAAGTAACCCAAAATTCAATAAATTCAAGGTAAATGCTTCTCGACTCCAACTTTGTCACGAAAATAAAATTGCAAGCATGAGGAAAGATATTCAAACCTTTAAACCTCCTTGAAATTTTCAAACATGAGGACAGTCTAGCTTAAGATTATAAATGAGAGCTTCTCGGGAGGCAACCCGAACATTAACACTATTTATTTTCAAATTTGTTTTCAGTTTCTTTTCTTTCCATCTTTCTTTCCTAAGTATTTAGTTGGAAACTAACACAAAAGTGCGATTTCCAGACCACACGACCTTACACACGGCCGTGTTCGTGGCTGTGTGGACCACTGGAACCGCCACACTGACAAGAGCAGGGCCGTGTAAGTCAATCCAACCACTCCCCAATGTCATGAGTCCAACCACCCTGAAGCACGGGTGCCGAAAAATAAGCACGGGCGTGCCTCTGAACCGTGTGTGGATACTGCCTTTCTCGAAACAAGCGTGGCTGACTAAGAAACGGGCATGTAGGAAGCAACACGCCATAGCCACAGCAGTGCTAGGTAGCCGTGTGAATCGACACACCTTCGGCACACGGGCGTGGAAACAAGCCAGACTTGAAATTTTATTCAAAACCCCACAGCCCATCCTCTTTGTCCCATCTCCTTTATTATTCCTTCTTTCTCTTTTCTTTCAAATTTTTTTCCCTATTCATAGAAAAAATCCAAGACACTTGAGCAACACAAAGATCATGCCGAAGAAACGGAAGCATCATCTCCTTAGAAGAAACCTCAACATGAGTTCATGCCAGCAGCTTCACTTAATTGACACGCCAAGGGTCTCGAAAACCTTTTCGATTCTATTTTTCTTTTCTCGTCTCCTTTATCTTCCTTATATATACTTCTTTTCTGCTAAATTTAATTTATTTCATAGTAGTTTCTTGGTTTTAGGATCTAAAGGCTGCTAGGGAATCACACACCACAACCTTCGATATCACACCCACTTCGCAAACCATCCAACAATAAGGATCCTTAGTCCATTAGTCTTTTCTTTCAATTTCAGTTTTCTTCTTAGTCTCCTTCTTTTTATTTCCTTAATCTTTAAATTTATTATTAGTATATTATTATTATTATTTCTCTAGATCTCTTGGCTATATCTTCACAGGCTACCCAATTTCTTCATCTAGCAAATTGTTTCTCGGTAGCCACTCCACCAAGCCCATAGAAAACACCATCACCGCCACCAAAGACACCCCGGATCATCCAGATTTCAGGGAGTATTACTTTCCCCACTTATCTTTTTTGATTTGGCACATAAATTTCATTATCTATCTTTGTACATTGAGGAAATGTACATCTTAAGTGTAGGGGTAATAGTTTCTAACTTTTGTATAATTCTCAAAACCACGAAATTAGTCTTGATCTTAAGTATTTTCTCATATTATTAATTAGGATGAAATTTCTAATGATTTATGATTTTTATTGATATGTTTTAGAATAAGTCTTAGTTAATTGTGCATTGATGATTAAATTTGCAGGATATTAGAGAATCAAGCATGATAAGTCTACTTTCTAAAAAAATTGATAGGTTGTTGAACCTAATTTGAGTATCACCTTGAAGTTCAAAATTTATAAGGATTGATGTCAAAACACCCATAATTTTTTGTGAGATTTTGAACCTCATAGAGCATATACCCTTTTTTGTGCTCATTTTAATTGATTATGAGTGTGTCAACTTTGAACTGTTATTCTAGAACTTGCCTCGTTTATACATGTCGAGACCACATTAATGATTTGATACACCGAGATGATAAAGGCACCTAGGTTTTAACCCGTTCACTCCACTAAAAAGCCTACCTACATAAATAACCCCTAGTGAACCCCATTGAATCCTAACAACCTTTTTATTGACTCACCCACTAATATTAACCCAAAATCCCTTTGTATTTGTTATATTCCTTTAACTACCCCTTTATTGAGAATTGATTTGATCAATTGCCGAATTACGTTATCTCAATCACCAAAGTTCCTTCTATTACGTTTATTTTGGTTTGTTCTTAAAAAAATACAAGTATATTCAATATTAGTAGTATAATAAAAGAGCTTAGAGCATTTAAAACTCCAACTGTTAAAGAAAAAGCTCGTATTAAAGTATTTTCAAAATTTGAGTGATGAAAATATTCTTATTATAGAGTAATTATCAATAGTAGATATTGTTAGTTTTTCATTTGATATAAATATTTATATTTAGTTCATTATTTTTAGATTAGGTAATTAGTCAATTCAATCTCGATTATAACCTTTAATTCAGCCTATATCCACACCTTTAACCCCAGCCTCGTTACAACCCTGATTAAAGACCTTTTGATTTGTGTATCATCTCATATATAGTGGTGGAGATTTGATTTTCAGGCAAGCCTATGGGATTAACTTTTTAGGTTCGATTTAGAGTGCTTATTCTTGAACCTTAAACACCTTTGAGTGATTTGAGTGAATCTTTAGTGAGGATGTCAGTCCTTGTCGATTTTGAATTAAAGGTAATTACTTAGATAAAGGGAGACACCTATGTTTTCGTACTACAAAATCATGACTTATCTCGTTTGAAACTTTAGGACTCTGTGAATTGAATTTTCCATGTATTAATTATCTATGAATTATGATGAGACATTTTTGATAGGAATTATGAATTATGGAAAGTTCGTTTTAATTGTAAGTTGAGAATTTTGCTTGAGGACAAGCAAAAGCTTAATTGGGGATATTTGATAAACCGTAAAAGTAACATATTTTATTCCCACATTTAGTATGCTTTTGGATGATTTATCCCTGATTTATGTAAAAAGGTGCTCTTAATCCTTTCTTTTCATGCCTTATGCTCAGGAAAGCACCTAAGGATAAAAAGAACAAAAAACGGGCTTAAAACGGGCCAAATTGGGCCAACCCAAGAAATCGACATGGCCTGGACTTCAAGCCACAAGGCCGTGCCTTGCCATTTACTTAACACAGCCATGCCACGATTTACACGGCCGTGCCCCAATTGACAGAATCGAGACACGGACTGAAGATGACTTATATGGGCGTGTGCCATGGGCGTGCCCCTACCGCAGGAAAGAGCAATTTCACTCAGATTTGGATGCTTGGAGGCAAAGAAACATATTCCTAAGTCTACTTAAACATCCTAGGATGAATTCTACTTGAATTAGGATACTTAGGAGCCAAGTAAAGCATCTCAAAGCCTATATAAACACCCAAGGTAGCAATTAAAGGGAGTTCTAACAGGTCAAACAGACGACTTTTGGTAGAGGCTTTTGCCGAAGCTTTCATCTTTTAGGGAATCAATTGAAGATAGCCAGTTGATCCATCTCAAGAAGCCAAAGCTCCATTCAAGACAGAGGATCTCTCATTCAATTCCTTCAAGGGGTTTTAGGGATTTCTTATGTTTTGTTTTATCTTTTGTCTTGAGATGTTTTCCTACTTTGTTATGAACTAAACCCTTCAGATACCAAGGGATGAAACCTATGATGGATTTTGTTATTTGATTTCTAAATTTATATGAGAAGTACTTAGTTTGTTCTTAATTATGTTACTTAATTTAATCTGATGTGCTTAGGTGGAGGAGGAATAGACCCTGCCTAAGAGTAGATCTAGCATAATTGAGCGGAGTTGATCGGGCGCCTAGAGATAGGGTTACGAGATTTTTCCAGATTAGGTGAAACCTAATATGGGAATCCATTGATCGATTTAATACTTCCTTAGGGGGTTATTATAAGAGAACTAGAGTTCCACTAATTAACCTAAGGTTAGACGTTATTCGCCTCGAGAGAGGTATAATATAGGTTAGGAGTCTCACGAATCAAGCTAAGTAAAAAATCATATGGTTTGGGAATAAATAATAAGTGAAGTCATAGGTGGATTCTTTCCGAGGTATCGTCTTCATCATCCGAGTTTTCCTAAAGTCTTCCTCCAATTCATTCTTTTGTCTTTGCATCTAGTTTAGTTTTGCATTAGTTTCATAAACCAATCACTCCATATTTCAGGCTAAATAATAGAAAGAAAGTGAGTAGTAGTACTTTTAGGTTCCCTTGAGTTCGATAAGATATTCTTGCCTAAACTATATTACTGTTTGATAGGTGCACTTGCCTCTATCGTTGTCATAGCTAGTCTACAGGTTCGATCATTCCTTTTATAAATTTTAAAACTCGACTGTTTCACACGATCATTATGTTCTGAAGGCTGCTAGGGAATCACAACACCACGGCCTTAGAAACCACACCCACCTCGCGGACCATCTACCAATAAGGACGTTCTAGTCCATTCACCTTCTCTTTTAGTTTTATTTTCATTCATATTTTCTTTCTTTTTATCTTTATTTACTTTAATCATATAATTAGTATAATTTAAATTATTATTATTATCTCTGGGCTAATTCTTCATGAGGTTCCCAATTTTTTCATCTAGCACAGCAATTAGAGGCGCCCCTCCAACTTTTCTTTCACCTCCGAATCAAGTTTCCCCACTTCCAACTCAAGGAATCCATCAAAAAATTTAGGAAGTTTCACCTCTTTCCCTCTCTCCCTCTCTTTTGATTTTCTTATTTTATGATTATTATCTATCTTTGTACATTGAGGGCAATGTACATCTTAAGTGTGGGGGGTGAAAATTTATTAGAAAAAGTGCCTAACTTTTTGCATTATTCTCAAATCCTTGAATGATATTCTGCCTTAAAGTAATTCTCTCATATCACTAATTAGAATGAAATTCTTGTTGATTCATGATTTTTATTGATATGTTTTAGATTAAGCCATTGATAATTGTACAATGATGATTTAAACTTTAAGATACTAGAGAATCAAGCATGATGAGTCTATTTTCAAAAATTAAAATTCTGTTAGGTTGTCTACCTGAATCTAAATTGTTACTTTGAAGTTTGAAATTTATGAGGTTGACATTAAAATACCCATAATTTTTGTGAGATTTTGAGCCTTTTAGAGTATACATTCTTTTCGTGCTCACTTTTTTTATTATGAATGTGTCAACATTGATTTGTTATTCTAGAACTTGCTTGGATTATACATGTCGAAACCACATTATTGATTTTATATATAGAGATGATTAAGGCACCTAGGATTTAACCCACTTACTCCACTAAAAGCCTACCTTCATAATTGACCCCTAGTGAACCCCTTTGATCCTAACAACCCTTTTATTGGCTCAACCCACTAATATTAACCTGAAACCCATCTCGTATGTGTTATCACCATTCCTTTTGACTTTATCACCATTCCTTTTGACTACCCTTCTATCGAGACTTGTTTTGATTAGTTGCCTAATTAGATTATTTTAGCTATTAAATTTTTATTTTATATTGATTTGTTCTTAAAAAATAAATAAAATATAATAAAATTAGAATCAATCAAAAATAAAAGTATATTCATTATTAGTTATGTGATTAAAGTGAGCTTATAAGTTTAATTTCAACATCTTGAATAAGCTCGTATTATTAGTATTACAAGTTTTCAATTAATGTAATTATTCAGTTCATTAGCTCATTTCTCTATTTAGGTAATTTGTCAATTCAATCTCGATTCTAACCCTTTTAATTCAGCCTTTATCCACACCATTAACCTAAGCCCCATTACAACCTTTAAAAGACCTTTTGATTTGTTTATCATCTCATTTTACAGTGGTGGAGATTTGATTTTCAAGTAAGCCTATGGTAATAACTTTTCATGTTCGACTTCTGAGCGCTTAATTTTTGAACCTTAAACACCTTGAGTGATTTGAGTGAATCTGTAGTGAGGATGTCAACTTTTGTCGATTTTGAATTAAAGGTGATTATTTAGGTAAGGGGAAACACATATGTTTTCATGCTAAAAAACTCATGACTTTGATTGTTTGAATCTTTAGGACTCTTTAAGTTGAATCAACCATGTATAAATTATCTATGAATTTTGATGAGGCATTGTTGATGAATATTATGAATTGAGAAAGTTCATTTTAATTATAACTTGAGAATTTTGCTTGAGGATAAGCAAAAGCTTAAGTGTGGGGGTATTTGATAAACCATAATAGTAACATATTTTAATCCCACATTTAGCACGTTTTTAGACTATTTATCCCTTTAATTATGGAAATAGGTTCTCCTAATCCTTTGTTTTCATGTTTCATACTCAGGAGAGCACCGGAGGATGAAAAGAACGAGAAACGGGCCAAAAATGGAGAAAATGGCCCAAGGTATGAAATCCACACGGCCTGGGCCTAAGACCACACGGATGTGCCTCGCAAGAAGAGTCGACCAAGGCCTAGACCCCGAAAAGCATGGTCGTGCCTCATCAACAGGTTTGACCACGACCTGGCCACGATTTAGACGGGCGTGTGCCATAGCCGTTTCTCTTCCGTAGATAAGAAGAATTCTATTCGGATTAGGGTACTTAGAGGCAAAGAAACATATTTTGAAAGCCTATATAAAGAACCTAGAGGCCAACCTTTAGGGGGCGTTCAGCTAGGCCAAAGAGCTGAGCCAGAGCAGTTAAATTCAGGGATTTACTCGAAGAAAGCCAGTTGATTCATCTCAAGAAATCAGAATCATACTCGAGACGAAGGAACTCTCCTTCAATTCCTTCAGGGGGTTTTAGGGATTTCTTATGTTTTGTTTTATCTTTTCTTCTGAGATGTTTTCTTTTACAATTATGAACTAAACCCTACGATACTTAAGGGGGATGAAACCTAAGACGGATGTTGTTATTGTTATCTGAGCTGCATGATAAATACTTAATTTGTTCTAACATATGTGTTCTTAATTCTTTTTTTGGTATTGTCGGGATATTGATTCAAGTGTGATGTGCTTAGGCAGAGGAGGAAAAGATCATTTCTAAGAGTAGATCTACCATAGTTAAGCGGAGATGCTCGCGCGCCTAGAGATAGGGTGACGAAAATCTGCCTGATTAGGGTCAAACCTAATATGGGAGTTCATAGATCGAGTTAATGCAATTCTAGGGTTTTAATTAGAAAGAGATTTCAATTAATCAACCTAGGGTTAGATGTTAGTTGTAACACCCCAAACCCAGCCCACGAGTCCTGACCGGATCTGGTATGTCACGGGGTAAAATAATTTGAATCATTTTGAGTGTCTGGTGAAAACTTGTTAAAATATGGCCAAGGTTTTAAAATGGGGTTCTATAAAACTCAGTTGAGATTATTTTTATAAACATGGTTGGGTTGTTTAACCCTTTGAAATCGTTTGATCATGTAAAATTTAAAATCGTTAAAGTTATAGTTGACTTGGTGTATGTTGTTACCCGATGGTAACATCTTTGAAAACCCGTAGAAGTTATTAAGTTTGAAAAAGTTACTTTTAACCGGTTCACTTATCATTTGTAAACATCATTTGTAATATAACATAAGTAAAATAAAATAACTATGTAAACATCCAAATATAATTTAGCGGCCTTATTAAAACCCAAGTAAAAACTTAGAAAAGAAAATAAATAAACTTAAAGATAATAAATTAAATTCAATCCATCGAATAAGCATGGCCGCCGAGTCCTCTCTCGGCTCCATCTCCGCGATCTACTCATCTCGCAAAATGGTAAGGAAGGGTGAGTCACCAAGACTCAAGTGTAAATCCCCACCCGAAAATACATCTCATACATAATTTATTAATAAACATGCAAATATGCAACCCCACTAACCATCCGTACTCCTTAACTACCAGGTGTGGTCAAAACCATTGGTGGTCAAAACCCATCGTGACAAGTGTCACAATTTAAATGATGGGGCCAACCCATCGTGTGGTCAAAACCACCGATGACCATAGGTCACAAAATATCATAATATGGTCAAAACCATCGGTGGTACCAAACCACCGGACTTAGTCACAATTATCATCGGTGTGGTCAAAACCACCGTGGTGACCAGAAGTCACAATAAACTGATGGGGCCAACCCATCTTGTGGTCAAAACCACTGGTGACAGTCCATAAAATCATCCCCCTCCTCTCATCAATCCCATCATCATCATGCTTTCATAACAATATCATAATCCCATATATCATGCATTATGTACAACATATCATTTAACAGCATATGATGGCAAACTCAATCATAGATCATAGACAAAGTAATAGGGGACTTACCCGGAATCCATGCTTAAGCCCACAAGCAAATCACTACCATAATTAACAAAGCAACAATAAAGCAAAGTTTACTAATAAAGTGTGTAAAGAGTTTACACACCTGTTACTACCGAAATTCCTAGATCCCGAAGATTCGATCTACGATGCTAGATCCTTGACCCTATAATCAACCAACAACAGGGTTAGGGACTTAGGCCTATTCGGCCAAACCAAATAATACCAAAGGCTCTTGTGGCACTTACCTTAAATGGATTTGATTTCCAAACAAATCCCGAAGCCTTAATTAGCCCCTAAATCCATGGCACATATTAGTTTCGGCATTTAAACATAAACTTTTTAACAAATAGCCCTTGGCCGAATGATGTATAAGCCTTACCATCACTTACCAAAATAATTTTTAATCCCGGAATTATCACTTCACTTGTCGAGATCCCTACCAAGACACTTGTTAGAATCGGCTATAAGTAAATCTATGGAAAGTGGCCTATGGCTGAATAGTGTAGGTGTCTCACCTTTGAAAAATCAACACCCGATAGTCTCCAACAACGCACCTTGCTATTAACTACAACGAAGAAATACCATCTTGTGATCTTTATGAATCATTCGGCCATCCCAAAAGAGAAGAAACAACCCGATTACTTTAAGGAAGAAAATACTTACCCCAATGCCACTTGGAGAACTACAAAAGAGAAGTTGATAGCCCCAAGAGATTCGCCAACACAAGATGGAAGGGCTGGAATTTTTTCTAAAAGAGGGGGTAGGTTCGACTAAGACGAAGCAAGAAGAGAAAAATAGATTTGAAGAATTTGGCAATGTGCCTAGGGAGATTTGCCAAGAGAGTTTGAGAGAAAGAAAAGAATTTTTATGAAATTCGGCCCCTCTCTCTAGGTGATAAACCGAATGTGGACAACCCTCCCCCAAGGAGTCCTATAACCGGCCATCACCTCTCCCTTTTGGGATAATTCTAGCATTTAATTATCAAAAATAAAGCATGGTTTATCTTTCATCTTTATCTCCTAGCCACTTTACAACAATTTTAAAGTAAATAAACTACTAACAACTACCCTTCCAAATTGAATATGTGCAAAAATTAAGCTTTATCCTCATCAATTTAAGAGTCCAACATGCAGCCATCAACTCCCTTCCCATGCACGCCAGCTTGCATAAAAAATAAAACCAAATTGTAGCTCCTTGATTCAACACAAGACCTCATCGCTTGCACCCTCTTATAACGCCCATGCCATTCCTCCCAATTGACTTTCATGTCACAAAACCTCACCACTTATTTATAAGACCTTCCTAGGCGATCACCCCAAAATAAAATGCCAAAATGCCACTCCAGAAACTTGAACCTATGACCGCCACCTCTAAGCCCTTAAGTGGCACCCCAAGCCACTCCACCAACCATCTTTCATGTCCATACCTTACCCAAAAATCATAAGGCCTTCCAACTTAGCCCTTTATTTAATGTCCCAAAAGCCCAAAATAAAAACACATCCCTTGTAACTCCCAAGACCGAACCTTCTCCTTGAAAACTCCCTTGACGCCCCAAGCCAATCATGCCAATTAAATCCTTGTGTCAAGTTCCTTCGAAAATTTTCTTAACCCCTATCTCACCTAGCTCCTTCTTTAAACACTTTAAAAGAAATTTTAGTCCTAAGTCAGGCCTAGCTCGGGGTTATTTCTAGACCCTAGAACATGCCAAAAAAATCATAGTATTTATTTCTTCAAGCACACACATGGGAAATTAATTAAATTACAAACAACCCCTAATTTAGGGTGTTACAGTTCTACCCCCCTTAAAAAGAATTTCGGCCTCGAAATTACCTGGATCAAAAGAGTTGGGGGTATTGCTACCGCATCACATCCTCGGGTTCCCATGTGGCCTCCTCCGCACCATGGTTTCACCATAACACTTTTACCAAAGGCACCGACTTCCTTCGCAGGACTTTAACATCTCGATCCAAGATTTGTATCAACTCTTCCTCGAAAGACAAGTCCGGACTCACTTCAATTTCCTCAACCGGCACTACATGTGATAGATCTAATCGATAGCGTCTCAGCATCGAAACATGAAAGACATCATGGATCTGGTTCAATTCTGTCGGCAACTCAAGCTGGTAAGCTACCGGTCCCATATGTTTCAACACTGTGTACGATCCGATGAATCTAGGGCTTAGCTTGCCCTTCCGGCCAAACCTCAGCACCTTCTTCCAAGGGGATACCTTTAAGAAAACCTTATCCCCCACTGCATACTCAACATCTCTGAGCTTAAGATCGGCGTAGGATTTTTGCCTATCCGATACTTCCTTCAGACGAGCCCGAATTACTCTAACCTTATCCTCCGTCTCTGCCACTAACTCTGGACCCAACATCCGACGTTCTCCTAGTTCCGTCCAACATGTAGGAGTACGGTATTTCTGACCATACAATGCCTCATACGGTGCCATCTGAATACTTGCTTGATAACTGTTGTTATAAGTGAACTCTGCCAAAGGTAGATACTCCTCCCAACTACCACGAAAGTCCAAAACACAGCCCCTCAACATGTCTTCCAACACTTGGATGACCCTCTCAGATTGTCCATCAGACTGTGGGTGAAAAGTCGTGCTGAAATTCAACTTCGTGCCTAACTCCTGATGTAAGGCCTTCCAGAATCTTGACGTAAACCGAGGATCTCGATCCGAGATAATGGACACAGGTACTCCATGCAACTATACTATCTATGCGATGTACAACTTGGCCAACCTTTGGGCGAGTAGTAAACCCTCATTGGTATGAAATGGGTGACTTAGTCAACCGGTCTACTACCACCCAAATCGCATCTTTTTCATGGGCGTGAGGGAAGCCCACTTACGAAATCCATAGTAATCTCCTCCCACTTCCTTGTGGGATCTTTATCGGTCAGAATATATGACCGATGGCAATTGATGCTCACCTTAACTTGTCGGCATGTTAGACAATTGCCTACCAACTCGGTCACTTTTCGCTTAAGACCCGCCACCAAAATCGCCTCCCTTAAATCTCGATACATCTTTTCGCTTCCGGGTGCATAGCGACGACCGCTATGAGCTTCTTTAAGGATTCGTTGCCTCAACTCATCATCCTTAGGCATGCATACTCTCTCCTGAAAGTACAACACTCCATCATCGCCCAAGTCGAAACCTTGACCTCACCATTCTGTACTCGCAACCTCCGAGTATTCAAAGCTTTATTAGTCATCTGCCTTTCTTTGACCTCATTAATCCAAGATGGCTTCACTTGCAATTCCGCCAAAAGGCTCCCATCCTCATAGAGACTTAGATGAGCAAACATTGCTCGTAAATCCGCTACCACCTTTAGGCTCAATGCATTATCTACCACATTAGCCTTCCCCAGATGGTATTCGATTGAGCAGACGTAGTCCTTCAACAACTTAATCCACCTCGTTGCCTCGATTTAAATCTTTACGAGTCGGGAGGTACTCAGACTCTTGTGATCCGTGTACACCACCGACTTCTCCCCATACGATAGTGCCTCCAGATTTTCAAGGCAAATACCATAGCAGACCAATTCCAAGTCATGTGTCGGGTAGTTAGCTTCATGAGGCCTCAATCGCCGTGGACGCATAAGCGACCACCTTCCCTTCTTGCATCAACACACACCCTAAACCAAGATGTGATGCATCACAAGACACCGTGAACTCTTTTTTGACCTTAGTGAATTAAGACGGTGCTTCGCAGAATCCTCTTCAGCTTATCAAAACTCTCTTGCTGCCTCTCATCACACAGCGGAACCCTTTTTCTCAACAGCTTAGTCAACGGTGCTACGATTAAGGAGAAATTTTCCACAAATCTTCAGTAATATCCTGCCAACCCCAAAAAACTTTGAATTTTCATAACAGACCTGGGTGGTTTCCACTCTAATACCGCCTCAATCTTGCGGGGATCCACCCTGATTCTCTTGGCTGAAACAATATGTCCTAGAAAAGTTACCTCCTTGAGCCAGAACTCACATTTGTTGAATTTGGCGTACAGCCATTTCTCCCTTAGAACTTGTAGAACCACATGAAGATGTGCGTCATGCTCCTCCCCATACTTCGAGTACACCAAAATGTCGTCTATGAACACCACGATGAATCGATCCAGATAGGGTTGGAAAACCCGGTTCATCATGTCCATAAACGCGGCCGGTGCATTCGTCAAACCAAAAGGCATTACCAAAAACTTGTAGTGCCCATACCGAGTACGGAATACCATCTTATGAACATCAGCCTCCTTCACCTTAAGCTGATGGTACCCTGACCTAAGGTCAATCTTAGAGAACACCGATGCCCCTTTGAGTTGATCGAATAGATCGTCAATCCTGGGAAAAGGATACCAGTTCTTTATTGTCAACTTGTTCAGCTGCCGATAGTCTATACACCTCCTCATTGACCCATCCTTCTTCTTGACAAACAGCACTGGAGCTCCCCAAGGCGATACATTGGTCGGATGAACCCTCTATCCAACAATTCCTGAATCAGTGCCTTCAACTCTACCAATTCTTTGGCGCCATCCGACACGGAGATATAGATATCTTGGCGCGGTTTCGTAGCAAGTCGATACAAATTCAACCTCACGGTCCGGAGGTAGACCCTAAGCTCCTCCGAAACACATCAACATAGTCCCTCACAATCAGGACATCTCCCACAAGAACATCCTTAGCTTCCAAGGCATGACATGCACCACATAAGCTTCACAACCCTTCCTAACCATCCTTTGACCTTTAATGCGAAACCAAATTAGACAGTAATCCCTCCTTTTACCTATCATCACCACCTCATCACCTTCCACGGTCTTTATTACCATACGCTTAGCTGCGCAATCTAGGCTAGCCTGATACTTTACCAGCCAATCCATCCCGAGGATTAGGTCGAACTCCCAAAATGGTAGTTCCATCAAGTCTGCCAAGAACACAACCCCTTGGAGTTCTAGGGGTACGTTCCTATAGAGTTTACTTACTTCTACAGAGTGACCTAGGGGGCTCAATACAGTCATCTTCCTAGAAGTAAGCTCAAAATCTAAGTGCAAAGTTTCCACTACGCTACTAGCAATGTATGAGTGGGTTGAGCCAATGTCAATCAAAGTATTATAGGGCACACCAAAGATCAAGAACATACTAGTTATGACGTTCGGTGCGTCGCCCTCCTCTTGACGCCTCGCGGCATAGAATAGACTAGGTTGCCTAGCCTCAGTACCACCGGTACTCTCCCTCGGTGCCCCACGACCTCTGTCAGCACCATTACCTCCTCTTCATGCACCACGACCTCTCTGTGGCTGTTGGTTATCCCTTCTGTTCGATGCACGATCCTGACCCTCTGATCTCAGTCTAGCTGCCTTTTTCGGACAGTCTCTAACTCGATGCTCTAAGGACCTACACTCGAAGCATCCCCGGTTACCATTCTAACATTCCCCCATGTAAGACTTCCCACACCGGGCACACCGTGGCGGCCATTGAGGATTAGCAGTAGTAGGCCTAGCAGCTTGATCAAACCCACCAAACCTCGTCTTCTTCTATTGATTACCTGAAAACTTTGAAGGTCCGGAGCTCCTCTTATTCCAATTTCTATCTTGATTCCGTCTACCGACTGTCTTACCACTTCAGAACCTTCGATTTCTCCATTAAGACAATGAACTCCCATTCCTATTGTGGAGCTATCATCATCCTAAGCTCGTCTCTCAGCCCATCCTCGAATCTAACACAGCGTTCATGCTCGGTACCTATAATACCATGAGCATACCTACTCAACCGAAGGAATTCGGCCTCATACTCCGCCACCGTCTTATTGTCTTGAACCAGATTCAAGAAAGCCTTCCGCTGTGCATCCACGTAGCTAGTTCCAATATAATTCTTTTGATAGGCATCCTTGAAGAATTCCCAGGTGAGATTTTCTACCACCGTTCCATCCCTTACAGTGAGCCACCACTGATATGACTCATCCCAAAGCAAGGAAATTATACCCTTCAATTTCTCCTCAGTCGTAAAATCTAGATCATCCATGATCCTTTCTGTTGCTTCCAACCAATATTCCGCTGCACTGGGTGCCACTCCGAAAACTCCTCAAAACACCTCTGCTCCGTTAGCTCGAGTCATTCAACCACAGATTTACGGGTTCCTGCACCCGCGCCTGCCTCAGCAACTCATTCCAACACTCGTAGCACCGCTTAGGATACCACGTCGTTACCACCTGTCTGATCTTGGAACTCAGTTTTCGCCGCCGGCAGATCCAACATCTCATTTTCAGACCCATGTTCGGACCCTGCTGGCTCTGACAATGTCATCCTACCTCTACCACAGCCACGGGACGGACGTCCATGACCTCTTGTACTCATTTCTAACGATTGCGTTTATCTGTTTAAAAATTTTATGCATTAGTACTTGTTTCACTGGATTATCCGCGAAGAAAGTTTATGATAGAAGTTTTTAGGAGTGGTTCTTTCATATCATACATGCACACAGTCCTTCTATTCATTCATTCAAAGAGACGTTGCAGTTTTCATTGTGATTATTTTTCCACTACCCAGGGGTATTTTTGTAATTTATCCTATATGGGTATTTTTGTAATTTTTAAAAAATAAAAATTTTTGGATGATTTTGTCCAAAAAGTATTTTAGAACTCTTAAATTCTTGGGGTATTTGGAAAAATTTTGAAATCCGGGGGTATTTCGATAATTTTGGACCTCAGGGGTATTTCGGTAATTTTCACAAATCAAGGTGAATTTGTAAAATTTAATAAATCAGGGATATTTCAAAAGTTGTAAAACATTGATGGTTCACAATGATGTTGCAAAATTTTGGAAATCAGGGTTATTCTGGTAATTTTGTTGGTTAGGGGCAATTTTGTAATTTTATCACTGAGGGTATTTTAGTAATAATTTTCATAGTCAGGGCTTTTTCATAAAAAGATTTCCAAAAATTTAGTTCTAAGTGATTTCACAAAAGAAGGATATTTTGAAAATTTTCTATTTGAAAATTTTCTTACGGAGGGTATTTTGGTAATTTTCAAACTGAGGGGTATTTTGGTCTTTTTTTTAAAAAAACAAGGTTTTAATTACTTCAAAAACAAAACGGATAGTCCCTTTCGGGTTTTAGTTATCAAGTTTAGCGTGTGAGTGTGTCGTCTCAGCTAGGATGAACCGTTACTACGCACCAGGTAGGATTCAAGTGAGTAGGAGGTGAGTCACGAGGATCGCTTAAATACCGTGCTCCCAATCAATCCAATCCTAGACATGCGATAACGATTGCCACATCCCTTGCTCGGTGACAACTCACGTGGTTGTTTAGGAATTATTAACTCTTATCGTTATTTGTTGGGGTATGCTAGCCGTAGGTTCAACAATTTCTTTTCTAATAGTCTACGTTCCCAATTTTACCCTTCTACCCCTCATCAAATATTCACAAAGAAAATAGATAGAAGTACTTACAGGCGGATAGGTGCTGGGAGACTTGGTGCCATCTTTGTTCAAGCCACAAACAGTTTTCAAAACATTATAATAAGGACTACTAACATAAACAAAATATTTTGGGCCTTGGGCCCCCACAATGAAGTTTTGAACCTGCTCGATACAAAATGTAACACCCCAAACCCGGCCCATGAGTCTGACCGGATCTGGTATGTCACGGAGTAAAATAATTTGAATCATTTTGAGTGTCCGTGAAAACTTGTTAAAATATGGCTAAGGTTTTAAAACGGGTTTGATAAAACTCGGTTGGGATTATTTTATAAACATGGTTGGGTTGTTTAACCCTTTGAAATCGTTTGATCATGTAAAATTTAAAATCGTTAAAGTTATAGTTGACTTGGTGTATGTTGTTACCCGATGGTAACATCTTTGAAAACCCGTAGAAGTTATTATGTTTGAAAAAGTTACTTTTAACCGGTTCACTTATCATTTGTAAACATCATTTGTAATATAACATAAGTAAAATAAAATAACTATGTAAACATCCAAATATAATTTAACGGCCTTATCACAACCCAAGTAAAAACTTAGAAAAGAAAATAAATAAACTTAAAGATAATAAATTAAATTCGAATCCATCGAATAAGCATGGCCACCTCGAGTCCTCTCCGGCTCCATCTCCGCGATCTACTCATCTGCAAAATGGTAAGGGAAGGGGTGAGTCACTAAGACTCAGTGTGTAAATCCCCCACCCGGAAAATACATCTCATACACAATTTATTAATAAACATGCAAATATGCAACCCCACTAACCATCCGTACTCCTTAACTACCCCGTGTGGTCAAAACCATTGGTGGTCAAAACCATTGGTGACTAGTGTCACAATTTAAATGATGGGGCCAACCCATCGTGTGGTCAAAACCACTGATGACCATAGGTCACAAAATATCATAATATGGTCAAAACCACTGGTGGTACCAAACCACTGGGACTTAGTCACAATTATCATCGGTGTGGTCAAAACCATGGTGGTAGAAGTCATAATAAACTGATGGGGCCAACCCATCTTGTGGTCAAAACCACTGGTGACAGTCCATAAAATCATCCCCCTCCTCTCATCAATCCCATCATCATCATGCTTTCATAACAATATCATAATCCCATATATCATGCATTATGTACAACATATCATTTAACAGCATATGATGGCAAACTCAATCATAGATTATAGACAAAGTAATAGGGGACTTACCCGGAATCCATGCTTAAGCCCATAAGCAAATCACTACCATAATTAACAAGGCAACAATAAAGCAAAGTTTACTAATAAAGTGTATAAAGAGTTTACACACCTGTTACTACCAAAATTCCTAGATCCCGAAGATCCGATCTACGATGCTAGATCCTTGACCCTATAATCGGCCAACAACAAGGTTAGGGACTTAGGCCTATTTGGCCAAACCAAATAATACCAAAGGCTCTTGCGGCACTTACCTTAAACGGATTTGATTTCCAAACAAATCCCGAAGCCTTAATTAGCCCCTAAATCCATGGCACATATTAGTTTCGGCATTTAAACATAAACTTTTTAACAAATGGCCCTTGGCCGAATGATGTATAAGCCTTACCATCACTTACCAAAATAATTCAAAATCCCAAAATTATCACTTGACTTGTCGAGATCCCTACCAAGACACTTGTTAGAATCGGCTATAAGTAAATCTATGGAAAGTGGCCTATGGCCGAATAGTGTAGGTGTCTCACCTTTGAAAAATCAACACCCGATAGTCTCCAACAACGCACCTTGCTGTTAGCTACAATGAAAAAAATACCATCTTGTGATATTTATGAATCATTCGGCCATCCCAAAAGAGAAGAAACAACCCGATTACTTTAAGGAAGAAAATACTTACCCCAATGCCACTTGGAGAACTACAAAAGAGAAGTTGACAGCCTCTAAGAGATTCGGCCAACACAAGATAGAAGGGCTGGAATTTTCTAAAAGGGGTAGGTTCGCTAAAAAGAAGCAAGAGGAGAAAAGAGATTTGAAGAATTTGGCAATGTGCCTAGGAGATTCGACAACAGTTAGTTTGGAGAGAAAGAAAAGAATTTTATGAAATTGACCCTCTCTCTAGGTGATAAACCAAATGTGGACAGCCCTCCCCCAAGGAGTCCTATAACCGGCCATCACCTCTCCCTTTTGGGATAATTCCAGCCTTTAATTATAAAAAATAAAGCATGGTTTATCTTTCATCTTTATCTCCTAGCCACTCTTCAACAATTTTAAAGTAAATAAACTACTAACAACTACCCCTTCCAGCTGAATATGTGCAAAAATTAAGCTTTATCCTCATCAATTTAAGAGTCCAACATGCAGCCATCAACTCCCTTCCCATGCACGCCAGCTTGCATAAAAAATAAAACCAAATTGTAGCTCCCTTGATTTGAACACCAGACCTCACTGCCGCAGCCCTCTTATAACGCCCCATGCCATTCCTCCCAATTGACTTTCATGTCACAAAACCTCACCACTTATTTATAAGACCTTCCTAGGCCGATCACCCCAAAAATAAAATGCCAAAACGCCACTCCAGCAGCTCAAACCTATGACCTGCCACCTCTAAGCCCTTAAGTGGCACCCCAAGCCACTCCACCAACCATCTTTCATGTCCATACCTTACCCACAAAATCTATTAAGGCCTTCCAACTTAGCCCCTTTCTTTAACGTCCCAAAAAGCCCAAAATAAAAACACATCCCCTTGTAACTCCCAAGACTCGAACCTCCTCCCTTGAAAACTCCCTTGACGCCCCAAGCCAATCATGCCAATTAAATCCTTGTGTCAAGTTCCTTCCAAAAATTTTCTTAACCCCTATCTCACCTAGCTCCCTTCTTTTAAACACTTAAAAAGAAATTTTTAGTCCTAAGTCAGGCCTAGCTCGGGGTTATTTCTAGACCCTAGAACATGCCAAAAAAAATCATAGTATTTATTTCTTCAAGCACACACATGGGAAATTAATTAAATTACAAACAACCCCTAATTTAGGGTGTTACATTAGTAGCATGAAGAGAGGTATTAATATAAATTAGGGAATCCTACGGATAATGTCAAGTGACTAAATCATCCGATTCAGAGTTAGATAACAAGTGAAGTCTAGATGGATTCTTCCTCAGGTATTGTCTAAATCAATCGGTTTTCCTCTCAAGTCCTTCCTCAAATTTCTTCTTTGTCTTCGCATTTTTAGCTTAGTTGATTAGTTAATTTTAGATTAGATAAAAAATTCCCTTAATTCTTAGGTTAAATAATAGAAAGAGAATTAATATTAGTACTTTTGGTTCTTTTGGGTTCTACAATCTGGTCTTGCCGCTAACTATACTACTATTCAATAGGTGCACTTGCCTCCATCGTTGTCTTAGTTAGTTTTCAGGTTCGATCATTCTTTTTATAAATTTTTAAGACTCGAAAGACACGATCACTTGGCTTTATGTTAGTGTTTCTGACACTAGGGATTCTTCTATATGGAATATCAGAACTGTAAGGGATTTTTGGATGTTTTTCCTTAGGAGTTACTAGGTTTATCTCCGAATCGGGAGGTTGAGTTTGGGATTGAGCTTCTTCTAGGTGCAGCTCTGGTGTCTATTGTACCCTACCATATGGCATTGAAAGAGCTTATTGAGCTTAAAGCTCAACTAAATGAGCTTCTGGACTGTGGTTTCATCCATCCTAGTGTGTCTCCATAGGGAGCACTAGTTTTGTTTGTCAAGAAGAAGGATGAGACCATGAGGATGTATATCGATTATCGACAGTTGAACAAGTTGACTGTGGAGAATAAGTATCCGCTTCCGAGGATTGGTGACTTGTTTGATTAGTTTAGAGGGGCTTCTGTGTTTTCGAAGATTGATCTTTATTCTGGGTATCATCAATTGAGGGTTAAGGAAACTGATGTTCATAAGACTACATTTAGGACTCGATATGGGCACTACGAGTTCCAAGTTATGCCTTTTGGGTTAATGAATGCTCCGATGGTATTTATGGTTTGATGAACCAAGTGTTTTAGCCCTATCTGGATCAGTTCGCCATGGTCTTCATCGATGACATTCTGGTTTACTCTAAGACTGAAGATGATCATGATGGGCATATTAGAGTAGTGCTTCAGATTCTGCATGAGAAGTAGCTTTAAGCTAAGTTAAGCAAGTGTAAGTTCTAGTTGGGTGAAGTAACTTTTCTAGGGCACGTGGTTTCTGCTGAGGGGATTCGTGTTGATCCTTAGAAGATTGAGGCTGTGCTAGATTGGAAACAACCTAAGAAAGTATCTGAGATCCGTAGCTTTCTGGGTTTAGTGGGATATTATTAGCAGTTTGTCGAGGGGTTCTCTTTGATTGTAGCTCCTCTTACTAAGCTTTTGCGTAAGGGTGTCCCTTTTGTCTGGACTGATGCATAACAAGAGAGCTTTGAGAAGCTCAAGTCTGTTCTAACTCACGCTCCTGTTCTAATATAACCTAAATCTGGTAAAGAGTTTGTAGTCTACAGTGATGCTTCGCACATTGGGTTGGGTTGCGTTCTAATGCAAGATGGTAAGCATGTGGCTTATGAGTCCCGTTAGCTTAAGATACATGAGGGGATCTTTCCGACATATGATCTCGAGTTGGCTGTAGTGGTTTTTGCATTGAAAATCTGGAGACATTATCTGTATGGTGAGAGGTGTATCATCTACACCGATCACAAGAGTCATAAGTATCTCCTAACTCAGAAGGAGTTAAATCATAGGAAGCATCATTGGAATGAGTTGCTTAAGGACTATTACTGCAAGATAGAGTATCATCTTGGTAAAGTTAATGAGGTAGTTGATGCTCTAAGTAGTAAAGCGATGTCTAATTTAAGGGATATGTTTGCTTGCCTTAGACTATTTAAGGATGGGACTTTGTTAGTCGAGTTACAAGTTAAGCCGATTTGGGTTAAGCAGATTCGGGACAAACAGTCAGTGGATGAGACTCTATGTGTGCGGTTCTGTCAGGTTAATAGTGTTTCAACTTTTGATTTTGGGTTAAATAATGATGGAGTGTTATGTTTTCAAGGGAGGGTCTGTGTGTCGAATGATCTTGATCTGAGGCAGTCTATTCTGAAGGAGGCACATAGTAGCCCTTATACTTTGCATCCTAGCGGTAATAAGATGTACCACGATATTCGTGAATTGTACCGTGGCGAGGTTGAAGTGTGAGGTTATCGACTTTATTGCTCATTGTTTGACTTGTTAGCAGGTGAAGGCTGAGCATCAGTTGCTTTTGGGTTTTTTACAGCCAGTTAAGATCCCTTTGTGGAAATGGGAGCGAGTGACGATGGACTTTTTTAGTGGGTTTCCTTTAACACCCACTAAGAAGGATTTTGTTTGGGTCATCGTGGATCGATTGACCAAGTCTGCTCACTTCATTTCGTTTGAACTGATTATTCTTTGCAGAAGCTAGCAAAGTTGTACATTTTTGAGATAGTAAGAAAACATAGGGTTCCTGTCTCGATTATTTTTGATAGAGATCCTCGCTTCACTTCTCGATTTTGGAAAAAATTACACGAGGCTTTGGGTTCAAGGTTGGAATTTAGTATTGCATTCCACCCTCAGACTGATGGTTAATCTGAGAGGGTGATTTAGATATAGGAGGATATGCTTCGGAGCTGTGTGATTGATTTTCAAGGTTGTTGGGAGGATTATCTACCGCTAGTTGAGTTCGCCTATAATAAAAGTTTCTAGTCTAGCATCCAGATGGCACTTTACAAGGCCCTATAGGGTCATAAGTGTCGTATTCGCTGTTTTAGACTGAGTTAGGTGAATGTTGGGTTTTGGGTCTTAAACTGGTTTTTGAGACCGAAGATAAGGTTAGACTGATTCGAGATCGTCTGAAGGCGGCGTCTGATAGACAGAAATGTTAAACCCCCCACCCCTTCCTCTTTTCACCCCTTCTCATTACCCTTTATCCCCACCATTCTTCTCCTAACAAAGCCCCTACTCTACCATAACGATGCCAAAGAAGTGGAAGGATTCAAACACAATCTCCCTGTGGGAGACTGATCTACATAAGTTCATGCCAGCTGCTTCAACCCTCCAACATGCCAAGGGTCTTCGAGACATTTTCGATTCTAATTTTCTTTGCTCTTTTGCTTTAATTTCCTTATCTTTACTTCTCTTCTGCTTAATTTAGTTTATTTTAAGTTAGTTTCTTAGTTTTAGGTTCCAAAGGCTGCTAGGGAATCACACCGAAACCACGACCACCGGCTCAACACAACCTTAGAAATCACACCCACCTCGCGAACCATCCAACAGTAAGGACTCCTCAGTCCATTTACCTATTCTTATAAGCTTATTTTCCTTCACATTAGCTTCCTTTTCTTTAAATATTTATTTTGTATATTTTGAATCTTTATTATTAATTCCTGGCTAATCCTTCACGAGTTTCCCAATTTCTTCATCTAGCATAGTGACTATTGGCACCCACCACAGCACCACCGCCTCCTCCTCTAAATCAGGCCGGGAGTAGTGATCCCAGAAAAAAAATCTGGAAGTTTCACTTCTCTTTATCTCTTTTGATTTCAGTATCACATGATCATTTATCTATCCTTGTACATTGAGGGCAATGTACATCTTAAGTGTGGGGGGGTAAAAGTGCCTAACTTTTTACATTATTCTCAAATTCCTAAATTGTATCTAGTTCTTAAGTAATTTCCTCATATTACTAATTAGGATGAAATTTTTGATGATTTATGATTTTTATTGATGTCTTAGATTAAGTTATAGATAATTGTGCATTGATGATTTAAACTTTAAGATGCTAGAGAATCAAGCATGATAAGTCTATTTTTCAGAATTAAAAATTTTCTAGGTTGTTGAACTGAATTTGAATATTACCTTGAAGTTTGAAATTTACAAGGATTGATATCAAAAACCCATAATTTTTGTGAGATTTTGAGCCTTACAGAGCATACATTCTTTTTCATGCTCACTTTATTGATTATGAGTGTGTCAACACTGAATTGTTATTCTAGAACTTGCCTCGATTATACATGTCAAGGCCACATTTTTGATTTGATATACTGAGATGATAATGGCACCTAGGTTTTAACCCACTCACTCCACTAAAAAGCCTACCTTCACAATTAACCCTTAGTGAACCATTTGATCCTAACAACCTTTTTATTGATTCACCCAATAAAATTAACCCAAAACCCCGCTCGTATTTGTTATCACCATTTCTTTTGACTACCCTTCTATCGAGACTTGATTTGATAAGTTGCTCAATTATATTATTTCAGTTATAAAAGTTCTTTCTTATGTAATCTGTGCTAGTGTTAATTAAAAAAAATGAAGTATATTCATTATTAGTTCTATGTTCTAAGAGCTTGTACGTTTAAATTCAGCATCTTGAAGAAGAAGCTCGTATTATTAGTATTTTAAATTTTCATGTGATGTAATTATTCAGGTTATTAGTTCATTATTCAAGTGAGGTAATTTTTTAGTTAAGTCTCGATTCTAACCTTCTAATTCAGCCTTTATCCACACCTTTAACCTAAGCCCTGTTACAACCCTGTTAAAGACCTTTTGATTTGTGTATCATCTCATATTACAGTGGTGGAGATTTGATTTTCAGGCAAGCCTATAGGATTAACTTTTCAGGTTCGACTTATGAGTGCTTTTTCCTAAACCTTAAACACTTCGAGTGCTTTGAGTGAATCTTTAGTGAGGATGTCAATCCTTGTCGATTTTGAATCAGAGGTAATTATTTAGATAAAGGGAGACACTTATGTTTTCATGCCACAAATATATGACTTAGAACTGTTTGAAACTTTAGGAGTCTTTGAGTTAAATTATCCATGTATAAATTATCTATAAATTATGATGAGACATTATTGATGAGGATTATGAATTGTGGAAAGTTCGTTTTAATTGTAAGTTGAGAATTTTACTTGAGGACAAGCAAAAGCTTAAGTGTGGGGGTATTTGATAAACCGTAAAAGTAACATATTTTAATCCCACATTTAGCATACTTTTGGATGATTTATTCCCTGAATTATGTAAAAAGGTGCTCTTAATCCTTTCATTTCATGTTTTATACTCAGGAAAGCACCTAGGGACGAAAAGAACAAGAAACGGGCCTAAAATAGACCAAATAGGCCATATCATGAAATCGACATGGCCTGGACTTAAGCCCACATGGCCATGCCTCTTAAGAGAAGTCCGAACACGGCCTGACCATGATTTACACGACCTGTACCTCATCAACAGGCTCGTACACAGCCTGGCCATGAAACACTTGGCGTGTGCCCATGGGCGTGTCTCGTGTGCCCAGTGGAGCGAATAGGGTACTTGCAAAGAAACACATTCCAAAGCCTAAGACACCCTAGGAATTCTACTTGAATTAGGATATAGGGGCCAAGTAAAGCATCTCAAAGTCTATATTAGAGGCAAGGGAGTTTGACAAAAACAGCATTCCAAAGCCGTAAAGGTCTGGGAATTCAAACCTGAAATTGGGCCTAGTAGGATTAGGCCTTGAGCCTTGAATTGAGTATATTTTGTGGGCTCTAGATGAATCTTGTGTGTAATAGTCATCTCAAAGCTTGATTTTATAAGGAAGCTAGAATAAATTTTAGTATGGTTTATTTAATGAAGTGGATTAAGTGAGTTTGACACTTAAGATAATTTAAGTGTTAAATTAAAGCATAAGAGGAGTAAGTGGCAAGATGGTTAAAGAGCTTGAAAGGTTGCTTGAGGATGGAGGTTCGAGTAGCATGATTAACATTTTGGAGATATTATTTTTTCATCATAGCATTTATGGACGGTCAACTTATGTTTATGATAGGTTGGACTTTCATCTTTTGGTAAGTTGAATATATGTTTAAGGAAAGCTTGAAAGTAGGGATAAGATTCTTAAGGTTATGGTATGATGAGGGGACAAAGGCATGGAATAGGGAGGATGTTTTGGAAAGTAATCCTAGGCTCTAGTGCATGTATGTGGACGGCATGGGTGTCTAGGTGGGTGGCCGAATTTTTGTTAGGTGGTTTAGGGGGGAATATTTGGCCAATTCCTCTTTTGTGCATCTTTTTGCATTTTGCTTTTCCTCTCCAAAAACTCTTTCTTTTGGCCGATTGTTATTGTGCACTTTTGTGCAAAATATGTTTGTGTTTTAGCCTTCATTTTGTTGAACCAAAAGTGCTATTCTCTTCCTTTCATTTTTCTCTTGAAACCGTAATAACATTGGATTTTGTGAACTTTTCTTTTAGGCAAAAGGTGTTGGCGAATCTCATCTCTCTCTCATCTCTTTTCTTTTCTTTTTGACATTGGTTCATAAACATTTTCTTTTCACTCTCTTGGCGAATATTTCTCCATCTCAAATACCATTTTCTTTTCATTTGTTCAAAGATAAAACATCTACTTCCATTCTTATTTCTTATTTTCTTTTTCAAATCAACCATAACCTAACCTTCTTCCTCTCTTTTAGTCCTTGTTTTGGCGAATATTCAAGGATAGATTTTCTTTGATTTCTATTCAATCGATTTTGAAAGATAGGCTCTTTGGGACTTTGGAAGCAATTGATTTAAGTCCTATCTCTCTAGCAATCAAAGGTTGGTAAGTCAAAGGGTAAGGATTTTAGTTGATTCATCATTCTTTTGAAAAGACTAAAGTTTTGGAATTAAAGTATTGTGGTTTGGTAGAATGGCCTTTGTTAATAATTTTAGTATTGGCCGATTGTAGGGACAAAGTGATCTAGTACGATAGATCGATTTTTAGAAGATAGTTCTTGCGTTGGTAAAAGATGTGTATCTTACACACTTATAACTTGATTCATATTTGTATATATGTATGTTAAATAACTATTCATGTTGTTAAAGCCAAAATGATGAGTTTTGAGATGATACCATGATGGTATGAATGAGGATTCGGGTAAGTTCGTTTTGATATGTTGTTAATACATGAGGATTGAAATCATGATCTATGATTTATGAGATTTTGTTATATGATTCATATCAAAGTATATTGACATGATTTGTTTATATTATTGATTCATGTGGGATCAAATGAGTGGAGGGCGTTGATATTCGTGTCGATGGACATGTTTTGGTAACACAATGTGTCGAGGTTTGGTACCGAGGTTTGGCACCTCATAGCGTCTCGTCCCCGTGGCTTAGCACCATGTGGTTGGCCCCACTTTGAGATATGGGATTGGCGCGGTGATTTGGTATCACACGATGGGTTGGCCCCATCATTCGATTTGTTCGTGGGTTGAACATGGGATTGGACGCCATGATTTGGTATCACACGATGGGTTGGTATCATTCGATTTGTGTCTTGAACACCGTAGATTTGGTATCGGTGATTTGGTATCACATATGTGACTTTAAGTCACCCGGGGCACCACGGTTTGGTTTGGTACCAGGGTAGAAAAGGAGTTATGGATGGCTAGGTTGATGAGTTTGGCACCACCAGTGGTTTGGTACCACATTTGGTAGAAAAGGAGTTATGGATGGCTAGGTTGGGTGCATAATACATATGTGTTGCTTGTTATAATTTGTGTAAGAATGTGGCATTTACTTTGAGAGGGATTATCATAAAAATCGAGTCTTGGTGACTCACCTTCTCCTTTAAATTTTTAAAGTGACCAGATCGCGGATAAGGAGCCTTAAGAAGGAACATTTGGTTTAAATGATTTATGAACTACTTTTATTTTATTGTTGGTTATTTTGCTTAAATTGTAATAAGGCTTACTAGGATTATATTTTGGTTATTTTATCTTTTTGAATAAATTGTTTAATAACTTAATGACTTGAAAATGGATACACATGTTTTCTCAAATTAATACGCAAAAATGTTTTATTGTGCCATCGGTACACGTGAATCAGAATAACTCGACCTAATAAATTATTAAACCAAAACAATATCTTTTATCAAAAATTTAAAACGGCTTAAAGGGATTTTTCAAAATGTTTTCTCAGAGCATACCAAATTGGTCATAACGTTTGGGTGGGTTTGGGGTGTTTGGGGTGTTATGAATCACTCCAAGATAGCAGTTGATCCATCTCAAGAAACCAGAATTCTACTCAAGACAGCGAATTTCTCCTTTAATTCCTTTAGGGAGTTTTAAGGATTTCTTATTTTTGTTTTATCTTTTCTTGTGAGATGTTTTCTTTTATCATGATGAACTAAATCCTTCAGATACCTGAAGGGGATGAAACCTAAGAGGGATCTTGTTATTATTTTCTGAACTATATGATAAATACTTGATTTATTCTTAATTATGTGGCTTAATTCTTGTGTTAATATTTCCGGATATTGATTCAAGTTGAATGTGCTTAGGTGGTGGAGCAAAAGTCCCTGATTAAGAGTAGATCTAGCATAATTAAGCGGAGTTGATCGTGCGCCTAGAGATAGGGTGACTAGATTTTGTCGGATTAGGGTGAAACCTAATATGGGAGTCCATAGATTGAGTTAATGCGATTCTAGGGGTTTTAATTAGAAAGAGATTTCAATTAATCAACCTAGGGTTAGACGTTATTCGCCTCGAGACAGGGTTTAATATAAATTAGGGAATCCTACGGATCAAGTCAAGTGAATAATTCATCTGGTTCAGTGTTAGATAACAAGTGAAGTCTAGGTGGATTCTTCCTAAGGGTATCATCTTAATCAACTGAGTTTTACCAACAGTATTTCCCTAATTCATTCTTTTTTCTTTGTGTCTTCATCTTAGTAGTTAGTTAATTTAAATTAAACAACCAATCACTTAATATTTAGGCTAAATAATAGAAAGAAAGTTAGTATTAGTACTTTTAGTTCTTTTAGGTTCGACAATCCGGTCTTGCCTAAGCTATACTACTGTTCGATAGGTGCACTTGCCTTAAGTCGTTGTCAGAGTTAGTTTCCAGGTTCAATCATTCTCTTTTATAAATTTTAAAACTCGACAAAACAACGATCAAAAAGTAAATATAGTTGCTGATATTTTGAGTAAAACATTCTTTGTTTTCTTTATGAGCAATAAATACTCGATTGCTATTGTCTGATGAAAGAATAATTTTACCTGATCTTAAAGCTAAGTTGATGTTTCAACAACAGATCTGTGAAGCCCAATAAAGTGATAGTGAGTTGTAAGTTAAACGGGTACTGAATGAAATAATTATTGTATCAGGATAGCAAATTTGAATCTGGTAATTGTCTGTTATTTTGAGATAGGGCCTGTGTACTGAAGAACTTGGAACTTTTATAGAAAATTTTACATGAATGATAATAGTGGTACTATGTCTGTTTATCTGGGAAATGATAAAATGCACAACGATTTGAAAAAGAAGTATTGGTAAACCGGAATGAAGTATGGAATTTATGAATCTATATTTAAATGTTGGATCTATTAGCAAGATAAAGATGCTACTTTCAAGATGGTTATAGCCAGTGAAAATACCGAAATGGAAATGGGACAAAGATACTATGAATTTTATATTAGGATTATCCTTGTCTATGAAAAAGAAAGATACTATTTGAGTAATTGTCGATTGTTTGATGAAGCCTGCACATTTTATCCTGGTATGAATGGATTTATCACTTAATAGATTGCTAGAATTATCTGTTCTTGAGATTATCAGATTTTATGATGTGCTAGTCTCTGTTATTTCTAATAGAGATCTATAGTTTATATTTTGATTTTGAAATAGGTTACAAGAAACTTTGGGTATACGATTACATTTTAGCACCGTATTTCATTCTCAGACAGATGATCAATTTGAACATATGATTTAGATTTTTGAAAATATGTTTTGGTGCTGTATTTTAGAATTCAAAGGCAATTGAAAAAGAAATATTTGATTTTAGTTGAATTCGTATATAGTAACTATTAACAGTCAAGTATAAAATTTTACCATATGAGATTTTATATGGTCACAAGTGTAAAACTCTACTGTTTTGGACTAAGTTCAGTGAGAAAAGATACATGTAGTTGGTTTGATTCGTTGAAACCGAAGAAAAATGAAAGGGATCTAAGACAGTCTAAAAGCAATATTTGATCGTTTGAAATCCAATGTGAATCTAAAAATGAAAAGAAATAGAGTTTCAGATTGGCAACAAAATATTTTTGAAAGTTTTGCCATGGAAGAAAATTCCCCGGTTTGGTCGTAAGGCAAATCAGGCCTGTGGTCTATCGGGTCATATAAGATTATGGAAAAGAATTAGAGCTGTTATGTATTGATAGGTATTATTATCAGAGATCTACAGAATTCACAATGTTTTAAGGAGTATATGTGTTATGACAGTATCGATCAGACCCATCATCTGTTTACTTTGATAAATGTTAAATTTAGCTTGACATGACTTATAATGAGAGATTGATTGAAATCGCACTTGAAGAGAAAAACTGAGAAATAAAAGGTAGCTTTACTAAAAGTTTTTTGACAATGACATGATATTGAGGGAGCTACCTAGGAACTGGAGGAAACTATGAGAAAGTAATATCTGAATCTCTTTACTAGTAAAATTTTCAAGGATGAAAATTCCTTAAGGGGGAGAGTTGTAACAGCCCAATTTCGGTGAAATCGAAACAGTGGTTTCGGGACCACAAATTTGAGCTGAAAATAAAATTTATTTTTATTTTATTATATGGACCGTATTATGTTGGAAAAGTCATGTGAAAAAATTGATACGAAAATTTTACCTATTATGTGTTTAATTACGGGAAGGACAAAATCGCATAAAATGAAAAAGTTGAATTCTAGTAGGTATAAGGATTAAATAGCTATGGAATTCAAAACTAGAGGTTCTTATATGGTAATTAGACCAGTAAAGATAAGTATGTAGATATTTTGGTATGACTCATCCATGGAAAAAAAAGGCTAAGGACTAAATTGGAAAGATGAAAAGTTATTAAATAACAATTTAATTAAATGAAAAAGGAAAACCATTTCATATCATCTTCCTCAAATATTTCCATGGAAACCCTAGGAGTGAGGAAGAAGACTTTTCAAGCATATTTGGATCCGGATAGACCAAATTCGGAGTTAGAACAAGGAAAAGAGGAAAATGTCAGATTAGTATATGTTTGTACACGAACCTTTGTCGAGGTAAGTTTGCGTAACTAAATTGTGTTTATTTACATGCTTGCATTGATTGTGTTTATGTAAATTGTATAAATGTCATGGATATGTGCAATGATTACATATTTGATCAAGCCCGATAAATAAAAATGTTTAAATTAAATTATAATGCCCGATAGATAATAAAGGATAAACGATGAAAATGTTAATTTTATGCTTGGAATGTGATCATTTGAATTATATGGATGTTATAGATTTATGAAATAATCACATACCAGAAAATGCTTGAAAATGTTAAATCCTGTTTTAATAAATGAAAATTGATGGATAAATGTAATTGCCGAAATGAATGAGGTCCTGCATTTGTTGCAGAATGGATTAGGCTCCAACGAGCAATCTTAATGACTTCATTACAGAAAGGATTTAGCCCGGATGGGTAATCCTGATATAAGTCCTCTCGAGCATATGTTATGGAATGGATTTAGCCCGGACGTGTAATCTAGTTTAAGATGTCTAGAGCATATGTCATAAAAAGGATTTAGCCTGGACTGGTAATCTTGTTGTTACATGTATGGCTTGAGAGTGTACTCTTTGAAATTGTACCTTATGGGTACTATTGGATATGAATTGACGGATTCTAATTTGTACACCTCGAGTGTACTACCTGTGTATCCATCGATATTTTTGATAAATTCAACGGGTAAAAGTTCTTGACAGGAGAAGATATGAATAAGAAACGAGTTATTTCACATATCGGCCTGAAATACATGAAATTAACGATACGTGATAACCGATTTATGGAAATATGAAATGATAATATTGTACATGGAATTTATTTGGTGAGTAGGTACATCCTTGATTATAGACTTGTACACCTTAAGTGTATTAATTATGACCTTGATATTCTGAGTAATATAGGTAAAGTTCTGATATGAAATGATATGAACTCGAGATGAACTATTATGAAATTATACTTGTAGTATAAAGAGATGATTTATACATGACAAATGAATACATGTTGTGGAAAGCATATGTGCATGGAAACTTGATTGTTGTTGAGCTCATTTATGTTTTAATGTTATTATGAAGTATATAACTAACAAGGACAATGAAGGTATGTGTAGGGCTTGAGGTCAAATTGATTGAATATGCCTTACCTAGTTACCTCAAAATAGAATGAATGGTAAGTTAAGTACCATGTTGTACGAACTTACTAAGCATTTTATGCTTACTTAGTTTTATTTCCTTGTTTTAGAGTAAATCGGAAGCTCGTTGGATTGGAAGCTCGGTGGAGATCACTCACACTATCCATCGGCCCATGTCAGTACAATATGGTAAATCAATTATGGTTTTAATGGCATGTATAGGTTATATTGGCCATATTAGCATGTAAATGATGCTTGTAGTCTAGCCATTGGAATGGCTAGTAATGGTTTGTTTTGATATATTTGTAATGTCATACTATGGTAGCTACATATGTGTTAAATAGTTGATCAAATTATGCCTAACATATGGACTAAATGAAGGCAAGATTATGAACATGTATGCATATAATGGTATGTTTTGTTGAATGATAGAGTTTGCTTAACTTGAATGCTTGAAATGGTTGGCATTTGGATGTGAGTTTAAGTGCAGGTCATTCGTGTGATTTTGGGTGAGAAATGAAGCTATAAATAGCGTTATTTTGTCCACACGGATAGACACACAGGCATTTGTCTAGACCATGTGTTACACACGGCCTAGTACATGGGCGTGTGGTTAAGCCTTGTGTCCCCTGCACCTTAAATATGAGAAAATAAAATGCTCAGAATTGAGCACAAAGGCAGAGACACGGGTGTGTGCCATAACCGTGTGGGAGACATGGCCTTGAACATGGGCGTGTGGCATGGCCGTGTGCACAAGTCAGAGAGTTACATAGGGTCAAACACGGCCTATAGCACGGGCGTGTCCTAGGGTCACACGGGCGTGTCCCTTGGACCTTACAGGCATGTGAGCCCTGCACCTTGGAAAATTTTTTGAAATTTCGTGAAAAATTCTTAGAGGTTTCGATTAAGTCCCGACTCGATTCTAATGCTTATATTGGGCCTCGATGGTCTATTTAAGGAACGTTATGAATAATCTCAGAAAATGAACAGTGATTGACATAATTTATCTAAAAATGTTTTGAAAGTTTCGGTAATACTCCATAACTCTGTTCCAGCGATGGATTCGGGTTTAGGGTGTTACAGGTTCAGGGTTAAGGTGTTCATAGATAGGCCATACCAAATCTGGGTTAATTCCCACCTTAATGACTTCCTAAGGTAGTCAGACCTAGGATTTTACGTTCTTCCTCTCTTGAATAGTTGATCCGCTAAGAAACCCCTACAAAATAATTAATTAATCATACCTCCACTCGTTAATCTCCCATAAGAGGATTAGTTCCTCATGGATCTAATAAGCAATATAAACTTGATAAAACGAACAAAAATAAACTTAGAAGAAGCCTTATTTGTATTAATATTTAGCGTAGAATCCTCATAGAGTTTGACAATATTCCCCAAATACGATTTCTCCAAAAAAGTAAATAAAAAGAATGAAAATAAAATCTAAACCCTAAGAAAAGAGAATAAAAACTAAAGACTAAATATAAAGAGAAAATTATACAAGATCAAAATGCATCCATAACATGTGTTGAATGAGCTTATTTATAGACTATAGGATGGTCGTTGTCCACAACCTTAGGTCAGTCGCTGTCCTCGTACTTAACATTTGATTGTGCGGACCAAAATGCCCCTAGCTCATAATTATTTCCTGTACAAAAGCGATTTCACGACACATTAGATCCTATGTCTTGACACCGATGGCAATATGCTCAACTTCAGGGTATCTTCAAGGGTATGTCGCGACATCCTCAGGTTGTGTCACGACATTGAAGGCAGTCTTGGAATTCTTCTATTTTCCTCCCTATGCTGTGACATCCAGTGCTCCGTGTTGCAACCTAGTGACCAGTATCTAGTTAGTAAGCCTTCTAATGGTCTCCTGCACGCTCCCAAAGTGTATTAGCTCACCCTTAAGCCTTATTCGACCCTAAGGTAAACAAAATATTCAAATTACACATTTTATTGAACTTACCTAAACTTATGAAAATATAGTTAAAACTTAACTGAAATGCTTATGTTCAAGCTTTTAAAGTGCGAAAACTAGTTTAATTTGTTACACAAAATTACAGCAGATCACAAAAAAAGGGATTGTTTTGAAAAGTCCAAGCAGTGATGTGATTAGTGTTGAAACTAACAGATCTGATCGTGTCACTAGTATTGTATCGAATTTTACTGTTCGAACATTAGAATTGAAAATAGAACAGGTCCCAACAGTATGAGAATTTGCTAATATTTTTCCAGAAGAATTACCTAGGTTACCGCCTAAAAGAGAAGTCGAGTTTGTGATTGATTTAGTACCAGGAAATGCTCCGATATCTATTGCGTTGTACAAAATGGCACCTACCAAACTTAAAAAATTGAAAGCGCAATTGTAAAAACTAATAGATCGAAGATTCATTAGACCGAGTGTATCACAGGGGGTGTTCCAATCTTTTTTGTGAAAAAAAATGACACTTTGAGATTATGCATTGATTATAGTTAGTTAAATAAAATGACTGTAAAGAATAAATATCTATTACCTAAAATCGATGACCTATTTGATTAGTTAAAAGAGATACCATATATTTAAAGATCGATTTACGATCAGGTTATTACCAGTTGTGAGTCAAAGAACTGTATTTTCCAAAAACAACATTCAGAACTCGTTACAGCCATTATGAATTTCTTGTTATGTCATTCAGTTTGACCAATACTCCTAATGCATTCATGGACCTAATAAAAAAGTGTTTCAGCCACACCTAAATCGGTTTCTAGTTGTATTAATGGATAATATATTGATTTAGTCAAAACATGAAATCAAATATGATTATTATTTGAGAATTGTATTGCAAACTTTGTGTGAGAAGCAGTTTTATGCTAAATTTAGTAAATGCAAGTTCTGGTTACCTGAGGTTGGATTTTTGGGGCATGTGATCTCGGTGGATGGTGTTCAGGTTGATCCGAACAAAATTTCTACGATTATGAACTGGAAACCTCCATGAAAAGTTACAGAGGTACGTAGTGTTTTGGATTTGGCAAGTTATTACTGATGTTTTGTGAAAGTTTTTTCAATAGTTGCTTTGCCATTGACGAAACTACTACAAAAAGATGTTCAATAGTTACAGAGGTACGAAAAATGTATAATGATTTATATTGGTGGCCAGGTATGAAGTGTGAAATATTTGAACTTGTTACTAAATGTTTGGCATGTCACCAGGTGAAAGCCGAGCATCAGGTTTCTTCAGGTTTATTATAGTCTGTAATGATTCTGGAGTGGAAATGAGAATGGGTTACAATGGATTTTGTATTGGGATTACCGTTGACTTTGAAAAAGAAAGATGTCATCTATGTTGTTAGTGATAGATTGATGAAATATGCACACTTTATTTCGGCCAAAATAGATTATTCTCTTGAGAGATTATGTAACACCCCCTATACCCAACCTGATTACCGGATCAAGTATAGAAGTGCTACATTCGTTTTTAAAAACTCTAATAATATCTTAATAAATATATCATTATAATTTGTACATATTAGTTTCGTTGTTCTAGTATATTAATTATTGATATTCGAGATAAGCTGAAATAATTTTTTTTTTACCATTTTTACATTTAGAACAATATACTAAAGTGAAAGAAAGGCCATTGTTAAAATAGGAACACTACATGTATAAACACGCATTAAGCTATTGCAAGCTTAGTAAGTACAACTATTATTTAGATCATAATCTATATTATAAATTATAACTTATTTATTATCATTACACAAAATCATTTAAATGACCTTGTATTCATCATACATAATTTACCAATCAATTCACTTATTTTTTTTTTACAATTAGATCCACATTTATTATTTACTCATTAAACACCAACTAAACATATTGATATCATCTATATAATACTAGAATCACATGATTTATTTTAAATTCTCTTTTACTCTATTTAGTTAAAATTTCGATAATTTATCTTACTTATTTCAACCATATATTTTCTTTTTTTTTCTCAATTTTATAAATTTTCAACACATATAATCTAGATGATTCAATAATCACTAAAACAATTTTGTACCATTTTCAGTGGCCCAGTAGACTTAATAAAACACGTAGGATATACAGAACAGAACACTATCAAAACGGATGAACAGAGAGCACAAATGTGCTAATCGATGAGCACTGAGCGCAGTAAGGTTCCTTAATGGCATGCCACTAATATCCCAATAGTTCTTATCTCGTCTACTTGAGCAAGTCATAATATACACACGTCACTTTTACACTTTTAACCATTTAATCCTTATAACAATACTTCATATAATTATAACTTCCGTTTTCATTAACACATGTAACTTGTCTCAATATTTAATAATCTTCCATAATTCCACTAATAAATCTTATTATACATTTCACCGATCACTTTTACTTATTTTACAATTTATACCTCATCATGACATTTCATGTAACAATATCTTTTCTTTCAATTTCAGATATAACATATTTCATTTCTCTATTTAACTTCCATATTCCACCATAATTTCTTATCACATTCACATGTCATTTTCATTTTTTTTCTAAATTTTGTCCTTGAGGCATCAAATCTACAATAGAATTTATAATTCTTTTAATACATGTAACATGTTTCACCAATTAATATAATTTCCATAATTCATCCCTAATTTTTACTAATTCTTTCTTTTTCATGTTATTTTACGCTTTTAACACACTAATCCTTGTCTTTCATTTTTTATCAAACATCGTACATTATTTCACATTTAATTTCATAAATATATAGTTCCATCAACTTTTACATCCTCTATAATATAGTATTTTTTTATGCACTCTAAATCTTTTCTCACATCTCTTTCAATTTTTGATCACATATTACTTAATAAATACAATCAATTCATTATTTATTATATTTAATCATTATCAAGCCTTATTCTTCACTTATTCAACTTAAAAATTGTAATTAAATACCATATTAAAATTATATTCATTCTAACAATTAACTTTATAATCAAAACAATTAAGAATCTAGTTGTACTTACAACTCAAAATATGGAATCAAGCTTTCTTCCTCTTCTTCCTCTTTTAGCTCCTCCTTTGCTTTATTTCTCTACTTGTTTCTCACTTCCCTTCACTTTTTCTTCATTTTTCCATATCAAAATACACAATATTTACACATTAAAATCATATTCACATATCATATTTCATGTTTTTCAAATGAAACCAACATGTATTTCAAGAGAAGTTTAACTTTCTTACATTAATCAATTGTATTCAACACTAATTGTTATTTTCTCTTTACTCTAGGAAAAGTAAGGATGCATTTCTTTTAATAGTTGGGTAGTTTCTACACTTCTCTACTAGATTTACTCACTAATCTTGAAGAATTTTGGAAGAAACTAGCTTAATTGATTTGTATTGGGTGAGAGGGACTAAATTGAAAGAAAAATAAAAGTTGAAATGGTGGGAAAATGGTGGTTGACGTGAAAAACTATGGCTGATCGCTGTTTATAGCCATTTCATCCTTTCTTTTCTCCATTTCTCTAGTTTCTTCCATCAATTTATCTATACAAAAATATCTTTTTTATGTTATTTACCATCTTGCCATTTCCACTTAATTACAATTAAGCCATTACTTTTTCATAATTATCTTTTTAATTATTTTACCATTTTACCCTTTCACTTTTTTCTATAATAACACCCATGTTTCCTATTTCCTTTGCTATATTTTCATCTCCAGTCCCTCCTCCTTTTTCATCAATTTAATTTAATCCTTCAACACCCAATTTCTCACATTGTCCCAATACTTTCCATTAATTTAATCGGTTCCCAAAAATTTATATTAATATTTATACTTTTTCAAATATCTTATGCAACTATCTTTTATGTCTCATAACTCTTTAAGTTTTCAAATTTTGACTTTTCTCAAAATTTTAACTAATTTATTGTATATTTATCATTGTTTAAGACTCCGAAAATTTTTGGAGATATTACAGATTAGCTGAGTTATATATCTTTGAGATTGTTTAATTACATGGCGTGTCAGTATCTATTATTTTTGGTCAAGATTCGAAATTTACCTCCAAATATTGGAGTAAGCTACACGAAGCTTTGGGGTACGAAATTGAACTTTAGTACTGTATTTCATCCTTAGACAGATAGCCAGTTTGAATGTGTGATTCAAATTCTCGAAGTATGTTGCGATGTTGTGTTATTGAGTTTGAAGGCAATTGGGAAAAAATTTCACCGTTAGCTGAATTTGCTTATAATAATTGCTACCAAACGAGTATTAAAATAACACCGTACAAGGTTTTATATGAACGTAGATGTAGAGCTCTGTTATATTGGTCTGAGTTGAGTGAAGGAAAAATCGCTGTTATAGATCTGATTCGTGAAATAGAAGATAAAGTTTGGATTATCTGTGATTGTCTAAATCGCCTCTGATTGATAGAAATCGTATGTTGATTTAAAATGAAAAGACATTGAATTTTAGATTGGGGATAAAGTTTTCTTGAAAGTTTCACCCTGGAAAAAGGTGTTGCGGTTCGACAGAAAAGGGAAGCTTAACTCGAGATTTATAGGGCCATATGAAACTCTTGAAAGAATCAGACCTCTAGCATATTGTTTGGATTTATGACTAGAATTGAAAAAGATACATAATGTTTTACATGTATCTATGTTGCTTCGTTATCGTTTAGATCCTTCGCATGTGATATCTATTGATGAAGTTGAGTTACAGTTGAATTTATCGTACAGTGAAGAACCAATAAGAATTTTGGCTCGAAAGGCAAAAGAACTTCGTAACAAAAGAGTACCATTAGTGAAAGTTCTGTGGCATCAACATGCTATCTAGGAAGCTACATGGGAAATAGAGGAATCTATGAGATTCCAATACCCTAATCTATTTACTGGTAAGAATTTTGAGGACGAGATTTTTTTAAGGGGAGAGTTGTAGCATCCCAAAACCTTGTATTCTAATGATCAAGTTAGTTATATTAACGAGTTTAATATTAACAAGTCTATATTAGGGTTAAATCGAGTTTTGGTATGATAAATTTTGGTGATTGAATAGTTATTTATGGTACATGGACTAAATCATAAAACTTGTAAAATTATATCGCTATTGATTTGTTTGTGTGGTTTATTAGATTAAAATCAAGGTTTAAAGTGGTAATTAAACCACTTTGATAGTTGGTGGACAGTTAGATGCTTAATATTAAGTAATTTTATATAAAATTTATGTTTAAAATAATGAAACAAATATGTAAAAAGGTAAAAACAGGGTTTTATTTTTCATTCCCTATCATCTTTGTCATCATCCCTAACCAGAGAAAACCTAAAAGCCATTCTTTTCATCTTCAAGCTATTCGATTCTAACTTGGTAGGTGATTCCTAACATGTTTCTTGTAATTTTTATATTTTTGGAATCTTGATAGCTTGATTTAGCTATCCTAGGGACTATTTTTGAAACTATTAAAGTTTAGAAACATTACCATTGAAGGATTCTTTAAGTTTTTAGGGTTAATGGCTAGCATGTTAAGTGTAATTGTTAGTAGGACTAAATTGTAAGTGAAATTTTGATAGTTTTTTTATTAAGGACTAAAATGTAAAATTTGTAAAATTGTGAGATGAAAATTATATGCTACATTCTGTTGGTATTTTAATTAAGGATGTGTTTGAGATCGGTTTCGAAATCAAAGCTCAATTTTGAAAGTTGTAGTATTTTTTGTCTTAGGGACTAAATTGAGATGTGTAAAACTTGAAGATTTATTATATAGATGAAATTGAGTTATTATGTAATTTCAATATATTGTTTAATGATAATTTATATCATGATTTATATCAAGAATTACAATAACTAGAGGACTTACACGAAAAAGGGAAAATTGCCGACTTGTTTCTATTAGCTAAATCGCTTAATTGTATACGAGGTTATAAGTTGAAACCCGATGGAACTGAGCTCCAACATTTGTTGCGGAATCAAGGATACATGTTCATTAAGCCCTAGCCAAGCTTTCTATTGTGTAGGTTAATCTAGATAGGTAACCAGACACTATTATTTACTATTAACTCAAACGAGCAATTTATACTTGTCGTGTAGGCTTTACCCAATTGGGTAACCAGACACTATTATTCATGATTAGCTCAGATGAGAAAATGATATCTATCATGTAGGTTCAACCTAAACGGGTAACTAGGCACTATCATTTTCACATGTACACGAGTACTTTTATGGTGTTTCATTAGCTAGAATTATAAAACAGAATTGTGATTATATGAGGTTGATGTTGGTGAGAATAATATTCATGATATGGATATATATAATGCAAGTTGAATTGTGATAGAAATATGAACATTTGAGGTTATATGTATGTTCTCAAAACTTTATGTATTTAATGATGTTGTATTGTATCTTGTTAGGGATAATTGTTTGGCATAATGAACTTGTATGAAACACCCCAAACTAGACCCACAAGCCCTGAATGGATCTGGCATGCTCCTTGAGTAAAACGTAGCTAAATCTCGTTTTGTCATCTTCGAAAAATTGGTGGCTTCGAAGAAAATAGATTTGTGTTATGATCAAGTTGAAAACCGTGTTGTTAGTGAAGTTTGTATTAAAATGTTATCTTCATGGTTCAAAAATTACAAGTTAAAACAAATACCGAATTTTAGAGCTATCATTAAGTTGAAAATCGTAGGTGTTTAGGTGTCAAAACATTTGAAGTTGTTTTACGAAAAATTTTTTTTACCATTTGTTTAATGTTGATCGTATCGGAATAAAATTTAAAATGAATGCATAAAACAGTTAAATAGTAATGGCCTTATTACAACAAAAACAAAAAAAACCCGAAATAAATCCCGAAAACCTAATAAGAAAATGTGATAAGTTTAATCATAAGAAAACCCAAAATCTGAGCTGAGCATGGCCACCACTAAGTCTTTGCCGACCCGGTCCATTTCACTGAGTATCCCTTGCAAAATGTTATCCCACGAAGGGTGAGTCAACAGACTCAGTGTGTAACAACCAACACAGAATCCCAATCGATCAAGGCATATTAAGTCACATATAAACAATTATAAGCAATGATGCAACCCAAAACCCACCTAGATATCCAACCTCTACACACCACCCGAACCTGCCAATCACACCGTGGGGATTACTAAATCGACCCTCCATCCACTACGCACCATCGAAGGCGTCATTGCGATCAATCAGACATCGCCTTATATTCGTGGCATAGCCACGAGATAATGTGACAGAGTCACGGATTCATAATATGTGACATAAGTCACAGATAATGTGGTAAAACCACCGAACACTTCCCTTTATCATTATCACCCATATGCCCATGCAACATACATATTATTCAGATATCGTGCAATGTACCCTACCCAAAGTCATAACGAAATCACACATATTCCACATCAATGTTTATAATATTATTAACTGAGAGTTAGGGGTAACGTACCTGAATGCACTGTACCATTGAATGGTACCCTTAGCCATGTTACTTGTATTTTCATAATCACATGTTTAATATTGCTACCATTAATCTATCGAGAATTAATGTAGGGTTACACACCAGACTATTCATAGATCTAAGCGAAATCCCGAAACTACGTGAAACTAACGAGATCCCAAGACGTTTGCCTTCCCCCTTCCTACAATCGGCCAACACTTTGTTAGTAACCAAAAGCCTATTCGTCTCAACTAGAAGTCTCAAGGATATGTCACATGAACATAACACCTTACCTTAATGCGGACTTGGTTTCCAACCAAAACCAAGCTACGTGATGAACCTTCCTTGCAATCGCCAAGCACTAATACACACAAACGATTAGCCTTTGGCTTTTGAATGAATGAGAAATGATCTACACGCTAGAACCCTTACCTAGATCGCCACCAATCCCAAGATCTACTAATCAGTTGTACTCCTCCCAAAAACCATAGTTAGAATCGACCATCAATTAAAATAACATGGCCTTTGGCGAATATTAACCCTTACCTTGAGTAGTTGAACCCAAGAGATCCTTAACGCCCCTTACTTTGGCTACACAAAAGAAGACAATATTATGGCCTTATCAAGATTTGGCCATTCCTCAAAACCGAGGCTCACCATTCGGTTTGGCACACCCAAAAAAAGAGATGAAACCGATAGCTAATCACGTTTGAAGAAACTAGGAGAAGATAGTCGACGGCACTACCCTTAGAGATTCAGCTCTTGAGAAATGACAGAAAAAGAGAAAGATTTCAGCCATTGACAAGGAATGTTTCGAATTTAGGGACTTATGAAAAGAAAAGAGAAGGAGGGTTTACGATCTGGCTATGGCTCTCAATGAAGATGGAATATCCACCACAAGAAAAAAAATAGGATTGAGGTTGAGAGAAAGAAAGAAGAGTAGGAGGTGATTAGGAGATTTCGCAACACCCCTACTACAACCCCAAAACTGATTATGCATCTTCTAGAGTCCCACATTCGGCCACCTCTTCTTCACTCATCCAAATCCCCTCTTTTCCTCCTACTTAGCCGAAATTTTGAGCTATCTGACCCAATCTACACTTCATCCATTCGAGTTCTTGTGCTGGCCCACCACTGCACCTCCTTGTCGAAAAATAAAAGCTCCAAATGCCACCAAGCATTTCAAACTAGGCCCTTCACACTCCTGTGGCGCCACTCTTCAGGCTCTAAGTGGCGCCTCCCTTGCCATTTTACCAGCTTAGTTCTTGTGTCCTAAGCCACACACTAAACTTCTTAAGGCCTAGCTCCCTTAGTTCCCTTTTTAGGCTTAAAATCAAATATTTTTCTAAGGCTTCCACCTACATCCCAAGGTTCCCGAAGTCCCCAAAACACATGCAAATCACACACAAGCATGCTACCACATACATTTAAGTGAAAATGCATAACCCCTAAATCTCGGATATTACAGCTTCTACCCTCCTTAAAATAATTTCGACCTTAAAATTACTCGCTAGAATAAGTGAGGGTATTGTCGTCGATTGCTTCCTCCGCTCCCACGTAGCCTCATCCGATCCATGGTTACACCATAACACTTTGACTAGGGAACTGATTTCTTCAGAGCACCTTCACATCCTGCTTCTAGAATCTAAATCGCTCTTCCTCATAAGACAAATCGGTCTTAGCTCCACCTCCTCAACCGGTATTACATGAGATGGATCCGATCGGTAATGACGAGTAACCAAACGTGGAACACATCGCGCATCCGCTTCAATTCAAGGCAACTCTAATCGATATGCCACCGTCCAACCCGCTTCAAAATCCAATAAGGTCCTATAAACCGACATAGCTTTCTCTTGCGACCAAATCTCATCACCTTCTTCCATGGCTAAACTTTTAGAAACACCTTATCCCCATCGCAAACTCTATCTCCTTCCGCTTGAGATCTCGTGATACGACTTTTATCTATCGATGCCTCCTTCAACTGCGTCTAATTACCTTAACCTTTTCTTCTCGATTCTCGCCACAATCTCCGGACCCAAAACATGACGTTCCCCAATTTCGTCCAACACGTAGGAGTGCGACACTTCCGTCCATACAATGCTTCATACGGTGCCATTGAATACTTGCTTGATAGTCAGTTATTGTACACAAATTCGCTAAAGGCAAGAACTCCTCCACTTCCTCTAAAATCTATCACGTAACCTCTCAACATATCCTCTAACACTTGAATTACCCACTCAGATTGGCCCGACTACGGATGAAATGCCATCGAAATCCAACCCGGTGCCCAATGCCTAATGTAGTGCCCTCCAAAACCGAGACATAAACCCGGATCCCTATCCGAAATAATCGACTGCAAGCACCCTCAGTAGCCTCACAATTTCGCTACATATAATTTCGCTAACCTCTACAGAGAATAGTCAACTCAAGACCGGTATGAAGTGTGCGACTTTATCAACCGATCTACTATCACCCACACCAAGTCCTTCTTAGTAGGCGAAGAGGAAGCCCACTAACGAAGTCCATGGTAATTCTCTCCCACTTCCATCAGAGAATCTTTATTGATCAAGCAATCTCGACGGTATTTGGTGTTCACTTTAACTCGCCGACATGTTAAGCACTTCCTACAAATTCGTAAACTCTCGCTTCGCATCGCCACCAAAATCGATCCCAGATCCTCAGATAACTTACTTCCTCCAGATGCATAGCATATGGACTACTATGTGATTCTCAAGAATTTCCGCTTAATTCCACATCCTTCTAAGATATAGACCTTACTCTCAAAAACACAAAGACTCGCCACTGTTCACACCAAAACCTTCTAATTCCCCATTCTGCACTTGCCGTAGCTTAGCACTTACTTCACCATTTACCAACTATTTCTCTTTTACCTAACTTAGCCATGTCGGCTTCACCTGCAACTCTGCTAGCAAACTTCCATCATCATAAAGACTAAGGTGTGCAAACATCGCCTCAGATCCGACACTATTTTTCGATTTAGGCATCCGTCACTACATTTGCCTTACTCCAGGTGATACTCTATTGAACAGTCATAGTCTTTCAACAACTCCACCCACCTTCACTGTCTCAAATTCAACTCCTTCTGAGTCAACAAATATTTCAGACTCTTGTGGTCCGTGTAGATCACCGACCTTTCTCCATACAAGTAGTGCCTCCACACTTTTAGAGCGAATACTACCGCCGCCAACTTCAAATCATGGATCGAATAGTTAACCTCATGTTGCCTCAATTATCGAGACGCATAAGCGACCACCTTCCCATCTTGCATTAGAACACATCCCAATCCTGTATGGGAAGCATCACAATACACCACAAAGTCTTTCCCCTTCTCTTCGAATCAAAATCGAGGCCTCACAATGCTCTCTTAAGCTTTTCAAAACTCTCCGCCGCTTATCCGCCCATACGAAAGGTAAATGTTATCCCACGAAGGGTGAGTCAATGCACTCGATGTGTAACAACCAACACGTAATCCCAATCGATCAAGGCATATTAAGTCACATATAAACAATTATAAGCAATGATGCAACCCAAAACCCACCTAGATATCCAACCTCTACACACCACCCGAACCTGCCAATCACACCGTGGGGATTACTAAATCGACCCTCCATCCACTACGCACCATCGAAGGCGTCATTGCCGATAATCAGACATCGCCCTTATATTCGTGGCATAGCCACCAGATAATGTGACAGAGTCACCGGATTCATAATATGTGACATAAGTCACCGTATAATGTGGTAAAAACCACCGGAACACTTCCCCTTTATCATTATCACCCATATGCCCATGCAACATACATATTATTCAGATATCGTGCAATGTACCCTACCCAAAGTCATAACGAAATCACACATATTCCACATCAATGTTTATAATATTATTAACTGAGAGTTAGGGGTAACGATACTGAATGCTTTGTACCATTGAATGGTACCCTTAGCCATGTTACTTGTATTTTCATAATCACATGTTTAATATTGCTACCATTAATCTATCGGGAATTAATGTAGGGTTACACACCAGACTATTCATAGATCTAAGCGAAATCCCGAAACTACGTGAAACTAACGAGATCCCAAGACGTTTGCCTTCCCCCTTCCTACAATCGGCCAACACTTTGTTAGTAACCAAAAGCCTATTCGTCTCAACTAGAAGTCTCGAAGGATATGTCACATGAACATAACACCTTACCTTAATGCGGACTTGGTTTCCAACCAAAACCCGAAGCTACGTGATGAACCTTCCTTGCAATCGGCCAAGCACTAATACACACAAACGATTAGCCTTTGGCTTTTGAATGAATGAGAAACAGATCTACACGCTAGAACCCTTACCTAGATCGGCCACCAAATCCCGAAGATCTACGGAATCAGGTTGTACTCCTCCCTAAAAACCATAGTTAGAATCGACCATCAATTAAAATAACATGGCCTTTGGCCGAATATTAACCCTTACCTTGAGTAGTCGAACCCAAGAGATCCTTAACGCTCCCTTACTTTGGCTACACAAAAGAAGCACAATATTATGGCCTTATCAAGATTCGGCCATTCCTCAAAATCGAGGCTCACCATTTGGTTTTGGCACACCCAAAAAAAGAGATGAAACCGATAGCTAATCACGTTTAAAGAAACTAGGAGAAGATAGTCGACGGCACTACCCTTAGAGATTCAGCTCTTGAGAAATGACGTAAAAGAGAAAGATTTCACCATTGACAAGGAATGTTTGAATTTAGGGACTTATGAAAAGAAAAGAGAAGGAGGGTTTACACGATTCGGCTATGGCTCTCAATGAAGATGGAATATCCAGCCACAAGAAAAAAAAATAGGATTGAGGTTGAGAGAAAGAAAAGAAGAGTAGGAGGTGATTAGGAGATTTCGGCAACACCCCCTACTACAACCCCAAAACTGATTATGCATCTTCTAGAGTCCCACATTCGGCCACCTCTTCTTCACTCATCCAAATCCCCTCTTTTCCTCCTACTTAGCCGAAATTTTGAGCTATCTGACCCAATCTACACTTCATCCATTCAGAGTTCTTGTGCCGTCCACCACTGCACCTCCTTGCCGAAAAATAAAAGCTCCAAAATGCCACCTGCGTTACTCGAAACTAGGCCCCTTCACACTCCCTGTGGCGTCACTCTTCTGTGCTCTAAGTGGCGCCTCCCTTGCCATTTTACCAGCTCAGTTCTTGTGTCCTAAGCCACACACTAAACTTCTTAAGGCCTAGCTCCCTTAGTTCCCTTTTTAGGCTTAAAATCAAATATTTTTCTAAGGCTTCCACCTACATCCCAAGGTTCCCGAAGTCCCCAAAACACATGCAAATCACACACAAGCATGCTACCACATACATTTAAGTGAAAATGCATAACCCCTAAATCTCGGATATTACAGTTCTACCCTCCTTAAAATAATTTCGACCTTAAAATTACTTGCTAGAATAAGTGAGGGTATTGCTGTCGCATTGCTTCCTCTGGCTCCCACGTAGCCTCATCCGATCCATGGTTACACCATAACACTTTGACTAGGGGAACTGATTTCTTCTGTAGCACCTTCACATCCCGTTCTAGAATCTAAATCGGCTCTTCCTCATAAGACAAATCTGGTCTTAGCTCCACCTCCTCAACCGGTATTACATGAGATGGATCCGATCGGTAATGACGTAGCACCGAAACGTGGAACACATCGTGCATCTGCTTCAATTCCGAAGGCAACTCTAACTGATATGCCACTGGTCCAACCCGCTTCAAAATCCAATAAGGTCCTATAAACTGGGACTTAGCTTTCCCTTGCGACCAAATCTCATCACCTTCTTCCATGGCGAAACTTTTAGAAACACCTTATCCCCTACTGCAAACTCTATCTCCTTCCGCTTGAGATCTGCATACGACTTTTATCTATCAGATGCCTCCTTCAACCGTGCCCGAATTACCTTAACCTTTTCTTCTGATTCTGCCACAATCTCCGGACCCAAAACATGACGTTCCCCCAATTCTGTCCAACACGTAGGAGTGCGACACTTCCGTCCATACAATGCTTCATACGGTGCCATTGAATACTTGCTTGATAGCTGTTATTGTACACAAATTCTGCTAAAGGCAAGAACTCCTCCCAGCTTCCTCTAAAATCTATCACGTAACCTCTCAACATATCCTCTAACACTTGAATTACCCACTCAGATTGGCCGTCTGACTACGGATGAAATGCCATACTGAAATCCAACCTGGTGCCCAATGCCTAATGTAGTGCCCTCCAAAACTGAGACATAAACCTCGGATCCCTATCCGAAATAATCGACACCGGCACCCCGTGTAGCCTCACAATTTCTGCTACATATAATTTCGCTAACCTCTACAGAGAATAGTCAACTCGCACTGGTATGAAGTGTGCAGACTTTATCAACCGATCTACTATCACCCACACCGAGTCCTTCTTAGTAGGCGTAAGAGGAAGCCCACTAACGAAGTCCATGGTAATTCTCTCCCACTTCCACTGTAGAATCTTTATTGGTGAAGCAATCTCGACGGTACTTGGTGTTCACTTTAACTTCGACATGTTAAGCACTTCCCTACAAATTTCAGAACTTCTCGTTTGGGCATCGGCCACCAAAAGCGATCCGTAGATCCTCAGATAACTTACTTCCTCCAGGATGCATAGCATATGGACTACTATGTGATTCCCGAAGAATTTCTGCCTTAATTCCACATCCTTCGGCATATAGACCTTACCCCAAAAACACAGCACTCCGTCACTGTTCACACCAAAACCTTCCAATTCCCCATTCTGCACTTGCCGTAGCTTAGCACTTAGTTCACCATTTACCAACTATTTCTCTTTTACCTGACTTAGCCATGTCGGCTTCACCTGCAACTCTGCTAGCAAACTTCCATCATCATAAAGACTAAGGTGTGCAAACATCGCCCTCAGATCCGACACTATTTTTCGACTTAGGGCATCTGTCACTACATTTGCCTTACCTGGGTGATACTTTATTGAACAGTCGTAGTCTTTCAACAACTCCACCCACCTTCACTGTCTCAAATTCAACTCCTTCTGAGTCAACAAATATTTCAGACTCTTGTGGTCCGTGTAGATCACCGACCTTTCTCCATACAAGTAGTGCCTCTACACTTTTAGAGCGAATACTACTGCCGCCAATTTCAGATCATTGATCGAATAGTTAACCTCATGTGGCCTCAATTACCGAGACGCATAAGCGACCACCTTCCCATCTTGTATTAGAACACATCCCAATCCTGTATGGGAAGCATCACAATACACCACAAAGTCTTTCCCTGCTTCTGGCTGAATCAAAATCGAGGCCTCTGTCAATGCTCTCTTAAGCTTTTCAAAACTCTCCTGCTGCTTATCCGCCCATACGAAAGGTACCTCCTTTCTCAACAACTTCGTCAGATGTGCTGCTATTGACGAGAACCCTTCAACAAATCTCCTGTAGTAGCTTGCTAACCCCAAGAAACTACGAACCTCTGCCACCGACTTAGGTGGTTTCCAATCCAATACTACCTCGATCTTCCGAGGATCCACCCTTATCCCTTCTGCAGACACCACATACCCTAAGAACACAACTTTCTTCAGCCAAAATTCACACTTGCTGAACCTGGCATATAACTTCTTTTCCCTTAACACTTGCAATACTACCCGGAGATGCGCATCATGCTCTTTCTCGGGCTTGGAATATACCAGAATGTCGTCTATAAACACAACGACAAATTGATCCAAGTAGGGTTAGAAAACTTGGTTCATCATATCCATGAACACAGCTGGGGCGTTCGTCAATCCGAACGGCATTACTAAGAACTCATAATGCCCGTATCTAGTCTGAAAAGTTGTCTTATGGATATCTGCTTCCTTCACCCTAAGTTGATGATATCCCGACCTTAGATCTATTTTTGAAAATACCGTTGCCCCTCTAAGCTGATCGAACAAGTCGTCTATTCTCGGCAATGGGTACTTATTTTTTATCGTCAGCTTATTCAACAGCCGATAATCTATGCACATACGCATAGGCCGTCCTTCTTCTTCACGAACAGGACCGGTGTTCTCCATGGAGACACACTGGGTCGGATAAATCCACGATCGAGTAACTCTTGGATCTGGGCCTTGAGCTCTACCAACTCCTTTGGCGCCATCCTATACGGAGCAATTGACACAGGAGTCAGACTGGCAGCGACAAATCAATTTCAAACTCCACCTCCCTGTCTGGAGGTAGCCCAGGCAGCTTCTCCGAAAAAACATCCACAAATTCTCTTACAGTCCTGACCCCTCCTACAGTTGCTTCCTTAGCCTCTAAGGCACTGACCAACATCAGAAAAGCTACACATCCCTTTCTTACCATCTTCTCCGCCTTAAGGGCAGATACTACATTCGACAAGTAATTCCGTCTCTCGTCCATCACCACAACCTCATTGTCGTCAGAAGTTCTCAATGACATACGCTTAGCAGTACAATCCACATTTGCACTGTACTTTACTACCCAGTCCATGCCTAAGATTAGATCAAATTCCTCGAATGGCAACTTCATTAAGTCAGCTGGAAACTGCGCCCCCTGAACTTCCAAAGGCACTGCCCTAAAGAGTTTGTCTACTACTACTAATTGCCCTAAAGGACTAAGTACAGTCATCTTCCTAGGTACAGTCTCAGAGTTCACATGCAGAGTTCCAGATACCTCACTAGCGATGTATGAATGAGTTGATCCTATATCTATCAAAGTAGTAAAGGGTAATCCAGAAATAAGGAACGTACCCGTTACGACATCAGGTGCATCACCATCCTCCTTCCGACGAACTGCATATACCAGACCTGTTGTCTCACCTTCGGGTTACCACCTTCTCTGCCTGGTGTTCGCGACCTCTTTCAGAACCATTACCTCTGCCAACCGGACCTCGACCCCACGATGGTTGTTGTCCACCTCTTCCAGCCTAATTGAAACCCTGACTTACTGGTCGACTCCTGCCTATTTCCATAGGACAGTCCTTAATCATGTGATCTTTGGACCCACACTTGAAACATCCTCCTGTCTTCTTCCAACACTCCTCCGGGTGCATCTTCCCACATTGAGCACATGTACGATACTGACCTCCTACAGTAATTTGCCGATCTCGTGGCCCATCAACTCTAGGCCTTTTTTGGAGACTTTCGGATGACCCCGATGATCCAAAACCTCTCTTTTGTCTATTCCTATTCGAATTCTGTCTCATAGATTCCTTGACCCCTTCGGCTACCTTAGCCTTCTCTACCAACACGAGAAACTCCCGCTCCTGCTGTGGAGCAATCAGCAATCTCAAACTATCCCTCAGTCCATCCTCGAACCTGACACATCGTTCATGCTCCGTAGCCACGATACCTCGAGCATACCGGCTCAACCTTAAGAATTTCACCTCGCACTCTGCTACGGACTTACTCCCCTGAACCAGCCTCAGAAATGCCTTCCTCTGCGCATCAATATAGCTAGTCCCAATATACTTCTTCTGAGACGTCGCCTTGAACTGCAGCACTATCTCGAACCGTGAGCCACCACTGGTATGACTCATCCCGGAGAAGTGACACCACCCCTTTCAGTTTCTCCTCAGCAGTCAGATCCAAATCGTCCATAATTCGCTCCGTCGCCTCCAACCAATACTCAGCCGTATTGGGTGCCACACCAGATACACCTCGAAATACCTCAACTCCATTGGCTCGGAGTCGCTCAGGTATAGATTTTCGAGCTCCCATGCCTCCACCTGCTCCAGCCACCCTCTCAAGAACTCGCAGCATCGCCTGCGATACTGCATCATCCCCCATCTGATCTTGATACTCAACACCAGCAGTTGGTGGTGGTGGCATCTCATTCTCGGACCCTTGACCAGACCTAACTGGTTCCGACACGGTCATTCTGCCTCTACCACGCCCACGTAAATTACGACCACGTCCCCTAGAACTCATGTCTATGATCGCGATTTAATCTGATTTAAGAAATTTTATGCATTAGTTTTCTGTTCCACTAATTATCCACGAACAAATTTTATGCAACGAAGTTTAGTAGTAGTTCTTTCGATCATTTCAAAGTTTCCTACCCTAAATCAGAGAATCACATTCATTCAATAGTATCTACTACACAAGTTCACCAATTTGAGCATTTTCGTCCGTTCTAACCGAGGGGTATTTTCGTAATTTATCTTATAAGGGTATTTTAGTAATTTCCACAAATCGAGGTATCTTGTAATTTTGCAAAATAGGGTTTTTTAGGTTTTTTGTAAAATCAAAATATTTTGGTAAAAATTGAGGGTAGTATGGTAATTTTATAAACTGAGAGTATTTTGGTAATTTCCATAAATCGGGGTACTTCGGTAATTTTTTTCAGATTTAAGGTAGTTTTTGCAAATCATGGGTAATTTGGTGATTTTAAAACTAGGGTTTTTATAAAACAGCATAGCTAGTCCCTTTCGGGTTTTAATTATTGAATTTAGCCTATGGGTAAGTCCTCTTGGTTAAGGTGAACCGTCGCTACGCACCAGGTAGGATCCGAGCGAAGAGGAGGTGAGTCACTAGGACTACTTAAATACCAAGCTCCCCCTGAATCCAATCCTAGACATGCGCACAACTGTTGCCACACCCTTAACTCGGTGACTTACTCACAGGTTTGTTCGATCAGTCTTTAAATTTTATGTAATTCTGTGTTGGAGTAAACTAATCCTAGAGTACAATAGCTCCTAATCTACTAATCTATGATCCCATAATACCCACATACAAATCACACAATAATTAGAGGTACTTACCTGGTGGACTTCGGGCCGGAGACTCAGGTTGCATGCTAGAAAACTTGCTCATCTTTTAGTAAACTCACTTTCATAAAATGTTTTGGGCCCAAAAGCCCTTCAAGCCGAGTTTTGACCCTGGCTCTGATACCAAATTGAAACACCCCAAACCTGACCCACAAGCCCTGACCAGATCTGACATGCTCCTTGAGTAAAACGTAGCTAAATCTCGTTTTGTCATCTTCGAAAAATTAGTGGTTTGGAAGAAAATAGATTTGTGTTATGATCAAGTTGAAAACCGTGTTGTTAGTGAAGTTTGTATTAAAATGTTATCTTTATGTTTCAAAAATTACAAGTTAAAAGAAATATCAAATTTTAGAGCTATCATTAAGTTGAAAATCGTAGGTGTTTAGGTGTCAAAACATTTGAACTTGTTTTACGGAAAATTTTTTACCATTTGTTTAATGTTGATCGTATCGGGATAAAATTTAAAACGCATGCATAAAATAGTTAAATAGTAATGGCCTTACTACAACAAAATTAAAAAAAACCCAAAATAAATCCCAAAACCTAATAAGAAAATGTGATAAGTTTAATCATAAGAAAACCCGAAAATGCTGAGCTGAGCATGGCCACTACTAAGTCTCTGCCGATCTGGTCCATTTCACTGAGTATCCCCTGTAAAATGTTATCCCACGAAGGGTGAGTCAACAGACTCAGTGTGTAACAACCAACACAGACCACCAATCGATTAAGGCATATTAAGTCATATATAAACAATTATAGCAATGATGCAACCCAAAACCCACCAAGATATCCAACCTCTACACACCACCCGAACCTACCAATCACACGTGGGGATTACTAAATCGACCATCCATCCCTACACACAATCGAAGGCAGTCACTGTAGTTAACTACACATTGCCCTTATATTCGTGGCATAGCCACCAGATAATGTGACAAAGTCACCGGATTCATAATATGTGACATAAGTCACCGGAAAATGTGGTAAAAACCACCGGAACACTTTCCATTTATCATTATCGCCCATATGCCCATGCAACATACATATTATTCAGATATCGTGCAATGTACCCTACCCCAAAGTCATAATGAAATCACACATATTCCATATCAATGTTTATAATATTATTAACTGAGAGTTAGGGGTAACGTACCTGACTGCACTGTACCATTGAATGGTACCCTTAGCCATGTTACTTGTATTTTCATAATCACATGTTTAATATTGCTACCATTAATCTATCGAGAATTAATGTAGGGTTACACACCTGACTATTCGTGGATCTAAGCAAAATCTCAAACTACGCGAAACTAACGAGATCCTGAGACGTTTGCCTTCCCCCTTCCTATAATCGACCAACACTTTGTTAGGAACCAAAAGCTTATTCGGCTCAACTAGAAGTCCCAAAGGATATGTCGCATGAAGATAACACCTTACCTTAATGCCGATTTGGTTTTAAACCAAAAGTTGAAGCTATGTGATGAACCTTCCTTGCCATCGGCCAAGCACTAATACACACAAACGATTAGCCTTCGGCTTTTGAATGAATGAGAAACAGATCTACATGCTAGAACCCTTACCTAGATCGGCCACTGAATCCTGAAGATCTACCAAATCAGGTTGTACTCCTCCCTAAAAACCATAGTTAGAATCGGCCATCCTTTAAAATAACATGGCCTTTGGCCGAATATTAACCCTTACCTTGAGTAGTCGAACCCAAGAGATCCTTAACGATCCCTACTCTGGCTACACAAAAGAAGCACAAGATTATGGCCTTATCAAGATTCGGCCATTCCTCAAAACTGAGGCTCACCATTCGGTTTCGGCACACCAAAAAAAAGAGATGAAGCTGATAGCTAAGAGGAAGATACTTACCACCAAATCACGTTTGAAGAAACTAGGAGAAGATAGTCGGCGACACTACCCTTAGAGATTCGGCTCTTGAGAAATGACAGAAAAAGAGAAAGATTTCGGCCATTGACAAGGAATGTTTCAGCTTTAGGGACTTATGAAAGAAAAGAGAAGGAGGGTTTACACAATTCGACTATGGCTCTCAATGAAGATGGAATATTCGGCCACAAGAAAAAAAAAAAGTATAGGATTGAGGTTGAGAAAAAGAAAAGAAGAGTAGGAGGTGATTAGGAGATTTTGGCAACACCCCATACTACAATCCTAAAACTGATTATGCATCTCCTAGAGTCCCACATTTGGCCACCTCTTCTTCACTCATCCAAATCCCTTCTTTTCCTCCTACTTAGCCGAAATTTTGAGCTATCTGACCCAATCTACACTTCATCCATTCAGAGTCCTTGTGTCGTCCACCACTACACCTCATTGCTGAAAAATAAAAGCTCTAAAATGCCACCTGCATTACTCGAACCTAGGCCCCTTCACACTCTTTGTGGCGTCACTCTCCTGTGCTCTAAGTGGCGCCTCCCTTGCCATTTTATCATCTCAGTTCTTGTGTCCTAAGCCACACACTAAACTCCTTAAGGCCTAGCTCCCTTAGTTCCCTTTTTAGGCTTAAAATAAAATATTTTTCTAAGGCTTTCACCTACATCCCAAGGTTCCCAAAGCCCCCAAAACACATGCAAATCACACACAAGCATGATACCGCATACATTTAAGTGAAAATGCATAACCCTTAAATCCCGGATATTACATTATATGTGTTAAGTAATTTAGGTAAGTAAATGTTTACATTGTATGAGCTTACTAAGTATTTTAAATACTTACCCGGTGTTACTACTTTTCTGTAGATTTTGGACATCTGGGACGTGTTGATGAAATCAGCGAGAAGCACACACCTACCATCCCTCATTTTGGTAGATTTGTTATGTTTCGAACTTGGTTATTTGTGGTATGTATATAGGATGGTTAAAACTTGTTCTAGTGAATGTATGTGTTTTGGTATGGTTATGTTTGTATAAAAGTTTATGGTGTATTTTGTTATATGATGTATGGCTTGATGTCAAGTTTGGTATTTTGAAGGTTAAAGGAAATGGCAAATTGCGAATGGTATTATGTATATGAATTAGATTGTGGCATTAGTTAGTTACACGGCCATGTAATCCATAGTTAGTTACATGACCTGGCGACACAGTTATGTGACCTAGATTACATGGCATTAGTTTGTTACACGGTTTGAGGACACGACTGCGTGATACAGCCCCACATGACCTCAGCCTATCACATGCTGTGTGACCCCTATTTTTCCTTTTTACCTATCTTTTAGTAAAAGTTTCAAAATGATCCCAATTTGGTTTTGAGACAGTTTAAAGGCTTTCGTAAGCTCAATTGAGACTCGGATTTGTTTGTAATGCATGTTAAACATTAACTTAAATTGTATGTATTAATTTATTGAATATTATCGAACAAATTGCATATAATTGTTTTTATTAATTGTTGTAGCATCCTGTAGCTCAGGTTCGACGATTGGCCCAGGTAAGTGGTGTTACACGTAGGCTCAATAGAGATGTGTGTTGCACACAAGAATGCTGGCAAAAATGAAACCATTCATAGATATTTTTATGGAGAGCTAGGGAGTAAAGAGAATTGAATGGCTCAATTGATCGAGAGATTTGTCAGAGGATAATGTTGTTGGAGATGAAGAGAAGAAGAAGAAGATGAAGAGGAGGAAGATTACGAAGCGAGAAAGGATGATTATTTTGCATGGTATAAGGATAATTTGGAAGGTGTTTTTACTTTCGTGCAACCATCCAAAAGGGATCCGTCATTGTGACCCAAGCAACTGACCCAGACAATTATACAAGAAGTTGATCGTCAAGGGGAAAGGAAAAGGAATACTCGGACTAAGGGAGGGTCCGTGACTGTCTTCAAACTTACTAACGTCCAGAGTATAAATCTTACAAAAAGATATAAAAAGCGGTATCTGCAAGTGTACGGGTTAGGTTGTAATATAATTACAATGGAGTAGCTGAGTACTCCAAGCATCGTACCCTAGGGAGGCGAGCACTAAATTAATTCTAACCTAACATGAATAGCTTTAATTAGCACTTCAATTAGATTAGCAAAAAGAATAGTTTTGGTAACTATACTAAGAATAATCTAGAAAGTAAAGAAATATATAAATAAAACATGAGAAATCAAATAGTAATATATATCAAATCTGGTCATGGGTGATTAGCTCGCTTCAGTAGTCATAATCAACTGTCACTTTAGGTTTTCTCGTTCAATCAACTAATTGATATCCCAACAGGATCTTCCAATCTTCTACTAGAATAACGAGTTGGCAAGAACTGCTTATCTCTTGACCTCACAGTCTAAATCGGTTCAGATTTAAGGTGTTCAAGGATAGGCCATACCAGATTTGGGTTAATTCCCACCTTAATGACTTCCTAGGGTTGTCAAGCCTAGGTTTTAGGTTCTTCCTTTCCTGAATAGCTAATCCATTAAGAAACCCCTACAAAACAGTTAATTAATCACACCTCCACTCGCTAATCCCGTATAATAGGATTAGTTCCTCATGCATCTAATAAAGAAAATAAACTTGATAGAAAGAATAAACATAAAGAGTAATTTAGGAGAATAAAGTTTAGAATAAGTCTAATTTGCTTTTAGAATTAAGTGTTGAATCCCCACAGAGTTTGATTGTGTTTCACAAATCTAATCTCCCATCAAAAGCAAATAATAAGAACTGAAATAAAATCTAAAACCTAAGAAAAGTGAAAAACTAAAGACTAAATATAAGAAGAAAATTATACACTACGAAATTTGTCTATAACATGTGTTAAATGAGCCTATTTATAGACTTTAGAGTGGTCGTCGTCCTTAACCCTAGGTTAGCTGCCATCCTCGTGCTTAACATTTGATTGTGCAGACCAAAACACTCTTGGCTCATAATTATTTCCCATACAGAGGTGATGTCGCGACACACTAGGTCCTGTGTCGCAACATCAAGGGCAGTATGCTCATCTTCAGGGGTGTGTCTTGACATCCTCAGGCTTTGTAGCAACACCAAAGGCAGTCTTGGAATTCTTCTATTCTGCTCTTTATGTTACGACATCCAATACTCCGTTTTACAACATTGTGACCAATATCAAGTTGGTATGCCTTCTAATGGTCTCATGTACACTTACAAAGTATATTAACTCACATTTATGCCTCACTTGGCCCCTAAGGTCAATAAAAGACTCAAATTACACACTTTATTGAATTGAACTAAACTAAATGAAACTTATGAAAATGTAATTAAAACTTAACTAAAATGCTTATGTTCAAGCTTCTAAATTGTGAAAACTAGTTTAATCTGCTACACTGAATAAGGAATTTCTTATAATTACATGTTTTCTCATTTCATTTTTTTTTTATTTGTGTGGTATGTAAACTATTAAATTACACTATTTTTGGACTTATTTTCTAATTTAGATTTTGCATTTTGGTTGTTTTTTGTTTTGGTTTTTGTGTGTTTATTCTATGTGCAACAAGTTACCCTAAAAGGCAACACTGCATTCGCGATCTTCAACAAGGAGGTGGACCATCGAGCTAGTCTGATGCTCTAATCTAGGGAAGTCTGGTAACGTCCTATGTTTTTGTGAAATATTGGAGAAAATGTGTAGTTTGACTGTGGGGGGATGCACATAGTTTTATGTGTTTATTTTTCTTGCTTTTATGCTATTTTGTATGTTTATTTTAATTTTTTCCTTTTTAAAAAAATTAAAAATACCAAAAATATTTTTCATTTTTCATCTTTTATTTTGTGTGATTGCATGTGCTTGGACGACAATTAGGTAATAAATCATTAGTTGTAAATATTGAATAAGTACATAGAATTGCCAAACTTGTAAGTTTTGAATGATACTATATAATTTGCTATTCTTAATTGTAGACTAGTTAGTTCAATTAGTTAATGTGTATAATAGACTAGATGCAATAACTTAAATGAAAATGTATAAAGTGTACCATAGGATGAATAAAGTGTACGGATCATTGTAAATAAAAAATTTGAATTGCTAATTGTTCGTTTAAATAGATGTATACTTGAAAGAATTGGTGTAAGGTGATTGATTCGGAAAAGACCTTAGGCATTGTTTGAAATAACCTAGAGCCTAAAAGCTTACCTGTTGCTATACACCCTTAGTTCCCATATTTTTTGAGCCTCGAGTACCCTTTTCTTGGAAGTTTTTTTATCAAAGCCTCGAGCCTAAATAAGTCTAGTACTCAATCTTTCTCGGTCCTGTTTTTCAAAATGCACTATGTAATAGACGTCGAGCCATGGGCATTGAGGGCTAGGTAGAAACATTATGGTGGCTTTGTGTGTGAAAAAAGAAAATGAAGGGATTACATAAGGTAGTTCGTATTAAGAAAAGTGAACGAAAGAATGAAAAATAAAGAAAAAGAAAGCTAAATCAAAATTAAGCTTGAAAAAAAATCTTTCGATTCACAATTAAAAATTTTGTGCGTACTAATCTTGTGTAGTACCTTCTAACATTTTGGAGAAATAAGGTAGGCGAGGGAAGGAGAAATAAGGAGGTGAGCTCGCAAATAAATTTAGGGGCAAATAGGGAACAATGTCATGTGCTTAACCGTTTCTAGTGCTTGAACCCATTTTGAGTGCCTATTGTTTCAATTTCGAATTGTCCTAAGCCTCAGAATGTTACAAGCCTAGAAGACCTTTGAGACCCAAATAAGTCACCAACATAATAATTCATAAATAGATTGCATTTGTTTGAACGAATCTAACCAATTCATTTTAAATATCTATGAGCAATCTGCATAATTTATTTTGATGAATAATACTTGTACATATGTTCACTTCCATTGCCTCTATGCCTATTGACATTTTAACTTAGTGAACTAACTATGCTTGCCTTAGGAACAAACAACTTAGCTAGATATCACTCTTAAGTTGCATGTGAGGTAGTTCTCGTACGAGTTCGATGTTTTACCGCTTTGTGGCTTAATTGCTTGATTTAGTCCAAGAGTCGTTTTTCTTTTGCATGTTTAGTGTGTTTGCTTGAGGATAAGCAAAGAGTTACGTATAGGGGAGTTAGATCTGCCATAATTTGATATGGAATATTAGGATTTCATGATATACTTAAGGAGCTTATTCTCATGCAAAGTAGTGTTTTTTTCGTAGTTTTTTTGTAACTTTTAGATTTGAAGTTAATAAGTGTAAATGCCTTGTTTTTACTCATTTTGAAACCTAATTTGACCAATAATGCCATTGGGGCCCTAACGTGTGGTTGAGTGATATAAGGATGTGTTGAAGGTTGAAAAAGAGTGAAAACAACACAAAAGGTGAGTGTATTGTGATATCCAAACCTTGGAATTGTAATACCTCCAACAGACTCGAAGATTGAGACCACCCTTCAATGGTATCGCGATACCGATATCATGAGGGATAAAATTGGACAAAAAGGGTAGTCTTTGTCCACCCAAAGCATCAATTAGTAAAGGCTCGTTCAAGGGTATTTTGGGCACATAAATTGGGTCAGAATAGGTACTATATTAGCCAAAATTTGGTTGAGAGAAAAAGGAGGCCACATTAACTTAGTTTAGACTTAGTTTTTCTCTAGGTTTTCTATTAGCTTTTTCTTCTAGGGTTTTCTATTTTCATTTCCTTAGTTGTAGATTTTACATTTCCTAGCAAGTTTTCTTCTGGTTTTAGTTTTTCTTAGTGTTAGTTAAGTTAGTTATCACTGTAGTTTAGGTTTATTTTCATTTTAAGTCTCTGTACCTTGGTTGTAAGACATTTTCAGATTTAGTTTAATGTATTTCAATTACTTTGTAACACCTCCAACCCGTATCCCTCACTGAAACCGGGTTACAGAGCATTACTAGAGCTTACAGATCAAACAGATAGAAATTTCAAACATTTCATATCATCAAAACAAGTCATCAAAGCAGCATTTTAATCCAAATTATAAACATATCAAATCCAAATCAATTTTGCCTAGTTCATGAAGACTTAAATATAGAATTAAATTCACATGCACCTATCTAGATTTAGTTCAATTTACCATGCCATAATATGGCTTCAAAAACAAACACATATTTATATGTATAAAACCAACCAAAATTAAACTTATTATCTCATTTACAATCAAACCACAAAATAACTATTATTTAAACACCCTAGGTACATGCCGACATAAAGGATAAATATCACCACATTTGAGTTCGGGATCGTTGTTGGATGCTAAATCGGCGATCAAAAGTTAAGTACCTAACCTGTGCACGGAAAATAAAACCGTACACTGAGTAAACACTCAGTGGTATTTCTATAATTCGAATATTTAATGAAAAAATATAATATAATAGGCACAATTAAATATTAAGCACCATTGAATATTTAAAATTCACATTTATTTATACAATAACATTAACCATTCAATATTCAATTCATAATTATATCATTCATACCATACTCAATTCTCATTATTTGCCATAAAATAGCTTCTCACAATATGATACATATTTCACTTAAACAACAATAATGTTCATTCCATGTCCAATTCATGAATACACAATTCATGTGTCTCAATCCATATTTCAATTCACAGTCCCATTTTCATTTCACATATAATATCATCCAACATCGATCATAGTGTCATTTTATTTAATTACTCCTATTAAAACGACTCGACGGATATACGGATCCAACCAAAACACACCAGATTGGCACCCAGTGTCTCATAGGCTAAATCGAAGTAAATTGGCACCCAGTGCCTCGTCGAATTAATCTGAAGTAGTAAATTGACACCCAGTGTCTCACCGACTCGAACTCGAAAAAATCTCTGAACTCTTCCAATCCTATGGCATGCCATCTATATTCGACTTAGCCCGATACAGTTAATAGGGTTCCAATTCACTTTTCAAATACAACCAGTGTTCATTTCAATTCAAATAATCAATATATTCATTATATATACCAATTCAATCAATATAAATTCAATAACTTCATCACATACTAAATCAATCCATTTAAATTGCAAAACACAATAATTCTCACCTCAACACTTACCATATACATTAAATAAATATTACAACAATTAATAACTAGCTTTGGATTATAAAAATACAAGCCACGAATTTCGAGCTATTTCACGTCGACTTTATCTTTCCCCTTTTTAGTTGAGGATTCCAATACGACGTTAGCTACGGAATTAAAAAAATAAAGTTTATTAATGCAACATAATTTAATTTCATATTAAAAATTTCAATTTTTACTCAATATTTGCCTAATTTCCAATTTAGTCCCTAAACCGAGACTAATTTCATTTCTTCACAATTTAATTCTTTATTTTCATGCAAATTCCACTTTAGAGTAAATTAAACTCCCTATTTTCACATAAATTCCTAAATTTTGAAATTTTCCCAATTTAGTCCCTATTACACAAAATTTACTTTTTATTCTACAATTCAATTCTTTTTATTTCTATCTTGAGAATCTATCAATTTAATCCCTAATGCTAAAATTATTCAACATAAACAACATTTAAAAACTCAATAATTTCTAAAATTTTGACATAGATCGGGTAGTATTTACTATCAAAATTCCAAAAATATAAGAAGAAAAAAAAAGGACTAAATTGACTAACCAATTCAACTTTAAACAATTGAAGCCCTAAGGCCATGGCTTTCTCCTTCCTTTCTTTCCTTCTTTTATTCTGTTTCGTTTGGCTCTCTGTTTCTTTCTTTCTATTTATTTTTCTTTTTGTTTTATTATTATAATATAATATAATATAATATAATATAATATAATATAATATAATATATATACTTAACATTTAAGTTTTAATATTATAATATTATAATATATATTTTAACTTTAAAATTTTATAAATATCTTCATCTTTATGCCGCCTCATTTAATGCCAATGACATAACTGCTTATTTAGTCCCTTAAATTTTTCTTTAATCTATAATTCAACTTTCAGCCTATATGCAATTTAGTCATTATACCTAATTATTTTTAATTCAAGCAAATTCTCTTAATCGAAACTTAATTAACTACACACTAACTTCGTAAATATTTATTAAAAATATTTACGAGTCTGATTTACAGGAAAGGAGTCTCAGGAATGCATTTTTTTAATTTGGTCCTTTTCTCTTAATTAACTATCGAAACGTTAAAATTTCTTAACGAAACTTTAATACCACCTTAATGACCCTCCGTAAATTTTATAAAGATATTTAAGGCTCAATTTATAAAAACAAAGCCCCGATACCTCATTTTCTAAAACCACTTGAACTTAATAAATCACTTATATAACATAAATTATCAAATCAAAAACCTTTTTAAAAATCACACTTGTCTCGTAAATATTAAATAATAATATTTATGAACTTACTCGTCGAATTTGGTGGCCCCGAAACCACTATTTTTGACACCACTAAAAAACGGGTTGGTACAACCTTTTACTTTGTAGTTGTTAAAATTTGCCCCTTTTATGTTTATTGTTTTAGATTTTCTTGTTGAATGTTTTTCTTTACATGTCGTTTAAGTTTTTTGTATAAAAATTCTCAACTTTTATATTTTTTTCTTAAGCTTTACTTTAATGGCTTCTTTGCTTTTCATTTTCATGGTTGTTAATTTTATTTCCAACATGAGTAGCTAAACTTTTAAGGGGGTTGGTTGATAGATATATGGTGAACTGATTTTTGGATGAAGGACTAAATTGTAATAAATTGGACTACTTTGAATGAATTTAAAAACTTAGGCTTGTGAATGTAAGGGAATATAAAGGCAAGTGAGACCGAGAGGAGATCTTGTTGGGCACAAAATTCATTAGTCCTGGGTAAATCGGTGAGTGATAAACCATATTATGAACATATTTTAATCTGCATTTAGCATGTTTTTGGATTATTTAACCCCTTTATTGTGGATTTGGTGCTTTTAATCCTTTGTTTTCACGGTTTGGTAGAAAATCTCAGTTTGTAACTTTAAAGGTAGGGAGCCTTAGCAGGAGGGTGTTATAAGAATAAATACATTTGACATAAAATGAGCCTAGAATAAGTAGCTACAATTGACGCCACTAAGGAACAAGGGAGAGCCATGGTTCGAGTCAGGATGTTTTGAGGAAAGAGTTTCTTCTTTTAAACTCTTTTTATTATGAGATAATTAAGGATAATATGAGCATTTTGTTTAATATTTAAGATCTACTTTAGTTAGTTAATTGTTAATCGATTTAGCGAAGGCTACTAACTTATTGAGTGCCGATTTTAGGGTGGTGAAACAAAAGGCTGATACTCAAGACTTTCGGGTAAGGATTCGGGTTCAAAAGGAGAACCCTTAAAATTGCTTGATTTGGCCGAATGTACTAACTCATGTCTTGGCCGAATATAGGGGCAGGAGATCTAGGGTGGTCGACTCTTCTTTTTGGGATTTAGACTATCCAGTGGTGACAGGTGTGTACATACACACGTATAACTCATTAAATATGTTAATTATTGTGAATGCTAATTTGGTTATTGTAGCGTTGGATATCATACCATATCGGTATAGTTGGCAATACAGGTAAGTACCTGTTTGAATATGCTATTTGATGCTTTTGGTAAGCATAATGTATTGATGCATGAGAATTAAGCATGTGATGGCATGAAACATGTATGCATATTGGTGATGTGGGATTAGTGAGTGGAGGGCGATATTATTGTGCCGACGGGCACCAGTGTTTTAGTAACACACCGTGACTACGGTCACCGTGAGGTTTGGTACCTCCAGAGGTTTGGCACCTCATAGCGACTTGTCCCGTGGTTAACACCACCGTGGGTTGGCCCCACTTGAGATATGGGATCGTCGCGGTGATTTGGTATCACACGATGGGTTGGCCCCATCAAATGATCGTGTCTCACGGACACGGTGTTTTGGTAACACGTTGTGACTATATGTCACCGGTGGTTTGGCACCACCGGTGGTTTGGTACCACAACGGGGTGAGCGATGGCGTTTGGATGGCTAGGATGGGTATTTAATATTCGCATATTAATGGTTATGTGTTGTGTATGAAAATGTTTAAAAATGGGGAAGGGTTACATCTTGAGTCTTGGTTACTCACCTTCCCATTATTTTTTCAGTGATGCATAGATCGGATATGGAGCCGGAGGGACTTGAGGTGGCCATGCGGTGGATTTGAAATAAATGAACTTTAATTTAGTTACTAAGTATGATTTCAAGAAGACAACCAAAACGAGAAGTTTTGTAAAACTTGAATTAGATTTTAAAATGGGTTTCAAAAGTTTTTCTCGAGTAACGACCCATAGTCGGTCCTAAAATAGAAAATGGGCCAAATTATGAAATCGACACGGCCTGAGCCCAAGACCACACGGCCGTACCTCATTAACAGACCCAACCAAGGCCTGGCTTCGATTTACACGGGCGTGTGCCACGGAGTGTCCCTGCCATAGCCAAGAATAGTTTCATTCGAATTAGGGTACTTAGAGGTAAAGAAAGACATTCCAAAAGCCTATATAAACACCCTAGAGGCCAACCTTAAAGATGGCGTTCAACTAGGATAAAGAGCCAAGCCAGAGGGGTCGAATTGTGGGATTCACTCGAAGAAAGCCAGTTGATTTATCTCAAGAAGCCGGAATCATACTCAAGAGTCCCTGTTTAAGAGTAGATCTAGCATAGTTAAGTGGAGTTGATTGCAACCCTAGAAATAGGATGACGAAAATCTATCAGATTAGGGTCAAACCTAATATGAAAGTCCATAGATCGAGTTAATGCAATTCTAAGGGTTTTAATTAGAAAGAGATTTCAATTAATCAACCTAGGGTTAGACGTTAGTAGCCTCAAAAGAGGTATTAATATAAATTAAGGAATCCTATAGATCAAGTCAAGTGAATAAATCATCTGGTTCAGAGTTAAATAACAAGTGAAGTTTAGGTGGATTCTTCCTCAGGTATTGTCTCAATCAATTGGTTTTGTAACATCCTAAAAAAAATAGTCTCGATATGTTGCATAATTTTGGTGTTTAGCTAGTGAATGATTTATTTTGTGTGTTTATTATATAGTCTTGAGAAGGCTCGGGATTTATTCAGAATTAGAATAAATTTTGGTAAGGAGTACTTTATTGAAGTGGAACAAGTGATCTTGATGTTTAAGGTAATTAAGTGGCAAAAGCTAGCATAAGATAAGCTAGTAGTAAAGTGGAGTTGGCGCCATAAGTGTTGCTTGAGGGAAGAGGTTCGAATCCCATAGTATGCATTTTGTGACTTTAATTTTTGCACTTTTCTAGCATGTGTTGGCTAAGCTTTATTTTAGGTAAGGTTGGACTATTTTTTTATGGCAAGGTGGCTAGTGGGTTAAGGTAAGCTTTGAACATAGGGAAAGAAATCATGAACTTATGGAATGTAGGGGGGACACAAGGCACTTTTAAGGGGATGTGTTTTGGAAAGTTTGGAATGGCCAAACTTTGTCCATGAACTTGGACGGTTTTGGGGTCTAGGGGGGTGGTCGAATATTGTTGGAAGCTTTTGTAAGCATGTGTAGCAAGTTTGGTCACTTTGATTTGATCATTTGGTACTTTTCACAAAAGCTTTTCTTCTCATCTTTTTCTCTCCCTAGCCGAATGCATTTTTGTGCATTAGTGAACATTTTGTTTTCTTCATTTGGTCATTTCTTTTAACCATTTGGTCATAATTTTCTTAACCTCTCAAGCTCTTTTTCCCAAGTGCCGAAAACACCAAAGCACAAAAGCCATTTTCTCTTTTTCTGTTCTTCACCATTGCCGAATGCTCCCTTGTCCCAAATCTCTCTCTTTGCACCTTTCTCACCTTTGAAAAGTCAAAACACAAAGCTCTCACACTCTATTTCTTTCTTCCTTCATTTCGCTCATTCTCACAAACACATTTTCTTCCTTCTCTTTTCCTCCATGGCCAAATGTTACTAGTATTATTTTCTTCTATTTTTCTTCTTGGTCGAACCTCCCTCTTAACATATATTTTCTTATCAATCGTTTTCTTATTAATCGGTAAGAACCCTTTTCGATTCTTTAATTTTCTTTCTTCTTTTCTTTTACCAAATCTACTTTTAACTTGGGAGGGTCTTTTGACCGAAAGTATCCTCTATCTTTCTCTTAGACAATCTTTTTCATCTTTATAGTGATATAAAGAAGGCCAAAACTTGGAAGTGTTCGTAATCATCTTGAATCGCTAAGATTCGGTTCAAAGTGTTAAGGCAAGGGTTTCTATCAAGGACTCCCATATTACTCGTTATTTCGTCCAAGATGGGTTACAAATCGATTTTATCTTAGGGACGTTATCGCTCAATTTTCATTCCGTGAAACGTAAGATTTCATGGTAAGCCATTTTCGCTCTTAAAAATTTATAGACTAAAATTTTAAAATATTAGTTGGACTAATATTCTTCTATCAATAGAGGCAAACAAGATAAGGTCGAAAAGGGTGGTGAATAGTATTCGAAAAAGGGCGATTCACTATTCCCTCTATATTCAAGCGAAGGGTTGTTTAGGCAATCTAAGACTTTCCATCGGGTTGTGGACCCTCATCCGGGGAGAATCAACTATTCAAAGTTGTTCGTAGTTCAGAGCCATTAACTATTCAGGATTTTCCACCTGGTTGTGAACCGTCAACCCAGGGAAATCGACAAATAGTTGTTCGAGATTCGAGGGTAAAAATCTAGATCGCCTACTTTAGGATAGATTTAATTTAAGTGTTAGTATACTAATCAAGCGTGATATGTATTTAGGTATCGACAATCGGGAAAGTGTAGTCCTCACCGTAATCAGGTGTGTAATCTCACACCGTATCTCGCGGGTTAGATAACCACATCGTATTAATAGCTAGATTAAAATCGCAAAGTTGATGAAATCGGGTAAAATGGTTTATTTAACACTTTAATGGTAAAAACTACGAAATCGATAGTAAGATTGTGAAAATTACGAAATTTCCCTTAATGGGCTAAATCGATAAAAGTGACTTAATGGGCCATATGTGATTTTGATAAACGGGCCATATGTGATAATTGATAAATGGGCCATATGTGATATTTGATAAATGGGCCATATGTGATTTTGATAAATGGGCCATATGTGATATTTGCTAAAAGGGCCAAATATGATATGAGATTATGGAGGCCAAAATGTGAAATGGGTCAGTTTGTAATAACCTTTATAATGGGCCTTATGTTGGGATAATTATATGAATGGATTATTATGCATATTATATACATGATTGCATGGGTTGGGCTATTTGACAAAGAGAAGTTCTGGTAGCTTTGTTACAAAATTTTGGTGGCTCTACCACAATTCTGAAAAATGGTAAATGCCATGTAAACTCTGTAAATCTGGTGGCTTGTCCACAAAATTTGATATACAGCTTAATGCCTACTTGGTGTGTTGGCGGGGTGGGTGACTAAAGCTCCCCACAGGTGTCTTTGGTTAATGCGGTGGTGTGTAGCGGATGGAACTCTAGGTTTGGTTTTGGGAATTACATATCACTTGCATTTTATACATGCCAAATTGTTATATTTGTAATGGGCTTAGGCCCAAATAATTGCTTAAATGGTTTTGGCCCAGTGGACTATGGTAAGTGAGTTACACACTGAGTTCTAAGTAACTCACCCCGTTTTTTTTTACCTTTCTCAGGTAATGATCGGTGACGAAGGCTTGGGCCGGGGACGACTCAGTGGAGACCATACTATGAATAATGGGTTATTTAAATTTCTGATTTCTTTAAAGTACTTTTAATATTTTCTATTTAAGTTATGTTTTAATAAGGCCTCTGGTTAAATTTTATGGATGTTTTACCTATGGATGGATTTTATGATATGCTTTAAAGTTCTTAAGTGGGATTTTATTTATAAAATAAACATTTTCCATCAATAAACATATAAAAGGGTTTTCATTTCTAAATAACTTAACTCGAAAGATTCTTTGTAACAATTCTTTTAAAATTTTTGTTTTCAAAATTTCTTGAACTCTCTCAAATTCTCGAACATTAAATAAATTTTTCTTAGGTTTTAAATTATAAATTTTACGTCTCAAATTATTAGATTTAACAATCAACCTCGGTTTTCATTAAACACCATTTAAAAATCTTTTTTTGTAAATCTGTTTTCTTTGAATCTTTAAAAGACTATACATACGTTCAATTCGTGTGACATGTCAAATCTGGTCTTAACGCATAGACCGGGTTTGGGGTGTTACAGGTTTTTCCCACTAGTATTTCCCTAATTCATTCTTTTTGTCTTAGCATCTTTAGCTTAGTAGATAGTTAATTTTAGATTAAACAACAATTCCCTTAATTCTTAGGCTAAGTAATGAAAAGAAATTTAGTATTAGTACTTTTGGTTCCTTTGGGTTCGACAATCCAGTCTTGCCACTAAACTATACTAATGTTTGATAGGTGCGCTTGCCTTAAGTCATTGTCATAGTTAGTTTTCTGGCTAGATCATTCATATTAAATTTTTAAGACTTTGACATACGATCAAGTTTTTGTCGTCGTTGCCGGAGAACTGAAATATTAAGAAAGCTCAATTTTTATTACTTTAGCCATATTTTATTTTATTTTATTTTTGAAATTAAATTTTATTTTTACTTTTCTAATTTTCTTTTTCTTTTTATCTATTCCTAGTAGGTTCCTCTAGTTTATGACCCGGAGGAACCCATCAAGACCCTTGATTTTTTACAGTGAAATATAATATACCGTTCATAGAAACTGAAGAGATGTCACTGAATAATTATCAGTGGCAAGTCATGAGGACAAAGCCTACTAAAGCAGTCAGCGTTTTCAACCTTGACGAAGTCACCATGTTATCTAACCAAGTATAGCTTTTAAATAAAAAATTTGATAGTTGGTATGTGATAAACCGTAAAAGTAACATATTTTAACCCCACATTTAGTATGCTTTAGGATGATTTAGCCCTTGATTTATGCAAAAAGGTGCTCTTAATCCTTTATTTTCATGTTTTTACTTAGGAAAGCACCCGAGGGTAAAAAGAACAAGAAACGGGCTTAAAACGGGCCAATTTGGGCCAAAGTGGAAATCGACACGGCATGGACTTCAAGCCACACGACCGTGTCTTATCAATTTACTTCACACGGCCATGCCACGATTTACATGGCCGTGCCCCAATCGATAGAATCGAGACACACACGAAAACCATTTACAGGCGTGTAGTACTATGGCATGCCCTCGCCATGCGAGATAGAGTAATTTCACTCGGATTTGGATACTTTGAGGCAAAGAAACACTTTCCAAAGCTTATTCAAACACCGAGTAGGAAGTATTCTTGAATTAGGACACCACGAGCATCCGACACCAAGTCAAGTAAGTATTTATATACTGAATAATTATTATTATGATATGATCATAGGAACACTCTAGAACTTCTAGTTTAGGTGTTGAAACTATAGAGATTGAGAATATAGGATGTGTTTGCGAAAACAAACTCTATCTCTTATATCTCATAAAATATCGTTAATAAACACTAAAATAGTATTCTGATTCATAAAACATGTAATCAGATTAAACTGAATTAGTCAATATGAGCGCTAGAGGACATGGACGTGGTAGACGTGGCCGTGGTAGAGGCTGAGGTGCTAGAGCCGTGTCTGAGGCATCGGGACATATGCCGAAAATAGATGCACCGGCATCACCTGTGTCAGGAAATGGATCCCATGACCGTATGAGAGAAGACATTGCTCTGTCTTAAGCAATGTTACGAGTCTTGGAAAAGGTTCTTGGGCTAGATCGGGGCGATGGCTCGTGGGTCAATATCAGAGCGACTCAGATCAAATGGTGCTGAGACTTTTAGGGGTATTTCTGGGGTAGCCCCAAATGTTGTAGAATATTGGCTCGAGGCTGTGGAGCGGATTATGGACGATCTGGAATGTACTGCCGAGCAAAAATTAAGAGGAGTTGTGTCCTTGTTGAGGGACGAGGCGTATCAATGGTGGCTTACTGTTCGAGAAGGCACCCAGGCTGAACATGTTACTTGGGATTTCTTCAAAGCTACTTTTCAAGGAAAGTATGTCGGGGCAAGCTACGTGGATGCCCGGAGGAAAGAATTCTTAAATCTGGTTCAAGGGAATAAGACGGTGGCAGCTTACAAGACAAAATTTCTACGCTTGAGCCGTTATGCTAGGACAATAGTGCCAACTGACCATGAGCTCTGTGTACGCTTTGAGGATGGGTTGAATGATGAGTTGTGGGTTCTGATAGCCCCGCAACAGGAAAGGACTTTTGCCACGCTTGTGGAGAAAGCTAAGATAGTTGAAGAAGCTAAGAACTCGGAATGTTAGAATCGAGAAAGAGGTAGAGGCAAGAGGGACTTTAAGTAAAGAGGCCTAGGAATGATGAGCCAGCTTCAGTTAGAGCACCTATTGCTACCAATCAAATTCAACTATTGCTGACTGTGGAAAATGACACCCAGATGAATGCTGGAAAAGAACCGGTGGGCATTTCAAATGTGGCTCTAAGGACCATCAGCTTAAGAATTGTCCTCGACAGACTGCCCCAACTCAAGAAGCTTGTAGCCCTGATGCGCAGCCACCGAGAGGTGCTCAGCAGCCACCGAGAGGCCGTGGACTAGGTCGTGGTGGTAATGGTACTGGACGTGGTCAAGGTGCACCGGGTCGAGGTAATGGCTTCAGAGGTAATGCAAAGTCGAGACAGTCGGGGTTGGTCTATGCAGTCAGGCGTCGGGAGGATGGCGATGCACCTGATGTGATAACCGGTACGTTCTTCATTTTTGATGTACCTGTTACTGCTTTGATAGATATCGGGTCTACTCATTCATATGTTGCTAGCGCCATATCTGGAAATCTGAATATTAGATCTGAGATTGCCTATAAAGAGATGATGGTAATTAGTCCTTTAGGACAGTCTGTGATCGTGAATAAATTGTATAGAGACGTGCCTTTAGAAATTCAAAGAGAAATATTTTTGGCAAATTTGATGGAATTACCTTTTGTGAGTTCGATCTTATTTTAGGCATGGATTGGTTGGTGAAGCACTGGGCGCAATTGGATTATGCTACAAAGCAGATGTCGATAAGGACTTTGAAAGATAAAGAAGTGGTGATGATAGGTGAACGGAGGAATTATTTAGCAAATGTGGTATCTGCTTTAAAGGCAGAAAAGTTGGTGCGAAAAGGGTATGAAGCATTCTTGGCCTTCATTAGTGCTTTGGATGCCAAGGAATTATTGGTGAAAGGTGTTAGAACGGTGAAAGAATTTCTAGATGTCTTTCCCAAAGAACTTTCGGGTTTACCTCCAGACCGGGAAGTAGAGTTTGGCATTGAGCTTTTGCCCGAAATGGCTCTAGTGTCCATTGCTCCTTATAGAATGGCGCCGAAAGAGTTAGCAGACCTTAAAGCTCAAATTTAAGAATTGTTGGATCGGGGATTTATTCAACCGAGCGTGTCTCCGTGGGGAGCATCGGTCTTGTTTGTCAAGAAGAATGATGGGTTGATGCGTATATGCATTAATTATAGGTAGTTGAATAAGTTGACAATCAAGAATAAGTATCCATTGTCGAGGATAGATGACCTGTTTGATCAGTTGAGAAGAGCTTCAATTTTCTCCAAGATTGATTTGAGATCGGGTTATCGCCAACTCAAGGTTAAGGAAGTAGATATTCATAAGACGGCATTCCGAACTCGTTATGGACATTATGAGTTTTTGGTGATGCCATTTGGTTTGACCAATGCACCAGCTGCATTTATGGACATGATGAACCGAGTCTTTCAACCCTATCTAGATCGGTTCATGGTAGTGTTCATAGATGATATCTTGGTATAATCGAGGAATGAAGAAGAGCATGACTCACATTTGCGTATAGTATTGCAAATACTACCAGACAAGCAACTTTATGCCAAATTCAGTAAGTGTGAATTTTGGCTAAAAGAAGTGACTTTCTTGGGGCATGTTGTGTCAGCCGAAGGAATCAGAGTTGATCCTCGCAAAGTAGAGGCGGTGTTGGATTAGAAACCACCAAAGTCAGTGGTTGATATTCGGAGTTTTTTAGGTTTGGCTGGCTATTATAGATGTTTTGTTGAGGGGTTTTCATTGATTGCAGCACCTCTAACTAAACTATTACGCAAGGGAGTACCATTTGTGTGGTCAGGCCAGCAGCAAGAAAGTTTTGAGAAATTGAAGAAGATTTTGACGGAAGCACCTATACTGATTCAACCTGAGGCTGGAAAAGAGATTATTTTTTACTACGATGCGTCACATACGGGTTTAGGATGTGTGCTAATGCAAGAAGGAAAAGTGGTGGCTTATGCTTCTCGTCAGTTAAGGCCGCATGAAGTCAACTATCCTACTCATGACTTGGAATTGGCTGCGGTGGTTTTTACTTTAAAGATTTGGAGGCACTATCTTTACGATGAGAAGTCTATCATCTATACGGACCATAAGAGTCTTAAGTACCTCCTTACCTAGAAGGAGTTGAACTTGATACAAAGGAGGTAGGTGGAGTTGTTAAAGGATTATGACTTCTCAATCGAGTATCATCCTGGAAAGGCTAACGTGGTGGCAGACGCGTTGAGTCGTAAGGTAATATCGGAGTTAAGAGCAATGGTTGCTCATCTCAGTTTGTATGAGGATGGCAATCTACTAGCGGAACTTCAGGTGAAGCCTTTGTGGATAGAGAAGATCAAGGAGAAGCAGATATCAGATGAAAAGTTGGGTCCCTTAATTCAACAAGTTGAAAGTGGAGTAATAGAGGATTTTGGAATGAATAAGAATGGAGTGTTGTGTTTTCGCGGAAGAGGGTGTATGCCCATAGATTCGGATTTGAGACAGATAATTCTGCGAGAGGCGCATAGTAGCCCATATGTTATGCACCCCAGAGGAGGTATGTATTGAGACCTTCATGAATAGTATTGGTGGCCAAGATTAAAGTGGGAGGTTACTGATTCCGTGGGTAAGTGTTTAACTTGTCAACAAGTGAAGGCGGAACATCAATTACCGTCGAGATTGTTGCAACCAGTAAAGATTCCATTATGGAAATGGAAGCGGATAACGATGGACTTTGTTAGTGGGTTACCCTCAACACCTACTAAGAAGGATTCCGTCTGGGTAATAGTGGATCGATTGACTAAGACTGCTCATTTTCTACCAGTTCGTACAGATTACTCACTGCAAAAGTTGGCTAAGTTGTATGTATCGGAGATCATGAGGTTGTATGGGGTACCAATGTCTATTATATCAGACAGGGATCCTAGTTTTACATCACGGTTTTGGAAAGCTTTGCATAAGGCTCTGGGTACAAAGTTAAATTTCAGCACGGCTTTTCATCCTCAGTCCGATGGTCAGTCAGAAAGAGTAATCCAAATTTTGGAAGACATGTTAAGGGGTTGTGTGATTGACTTCAGAGGCAGTTGGGAAGATTTTCTACCGTTGGCAGAGTTTGCATATAATAACAGTTACCAATCCAGTATCCAAATGGCACCCTATGAAACATTATATGGCCGTAGGTGTCGTACCTCTACTTGTTGGACTGAATTGGGGGAAAAGCAGTTGTTGGGTCCTGAATTGATATCTGAGACGGAAGAAAAGGTAAAGGTGATTCGAGCACGGTTAAAGAAAGCTTCGGATAGACAAAAGTCGTATGCAGATCTAAAGCTTAAGGATATTGAGTTTGCAGTGGAGATCAGGTCTTTCTAAAAGTCTCACCTTGGAAGAAGATTTTCAGATTTGAAAGGAAGGGAAAGTTGAGCCCTAGGTTCATTGGACTTTATCGTGTGTTGAAGCGTGTAGGACCTGTGGCCTATATCGTAATGAATCGAATCGACCCTAATCGAAAAGGTGGTTTGGGACCACGAATCCGAGGCAGAAATGTTTACATATTATATTTAGTGTTTATTATGTATGTATTTATATGTGTGAAAGTTTCGTAGAAAAATTTTATCGTTTAAGTGTCGAATTAGATAAAAAGGACTTAATCGCATAAAAAGTAAAAGTGGCCAACTAAAGTGAAATGTGTTAAATTGAGCATGGCTCTTTAATGTGAGGTAGTAAAAGGAAAATGGCCCATTTTAAGGTTAATGGCCGCCACCTTAGTTGCATGTAATAGTGTTTGGATTATTATAATGTATATTATTACATTATATGTTAAAATAATGAATAAATATATGTTAATAAAACAATAAAATAAAAGCCATTCATTTTGTTCATCCTTGGCGAAAGAAACACAAAAGAAAAGGGAGAAAAGCCTTTGAACATTCGGCATTATTCAAGCAAAATTGGGTAAGAAATCTAGCTCGGTTTTTGTTAATTTTTACGTTTTTGAGATCGTTGCTTAGTATATTACCCTACCCATGCTAAAATTTCTAAGATTAGTGTGTATATGTGAATCGGCCATGGATGAATTCTTGAGGTTTTGATGTTTAATGATGTTAGATGAAAGGTATGTTAAAATTAGTATATTATGTGTTGGAAGTTTTGGTGAAATTGTGTTTTTAGGGCCAATTTGTAAAATAAAATTTTAGAGGGCTTGATTGCAAAATAAATGAAAGATATGGACTTGTGTAGTCCTTATACACATTCGACCTTTAAAGAGTATGGGGTAATTTGATGTATTTTGAGTTTTTTGCAAATAGGACTAAATTGTAAAGTTGTGAAATAATAGGGGTAAAATAGTAATTTGCCCATTTATGTTCTTAGGGACTAAATTGAGATGAATTGTGCTTGAATAAGCTAAATTTAATGTGTTTTAGATCAAGAACAAAGAAAAGCGGAGTTAGATCGGGAAAGACGAAGGTTCTCGAATAGCCGGATTCATGACCTATCGACAACCGAGGTAAGTCCTGTTGAAATTTGTTAAAGAATTATTCATGAACTCATTAAATGATAATGTGTGATAAAATTTTGATATATAATCATGTTAGCCGAATGTATATATATGTGTGTATGAGATTGATTTCATAAATTTGATAATATGAGATGAATTAGTGTATCAATGTAAATTGTGAAATTGTACAATGAAGTAATGATTTATTTGTTTAAGGTGAATAAGTTAGTTGATTTGGATATGTAATATAGATATGAGGTGTGTGTGAAATGATTGATTATATTAATGTGTTCGGGCTTAGTGCCTAGCAGGCTTCGTGCCGGTGATATATTCGGGCTTAGTGCCTAGCGAAGCTTCGCGTTGGGTGATATATTCAGACTTAGTGCCTAGAGCTTAGTGCGATGATATATTCGCTTAGTGCCTAGCAGGCTTCGTGCTGGGTGATATATTCGGGCTTAGTGCCTAGCAGGCTTTATGCCGGTGATGTATTTTACAAAATAGAAACCGAAATTTATGTTCAAGGCGAATTAAAGCAAACTTATCGAGTTAACGGCTCAGGTGAGTATGTGAAGTAGGAATGAATTTCTTACTTATATGAGACAAGGAAAATCAGTAATTTATTACAAATGGCATGTGTTACGAGTGTGGAATATATACATATATATATATATATATGGTTATAATATGTGTTCTCGGCTTTACTAATGAATGATATGATTGTTGTATCTTGGTCTTCTAATATGAGGATACATGATTAGGCATATTCGGCCACATGAGTGGTTGTGTAATTGATGCCATGTTATAGTAATTGACATTTAAGTATATAAATGCATGTACCTATGATTATACGATGACATTTTGGGTTTCGAAAGGTTGGTTTATAAACAAGTATTTTGATCATAAGCATGTGGGTAGAGATATTGTTTCTCTGAATTCATACTTGTTAATATGGGTATGAAAATTAAAGTTTGAAAACAAGTATGAGCACAAGTCCACAAGTTGAATTATAGTAATTTAATTGTTAAAATTCAAATGTTATTTTTATGAAATTAGGACTTACTAAGCTAGCAAGCTTATCATGTGAAATGTTTCTCTGTTTTATAGTTTAGGTGCAAGCTACAAGCTCTTGGGATCGTTCGGAAAGTCACTCACACTATCAATCTACATTTTGGGTACTCTTTCATTTTGATTTTTAAGCGAAGGCATGTATAGGAAAGACTTGGTCTTTGTTTGATGAAATCTTAAGGTTCATGTATATAATAGCCATGCGAATATGGCTAAATTTTTTGATTACGCTGTTGTGTCTTGATATGTATGTTGGTTTATGATGGCAATGTTTATGCATTCTTAATCAAAGTTTAATCGTTTTTGTTAAGGAAATGTTTGTATACGAAATGAATCCTTGAATTAGGGATGTAGGTAGGTTCGGTTAGAAGCTAGTCTTTCATAAAATGCAACAAAACAGCTTGTAGTAGCAGCAGTGATGTGAGTTAGAAAAATCACCAAAAATAGGGTATATTGAATTAGAAGGTGAATGAGATATGAAATTAAACCTTATTGTGTCTATATTTACATAAAAGAAACAGAGTATGAAAAGATTTATATATTATGAGATAATTAAGTTTTAGTGAGACCTGCTCTGAATGAATTCATGAGTCTTTGCTACGCTTTTGGAAAAATTGTCAAAATTGTACAAAATCATTAAGAAGCATGTTTTATATGTGTAGAAACCTTAATGAGTCTATTTTTCATTGGTATAAACAACATTATAGGAAATTTATTCAATGAGATAAATGTATTTTTGTAGAGACGAGTTAGAATTGTCAAGCGATTGTAATAAGGGTAATTTTGATGAATAAACTGTACTAACTATCAGCTTGAATTACCTCCGGAGTTGAGTCAGATTCATAGTGTCTTCCATGTTTTTATGCTGAGGCGTTATAGATCGGACCCGTCTCATATAGCATCGGTAGAATAAGTGGAGATAAGGCCGGATTGTCTTTCGAGGAGGAACAAGTGAAAATCTTAGACCGTGATGTTAAGGTGCTAAGAAAGAAGTCGGTACCGTTGGTCAAGGTTCTATGGCGTAATCACAGAGAGGAGGAAGCTACGTGGGAGCCTGAGGATGCAATTCGGTAACAGTATCCTCACCTCTTTTAACCAGGTCAATTTCGAGGATGAAATTTTCTTTAAGGGGGTAGAATTGTAACATCCTAAAAAAATTAGTATCGATATGTTGCATAATTTCGGTGCTTAGCTAGTGAATGATTTATTTTGAGTGTTTATTATATAGTCTTGAGAAGGCTCGGGATTTATTCAGAATTAGAATAAATTTTGGTAAGGAGTACTTTATTGAAGTGGAACAAGTGATCTTGATGTTTAAGGTAATTAAGTGGCAAAAGTTAGCATAAGATAAGCTAGTAGTAAAGTGGAGTTGGCGCCATAAGTGTTGCTTGAGGGAAGAGGTTCGAATCCCATAATATGCATTTTGTGACTTTAATTTTTGCACTTTTCTAGCATGTGTCAGCCAAGCTTTATTTTTGGTAAGGTTGGACTATTTTTTTTATGGCAAGGTGGCTAATGGGTTAAGGTAAGCTTTGAACATAGGGAAAGAAATCATGAACTTATGGAATGTAGGGGGACACAAGGCACTTTTAAGGGATGTGTTTTGGAAAGTTTGAATGGCCAAACTTTGTCCATGAACAGACGGTTTTGGGGTCTAGGGGTGGCGAATATTGTTGGAAGCTTTTGTAAGGATGTGTAGCAAGTTTGGTCACTTTGATTTGATCATTTGGTACTTTTCACAAAAGCTTTTCTTCTAATCTTTTTCTCTCCCTAGCCGAATGCATTTTTGTGCATTAGTGAACATTTTGTTTTCTTCTTTTGGTCATTTCTTTTAACCATTTGGTCATAATTTGCTTAACCTCTCAAGTTCTTTTTCCAAAGTACCGAAAACACCAAAGCACAAAAGGCATTTTTCTCTTTTTCTGTTCTTCACCATTGCCGAATGCTCCCTTGTCTCAAATCTCTCTCTTTGCTCCTTTCTCACCTTGAAAAACCGAAACACAAACCTTTCACCCTCTTTTTCTTTCTTCCTCTATTTCGCTCATTCTCACAAACACATTTTCTCCCTTCTCTTTTCCTCTATAGCCGAATGTTACTAGTATTATTTTCTTCCATTTTTCTTCTTGGCCGAACCTCCCTCTTCACATATATTTTCTTATCAATCATTTTCTTTGCACTCATTTTGATTAATCGGTAAGAACCCTCTTTGATTCTTTAATTTTCTTTCCTCTTTTCTTTTGCTGAATCTACTTTTGATTTGGGAGGGTCTTTTGACCGAAAGTATCCTCTATCTTTCTCTTAGACAATCTTTTTCGTCTTTATAGTGATATAGAGAAGGCTGAAACTTGGAAGTGTTCATAATCATCGTGAATCGCTAAGATTCGATTCAAAGTGTTAAGGTAAGGGTTTCTATCAAGGACTCCCATATTACTCGTTATTTCGTCAAAGATGGGTTACTAATCAATTTTATCTTAGGGACGTTATTGCTCTATTTTCATTCCGTGAAACGTAACATTTCGTGGTAAGCCATTTTCGCCCTTAAAAACTTATAGACTAAAATTTTGAAATATTAGTTGGACTAATATTCTTCTGTCAATGGAGGCAAACAAGATAGGGTCGAAAAGGGTGGTGAATAGTGTTTGAAAAAGGGGCGGATTCGCTACTCCCTCTAGATTCAAGCGAAGGGCTATTTCGGTAATCCGAGACTTTCCACCGGGTTGTGGACCCTCATCCGGGGAGAATCAATTATTCAAAGTTGTTCGTAGTTCAAATCCATTAACTATTCGGGATTTTCCACCGGGTTGTGAACCGTCAACTGGGAGAACCGACAAATAGTTGTTGTTCGAGATTCCGAGGGTAAAAATCTAGATCGCCTACTTTAGCATAGATTTAATTTAGGTGTTAGTATACTAATCAAGCGTGATACGTATTTAGGTATCGACGATCGAGAAAGTGTAGTCCTCACCGTAATCAGGTGTGTAATCTCACACTATATCTTGCGGGTTAGATAACCACATCGTATTAATAGCTAGATTAAAATCGCAAAGTTGATGAAATCGGGTAAAATGGTTTCTTTAACACTTTAATGGTAAAAACTAAGAAATCGATAGTAAGATTGTGTGTAACACCCCAAACCCGATCAAAACACTATGACCGAATATGGTATGTCACAGGGAAGAAAACGATTTGAAAACAAGTTGCGTCTCTAATTTAAGGAAAACTTTTGATGTTATGAAAAACCGAGTTGATTTAAAAGTATTACTAAAACCGTTTTGAATTTAGCTTTTAAAAAAAACTTGATACTTTGTTAATCTTACAAGTTCGCTTATCTATCCGAAGGTGAAGTTTTAGAAAAAACCCGATAATTTGTGTAAATTTAGAAAACATTCAATTAATAAGTTATTTAGGCATGCCATTTTATTTAATTTATACAAATTTCCATGAAAATAAAATAGATAAATAAACTCCAAAATAAAATTTAATGGCCTTATTACAACCCAAAACAAAATTTTAAAGTAAGTAAAACCGAAATAGAAGTTTAAAACAAAACCCAATAGAAAATGCACATGGCCACCTCGAGTCTGCCCCGGCTTCGCATCCGCGATCTACGAATCATCCGGAAAAATTCAGAGGAAGCGGTGAGTCAACGAGACTCAGCATATGAATCCCCATCCCGATATTATCAAGCCCTTACACAATTTCATAAATTAACATGCAAGTCATGCAACCCCACCTAACCATCTGAACTCTTGTATCTACCCCGTGTGGTCAAAACCACTGGTGACCGTAGTCACAAATAATGTAAGTGTGGTCAAAACCACTGATGATCGTAGTCACGAAATAATATGATGGGGCCAACCCATCTTGTGGTCAAAACCACTGATGACAATCCCGTATATCAATATGTGGGGCCAACCCACTGTGGTACCAAACCACTTGGACAAGTCACAAGAACAACAACATGTGGTACCAAACCACTGGTGGTCAAAACCACTGAGACTAGTCACAATAATCATATAGAAAGCGGGGCCAACCCACTGTGTGGTCAAAACCACTGGTGATAGTCTGAATCATCCTTTCCCCTCCTCTCATTATACCCATTAATGTACGTACTTTTCAAGGAATAAATATCACGCTTAGCAATTAGAGATCACATGGCAAGGCATATACATATTTTATCAGGCATTTTATTGTTAACCAAACAAAGTGGACTTACTCGAGTCCTCGATTTTACCCTCATGGGTATCATACCCATTCTAATCGTTAATCCACTTTTAGCAGTTTACACACTAATACATATTAACAAAGAAAGTGTGTAAGGGTTACACACCTGATTACTCGCAATGCGACGCCCACCACGTCTGTACTATCGTTAATTGACACTACCGCTATCTGCCTACTCTCCTGCTCGGATGCTGGTCCACACCTAGGTGGTTAATCACGAACCGCAGACACGGCCCTCTTCTTGAACTTAGGGGCTGGGGTCTCAGATCTGACCCCTCCTAATGCTTGGCTGCCATTAGGGTCCATAACACATTTGGTCACTAAGCCAGGTTAACACAGAGAATACTATGACTAAGAATATCAAACCTGAATGAATAAATCCCTTACCTAATCGATAAATCTGGAAGATTTAGATCTAAACCACGAGTCAAGCAACTCCCGGGAATCCAACCACTTGCGTCACTCCTTTCCTATAATCGGTCAACCAACACCATTAGCCACATAGCCATTAGGCTTAGGCATGAAAATCCCAGAAGAGAAAAGATTGACTCAAGAGAACATCACTAACCTTAACGCGAAAGATCCCTTTGGCACCTAGAATGATTCGACCCTACCACAGAAGATGAGGGAATTAGGAAAATCAAGAAAAGGAGATGCAATAATCGCACAAAGAGAATCAAAGAGATCAATAAGAATATAGATTTGAGACTGTTTCGACTAAGGAGGAACTTACCAACGAATATTAACTATGCTTCAATCTCAAGCCAAATCTGATGAAGATGAAAGGTAGTTTCGGCTATCAAGAAGTTGTGAATGGAAGAAAAAATAACAATATGAAAGGGGAAGAATAAGTGGTGATTCGGCTTTGAGAAAAGAAATTGAGAGAAGAGGATAGGACAAGTTCGGCTATAGCTTCAAGAGGAGAGAAAGAAAAAGATGTTAATAGAGAGGGAGGGTGATGATTTTGGCTTTAGCACAAGATGAGAGAAAAATAGAGAAGCTCTTGGTGTTTTCGGTACAATGAGAGGAATTGGGAGAAGAGATGAGTTGAAAGAAACAATATGAGAAGGGGCTTATGAGGACATTCGGCCAAGGTATTTTGGAAGAGAGGGGAAAAGAACCAAAATGCCAAAAGTGTGCAATTGAGAGAGATTTCGGCGCAAATAGAGAATGGAAGAACTTAAGTCAAAAAAAAATGAAGCTCACACCAAAATGCCGAAAATCATACCCCAAAACAACTCAAATTTGGCACACCCCCTAACCACACTCTAAAATTGAATGCTCACACCCATACCACTTCAAATTTCGGCAACACACTCCCACTCCCTTCAACCACTATGCCATCCCCCTCCTTTCTCCTCAAATTTCTCCCTTCCACTCATTCAAACGATTTGAATGAGTCAAGCTCCTACATTCACTCCTCTCCATCCATTTCAAATGTGTTGACTCCTTTATAACTCATCCACCAGAGTCCATCCTGAGCACACTACCTCCCTAGCTTTGGCGTCAAAAGAATGAACAGAAAAGGCATCCTTGCAACTCGAACCTAGGCCTCTAGCGTACATGAGGCGTCACTTCCTTTGCCTAAGTAGTGTCTCCCTTGCCACTTTGCCACTGCGATTGTTGTGACAAATCCTACTACCTTTTTCCCTTAACACCTAACGCCAATAGCTCTCCCCTTCCAAGTACCTAAAATAAAAATTTTTGCTATGGCTCAGGCCTACCCCAAGCTCATGCCTGGACCCCAAAACACCCTAATCTGACATAACACTCACACTATCAACAGACAAACAGATTAAATGCAATGCCCCCGATTTAAGGATGTTACAGTTCTACCCTCCTTAAAAATAATTTTGGCCTCGAAATTACATGATCAAAAGAGTTAAGGGTATTGCTGTCGCATCGCATCTTCGGTTCCCATGTGGCTTCTTCCGTTCGTGATTCCGCCATAACACCTTCACTAAAGGAACTGACTTCCTACTCAGAACTTTGACATCCCGATCTAGAATCTGCACTGGTTCTTCCTCAAAGGACAAATCCAGGCTTACTTCTATTTCTTCAACTGACACAACATGCGACGGATCTGATCGATAATGTCTCAGCATGGAAACATGAAACACGTCATGGATCTGACTCAATTCCACTGACAATTCGAGCTGATAAGCTACCGGTCCCATACACCTTAACACCTTATACGGCCCGATGAACCTAGGGCTCAGCTTGCCCTTCCGACCAAATCTTAACACCTTCTTCCATGGCGACACATTAAGAAAGACCCTGTCCCCCACTGCGAACTCTATATGTCTTCGCTTAAGATCGGCATTATAACATCCTAGATTAGGGGTTATGCGTTCGTGCGTAATTCATGAGATAGTGGGATCAGTGGGTGTGTTGGATGTGTTCTGAAGAGTTTCAAGAACCCTAAGATGAAAGGAAATCTAAGGAAATATAAGGAAAATGTAAGGAAATAAAAGGAAATGAAAGGAAATGAGAGGAAATGAAAGGAAATGAAAGGAAATGTAAGGAAATGTATGGAAATGTATGGAAATGTATGGAAATATATGGAAATGTAAGGAAATATATGGAAATGTATGGAAATGTATGGAAATGTAAGGAGATGTATGGAAATGTAAGGAAATGCTTTAGAAATGTTAAGTTTTGGAAACCGAAGTAAAATAGGAAAGTGACCATTTTGGAAACCTAAGAAAATTAGGAAAGTAAACATTTTGGAAACAAAGCTAAAAGAGGAAAGTGAACATTTTGGAAACCAAACCAAAATAGGAAACTAAACATTTTGGAAACTTGGAAAATACAGAGCCGCGCGAAAATTTTAGGAAACTCAAAATTGACCCCGGAATGTCGAATTTTAGAGCCCAAAGGGGGACTTAGGGCCAAGAGACCCTAAAGATATAAAGTACATGAAATTTGACCCAATAACGGGCTTGGAAATGTGGCCTGAGGATGCCACTTAAGGCCTCAGGAAATGGCCCACATGCAAGGGTGTTGGGCTTGAGTTCGAGTCACATAAGAAGCAAATAAAATAAGTTTTATTTTGCTTCTAGAAGCCCAGAAGGTGGACGGCACAAGCTTGCAAAGAGGAGTTTCATTCTCTTTAAAACTCGGCTAATTAGAAGATCATAATGACTCTTAAGGGAAGAGTTTAATTCTCTTTAAAATTCGGCTAAATAGGTGGATAAATGAAGAATTATTCTTTAATTAGGAAAATAAGGAAGAGTGGTGGCCAAGTTATGGATTCTTGGCCTAGTAATTTCGGCTATAAAAGGATGAGACTAGGGCCATTCATTATTCATTCTCCCTCTCTCTTTTCCTCTGCCGAATATTCTTATTGAACATCCATTCTTTTTCTTCTTTTCTTTTAACCTCCTAGCCGATTCCTTCTAAGCCTATTATTCCTCTCTTCTTTCATCTTTAAAATCAAATACATAAGGGAATCATAGCCGATTGTTCATCAAGTCTCTAAGCTGAATCTTTGAAGGTTGAAGAGAAGGTGTAATCGATTCCTTCAAATAAGGGTAAGATCCAAGTTTAGTTTTCCATTCTTTTATATTCTAGACTTATTGAAATTTAGAGACTAATTTCGATTATTAATCTTGGCCGAATCATGGAAGAAGAAATTCTTTTCGAAGGTACACCATAGGCCACGTGTTCCCTAGTTATTCGGTGAATTTGATTTAAGATCCACAAGGTAAGTACCTAAAAGTATTCGCCGAGCTTGTATGATTATCTAGATCAGTTTTTAATTATTAAAAGCGAAAACTAACCCATATTGAGATTCAAGGTTGGCGAATATCAAGTGAAGGAAAACCAAGTTTTGGGATTTGAATAAACACCAAATCGGCATCAAAGGTAAGTCTTTTTACAAATCCTACTAGGATTTGGATATCATAACCAAATAGAATTTATGCTAAGTAATAAAGGATGAATCAAATGTAGGGACTAAGGATCTAAACTTTAGATCTAGCTTTTGAATCTCAAAGAATTGCTAAACAAATCGTGTGTACCCTTACTAACCTTCAATATTTCATATGGCTATTATTTAATATATGAATATGTATAAGAATGTGAATGTGGCTAAGTACCACAAATGTGGCAAAAGTACCAGTGCGTTTCCTACTTGGATAGGATTGTGAAATATGTTATTTTATAACATGCGAATATATGTATATAAACATGAAATTAAGTAAGTTATGCATAATATATATATTTGGGGCATTGGGATTTATGTGAAAGGGGAGAGCAGTGTTGACTTGGTCTCACCAACGAAGGTGTTGACTTCGGTCTCACCAATGAAATATGTTGACTACGGTCACATTGCAAAATTTTGGTAACCGGTTACAATAGTGTCTAAAGACACAACGTATAAATTTGATTATAGTGTCTAATGACACAACGTATATGGGAATGCCTTTGATGGAGAGTAGCGGATGGAGGGTTGACTTAGTAGTCCCCACGGTTGTACTGAGGTTGGTGCGGGGAGTGTAGTGGATGGCTAATTAGGATTGGGTTTGGGTTGCATCATAATTTCATTATTATATGGACTTGATGATTTGAACATGAATGCGATTTATTGAATGATAGTATTGTGTGCACATTGAGTCTGTTGACTCACCCGTTGTGGAAACTATTTTCGGTGATGAAGCAGTGATTGGACCGGGCAGTGAGCGTTGAGGTGGCCATGCTACATTCGGAGATTTTATTTAGTTTGGACTTTTTACTTTTATTTTATTTTGGGTTTTACTTGATGTAATAAGGCCATAAGGCCCGATTGATTTCTCTTTATTTTGCTTTACTATTAAGTTTTATGCTAAGAACTATTTTGGATGTATTTAATTAAATGGGTTTACAAGTATAAATAAATGGGTTTACAACCTAAGCCCAATCCACAACAACATTTTTCTAAATATTTTTTTAATTTCTCTAAGTATCAAACTTTTTGAAACGGTTTACTTTAGGAACATACAGATCCGGTCCATTCTCGGTGGTAGGGTGTGGGAATATTCGTGCATAAGACTTCTGCCTGTCCGAAGCCTCCTTCAGACAAGCCCAAATTAACTTAACCTTACTCTCTGTTTCAACCACTAGCTCCTTACCTAACAACTGATGCTCTCCCAACTCTGTCCAACACGTAGGGGTACGACACTTCCGTCCATATAGTGCTTCATACGGTGCCATCTGGATACTCGCCAGGTAACTGTTGTTGTATGCGAATTCTGCCAATGGTAGATATTCCTCCCAACTACCTCTGAAATCTAAAACACAACCCCTCAGCATATCTTCTAAAATTTGGATTACTCTCTCTGACTATCCATCTGATTGCGGATGAAACGCCGTCATGAAATCTAGCCTTGTACCCAATGCCTAGTGCAGCGCTTTCTAGAATCTTGATGTGAATCGAGGATCCCTATCCGAGATAATCGGTACTGGCACCCATACAATCTCACTATCTCTGCAACATACAACTTAGCCAACTTTTGGAGTGAGAAATCCACCCGAACCGGTATGAAATGAGCTGATTTTGTCAGACGATCTACAATTACCCATACTGAATCTTTCTTGCTAGGTGTAAGGGGCAGCCCAGTGACGAAATCCATCGTAATCCTCTCCCACTTCCACTGTGGAATCTTTATCGGTTGCAACAGACCCGAAGGTAACTGATGTTCAGCTTTAACTTGCTGACACGTCAGACACCTACTCACGAATTTTGTTACTTTTCTCTTTAGACCGACCACAAGAACTGTTCTCGCAGATCCGATACATCTTGCTACCTTCCGGATGCATAGCATATGGAATGCTATGAGCTTCCTGCAGAATCCTCTACCTTAAATCAACGTCTTTCAGCATACAAACTTCCCCTGAAAGCACAATACTCCATCGCTGTTTAAACTATAACCTTCCAATCCATCATTCTGCACTTGTAACTTCCAAGCACCTAGAACCTCATCTTTTAGCTGTTCCTCCTTAATCTGATTTACCCAAGTTGGCTTTATCTGTAACTCCGCTAATAGACTCCCATCATCAAACAGATTAAGATGAGCGAACATTGCTCTCAAATCCACTACCACCTTGCGACTCAACGCGTCAGCCACTACGTTTGCCTTACCCGGATGGTATTCAATCGAACAATTGTAGTCTTTCAACAACTCGATCCACCTACGCTATCTCAAATTTAATTCCTTTTGAGTCAAGAGATACTTCAAACTCTTATGATCTGTATAGACTATCGACTTCTCCCCATACAAGTAGTGCCTCCAAATTTTCAAGCTGAAAACCACTGCAGCCAATTCCAGATCATGTGCCGGATAATTCACTTCGTGAGGCCTCAAATACCGAGATGCATACACCACTACTTTCCCTTCTTGCATCAGCACACAACCCAAACCAGTATGCGACGCACTATAGTAAACCGTGAACTCCTTCCCTGCTTCGGGCTAAATTAACACCGGAGCTTCTGTCAAAATTCTTTTTAACTTGTCAAAACTTTCCTGCTGCTTGTCTGACCACACAAATGGAATCCCTTTTCTCAGCAATTTGGTCAACGGTGCTGCAATTAAGGAAAACCCTTCCACAAATCTTCTGTAATATCCAGCCAAACCCAAAAAACTCTGAATCTCCGCTACAAAGGTGGTTTCTAATCCAATACCGCCTCAATCTTCCGAGGATCTACCCTAATCCCCTCAACTGACACCACATGACCCAAGAAAGTTACCTCCTTTAGCCAGAACTCACATTTACTATACTTTGCGAATAATTGCTTCTCTCTCAAAATTTGCAAAACAACATGCAGATGCGAGTCATGCTCCTCATCAGATTTTGAGTACACCAATATGTCGTCTATGAATACCACAACGAAGCGATCCAAATACGGTTGAAACATCTGATTCATCATGTCCATGAACGCTACCGGCGCATTAGTCAACCCAAACGGTATTACCAAGAACTCGTAGTGCCCATAGCGAGTACAAAATGTCATCTTATGGATATCAGCTTCCTTCACCTTAAGCTGGTGATACCCCGACCTTTGGTCAATCTTAGAGAAGACTGATGCACCCTTAAGTTGATCGAACAGTTCATCTATCCTCGACAACGGGTACTTGGTCTTGATCATCAGCTTATTCAGTTGTCGATAATCTATACACATCTGCATCGTACAGTCTTTCTTCTTAACGAATAGCACAGGTGTTCCCCAAGGTGATACACTCGGCTGGATAAAACCTCGATCCAACAACTCCTGGATCTGTGCTTTTAGCTCTACCAACTCCTTCGGCGCCATCCTATATGGGGCAATAGACACTGGCACGGTTCCGGGTAACAAGTCTATCCCAAATTTGACCTCGCGATCTGGAGGTAGACCCGGAAGCTCTTCTGGAAATACATCAACAAATTTCTTCACCACTCGGACATCCCCTACAGTTACTTCCTTGGCCTCCAATGCACAAACATGGACCATGAATGCCTTACAACCCTTCCTCACCATTTCCTTAGCCTTCAGATCGGATACAACATTAGATAGATAATCTCTTCTATTACCTATCATCACCACCTCTTCACCCTCAACTGTTCTCAATACCATAAGCTTAGCTGCGCAGTCCAAACTTGCTTGATACTTCACTAACCAGTCCATCCCTAGGATCAAATCGAATTCCCCGAATGGCAGTTCCATCAGATCAGCCAAAAACACTACCCCTTGAAGTTCTAGGGGTACACCCTTATAAAGTTTGTTTACTTCTGCAGAGTGACCTAGAGGGCTAATTATAGTCATCTCCCTACAAGAAATCTCAAAGGCTAAGTTCATAGTTCCCACAATACTATTGGCAACAAAAGAGTGCGTCGAACTAACATTTATCAATGCAGCATAAGGTAATCCAAAAATCAAGAACATATCGGTTATAACGTCTGGTGCGTCACCCTTCTTTTGACTCCTTGCTGCATAGACCAACCCTAGCTATCTTGCATCAGTATTCCCAGCACCTCTACCCGATGCTCCGCGACCTCGTCCAGAACTATTACCTCCCCTGATCGGACCGTGACCCCTCTGTGGTTGCTGGCTATCCCTTCCAAATTGTGTACGCCCCTGACCTTCAGACTGGACCCTAGCTGCTTTTCACGGACAATCCCTTACCTGATGCCCCATAGATCCACACTTGAAGCACCCTCTGTTCCCGGTCTAACACTGTCCCATATAAGACTTTCCATATCAAGCACACCGTGGCGGCCACTGAGTAGTAGTAGCAGGCCTGGAACCCTGATTCTGCCCACCATATCTAGCCCTTTTTTGAATTCCCGGTAAGACTCGATGACCCAGAACTCCTCTTGGTCCAATTCATATCTTGATTCCGTCTCACCGACTGCTTCACTTCCTCAGAAATCTTGGCCTTCTCCACCAAGATCGCAAATTCTCTCTCACGCTGTGGTGCAATCACCATCCGCAGCTCATCTTTCAACCCGTCTTTAAACCTGACACATCGCTCGTGCTCCGTAGCCACAATACCCCCGAGCATAGCGACATAACCGGAGAAACTTTGTCTCATATTCTGATACTGTCTTGTTCCCCTAGACCAAGTTTAAAAATGCCTTACGCTGTGTATCAACATAGCTAGCCCCGACGTACTTCCTCTGATAAGCTGACTTAAAGAAATCCCAAGTGAGATCATCAGCTATTGCACCATCTCGGATCGTAAGCCACCACTGATAAGACTCATCCTGTAAAAGAGACACTATCCCTTGACTTTTCCTCAGTAAAGTCCAAGTCATCCATAATCGTTACATGCTTATAGCCAATACTCAACCTGTATTGGGAGCCACTCAGACACACCCTCGAATACCTCCGTTCTATTAGCCCGAGTCGTTCGGACCTGATTTTGAGCTCCCGATCCTCCACCTGCTCCAGCTACTCTCTCCAGAACCCGTAGCATTGCCTGTGACACCGCATCGTCCCCTCCTGTCTGATCTTGAAGCTCTGCGCCCACAGCTGGCGACGGCGGTACCCTATTCTCTAACCCATGGCCAGACCCTACCAGTTCTGACACGGCCATCCTACCTCTACCACGTCTGCGTGTATTACGTCCACGACCTCGAGCGCTCATGACTACCGTTCACATTTTAATCTGATTTAAAAAAATTTTATACGTTAGACTTATTCCACTGTTATCACGGCAAATTTAATGAACAGTTTATCATGGTGATTGTTTTCGCAGGTTCACACAGTTCTACAAGTTTCAATCTGAAGTAGCTCCCTATTACTATTAGTCATATCACAAGCACCACAATCATATAAACATCAGTTAAGGGGTACTTATCTGTGCGGATCGGTGCCGGAGACTCGGTGCCATGCTCTCCCAAATTACACATTTCTCATCAAAATCATTTCGTAACCCACTTATTAAAATATTTTTAGGCATCGGGCCCACCGTCGAGCTTTTGAACTTGGCTCTGATACCACAATTGTAACACCCCAAACCCGGTCAAAACGCTACGACCGAATCTGGTATGTCACAGGGAAGAAAACGATTTGAAAACAAGTTACCCTCTCTAATTTAAGGAAAACTTTTGATGTTATGAAAAATCGAGTTGATTTAAAAGTATTACTAAAACCGTTTTGAATTTAGCTTTAAAAAAACTCGATACTTTGTTAATCTTACAAGTTCACTTATCTATCCGAAGGTGAAGTTTTAGAAAAACCCGATAATTTGTGTGAATTAAGAAAACATTCAATTAATAAGTTATTTAGGCATGCCATTTTATTTAATTTATACAAATTTCCATGAAAATAAAACAGATAAATAAACTCCAAAATAAAATTTAATGGCCTTATTACAACCCAAAACCAAATTTTAAAGTAAGTAAAACTGAAATAGAAGTTTAAAACAAAACCCAAAAGAAAATGCACATGGCCACCTCGAGTCCGCCTTGGCTCGCATCCGCGATCTGAATCATCATCCAAAAATGCAGAGGAAGGGGTGAGTCAATGAGACTCAGCGTATAATTCCCCATCCCGATATTATCAAGCCCTTACACAATTTCATAAATTAACATGCAAGTCATGCAACCCCACCTAACCATCCGAACTCCTGTATCTACCCCGTGTGGTCAAAACCACTGGTGACCGTAGTCACAAATAATGTAAGTATGGTCAAAACCACTGATGACCGTAGTCACGAAATAATATGATAGGGCCAACCTATCTTATGGTCAAAACCACTGATGACAATCCCGTATATCAATATGTGGGGCCAACCCACTGTGGTACCAAACCACTGTGACAAGTCACAAGAACAACAACATGTGGTACCAAACCACTGGTGGTCAAAACCATTGAGACTAGTCACAATAATCATATAGAAAGCGGGGCCAACCCACTGTGTGGTCAAAACCACTAGTGACAGTCTGAATCATCCTTTCCCTCCTCTCATCATACCCATTAATGTATGTACTTTTCAAGGCATAAATAACACGCTTAGCAATTAGAGATCACATGGCATGGCATATATAGATTTTATCAGGCATTTTATTGTTAACCAAACAAAGTGGACTTACCCGGAGTCCTCGATTTTACCCTCATGGGTATCATACCCATTCTAATCGTTAATCGACTTTTAGCAGTTTACACACTAATACATATTAACAAAGAAAGTGTGTAAGGGTTACACACCTGATTACTCGCAATACGATGCCCTCCACATCGGTACTGTCGTTAATCGACACTACCACTATCTGCCTACTCTCCTACTCGGATGCTGGTCCACACCTAGGTGGCCAATCTCGAACCGCAGACACGGCCCTCTTCTTGAACTTAGGGGCTGGGGTCTCAGATCTGACCCCTCCTAATGCTTGGCTGCCATTAGGGTCCACAACACCTTTGGTCACTAAGCCAGGTTAACACAGAGAATACTATGACTAAGAATATCAAACCCAAATGAATAAATCCCTTACCTAATCGATAAATCCGAAGATTTACATCTAAACCATGAGTCAAAAACTCTTAAGAATCCAACCGCTTGCGTCACTCCTTTCCTATAATCGGGCAACCAACACCATTAGCCACATAGCCATTCGGCTTAGGCATAAAAATCCCAGAAGAGAAAAGTTTGACTCAAGAGAACATCACTAACCTTAACGCGAAAGATCCCTTTAGTACCTAGAATGATTCGGCCCTACCACAGAAGATGAGGGAATTCAGCAAATCAAGAAAAGGAGATGTAAGCATCACAGAAAGAGAATCAAAGAGATCAATAAGAATATAGATTTGAGACTAATTCGGCTAAGGGAGGAACTTACCAACGAATATTAACTATGCTTCGATCTCGAGCCAAATCGATAAAGAGGAAAGGTAGTTTCGGCTATCAAGAAGTTGTGAATGGAAGAAAAAATAACAATATGAAAGGGAAAGAATAAGTGGTGATTCGACTTTGAGAAAAGAAATGGAGAGAAGAGAATAGGAGAGGTTCGGCTATGGCTTCAAGAGGAGAGAAAGAAAAAGATGTTAATAGAGAGGGAGGGTGATGATTTTGGCTTTAGCACAAGATGAAAGAAAAATAGAGAAGCTCTTGGTGTTTTTGGCACAATGAGAGGGATTGGGAGAAGAGAGGAAGTTGAAAGAAACAATATGAGAAGGGGCTTGTGAGGACATTCGGCCAAGGTATTTTGGAAGGGAGGGGAAAAGAACCAAAAACCCAAAAGTGTGCAATTGAGAGAGATTTCAGCGCAAATAGAGAATGGAATAACTTAAGTCAAAAAGAAAATGAAGCTCACACCAAAATACCGAAAATCATACCCCAAAACAACTCAAATTCGGCACACCCCCTAACCACACTCTAAAACCGAATGCTCACACCCACACCACTTCAAATTTTGACAACACACTCCCACTCCCTTCAACCACTATGCTGTAATATCCAAGATTTATGGCCTATACATTTTTGCTTAAGTGTGTGTGAAAGCATGTCTATGTGTTCTGAATTGTGTGGCATGAATTTTGGAAACTTTAAAGTGTAGTAAATGCCTTAGAAATTATTCAATTTTTAATTTAAAAGAGGAAGCTAAACCAAAAAGGGCCTTAAGAAAATTAGTAGGGGAAATAAGACACTAAAGTGGGCTTGTTTAAGTGGCTTGGAGGCGCCACTTAGGGCCTTAGTAAGTGACGCCACAAGCATGGGTGAAAGGCATAGGTTCGATTTGCAAGGGAAGTAAATAAAGGAGTTTTATTTTTTTGCGGGGTGAGCGATGAGTGGATGGCACCAAGGCACTAAAGGGATGAGTTTAATCCTCTTTAAAATTTGGCTAGATAAGGGGATAAATGATGGATTAATTTTATTAATTTGAATAAGGTGATAAAAAAATTAGGGATTAGATAGGGGAAGAGTGTGGCCGGCCTAGGGACTCTCTTGAAGGGAATTTCGGCCAAGATAGTAAGGGGGGATAGCTAAATTTCATTTAGCAAATTAGCCTCCCTTTTCGTTTGTTCTTTTCTCTCCAAAGTTTTCTCTTCTTTTTCCTTTATTGGTTCTAGCCAAAATTTTCAACTTCCTAAAGACCACCATTACCGATTCTTCCTAGTCCCATACTTTTCCATTGAAGCTGAACTCTTATCATCAATCTTCCTCTTCTTTTTCTCTCAATCTTCCAAAATTCGAAAACAGGTTCTTTTTGGACCATAGCCGATTGGTTCATTAAAACCCCAAAAGCCAGAATTTAAGTGATCAACAAGTAGTCCTAGCCGAATATCTCTGTGGGTTTTTGGTAAAGGTGCCGTCGACTACAACACTAAGGGTAAGGATTCGATTGTTGTCATATTATTCTTTTCCTTAAAGTGAAATCAAAACTCTAATACCATTAATGATCTTTGGCGAATCTTTGAAGGAGAATTTTGATTTCTATTGTAGCCGATTTCTAGGGAGGTCTTTCTTGGATTTTAAGGATCTAAGGTAAGTCATGTGTATGTTTGGCCAAGGGCCATCTATTGAAATTAAATGTTAGAATTGAATCTAACATAGTGCTTGTAGGGAGTTTGACGGATAACAAAGACAAGTGATATTTTGGATTTAGATCCACAAGGTGAGTCAGAGGGTATTCACCAAGGCCATATTTGGTGTTTTAGATCTATTTCTTATTTATTGAAGCGAAAATTAACCTATGAAGTGATTTAGTGCTAGCCGATTTCAAGAAAGAGGCACTACAAAGTTTTCGGGATTTGAGGAGTACTCAAATCGGCAGCAAGGTAAGAAGTTGATTGCGTTAATCCTTCGAAATTTGGTTATTTAGTCGAATAGGCTTTTGGTAACATGTTTAGGGTTGGCCGAATATAGGAACTAAGGATCTAGGACGCTAGATCGAGATTTTTGAGATTTCAGTGAATTCATTAAAGAAACCAGGTGTGTAACCCACACTGAATCTTAATAGATTTACGGATTTAATTTAATATATGTGTTAATAAGAATGTGAAAGATATGGCTTAAGGTACCATTCAATGATACGGCATATTCAGGTACGTTATTCTCTAAAACTATGTTAACAATGTTACGAATACCTGTTATGACACATATGTGAATATTGGTAAGAATGTGAAATAAAGAATGTGGCATAATCTTTGCATGAATTGTATGACATGGGGCACATGGGTGATTATGAAAGGGGAAGTGATTTGGTGGTTTTATACCACAATATCTGAATGTGGTGACTTATGTCACGAAATCTAAATGTGGTGACTTATGTCACGAAATCTGAATGTGGTGACTTATGTCACAAAATATTATCTGGTGGCTATGCCACGAAATTATAAGGCGATGAGCATGTAAATGCAATGCGCCTTCGATGATGTGTAGCAGATGGAGGGTTGACTTAGTAGTCCCCATGGTGTGATGGTTGGTACGGGTGATGTGTAGCGGATGGTTATCTAGGTTTGTGTTGGGATTGCATCATATTATTTAATTGCTATATGTATATGTATAAAGCGACATGCCTAAATTGATTGAGACTTGTGTTGGTTGTTACACATCGAGTCATTTGACTTACCCGTTGTGGGATTATTTTTCAGGTGACACATAGTGATGGACCGAGTCGGCAGGAGCACAATGGTGGCCATGCTTAGCTCAGAGATTATTTTTATTTTTATTAGTTTTTAATATTTAAGTCTTGAATTGTTTCGGGTTTTTTTTATGTAATAAGGCCATAAGTACTAAGCAGTTATGCATGCATTTTAATTATTTAAGTATGATCGATTTTATTAATTTAATGTTAAAGTTAATTTTCATAAATATAAATATTAAATGTTTTGACACCTAATCAACACGAATCAACTGTTTCTCAAAAACACACAAGAATTTTGGCAAAGTTCAAATAAGTTTTGAATGGTTTTTCTCTAGAAGCATACCAGATCCGGTCAGGGCTTGTGGGCCGGGTTTGGGGTGTTTCATATGACGTCCCCCTCTTTTCTCCCCAAATTTCTCCCTTCCACTCATTCAAACAATTTGAATGAGTCAAGCTCCTACATTCACTCCTCTCCATCCATTTCAAATGTGTTAACTCCTTCAACACTCATCCACCAGAGTCCATCCTGAGCACACTACCTCCCTAGCTTTGGCGTCAAACAGAATGAACAGAAAAAGAATCCTTGCAACTCGAACCCAGGCCCTCTAGCATACATGAGGCGTCACTTCCTTTGCCTAAGTAGCGCCTCCCTTGCCACTTTGCCACTGGGATTCTTGTGACAAATCCTGCTACCTTTTTCCCTTAACACCTAACACCAATAGCTCCCCCCTTCCAAGTACCTAAAATAAAAATTTTTGCTATGGCTCAGGCCTACCCCAAGCCCATGCCTGGACCCCAAAATACCCTAATCTAACATAACACTCACACTATCATCAGACAAACAGATAAAATGCAAAACCCTCGATTTAAGGATGTTACAGTTAAAAATTACAAAATTTCCCTTAATGGGCTAAATCGATAAAAGTGACTTAATGGGCCATATGTGATTTTGGTAAACGGGCCATATGTGATATTTGATAAATGGGCCATATGTGATATTTGATAAATGGGCCATATGTGATATTTGCTAAAAGGGCCAAATATGATATGAGATTATGGAGGCCAAAATGTGAAATGGGCCAGTTTGTAATAACCTTTTATAATGGGCCTTATGTTGGAATAATTATATGAATGGATTATTATGCATATTATATACATGATTGCATGGGTTGGGCTATTTGACGAAGAGAAGTTCTGGTAGCTTTGCTACAAAATTTTGGTGGCTCTACCACAATTCTGAAAAATGGCAAATGCCATGTAAACTCTGTAAATCTGGTGGCTTGTCCACAAAATTTGATATACAGCTTAATGTCTACTTGGTGTGTTGGCGGGGTGGGTGACTAAAGCTCCCCACAGGTGTGCTGGTTGGTATGGGTGGTGTGTAGCGGATGGAAATCTAGGTTTGGTTTTGGGAATTGCATATCACTTGCATTTTATACATGCTAAATTGTTATATTTGCAATGGGCTTAGGCCCAAATAATTGCTTAAATGGTTTTGGCCCAGTGGACTATGGTATGTGAGTTACACTTTGAGTTCTAAGTAACTCACCCCATTTTTTACCTTTCTCGGTAATGATCGGTGTGGAGGCTTGGTAGGGGCGACTCGATGGAGACCGTACTACGAATAATGGGTTATTTAAATTTCGGATTTCTTTAAAGTACTTTTAATATTTTCTATTTAATTTATTTTGTAATAAGGCCTCTGGTTAAATTTTATGGATGTTTTACCTATGGATGGATTTTATGATATGCTTTAAAGTTCTTAAGTGGGATTTTATTTATAAAAATAAACATTTTCCATAAATAAGCGATATAAAAGGGTTTTCATTTCTAAATATTTTAACTCGAAAGATTCTTTGTAACAATTCTTTTAAAATTTTTGTTTTCAAAATTTCTTGAACTCTCTTAAATTCTCGGAACATTAAATAAATTTTTCTTAGGTTTTTAAATTTTAAATTTTTACGTCTCAAATTATTAGATTTAACAATAAACCTCGGTTTTCATTAAACACCTTTTAAAAATCTTTTTTTTTTGTAAATCTGTTTTCTTTGAATCTTTAAAAGACTATACATACGTTCAATTTGTGTGACATGTCAAATCTGGTCTTAACGCATAGACCGGGTTTAGTGTGTTACAGGTTTTTCCCACAAGTATTTCCCTAATTCATTCTTTTTGTCTTAGCATCTTTAGCTTAGTAGATAGTTAATTTTAGATTAAACAACAATTCCTTAATTCTTAGGCTAAATAATGAAAAGAAATTTAGTATTAGTACTTTTGGTTCCTTTGGGTTCGACAATCCAGTCTTGCCACTAAACTATACTACTGTTCGATAGGTGCGCTTGCCTTAAGTCATTGTCACAGTTAGTTTTTTGGCTAGATCATTCATATTAAATTTTTAAGACTTTGACATACGATCAAGTTTTTGTCGCCGTGATTCTTGAGGCTGAAATATTAAGAAAGCTCAATTTTTATTACTTTAGCCATATTCTATTTTATTTTATTTTGAAATTAAATTTTATTTTTACTTTTCTAATTTTCTTTTTCTTTTAACTATTCCTAGCAGGTACCTCTAGTTTATGACCAGGAGGAACCCATCAGGACCCTTGATTTTTTATAGTAAAATATAACATACCGTTCACAGAAACTGAAGAGATGTCACTGAATAATTATCAGTGGCAAGTCATGAGGACAAAGCCTACTAAAGCAGTCAGCGTTTTCAACCTTGACGAAGCCACCATGTTATCTAACCAGGTAGAGCTTTTAAATAAAAAATTTGATGGTTGGTATGTGATAAACCGTAAAAGTAATATATTTTAACCCCACATTTAGTATGCTTTTGGATGATTTAGCCCTTGATTTATGTAAAAAGGTGCTCTTAATCCTTTATTTTCATGTTTTTACTCAGGAAAGCACCCGAGGATGAAAAGAACAATAAACGGGCTTAAAACAGGCCAATTTGGGCCAAAGTGGAAATCGACACGGTATGGACTTCAAGCCACACGACCGTGTCTCATCAATTTACTTCACACGGCCATGCCACGATTTACATGGCCGTGCCCCAATCGATAGAATCGAGACACGGCCTGAAAACTATTTACACGGGCGTATACTATGGCCGTGCCCCTACCGCGAGGATAGAGCAATTTCACTCGGATTTGGATACTTTGAGGCAAAGAAACACTTTCCAAAGCTTATTCAAACACCAAGTAGGAAGTATTCTTGAATTAGGACACTTAGAGGCCAAGTAAAGCATTCTAAAAGTCTATATAAACACCTAAGTGCATCCCGAGAGGGGGCGGTTAGCTAGGCCAAGGAGCCGAGCCCGAAGGTCAGATTTGTGGGAATTACTCGAAGATAGCCAGTTGATCCATATCAAGGAGCCAGAATTCTACTCAAGACGACAGATTTCTCCTTCAATTCCTTCAGGGGGTTTTAGGGATTTCTTATGTTTTGTTTTATCTTTTCTCTTTTCTTTATTCATTATGAACTAAACCCTTCGGATACTAGAAGCGGATGAAACTTAGATGAATCTTGTTATTGTTTTCAATTATATGATAAATACTTAGTTTGTTCTTAATTATGCATGCTTAATTCGAATCTGATGTGCTTAGGTGGAGGAGGAATAGACCCTGCTTAAGAGTAGATCTAGCATAATTAAGCGGAGTTGATCGTACGCCTAGAGATAGGGTGACGAGATTTTGCTAGATTAGGGTGAAACCTGGGAGTCCACAGATCGATTTACTGCTATTCAAGGGGGTTATTATTCGAGAAAGAGATTTTCGTTAATTAACCTAGGTTTAGACGTTATTCGCCTCGAGAGAGGGTTTAATATACGTTAGGGAGTCTTACGGATCAAACTAATTGAATAAATCGTATGGTTCAGTGTTAGATAACAAGTGAAGTCTAGGTGGATTCTTCCTGAGGGTATCGTCATGATCAACTGAATTCTTTCTTCAAGTTATTTTCCAATTTGTTCTTTTTGTCTTCGAGTTTTTAGCTTAGTAGGCGTAAATTTAGATAAAAGCAACTTCACTTTATTTTAGGCTAAATAATAAAAAGAAAGTTAGTATTAGTACTTTTAGTTCCTTTCGGTTCGATAATTCGGTCTCAACTAAGCTATACTACTTTTCGATAGGCACACTTGCCTTTAATCATTGTCAGAGTTAGTTTTCAGGTTTGATCATTCTATTTATAAATTTTAAAACTCGACAAAACAACGATCAAGTTTTTGGCGCCATTGTCGGGGAACTAAAATATTAAGAAAACTCTATTTTATTACTTTAGACATTATTTTTATTTTTTATTTTTACAATTTATTATTTTAGTCTTGCTAATTTTCTTTCTTTTCCTAGCAAGTACCTCTAGTTTATGACTAGAAGGAACCGGACAGGACCTCTAGTATACGATAGTGATATTAAAGCTACCTCTCGTAGGAATCACAGAGAAATTAGGCGAGCCCTAAATTACACAGAAGAAGTGCGAGAAGGAAGATCCAATCCTACTGAAGGGATGGACGAGAATAATCCACCACAAGATGTGGAAGAAAACAATGCTCCACGTACTATGCATGATTATGCTAATCCTCATTTAACAGGAGCTGAATCTAGTATTGTTAGGCCTGCTATAGCTGCTGATAATTTTGAATTAAAGCCTAACACAATACAAATGATTCAACAATTTGTTCAATTTGATGGTTTGCAGGACGAAGACCCGAACACTCATATAGCTAATTTTATAGAGTTCTGTAATACTTTCAAAATAAATGGTGTTTCTGATAATGCCATTTGTCTACGGTTATTTCCCTTTTCATTAAGGAATAAAGCCAAATAGTGGTTATACTTGTTACCACGAAGGTCAATCACTACATGGGACCAAATGACCGAAAATTTTTTATTAAAATATTTCCCACCGGCCAAAACGGCCAAATTATGGAATGATATCTCTTCTTTTGTGCGAGATGGATTTAGAGCGATATCTGACGCATGGGAGAGATACAAGGATCTCTTAAAAGGTGTCCACACCATGGTTTACCCTTGTGGCTACAAGTCCAAACTTTTATAACGGTGTGAATCCTCAACAAGGCAACTAATTGATTCATTACCGATGGAACCACGAACAACAGAACTCCTCAAGCAGCCTACGAGTTCATTGAACAGATGTCACTGAATAACTATCAATGGCAAGTTATAAGGACAAAACCAACAAATTCAGCCAGAGTTTACAACCTCGACGCAGTAACCATGATATAAACACAGGTAGAGTTCATGGATAAAAAGCTTGATAGCTTGTGTTCTTCGCAGGTACATCCAGTCATGCAGTGCAATGGAAGTGGAACTGTGGCGAATCCTGAGTACCCACCCTACCAACCGAACGCAGATAACGAATAGATGAACTATATAGGTAATAATTTCAGACCCAATAATAATCCTTATAGGAATAACTACAATCCAGGTTGGAGGAACCACCTAAATTTTTCATGGGGAGGCCAAGGAAACCAAGGAAATCAAAAACAACAACCTTCTCAAAATTTCCAAAATCAATCATATCTTGAAGAGAAGAAGCCAAATCTTGAAGAGATGCTGAAAAAATTCATGGAAAACACAGAAAATCATTTCCAAGAAACTAATAAAACAATTAAAAGAAACGAGAACCGAGTCGGAGAGCATACTAAGTCAGTCAAGGAAGCCACTAATGCAGTCGAACAACTAGCAAAGCTAATGTCAAAATGACCGCAAGGACGTCTACCAAGTAACACCGAGATTAACCAAAGGGAGCAAATCCAAGCCATCTCAGCTCATGAAAGTAAGAGGTTAGATGAGCCCAATCCAATATAAGAAAATAAGGTAGACGAAGGTAAGGTAGAGGTAACACAAGAAAAGCCAAAACCAGTAATCAAGGAGTACCAACCTCGCATACCTTACCCCGAAGCGATGAAAAGAGACGATTCAGAAGAACAATTCGATAAGTTTTTTAAACTCTTAAAGAAATTACTTATTAGCTTACCTCTTCTCGAAGCTCTTTTTCAAATGCCAGACTCAAGGAAATTTTTAAGACAGCTCTTGACGAACAAACGCAAACTAGATGAAGAGCACCACGTAGAATTGAATACAACATGCTCAGCAATGTTACATAATAGACTACCACGAAAGCTAAAAGATCCAGGGAGTTTTACAATTCCATGTTTAATTGGTAGTTTAGCTATTGATAATGAGTTAGCTGATTTAGGGGTAAGCATAAATGCCATGCCTTATAAATTATTTAAACGACTATGTCTAGGGAAGCCCAAACAAGCTAGGATGAGTATATAATTAGTTGATAAAATTGTTAGAATTCCTAGGGGCATTATCGAAGATGTTCTTATCAAAATTGATAAATTTGTTTTCCTAGTGGATTTTGTTGTCTTAGATATGGATGAGGATAACACAATCCCCTTAATTTTAGAAGACCCTTCCTAGCAACTGCCAAGACTAAAATTGATGTTGCCAAGGGGAACTCATACTTTGTGTAGGTGACGAATTAATCAGTCTTCAAGCTCTTGACTCGGCCAGGACAACAGTCGATGAAGGTAAGAAAGTCAATACATATGATAATCAAATTGATCAACCTTTATCGCAAGAAACACCGCAAAGACACAACCCTGAGCAGACTTATAGGTCCCAAATAGACAAAGAAGAATCACACAAGGAATAAGACCTTAGGATCGACAATTTAGAAGAGCAGAGGACACAAGTCAAAGAAAAACCAGAACCGCACGAAGTAAAACCAGAGGAACCACCAGAAGAGCTCGTAGGAACATCAAACCACTACAAAATAGGAGACCAAGTACTGTTAGACAAAGCAAATTCGCACATCATCACAACAGACCTGAAGGTAAAGGGAGAAAATCTTCTTAAGGTACACAATATCTTCCCACACGAAATAGTCGAGGTAAGCAACCCAACACTCAACACTTTTGAGGTAAACACTTCTCGAATTTAACTTTGCCAAAAAAAATAAAACTTTAAGCAAGAGGGAAGATATTCAAACCTTTAAACCTCCCTGAATCTTTTTCAATGTCGAGGGAAGTCTAGCTTAAGACTATAAACGAGCGCTTCTCGGGAGGCAACCCGAGCACTAACCTTACTTCTTTTTACATGTGTTTTCATTTTATTTTATTTTCTTTCTCTTTCTCTTTATAAACTAACCAAAAGTGCAGATTTCTCAGGCACACAGCCTTACACACAGCCGTGTCCGTGGCCGTATGGACCACTAGAATCCCTGTACTGACATAGCAGAGGCCGTGTAAATCAAGTCCCAATAATTTTTCAACGTCACAGATCCAACCGCTCCCCTACAGGCACCAGTGCTCCACGACCATGTGAAGCTACTGAATTACCAAACATAGGAAAAACACGCCCATGCTACCCAATCGTACCAACACACTGCCTTTTCAGGAACGGGCGTGGCATCTGGAAAATAGGCGTGGATGAACAAACATGCACTGGACACAAGGCCGTGTGATGCAACGTGTAATTTAACACACCTTTGGTGCACGAGCATGGGAAAATGTCGGAAGCCAAAATTCTATTTAAACCCCACCCACCCTATTCTTCCTCACCCTCCTTCCCTTTCGTTCTTCCTTTTTCTTATCATATTTCCTCTCTCTCCTTTTCTTCTAACATCCTATAACTCTTGAGACACCAAAGCCTTGCAGAAGAAGCATAAAGGCCAACCACAGTTGATAAACCGTAAAAGTAACATATTTTAACCCCATATTTAATAGGCTTTTGGATAATTTAGCCCTTGATTTATGTAAAAGGTGCTTTTAATCCTTTCTTTTCATGTTTATACACGAAAGCGCTGAGGATAAAAGAACACACAAGCAGAGCTTAAAGCGGAGTAATTGGGCCTTAGCAAGCAATCAACACGGCCTGGCCCAAAGCCCACATGACCGTGCCTCACCAATTACCTAGAGCACGGCCTCAACTATGGGAATTTTGAGATTTAAATTTTGGATTTCTTTAAAGTACTTTTAATATTTTCTATTTGTTATGTTGTAATAAGGCCTCTGGTTAAATTTTATGGATGTTTTACCTATGGATGGATTTTATGATATGCTTTAAAGTTCTTAAGTGGGATTTTATTTATAAAAATACACATTTTCCATAAACAAACGTATAAAAAGGGTTTTCATTTCTAAATATTTTAACTCGAAAGATTCTTTGTAACAATTCTTTTAAAATTTTTCTTTTCAAAATTTCTTGAACTCTCTCAAATTCTCGGAACATTAAATAAATTTTCTTAGGTTTTTAAATTATAAATTTTCGTCTCAAATTATTAGATTTAACAATCAACCTCGATTTTCATTAAACACCTTTTAAAAATCTTTTTTTGTAAATATGTTTTCTTTGAATCTTTAAAAGACTATACATACGTTCAATTCGTGTGACATGTCAAATCTGGTCTTACCGCATAGACCGGGTTTAGCGTGTTACAGGTTTTTCCCACAAGTATTTCCCTAATTCATTCTTTTTGTCTTAGCATCTTTAGCTTAGTAGATAGTTAATTTTAGATTAAACAACAATTCCCTTAATTCTTAGGCTAAATAATGTAAAGAAATTTAGTATTAGCACTTTTGGTTCCTTTGGGTTTGACAATCCAGTCTTGCCACTAAACTATACTATTGTTCGATAGGTGCGCTTGCCTCAAGTCATTGTCACAGTTAGTTTTTTGGCTAGATCATTCATATTAAATTTTTAAGACTTTGACATACGATCAAGTTTTTGTCGCCATTTCCGGAGAACTGAAATATTAAGAAAGCTCAATTTTTTTATTACTTTAGCCATATTCTATTTTATTTTATTTTTGAAATTAAATTTTATTTTTACTTTTCTAATTTTCTTTTCTTTTCTTTTTATCTATTCCTAGCAGGTACCTTTAGTTTATGACCAGGAGGAACCCATCAGGACCCTTGATTTTTATAGTGAAATATAACATACCGTTCATAGAAACTGAAGAGATGTCACTGAATAATTATCAGTGGCAAGTCATGAGACAAAGCCTACTAAAGCGATCAACATTTTCAACCTTGACGATGCCACCATGTTATCTAACGGTAGAGCTTTTAAATAAAAATTTGATGGTTGGTATGTGATAAACCATAAAAGTAACATATTTTAACCCCACATTTAGTATGCTTTTGGATGATTTAGCCCTTGATTATGTAAAAGGTGCTCTTAATCCTTTATTTTCATGTTTTTACTCGGAAAGCACCCGAGGACGAAAAGAACAAAAGCGGGCTTAAAGCAGGCCAATTTGGGCCAAAGCAATCGACACGGCATGGACTTCAAGCCACGACCGTGTCTCGTCAATTTACTTCACACGGCCATGCCACATTTACATGGCCGTGCCCCAATCGATAGAATCGAGACCTTTGCTGAAAACCATTTACAGGCGTGTACTATGGCCGTGCCCTATGCGGGATAGAGCAATGTCACTCGGATTTGGATAATTTGAGGCAAAAAAACACTTTCCAAAGCTTATTCAAACACCAAGTAGGAAGTATTCTTGAATTAGGACACTTAGAGGCCAAGTAAAGCATTCTAAAAGTCTATATAAACACCCTAAGTGTATCCTGAGAGGGGGGTTAGCTAGGCCAAGGAGCCGAGCCAGAAGGTCAGATTTGTGGGAATTACTCGAAGATAGCCAGTTGATCCATCTCAAGGAGCCAGAATTCTACTCAAGACGACGGATTTCTCCTTCAATTCCTTCAGGGGTTTTAGGGATTTCTTATGTTTTGTTTTATCTTTTCTCTTGAGATGTTTTCTTTATTCATTATGAACTAAACCCTTCAGATACTAGAAGGGGATGAAACTTATATGAATCTTGTTATTTTTTCTGAATTATATGATAAACACTTAGTTTGTTCTTAATTATGCATGCTTAATCTGAATCTGATGTGCTTAGGTGGAGGAGGAATAGACCCTGCTTAAGAGTGGATCTAGTATAATTAAGCGGAGTTGATCGTACGCCTAGAGATAGGGTGACGAGATTTTACCAGATTAGGGTGAAACTTGGGAGTCCATAGATCGATTTACTGCTATTCTAGAGGGTTATTATTATAGAAAGAGATTTCCATTAATTAACCTAGGGTTAGACGTTATTCGCCTTGAGAGAGGGTTTAATATACGTTAGGGAGTCTTACAGATCAAACTAATTGAATAAATCGTATGGTTCAGTGTTAGATAACAAGTGAAGTCTAGGTGGATTCTTCCTGAGGGTATCGTCGTGATCAACTGAATTCTTTCTTCAAGTTATTTTCCAATTTGTTCTTTTTGTCTTCGTGTTTTTAGCTTAGTAGTCGTAAATTTAGATAAAAGCAACTTCACTTTATTTTAGGCTAAATAATAAAAAGAAAGTTAGTATTAGTACTTTTAGTTCCTTTGGGTTCGATAATTCGGTCTCACCTAAGCTATACTACTGTTCGATAGGCACACTTTCCTTTAATCGTTGTCAGAGTTAGTTTTCAGGTTTGATCATCCTATTTATAAATTTTAAAACTCGACAAAACAACGATCAAGTTTTTGGCGCTGTTGCCGGGGAACTAAAATATTAAGAAAACTCTATTTTTATTACTTTAGACAATATTTTTTATTTTTTTATTTTTTCAATTTATTATTTTAGTCTTGCTAATTTTTCTTTCTTTTCCTAGCAAGTACCTCTAGTTTATGACTAGAAGGAACCCGACAGGACCTCTAGTATACAATAGTGATATTAAAGCTACCTCTCGTAGGAATCACAAAGAAATTAGGTGAGCCCTAAATTACACAGAAGAAGTGCGAGAAGGTAGATCCAATCCTACTGAAGAGATGGACGAGAATAATCCACCACAAGATGTGGAAGAAAACAATGCTCCGCGTACTATGCATGATTATGCTAAACCTCATTTCACAGGAGCTGAATCTAGTATTGTTAGGCCTACTATAGCTGCTAATAATTTTGAATTAAAGCCTAACACAATACAAATAATTCAACAATTTGTTCAATTTGATGGTTTGCAGGACAAAGACCCGAACACTCATATAGCTAATTTTTTAGAGTTTTGTGATACTTTCAAAATAAATGGTGTTTCTGATGATGCCATTTGTCTTCGGTTATTTCCCTTTTCATTAAGGAATAAAGCCAAATAGTGGTTATACTTGTTACCACGAAGGTCAATCACTACATGGGACCAAATGACTGAAAAGTTTTTATTAAAATATTTCCCACCGGCCAAAACGGCCAAATTACAGAATGATATCTCTTCTTTTGTGCAGATAGATTTAGGGACATTATACGACGCATGGGAGAGATACAAGGATCTCTTAAGAAGGTGTCCACACCATGGTTTACCCTTGTGGCTACAAGTCCAAACTTTTTATAACGGTGTGAATCCCTCAACAAGGCAACTAATTGATTCAGCCGCCGATGGAACCCTGAACAACAGAACTCCTGAAGCAGCCTACGAGTTCATTGAACAGATGTCACTGAATAACTATCAATGGCAAGTTACAAGGACAAAACCAACAAAATTAGCCAGAGTTTACAACCTCGATGCAGTAACCATGCTATAAACACAGGTAGAGTTCATGGATAAAAAGCTTGATAGCTTGTGTTCTTCGCAGGTACATCCAGTCATGCAGTGCAATGGAAGTGGAACTGTGGCGAATCCTGAGTACCCACCCTACCAACTGAGCGCAGATAACGAACAGATGAACTATATAGGTAAAAATTTCAGATCCAATAATAATCCTTATAGGAATAACTACAATCCAGGTTGGAGGAACCACCTAAATTTTTCATGGGGAGGCCAAGGAAACCAAGGAAATAAAAAACAACAACCTTCTCAAAATTTCTGACATCAATCATATCTTAAAGAAAAGAAGCCAAACCTCGAAGAGATGCTGACAAAATTCATGGAAAACACAGAAAATTGTTTCCAAGCGAGAAAACAATTAAAAGCGAGAAAAAGTCGAGGAACATACTAAGTCGATCAAGGAAGCCATTAATGCGATCGAACAACTCATAAAGCTAATGTCAAAATGACCGCAAGGGCGTCTACCAAGTAACACCGAGATTAACCCAAGGGAGCAAATCCAAGCCATCTCAGCTCATGACAAGTAAGGGTTAGATGAGCCCAATCCAATACAAGAAAACAAGGTAAGCGAAGGTAAGGTAGAGGTAACACAAGAAAAGCCAAAACCGGTAATCAAGGAGTACCAACCTCGCATACCTTACCCAAGGCGATGAAAAGAGGCGATTCGGAAGAACAATTCGATAAGTTTTTAAACTCTTAAAGAAATTACTTGTTAGCTTACCTCTTCTCAAGCTCTTTTCTAATGCAGACTCAACGAAATTTTAAAACTGACTCTTGACGAACAAGCGCAAACTAGATGAAGAGCACCACGTAGAATTGAATGCAACATGCTCAGCAATGTTACATAATAGACTACCACGAAAGCTAAAAGATCCAGGGAGTTTTACAATTCCATGTTTAATTGGTAGTTTAGCTATTGATAATGAGTTAGATGATTTAGGGGTAAGCATAAATGTCATGCCAAAAAAATAGTCGAGGTAAGCAACCCAACACTCAACACTTTTGAGGTAAACACTTCTCGAATTCAACTTTGCCAAAAAAATAGAACTTTAAGCAAGAGGGAAGATATTCAAACCTTTAAACCTCCCTGATTCTTTTTCAATGCCGAGGGAAGTCTAGCTTAAGACTATAAACGAGTGCTTCTCGGGAGGAAACCCAAGCACTAACCTTACTTCTTTTTACATGTGTTTTCATTTTATTTTATTTTCTTTCTCTTTCTCTTTATAAACTAACAAAAAGTACAGATTTCTAAGGCACACGACCTTACACACGGCCGAGTCCATGGCCATATGGACCACCAGAATCCCCGTACTGACATAACAGAGGCCGTGTAAATCAAATCCCAACAACTTTTCAACATCACAGATCCAACCACTCCCCTACAGGCACCGGTGCTCCACGACCATGTGAAGCTACTGAATTACCAAACATAGGAAAAACACGCCCATGCTACCCAATCGTACCAACACACTGCCTTTTCAGGAACGGGCGTGGCATCTGGAAAATAGGCGTGGATGAACAAACATGCCTGGACACAAGGCCGTGTGATGCAACCGTGTAATTTAACACACCTTTGGTGCACGAGCATGGGAAAATGTCAGAAGCCAAAATTCTATTTAAACCCCACCCCTGCCCTATTCTTCCTCACCCTCCTTCCTGCTTTCGTTCTTCCTTTTTCTTATCATATTTCCTCTCTCTCCTTTTCTTCTAACATCCCTATAACTCTTGAGACACCAAAGCCTTGCCGAAGAAGCATAAAGGCCAACCACTGTTGATAAACCGTAAAAGTAACATATTTTAACCCCATATTTAATAGGCTTTTGGATAATTTAGCCCTTGATTTATGTAAAAAGGTGCTTTTAATCCTTTCTTTTCATGTTTATACTCAGGAAAGCACCCGAGGATAAAAAGAACACAAAACAGGCTTAAAACGGAGTAATTGGGCCTTAGCAAGCAATCAACACGGCCTGGCCCAAAGCCCACATGACCGTGCCTCACCAATTACCTAGAGCACGGCCTCAACTATGGGAATTTTGAGATTTAAATTTTGGATTTCTTTAAAGTACTTTTAATATTTTCTATTTGTTATGTTGTAATAAGGCCTCTGGTTAAATTTTATGGATGTTTTACCTATGGATGGATTTTATGATATGCTTTAAAGTTCTTAAGTGGGATTTTATTTATAAAAATACACATTTTCCATAAACAAACGTATAAAAAGGGTTTTCATTTCTAAATATTTTAACTCGAAAGATTCTTTGTAACAATTCTTTTAAAATTTTTCTTTTCAAAATTTCTTCGAACTCTCTCAAATTCTCGGAACATTAAATAAATTTTTCTTAGGTTTTTAAATTATAAATTTTTACGTCTCAAATTATTAGATTTAACAATCAACCTCGATTTTCATTAAACACCTTTTAAAAATCTTTTTTTGTAAATATGTTTTCTTTGAATCTTTAAAAGACTATACATACGTTCAATTCGTGTGACATGTCAAATCTGGTCTTACCGCATAGACCGGGTTTAGCGTGTTCTGAGTTTTTCCACAAGTATTTCCCTAATTCATTCTTTTTGTCTTAGCATCTTTAGCTTAGTAGATAGTTAATTTTAGATTAAACAACAATTCCCTTAATTCTTAGGCTAAATAATGTAAAGAAATTTAGTATTAGCACTTTTGGTTCCTTTGGGTTTGACAATCCAGTCTTGCCACTAAACTATACTATTGTTCGATAGGTGCGCTTGCCTCAAGTCATTGTCACGATTAGTTTTTGGCTAGATCATTCATATTAAATTTTAAGACTTTGACATACGATCAAGTTTTTTGTCGCATGCGTTCTTGGGAGGCTGAAATATTAAGAAAGCTCAATTTTTTTATTACTTTAGCCATATTCTATTTTATTTTATTTTTGAAATTAAATTTTATTTTTACTTTTCTAATTTTCTTTTTCTTTTTCTTTTTATCTATTCCTAGCAGGTACCTTTAGTTTATGACCAGGAGGAACCCATCAGGACCCTTGATTTTTTATAGTGAAATATAACATACCGTTCATAGAAACTGAAGAGATGTCACTGAATAATTATCAGTGGCAAGTCATGAGGACAAAGCCTACTAAAGCAGTCAACATTTTCAACCTTGACGATGCCACCATGTTATCTAACCAGGTAGAGCTTTTAAATAAAAAATTTGATGGTTGGTATGTGATAAACCATAAAAGTAACATATTTTAACCCCACATTTAGTATGCTTTTGGATGATTTAGCCCTTGATTATGTAAAAAGGTGCTCTTAATCCTTTATTTTCATGTTTTTACTCAGGAAAGCACCCGAGGACGAAAAGAACAAGAAACGGGCTTAAAACAGGCCAATTTGGGCCAAAGCAGAAATCGACACGGCATGGACTTCAAGCCACACGACCGTGTCTCGTCAATTTACTTCACACGGCCATGCCACATTTACATGGCCGTGCCCCAATCGATAGAATCGAGACACTGCCTGAAAACCATTTACACGGGCGTGTACTATGGCCGTGCCCCTGCCGCGGGATAGAGCAATGTCACTCGGATTTGGATAATTTGAGGCAAAAAAACACTTTCCAAAGCTTATTCAAACACCAAGTAGGAAGTATTCTTGAATTAGGACACTTAGAGGCCAAGTAAAGCATTCTAAAGTCTATATAAACACCTAAGTGTATCCACGAGAGGGGTTAGCTAGGCCAAGGGCCGAGCAGGAAGGTCGATTGTGGGAATTACTCGAAGATAGCAGTTGATCCATCTCAAGGAGCGAATTCTACTCAAGGCAATGGATTTCTCCTTCAATTCCTTGAGGGTTTTAGGGATTTCTTATGTTTTGTTTTATCTTTTCTCTTGAGATGTTTTCTTTATTCATTATGAACTAAACCCTTGAGATACTAGAAGGGATGAAACTTATATGAATCTTGTTATTTTTACGAATTATATGATAAACACTTAGTTTGTTCTTAATTATGCATGCTTAATCTGAATCTGATGTGCTTAGGTGGAGGAGGAATAGACCCTGCTTAAGAGTGGATCTAGTATAATTAAGCGGAGTTGATCGTACGCCTAGAGATAGGGTGACGAGATTTTACCAGATTAGGGTGAAACTTGGGAGTCCATAGATCGATTTACTGCTATTCTAGAGGGTTATTATTATAGAAAGAGATTTCCATTAATTAACCTAGGGTTAGACGTTATTCGCCTTGAGAGAGGGTTTAATATACGTTAGGGAGTCTTACAGATCAAACTAATTGAATAAATCGTATGGTTCAGTGTTAGATAACAAGTGAAGTCTAGGTGGATTCTTCCTGAGGGTATAAATCGTGATCAACTGAATTCTTTCTTCAAGTTATTTTCAATTTGTTCTTTTGTCTTCGTGTTTTAGCTTAGTAGTCGTAAATTTAGATAAAAGCAACTTCACTTTATTTTAGGCTAAATAATAAAAGAAAGTTAGTATTAGTACTTTTAGTTCCTTTGGGTTCGATAATTGGTCTCACCTAAGCTATACTCTTTGTTCGATAGGCACACTTTCCTTTAATCGTTGTCGAGTTAGTTTTCGAGGTTTGATCATCCTATTTATAAATTTTAAAACTCGACAAAACAACGATCAAGTTTTTGTAGCATTGTTGAGGGAACTAAAATATTAAGAAAACTCTATTTTATTACTTTAGACAATATTTTTATTTTTTATTTTTTCAATTTATTATTTTAGTCTTGCTAATTTTTCTTTCTTTTCCTAGCAAGTACCTCTAGTTTATGACTAGAAGGAACCCGACAGGACCTCTAGTATACAATAGTGATATTAAAGCTACCTCTCGTAGGAATCACAAAGAAATTAGGTGAGCCCTAAATTACACAGAAGAAGTGCGAGAAGGTAGATCCAATCCTACTGAAGAGATGGACGAGAATAATCCACCACAAGATGTGGAAGAAAACAATGCTCCGCGTACTATGCATGATTATGCTAAACCTCATTTCACAGGAGCTGAATCTAGTATTGTTAGGCCTACTATAGCTGCTAATAATTTTGAATTAAAGCCTAACACAATACAAATAATTCAACAATTTGTTCAATTTGATGGTTTGCAGGACAAAGACCCGAACACTCATATAGCTAATTTTTTAGAGTTTTGTGATACTTTCAAAATAAATGGTGTTTACGATGATGCCATTTGTCTTGATTATTTCCTTTTCATTAAGGAATAAAGCCAAATAGTGGTTATACTTGTTACCACGAAGGTCAATCACTACATGGGACCAAATGTGAAAAGTTTTATTAAAATATTTCCCACCCGCCAAAGCGGCCAAATTACGAATGATATCTCTTCTTTTGTGCGAGATAGATTTAGGGACATTATACGACGCATGGGAGAGATACAAGGATCTCTTAAGAAGGTGTCCACACCATGGTTTACCCTTGTGGCTACAAGTCCAAACTTTTTATAACGGTGTGAATCCCTCAACAAGGCAACTAATTGATTCAGCCGCCGATGGAACCCTGAACAACAGAACTCCTGAAGCAGCCTACGAGTTCATTGAACAGATGTCACTGAATAACTATCAATGGCAAGTTACAAGGACAAAACCAACAAAATTAGCGAGTTTACAACCTCGATCATTAACCATGCTATAAACACGGTAGAGTTCATGGATAAAAAGCTTGATAGCTTGTGTTCTTCGCAGTACATCCGGTCATGCGATGCAATGGAAGTGGGCGTGGCGAATCTGAGTACCCACCCTACCAAGCGAAGCGAGATAACGAGCAGATGAACTATATAGGTAAAAATTTCAGATCAATAATAATCCTTATAGGAATAACTACAATCCGAGTTGGAGGAACCACCTAAATTTTTCATGGGAGGCCAAGGAAACCAAGGAAATAAAAAACAACAACCTTCTCAAAATTTCTGACATCAATCATATCTTAAAGAAAAGAAACCAAACCTCGAAGAGATGCTGACAAAATTCATGGAAAACACAGAAAATTGTTTCCAAGAAACTGAGAAAACAATTAAAAGAAACGAGAACCGAGTCGAGGAACATACTAAGTCAGTCAAGGAAGCCATTAATGCAGTCGAACAACTCGCAAAGCTAATGTCAAAATGACCGCAAGGACGTCTACCAAGTAACACCGAGATTAACCCAAGGAGCAAATCCAAGCCATCTCACTCATGGCGATAAGGGTTAGATGAGCCCAATCCAATACAAGAAAACAAGGTAGACGAAGGTAAGGTAGAGGTAACACAAGAAAAGCCAAAACCAGTAATCAAGGAGTACCAACCTCGCATACCTTACCCCGAAGCGATGAAAAGGGACGATTCAGAAGAACAATTCGATAAGTTTTTTAAACTCTTAAAGAAATTACTTGTTAGCTTACCTCTTCTCGAAGCTCTTTTTCTAATGCCAGACTCAACGAAATTTTTAAGACAGCTCTTGACGAACAAACGCAAACTAGATGAAGAGCACCACGTAGAATTGAATGCAACATGCTCAGCAATGTTACATAATAGACTACCACGAAAGCTAAAAGATCCAGGGAGTTTTACAATTCCATGTTTAATTGGTAGTTTAGCTATTGATAATGAGTTAGCTGATTTAGGGGTAAGCATAAATGTCATGCCAAAAAAATAGTCGAGGTAAGCAACCCAACACTCAACACTTTTGAGGTAAACACTTCTCGAATTCAACTTTGCCAAAAAAATAGAACTTTAAGCAAGAGGGAAGATATTCAAACCTTTAAACCTCCCTGATTCTTTTTCAATGCCGAGGGAAGTCTAGCTTAAGACTATAAACGAGTGCTTCTCGGGAGGCAACCCAAGCACTAACCTTACTTCTTTTTACATGTGTTTTCATTTTATTTTATTTTCTTTCTCTTTCTCTTTATAAACTAACAAAAAGTACAGATTTCTAAGGCACACGACCTTACACACGGCCGTGTCCATGGCCATATGGACCACCAGAATCCCCGTACTGACATAACAGAGGCCGTGTAAATCAAATCCCAACAACTTTTCAACATCACAGATCCAACCACTCCCCCACAGGCACCAGTGCTCCATGACTGTATGAAGCTACTGAATTACCAAACATAGGAAAAACACGCCCATGCTACCCCACCGTACCAACACATTGCCTTTTCAGGAACGAGCGTGGCATCTGGAAAACAGGCATGGATGAATAAACCTGCTTGGACACACGGCCGTGTGATGAGGCCGTGTAATTTAACACACCTTTGGTGCACGAGCGTGGGAAAATGTCAGAAGCCAAAATTCTATTTAAACCCCACCCCTCCCCTATTCTTCCTCACCCTCCTTCCTGCTTTCATTCTTCCTTCTTCTTATCATATTTCCTCTCTCTCCTTTTCTTCTAACATCCCTATAACTCTTGAGACACCAAAGCCTTGCCGAAGAAGCATAAAGGCCAACCACTGTTGATAAACCGTAAAAGTAACATATTTTAACCCCATATTTAATAGGCTTTTGGATAATTTAGCCCTTGATTTATGTAAAAGGTGCTTTTAATCCTTTCTTTTCATGTTTATACTCGGGAAAGCACCGAGGATAAAAAGAACACAAAACAGGCTTAAAAGCAGATAATTGGGCCTTAGCAAGCAATCAACACGGCACGGCCCAAAGCCCACATGACTAGTGCCTCACCAATTACCTGAAACACGGCCTCAACTATAGAATTTTGAGATTTAAATTTTGGATTTCTTTAAAGTACTTTTAATATTTTCTATTTGTTATGTTGTAATAAGGCCTCTGGTTAAATTTTATGGATGTTTTACCTATGGATGGATTTTATGATATGCTTTAAAGTTCTTAAGTGGGATTTTATTTATAAAATACACATTTTCCATAAACAAGCGTATAAAAGGGTTTTCATTTCTAAATATTTTAACTCGAAAGATTCTTTGTAACAATTCTTTTAAAATTTTTCTTTTCAAAATTTCTTGAACTCTCTCAAATTCTCGGAACATTAAATAAATTTTTCTTAGGTTTTAAATTATAAATTTTTCGTCTCAAATTATTAGATTTAACAATCAACCTCGATTTTCATTAAACACCTTTTAAAAATCTTTTTTGTAAATATGTTTTCTTTGAATCTTTAAAAGACTATACATACGTTCAATTAGTGTGACATGTCAAATCTGGTCTTACTGCATAGGCCAGGGTTTAGCGTGTTCTGAGTTTTTCCACAAGTATTTCCCTAATTCATTCTTTTTGTCTTAGCATCTTTAGCTTAGTAGATAGTTAATTTTAGATTAAACAACAATTCCCTTAATTCTTAGGCTAAATAATGTAAAGAAATTTAGTATTAGCACTTTTGGTTCCTTTGGGTTTGACAATCCAGTCTTGCCACTAAACTATACTATTGTTCGATAGGTGCGCTTGCCTCAAGTCATTGTCACAGTTAGTTTTTTGGCTAGATCATTCATATTAAATTTTTAAGACTTTGACATACGATCAAGTTTTTGTCGCCGTTGCCGGAGAACTGAAATATTAAGAAAGCTCAATTTTTTTATTACTTTAGCCATATTCTATTTTATTTTATTTTTGAAATTAAATTTTATTTTTACTTTTCTAATTTTCTTTTCTTTTTCTTTTATCTATTCCTAGCGGTACCTTTAGTTTATGACCGGGAGGAACCCATCGGGACCCTTGATTTTTATAGTGAAATATAACATACCGTTCATAAGCGAAGAGATGTCCTTTGAATAATTATCAGTGGCAAGTCATGAGGACAAAGCCTACTAAAGCAGTCAACATTTTCAACCTTGACGATGCCACCATGTTATCTAACCAGGTAGAGCTTTTAAATAAAAAATTTGATGGTTGGTATGTGATAAACCATAAAAGTAACATATTTTAACCCCACATTTAGTATGCTTTTGGATGATTTAGCCCTTGATTATGTAAAAGGTGCTCTTAATCCTTTATTTTCATGTTTTTACTCGAGAAAGCACCGAGGACGAAAATTTGATTTTAAAAATTTATTTCATTTACCGAAACCCCCTTTTAATTTCTGTGCTTGATTTTAAAATTTTAAATTAGATACAAGGATTTTTGAAAAAATACCAAAATTCTTTTACCTTGGAAGAAAAGTATCCATAACAGGAAACTTGACCTTGGGCCCAAAACCAATTTTATCCGGGAACTTTTAATAATTATGAATCCCGAAAACATAACCTAAAGACCAAAATAAAAGTTAAATTGAAAATAAATATAATTAAAAATTCATTGGGAACCAATGGGATTTACTGAAAGTTCTTCCAAGGAAAACCAGGAATATCAAAGCAATGCAAATAACTATAAATGAATCAATCCCTACAAGGGAAAGGAAAATGCAAAAATTGGAAAACATTAAAACCCAACCTTAAATAACACAAACCGAAATTAAAAAAAAAACCCGAGACCCCGAAAATGGCTTAAGGAAAAAAAGCCAATCTAAATGCAACCTTCAAACATAAACATTCCAAATGACTTAGAAAGAGCCAAAGTGAAAGATTTAAAAAAATTTCAGGACACAACCAGCCCAAATAAATTAAAAAAAAAGAATAAGTAGGAAAATAAAATTGAAGCAAAAAAATTTGGGAAATAACCTTTCAAGGGGAAAAAACCAAAATTATATTTAAGGAAAAACAATAAATAAAAAGGCAAATTAAAAAAAAAAAATAAATCCAACTTAACCGAAGAGCAAATTAAGAATTGAATTTTAACCAAAATAAATTCAAGATTTACAACCTTTTAAAGGATACAAATTAAGTGATCACAACCATAATACCGGAATTAAAACCATTTAAAAAAATAATAAAAATAAAAAGGGTTCACATTAATGGAATTTTAAAAAGAAATTCTTTAAGGGTCTTAATCATGATATAAATTTAAGTGAACCCAATAATTAAATTGGAACCAATAAATTTAGTAAATTAAATCCAATTCCAGAACATGGAAATAAACATTAAGTCCAACCTTAAATAAAACGGCTGAACACGATAAGAATTAAGGTAACTGCAAAGACAAAAATTAACTTATCCAATTTAAAGGATAACATAAGAAACTCGTCAAAACAAACCAAGGATTGGAACCACAAAAAACAAATTCAAAGCAAGAAAACCAATAAAATAAAAGGAAAAATTTGACAAATCTCAATAAAAAGGAAGCCCAAACTCTAAGTGATAACATAAATTAATGAAAATTAAATTTAAAAGCAATAAACTAGAACAATTAAAAACAGGAACCAAGATTAGAATATCTAGTGCACCAAAACATTTTAAGTTCATAAAATTTCAAATTCTAAAAAAAATGAAAAGTCTCCATTTTAATGTTGAGAAGGAGTAAACTAACCACTAAAAGAAGCCTTATACCCAACCAATTTTATAATTCAAATTTTGGGAATAACAAAAAAAGGAAAACCATTAACAAATTTAAACCGGGTCGGGAACATGATCCAAAGGGAAACAAAAGATTAAAACAATTGATAATTTTTAAACCTTGCAAGACAACTTAGCAAAATTCTACCCAATTAACTAATTTTTAAAACTACCTTCATCACAAACCCTTTAGAAAGGCACAACGTAAAGAAAAACGACACATCAATAAAAAATAAAACTTACCAAATGTAAAATTAATTTACCATTAAAAGTTTATTATTTTCCCATTTACATACTATGAAAGTTTAAAATTTAAAATTTCCTTCTTAATAAACCCAATAACCTTCCACCAAAAAGCTCCAACAAGGGTAAAATTCAACATTTTGATAAACAAAAGTAACTTAAAAAATTAAAATTAGTTGTAATTCATTTTTTAAATTCTTTCTTTTCAATGTTTAAAAAAACCCAGTCTTAACATACAACCTCCAGACTTAACTTTCACTTTAACCATTTTTACATTATTATTTATTTATCTTTCTTTTTCTTTATAAATTTAAAAAAATTTTAAAACATTTTAGATTTCCTGAATGGAATAATGCCTTCAGAATCCCTTAGGGTTTTTCAAAGTATAATAAATTTCTTACACAAGATAAATTTCCTTAAAACCTTCCCAATCCAGCTAACAAGTAAAATTTACTTTTAAAATTTGAAAACACAAATTCCACAACAATTTTTCGAACTGTATAAAATAACGTGGATAAAAAATTTTTGGGAAAAGCCTTGAATTTAAGCTAATTTAACAACCTTTTGGGCAACAGCATGGAAATTAGTCAAGTTTCAAAAAATTCATTTAACCCCCCTTTCTATTTTTCTTTCATTCCTTCCTTTTTCTTCCTTTTTACAATTTCCTTTCCTTTTTCTTTAACATCCCATAATCTTAAGCACCAAAACTTTCAAGGCAAGGCCAACCAAGTTGATAAATTTAAGAAATACAATTTTAACCCATTTTAATAGCTTTTGGATAATATTATTTTAATTATGCTTTTAATTTTCTTTTATTTTTAATGTAAACTTTAAACTAAAAACTTAAAAAATCTAAACAGTAATTTTAGCAATGACACCGGAAAGCCCAAACCCTTTCTAATACCTAACATCCAGCTAAATAATGAAAATTTTGGAATTTTAAATAGCTTCTTAAAATAAATTTTCATTTGAGTTTTTAAATAAGGTTATTTAAAATGGAGTTTTTGATTACTAAAGATTTAAGATCATTTTATTTTATAAAAACATTTTCCATAAACAACGTAAAAATTTTTCATTTTCTAAAAATTTACTCGAAAGATTCAAATTTGGTTTAAAATTTTTTAAAATTTTTCTTCTCAATTTCTTGAACAACTTCAAACTAAATTAATTAAATTTTAATTTAATTATTGTAAATTTTATTTTGATTTCAACACCTTGTTTAATTAATAACCCTTTAAAATTAATTTTGAAAATTTTTTGAATTTTAAACATTTCAATTTTAAAAGTAATACATGCATTGGGCGTAATTAAAGCATTACCAAATTAAGGTTAGCGGTTTTTGGTTTCCTAAGAATTATTCATTTTTACTTTTAGACTTGTAGATGTTTTATTTTGATTAAAAAATTTTCCTTAATTTTCTTTTAATTGTAAAGAAATTTAGTATTAACTTTTGTTTTTTGGTTAAATACTTCTAAATATCTTTGTTGATATTTCTAAGTTTAATAGTGCTAATCATCATTTAATTTAAGCTTTGACATAGAACAGTTTTTTGTAAACGAAAACTAAATATTAAGAACTAATTTTTATTAACCTTTAATATTTATTTTATTTTTTTTAATAAATTAATTTATTTTTACTTTTCAATTTCTTTTTCTTTTTATCTTTCCTAGGTATAGTTATATAAACATCTGCCCTTATTTTATATGAATTAAATAGTCATAAATCAAGAGAGACCAAAATTATTGGCAAATAAAAAGCTAGCAATAGAATTTTAACCTTTGAGAGCAACCATTTACCTAACCTTAGAGTTTTTAAATTAAAAATTGATTTTATTGTACCATTTAAATAACAAATTTAACCCAATTTAAGTTGTTTTGGGTTTGCCTGATTATTAAAAGGTCTTAATCTTTATTTTCATGTTTTTTTTACCAAAGCAGGAAAGACAAGACAAGAACTTAAAAACAACCAAGGCAGCCAAGAATCACGAATAAAATTTTAATCAAGCACAGAGTGCCCAATTTACTTCACAGGGGCCAATCCATCAAATGGCCTTCCCAACGATAAATTCCGGACACGCTAACAACATTTACAGAGTGTACTAGGTTTCATGGCGTAAAATTGAATTGAAAATAAATTAAAAAACATTTCAAAGCTATTCAAAACAATTTAAGGTTAGGATATTTAAAATTAAATTAGGCCGGTACCTCTAAAAGAATAAACCACCCTAATGTACCACAGAGGGGTTAAGTAAACAAGGACAACCGGAAGTGATTTTGGGAATTACCAAGAACCAGGATCCATCTCAAAGGACCAATTCTTACCAAGAGACATTTCCCAATTCTTCGTGGTTTTTAAGACATTTTTTACTTTCGAGATGTTTCTTAAATTTAAATACCTTGAACTAGAAGGAAAACTATAATGAATTTTAAACACAAAATTATATGATAAACATCATGCTTTTATGATGCTTAATCAATCAGGCTTGGTGAGGGGAATAGCCCCTGAAAGGGGACTTAATCGGAGTCCCCTAAGAGGCAGAAATTAAGTTTAACTATTAGGTGAAACTTATCCAAATCGTTATGCCACTAAATTTTAAGGGATTTATAAAAAGACAAAAACCAGGTTAGCGATTTTGAAATTAAATATGTTAGGATTACATCAAAAATGAAAAATCGTAGGTTCATGTTTAAGATAACAATAAGTTAGGGGATTCTTCCGGAAGGGTATCGCTGAAAACTAATTCTTTCCAAATTTCAATTTTTTTTCTCGTTTTTAATAGAGGGAAATTTAATAAAGAATTCTTTAATTTAGCTAAATAATAAGAAGTTATAAGTATTTTTCCTTTGGTTCAAATTCGTTACCAACTATACCTTTCCGATAGCACCTTAATTAATCGTGAGTTGTTTTTTTATTTTTAAAATTTTATCACCAAACAACGATCAAGTTTTGGCCATTTCGGAACAAAATATTAAAAAACCTATTATTATAAGACAAATTTATTTTTAATTTTTAATTTAATTTAGCTTTATTTTCTTTCTTTTCCTAAATACCTTATTTAGACCTTTAAAACCCCCCTCTAAAAATAATTTAAGAACCAAACTCCGTGAACAAAAGAAATTAGTGGCCTAAATTACAAAAAAGGAAGGTAGATAATTCTTAAAGTACTAATCCACCAAAGAGTGAAGAAAAAAGCCCAAGCAAACTAAACCTTTTTGCAAGTCTTTTTTACCTCTATACTTTTAAAATTTAAATAAACCTAACAAATACAAAATAATTTTTTGGTTGGAAAAGAACCCGAACATCATATGCTAATTTTAATTTTGTATATTTCAAAATAAAAGGTCGAATGTCCATTGCTTTATTTCCTTTCAAAAATAAACCAAATATGGTATATTTCCACAAGGCAAAAATGGACCAATTAAAATTTTTTAAATTTCCCAACCAAACCAAATTTTAAAATAATCTTTCTTTTATAGATTTAGGAATCAATTTTTCATAAATATCTTTTTAAAAGTGTCCCCAAGTTTACCCTTGTGAACCAACACTTTATAACGGAAACCCAACAAGGCATAATGTTCAACATTCAACAATTAACTTCAGGAAATTTCAATTCATTTGAAAGAGTGATAACTTTCATGGAATTCGGCAAAACCAACAATAATAGCCGAAGTTTACAATCGATGCAAAACACTTAACAAGTAAGTTCTGATAAAACTTATGTTGGTTCTTGATCTCAATCTAAAATAGTTGAATAATGGTTAAATTTTTTTACCAACCTAATTCTTAATCAAGATTTATTAATAGAAATAAATTTATAAAAAAATCCTTATAAAAATACAATAATTGGAAGGAACTAAATTTTTAACCAGAACCAAGAATAACACAACCTTTCAAAATTTCAACAATAATTTTAAAAAAAAAAAAAGAAAATTATTGAAAACTAAATTTTTCCAAAACCGAAAACTTTAAAAAACAACCAAAACAGTCGGAAACATAAATAAGTCTAACAAGCCATGACAATCCAACTACCATAATTATTTAAGGATCTTTACCAAGAACCAATTAACCCAAACAAACAATCCTATCATATAAGAAAATTAATAAGAAACAACTTGGAAAAAGGTAAACAATGGAAGTTTCCAAGTAAGGAGCAAACCTAAAAATAAACTTAACCCGGATATTTGAGCCGAAAGAGACGAATTTAAGAACCATTCATTAAAGATAATTTATTTAATATTTTTCTTAACCTTTTTTTTTTCACTCGTTTTCTTGAATCAACGAAAAAGCACAGATAAAAGAATTAAGAAAAAATGTCAAGAATTTAATAATAATGAAACAGAAATAATTAAGATCCCTTAAAACGGAGTTTAAAAATATTTGGGGTATGTATTATATAAGATTATTTAGAACATTTTATGCAAAATATTTGAAGAAATTCATAAAACCTGGTAACCTTATTCTTTTGAAAAAGGAATTAAAAAGAAGATTATAAACCAAATTGAATTCATTCCATTTATAACAAATCCTTTTTTCCAAGCCGGAACTACATTTTCTTAAGATTTCAACCCTCTTCATTATTTAAGGTAATTTTCAACCTCAATTTAGGAATTCAATGTACGTAATAGTAAACAAAAACATTTCACAATCACACACCAAGTTAAAGTACTCCTTAAAGGAACCCAATGTACAATCGTTATCACCCTTTAAAACTTCCGGAAATCAAACAACATCGGGCCCGTGGAACTAAGCAAGTAATTAAAACTTTTTCAGACAAATGGAAATTTCTTTCAAATTTCTGCCCTTTTCTTTTTCCTAATCCTTTTCGAGATGCTCCTTTATCATTATATAAACTTTAAACCAGAAGGGACCAAGTTGTAATTCAATAACCACTTATGACTTAAAGTCAATTAACATTTTATAGGTTTGTAACCTACCCCGTGATTTTAGTCTAACCTTTTAGTTTATCACCCTAAATTACAATTTTCCTTAGGTTTGGCCTTAACTCATATTTAATTTTAAAACCAAACCTAATGGGAGGCATCCACCTTTTAGATAAAATTGGATTTTAAATAACATTGGATTCTTAATAACTAAAATTTTTATTGTTAAATTTTGAATATTTTTTTTCCTTTATGTAAAGTTTCTTTTTTTAATTTCTTTTTAAGGATTTATTTATCTTTAAAATTCCCATAAAAACTAAAGGACATTCAATTTAACTGGTGAATTTTTTTCCAAAAAATCAAATTTTTAAAAAAAAAACCCTTTTTTATTTAAAATTTTTTTTACCCAATTTTTTTTCCAACCCTTTTCCCTAAATTTAATTTTTTTTAAAATTTTTTTAAATTTTTAAATATAAAAATTTTTCGATAATTGGTCTCACCTAAGCTATACTCTATCGTTCGATAGGCACACTTGCCTTTAATCATTATCGAGTTAGTTTTGATTTGATCATTCTATTTATAAATTTTAAAACTCGACAAATCAACGATCAAGTTTTTGGCGCCATTCTTGAGGAACTAAAATATTAAGAAAACTCTATTTTATTACTTTAGACATTATTTTTTATTTTTTATTTTTCAATTCATTATTTTAGTCTTGCTAATTTTTCTTTCTTTTCCTAGCAAGTACCTCTAGTTTATGACTAGAAGGAACTGACGGGACCTCTAGTATCGATAGTGATATTAAAACTACCTCTCCTAGGAATCACAGAGAAATTTGGCAAGCCCTAAATTACACTGAAGAAGTGCGAGAAGGCAGATCCAATCCTACTGAAGGGATGGACGAGAATAATCCACCACAAGACGTGGAAGAAAACAATGCTCCGCGTACTATGCATGATTATGCTAAACCTCATTTAATAGGTGCTGAATCTAGTATTGTTAGGCCTGCTATAGCTACTAATAATTTTGAATTAAAGCCTAACACAATACAAATGATTCAACAATTTGTTCAATTTGATGGTTTGCGGATCGAAGACCAACACTCATATAGCTAATTTTTAGAGTTCGTGATGCTTTCAAAATAAATGGTGTTTCGATGATGCCATTTATCTTGATTATTCCCTTTTCATTAAGGAATAAAGCCAAATAGTGGTTATCCTTGTTACCACGAAGGTCAATCACTTCATGGGACCAAATGACTGAAAAGTTTTTATTAAAATATTTCCCATTGGCCAAAACGGCCAAATTATGGAATGATATCTCTTCTTTTGTGCAGATAGATTTAGAGACATTATACGACGCATGGGAGAGATACAAGGATCTCTTAAGAAGGTGTCCACACCATGGTTTACCCTTGTGGCTACAAGTCCAAACTTTTTATAACGGTGTGAATCCCTCAACAGGGCAACTAATTGATTCAGCCGCCGATGGAACCCTGAACAACAGAACTCCTAAAGGAGCCTACGAGTTCATTGAACAGATGTCACTGAATAACTATCAATGGCAAGTTACAAGGACAAAACCAACAAAATCAGCCAGAGTTTACAACCTCGACGCAGTAACCATGCTATAAACACAGGTAGAGTTTATGGATAAAAAGCTTGATAGCTTGTGTTCTTCGCAGGTACATCCAGTCATGCGATTACAATGAAGTGGGCGTGGCGAATCTGAGTACCCACCCTACCAACCGAAGCGCAGATAACGAGCAGATGAACTATATAGGTAATAATTTCAGATCCAAGAATAATCCTTATAGGAATAACTACAATCCAGGCTGGAGGAACCACCTAAATTTTTCATGGGGAGGCCAAGGAAACCAAGGAAATCAAAAACAACAACCTTCTCAAAATTTCCAAAATCAATCATATCTTGAAGAGAAGAAGCCAAACCTCGAAGAGATGCTGACAAAATTCGTGGAAAACACAGAATTTTTTTTCCAAGAAACTGAGAAAACAATTAAAAGAAACGAGAACCGAGTCGGGGAACATACTAAGTCAGTCAAGGAAGCCACTAATGCAGTCGAACAACTCGCAAAGCTAATTTTAAAATGACCGCAAGGACGTCTACCAAGTAACACTGAGATTAACCCAAGGGAGAAAATCCAAGCCATCTCAGCTCATGACAGTGATGAGCCCAATCCAATACAAGAAAACAAGGTAGACGAAGGTAAGGTAGAGGTAACACAAGAACAGCCAAAACCAGTAATCAAGGAGTACCAACCTCGCATACCTTACCCCGAAGCAATAAAAAGAGACGATTTAGAAGAACAATTTGATAAGTTTCTTAAACTCTTAAAGAAATTACTTATTAGCTTACCTCCTCTCGAAGCTCTTTTTCAAATGCCAGACTCAAGGAAATTTTTAAGACAGCTCTTGACGAACAAACACAAACTAGATGAAGAGCACCACGTAGAATTGAACGCAGCATGCCCAGCAATGTTACATAATAGACTACCACGAAAGCTAAAAGATCCAGGGAGTTTTACAATTCTATGTTTAATTGGTAGTTTAGCTATTGATAATGAGTTAGCTGATTTAGGGGCAAGCATAAATGTCATGCCTTATACATTATTTAAACGACTAGGTCTAGGGAAGCCCAAACAAACTAGGATAAGTACACAATTAGCTGATAAAATTGTTAGAATTCCCAGGGGCATTATCGAAGATGTTCTTGTCAAAATCGATAAATTTGTTTTCCTAGTAGATTTTGTTGTCTTAGATATGGATGAGGATAACACAATCCCCCAAATTTTAGAAGACCCTTCCTAGCAACTGCCAAGACTAAAATTGATGTTGCCACAGGAGAACTCATACTTTGTGTAGGTGACGAACCAATCAGTCTTCAAGCTCTTGACTCGGCCAGGACAACAATCGATGAAGGTACGAAAGTCAATACATACGATAATCAAATTGTTCAACCTTTATCTCAAGAAACACCGCAAAGACACAACCCTGAGCAGACTTATAGGTCCCAAATCGACAAAGAAGAATCACAGAAGGAATAAGACCTTAGGATCGACAATTTAGAAAAGCAGAGGACACAAGTCAAAGAAAAACCGAAATCGCATGAAGTAAAACCAGAGGAACCACAAGAAGAGCTCGTAGGAACATCAAACCACTACAAAATAGGAGACCAGGTACTGTTAGACAAAGCAGATCCGCACATCATCACAACAGACCTGAAGGTAAAGGGAGAAAACCTTCTTAAGGTACACAATATCTTCCTACACGAAATAGTCGAGGTAAGCAACCCAACACTCAACACTTTTGAGGTAAACACTTCTCGAATTCAACTTTGCCAAAAAAAATAGAACTTTAAGCAAGAGGAAAGATATTCAAACCTTTAAACCTCCCTGATTCTTTTTCAATGTCGAGGGAAGTCTAGCTTAAGACTATAAACGAGCGCTTCTCGGGAGGCAACCCGAGCACTAACCATACTTCTTTTTACATGTGTTTTCATTTTATTTTATTTTCTTTCTCTTTCTCTTTATAAACTAACCAAAAGTGCAGATTTCTAAGGCACACGGCCTTACACACGACCGTTTTCGTGGCCGTATGGACCACCAGAATCCCCGTACTGACATAGCAGAGGCCGTGTAAATCAAATCCCAATGACTTTTCAACATCACAGATCCAACCACTCCCCCACAGGCACCAGTGCTCTACGACCGTGTGAAGCTACTGAATTACCAAACATAGGAAAAACACGCCCATGCTACCCAACCGTACCAACACACTGCCTTTTCAGGAACAGGCGTGGCATCTGGAAAACAGGCGTGGATGAACAAACATACTGGACACACTGTGTGAGTGTGATCGGCGTGTAATTTAACACACCTTTGGTGCGAGCATGGGAAAATATCGAAGCCAAAATTCTATTTAGACCCCACCCCTTCCCTATTCTTCCTCACCCTCCTTCCTGCTTTCGTTCTTCCTCCTTCTTATCATATTTCCTCTCTCTCCTTTTCTTATAACATCCCTATAACTCTTGAGACACCAAAGCCATGCCGAAGAAGCATAAAAGGCCAACCACAGTTGATAAACCGTAAAAGTAACATATTTTAACCCCATATTTAATAGGCTTTTGGATAATTTAGCCCTTGATTTATGTAAAAAGGTGCTTTTAATCCTTTCTTTTCATGTTTATCCTCAAGAAAGCACCCGAGGATAAAAAGAACACAAAACGGACTTAAAATGGAATAATTGTGCCTTAGCAAGCAATCAACACGGCCTGGCCCAAAGCCCACATGACCGTGCCTCACCAATTACCTAGAGCACGGCCTCAACTATGGGAATTTTGAGATTTAAATTTCGGATTTCTTTAAAGTACTTTTAATATTTTCTATTTAAGTTATGTTGTAATAAGGCCTCTGGTTAAATTTTATGGATGTTTTACCTATGGATGGATTTTATGATATGCTTTAAAGTTCTTAAGTGGGATTTTATTTATAAAAATAAACGTTTTCCATAAATAAGCGATAAAAAGGGTTTTCATTTCTAAATATTCTAACTCGAAAGATTCTTTGTGACAATTCTTTTAAAATTTTCTTTTCAAAATTTCTTGAACTCTCTCAAATTCTCGGAACATTAAATAATTTTTTCTTAGGTTTTTAAATTATAAATTTTTCGTCTCAATTTATTAGATTTACCAATCATCCTCGTTTTCATTAAACAACTTTTAAAAATCTTTTTTTGTAAATCTGTTTTCTTTGAATCTTTAAAAGACTATACATACGTTCAATTCGTGTGACATGTCAAATCTGGTCTTAACGCATAGACCGGGTTTAACGTGTTACAGGTTTTTCCCACAAGTATTTCCCTAATTCATTCTTTTTGTCTTAGCATCTTTAGCTTAGTAGATAGTTAATTTTAGATTAAACAACAATTCCCTTAATTCTTAGGCTAAATAATGAAAAGAAATTTAGTATTAGTACTTTTGGTTCCTTTGGGTTCGATAATCCAGTCTTGCCACTAAACTATACTACTGTTCGATAGGTGCGCTTGCCTCAAGTCTTTGTCACAGTTAGTTTTTCGGCTAGATCATTCATATTAAATTTTTAAGACTTTGACATACGATCAAGTTTTTGTCGCCGTTGCCGGAGAACTGAAATATTAAGAAAGCTCAATTTTTTTATTACTTTAGCCATATTCTATTTTATTTTATTTTTGAAATTAAATTTTATTTTTACTTTTCTAATTTTCTTTTTCTTTTTATCTATTCCTAGTAGGTACCTCTAGTTTATGACCAGGAGGAACCCATCAGGACCCTTGATTTTTTATAGTGAAATATAACATACCGTTCACAGAAACTGAAGAGATGTCACTGAATAATTATCAGTGGCAAGTCATGAGGACAAAGCCTACTAAAGCAGTTAGCGTTTTCAACCTTGATGAAGCCACCATGTTATCTAACCAGGTAGAGCTTTTAAATAAAAAAATTGATGGTTGGTATGTGATAAACCGTAAAAGTAACATATTTTAACCCCACATTTAGTATGCTTTTGGATGATTTAGCCCTTGATTTATGTAAAAAGGTGCTCTTAATCCTTTATTTTCTGTTTTTACTCAGGAAAGCACCCGAGGACGAAAAGAACAAGAAATGGGCTTAAAACAGGCCAATTTGGGCCAAAGTGGAAATCGACATGGCATGGACTTCAAGCCATACGACCGTGTCTCGTCAATTTACTTCACACGGCCATGGCACGATTTACATGGCCATGCCCCAATCGATAGAATCGAGACACGACCTGAAAACCATTTACACAGGCGTGTACTATGGTAGATGCCCTACTGCATGAGGTAGAGCAATTTCACTCTGATTTGGATACTTTGAGGCAAAGAAACACTTTCCAAAGCTTATTCAAACACCAAGTAGGAAGTACTTGAATTAGGACACTTAGAGGACAAGTAAAGCATTCTAAAAGTCTATATAAACACCCTAAGTGTATCCCGAGAGGCGATTAGCTAGGCCAAGGAGCCGAGCGAAGGTCGATTGTGGGAATTACTCGAAGATAGCCAGTTGATCCATCTCAAGGAGCCGAATTCTACTCAAGGCATTTGGTTTCTCCTTCAATTCCTTGAGGGGTTTTAGGATTTCTTATGTTTTGTTTTATCTTTTCTCTTGAGATGTTTTCTTTATTCATTATGAACTAAACCCTTGGATGTTAGAAGGGATGAAACTTAGATGAATCTTGTTATTGTTTTCTCAATTATATGATAAATACTTAGTTTGTTCTTAATTATGCATGCTTAATCCGAATCGATGTGCTTAGGTGGAGAAGGAATAGAATACGCTTAAGAGCGGATCTAGCATAATTAAGCGGAGTTGATCGTACGCCAAGAGATAGGGTGACGAGATTTTGCGATTAGGGTGAAGCACGGGAGTCCATAGATCGATTCTTTGCTATTCTAGGGGTTATTATTCGAGAAAGAGATTTTCGTTAATTAACCTAGGGTTAGGCGTTATTAGCCTCGAAGAGGGTTTAATATCGTTAGGAGTCTTACGGATCAAACTAATTGAATAAATCGTATGGTTCGGTGTTAGATAACAAGTGAAGTCTAGGTGGATTCTTCTGAGGGTATCGCCGTGATCAATGAATTCTTTCTTCAAGTTATTTTCCATTTCCTTCTTTTTGTCTTCGTGTTTTTAGCTTAGTAGTCGTAAATTTTGATAAAAGCAACTTCACTTTATTTTAGGCTAAATAATAAAAGAAAGTTAGTATTAGTACTTTTAGTTCCTTTGGGTTCGATAATTCGGTCTCACCTAAGCTATACTCATCGTTCGATAGGCACACTTGCCTTTAATCGTTGTCAGAGTTAGTTTTCAGGTTTGATCATTCTATTTATAAATTTTAAAACTCGACAAAACAACGATCAAGTTTTTGGCGCCGTTGCCGAGGAACTAAAATATTAAGAAAACTCTATTTTTATTACTTTAGACATTATTTTTTATTTTTTTATTTTTTCAATTTATTATTTTAGCCTTGCTAATTTTTCTTTCTTTTCCTAGCTAGTACCTCTAGTTTATGACTAGAAGGAACCCGACAGGACCTCTAGTATACGATAGTGATATTAAAGCTACCTCTCGTAGGAATCACAGAGAAATTAGACGAGCCCTAAATTACACAGAAGAAGTGCGAGAAGGCAGATCCAATCCTACTGAAGGGATGGACGAGAATAATCCACCACGAGATGTGGAAAAAAACAATGCTCCGCGTACTATGCATGATTATGCTAAACCTTATTTAACAGGTGCTGAATCTAGTATTGTTAGGCTGCTATAGGCTGCTAATAATTTTGAATTAAAGCCTAACACAATACAAATGATTCAACAATTTGTTCAATTTGATGGTTTGCAGACGAAGACCGAACACTCATATAGCTAATTTTTAGAGTTACGTGATACTTTCAAAATAAATGGTGTTTTCGATGATGCCATTTATCTTGATTATTTCCTTTTCATTAAGGAATAAAGCTAAATAGTGGTTATACTTGTTACCACGAAGGTCAATCACTACATGGGACCAAATGATGAAAAGTTTTTATTAAAATATTTCCCACCTACCCAAAACGGCCAAATTACAGAATGATATCTCTTCTTTTGTGCAGATAGATTTAGAGACATTATACGACGCATGGGAGAGGTATAAGGATCACTTAAGAATGTGTCCACACCATGGTTTACCCTTGTGGCTACAAGTCCAAACTTTTTATAACGGTGTGAATCCCTCAACAAGGCAACTAATTGATTCAGCCGCCGATGGAACTCTGAACAATAGAACTCCTGAAGCAGCCTACGAGTTCATTGAACAGATGTCACTGAATAACTATCAATGGCAAGTTACAAGGACAAAACCAACAAAATCAGCCAGAGTTTACAACCTCGACGCAGTAGCCATGCTATAAACACAGGTAGAGTTCATGGATAAAAAGCTTTATAGCTTGTGTTCTTTGTAGGTACATCCAGTCATGCAGTGCAATGGAAGTGGAACTGTGGCGAATCCTGAGTACCCACCCTACCAACCGAGCGCAGATAACGAAAAGATGAACTATATAGGTAATAATTTCAGATCCAATAATAATCCTTATAGGAATAACTACAATCCAAGCTGGAGGAACCACCTAAATTTTTCAAGGAGAGGCCAAGGAAACCAAGGAAATCAAAAACAACAACCTTCTCAAAATTTCCAAAATCAATCATATCTTGAAGAGAAGAAGCCAAACCTCGAAGAGATGTTGACAAAATTCATGGAAAACACAGAAAATTTTTTCCAAGAAACTGAGGAAACAATTAAAAGAAACGAGAATCGAGTTGGGGAACATACTAAGTCAGTCAAGGAAGCCACTAATGCAGTCGAACAACTCGCAAAGCTAATGTCAAAATGACCGCAAGGACGTCTACCAAGTAACACTGAGATTAACCCAAGGGAGCAAATCCAAGCCATCTCAGCTCATGACAGTAAGGGGTTAGATGAGCCCAATCCAATACAAGAAAACAAGGTAGACGAAGGTAAGGTAGAGGTAACACAAGAAAAGCCAAAACCAGTAATCAAGGAGTACCAACCTCGCATACCTTACCCCGAAGCGATGAAAAGAGACGATTCAGAAGAACAATTCGATAAGTTTCTTAAACTCTTAAAGAAATTACTTATTAGCTTACCTCTTCTCGAAGCTCTTTTTCAAATGCCAGACTCAAGGAAATTTTTAAGACAGCTCTTGACGAACAAACGCAAACTAGATGAAGAGCACCATGTAGAATTGAACGCAGCATGCTCAGCAATGTTACATAATAGACTACCACGAAAGCTAAAAGATCCAGGGAGTTTTACAATTCCATGTTTAATTGGTAGTTTAGCTATTGATAATGAGTTAGCTGATTTAGGGGCAAGCATAAATGTCATGCCTTATACATTATTTAAACGACTAGGTCTAGGGAAGCCCAAACAAACTAGGATGAGTATACAATTAGCTGATAAAATTGTTAGAATTCCTAGGGGCATTATCGAAGATGTTCTTGTCAAAATCGATAAATTTGTTTTCCTAGTAGATTTTGTTGTCTTAGATATGGATGAGGATAACACAATCCCCTGAATTTTAGAAGACCCTTCCTAGCAACTGCCAAGACTAAAATTGATGTTGCCATAGGAGAACTCATACTTTGTGTAGGTGACGAACCAATCAGTCTTCAAGCTCTTGACTCGGCCAGGACAACAATCGATGAAGGCAAGAAAGTCAATACATACGATAATCAAATTGTTCAACCTATATCACAAGAAACACAGCAAAGACACAACCCTGAGCAGACTTATAGGTCCCAAATCAACAAAGAAGAATCACACAAGGAATAAGACCTTAGGATCGACAATTTAGAAGAGCAGAGGACACAAGTCAAAGAAAAATCAGAACCGCATACAGTAAAACCGGAGGAACCACCAGAAGAGCTCATAGGAACATTAAACCACTACAAAATAGGAGACAGTCATCGTTAGACAAAGCAGATCCACACATCATCACAACAGACCTGAAGGTAAAGGGAAAAAACCTTCTTAAGGTACACAATATCTTCCCACATGAAATAGTCGAGGTAAGCAACCCAACACTCAACACTTTTGAGGTAAACACTTCTCGAATTCAACTTTGCCAAAAAAAATAGAAGAGGGAAGATATTCAAACCTTTAACCCTCCCTGATTCTTTTTTAATGTCGAGGGAAGTCTAGCTTAAGACTATAAACGAGCGCTTCTCGGGAGACAACCCGAGCACTAACCAAAAGTCCATATTTCTAAGGCACACGGCCTTACACAAGGCCGTGTCCGTGGCCGTATGGACCACCAGAATCCCCGTACTTACATAGTAGAGGCTGTGTAAATCAAATCCCAGCAACTTTTCAACATCACAGATCCAACCACTCTCCCACAGGCACCAGTGCTCCACGACAGTGTGAAGCTACTGAATTACCAAACATAGGAAAAACACGCCCATGCTACCCAAGGTACCAACACTTTGCCTTTTCAGAGCAGGCGTGGCATCTGGAAAATAGGCGTGGATGAACAAACATGCCTGGACACACGGCCGTGTGATGCGGTAGTGTAATTTAACACACCTTTGGTGCACGCGTGGGAAAATGTCGAAGCCAAAATTCTATTTAAACCCCACCCTCCCTATTCTTCCTCACCCTCCTTCCCTTTCGTTCTTCCTTCTTCTTATCAGATTTCCTCTCTCTCCTTTTCTTCTAACATCCCTATAACTCTTGAGACACCAAAGCCATGCCGAAGAAGCATAAAAGGCCAACCACAGTCGATAAACCGTAAAAATAACATATTTTAACCCCATATTTAATAGGCTTTTGGATAATTTAGCCCTTGATTTATGTAAAAGGTGCTTTTAATCCTTCCTTTTCATTTTATACTCGTGAAAGCACCCGAGGATAAAAAGAACACAAAACGGACTTAAAAGCGAGTAATTGGGCTGAACAAGCAATCAACACGGCCGCCCAAAGCCCATGACTGAGTGCCTCACCAATTACCTAGAAGCACGGCCTCAACTATGGGGATTTTGAGATTTAAATTTTGGATTTCTTTAAAGTACTTTTAATATTTTCTATTTGGTTATGTTGTAATAAGGCCTCTGGTTAAATTTTATGGATGTTTTACCTATGGATGGATTTTATGATATGCTTTAAAGTTCTTAAGGGATTTTATTTATAAAATAAACGTTTCCATAAATAAACGTATAAAAAGGGTTTTCATTTCTAAATATTTTAACTCGAAAGATTCTTTGTAACAATTCTTTTAAAATTTTGTTTTCAAAATTTCTTGAACTCTCTCAAATTCTCGGAACATTAAATAAATTTTTCTTAGGTTTTTAAATTATAAATTTTACGTCTCAAATTATTAGATTTAACAATCAACCTCGTTTTCATTAAACACCTTTAAAAATCTTTTTTGTAAATCATCTTCTTTGAATCTTTAAAGACTATACATATGTTCAATTCGTGTGACATGTCAAATCTGGTCTTAACGCATAGACCGGGTTTAGCGTGTTATAGGTTTTTCCCACAAGTATTTCTGTAACACCCCAAACCCGGTCAATACACCACGACCGAATCGGTATGCTACTGAGGGAAAAAGGTTTTGGGTGGTTTAGATTTGAGTTTGAAAGTTGAGGAAAACACTTCGCTAAAATTTTGTATTTGAAGAAAAATTGAGTAGGTTTTGACTTAAATATTTATGTTGTATTTGAAAACCCGAGAGCTTTGAAAATTTATCTAAGTGTAGGTAAAACAAATTTATGTCGGATTGATTTTAAGTTGTTTCACATTATTACTAAAGTACTTTGTCTTAGTAGAAAAATCCTATTTAGGCAAAAAAACCATTTGAGTTCATTTTGTTCTAAGTTATAGTTTGATACCGATGGTATAGTTTAAAACATCGTTTTTTTGAAGTTTGAAAACATTGTCCTTCCAAGTTTTAGCGTATTTTAACTCAAGTAGTTTGTTAAAGCATATTAAAAACCTAACTTAATCGTAAACAAACATAATTTAAAAGGCCATTTACAACCCAAATAAACCAAATAGTAATAATAAAACTTAAGTACCAAATTTCTTAAAAGTCCGAGCAAAGCTTTATTTCAAGATGGCATGAGCACCTCGAGTCCATCCGGCTCGGTCCCGTCTATGTGTCACTGAAATAGTCAAAGGAGAGGGTGAGTCGAGTGACTCAAAGGTGTAAATCCGCTCCGAAAACAACATGCTAACACACATCATACAAAGCAACATAATTAATGCAACCCGATCCTAACCATCCATATCGCCTTTTCTACCCCGTGTGGTACCAAACCACTGGTGGTGCCAAACCACTGGTGACATGTAGTCACAATGTGTTACCAAAACACTGGTGTCCCAAAGACACAATATCCGTCAATGTGGTGCCAAACCACTGGTGTCCCAAAGACACAGTTGTGCTACCAAAGCACTGGTGACCGAAGTCACAAATCCGATGATGGGGCCAACCCATCGTGTGATACCAAATCACTAGCGAGCGATCCCATATCTCAAGTGGGGCCAACCCACGGTGGTTAAACCACGAGGGGACAAGTCGCAATGAGGTGCCAAACCTCCAGTGACCCAAAGTCACAAAGTGTGCTACCAAAGCACTTGGTGCTCGTCGAGACAAAATATCCTTGCTCCCTCCACTCGTATCACCCATCAACATACCATACTCATGTAATCATGCATATCATATAATCATGCATATCATGCTATTATGTCTACTCTCATATCCCGTGTCATATATATCCACGACCATGGTATCACATAAATCATCAAGTAAACTCATAATAATAATCTTGACTTACAGTCGAGAATCATACCCATTAGGGTATCATATCAATCATCACTGTTTCATTAATCATTACACGGTTATTAATCACATTACTAAGCGAAGTGTGTTAGTTTACACACACGTAAATCTGAGTCTAGAAATCGACAAAAGCAATCTAAGTCCCTCGAGTACTAGCTTCTCACAATCGGCCAAAACATGGGGTTAGACATCTATACATTCGCCAACACCATTTAGACCAAAAGGGTTTGTCGAGAGCCCTTACCTTTCACCGATTTGGTTTCCTACCAAATCCGAACCCAATCAATGGTTCGACCAACAATCGGCCTCACCCGTTTGCTTATCGATAACAAGGCTCTGCTCCACTTCCTACAATCGGCAACCAACCAAAGATAATAGCTCTCGCTTAAACAAATACCAAACAATTAGACTTGTTAAAACAATCCCTTACCGCCACTTACCACACGATCAAGGAACCGAGGCTATGCTTGGCGCTTTTGAAATCCTCAATGCCTACGATAAAGCGATTTCCAAATAAATGGTTACTATACTTCCAATCGATCGCCAAAACCAACTCTTACTTTGAAGATGCCGATAGAGAATAGGAAATAGAACACAAGTATTCGACCACCGCTACTTTTTCCAATATTTGAAAAACAGAATCCCAAAACCGATCCACACCCCACCTCACAATCGGCCAAAATGGAAGAAAATTGTAAAAAGAGATTTCGGTGAAGGGATGATAGTTCGGCCAAAGAGTTCTAGAAAAGAAATCAAGATGAACAGAGGGGGAATTTACTTTCGGTTTTGAAAGGAAAGAATGAAGAAGGTGTCTAGGGAAACAAGTTTCGATTTGGCATGAATGAAGAAAAGAAGGAAGAAACAAAGTATACTTTCGGCAATAAGGTGCTAGAGGTTTCGGCTTACAAAGCTTCAAGAAGAAAGAGAGGTGAAAGAGGAGAGAGCATTTGGCTATTGAGAGTACCAAAAGAAATTTGGTATGCAACTTGGACTTTCGGTTTTCAAGAAGAAAATGGAAGAAGCAAATGATGTTTCGGCTACTATAGGGGTTTGGTGTTTTCAACTTCAAAAAGTGCAAAAAGATGAGAGAAACCTTGGAAGAAAATTCGGCTAACAAAACCAAAAATGAGACTTTTGTTTTACCAACAAAGACCGAATATGCACCCAACCGGGAAAATGCATTTGGCACCCCCAACACCACACCAAGCCCCACACACTCCCTCTCCCCCAACCTCTCACCCAAAACCGCCAAATCTCCCCATACACTCCACTCCACACATTTCAAATGTGTTTACCAAGTCTTACTCCTACAATCACTCTCCACCTTACTTTTGAGCGGTTTGACTTGGTCCAAGGTAGAATTCCACTTGCCTTCTACCTCTTCCTCCATGCCGTCAAAATGAGAGCCAAAGGGGTGGGATTCACGCGACTTGAACACAGACCTCCCCTTGTAGATGACGCCACACACACCTTCCTTGTAGCGCATGCTTGCCACTTTGCTAGCTCCTTATTTGCGTTATAAAATACCAAAGAAAACTCTTATACCCTAGCTCCAACACTCCCGACTTGACACCCAAAACCAAAATTTTCCCATTCACTTAAGCACACTCCTAGGCTACAATTAAGCCCTAAAACACCAAAATAGCAACCAAAGACACTAAACACATGCAATAACATACAACAACAAAATAGCCCCTAACCCGGATATTACAGTTCTACTTCTTAAAATAATTTCGACCTCGAAATTACTCGATCAAAAGAGTTATGGTATTGTTGTCTCATCATATCCTCGGGTTCCCACGCCGCTTCTTCCACGCCATGATTCCGCCTAAAGAACCTTAACCAGAGGCACGAGACTTCCTGCGTAGAACCTTCACATCCCGATCTAAAATCAGCATGGGCTCTTCCTCTATGGACATATCTGGATTTACCTCGATCTCCCTCATCGTTACCACATGTGATGGATCGAACGATATCGCCGAAGCATCGAAGCGTGGAACACGTCATGAATCGACTTAGCTCACCGGCAACTCGGTGATATGCAATGGTCCCACTCGTCTTAGTACCTTATACTACCTAATAAACCTCGGACTAAGCTTGCCTTTCTTCCGAACCTTAACACTTTCTTCCACGGTGAGACCTTCAGAAAACTCGATCTCCACAAGCAAATTCAATATCTCTCCGCTTAAGATCGGCATAGGACTTACGGCCGGTGAAGCTTCCTTCAATCGAGCTGAATCAACTTAACCTTGTCTTGGTCTCAAAGAACCAACTCGGCCCTAACAACCGACGTTCACTTAACTTTGTCCAACAAGTTTGAGCGACACTTTCTACCGTACAATGCCTCATACGGTGCCATCTTAATGCTCGCTTGGTAGGTTGTTGTTGTGGCGAATTCGACTAACGGTAGATACTCCTCCCACTACCCCTCAAGTCCAAAACACACCCTCGAAGCATATCCTCCAAAATCAGATAACCCTTTACGATTGCCCGTCGATCTGCGGATGAAATGTTGTCTTGAAATCTAAGTGTACCCAAAGGCTCGATGCAACGCCTTCGGAACCTTGACGTGAATTGGGGTCCTATCCGAGATGATCGATCACGGCACCCGTGCGATCTCACAATCTCGACACATACTGACCGCCAACCTCGTAGTGAGTAATCCACCCTCACCGGAATAAAGTGAGCTGATTTAGTCGGTAGATCCACAATTACCGGATCAATCCTTCTTGCTCGGTGTAGCGGTAATCCATCGACGAAATCCATAGTGATCCTTTCCCACTTCCATTGTGGAATCTTCACCGGTGAAGCAACCCAGACGGCAAGCGGTGCTCGGCCTTTGACTTGTCGACATGTCGACACTTACCCACAAACTTCGGTCACCTCCTTTTTCGAGACGGCCACCGAGGCGTTCTCCGAGATCCCTATACATTTTGCTACCTCCGGGATGCATAGCGTAAAAGTCGCTATGAGCATCTGAAGAACCTTTTGCCTCAATTCAGCATCTTTTGGCATACAAGCCCTCCCCGAAACACAGAACCCCATCACTAGTCAAGCTATACCCTTCAAACCATCATTTCGCTTTGAGTCCTCTGCGGGCCGAACCTCATCTAACAACCGCTTTCTCGATCGCTCAACCCAAGTAGGCTTAACTCGCAGCGATTACGCGAGAATACTCCCGTCATCGTACAAACTCAAGTGGGCAAACAACGCTCTTAGATCCGAAACAACCTTACGGCTCAACGCGTCTGCCACGACGTTAGCCTTGCCCGGATGGTACTCAATTGAGCAATCGTAGTCTTTCAGCAGCTCAATCCATCGGCGCTGTCTCAGATTCAAGTCTTTCTGAGTCAGAAGGTACTTCAGACTCTTATGGTCCGTATAGACTATCGATCTTTCTCCATACAAGTAATGCCTCCATATCTTTAAGGCAAATACTACAGCTGCTAACTCCAGATCGTGCGTAGGATAATTTACCTCATGTGGCCTCAGCTGTCGGGATGCGTAAGCCACAACCTTCCCTTCCTGCATCAGCACACAACCCAAGCCCGTATGTGATGCATCGCAAGATAATCAGAATTCCTTACCACCTCGGGTTGAATCGAACCGGAGCTTGGTCAAAATCTTCTTTAACTTATCGAAGCTCTCCTGCCGCTTCTCGGTCAAACAAACGGAACTCCTTCCTCAATAATTTGGTCATCGGTCGCAATTAACGAGAAACCTCTACAAACCGGTAGTATCTCGCCAACCCGAAAACTCGAATCTCCACTCATCGACTTAGGCGGCTTCCAATCCGAGCGGCCTCTATCTTTCGAGGATCCATTCTAATCCCTTCACCGACACTACATGACCCAAGAATGTCACCTCCACGAGCGAACTCGCATTCTTGAACTTTCGCCATTTGTTTCTCCCTTAGAATCTGCAATACTACCCGCAAATGAGCATCATGCTCCTCCTCAGTCCTTGAATATACCAAGATGTCGTCGATAAAAACTACCACGAACTGATCCAGGTACTGTTGGAACACCCTATTCATCAGATCCATGAAAGCTGCCGGTGCGTTAGTCAACCCGAACGGCATAACCAAGAACTCAAAGTGCCCATACCGAGTACGGAATGCCGTCTTACAGATATCCGCCTCTTTTACCTTCAACTGGTGATATCCAGACCTTAGGTCAATCTTCGAGAAAACAGACGCCCCCTTCAGCTGATCAAACAAGTCATCTATCCGAGGCAGTGGATACTTGTTTTTGATCGTCAGCTTATTCAGTTGGCGGTAGTCTATGCACATTCGCATAGTACCGTCTTTCTTCTTTACAAAGAGTACCGGCGCTCCCCATGGCGAAATACTTGGCCTGATAAAACCTCGGTCCAATAACTCCTGGATTTGAGCCTTAAGCTCCACTAATTCTTTAGGTGCCATTACATGCGGAGCAATGGATATCGGCGCAGATTCGCAATGATCAATCCCGAACTCTACCTCCCGATCGGTGGCAAACCTAAAGCTCCTCAGAAACACATCCACAAATTCCTCGATCGTCCGAACGGTCTCCTGAAGACTCCTTAGCCTCCAAGGCATACACATGCACCATATATGCTTCGCACCTTTCACGACCATTTTCGGCTTTCAGAGCGGATACCAAGTTGGATGATAGTTTCTCCTATTACCGATCGAACTACTTCATCACCCTTAGTGTGTTTCGAGAACCATGCGCTTAGTCATGCGCGATCAACCGCCGATACTTACCCACCGGTCCATTCCGAGAATTAGATCGAACTCCCGAATGGCGGTTCCATCGATCGACCTCAAATACTACCCCTTGAGTTCTAGAGGTGCGTCTCTATACGATTTATCTACCACTACTGAGTGACCTAGAGGGCTTATTACGGTCATCTGCCTAGAAGATATCTCAGAGTCTAAATCCATTGTCTCTACTATACTACTGGCAACATAAGAGTGTGTAGACCCCACATCAATTAAAGTAGTATAAGGAGAACCAAAAATCAAAAACGTACCGGTGATGACGTCCGGTGCGTCGCCCTCCTCTCGGCGCCTCGCAAGCATATACCAAACCAGTCGCTGGCCTCGAACTCACTGCACCTCGCCGGTGCTCCGGCCCCACCGTAACTATTACCTCCTCGCCATTACCTCGGCCCTCTGCGGTGGTCCATTATTTCAGTCTCGATTATTTTACCGATTCTCGATTGAATCCTAGCTAACTTACAGACGGATCCCTCACTCGGTGGTCCCGCGCCAAAGAACAAACCTACCCGACCGACTCGCCCACTTTCGGTCTAGCCCTCTTCGCTGATTACCCGACGACCCGGAAGATCCAAAACTCCTTTTATGACGGTTTCTATCCATACTCTGCCTCACAGACTCTTTAATGCCCTCGGCAACCTTTGCCTTTTCAACTAGAAGCGCAAATTCACGCCTGGCTGGGCGCAATCAACAACCTTAACTCGCCTCGAGCCATCCTCAAACGAACGCACCTTTCCTCTTGATAGCCACCATACCCCAGCATACCGACTCGACCTCGTAAACTTCGGCCTCATACTCCGTCTGATTTGCTCCTCGGACTAACTTCGAAATGCTTTCACGCTCATTTATGTAATTAGCTCCGACGTACTTCTTCTGATAAGCAGCACGAAAATAATCCCATGTCAGGTCTTCAGCTGCAGCGCTGTCACGGACCGTGAGCCACCACTGGTATGACTCATCCCGAGAAGTGATACGATCCCTTTAATTTCTCCTCACCGTTAGGTCCGGATCGTCCATAATCCGTTCTGCCGCTTCGGCCAAGATTTCGGCGATGCTAGGAGCAACACCAGAGACACCCGAAGAATTCAGCCCCATTTGCCCAAGTCGCCAGCACAGATTTCCTAGCTCCCACGCCCCACTCGCTCCAGCTACCTCTCTAAAACCCGCTGACATCGCTGTGATATCGCATCATCACGGATCATTCTCGAACTCACCACCTCCATTGGTGGCGGGCCAGATCTCATTCTCTGAACCACGCCTAATCTCTGAGCTCGAAGCGGTCATCCTACTGCGACCACGTCCACGACCACGTCCACCTCGGTACTCATGACTAAATCTCGTCGATTAAAGAATTTTATGTATCGGTCATTATTCCAATCGTGTTTAAAGCAAAGTTTTATGAAATTTTAAAGAAGCTTTGTTTTCATGAGTCCACGAGTCCTATTAGGTTCGGGTCTCTAAAGTAGTCTTACTAACAATCCAATCATGTCAATCACAACAAATAGTACGGTACTTACACTGGCGAATCAGTGCTTGGTGACTCGGTGCCATGCCCTTCAAACCATACTTTAAAAAATGAATACTTGAAAATTTTAGTTTTTAAAATATTTTGGGCCTCGGCCCACAAATGAAGCTTTTGAACTTAGCTCGATACCATTAAATGTAACACCCCAAACCCGGTCAATACACCACTAAGAAACGGTATGCTACAGGGAAAAAGGTTTTGGGTGGTTTAGATTTGAGTTTGAAAGTTGAGGAAAACACTTCGCTAAAATTTTGTATTTGAAGAAAAATTGAGTAGGTTTTGACTTAAATATTTATGTTGTATTTGAAAACCCGAGAGCTTTGAAAATTTATCTAAGTGTAGGTAAAACAAATTTATGTCGGATTGATTTTAAGTTGTTTCACATTATTACTAAAGTACTTTGTCTTAGTAGAAAAATCCTATTTAGGCAAAAAAACCATTTGAGTTCATTTTGTTCTAAGTTATAGTTTGATACCGATGGTATAGTTTAAAACATCGCTTTTTTTTGAAGTTTCAAAACATTGTCCTTCCAAGTTTTAGCGTATTTTAACTCAAGTAGTTTGTTAAAGCATATTAAAACCTAACTTAATCGTAAACAAACATAATTTAAAAGGCCATTTACAACCCAAATAAACCAAATAGTAATAATAAAACTTAAGTACCAAATTTCTTAAAAGTCCGAGCAAAGCTTTATTTCAAGATGGCATGAGCACCTCGAGTCCATCCCGGCCCGGTCCGCGTCTATGTGTCACTGAAATAGTCAAAGGAGAGGGTGAGTCGAGTGACTCAATGTGTAAATCCCGCCCCGAAAACAACATGCTAACACACATCATACAAAGCAACATAATTAATGCAACCCGATCCTAACCATCCATATCGCCTTTTCTACCCCGTGTGGTACCAAACCACCGGTGGTGCTAAACCACGGTGACATGTAGTCACAATGTGTTACTAAAACACCGTGTCCCAAAGACACAATATCCGTCAATGTGGTGCCAAACCATTGGTGTCCCAAAGACACAGTTGTGCTACTAAAGCACCGGTGACCAAGTCACAAATCCGATGATGGGGCCAACCCATCGTGTGATACCAAATCACTAGCGACGATCCCATATCTCAAGTGGGGCCAACCCACGGTGGTTAAACCACGGGACAAGTCGCAATGAGGTGCCAAACCTCCGTGACCCAAAGTCACAAAGTGTGCTACTAAAGCACCGGTGCTCACAAGACAAAATATCCGCTCCCTCCACTCAGATCACCCATCAACATACCATACTCATGTAATCATGCATATCATATAATCATGCATATCATGCTATTATGTCTACTCTCATATCCCGTGTCATATATATCCACGTACCATGGTATCACATAAATCATCAATAAACTCATAATAATAATCTTGACTTACCCGAGTCCGAATCATACCCATTAGGGTATCATATCAATCATCATCTGTTTCATTAATCATTACATGTGTTATTAATCACATTACTAAATGTATGTGTTAGTTTACACACCGGTAAATACGAGTCTAGAAATCGACAAAAGCAATCTAAGTCCTCGAGTACTAGCTTCTGCAATCGGCCAAAACATGGGGTTAGACATCTATACATTCGCCAACACCATTTAGACCAAAAGGGTTTGTCGAGAGCCTTACCTTTCACCTGATTTGGTTTCCTACCAAATCCCGAACCCAATCAATGGTTCAGCCAACAATCGGCCTCACCCGTTTGCTTATCAGATAACAAGGCTCCTGCTCCACTTCCTACAATCGGCAACCAACCAAAGATAATAGCTCTCGGCTTAAACAAATACCAAACAATTAGACTTGTTAAAACAATCCCTTACCGCCACTTACCACCTGATCAAGGAACCGAGGCTATGCTTGACTGCTTTTGAAATCCTGAATGCCTACGATAAAACGATTTCCAAATAAATGGTTACTATACTTCCAATCGATCGCCAAAACCAACTCTTACTTTGAAGATGCCGATAGAGAATAGGAAATAGAACACAAGTATTCGGCCTCACCTGCTACTTTTTCCAATATTTGAAAACGGAATCCCAAAACCGATCCACACCCCACCTCACAATCGGCCAAAATGGAAGAAAATTGTAAAAAAGAGATTTCAGTGAAGGGGATGATAGTTCGGCCAAAGAGTTCTAGAAAAGAAATCAAGATGAACAGAGGGGGAATTTACTTTCGGTTTTGAAAGGAAAGAATGAAGAAGGTGTCTAGGGAAACAAGTTTCGGTTTGGCATGAATGAAGAAAAGAAGGAAGAAACAAAGTATACTTTCGGCAATAAGGTGCTAGAGGTTTTGACTTACAAAGCTTCAAGAAGAAAGAGAGGTGAAAGAGGAGAGAGCATTCGGCTATTGAGAGTACCAAAAGAAATTTCGGATGCAACTTGGACTTTCGATTTTCAAGAAGAAAAATGGAAGAAGCAAATGATGTTTCGCTACTATAGGGTTTGGTGTTTTCAACTTCAAAAGTGCAAAAGATGAGAGAAACCTTGAAGAAAATTCGCTAACAAAACCAAAATGAGACTTTTGTTTTACCAACAAAGACCGAATATGCACCCAACTGGGGAAAATGCATTTCGGCACCCCCCAACACCACACCAAGCCGCCCCACACTCCTCTCCCCCAACCTCTCACCCAAAACCGCCAAATCTCCCCATACACTCCACTCCACACATTTCAAATGTGTTTACCAAGTCTTACTCCTACAATCACTCTCCACCTTACCTTTGAACGGTTTGACTTAGTCCAAGGTAGAATTCCACTTGCCTTCTACCTCTTCCTCCATGCCGTCCAAAATGAGAGCCAAAAGGGGTGGGATTCTCGCGACTTGAACACCAGACCTCCCCCTTGTAGATGACGCCACACACACACCTTCCTTGTGGCGCATGCTTGCCACTTTGCTAGCTCCTTATTTATGTTATAAAATACCAAAGAAAACTCTTATACCCTAGCTCCAACAAATTTCCCGACTTGACACCCAAAACCAAAATTTTCCCATTCACTTAAGCACACCCTAGGCTACAATTAAGCCCCTAAAACAGAAATAGCAACACAGCACACTAAACACATGCAATAACATACAACAACAAAATAGCCCCTAACCCGGGATATTACAATTTCCCTAATTCATTCTTTTTGTCTTAGCATCTTTAGCTTAGTAGATAGTTAATTTTAGATTAAACAACAATTCCCTTAATTCTTAGGCTAAATAATGAAAAGAAATTTAGTATTAGTACTTTTGGTTCCTTTGGGTTCGACAATCCAGTCTTGCCACTAAACTATACTACTGTTCGATAGGTGCGCTTGCCTCAAGTCATTGTCACAGTTAGTTTTTTGGCTAGATCATTCATATTAAATTTTTAAGACTTTGACATACGATCAAGTTTTTGTCGCCGTTGCCAGAGAACTGGAATATTAAGAAAGCTCAATTTTTTTGTTACTTTAGCCATATTCTATTTTATTTTATTTTTGAAATTAAATTTTATTTTTACTTTTCTAATTTTCTTTTTCTTTTTATCTATTCCTAGCAGGTACCTCTAGTTTATGACCAGAAGGAACCCATCAGGACCCTTGATTTTTTATAGTGAAATATAACATACCGCTCACGTAAATCAAGAGATGTCACTGAATAATTATCAGTGGCAAGTCATGAGGACAAAGCCTACTAAAGCAGTCAGCGTTTTAAACCTTGTCGAAGCCACCATGTTATCAAACCAGGTAGAGCTTTTAAATAAAAAATTTGATGGTTGGTATGTGATAAACCGTAAAAGTAACATATTTTAACCCCACATTTAGTATGTTTTTGGATGATTTAGCCCTTTATTTATGCAAAAAGGTGCCCTTAATCCTTTATTTTCATGTTTTTACTCAGGAAAGCACCCGAGGACGAAAAGAACAAGAAACGGGCTTTAAACAGGCCAATTTGGGCTAAAGTGGAAATCGACACGGCATGGACTTCAAGCCACATGACCGTGTCTCGTCAATTTACTTCACAAGGCCATGCTACGATTTACATGGCCGTGCCCCAATCGATAGAATCGAGACACGGCCTAAAAACCATTTACACGGGCATGTACTATGGCCGTGCCCCTGCCGCGGGATAGAGCAATTTCACTAGGATTTGGATACTTTGAGGCAAAGAAACACTTTCCAAAGCTTATTCAAACACCAAGTAGGAAGTATTCTTGAATTAGGACACTTAGAGGCCAAGTAAAGCATTCTAAAAGTCTATATAAACACCCTAAGTGTATCCCGAGAGGGGACGGTTAGCTAGGCCAAGGAGCCGAGCCAGAAGGTCAGATTTGTGGGAATTACTCGAAGATAGCCAGTTGATCCATCTCAAGGAGCCAGAATTCTACTCAAGACGACGGATTTCTCCTTCAATTCCTTGAGGGGTTTTAGGATTTCTTATGTTTTGATTTCTCCTTCAATTCCTTCCATTACTAGAAGGGATGAAACTTGGATGAATCTTGTTATTGTTTTTCAATTATATGATAAATACTTAGTTTGTTCTTAATTATGCATGCTTAATCAATCGATGTGCTTAGGTGGAGGAGGAATAGACCTCGCTTAAGAGTAGATCTAGCATAATTAAGCGAAGTTGATCGTGCACGCCTGAGATAGGGTGACGAGATTTTGCTAGATTAGGTGAAACACGGGAGCCCATAGATTGATTTACTGCTATTCTAGGGGGTTATTATTCGATAAAGAGATTTCCGTTAATTAACCTAGGGTTAGACATTATTCACCTCGAGAGAGGGTTTAATATACGTTAGGGAGTCTTACGGATCAAACTAATAAATAGTATGGTTCAGTGTTAGATAACAAGTGAAGTCTAGGTGGATTCTTCCTGTGGGTATCATCGTGATCAACTGAATTCTTTCTTCAAGTTATTTTCCAATTCGTTCTTTTTGTCTTCGTGTTTTTAGATTAGTAGTCGTAAATTTAGATAAAAGCAACTTCACTTTATTTTAGGCTAAATAATAAAAAGAAAGTTAGTATTAGTACTTTTAGTTCCTTTGGGTTCGATAATTCGGTCTCACCTAAGCTATACTACTGTTCGATAGGCACACTTGCCTTTAATCGTTGTCAGAGTTAGTTTTCAGGTTTGATCATTCTATTTATAAATTTTAAAACTTGACAAAACAACGATCAAGTTTTTGGCGCCGTTGCCGGGGAACTAAAATATTAAGAAAACTCTATTTTTATTACTTTAGACATTATTTTTTTATTTTTTTATTTTTTCAATTTATTATTTTAGTCTTGCTAATTTTTCTTTCTTTTCCTAGCAAGTACCTCTAGTTTATGACTAGAAGGAACCCGACAGGACCTCTAGTATACGATAGTGATATTAAAGCTACCTCTCGTAGGAATCACAGAGAAATTAGGCGAGCCCTAAATTACACAGAAGAAGTGCGAGAAGGCAGATCCAATCCTACTGAAGGGATGGACGAGAATAATCCACCACAAGATATGGAAGAAAACAATGCTCCACGACTATGCATGATTATGCTAAACCTCATTTAACATGAGAGTGAATCTAGTATTGTTAGGCTCGCTATAGTCGCTAATAATTTTGAATTAAAGCCTAACACAATACAAATGATTCAACAATTTGTTCAATTTGATGGTTTGCGTGATCTAAGACCCAACACTCATATAGCTAATTTTTAGAGTTCGTGTAATACTTTCAAAATAAATGGTGTTTCTGATGATGCCATTTGTCTTCGGTTATTTCACTTTTCATTAAGGAATAAAGCCAAATAGTGGTTATACTTGTTACCACGAAGGTCAATCACTACATGGGACCAAGCGACTGAAAAGTTTTTATTAAAATATTTCCCACCGGCCAAAACGGCCAAATTATGGAATGATATCTCTTCTTTTGTGCAGATGGATTTAGAGACATTATACGACGCATGGAAAGGATACAAGGATCTCTTAAGAAGGTGTCCACACCATGGTTTACCCTTGTGGCTACAAGTCCAAACTTTTTATAACGGTGTGAATCCCTCAACAAGGTAACTAATTGATTCAAATTACCGATGGAACCCCGAACAATGTAACTCTTGAAGCGACCTCACGAGTTCATTGAGAATGATGTCACTAAATAACTATCAAAGGCAAGTTACAAGGACAAAACCAACAAAATCAGCCAGAGTTTACAACCTCGACGCAGTAACCATGCTATAAACACAGGTAGAGTTCATGGATAAAAAGCTTGCTAGCTTGTGTTCTTCGCAGGTACATCCAGTCATGCAGTGCAATGGAAGTGGAACTGTGGTGAATCCTGAGTACCCACCCTACCAACCGAACGCAGATAACGATCAAATGAACTATATAGGTAATAATTTCAGATCCAATAATAATCCTTATAGGAATAACTACAATCGAGGTTGAAGGAACCTCCTAAATTTTTCATGGGGAGGCCAAGGAAACCAAGGAAATCAAAAACAACAAGCTTCTCAAAATTTCCAAAATCAATCATATCTTGAAGAGAAGAAGCCAAACCTCGAAGAGATGCTGACAAAATTCACGGAAAACACAGAAAATCATTTCCAAGAAACTGAGAAAACAATTAAAAGAAACGAGAACCGAGTCGGGGAACATACTAAGTCAGTCAAGGAAGCCACTAATGCAGTCGAACAACTCGCAAAGCTAATGTCAAAATGACCGCAAGGACGTCTACCAAGTAACACTGAGATTAACCCAAGGGAGCAAATTCAAGCCATCTCAGCTCATGATAGTAAGGGGTTAGATGAGCCCAATCCAATACAAGAAAACAAGGTAGACGAAGGTAAGGTAGAGGTAACACAAGAAAAGCCAAAACCAGAAATCAAGGAGTACCAACCTCGCATACCTTACCCCGAAGCGATGAAAAGAGACGATTCAGAAGAACAATTCGATAAGTTTCTTAAACTCTTAAAGAAATTACTTATTAGCTTACCTCTTCTCGAAGATCTTTTTCAAATGCCAGACTCAAGGAAATTTTTAAGACAACTCTTGACGAACAAACGCAAACTAGATGAAGAGTACCACATAGAATTGAATGCAACATGCTCAGCAATGTTACATAATAGACTACCACGAAAGCTAAAAGATCCAGAGAGTTTTACAATTCCATGTTTAATTGGTAGTTTAGCTATTGATAATGAGTTAGCTGATTTAGGGGCAAGCATAAATGTCATGCCTTATACATTATTTAAACGACTAGGTCTAGGGAAGCCCAAACAAACTAGGATGAGTATACAATTAGCTGATAAAATTGTTAGAATTCCTTGGGGCATTATCGAAGATGTTCTTGTCAAAATCGATAAATTTGTTTTCCTAGTAGATTTTGTTGTCTTAGATATGGATGAGGATAACACAATCCCCTTAATTTTAGAAGACCCTTCCAAGCAACTGCCAAGACTAAAATTGATGTTGCCACAGGAGAACTCATACTTTGTGTAGGTGATGAATCAATTAGTCTTCAAGCTCTTGACTCGGCCAGGACAACAATCGATGAAGGTAAGAAAGTCAATACATACGATAACCAAATTGTTCAACCTTTATCGCAAGAAACACCACAATGACACAACCCTGAGCAGACTTATAGGTCCCAAATCGACAAAAAAGAATCACACAAGGAATAAGACCTTAGGATCGACAATTTAGAAGAGCAGAGGACACAAGTCAAAGAAAAACTGAAACCGCACGAAGTAAAACCAGAGAAACCACCGGAAGAGCTTGTAGGAACATCAAACTACTACAAAATAGGAGACCAGGTACTGTTAGACAAAGCAGATCCGCACATCATCACAACAGACCTGAAGGTAAAGGGAGAAAACCTTCTTAAGGTACACAATATCTTCCCACACGAAATAGTCAAGGTAAGCAACCCAACACTCAACACTTTTGAGGTAAACACTTCTCGAATTCAACTTTGCCAAAAAAAATAGAACTTTAAGCAAGAGGGAAGATATTCAAACCTTTAAATCTTCCTGATTCTTTTTCAATGTCGAGGGAAGTCTAGCTTAAGACTATAAACGAGCGCTTCTCGGGAGGTGACCCGAGCACTAACCTTACTTCTTTTTACATGTGTTTTCATTTTATTTTATTTTCTTTCTCTTTCTCTTTATAAACTAACCAAAAGTGCAGATTTCTAAGGCACATGGCCTTACACACGACCGTGTCCGTGGTCGTATGGACCACCAAAATCCCCGTACTGACATAGTAGAGGCCGTGTAAATCAAATCCCAACAACTTTTCAACATCACAGATCCAACCACTCCCCATTGTGCACCGGTGCTCACACGTAGTGTGAAGCTACTTGAATTACCAAACATAGGAAAAACACGCCCATGCTACCCAACCGCACCAACACACCGCTTTTTAGAGCAGGCGTGGCATCCGGAAAATAGGCATCGATGAACAAACATGCACGGACACGGCCGTATGATGCGGCCGTGTAATTTAACACACCTTTAGTGCACGAGCGTGGGAAAATGTCAGAAGCCAAAATTCTATTTAAACCCCACCTCCCTATTCTTCCTCACCCTCCTTCCTGCTTTCGTTCTTCCTTCTTCTTATCATATTTGAGTAGATCTAGCATAATTGAGAGTAGTTGATCGGGCACCTAGAGATAGGGTTACGAGATTTTACCGGATTAGGGTGAAACCTAATATGGGAATCCATTGATCGATTTATTGCTTCCTTAGGGGGTTATTATAAGAGAACGAGAGTTCCACTAATTAACCTAAGGTTAGACGTTATTCGCCTTAAGAGAGGGTTTACTATAGGTTAGGGAGTCTCACGGATCAAGCTAAGTAAAGAAATCATAAGGTTTGGGGAATAGATAATAAGTGAAGTCATAGGTGGATTCTTCCTGAGGGTATCATCTTTATCAACTGAGTTTTCCTAAAGTCTTTCTCCAATTCAATCTTTTGTCTTTGCATTTAGTCTAAGTATTTCATTAGTTTAATAATTCAATCACTCCAAATTTCAGGCTAAATAATAGAGAGAAAGTGAGTAGTAGTACTTTTAGGTTCCCTTGGGTTTGATAAGATATTTTTGCATGAGCTATACTACTGTTCGATAGGTGCACTTGCCTCTATCGTTGTCACAGTTAGTCTACAGGTTCGATCACTCTTTTATAAATATTTAAACTTGACTGTTTGACACGATCAAGTTTTTGATGTTGTTACCGGGAACTCCTAAAATATTAAGAAAGTTCTATTTCTATTACTTTAGCCATTATCTTTATTTTTAAATTTCTCTTATTTTTATACATATATTTTTGTTTTTCTAAATTTCTTTCTTTCTTTTCATAGCAGGTACCTCTAGTTTATGACTAGAAGGAATCCGAGAGGACCGTTAGAATATGAGAGTGACATTGAAGCTACCGCTCATAGAAATCGTAGAGAAATTAGACGGGCTCTAGACTATCAAAGAGAAGAACAGCAAAGATCCAATCCTACTGAAGGGATGGACGAGAACAACCCACCAAATGTGCAAGAATAGAATGTTCCGCGTACTATGTATGATTATGCTAAACCTAATTTGACAGGAGCATAATCTAGTATTGTTAGGCCGGCTATAGCTGCTAATAATTTTGAATTAAAGCCTAACACAATACAAATGATTCAACAAATTGTTCAATTTGATGGTTTGCAAGATGAGGATCCAAACACTCATATATCTAATTTTTTTAGAATTTTGTGATACCTTCAAAATAAATGGCGTTTCTGACGATGCCATACGTCTTCGGTTATTTCTTTTTTCATTAAGGAATAAAGCAAAGAGTGATTGAACTCATTACCACGAGGGTCAATCACCACATGGGATCAAATGACCAAAAAATTTCTTTTAAAATATTTTCCACCAGCCAAAACGACTAAATTTAGGAATGACATATCTTCTTTTATGCAGATTGACGCAGAATCATTGTATGATGCATGGGAAAGATACAAGGATCTCCTAAGAAGATGCCCACACCACGGATTACCTTTGTGGCTTCAAGTCCAAACTTTCTACAATGGTGTAAATTCTCCAACTAGGCAAATGGTTGATTCATCAGCCGGTGGAACATTGAATAATAAAACTCCTGAAGCGGCTTACGATTTTATTAAGGAGATGTCATTGAACACCTATCAATGGCAAATTACAAGAGCTAAATCAACAAAATCAGTCGGAGTTTTAACATAGACACAGTGACAATGCTGTCAACACAGGTGGAGTTAATGAATAAAAAGCTTGATAATTTATGTTCTTCACATGTACATCCAGTCATGCAATGCGAAGCAAGCGGGAATGTGGCAAATTCTGAGTACCCACCCTACCAACCAGAGCAGAAAATGAGTAGACCAACTATATAGGTAACAATTTTCGATCTAATAATAACCCTTATAGTAACACTTCTAATGTAGGTTGGAGGAACCACCCAAATTTTTCGTGGGGAGGACAAGGAAAGCAAGGAAATCAAAGGCAGCAACCTACTCCAAATTACCAAAACCAGCCCTATCCACAAGAAAAAAAATCAACCCTTGAAGAGATGTTGACAAAATTCATGGCAGCTACATATTCTTGTCTCCAAAAGACTGAAGCAATATGTGATGAACAACAAAAATCGATCAAAGGAATCGAGCATCAACTTGGAGAACTTACTAGGTCCGCGGGACATCTCACAAAGGTGATTTTTGAACATCAACAAGGAAGTCTACCAAGCAACACGAAATAAACCCAAAAGAGCAAATCCAAGACATCACACTCAAGAGGATACAAAAGTAGGCGAGCCCACCTCAAGAAAAGAAACTAAGGAAGAAAAGGTAAAATAGAGGTAGCACAAGATAGGTAAAACCGATAATCAAAGAATACCAACTGGCATACCTTATCTCAAGCATTGAAAAAGATGATTCAGAGGAACAATTAGGTAAGTTTCTAAAACTTTTAAAGAAATTACATATTAACTTACCTCTTCTTGAAGCTCTTTTTCAGATGCCCGACTCAAGGAGATTTTTAAGACGGCTCTTGACAAATAAACGCAAAATAGATGCAGAGCACTACGTAGAACTTAACGCAACATGCTCAGTAATGCTCCAGAATAGACTATCACAGAAACTAAAAGATCCAGGGAGTTTTACGATTCCATGTTTAATTGGTAGTTTAACTATTGATAATGTGTTAGCTAATTTAGGGGCAAGTATAAATGTCATGCCTTATGCACTGTTTAAATGACTAGGTCTAGGGAAGCCCAAACAAACTAGGATGAGTATTCAACTAGCTGATAAAACCGTTAGAATTCCTAGGGGCATTATTGAAGACATTTTAGTAAAAATTGATAAATTTGTTTTCCCAGTCGATTTTGTTGTTTTAGACATGGATGAGGGAAATTCAACCCCTTTAATTTTAGGAAGACCTTTTCTTGCAACTGCCAAGACTAAAATTGACGTTGCTGCAGGAGAACTCATACTTCGTGTAGGAGATGAATCGGTCAATCTTCAAGCTCTTGACTCAGCCAAAACAACAGAAGATGAAGGTAAGAAAGCCGTTTCAATAGATAATCAAATGGTTCAAACTTCATCGCAGGAAACATCACAAAGCATCAAAGCTGAGCCAACTCATAGTCCTCAAGTAGTCACAGAAGAATCACACCAGAAACAAAACCGGAAGACCAAAAAATTAGAAGAGCAGAAGATACACACCAAAGAAAAGCTGGATCCACACGAAGTAAAACCTAAGGAACCACTAGAAAAGCTCATGGGGACATCAAATCACTTTAAAATAGGAGACCAGGTGCTGTTAGACAAAGACGATCCTTACATCAGTTCAACAGAACTGAAGAAAAAGGAAGAAATACTCCTTCAGGTACACGATGTTTTCCCACACGAAATAGTCGAGGTAAGCAATCCAATGTTCGACAATTTCAAGGTAGATGCTTCTCGACCTAAACTTTGTCACGAAAATAAAACTATCAGTAAGAGGGAAAATATTCAAACCTTTAAACCTCTCTAAAATCTTTAAGGTCTAGGACAGTCTAGCTTAAGACTATAAACGAGCGCTTCTTGGGAGGCAACCCGAGCACTAACACTTTTTATTTTATTTTTTAAAAAAATTATTTTTTCTTTTCTTTTCTTCTCTTTTCTCTTTCCACATTTAAAATAAAGATATAGGTTTCCAGGCCACACGGCCTTACATACGACCGTGCCCGTGGTCGTGTGGACCACCGGAACCATCACACTGACAGAGTAGAGCCGTGCAAGTCAGTCCAACCACCCCCAATGTCACGGATCCAACCATGCACAACACGGACATCGACAAAAATAGCACGACCGTGCCTCACAACCGTGCTAAGATACTGTCTTATTGAGCACGGGTAGACCACGCCCGTGCATTCCACCCGTGCTCCTATACTAGCTTTTTAGAAACGGGCGTGTCCATCAACAAACAGGTGTAGAAGAAAAACACACTCCACAACACGGCCATGCGAAGTGGCCGTGTGAATCGACACACCCTCGGCACACGGGCGTGGGAACATACCAAATTTGAAAATTTTATTTAAATCCCCACAGCCTTCCCTCTCCCCCATCTTCCTTCTCTCTTTTCTTTCTTGCAAATTTTTCTCTCTGTTCATAGAAAAGGTCCAAGACTCTTGAGCAACACAAAGATCATGCCGAAGAAACGTAAGAAGGTCAGCATCAGCTCCTCAGAGGTGACCTCAACATGAGTTCATGCCGACAGCTTCACTTAATTGACACGCCAAGGGTCTCAAAAACCTTTTTGGTTCTATTTTTCTTTTCTCGTCTCCTTTATTTTCCTTATCTTTGCTTCTATCCTGCTTAGTTTAATTTATTTCATATTAGTTACTTGGTTTTAGGTTCTAAAGGCTGTTTGGGAATCACGCACCATAGCCTTCGAGGTCACGTCCACCTCGCGAACCATCCAACAATAAGGACTCCTTAGTCCATTAGTATTTTCTTTTAATTTCAGTTTTCTTCTTAGTCTCCTTCATTTTATTTCCTTAATCTTTAATTATATTATTAGTATAGTATTATTATTTCTCTAGATCTCTTGGCTATATCTTCACAAAGCTACCCAATTTCTTCATCTAGCAAATTGCTTTCGGTAGCCACTCTACCGTGCCCATAGAAAACACCATCACCGCCACCAAAGACGCGTGTGGATCATCCAGATTTTAGGAGTATTACTTTCCCACTTATCTTTTGATTTGGCACCTAATTATCATTATCTATCTTTGTACATTGAGGCAATGTACATCTTAAAAGTGGGGGTAATAGTGCCTAACTTTTTGCATAATTCTCAAAACCACGAAATTAGTCTTGATCTTAAGTAATTATTAATTAGGGTGAAATTTCTAATGATTTATGATTTTTATCGATATGTTTTAGAATAAGTCTTAGTTAATTATGCATTGATGATTAAATTTGAAGAATACTAGAGAATCGAGCATGATAAGTCTACTTTCTAAAAATTAAAATTGATAGGTTGTTGAACCTAATTTGAGTATCACCTTGAAGTTCAAAATTTATTAGGATTGATGTCAAAACACCCATATTTTTTATGAGATTTTGAGCCTTATAGAGCATATACCCTTTTTCTTGCTCACTTTAATTGATTATGAGTGTGTCAACTTTGAACTGTTATTCTAGAACTTGCCTCATTTATGCATGTCGAGACCACATTAATGATTTGATACACTGAGATGATAAAGGCACCTAGGTTTTAACCCATTCACTCCACTAAAAAAAGTCTACCATACAAATTAACCCCTAGTGAACCCCATTGAATCCTAATAACCTTTTTATTGACTCACCCACTAATATTAACCCAAAATCCCTTTGTATTTGTTATCAACATTCCTTTGACTACCCATCTATCGAGAATTGATTTGATCAATTACCGAATTAGGTTATTTCAATCACCAAAGATCCTTCTATTATGTTTATTTTGGTTTGTTCTTAAAATAAATAAATAAATAAATCCAAGTATACTCAATATTAGTAGTATAATAAAAGAGCTTAGAGCATTTAAACTCCAATTGTTGAAGAAAAAGCTCGTATTAAAGTATTATAAAATTTTAAGTAATGAAAATATTCGTTATTATATAGTAATTATCTATAGTGGTATTATTAGTTTGCATTCGAAGTAAATATTCATATTTAGTTCAGTGTTTCTAGTTAGGTAATTTGTCAAGTCAGCCTCGATTCTAAACCTCTAATCTAGCTTGTATCCACACCCTTAACCTTAGCCCCGTTACAACACTGATTGAAGACCTTTTGATCTGCGTATCATCTCATATACAGTGGTGGAGATTTGATTTTCAGGCAAGCCTATTGGATTAACTTTTCATGTTCGAATTAGAGTGCTTATTCTTGAACCTTAAACACCTTCGAGTGATTTGAGTGAATCTTTAGGGAGGATGTCAGTTCTTGTCAATTTTGAATTAAAGATAATCACTTAGATAAGGGGAGACACCTATGTTTTCATGCTATAAAGGTATGACTTATCGTAATTGAATCTTTAGGGTTCTTTGAGTTGAATTATCCATGTATAAATTAACTATGAATTATGATGAGACATTGTCAATAGGAATTATGAATTATGGAAAGTTCGTTTTAATTGTAAAGTTGAGAATTTTGCTTGAGGACAAGCAAAAGCCTAAGTGTGGGGGTATTTGATAAACCGTAAAAGTAACATATTTTAACCCCATATTTAATAGGCTTCTGGATGATTTAGCCCTTGATTTATGTAAAAAGGTGATTTTAATCCTTTCTTTTTATGTTTATACTCAGGAAAGCACCCGAGGATAAAAAGAACACAAAACGGGCTTAAAACGGAGTAATTGGGCCTTAGCAAGCAATCAACACGGCCTCGCCCAAAGCCCACACGACCGTGCCTAGCCAATTACTTAGAGCACGGCCTCAACTACGTAACACACGGCCGTTGAAACACCCCACACCCGGCCCACGAGAATGGACCGGATCTGGTATGTTCCTCGAAGTAACCCGGTTCAAATTCATTCGAATACTTTGAAAATTGTGTGTTTTGGAAGATAGTCTGTTGTGGGTTGGGCTCGAGTTGAAAACAAATTTATTTTATATCAAAAACCCATTTGTAAAAAAATGACAAAATGTTTAAACTTATTTTAAATTAAATGGGCTTATTCTTTATAAAGCCCTAAATTCATAACATAGTAATTAAAGCAGAAATAAAAATCGTCACGATGGCCTTATTACATAAAATGAAACCCAAAATAAAATTGTACAGTACTTAAAATAAAATAAAGATTCAAATTAAATTAAACTTCAAGCTGAACATGGCCACCACAAGTTCTCGTAGTCTGGTCCATTCTTCGCTCATCACCAAACATGTTCCCACAACGGGGTGAGCCGATAGACTCAAAGTGTAACCAACACCAAAACATAATAGAAATAGGCACACCATACATATCATATAAAAATTCAAGATAATGATGCAAACCCGAACCCAAACCTATATGCCATCCGCTACACTCCACCCGTACCAACCTGCACACCGTGGGGACCACTAAGTCAACCCTCCATCCGCTACACACCATCGAAGGCAGTCGCTGCAGTCGACGTGCTCATCACCCACTTAAAATATTGTGGCATAGCCACCTGATATTTGTGTCATGAGACACCACATTTAGATAATGTAATCGAAGTTACCACATTCACTTAGTGAGACCGAAGTCATCACATATTCTTAGTGAGACCGAAGTCGTCACATATTCTTAGTGAGAATGAAGTCATCACGTTTCACTTAGTGAGACCGAAGTCATCACATTCACTTCCCCTTTCTCAAATAACCCGAATGCCCCAAATTATACATATCATGCATATCATATTTAAATTTCACTTTCACATCACTTTTCACATGTTAAATATAACATATTTTGAAATCCTAGTAGGAGTAGGAAAACGTACCTGAGTACTTTGTACCATAATATGGTACTTTCGCCACATTCTTACACTTTCATATTAACATATATATCATATTTAAGCCATAAATCTATTAAGATTAGTGTGGGTACACACCGATTTGTTTAGCGATTCCTTGAATTTCAAAAGCTAGATCTAATGTTTAGATCCTTAGTCCCTACATTTGATTTATCATTTATTACTTAGCATAAATTCTATTTGGCTATAATATCCAAATCCTAGTAGGATTTGTAAAAGACTTACTTTTGATGCCGATTTGATGATTATTCAAATCCAAAACTTGGTTTTCCTTCACGATATTCGCCAACCCTAAATCTCAACATAGGTTAGTTTTTGGCTTTTGATAATTAAAGAACCAATCCATGTATTCATACAAGCCTTGGCGAATGCTTTTAGGTGCTTACCTTATGGATTTTAAATCCAAAACTTCACTTTTCTCTTCCTTGTATTCTACCAAAACCTAAATCCTTGAATCGATTAATTTTGATCACTTTTGATCTAAATACTTAAGATTGGCCTTGGCGAATATATGAACACACTTACCTTGGAGTTCTCAATTCCTAAATTGATCTTTTAGTTTAGGTCCCGTCGAAATCACATGTTAGATCGATCTATCATTCAAGTATGGAAGAGACCTTTTGGCCGAATGTACATAGATGTACTTACCTCGTTTTCAAATCCCAGATGATCCTTTATACTATTCGGCTATGGTACTTTTATGGATCACAAAGTTTCGGCTTTTGTGAAGGGATAGTAGAAGAAAAGAAAAGAAAAGGAGAGAGTTTTGACAGAGAGAATTCGGCTAAAGAGAGAAGAAGAGATTGGAGCTATTTGGCTAGAGAATTTTTGGCAAAGGGGTTCTCTTAAAGAGAAAAGAATGAAGAATGGCCCTTATTTTCCTTCTTTGGCCGAAACTACTAGGCTTAGAATCCCTCAATCGGCCAACTCTTCTTATGTGATAAAATTTTACTTAATTAAATTCCAACAATTATCTCCTAATTAGTCAAAATTCCAAAGAAAATAAAGCTCTTCTTTCTAGATCCCTTGTGCCGTCCAACTCTCTGCTCATGGAGACAAAACAAAACTTCTTTTATTTGCTTCCTAGGTGACTCAAACTCAGCCCAACACCCTTGCATGTGGACCATTTCACGAGGCCCTAAGTGGCATCTTCAGCCAACTTTCCAAGTCCCTTTTGGGTCAAATTTCACGTGCTTTTTATTTTAGGGTCACCGCCCTAAGTTCCCTTTGAACTTTAAAATTCGACATTTGGGGTCATGTTTAAGTTTTCAAAAATTTTTTGCATGCTCAGAACTTGACATTTCCTAGGTTTCCAAAATGTTTAGTTTCCTCTTTTAGCGTAGTTTCCAAAATGTTTACTTTCCTCTTTTGGCTTAGTTTCCAAAATGTTTACTTTCCTCTTTTAGCTTAGTTTCCAAAATGTTCACTTTCCTAATTTACTTAGGTTTCCAAAATGTTCACTTTCCTAATTTGCTTAGGTTTCCAAAAATGGTCATTTTCCTATTTTCAACGTAACATTTCCATACATTCTCGTGTTTCCAAAATTATTCCAAATTTATTCCAAAACACATAAAACATGTCTTTTCGTAAAATTAGGCCAAAATGCATAGGCCCTTTTAGGATGTTACGTTTTACCCTCTTAAAATAATTTCGTCCTCGAAATTACTTACTATCGTTCATCCGTATAGTCTAACTCACTACACTACGCTATTCTCAAGACTCGATCTCAAAAACTATCATACTTTCTAGGCACATTCTCTAAGTTCACAATCAAGGTTCCATACACTTCATAAGAACAACCGATCTTATAGCGAGCAAGGTAATGGAGGATAATCCGAAATAAGAAACTTACCCGTTGTCTCATCTGGCGATCACTATCCTCGCGACGGCCGATCGCATAAACCAACCTTGGTCGCTTTACATCGAACCTTCAAGACCTCCGCTTGGTGCTCCACGTCCTCGATCAAACCATTACCTCTATTTTTGAATCACGACCTCGTTGAGGTCATTGTCCTCCTCTACCAGCCTGATAAACATTTTGAGTTGCTGGCTGCTTTTCATCTGATATCTTTGGACAGTCCTTGAGCATATGGTCCTTGGACCCACACTTAAAACATCCTCTGATTTTCTTCCAGCACTCTCCTAAGTGCCTCTTTCCACACACATCACAAGGACGACATCGCCTCCTGAATTAGCTTGCTGACCTCGTGGCCATCATCTCTAGGCCTTTTCTAAACATCTCCTGATGTTCCAGACGATCTAAAACCTCTTTTTGGCCTATTCCGATCCATGATCTGCTTAGTAGAATCTTTAATTCCCTCGGCTACCTTGGCCTTTTCTACTAAAGTGGAAAACTCCCGCTCGATGTGGAGCTATCAACAATCTCAAATCATCCCTTAGTCCGTCCTCAAAGCGGACACTGGCATTCATGTTCGGGCCATGACTATTCCTCGAGCATATCGGCTGAACCTCAAAAATTTAGCCTCATATGTCGCCATGACTTGTTCCTTGAACTAATCCTAGAAAAGCTTTCCTTTGCTCATCAATATATCGTGTCGACATACTTTTTACGATATGCCTCCTTAGCATACTCCCTGTGTCGATCCTCACCGTGGTACCATCTCTGACGATTAACCACCATTGGTACGCTTCATCACGTAATGATGCCACCATCTCTTTCAACTTCTCTTCAAGGGTCAGGTCGAGTTCATCCATAATATGCTCGGTTGCTTCCAACCAATACTCACCAGTCTTGGGTGCCACACCGACACTCCATTTAAACACCTCGGCCCCGTTGGCTCTGAGTCGCTCGGTACAAATTTTTTAGCTCTCGTATTTCCTCGGCACTAGCCACCATTTCCAAAACTCGCAACATAGCTCGCAACACAAGATCATCCCCGTCTCGAGCTTGTCGCTCGACATTAACGGTTGGGGTGGTGGTGGCAGTGGTAACTCATTGTCAGACCCTTAACCCGATCTAACAGGTTCTGACACAGTTATTCTTCCTCTACCGCGTCCTTGACGACCGCGTCCTCTAGAACTCATTTCTAATGTTGAGATCTGATTAAGAAGTTTTTTATAAATTAGTACTTTTGTTTCACTTTATTACTCGCGAAGAAATTTTATGAAAAGGAATTTAGGAGTGGTTCTTTCGTATTCATACATGCACACAATCTTTTCATTCATTCATACATCCATCAAACAATTATGAACCTTAGTTAATTCAGAGAAACGTTGTAGTTTTTCATTTGTTGTTGTTTTTCCACTACCCGGGGTATTTTTGTAATTTGTCCTATGAGGTATTTTCGTAATTTGTTAAAATAAGGTTCCTTGGTGATTTTGTCACAAAGTATTTTTGGTATTTTTAAGTTCCCGGGGTATTTTGGAAAATTTTTGAAATCCGAGGGTGTTTCAAAAATTTTTGGACCTTGGGGGTATTTTGGTAATTTTTCCACAAATCGGGGTAAATTGTAAAATTTTAATAAATCGGGGATATTTCAGAAGTTGCAAAACTTTGAGGGTTCTTTTTGAGAAATTTATTTTCCAAAACGATGAAGTTGCAAAAATTTTGGAAGTTAGGGTCATTTTGGAAATTTTAGTAAGTTAGGGACAATTTCATAATTTTCAAAAAATTAAGGTATTTTCCTGATAGTTTGCAAATTAGGGTTTTTGAACATTTATGAAATATTGAAATTTTGGCAAAACTGTTGAGTAGTTGGGTATTTTATAAACCAATGGCATTTTTGTAATTTTACCATTAGGGGTATTTTTGTAAATCAGAAAATTTTTCAAAAATTTGTGTAAGAAGAAATAATTTTCGTGAATTTAAGAGAGAACAATTGATTTTAAGAATTTTTTTTAATAGGGTTCTAGAAAAATGGCTAGTTCCTTTTCGGGTTTTAGTTATTGGGTTTAGCCTATGACCGAGCCTCCTTGGTCGTAGGCGAACCAAAGCTACGCACTGTGCGGGATTCGAGTGGAGAGGAGGTGAGTCACGCGGACTACTTAAGTACCAAGCTCCCATGAAACCATTCCTAGACATGTGTCTGAGGGTTGCCACACCCACTAAGTCCTCGGGTTAGGGTGAACCGAAGCTACGCACTGTAGGATTCTGCAAGAGGAGGTGAGTCACTAGGACTGCTTAAATACTAAGCTCTTCAGGATCCAATCCTAGACATGCGTACCATGGTTGCCACACCCTAACTTGTCTGACTTAGCCATAGGTTTGTTTAGTGTATTAAGTCTTATGTATTTGTGTTTGAGTACACTAATCTTAGGGTTCCAGTTCCTATCATGCTATTCTACGTTCCATTCCTTTTCTACCCTTCTATAATTCACATAATCCCACAGATAGATAGAGGTACTTACCTGGTGGACCGCGGGCCGGAGACTTAGGGACCATGTCATCATACCTGTCCATTTTCAGAAATATTTCCATAAAACTCTTTGGGGCTTGTTTGAAAAACGTTTTGGGCCTTAGGCCACAGGCCGAGAGTTTAAAACTGGGCTCTGATACCAAACTGAAACACCCCACACCTGGACCACGAGAATGGACCAGATCTGGTATGTTCCTCGAAGTAACTCGGTTCAAATTCATTCGAATACTTTGAAAACTGTGTGTTTTGGAAGATAGTCTGCGTTGTGGGTTGGGCTCGAGTTGAAAACAAATTTATTTTATATCAAAAACCCATTTGTAAAAAAATGACAAAATGTTGAAACTTATTTTAAATTAAATGGGCTTATTCTTTATAGAGCCCTAAATTCATAACATAGTAATTAAAGCAGAAATAAAAATCGTCATGATGGCCTTATTACATAAAACGAAACCCAAAATAAAATTGTACAAGATTTAAAATAAAATAAAGATTCAAATTAAATTAAACTTCGTTTGAACATGGCCACCACAAGTTACGCCATCCGGTCCATTACCGCTCATCACCAAACATGTTCCCACAACGGGGTGAGTCGATAGACTCAATGTGTAACCAACACCAAAACATAATAGAAATAGGCACACCATACATATCATATAAAAATTCAAGATAATGATGCAAACCCAAACCCAAACCTATATGACATCCGCTACACTCCACCCGTACCAACCTGCACACCGTGGGGACTACTAAGTCAACCCTCTATCCCCTACACACCATCGAAGGCAGTCGTTGCAGTCGACGTGCTCATCGCCCACTTAAAATATTATGGCATAGCCACCTGATATTTGTGTCATGAGACACCACATTTAGATAATGTAATCGAAGTTACCACATTCACTTAGTGAGACCGAAGTCATCACATATTCTTAGTGAGATCAAAGTCGTCACATATTCTTAGTGAGACCGAAGTCATCACGTTTCACTTAGTGAGACCGAAGTCATCACATTCACTTCCCCTTTCTCAAATAACCCGAATGCCCCAAATTATACATATCATGCATATCATATTTAAATTTCACTTTCACATCACTTTTCACATGTTAAATATAACATATTTCGAAATCCTAGTAGGAGTAGGAAAACGTACCTAAGTACTTTGTACCATAATATGGTACTTTCGCCACATTCTTACACTTTCATATTAACATATATATCATATTTAAGCCATAAATCTATTAAGATTAGTGTGGGGTACACACCTGATTTGTTTAGCGATTCCTTGAGATTCCGAAAAGCTAGATCTAATGTTTAGATCCTTAGTCCCTACATTTGATTTATCATTTATTACTTAGCATAAATTCTATTTATTATAATATCCAAATCCTAGTAGGATTTGTAAAAAGACTTTCTTTTGATGCCGATTTGATGATTATTCAAATCCCGAAAACTTGGTTTTCCTTCACCTGATATTCGGCCAACCTTAAATCTCAACATAGGTTAGTTTTTGGCTTTTTGATAATTAAAGAACCAATCCATGTATTCATACAAGCCTTGGCCGAATGCTTTTAGGTGCTTACCTTGTGGATTTTAAATCCCGAAAACTTCACTTTTCTCTTCCTTGTATTCGGCCAAAACCTAAATCCTTGAATCGATTAATTTTTGATCACTTTTGATCTAAATACTTAAGATTGGCCTTGGCCGAATATATGAACACACTTACCTTGGAGTTCTCAATTCCCAAAATTGATCTTTTAGTTTAGGTCCCTGCCAAAATCACATGTTAGATCTGATCTATCATTCAAATTTAGAAGAGACCTTTTTGGCCGAATGTACATAGATGTACTTACCTCGCTTTCAAATCCGGATGATCCTTTATACTATTCGGCTATGGCACTTTTATGGATCACAAAGTTTCAGCTTTTGTGAAGGGATAGTAGAAGAAAAGAAAAGAAAAGGAGAGAGTTTTGACAGAGAGAATTCGGCTAAAGAGAGAAGAAGAGGTTGGTGCTATTTGACTAGAGAATTTTCGGCAAAGGGGTTCTCTTGAAGAGAAAAGAATGAAGAATGGCCCTTATTTTCCTTCTTTGGCCGAAACTAATAGGCTTAGAATCCCTCAATAGGCCAACTCTTCTTATGTGATAAAATTTTACTTAATTAAATTCCAACAATTATCTCCTAATTAGTCGAAATTCCAAAAAAAAAAATAAAACTCTTCTTTCTAGGTCCCTTGTGCCGTCCAACTCTCTGCTCATGGAGGCAAAATAAAACTTCTTTTATTTGGTTCCTAGGTAACTCGAACTCAGGCCCAACACCCCTTGCATGTGGACCATTTCCTGAGGCCCTAAGTGGCATCTTCAGCCACTTTTCCAAGTCCCTTTTGGGTCAAATTTCACGTGCTTTTTATTTTAGGGTCACTGGCCCTAAGTTCCCTTTGAACTTTAAAATTTGACATTTGGGGTCATTTTAAGTTTCAAAATTTTCGCTGACTCAGAACTTGACATTTCCTAGTTTTCCAAAATGTTTAGTTTCCTCTTTTAGCGTAGTTTCCAAAATGTTTACTTTCCTCTTTTGGCTTAGTTTCCAAAATGTTTACTTTCCTCTTTTAGCTTAGTTTCCAAAATGTTCACTTTCTTAATTTACTTAGGTTTCCAAAATTTTCACTTTCCTAATTTGCTTAGGTTTCCAAAAATGGTCATTTTCCTATTTTCAACGTAACATTTCCATACATTCTCAGGTTTCCAAAATTATTCCAAATTTATTCCAAAACACATAAAACATGTCTTTTCGTACAATTAGGCCAATATGTATAGGCCCTTTTTAGGATGTTACAGCCATACAGCATCAATTTATCACATGGACGTGCCTAGTGATCTACATGGCCGTGCCTAAATTGACAGACCTTAAGCACGGCCTGAATCCTGACTCACACGGCCGTGCCCAAAATGATAGAATCGAGACACAGCCCAACCATGAGTTACACGGGCGTGTGTCATGGCCGTGCCCCTGCCACAGGAGAGAGCAATTTCACTTGGATTTGGATACTTGAAGCCAAAAAACATACTCCTAATTCTACTCCAACACTCTAATAGTAATTCTACTTGAAGGAGATACTTAGGAGCCAAGTATAGCATCCCAAAGACTATATAAACAACCCAAGGCAAACATTAAAGGGAGCTTTTGGCGAGGCTTTTGTTGCTGCGTTCATCTTTAGGGAATCACTTGAAGATAGCCAGTTGATTCATCTCAAGAAGCTGGAACTCCATTCAAGATGGAGGATCTCTCCTTTAATTCCTTTAGGGGGTTTTAGGGATTTCTTATGTTTTGTTTATTCTTTACTCTTGAGATGTTTTTGTATTTAATTATGCACTAAACCCTCGAGACACCAAGGGATGAAACCTATGATGGATTTTGTTATTTGATTTCTAAATTATATGATAAGTACTAGGTTTGTTCTTAATTATGTTGCTTAATTTAATCTGATATGCTTAGGTGGAGGAGGAATAGACCCTACCTAAGAGTAGATCTAGCATAATTGAGCGGAGTTGATTGGGAGCCTAGAGATAGGGTTATGAGATTTTTCCATTAGGTGAAACCTAATATGGGAATCCATTGATCGATTTATCGCTTCCTTAGGGGTTATTATAAGAGAATGAGAGTTCCACTAATTAACCTAAGGTTAGACATTATCCGCCTCGAGAGAGGGTTTAATATAGGTTAGGGAGTCTCACGGATCAATCTAAGTAAAGAAATCATAAGGCTTGGGGAATAAATAATAAGTGAAGTCATAGGTGGATTCTTCCTGAGGGTATCATCTTTATCAACTGAGTTTTCCTAAAGTCTTTCTCCAATTCAATCTTTTGTCTTTGCATTTAGTCTGTCTTTCTCCAATTCAATCTTTTGTCTTTGCATTTAGTCTAAGTATTTTGTTAGTTTAATAATTCAATCACTCCAAATTTCAGCTAAATAATAGAGAGAAAGTGAGTAGTAGTACTTTTAGGTTCCCTTGGGTTTGATAAGATATTCTTGCCTGAGCTATACTACTGTTCGATAGGTGCACTTGCCTCCATCGTTGTCACAGTTAGTCTACAGGTTCGATCACTCTTTTATAAATATTAAAACTTGACTGTTTGGCACGATCAATAGTCTCCTCAAAGGAGACCAATTCACATGAGTTCATGCCGGCAACTTCAGCTATTCGACAAGCCAAGGGTCTTTGAGACAATTTAGTTTTTATTTTTCTTTTCTCTTTTGCTTCAATTTCCTTATCTTTACTTCTCTTCTACTCAATTTAGTTTATCTTGTTTTAGTTTCTTAGTTTTAGGTTCTAAATGCTGCTTGGGAATCACGCACCATAGCCTTAGAGGTCACACCCACCTCGCGAACCATCCAACAATAAGGACTCCTTAATCCATTAGTCTTTTCTTTCAATTTCAGTTTTCTTCTTAGTCTAATTCTCTTTATTTTATTTGTCTTTAATTATAGTATTAGTATATTATTAATGTTTCTTTAGATTTCTTGGCTATATCTTTGTAGGCTACCCAATTTCTTTATCTAGCACAAAGCTCATCGGTAGCCACCCCACCAGGCCCATAGAAAACGCCACCACCGCCTCCTTCAACCACCTTCTACCACGACCTCTGCCAACTCCCGTAATCATCCAAGTTCAAGAAGTGTCACTTCTTCCCTTCTCTTTTGATTACATTATTAGTTATCTATCTTTGTACATTGAGGACAATGTACATCTTAAGTGTGGGGGGTAAAAGTACTTAACTTTTTGCTTTATTCTAAAATCTTGAATTTTAGTCTTGTTCCTAAGTAATTTTCTCATATTATTAATTAGGATGAAATCTCTGATGATTTATGATTTTTATTGATATGTCTTTGAATAAGTCATTGATAATTGTGCATTGACGATTAAAATTGAAGAATACTAGAGAATCGAGCATGATAAGTCTATTTTTCAAAGAATAAATTTTTTTTCTAAGTTGTTGAACTGAATTTGAATATTACCTTGAAGTTCAAAATTTACAGGATTAATGTCAAAAACCCATAAATTTTGTGAGATCTTGAGCCTTATAGAGCATATATTCTTTTTCATGCTCACTTTTTTTATTATGAGTATGTCAACACTGAATTGCTATTCAAGAACTTGCCTCGATTATACATGTCAAGACCACATTATTAATTTGATATACTGAGATGATAAAGGCACCTAGGTTTTAACCCATTCACTCCACTACAAAGCCTACCTTCACAAATTAACCCATAGTGAACCCCTTTTAATCCTAACAATCCTTTTTTTTATTTAACCACTAATATTAACCCAAAAACCCTTTGTATTTGTTATCACCATTCTTTTAATTACCCTTTTATCGAGAATTGATTTGATCAATTGCCGAGTTATTTTATTCCAGTTGATAAAGTTCTTTCTTTATTATGTTTCTACTTAGTTTGTTCTTAAAAAAAAAAAGTATATTCAAGTATTAGTATATGATTAAAGGATCTTATGTGTTTAAATTCCAATTGTTGAAGAATAGCTCGTATTAAAAGTATTATCAATAGTAGTATTACTAGTTTCAAAGCAATCATTTATTTTCTAGTTCATTATTCTTAGTAGGTAATTTATCAGGTCAATCTCGATTTTTAACCTTCTAATCCAGCCTTTATCCACACCTTTAACCTAAGCCCCATTACAACCCCATTAAAGATGTAACACCCCAAACCCGGTCTATGCATTAAGACTAGATTTGGTTTGTTACATGAATCGAGCTATCTTAAAATCTTCAATGAGTTGAAATCTACAATATTATTTTTAATTACAAGGTTTAATAAAAATCAAGAGTATTTTAAATTTGATGTATATTAGAAAACATTAGTTGAAAAAAAAACATCATTAACATTGTATTATCAAAACCCTTAGATAATTTATTTAAGAGTTAAAAATAATAAAATATTTATAAAGGAATTTCATATATTTGAAAACCCAATTTATTTTGATAAAAACATCATATAATCATAAGCCCATATTTAAATGTCCAAAATATAGTTTAAAACCAAACACACATAAAAATCCATGAATTATTAATAGAGGCCCTTATTACATTAACCCAAAATAGTAAAATACTTATTAAAAAGTTCAGAGTTTAATAAACCCATGTTTTGCAGTATAGCCTCCACGAAGTCATCCTCGGCCCAAGTCCACGTCAATTTCCATTACCTGAGATGGAAAAATTTGAGGGAGTGAGTTACTTAGAACTCAGTGTATAACTCACTTACTTTGTCCACTGGGCCAGATTTTTAAATTATGGATTTGGGCCTTGAGCCCATAAGCGAATTAACAACATAATTAATAACATAATTAATAGCATAATGAATAACATAATTAATAACATGCATGTAAAATGAATTTTTCCTCCCAAACCTAATTCCATCCGCTACACACCCCGCACCAACCATCACACTGTGGGGATCAAGTCAACCCACCCCGCCATCACACCAATCGTAGGCATTAAGCCATTTTATATTTGTGGCGAGCCACCAAACTAGATTGTGACAAAGTCACCGAACTAGAGGCATTTAGCCAATTATTATTTTGTGGCAGAGCCACCAAACTAGAGGCAAATAGCCATTTATAAATTTTGTGGCAGAGCCACCGAACTAGAGGCAATTGGTCATAATTTTGTGGCAAAGCCACCAAACTAGATTTTGACAACAGGCCTTTCTTCTCTTCATCATTTTCCCAACCCATGCAATATGTATGCAAAGTAGTCTATGATCATATACTGATTAAAAAGGCCCATTAACAAGAGTCAATATTTCAGATTTTTATTAAGGCCCAAACATTTGGCCCATTTTAGCAATTTAATATCTTAGGCCCAAAATTACGATCTAGTAGGAATTTGGCCCATTTAACGATCTAGCAGGGATTTCAGCCCGTTTAACAATTTAACAGAGATTACGGCCCATTTACGATCTAGCAGAGTTTTCGTCCCATTTATCGAACTAGTAGAGATTTCGGCCCAATTATCGATCTAACAGAGATTTCGACCCAAATTATCGATCTAACAGAGATTTCGGCCCAATTACTAATTATCAAATTTATCGGTCCATTTTACGAAGACATGAAAATTTATATTTTTCCATCTAACTCATCGAGGGCTTTTTCGTAATTTTCACCATATTATCCGTTTTCATGTAATTTCACCAAATACCAATTATTACGTTTTATACCGATCTAGTCATTTTTACGATTTAACTCCATACCACGAATAACATCCAAACCCGAGAAAAGTGTGAAGTTACACACTTCGATATCGTGAGTACTAACCCTTCCCGCTCTTCAACACCTAAACATAATACGATCTTATTAGGACATTATCATGAACAAAAATATGTTATAGACATTTGATCCAAAACCTTACCTCTTGATTTTGGATCACTTCAATTTTGGTTTCTCCTCGTTTATCGATTCGTTATTCACGAGAATCCACCGACGTACAAAGGCTCGGGAGTTCTTACTACTTGAATAATTGATTTCCTTGGTAGATGGTCCGCAACCCGTGGAAAATCTCGGACATCAAACCGCCCTTCGTTTATACTTAGGGGAATAGTGGATCCGCCTCTTACGATAACTAAACACCGCCCTTTTCTTCCCTATTTTGAAGATCTTCAATAACAAAAGATCGTTAATCCTAATAATATATCGAAATAAAATTCTAAAGATCTTAAAGGCGAGATTTTCTTACCACAAATATTCTTGTTCCACAAAGAGAATCGATCTAAACGTTCTATGTCACTCACGACCACTTGATTTCCGATCTTCCGTTATCGCACTAAAGTGTAACATAAATAAGCGTTAATAGAATGAACGTTTATTTCGATCTAAGAAAGCCTTCATACCACCATCAATATTCGGCCATGACTACTTCTAACTAAACGAAACTAAAAAGAATTCTTACCCTTTTGTCCACGGTTGAAAAGAAAGGATTGAAAATGATGTTTGTGAAAGATAGAGGATTCGCTATATGACCAAAGGAAATAGAAAAATGATTCGCTATGGTTACATCAACATTCGCCATGAGAGAAAATAATGGAGAAATTATAAGTGTCAAGAATAAAAGATGAGAGAAGAATGATGATGATGTTGTTTAAATTTTCAAAGGAATAAAGAGAAAGAAGAAAGAGATGAGTTTTGGGAGAGGTGTATATTCAGCAATGGGGAGAAGAAAAGAAAAAGAATGGCCTTTTTGTGTTGGTAGAATCGGTACTATGAGAAAGGCACAAAATTGAACACTAAAGAGAAAAGCAAAATGACCAATTGGTCAATATAATCAAGGCTTACCAAGGATCAATTTCGCTAAAAGAAAAGAGGTTGAGAGAAAAGTTGCAAAATTTGCACAAAACTAAAATGACTAAAAGTAAACTCCTAACCCTTACCAAGCTACTAGCAAAATTCGCCAACCTCCCCTAGCCATATTGTCGTCCAAATTCATTGGTCAAATGACCATGAATTTGTTTCCAAAACACTTTCCTTGATACTTGCCCTATGTCTCCATATCTTTCCATATTTCCTTGATTCCCTACCTTAAATTCACTCTTACCTTATTCCTTTGATATACTAACCAAAAATAACAAGGTCAACACTTACCATAAATAAGCTTGGCCGACACTTACCATAGAAGAGCAAAATAAAAGTTGTCTAAATGCTATTTAAGGATTGAACCTCTTCCCTCATGCACTAATTCATGCGCCAACACCACCATGCCATGTACTCATCTTGTGTCACTTATTAACACTTAAATTAACTTAAGTATTAATGACACTTGCTTCTCTTCAATAAATTCTCAAATATAAAATTTATTCCTTACCCAAATTATGCTATACTCTTCTTCAGGACTATAATAAACACGAAAATAAAAGTAAAAAAATTTTCCTTCATAATCTAAACACTAAATCATGCAATATATCAATACTCGGATTTTTAGGGTGTTAGAAAAGACCTTTTGATTTGTGTATCTTCTCATATTACAGTGGTGGAGATTTGATTTTTTAGGCAAGCCTATGGGATTAACATTTCAGGTTCGACTGTTGAGTGCTTATTTGTGAACCTTAAACACTTTCGCATGATTTGAGTGAATCTTTAGTGAAGATGTCAATCCTTGTCGGTTTTGAATCAAAGGTAATTATTTAGATCAGGGGAGACACCTATGTTTTTCATGCTACAAATATATGACTTAGAAATGCTTGAATTTTTATGAGTCTTTGAAGTAAATCATCCATGTATAAATTATCTATGAATTATGATGAGGGATTATTGATATGAATTATGAATTATAGAAAGTTCTTTTTAATTATAAGTTGAGAATTTTGCTTGAGGACAAGCAAAAGCTTAAGTGTGGGGGTATTTGATAAACCATAAAAGTAACATAGTTTAACCCCACATTTAGTATGCTTTTGGATGATTTAGCCCATGATTTATGTAAAAAGATGCTCTTAATCCTTTTTTTCATGTCTTTACTCAAGAAAGCACTCGAGGACGAAAAGAACAAGAAACGGGCTAAAAATGGGCCAATTTGGGCCAAAGTGGAAATCGACACGGCCTGGACTTCAAGCCACACGGCCGTGTCTCAATTTACTTCACATGGCCATGCCTCAATTTACATGGCCGTGCCCCAATTAACAGAATCGAGACACGAGCTGAAAATGATTTACACGGGCGTGTACCATGGCCATGCCCCTGCCGTGGAGAGAGCAATTTCACTTGAATTTGGATACTTTGAGGCAAAAAAACACTTTTCAAAGCTTATTCAAACACCGAGTAGGAAGTATTCTTGAATTAGAACACTTAGAGGCCAAGTAAAGCATTCTAAAAGTCTATATAAACACCCTAAGTGTATCCTGAGAGGGGGGTGGTTAGTTATGCCAAGGAGCCGAGCCACAAGGTCAGATTTGTAGGAATTACTCGAAGATAGCCAGTTGATCCATATCAAGGAGCCGAAATTCTACTCAAGACGGTGGATTTCTCCTTCAATTCCTTCAGGGGGTTTGAGGGATTTCTTATGTTTTGTTTTATCTTTTCTCTTGAGATGTTTTCTTTATTCATTATGAACTAAACCCTTCAGATACCTGAAGGGGATAAAACTTAGATGAATCTTGTTATTGTTTTCTGAATTATATGATAAATACTTAGTTTGCTCTTAATTATGCATGCTTAATCCAAATCTGATATGCTTAGGTGGAAGAGGAATAGACCCTTCTTAAGAGTAGATCTAGCATAATTAAGCGGAGTTGATCGCACGCCTAGAGATAGGGTGACGAGATTTTGCCGGATTAGGGTGAAACCTAATATGGGAGTCCATAGGTCGATTTACTACTATTCTAGGGGGTTATTATTCAAGAAAGAGATTTTCGTTAATTAACCTAGGGTTAGACGTTATTCGCCTCGAGAGAGGGTTTAATACACGTTAGGGAGTCTTACAGATCAAACTAAGTGAATAAATCGTATGGTTCAGCATTAGATAACAAGTGAAGTCTAGGTGGATTCTTTCTAAGGGTATCACCGTGATCAACTGAATTCTTTCTTCAAGTTATTTTCCAATTCGTTCTTTTTTTCTTCGTCTTTTTAGCTTAGTAGTCGTAAATTTAGATAAAAGCAACTTCACTTTATTTTAGGCTAAATAATAAAAATAAAGTTAGTATTAGTACTTTTAGTTCCTTTGGGTTCGATAATCCAGTCTTGCCTAAGCTATACTACTGTTCGATAGGTACACTCACCTTTAATCGTTATCAGAGTTAGTTTCCAGGTTTGATCATTCTATTTATAAATTTTAAAACTCGACAAAACAACGATCAGTATGGTTCTATGCAGGTACATCCAGTAATACAGTACGATACAGATGGAAGAGAGGCGAACAACACAGAATATCTATCCTACAACCCTAGCATAGAGAACGAAAAAGTTAATTATATGGGTAACTATTCTACACCTCAAAATAATCTTTATAGTAACACTTATAATGCAAGTTGGAGGTACCATCCCAATTTCTCGTGGGGAGGTCAAGGTAATCAAATACCACAACTTCCTTCAGGTTTTCAACAACCACCTCACTAGCAGGAAAAGAAGCCAAACCTTAAGGAGATGCTGACAAAACTTATAGCGGTGTCAGAAACTCATTTCCAAAACACCGAAACAGCACTCAAAAATCAAAAAGCATCGATTCAAGGGATCAAGAACCAGTTAGGTCAGTTTGCTAAGCTGATCTCAAAAAGACCACAAGGTATCTTGCCTAGCAACATCGAAACTAACCCAAGAGAGCAACCTCAAGCAATAACTGCTCACGATAGTGAAGGGTTAGATGTACTAACATTGACGCAAGAGAATGTGGTAGAGGAAGGTAAGGTTGAGGTAAGCCATGATAAACCAAACCCGATAATTACAAAGTACCAACCATGGGTGTAGTCCCCTAATGCAATAAAGAAAGACCACACAGAGGAATAATTCATTAAATTTCTTAAACTTCTAAAGAAATTACATATTAACTTGTTGTTTCTTGAAGCTATTTTGCAGATGCTAGATTCAAGGAAATTTTTAAAAGAGTTTTTGACAAACAAACGGAAGTTAGACGATACGTCACATGTGGAGCTAAACACAGTGTGCCCAGCAACTCTACGAAATAAACTACCACGTGAGCTCACATTTCGTGTACTGTCAGATGCAACCGACCTCTGAATAGCCGCTTCAGAGCTTAATACAAACGGTGTGACTCCTTTTACAATACTTAAGGTCTTCTTATACGGAACGGTCGAGGTAACACATATTAATTTCGGCAATTTTGAGGTAAATATTACCCGACTCAAACCATATGTTGATAGAATTGATAGTAAGAACAAGGAGTTTCGACTCCATGAACCACTATGGCCATACGAATAACAGTTAAGTCTAGCTCAAGACTTTAAACGAGAGCTTCTCGAGAGGCAACCTGAGCACTAACCCTACTAATTAGTTTAGTTTTATTTATTTCCATGTTTAGGCGCAGGTTTTCCATACTCACACGGTCTTGCACACGGCTGTGGCCATGGCCGTGTGGGTACCAAGTAGGTAAAAGGGTGTGGCCGTAGGCATGTGGCAATAGGACAAAATTTTCCCTAAAACACGAGCTGCATCTCTATTTAAACCTTCCTTCTTCCTTTTTTCTTTTCCAGTTGTCTTTCTTCTTTTATTTTCCATTATTTATTTTTATTTTTATTTTTATTTTTATTTTTTTTTTATTATTTTCTTCTTATTCTTTATGACATTTAGATTTAGCTTAGGATACAATAAAATTCGACCGGCTGCTTTGAGGATTCAATTTCAAAAAGGCTCGAGGCGCTCCCCACGTTCACCTCTACTCAATCCTATCCAGTTTCTCTTCATTAACTCCATCCAAAATTCAGGAAGTTTCACTTCTCTCCTATCTTTTGATTTTATCACTATATTGTCAATTTATCTATATTTGTACATTGAAGACAATGTACATCTTAAGTGTGGGAGGCTAACTATAATATTATTTAAAAACCCATAAATTATGTCTTATTCATAAGTAATCTTCTTATATCACTAATTAAAATGAAATTCATGTTGATTTATGATTTTTTATTGATATGTTTTAGATTAATTCATAGTTAATTGTATAGTGGTGATTTAAACTTTAAGATACTAAAGAATCAAGCATAATGAGTCCATTTTCAAAAATTAAAATTTTGTTAGGTTGTCTATCTGAATCTAATTATTACCTCGAAGTTTAAATTTTACAAGTTTTTCATCAAAAACCCATAATTTTTGTGAGATTTTGAGCCTTTTAGAGCATACATTCTTTCGTGCTCACTTTATCCATTATGAGTGTGTCAAGATTGATTTGTTATTCTAGAACTTGCTTCGATTATACATGTCGAGACCACATCATTGATTTGATATACTAAGATGATAAAGACATTTAGGATTTAACCCACTTACTCCTTCACTGAAACACCCCAAACCCGGCCCACAAGCCCTGACCGGATCTGGCATGCTCCTTGAGTAAAACGTAGTTAAATCTCGTTATGTCATCTTGAAATACTTGGTGGTTTTGAAGAAAAATAGATTTGGGTTATTCTCAAGTTGAAAATAGTGTTGTAATTTAATTTAATTTTGTATTAAAACATTATCTTCATATTTCAGAAATTACAAGTTTAAAGAAATGTCGAATTTTAGAGCTTATCATTAAGTTGAAAATCGTAGGTGTTTATGTGTTAAAACATTTGAAGTTGTTTTACGAAAAATTGTTTAACCACTTGTCTAACGTTGATCGTACCAGAATAAAAATTAAAACGCATAAATAAAACAGTTAAATAATAATGGCCTTATTACAACAAAAACAAAACCCAAGTAAACCCGAAAACATAATAAGAAAATGTGAAAATGTTGAGCTGAGCATGGCCACCACTAAGTCCCGCGCCGACCGGTCCATTTCTCGAGTATCACCTGCAAAATGTTAGCCCACGAAGGGTGAGTCAATGGACTCAGTGTGTAACAAACAACACAGACTCCCAAACGATCAAGGCATGTTAAATCATGCAAAACAAATATAGACAATGATGCAACCCAAACCCACCTAGATATCCAACCTCTACACATCACCCGTACCTGCCAATCACACCGTGGGGATTACTAAATCGACCCTCCATCCGCTACACACCATCAAAGGCAGTCGCTGCAGTCAATTGCATATCGCCCTTATAATCGTGGCATAGCCACCAAATAATGTGACAGAGTCATCGGATTCATAATAGGTGACATAAGTCACCGGATAATGTGGTAAAAACCACCGGAACACTTCCCCTCAATCAACATCACCCATATGCCCATGCAACATACATATTATTCGATATCATGCAATCTACCTTACCCCATGGCCATAATGAAATTTCACATACTTTCATATCAATGTTTATAACCATTATTAACGAGTATTAAGGGGTAACATACCTGAATAGACTGTACCATTGAATGGTACCCTTAGCCATGTTTATTCGTCACTTTATTAACACATGCTTAACATTATTACTATTAATCTATCAGGAATTTAGTGTGAGGTTACACACCTGAGAACACTGAGAACGACACTCTCGCTAGCAGGGGTAACAGAGATCGACAGAATACTAAAGCTTCCGGCTTTTACTTCGGGAATTGATTGACTACCTACACAAACCTTTTATGAGAAATCGGCTAAAAGAGAATAAGGCCTTTGGCCAAATATCACTATCCCTTACCTCACTTGCTTAAATCCTGAAACTATCATTTGCCCTTGAAGATGTCAAAATCCCGACATAACTTATGTCAGATTCGGATTATCGCATAAGATCTATAAGAATGGCCCTTGGCCGAATGTTACATTATGCTTACCTTGGATATCCAAATCCCGAATGGTCTCCTTCTACTCGTTGACTACAAGGATTTCGAACCCACCTTCATGGTTTCGGTTAAAAGAATAAAAGGAATTAGAGTTTTCAATTTTGGCAAACCAGAGGAAAAAGAAGAGAAATTGAAATGAGAAACCCTTACCAACTATTAGATCCGATCGAAATAGATCCTAACAGATTCGGCCTAGTGATCAATCTTGAAGAACAAATCGAGATGGAAGAAGAGAAATGAAGGGTATAAATGAAATGTGAAGAGGAATTGTGGATAGTAGATTCGGCCAATATTTCAAAGACTAGAGGGGCTATTCGGTTTTGAAAGTGAAGTGTAAGTTTAAGGCTACCAACATGGAAAGAAAAGAGGAGAATAAAGAGATGTATGGTTCGACTTTAGAGAAGAAATAAAAGGGAAGGAAATAGTCAAATGCACCAAATGGTCACCTTCAATTTTTGGCTGAGAAACAAAAGAGAAGAAAAAAAGTATAAAAAAAACTTAAAGATGCCAAATGAATTTGGCACCCACTCCCCCTACATGACCGAAACTACCACCCCAAGACCCCTCCATACGGCCAACTCTTCTTCTCTCATCCAAATCCCCCTTTTCCCTCCTACTTAGCCAAAAATTTGAGCTATTTGACCCAATCTACACTTCATCCCTTCAGAGTCCTTGTGCCGTCCATCACTGCACCTCCTTGCCAAAAAATAAAAGCTCCAAAATGCTTCCCTTGCTGCTCGAACCTGGATCCCTTCACACTTCCTGTGGCGTCACCTCCTAAGGCCCTAAGTGGCGCCTCTTTGCCACTTTACCAGGGCTTTACTTGTGTCATAACCCTCACACACCTCTACTTAAGGCCTAGCTTCCTTAGTTCCTTTTAGGCTTAAAATCAAATATTTTCTAAGGCTTCTACCTTCATCCCAAGGTTCTCAAGCCCCCAAAACACATTTAAAACACACACAAGCATGCTACCACATACATTTAAGTGAAAATGCATAAACCCTAAATCTCGGATATTATAGTTCTACCCCTTAAAATAATTTTGACCTCAAAATTAACTGGCTAAAATAAGTGAGGGTATTGCTGTCGCATTGCTTCCTCCAGCTCCCATGAAGCTTCTTCCGATCCATGGTTATGCCATAACACTTTGACTAGATGAACTGATTTCCTCCGAAGCACCTTCACATCCCATTCCAGAATCTGAATCGGCTCTTCCTCATAGGACAAATCTGGTCTTAGCTCCACCTCCTCAATCGGTATTACATGAGATGGATCCGATCGGTAATGCCGTATCATCGAAACGTGGAACACATCGTGCATCTGCTTCAACTCCGAAGGCAACTCTAACTGATATGCCATTGGTCCAACCCGCTTCAAAACCCAATAAGGTCCTATAAACCTAGGACTTAACTTTCCCTTGCGACCAAATCTCATCACCTTCTTCCATGGCGAAACTTTTAAAAACACTTGATCTCCTTCTGCAAACTCTATCTCCTTCCGCTTAAGATCTGCATATGACTCTTGCCTGTCAGATGCCTCCTTCAACCGTGCCCAAATTACCTTAACCTTTTCTTCCACTTCTGCCACCATCTCCGAACCCAAAACATGACGTTCCCCCAATTCTGTCCAACACGTAGGAGTGCGACACCTCTTTCCATCTGATAACAATCAGACGGTGCCATCCGAATACTTGCTTGATAGTTGTTATTGTACGCAAATTTCGCTAAAGGCAAGAACTCCTCCCAACTTCCTCTGAAATCTATCACGCAACCCCTCAACATATCCTCTAGCACTTGAATTACCCGCTCAGATTGGCCCTCCGACTGCGAATGGAATGTCGTACTGAAGTCTAACCTAGTGCCCAATGCTTGATGTAGTGCTTTCCAAAATCGAGACATAAACCTCAGATCCCTATCTGAGATAATCGACACCCGCACTCCGTGCAGCCTCACGATTTCTGCTACATACAATTTTGCCAATCTCTGCAGGGAATAGTCCACCCGTACTGGTATGAAATGTGCAAACTTCGTCAACCGATCTACTATCACCCATACCGAGTCCTTCTTAGTAGGCGTAAGGGGAAGCCCACTAACAAAGTCCATGGTAATTCTCTCCCACTTCTATTGCGGAATCTTTATCGGCTGAAGCAATCCTGACGGTACTTAGTGTTCAGCCTTGACTTGCTGACATGTTAAGCACTTCCCTACAAATTCTGTAACTTCTCCTTAAGACCAGGCCACCAAAACTGATCCCGTAGATCCCTATATAACTTACTTCCTCCAGGATGCATAGCATAAGGGCTACTATGTGATTCTTGAAGAATTTTCTGCCTTAACTCCTCATCTTTCGACATATAGACCTTGCCCCGAAAATACAGCACTCCATCACCGATTACACCATAGTCTTCCAACTCCCCATTTTGTACTTGTAGCAGCTTAGCACTGAGTTCACCATCTACCAATTGTTTCTCTTTTACCTGACTTAACCATGTTGGCTTCACTTGCAACTTCGCTAGCAAACTTCCATCCTCATAAAGGCTAAGATGTGCAAACATCGCCCTCAGATCCGACACCACTTTTGACTTAGGGCATCTGCCACCACATTTGCCTTGCCCGGGTGATACTCTATTGAACAGTCATAGTCTTTCAACAACTCCACCCACCTTCATTGTCTCAAATTTAGCTCCTTCTGAGTCAGCAGATATTTCAAACTCTTGTGATCTGTGTAAATCACCGATTTTTCTCCATATAAATAGTGCCTCTACACTTTTAGAACGAACACTACTGCAGCCAACTCCAGATCATGTGTCGGATAGTTAACCTCATGTTGCCTCAACTGCAGAGACGCATAAGCGACCACTTTCCGTCTTGTATAAGGACACATCCCAATCCTGTATGGGAAGCATCACAATACACCACGAAGTCTTTCCCTACTTTCGGCTGAATCAAAATCGGAGCCTCTGTTAATACTCTTTTAAGCTTCTCAAAACTCTCCTGTTGCTTATCCACCCATACGAAAGGTACCTCCTTTTTAACAACTTCGTCAGAGGTGCTGCTATTGATGAGAACCCTTCAAAAAATCTCCTGTAGTAGCCTGCAAACCCCAAGAAACTATGAACCTCAGCCACAGACTTAGGTGGTTTCCAATCTAATACTGCCTCAATCTTCCGAGAGTCCACCCTTATTCCTTCCACAGACACCACATGCCCTAAGAACGTAACTTCCTTTAGCCAAAATTTGCACTTGCTAAACTTGGCATATAGCTTCTTTTCCCTTAACACTTGTAACACCACCCGGAGATGCTCATCATGTTCTTCTTCAGACTTGGAATACACTAGGATGTCGTCTATAAACACAATGACGAACCGATCCAGGTAGGGTTGGAAAACCCAGTTCATCATATCCATAAATGCAGCTGGGGCGTTTGTCAATTCGAGCGGCATTACTAAGAACTCATAATGCCCATATCTTGTCCGAAAAGCTGTCTTATGGATATCTACTTCCTTTACCCTAAGCTGATGATATCCCGACCGTAGATCTATCTTTGAAAATACTGTGGCCCCCTTAAGCTGATCGAACAAGTCGTCTATCCTCGGCAATGGGTACTTGTTCTTGATGGTCAGTTTATTCAACTGCCGGTAATCTATGCACATACGCATAGTCCCGTCCTTCTTCTTCACGAATAGGATCGGTGCTCCCCATGGAGACATACTAGGTCGAATAAACCCACGATCGAGTAACTCTTGGATCTAGGCCTTAAGCTCTACTAACTCCTTTGGTGCCATTCGGTACGAAGCAATTGACACAGGAGCTATACCTGGCAGTAAATCAATTTCGAACTCTACCTCCCTATCCGGGGTTAACCCAGGCAGCTCCTTCGAAAAGACATCCACGAATTCCCTTACTGTTCTCACTCCACTAACTCCTTCTTCTTTTGCATCCAAAGCACTCACGAAGGCCAAAAATGCCTTGCACTCTTTCTGAACCATCTTATCAGCCTTTAATGTGGAGACTACATTAGCCAAATAATTTCTTCTTTCTCCCATCATAATTATCTCCTCATCCTCCGGAGTCCTCAACTCCATTCGCTTAGCTGCGCAATCCAATTTAGCCCGATGTTCCACTAGCCAATCCATACCTAGAATGAGATCAAACTCCCCAAAAGGTAGGTCCATCAAGTTGGCAGGAAATACCACCCCCTGAATCTCTAGAGGCACGCTCTGGAATATCCTATTCACCACTACCGTTTGACCTAACGGGCTTTAACGAACGGTTAGATACTACATCTAATGTTTCAGCTACTCTACATGCAATATATGAGTGGGTCGAGCCAACATCAATTAAAGCAAAGTAAGGCTTGTCAGCTATAAGGAACGTACCGGTTATGATGCCTGGTGCGTCACCATCCTCCCTCCGACGAACTGCATACACTAGACCCGGCTGTCTCACCTCTGTGTTACCAACACCTCTGCCCGGTGTTCCCCGACCCCTTCTAGAACCATTACCTCTGCCAATCGGACCACGACCCCGCGGTGGCTACTATCCTCCTCTTCTAGCCTGATTAAGACCCTGACTTATTGGTCGGCTCCTGTCTATTTTCATAGGACAGTCCCTAATCATGTGATCCTTGGATCCACACTTAAAACATCCCCTGTCTTCTTCCAACACTCTCCCAGGTGCATCTTTCCACACTGAGCACAAGTACGGTACTGTCCTCCCGTAACAACCTACTACCCTCGCGGCCCATCAACTCTAGGTCTCTTTTGAACATTCCCGAATGACCCTGATGATCCAAAACCTCTCTTTTGTCTATTCCTATCCGAATTCTGTCTCACAGATTCCTTAATCCCTTTGGCTACCTTAGCCTTCTCTACCAACACGGTAAACTCCCACTTCTACTGTGGAGCAATCAGCAATCTCAGGTCATCCCTCAATCCGTCCTCGAACCTGACACATCGTTCATGCTCGTGGCCACGATACCTTGAGCATACCATCTCAACCGTAAGAATTCCTCCTCGTACTCCGCTACGGACTTATTCCCCTGAACCAGCCTCAGAAACGCCTTCCTCTGTGCATCAATATAGCTAGTCCCAATATACTTCTTCTGATACGCCGCCTTAAAACTCCCAAATGAGATCATCTGCTGCAGCACCATCCCGAACAGTGAGCCGCCACTGGTATGACTCATCACGGAGAAGCGACACCACCCCTTTCAGTTTCTCCTCAGCAGTCAGGTCTAAATTGTCCATAATTCACTCCGTCGCATCCAATCAATACTCAGCTGTATTGGGCGCCACACCAGATACACCTCAGAATACCTCCGCTCCATTGGCTCAGAGTCGCTCAGGTACAGATTTTTGAGCTCTCATACCTCCACCTACTCCACCCACCCTCTCAAGAACTCGCAGCATCGCCTGCGATACTACATCATCTCCCGTCTGTTCCTGATATTCAACACCAAGCAGCTGGTGGTGGTGGCATCTCATTCTCGGACCCTTGACCAGACCTAACGGGTTTCGATACGATCATTCTGCCTTTACCACACCCTCGCACATTACGGCCATGTCCCCTAGAACTCATGCCTACGATCGTGATTTAATCTGCTTTAAAAAGTTTTATGCATCAATTTTTGTTCCACTGATTACCCACGAACAAGTTTTATGTAAAGTAGTTTAATGGTAGTTCTTTCGATCATTTCAGGGTTTTCGTTTCAAATCTTCTACCCTAATTCAGAGAATCACATTTATTTAATAATATCTACTACACACACTCACCACTCGAACATTTTCGTCCGTTCCAACCTAGGGGTATTTTCGTAATTTATCCTATAAGGGTATTTTGGTAATTTTCCCAAATTAGGGTATCTTGATATTTTACAAAATAGGGGTTTTTGGTATTTTTACAAAATAGGAATATTTTGATAAAAGTTGAGGGTAGTATGGTAATTTTATAAACTGAGGGTATTTTAGTAATTTTACAAACTAGGGGTATTTCGATAATTTTGTAAATTGGGGATATTTCAAAAAAATTTCAAAATCTAAAATAGTTTTTACAAGTCAAAGGGGTAATTCGGTGATTTTAAAACTAAGATTTTTATAAAATAGTATAGCTAGTCCCTTTCGGGTTTTAATTATTGAATTTAGCATGTGAATAAGTCCTCTTGGTTAGGGTGAACCGTCACTACGCACCAGGTAGGATTTGAGCGAAGAGGAGGTGAGTCACTATGACTGCTTAAATACCAAGCTCCCCCCTGAATCCAATCCTAGACATGCGCACAACGGTTGCCACACCCTTAACTCGGTGACTCACTCACGGGTTTGTTTGATTAGGCTTTAAATTTTATGTAATTCTGTGTTGGAGTAAGCTAATCCTAGGGTTCAATAGCTACTAATCTGCTAATCTACGATCCCGTAATACCCACATACAAATCACACAGTGGTTAGGGGTACTTACCTGGTGGACTTCGGGCCGGAGACTTAGGTGCCATGCTAGAAAACCAGCTCATCCTTTAGTAAAACTCAATTTTTAAAAACGTTTTGGGACCAAAAGCCCTCAAGGCCAAGTTTTGAATCTGGCTCTGATACCAAATTAAAACACCCCAAACTCGACCCACAAGCCCTTACCAGATCTGGCATGCTCCTTGAGTAAAACGTAGTTAAATCTCATTATGTCATCTTGAAATACTTGGTGGTTTTGAAGAAAATAGATTTGGGTTATTCTCAAGTTGAAAATCGTGTTGTAATTTAATTTTGTATTAAAACGTTATCTTCATATTTCAGAAATTACAAGTTTAAAGAAATGCCGAATTTTAGAGCTTATCATTAAGTTGAAAATTGTAGGTGTTTATGTGTCAAAACATTTGAAGTTGTTTTACGAAAAATTATTTAACCACTTGTCTAACGTTGATCGTACCAGAATAAAAATTAAAACACATAAATAAAACAGTTAAATAATAATGGCCTTATTACGACAAAAACAAAACCCGAGTAAAACCCGAAAACATAATAAGAAAACGTGAAAATGATGAGCTGAGCATGGCCACCACTAAGTCCCTGCCGACCCGGTCCATTTACTGAGTATCACCTGCAAAATGTTAGCCCACGAAGGGTGAGTCAACAGACTCAGTGTGTAACAACCAACACAGACTCCCAAACAATCCAGGCATGTTAAATCATGTAAAAAATATAGACAATGATGCAACCCAAACCCACCTAGATATCCAACCTCTACACATCACCCGTACCTGCCAATCACACCGTGGGGATTACTAAATCGACCCTCCATCTCTACACACCATCGAAGGCAATCGCTGCAGTCAACTGCACATCGCCCTTATAATCATGGCATAGCCACCAAATAATGTGACAGAGTCACCGGATTCATAATAGGTGACATAAGTCACCGGATAATGTGGTAAAAATCACCGTAACACTTCCCCTCAATCAACATCACCCATATACCCATGCAACATACATATTATTCGATATCATGTAATCTACCTTACCCCATGGCCATAACAAAATTTCACATACTTTCATATCAATGTTTATAACCATTATTAACGAGTATTAATGGGTAACACACCTGAATAGACTGTACCATTGAATGGTACCCTTAGCCATGTTTATTCGTCACTTTATTAACACATGCTTAACATTATTACTATTAGTCTATCGGGAATTTAGTGTGAGGTTACACACCTGACAACACTGAGAATGACACTCTCGCTAGCAGGGGTAACAGAGATCGACAGAATACTAAAGCTTCTAGCTTTTACTTCGGGAATTGATTGAGTACCTACACAACCCTTTTGTGAGAAATCGGCTAAAAGAGAATAGGGCCTTTAGTCGAATATCACTATCGTTTGCCCTTGAAGATGTCGAAATACCTACATAACTTATGTCAGATTCGGATTATCGCATAAGATCAATAAGAATGGTCCTTGGCCAAATGTTACATTATGCTTACCTTGGATATCCAAATCCCGAAAGGTCTCCTTCTACTCGTTGACTATAAGGATTCCGAACCCACATTCATGGTTTTGATTAAAAGAATAAAAGGAATTAGAGTTTTTGATTTTGGCTAACCAAAAGAAAAAGAAGAGAAATTAAAATGAGAAACCCTTACCAACTATTAGATCCGATCGAAATAGATCCTAACAGATTCGGCCTAGTGATCAATCTTGAAGAACAAATCGAGATGGAAGAAGAGAAAGGAGGGGTATAAACGCAAAATGGAGAGGAATTGTGGATAGTAGATTGACCAAGATTTCAAAGACTAGAGGGGCTATTCGGTTTTGAAAGTGAAGTGTAAGTTTAAGGCTACCAACATGGAAAGAAAAGAGGAGAAGAAAGAGAGGTATGGTTCGGCTTCAGAGAAGAAATAAAAGGGAAGGAAATAGTCAAATGCACCAAATGGTCACCTTCAATTGTCGGCTGAGAAACAAAAGAGAAGAAAAGAAAGTAAAAAAAACTTAAAGATGCCAAATGAATTTTGGCACCCATTCCCCCTACATGACCGAAACTACCACCCCAAGACCCCTCCACACGGCCAACTCTTCTTCTCTTATCCAAATCCCCCTTTTCCTTCCTACTTAGCCGAAAATTTGAGCTAGTTGACCCAATCTACACTTTATCCCTTCAGAGTCCTTGTGCCGTCCATCACTGCACCTCCTTGCCAAAAAATAAAAGCTCCAAAACGCTTCCCTTGCTGCTTGAACTTGGATCCCTTCACACTCCCTGTGGCGTCACCTCCCAAGGCCCTAAGTGGCGCCTCTTTGCAACTTTACCAGGGCTTTACTTGTGTCATAACCCTCACACACCTCTACTTAAGGCCTAGCTCCCTTAGTTCCCTTTTTAGGCTTAAAAATCAAATATTTTTCTAAGGCTTTTACCTCCATCCCAAGGTTCCCGAAGCCCCCAAAACACATTCAAAACACACACAAGCATGTTACCACATACATTTAAGTGAAAATGCATAACCCCTAAATCCCGGATATTACATTCACAATTAACCCTTAGTGAACCTCTTTTATTGACTCACCCACTAATATTAACCCAAAACCCATCTTGTATTTGTTATCACCATTCATTTTAACTACCCTTCTATCGAGACTTGATTTGATCAGTTAATTAGTTCAGTAGATGAATTTTTCTTATATATGTATTTATTGATATGTGTTCTTAAAAAAATTGAAATATATTCATTATTAGTTCTGTGATCAAGTGAGCTTATACGTTTAAATTCAACATCGTGAAGAAGAAGCTCGTATTATTAGCATTTCAAGTTTTCAATTGATGTAATTATTCAGGATTAGTTCATTTTTTTAGTTTGGTAAATTGTCAATTCAATCTAGATTTTAACCCTTTAATTTATCATTTATCCACACCTTTAACCTAATCCCCATTACAATCGTTTAAAGACCTTTTGATTTATGTATCATCTCATTTTATAGTGGTGGAGATTTGATTTTCAGTCAAGCCTATGGGATTAACTTTTCATGTTTGACTGATGAGTGCTTTATTTTGAACCTTAAACACCTTGAGTGATTTGAGTGAATCTTTAGTGAAGATGTCAATCCTTGTCAAATTTTGAATTAAAGGTAATTATTCGGATAAGAAGAAACCCCTATGTTTTCGTGCTACAAACTTATGACTTTGATTGATTGAATCTTTAGGACTCTTTGAGTTAAATTATCCATGTATAAATTGTCTATGAATTATGATGAAACATTATCGATGAATATTATGAATTGAGGAAGTTCGTTTTAATTGTGAGTTGAGATTTTTGCTTGAGGACAAGCAAAAGCTTAAGTATGGGGGCATTTGATAAACCATAATATAAACATATTTTAATCCCGCATTTAGCATGTTTTTGGATGATTTAACCCCTTTATTGTGGAATTTGGTGCTCTTAATCCTTTATTTTCATGTTTTATACTTAGGAGAGCACCGGAGGATGAAAAGAATGAGAAACGGGCCAAAAATAGAGAAATGGGCCAAATTACAAAATCAGCACGGTTTGGGCCCAAGACCACACGGTCGTGCCTCATTAACAGACCCGACCACGGCCTAGCTTTGATTTACACGGACATGTGCCACGGGTGTGTCCCTGCCGTAGCAAAGAAGAGTGTCATTTGGATTAGGGTACTTAGAGGCAAAGAAAGACATTTCAAAAGCCTATATAAACACCCTAGAGGCCAACCTTAAAGATGGCGTTCAACTAGGCCAAAGAGCCAAGCCAGAGGGGCCGAATTGTGGGATTCACTCGAAGAAAGCCAGTTGATTCATCTCAAGAAGCCGGAATCATACTCAAGACTGATTATTTCTCCTTCAATTCATTTAGGGGGTTTTAAGGTTTTCTTTATGTTTTGTTTTATATTTTCTTCTGAGATGTATTCTTTTATAATTATGAACTAAACCCTTAGATACTTGAGGGGGGATGAAACCTAAGACGGATCTTGTTATTTTTTTCTGAGCCGTATGATAAATACTTGATTTGTTCTTAACTATGTGTTCTAGATTCTTGCTTTGATATTCCAGAATATTGATTCAAGTATTGATGTGCTTAGGCAGTGGAGCAAAAGTCCCTGTTTAAGAGTAGATCTAGCATAGTTAAGCGGAGTTGATCGCAACCCTAGAAATAGGATGACGAAAATCTGCCGGATTAGGGTCAAACCTAATATGGGAGTCCATAGATCGAGTTAATGCAATTCTAGGGGTTTTAATTAGAAAGAGATTTCAATTAATCAACCTAGGGTTAGACGTTAGTAGCCTCGAAAGAGGTATTAATATAAATTAGGGAATCCTACGGATCAAGTCAAGTGAATAAATCGCCTGGTTCAGAGTTAAATAACAAGTGAAGTCTAGGTGGATTCTTCCTCGGGTATTGTCTCAATCAATTGGTTTTTCCCACAAGTATTTCCCCAATTCATTCTTTTTGTCTTAGCATCTTTAGCTTAGTAGTTAGTTAATTTTAGATTAAACAACAATTCTCTTAATTCTTAGGCTAAATAATAAACAAAAATTTAGTATTAGTACTTTTGGTTCCTTTGGGTTTGACAATCCGGTCTTGCCACTAAACTATACTACTGTTCGGTCGGTGCGCTTGCCTCAAGTCGTTGTCACAGTTAGTTTTTAGGCTAGATCATTCATATTAAATTTTTAAGACTCTGACACACGATCAGTGAGATCGAAAGATAATTCAAATTAATTTGTCTAACTTGGTAAAGTGGAGACCAAGAGGTAAAGTAGAGCCATTTTGGGAGTTTAAGCGATTTGGATCCCTAATTCAATGATTAATAAACCACATCAATATTAACCAACCACCGATTGTTATTTAATAGTTAATTTCGTAACTTTAAATGTTTTACAATCTAGTTCTTGCTAGCTAGATAGTAAAGTAGATTAATTTCTCTTAATTTTATGATTTTTCGTAATATGGCTTTTTTGCGATTAGTTGGTTAGACTTTTTATTTTACACGCACATTATTTAGAAATTCTTCAATCCATGATTCTCATGGGTTCAATCCTTGGAATACTCTAGTGTTTCATTGTAACACTACAAATATTACAACTGACCTATCACACTTGCAGTAAAGCCTAATTTTTATATCTTATTTTAGTTCTCGAGTGTTGATCATCGCATATCTCTCTTCCTGTTTGTTTGCAAGGATGAATAAAAAGAGAGAACAACGACCAGAGGTACAAAGCTCGCCTTGTTGCTTGTGGTTTCTCCCAACGATATGGTCGTGATTATGTTGAAACTTTCTACCCTATCACAAGAATGATAACTATCCGAACAATCATTTCTTTGGCTGCTAGTAGAGGCTAGAAACTATGGTAGCTAGATGTAAAAAATGCTTCTCTATGGTGAGTTAGATCGTGAGATTTTCATAGAACAACCACAAGGAATTATCTTTAAGGAATACCCAAATCATGTGTGTCGGCTCAAGACGGCGTTGTATGGCCTCAAGCAAGCTCTTCATGCTTGGTTTGGTAAGATTGCTCAATATCTTGATTTTTGTAGTTTTAAATCTTCAAGTGTTGATCCAAGCTTATTTCTTAAGGAGACACCCACTTTGTGCACTTTGCTCTTACTTTATGTGGATGATATGATAATTATGGGTGATGATAGTGCTGAAATTAACAGTCTTCAAGATGCTTTTTCAATTCGTTTTGAAATGAAGAGTTTAGGTGAAGTTAGTTGTTTTCTTGGTTTAGAAATTGAAACATGTGATGGTTATTTTGTCTCTCAAAAAAGATATACAACAAGTTCATTGCAATGGTTTCGTATGGAGGAGTCAAGAGCAAAAACTACTCCTATGGAACCTTATCTCAAGTTAGCTAAAAATGAAGGAAAGTTGTTGGAAAATGTGACACTTTTTCGTTAAATTGTTGGTTTTGTTCTATTTAACTATCACACGACCTAATATTGCATTTCCCGTAGGAGTTATTTCACAATTCATGGATCAACCATGTGAGATTCATTTAATTGCAGCGAAGACGATTCTTTGTTATGTAAAGGGCACTCTAAGTTATGGATTAATGTATGAGCAATCTAAGTCATTTTTTTAAGTGGCTTTGTAGATGCAGATTGGGTTGGTGACGTTAATGACAAACACTCTACAACAGGTTCAATTGTAATTTCATGGTGCAATAAAAAACAAGTCACTGTGGCTCTTTGAAGTTGTGAAGTAGAATATGTAGCAGTTACAACTACCTAATAATGTTTGTGGCTCAAGAGACTTATTCAAGAAATGGTGTCTACTCTCAATCATCCAATTCATATTTATTGTGATAACAATAGTGCAATAAAGCTTGCTGGAAATCTAGTGTTTCATGCTTGTATGAAACACATTGAAACTCATTATCGTTTTGTTTGAGAGAAAGTGTTAACTCATGATATCGAGCTCCTGAAAATACAAACAGAAAATCAAGTTGCTGACATATTTACTAAGGCACTTGCCAAAGCCAAGTTTGAAATTTTTCGTGAGGTTCTTGGTGTCATTAACAGCAAGGTTGCAGTAAGGGGGAGTGTCAGAATTTAGTGCAACTTTCTGCTAGTTATGAATTACTCAAGCTATTCATTTTTATTAAGAGTCGGGTAGCATATTTGGTCATTTATTTGTGCAAATAAAACAGAAGCACGTTAGCTTCTTGTAGTCAAAGTAGTTGAGTTCTTTTAGAAAGTTTTGAGTATAAATAGATGTCTTACACTGAGCGAAAAGTGTAGCACTTCAATTTTTGTTTCTTTGTATTATCTTGATTGAGTAATAATAATACTCAGCTTTATTTCTAATTAGAGTATTTTTATTTTTTATTTTTTTTTTTTTTTTTGTGTTTGTGTAAATTTTGAATAAAGTTGAGATATTCTTAGAAGAGTTGAGGTGAGGACCCGAAATCAAATAAAAGTGAGACAAAATGCTCCAAATTCTAATCACTGAATCAACATTATCCTTACAGAAAATCAAAAGATGATATGCAAAACTAAAGACACCATTCTTGGAAGCAACATCTAAGAAATATTCAATTTTGGTTGAGTTAAACGCTCAGCATTTTTTAATTGAGTTGCGAAGAGTCAGACTTTGGACTGATTCCACAATCTGATTCAAATTCATATATATTCCTAAAACTATTTGATAGTAGAAGCCAACCATGCCCATCTTGCTACTTGTTTAGTTAGTGTCATATTGTACCAGTTCCCTCTCTTTATTGATAATATTGAAATTGCCAAGTCTCCCAATATCAGTTATCAGTGGTACGAGTTTCCAGTTGAGTTGACGTATGTAGTCTTTCTTCGAAAGGTTTTGACAAAAAAACTTTCTAAAAATGACTTTTTAATTATTAATATCTAAGTATATTATTAGTTATCTTAATTGTGAACCAGCTTTACTGAAACCTAGGCAAAGAAATACATGACTTGTAAACACTTCATCAGTTATCATATTGGCCCATCAGGAAATATTTGTCTAATTAGTTGGGCTGAGGCCTTTGAAAATCTGATTTCGGAATTTTAATATAAACATCAATTTTAAATTACTGTTAGCCTAATAATGAAGTTTTAGCAACATTGGGCCTAAGCCTAAAAGTCCAGTGAATGGCAACCGAAATATCATTTAACTTTAATGTCGCACAATATATATATTGTTTATTATCATTTGTCAACATTTAATTGTAAAATATTTATTGTTTTTTTAAATAATAAGATTTTCTTTTATTATTGAAGTTGAAAAATACTTTCAATCCAAAAAAATTTATTAAACAAACAACTTTTCAAACTAAATTTTAATTTTAAACAAGTCAAAAACTTTGAAAAGATGATTTTTTATCTCCCATTTATTCTTCCACTTTACAAAGCTATATTAAAATTAAAATTTTATCTTTTTAAAAGTATTTTTAACAACAATAATAAATATTATTAAATATTTGAAATAACAGCATTTTTTAAAACTTTAATAGTTAACTAACCCTAAAACAAGTTATACGAGGTGACAAAATTTTGGAATTATGATCTTCAATGTATGTACATTTTAATTTAGAGTATTTCATCCTGTAGTTAACGTGTATTTTTATGGTTTTAAAATGTTTTATATAAAATTGGATTTACATAAAATGTTCAAAATGACTGGATTATCATTATTGGGAAAATTATTTTCCCCATGGTCTGAAAAGACAAGTCGATATCCATCCGGAATACCTGGGGAACTTAAAAGACATAGGGAGTGGATCAAAGCTTTTGGTGTTTGTGGAGAAATTAATTAAAAGAAAGAAAATAATGGGAGGAGGGGGGAAATGGTGACTTGTGCAGTTGGAGTGCAATATTACACTGTTTTGAGAATAATATATTTTCCCACCTTCTCCATCACTCTCTTCCATTCCAAACACCTTACATTTGGTCATATCTCATCACTTCATTATATCATTTATCTGCATTTTCATTTGTCAAAATAATCTCATTTTGTTTTGTTTTTCTCCCCGTAATTGGCAGACCATGAGCCATATTATATGGAGATATCGAAACCCTTTTTCCTGTTACGAATACATATACATATAAGATCATCATCTCAGGTTTGTTTGAACTAGGTTTCATGAAAAGAAATAGAAAACTTTATGCAGTAGTATTTATGTTTAATTTAGATATAAGTATGAAATAAATAAATAAAGAAATGAGGATATTCGTATTTGACATTTACCCATTGAATACGTCAGAATACGGGAAAATATAAGAACATTTTGAATGGGGGAGAATATTCATGATTCATTAGCAACAGTAGGAAGCAAATAAAAGAGAAAACGTACATTGCTCTTCTACTATTAAAGCTTTCACTTGGATTTTACCCGTGGCATTCACCAACCGTGTCTGCCATTAGTTGCAGTTCAATCAATCAGTCTTTTCATGTAATGCTTTTACACAGCAAAGTTTGTAACGTATGTTTGTTTGAGAAAGAGCTCGAAAATACCTTTAAGTTCTAAGAAACTAAAAAGATAACTAAACAAAGAAGATTGATTTGTTAATTATTATAACTGTAACAAACTATCAACTGATCAATGGTTCCTACTAATTACTTAGTCAATAATCAACAACTATAGGCAATTTAGGCAATGTTAGGATGTCCTAAACACATATACTTGAGGGCATCAACTATCTTTCTAAGTGCGATACACTTAAGAAAGGGTCACCATCTGTAGTACTTAACCGCCTATAAACGAGTTATCGTTTATAGTAAAATGTAACATCAAAAACATATAAGAACTTAGAGTGGAGATGTTCGCAAGTACATAAGTCAAATTGTAATATAATTAGTACAAAGAAATACTTGAAAGTATTTCAAGGATCGTACCCAAAGAATGATGGAATAAATTATGAAAAGCTTTTTACAATAACAAGTCTAAGTAGTAATAATTAATTCTTGTATTACGATAAACCATAAAATAGATTAACGAGAAAAATAAATCAGAAAAAACGATAAAAATCAATAAATTAATTAAGAAGATTAACTTGCCTCCAGGTTTGCAATTAACTTTGGATTAGGGTAGACTAGCTACTGATAAACCAATTATTACCTCTCAGCCTCTAATTAACTAATCGATTGGTTAATTGAAACACCCCAAACCCGGCCCACAAGCCCTGACCGGATCTAGCATGCATCTAGGGAAAAACCATTCAAAACTGATTTGGACTTTGCCAAAATCTTGTATGTTTTGAAGAACCATTGATTTGGGTTGGGTTCAAAATTAATAACGGTGTTGATTAGGTGTCAAAAATTTAATATTTATATTTAAGAAAATTAACTTTAAACTTTAATTTGATAATAATCGATCATACTAAATTAATTGAAATGCATGCATAAACAGTTCAATACTTATGGCCTTATTACATCAAAACAAAAACCGAAATAATTCAAAATACTTAAGTATGGAAAATTATAAAATTAAAGAAATTTCGAATGAGCATGGCCACCATTGAGCTCCTGTCGACTTGGTCCATCTTTGTGTCACCGAAAAATAATCCCACAACGGGTGAGTCAACAGACTCAGATGTACAACCAACACAAGTCTCAACCAATTTAGGCATGTCAAATCATACATAATAAACATATATAATCAATGTTGCAAACCGTAACCCAAACCTAGATAACCATCCGCTACACATCACTGCATACCAACCATCACACCGTGGGGACTACTAAGTCGACCCTCTATCCGCTACACATCATCGAAGGCGATCATTGCGGACAACATGCTCATCGCCTTATAAATATTGTGGCATAGCCACCGGATAATATTTTGTGACATAAGTCACCACATTCGATTTCGTGACATAAGTCACCACATTCGAGATATTGTGGTATAAAACCACCAAATCACTTCCCTTTCATAATTTCCGTATGCCCCATGTCATACAATTATGCATTAACCATGTCATATTCCTTATTCACATTCTTAGAGTTTCACATATATGCCATAACAGATCATATCATACTCATAGTAGGAGTGGGTAAGCGTGCACTGGTACTTTGTACCATTGCATGGTTAGCCACATGTCACATTATTATAAACACATTTATTAAATTGATGCCTTAAATCTATTAAGAGCTAGTGTGGGGTACACACCTGGTATACTTAGCGAGTTTACTGAAAATCCGAAAATCCCGATCTAACATCCTAGATCTTTAGTTCCTACATTCGGCCAACCCTACACATGTTAGCAAAGAGCCATTCGGCTAACTAGCCAAATCTCGAAGGATTAACGCAACCCACTTCTTACCTTGCTGCCGATTTAACTACTAATCAAATCCCGAAAACTTGTGATGACTCCTCTTGCAATCGGCTAGCACTCAATCACCGAAGCAGGTTAGCTTAGGTTTTGAAAACATAAGAAATAGATCTATAACATTAACTATAGCCTTGGCCGATTATTATGTCCACTTACCTTGTGGATTTAAATCCCAAAAACTGTCACTTGCTCCTTGAGTAGTCGAAATCCCTTGAGTACTTCAAATCCCGAAGGATCCCTATACCTTTAACGCTAGCCTACAGAAATCCTGATAACCCCTTCTATGAATTCGGCCATTACAAGAAAAGGGAGTTAGTCTCCTTGATATGATAAAATAACGAGAAACAAATAGAATGACAACCCCCTTACCATAATATTAGAAACCGATCGGAAGCTTGATGAAAAGAATGTCGACACCTCCCTCTTTACAGGCTCTAAATAGATTCGGCCACAGAATAGAAGAGTGTATTCGACTTCTTGAAGAAAATCGGAGAAGAAATAAAATAGTGGAAGGTTCAACAGAGATTCGGCTATGGTGTTTCTTTATGGTGTCAAACAAAGAAAAGAGAAAAGAGGCTTATAGGGTTCGGCTAAGAAACAAATCGATTCAAAGTGATCAAAGGTTGAAAGAAGAAAAAGAATAAGAAGGAAAGGTGAAAAGAAATTCGGCAAAGCACTAAAAGAGAGAAAAGATGGATGCTTTTCAACTAAAATTTGGCACACACTTCTTAACACACTTCAAAGCCGAAAATAATCACCAAGAGAGTCATTTGGCCGGCCACTACATCCTCTCTCCATTTAATCCCCCTTTTCACTCCACCTTAGCCGGATCTTTAAGTCTTTAGCTTGATCTTCACTTCATCTTGAAGTGTCCTTGTGCCGTCCACTACCTCTCTTCCTTGCAACAAAATAAAGCTTTTATTTGCTTCCCTTGTGACTCGAACCTAGGCCCTTTCCATTTGCTTGTGGCGTCACACTCTAAGGCCCTAAGTGGCACCTCCAAGCCATTTAAACAAGCCCATGTTTGTGTCATATTTCACCTACTAGTTTTCTTAAGGCCTCTTAAGCAGCTCCTCTTTTAAACTTAAAATCGAATAATTTCTAAGGCATTTTCTACACTTTAAAGTTCACAAAATTCATAAAACACCTTCATAATTTACACTGGCATACAAGCACATGCAATTAGGCAAAATGCACAAGCCCTAATTCCCGGATATTACATTAATACTCGCTTATCTTTCGACCTCACTTTCTCAACCAGGATAAATTGAAATTTACTCAGTTTGACTTATCTCCCGACCTCGTCTAACCTATGATAACTTCTTAAGGTTGTTAGGCCTAGGGTTTAAAAACACGTAAGCTATATGAACTAACCCTATCAGGAAAACCCTAAATCCTCCGTTAATTACATTCCCTTCCACTCGTTAATCTCCTCTAAGGGATTTAGCCACTCATGTTATTTATATCCCCAATCTCAATTGAATAAATCCTGTGAAGAACACGATTTATTCAGAAGAGAAAATGGATTTGAATAATCGTGGATTTGATATCAAATGGGGAGCGAAGGATAATATAATGAAACTAATTCCAAGAGGAAAAGCAACTAGTTTATAAAAAGCCGAAAGAAAATTAATTTACTCCTACTCCTAAACTACAAGGGTTTTTTAGTGCACCTAGGATGACTTAGTTACATCAAACCCCTACTGTCTTATTTATAAAAGTGTTGGTAGCCCAAATTAGGTCTTTGTCACATCCTAGGTGTCTCAGCATCCTTGGGTATCACGTCAACCTGTGTCACGCAACACAATATCTATGGTGCGGCGCAACATGTATTTTCTTCATTGTGTCATTCATTTCGTGCTTTAACATCCTAGGAAGCTTGTGCGTCACTCATTCCTTGCTTCCACATCAATTGGGCCTTTAATTCTTCATTCTACACACTTAATTGAACATATTAGTACTACCTAAGGCTCTTGTCGGCGTAATGGGTCACAACACTTATAAAATGTGTTAAAAAGCTCTTATTTTACTAATATTTAATCATAAGGCCTAAATATCGAAAATGTAATATAAAATTTAATATCAAAAATAGTCTCGGCATCCTTGGGCATCACGTCAACCTATGTCACACCACACAATATCTATAGTGTGACACGACATGTATTTTCTTCCTTGTGTCATTCATTTCGTGCTTTGACGTTTTAGGAAGCTTATGCATCACTCGTTCCTTGCTTCCACATCAATTGGGCTTTAATTTTCATCTTACACACTCAATTAAACATATTAGTACTACCTAAGGCTTGTGTTGGCCTAATGGGTCACAATAATTATAAAATGTGTTAAAAAGTACTTATTTTACTAATATTTTACACTTTTGGTTTAAAATACCAACCTTGACTCGAGTAACCATAGGGTGAACATTAGTAACAACAATACTAATCAAAGCTTCACCACTAGTATTAACATGGTCTATGGCTATAACTAAAGGAACAAAAGTAGATGAGGCTAAAAAAAAGTTGATGAGTATGCATGTGAATCTAAAGAAATACAATCATTTGGAAATAAGAAGACAAGTTAGTCAACATGTGACTTGGTTTGAGCAGTGGCTAACACTAGAACTAATTGAGAATGCTACTTTTGATGAGTGTTGAAGCAGTATAAGAGTAGCTAAAGACATAACCTGTGAGGAAAAACGCAAAGTAGAAAGAAGACACGTAACAAAGAGAAACACATTTTCCTCAAACTGAACATGTTGAGGCACATAAGTTCTGTAACACCCTTAACCTATCTCTATCGCCGAATTAAAGTTATGGAGCAATATCGTACGATCAAAAACATTTAAACATCATACCATTCAATGATTTAAATATATCATAAATCATTCATTCACATGCATACTCCTCCTAAATCGAGCCCTCGAGGCCCTAAAAATAGTTTAGGAGCAATTCAGGACTAATTTGAAACAAAATAGAAAGTTTAGGAAAAAGTTTCAAAATTTGGAAACAAGGGTCACACGACTGTGTGACATGGCCTTAGGCCGTGTCCCAGCTTGTGTCTTCACCCGTCTAACTCACTGAGTAAGGTCACACGCCCGTGTGCCAGGCCGTGTCACACGCCCGTGTGCTAGGCCGTGTAACTTTCTCAGTAGCCTCACACACCCGTATGACAGGCTTTGTGTTAGGCCGTCTAACTTACTGACTTGTACCCTTTAAAATCCTCAGATAACACATGACCATGTCGCCAGGTTGTGTGCCTCACACGGCTAAGTCACACGCCCGTGTCTCAGGCTGTGTGAACCCAAAATTTACCTAAAATCAAGTCATTTCATACCATTTCATGCATAACCTTTCAACCGATTTAAGCACACTTTAAAGGGACCTAAACATTACCTAAACACATATCAAAATGCCATTTCAAGATTCAAATTCAGTTAACCAATATGCCATTCAAAGGCACCACAATTAACATCCAAACATAACATGCCAAAACAAATCAACAATTCCTTATTTCAAGTATCATAACCTAGTTCAATTGCTTACCGAAACATACCACAAAGTATCCATTATCAAACCTTTCCAAAAATACCATAAAGAGCTTTATAAACATGTATAATAAGGTAACCAAAATGTAATATTTTGACAAAGCATCAAATGGTACCAAACTGACATAACTTTCAAAACTTATACATGCCAAACCATTAACTCATTCATCAAAACACCCTACACTTGTTATTATAAACCTTGGCCAAAATGTTTAAAAACTACCAAATTAACTATTGGATAGTGAGATAGATCTTCGACGAGCTTTCAACCAAATCGAGCTTCCGACAATTTATCAAACAAAGGAAAACAACTGCTTAAGCAATGAATGCTTAGTAAGCTTGTATAAACCAAAACATAACTTACCATTTCATTTGCATAATAGAAAGCATAAATATAAAATCAACCAAAACCATAAAATTGGCATAAGCTTATACAATATCATCAAAATCACAAGTTAGTACTCTTGTATATGGTTCAAATGAATTCATCCATAAAAAGTATGTTTGCACATATGATCTCATCATTTAGTTCATAATTCCTTTTCATAAGTTCATGATACATTCCATTTGAACACTTACCATTTCGGTCCTTTTCATGCCTTTTCACATGAGTGAGGTCGAATGTAAGTTACATGATGCTATTCACAAAAGCTGTGGAGAATTCACAAAAATGCAGGACCTCAACCATTAGTAGGACATTCAAGACCAAGATGAAAACATGAAATCACTTATAACGTGTCATTTGTATCCTAAGAATTCTAAGGTTCAACCGGACTCAATATCCATTAATTCTTCATAGCGTTGATACGTTTATATATCGATCATTTATAAAAAAATAACATAGAAAATGTTAAATTTAAATAACATTTAAATGATAACCATTCATACGAACTTACCTCAATAATTAGGGCATAGTAGTTTAATCGAACTAGTCCGAAGCTAAGCTTTAACTTTTCCTCAATCTAAGTCCAAACGTTGTTTATCTTTATCTAAATAGGTAATATCAATCAATTAAATACTTCTAATATTAAATTTAATCCACATTTCATATTTATGAAAATTACCAATTTGCCCCTAACATTTTAACTTTTCATAATTTGGTCCTTAAGCTTATATCTTATAATCTAACCATTTTAATCATTATCCATGTTAATCAAAGATGCATGGGACCTTGAAACAACCCATATTTACCATTAGTTCACAACAAAACCCTAGAATTTATACCTTAAACAAATTAATCCTTATTTCTAAAATTCATCAAAAATCTCTTAGCAAAACTTGTTTATTTTTCAACAAAGATTCATAATCCATCAACTAACATTAAAACTCATTCAAAAGCATTCATGGTAAGTTCCTAAACCTTCAAAATTTTTACAAATTAACCCTCAGGCTAGCTAGATTAATCTAAAACGAACTCAAAAACATAAAAATCATTAAAAATGGGGCTTGAATACACTTATATACGAGGAAATAAGCTTGAACGAATACCATAGCTTGTTTCAATGGTGATTTTAGATGAAGATGTGAACTAATGAAGAAGATGAACATGATTTCTTAGGTTATTTTAGTTTTATTTACTAATTTACTATTTTACCCTTAATGAGAATCATAATTTTCAATAAAACCTATCCATCTTTATCCACTAACACTTAAATTGGAATATTTACCATCTTAATCCACTTACTTTAAAATTTCATAGCCATTTGACCCTTTAAACTAATAGAACTCAACTTTTTCACCTTTTACGATTTAGTCCTTTCCACTTAATTAATCATGCAAACATCAAAATTTCTTAACGAAATTTTAATACGACCCTACTATAATCCGTAGACCTTAAAATAATAATAAAATAAATACTGTTCATTGGAATTGTGGTCTCAAACCATTGTTTTCACATCACCGAAACCAGTCGTGATAATTCTCCCTTAAAGGAATTTTCATCCCCAATTCTTACGAGAAAATAGGTTGGTATTGCACTTTCATAGTTTCTTCCAGTTTCTAGGTAGCTTCTTCAATTTCATGACGTTGCAAGAGAAATTTAACTAAACTTATACTTTTATTTCTTAGCTCTTTAACTTCAGGAGCTAAAAGTCTAATCAGTTCTTCACTATATGTCATATCTGGCTAAATCTCAACATTCATAGGTGAAATCACATGTGAAGGAGATGATTGATACTATCGTAACATAGACACATGAAACACGTTATGAATTTTCTCTAATTCTAACGGTAAAGCCAATCGATAAGCCACTGGTCCAATCCTCTCAATGATCTTATACGGCCCGATGAATCATGGACTAAGCTTTCCTTTTCGGCCAAACTGAAGCACTTTTCTCCAAGGTGATACTTTTAGAAATACTTTGTCGTCGACTTGAAATTCAATATCTTTCCTTTTCAAATCCGCGTAAGATTTTTGATGATCAGAAGTAGCTTTCAAAATGTCACATATCACTTTGACCTTTTCTTTGGTTTTTCTAATCAAATCAACACTGAATAACTTTTTCTCACTCGGCTTAGTCTAATATAACAGAGTTAGACATTTTCAACTATACAAAGCTTTGTACGGTGCCATTTTAATGCACGCCTGATAACTGTTATTGTATGCAAGGTCAACCAACGGAAAAAATTTATCCTAGCTACCTTCAAACTCTAAAACACCACATCGGAGCATATCCTTGAGTACCTGAATTACTCGTTTAGATTGACCATCAGTCCGTGGATGAAACACTGTACTGAAATGCAATCGAGTACCTAAAGTTTCATGTAACTTACTCCAGAATCGAAATGTAAACCGTGGATTCCTATCATAGGTAATAGAAACTGACACATTGTGTAGTCTAACAATCTCATAAACATACAACTCTGCCAATTTATGAAGTGAATAATTCGTACACACTGGAATTAAATGTGCAGATTTCATTAAACGATCAACAATGACCCACACAACATTTTTTTTGGTGATAGAGGCAATCCTGATACAAAGTCTATTGTAACTCGTTACCATTTCCACTCTTGAATCATCACATCTTGTAACAAACTAGAAGGTACTTGATGCTCAGCTTTAACTTGCGGACAGATCAAACATTTTGATGCAAACTCTGAAATCTCTCGTTTCACACCTAGCCATTAGGACATCTATTTCAAATCACCATACATTTTATTACCACTAAGGTGTATCGATAAACTCTTCTTGTGAGCTTCAGTAAAATCTTCTGAATAACATCAGAATTTCTTAGAACACAAATCTTGTTTTTCAAATACAAACTACTGTGACGCCCAAAAATCTCTTAGATATTTATTTTTGAATGTTTGTGACACAATTGTATGTCTGCTTCAGTGGTTAAGTATTTTGGGAAGTGTCTAAGAGCTCCCAAGTTAAAGCAATAGCTTGGGCAAATTTTTGTTCTTAAACGAATAAAACCCTATCTCAAATCAGTAGGTTTATAATTAAATGTTGGTAAAATATGTCAGAATGGGCCTGCTGGTCTGGTGGTTAAGTGGACTGTTAAGTGGCTGGAAGTCTTAGGTACGAATCTCTGCGCGACCAAGGGGATTTATTTTTACTGCTTGTGCCGTATGAGTGTTGTAGATTGATCAAAATTCTAAGTATTTGAGGAGTGTGGGGATGTTGTGGCCAATTTTTAAAAGGATAATGAGGGGGATTTCGGCAGTTGTGGGATTGGTGGAGTAAAATAAGGAATTTGAGGTATAGTGGGAAGGTGAACGATTTGTGGAGGGATAGTAGGAGAGTTTTAAGGAGTGGATCAAGGGAAGTGATCAGTAGTTGTGTCGAAACTGATTCCTTTTCCAAAATTCGACTTTAGCCTTTGTTTTCTCTCAATTTTCTGTCAATTGTTCTCCTTCCTCTGCTGAATATTGCTAGTGAATTTTTGCTACTTCTTTTTTATTCTTTTTCAGTTTTGCACTTCCCTACCCATCTTTTTTTCTTCTTCTTGCTATCACCTCTTTTTTGTTCATGTTAGTTGCTACCGAATTGTTGATCCTTAGGCCGATTCTTCTTCTTTTCGTCCCTCCCCATTCATATTTCTGATTCTTATTTCCTCCACTCTGTTATACCAATTTCCTATCGTTGATTGTTATCGTGGTTTGGTTCTTGTCACTATTCTGGTAAGTAAAACTTCAACACTTTGATTTGTGCCTAAATTAAATGTTAATTGGATGTTACTATCGTCTTGACAGTAAGGAATCATTTTGATTGAGGTCCCTCTTCTGTGGAGTTTTAGCATATTCGTTTGAAGTTTCAAGGAAGGTATTGTGCATTTGAAATGGAAGTATATTTGGTTTTGTGTTGTTGTACTTTCATGCGTTAAGACTAATGATTAAAGTGAATGATCAATTTTAGGAATTACTAAGCTCAGAAGAGTTTTTCTGTGAAACCATAACAGGTGTGTAAACACAACTCTGAAATTGAAAATCGATAAAAAGCCAAAAAATGTGATTGTCGACGCCACATGAGAGTGCGGCCTCTCGTGTGGTAGGCCGTGTGACCGAACACGGGCATGTGATCGACTAGGCTGGACGTTCGGACCGAATTGGGCCGTGTGGCCCCATACGGGTGAACCATACGGGCGTGTAAGATTATTAGGCCAGGCCATGTAATCCACATGGCCAAGGCTATTTTAGGTCGTGTGGGCCACACGGGTGTATAGGCCCACACGGGCAAACATTATAGACTTGTGGGCCCATTTTCACTATTTGATTGCTAAGGTTGGATGGGTCACCCGAGTTGATTGTGGACCCTCTTGAGGGTAGGTAGGCTTACTTAGACCCTAATTGGTGAAATGATCAGTATGGTGATACAATTAAGCATGATGTTGCCCTACTGAATTGGTACTGTATGCCCTGATTTTATGCATGATATTATGTTTTAGCATGTCATATATGTATATTGCATTGCATCGGGGTGAGGGTCATATTTTTCGGAGGAAATGTACTGAAAGGCCTCGAGCCTAAATTACTGGTAGCTCAGCTACAAACTACTGTCTAATCTACATTCGGTACTTTTTAGTGTGTAGGGATGGGTGGGTTGATTATATCCCCACATGGAGTGCAGGGTTGGACGGAGTTGGAGTGTAGAGGCTGGCGGGGTAGGATTTGATACTGTATATCTATTACTATATTGAATATTGATACTGTAAAGGGCCAAGGCCCAAATGCATGATAGCTTCTGTATTGAAATGGGCTAAGGCCCTAACTGAAACTGAAACTGTTACTGAGATGGGCTTAGGCCCAAACTATGATTACATTATGTTTTCTTGTTTATATGGGGATTACATGCTGAGTTTTCGTAAACTTGCCCTTTTATTTTATCTGTACAGGTAATCCCCGAACTTAAGCGGATCGGAGCGGTAGAGGACTCAACGGTGGCCACACGACCCTTTTTCACTGTTTGTCTTTAATTAGGTTTTCAAAGTTTAATTTGGGGTATTTTTCTGTAATAAAGGCCTTTATGGATTTTTACATAAAATTTGGATTTTATATTTGCCTTAAGTTTTATATCTACTAGAGGTAGGTAAAATACGAGTTTTTAAAAGAAATGCTTGTGTTTTAACAAAATATCCACAAGGACACAAACTGTTTAAAAAGCTTCCGCAACGTATAATATTCTGACAACTAACGACTGAATAAGAATCAAGATTTTAGAATTAATAAAAGATAATTAGGAATTCTAAACGAAAAATGTTTTAAGCAAAGTTACGATTTTCCAACATAAGCTACAATTTTCTAACGCACTACCATGTGACATCACTAGATTCGGCATAACGTCTAGGCCGGGTTTGGGTTATGACATTTAGTGGTATCAGAACCAGGTTACAAAACTCGACTGTGGATTTGGGTTTTAATATTTGACTTTCTAAGAAATATTTTCTAATGAATTGAAATGTTTTTACTGAATGTGTGGTACACTTAGTCTCCAGCGTCGATCCTGTAAGTTTACTGAAACTGTCATGTGTTGTAAACTGAAACTGCTATAGATAGCATATACTAAGACTATTATAGAAATACTGAAAAAACTTAAGTTAGTGTATACTGATACTGTAGTAAAATCGATAGACACTGCGTTGTATGAAAATAAAATTTACACTTCTGATATTGATTTCATAAAATACCCGTTAATAAATATTGGAACTGTAAACTGACGTATAAAATTATTAAAACAGATAAACGCGCTTAGAAAATGAGCACAATAGGTACTCGTAGATGGGGTACAAGAGGCCGTAGAGGGGCCCGAACTAGGTCCTCATCTTCTGGTAACCTGCCTAATATGGATACTAGTGATACGCCTATTTCATCAGTGGCTAAGACTGAATCTTGGTCTCATGATCGTGCGGTTGGGGATGACGCACTGTTCTAAGCCATGTTACAGATTTTGGAGAGGGTTTGGGCCCAATCATCGAGTCAAGGTCGAGGGTTGATTATGGAACGACTTTGGTCTAATAGAGCTAAGATTTTTAGGGTATTATCGAGTTGCCCTAACGTGGTAAAATCTTGGATCGAGGCTACAGAAAGGATTATGGACGATTTGGACTGCACCCCCGAGCAAAAACTAAAGGGTGCAAGTACACCTTGAGATGAGGCTTACCGTGGTGGCTTACGGTTAAGGAGGGCACTCGGCCGACCAACCTGACACAGGAGTTCTTTAAGACCCCTCAGGGAAGTATGTAGGTGCCAGGTTATGTGGATGCCCATAGGATAGAGTTCTTAATCGACTTGGGAGATAGATCAATGGTTGAGTATGAGGTCGAATTTTGTAACTAAGCCGCTATGCGCGTGGTATGGTGGCGACTGAGTATGAGAGATGCGTTCACTTCGAAGATGGCCTTAGGAATAATTTGAAGGTATTGATAGCTCCATAGAGGGAGCGAGACTTTGCTGCACTGGTCGATAAGACGAAGATCGCCTAGGAAATAAAATGCACTAAGCGCCAGAATCGAGAGAGGTAAGAGCAAGAGGGATTCAGAGCCCTCGAGTTCTATTCAAAGGCCCAAGAAAAATGCCAGAATTGATGGGTCGATTAGAGTTAGGGCTTATTATTCGCTACCAGACATACCACCGTAATCGATTGTGGTAGACGCCATCTCGGCAAGTGTTGGAAAAGAACTAAGGCATGCTTGAGGTGCGATTCTTTGGAGCACCGTATTAGGGATTGTTCGTGGAGGGTCGATCTGATGCAAGCTCTGGTTAATAATACTGCACAGCCACCAAGGGTTGTTCAGTAGCCAGTGAGAGGCCATGGTCAGGCCAGAGGTGGTAATGGTTTGGGTTGTGGTCAGAGAGCTCAGGCGAGGTGCTGGTCATCGAGGCAACGTAGTCGATTTTAGTTGATAATGTTCATCGCGAGAGGATGGAGATACTCAGACGTTATTACAGTGCACGTTCTTTATTTATAATGTACCTATCTTGCAGACCGCTAGATATACAATCCACTCACCCTATATAGCTTGTCTTGATCTCAAAACTTGGGTATCTTGGTTGAAACACTACGAGTGAGGTCAACAGATTGAGTTCATTGGGCAGTTAGTAAAGATTAACAAACTGTTTAAAGATGTTCTTCTAGAGGTTCAAGGAACTATCTTTTTGGCTGATCTGATGGAATTGCCTTTTGGAGAATTTGATCTAATACTAGGAATGGACTGGTTAGTCAAACATCGAGTGAGCTTAGATTGTGCCACAAAAAGGGTTGTATTGAGAACTAAGGAGGACAGCGAGGTAGTCGTAATTGGGGAGTGTTGGAACTACTTATCGAATGTAATTTCTGCATTGAGGGCTGAGAAGTTGGTTCGTAAAGGATGTGAGGCATATTTGGCCTACATCAGTATTTCAGATTCCAGAGATTATTCGGTTAAGGATATCAAGATGGTTAAAGACTTTTCAGACGTATTTCCTAAAGAACTACCTGGGTTACCTCCGCATCGTGAAGTGGAGTTTGGGATTGAGCTCTTTTCTGGTACAGCCCCGGTGTCCATCGCCCCTTATAGAATGGCACCAAAAGAGCTTGTGAAGCTTAAGGCCCAGATTCAAGAGCTACTGGATCATGGCTTCATCTACCCTAGTGTGTCTTCGTGGGGAGCATCGGTTCTGTTTGTAAAAAAGAAGGATGGATCTATGCGCATGTGTATTGACTACCGAAAAATGAAAAAGTTGACCATAAAGAATAAGTACTCCCTATCGATGATAGACTATCTGTTTGATCAGTTCCAAGGTGCTTCAGTGTTCTCCAAAATTGACCTCTGATCAGGGTATCACCAGTTGAGATTTAACAAAGGCGACCTGCATAAGACGACATTTAAGACTCGCTATGGTCATTACGAGTTCCTAGTGATGCCATTTGGACTGACGAATGCTCTAGTAGCTTTTATGGATCTGATGAACTGAGTGTTCCAGCCCTATCTAGATTGATTCGTGGTGGTATTTATTGATGATATATTAGTGTATTCGAAAGCTGAGGATGAGCACAATGAACACCTCAGAGTGGTTCTACAGATTCTACGAGAGAAACAACTGTATGCCCAAGTTTAGTAAATGTGAGTTCTGGTTACGTGAAGTAACGTTTCTAGGGCATGTGGTTTCTGCTGAGGGGATTAGAGTTGATCCTTGAAAGATTGAGACTGTCTTGGATTGGAAGCAGCCTAAAACTTTATCCGAGATCCACAGTTTTTGGGACTGGCAGGGTATTATCGATGATTTGTAGATGGGTTTTCACGGATTGCAGCACCTTTAACTAAGCTACTATACAAGGGTGTGCCATTTAATTGGATTGATGCACAATAAAAGAGCTTTGAGAAGCTCAAGAATGTATTGACTGAGGCCCCTATTTTGATACAGCCAGAGTCTGAAAAAGAGTTTACTGTCTATAGCGATGCATCACATGTCGGTTTGGGGGGTGTGTTGATGCAAGAGGGTAAGGTGGTAGCGTATGTGTCTCGTCAGCTTAAGACTCATGAGGTAAATTATCCAATGCATGACTTGGAATTGGCCGCGGTGGTATTTGCACTGAAAATCTAGAGGCACTACCTATATGGTGAGAAGTGTATCATTTATACTGATCACAAGAGCCTCAAGTACCTCCTCACTCAAAAGGAGCTGAACCTTAGGCAGCGTAGGTGGATTAAGCTGCTTAAGGACTACGGCCGTACGATTGAATACCATCTTAGTAAGGCCAATGTGGTGGCTGACGCGCTGAGCCGTAGGGCTATGACTGATCTGAGGGCAGTGTTTGTGTAACACCCTAAAAATCCGAGTATATATATTGCATGATTTGGTGTTTAGATTTTAAAGGAAAATTTCTTACTTTTATTTTCGTGTTTATTGAAGTCCTAAAGAAGAGTATAGCATAATTTGGGTAAGGAATAAAATTAATATTTGAGAATTTATTGAAGAGAAGCAAGTGTCATTAATACTTAAGTTAAATTAAGTGTTAATAAGTGACATAAGTTGAGTACATGGCATGGTGGTGTTGCGCATGAGTTGTAGCATGAGGGAGAGGTTCAATCCTTGTTTAGCAACTAGATGAATTTTTATTTTTAATTTTTCGCACATGTATAGCAAGTGTCGGCCAAGAACATATATGGTAAGTGTTGACCATGTTATTTTTGGTTAGCATATCAAAGGATTAAGGAAAATTGTTAACTTAAGGAATGGAATCAAAACTTAAGGAAAGATATGAGGACATAAGGCACATATCAAGGAAAAGTTTTGAAACAAAATCATGGCCAATTGACCATGTTTTTGGACGGCAATATGGTCTAGGGAGGGAGCCGAATTTTGGTGCTAGTTTGGCTAAGAATTGAATTTTCTCTTTGGTCATTCCTAGCATCCTTGTGCAGAATTTTGCTTTCCTCTTCTCAATTTTTCCTTTGGCCGAAATTGAACCTTGGTAAAGCCAAAATTCTTTTGACCATTTGGTCACTTTTGTTCATCTTTTGAGTTTTCTCTTGAGCTTCTTCTTAGTGCCGAAATTGTTAGTACCAAAAAGCCATTTTTTTTCTTTTCTTTTTACCATGGCCGAATGTACCTAGCTCCTAAAATCCATCTTTTTCTTCTATTCTCTTTGAAATCAAACAACATCATCATCATCTCTTATTTCATATTTTAATTCTTTTCACTCAAAGTTTCTCCATTAAACTCTCTCATGGCCGAATGTTAGAGTGCCCATAGCCGAACCTTTCTTTCTTTTCTTTGATCATACATAGTCGAATCTTCATCAATCACAAACATCTTTATCAATCGACTCTTTTCAACCGTGGAAATATAGGTAAGGGATTCTTTTCGTTTTCGATTAGTTAATAGTGATATGGCCGAATATTGATGGTGTGATGAAGGATCATTTGGATCGAAATAAATGTTCGTTCTATTAACGTTTTATTGGTTATGTTTTAGTGCAATAACGGAAGATCGGAAATCAAGTGGTCGTGAGTGACATAGAAACGTTGGAAGCGATTTATTGTGGTAAGGAAATCACATCCTTTAAAACTTCTAGTATTATTTCAATATCATTTTAGATTGGATTAATGTTCTTTTGATCTTGAAGACTTTCAAAATAGGGAAGAAAAGGGCGGTGTTTAGTCATATTAAGAGGGGCGGATCCGTAAATCCCCCATTTAAACGAAGAGCGGTTTCGACAGTCCGGGATTTTCCACCGGGTTGTGGACCGTCTTCCGAAGGAAGTCAATTATTTGAAGTGGTACAACTTCCGAGCCTTTATACGTTAGTGGATTCTCGGCGACTAACGAACCAATAAACGAGGAGAAACCGAAAATCGAAGTGATTCAAAATTAAGAGGGTAAGGTTTTGGATCTATTATCGATAAAGTATTTTTATACAAATAGTGTTCTAACGGATCGAAATATGTTTTAGGAGTCGAGGAGCGAGAAGGATTAGTACTTTCGGTATCGAGGTGTGTAACTTCATACTTTTTCTCGGGTTGGATGTCAATTTCGGTATTGAAGTAAAATCGTAAAAACGACTAGATCGGTATAAAACGTAACAACTGATATTTTGACGAAAATACATGAAAACGACTAAAATCGTGAAAATTACGAAAATGCCCTCGAGAAATTATTTGTTAATATGTAAATTGTATGTTTCGTGAAAATGGGCCGTAAAATATGCTAGATTGATAATTGGGCCGAAAACTCCGTTAAATTGATAATCGGGCGAAATCTCTGTTTGGTTGTAAATTGGGCCGAAATCTCTGCTAGATCGATAATTGGTAGAAAACTCATTAAATTGAAAATCGGGCGAAATCTACGTATGAATGTAAATTGGTCCAAATCTAGATGAATGTAAATTGGGCGAAATCTACGCTAGATCGATAAATGGGCCGTAAACTCATTAAATTGTTAAATGGGCTAAAATACTTGCTAGATCGTAAAATTGGGCCTAGGTTGATAAATAGTTAATTAGGCCAAATGATATTTATGGGCCTTAATAAAGATTTGGAAATATTAACTCTTGTAATGGGCCTTTTAATAAAATTATTGTATGACCATAGTTACTATTGCATACATATTGCATGGGTTGGGAAATGATGAAGAAGAAGGCACATTGCCAAAATCTAGTTCGGTGGCTCGCCACAAAATTATGGCTTTTGCCTCTAGTTCGGTGGCTCGCCACAAAAGTTATAAATGGCTATTTGCCTCTAGTTCGGTGGCTCGCCACAAAATAATAATTGGCTCAATGCCTCTAGTTCGTGACTTCGTCACAATCTAGTTCGGTGGCTATGCCACAAAATATAAATTGGCTTAATGCCTATGATTGGTGTGATGGCGGGGTGGGTTGACTTGATCCCACAGGTGTGATGGTTGGTGCAGGGGTGTGTAGCAGATGGAATTAGGTTTGGGAGGAAAATTCATTTTCACATGCATGCTATTAATTATATTATTCATTATATTATTTTGCTTATGGGCTCAAGGCCCAAACCCTTAAATTGAAAATTTGGCCCGGTGGACAAGTAAGTGAGTTATACATTGAGTTCTAAGTAACTCACCCCTTAAATTTTTCCATCTCGTAATGGAAATTGACGTGGACTTGGCCGAGGATGACTTCGTGGAGGCCATCTTGCAAAACATGGGTTTATTAAACTCGAACTTTTTAATAAGTATTTTACTATTTTGGGTTAATGTAATAAGGGCCTCTATTAATAATTTTATGGATTCTTATGTGTGTTGGTTTTAAACTATATTTTGGACTTTAAATATGAAATGTGATTATATGATGTTTTTATTAAAATAAATTTGGGTTTTCAAATATATGAAATTCTTTTATAAATATTTTATTATTGTTAACTCTTAAATAAATTACCTAAGGGTTTTGATAATACAATGTTAATAATAATGTTTTCTAATATTTATCAAATTAAAATACTCTTCTAATTTTATTAAATCACGTAAATAATATTGTAGTTTCCAACTTATTGAAGATTTTAAAAATAGCTCGATTCATGTAACAAACCAAATCTGGTCTCAATGCATAGACCGGGTTTGGGGTGTTACAGTTTGCTCCCTCAATTTTTTTTATGATGGTAGTCTGTTGGCCAAACTTCAAGTTAAACCAACGTGGATAGAGCAAATTAAGAGTAAACAGATGGAGGACAAGTCTTTGGGTCTTCGCTTTCGACAGATTAAGAGTTGGAATATTGTAGATTTTTAGACTAAATAGCAAAAGGGTATTCTGTTTCTGTGGGAAAATTTGTGTATCGAATAATACCGAGTTGAAGCAGTCTATACTATAAGAAGCACATAGTAGCCCTTATGCTATGCATCCTAGTTGAAATAAGATGTACCGAGACCTTTGCAAGTTATATCGGTGGCCGGGTCTTAAGCGTGAGGTTACAGACTTTGTAGGTAAATGTCTAACATATCAGCAAGTTAATGCTGTGCACCAATTATTTTCGGGGTTGCTTCTGCCAGTTAAGATTCCACTTTGGAAGTGGAAGCGAGTGACTATGGACTTCGTTACCCCTCACAACCACTAAGAAGGATTCAGTATGGGTCATCATGGATCGATTGACCAAGTCTGCCCATTTCATATCGGTTCGTACTGACTACTCTCTGAAGAAAAGCTAAGCTGTATGTGTTAGAGATAATGAAACTGCATGGGGTACCGATTTCAATAATATTTAATAGGGATCCTCGTTTCACGTCTCGGTTCTAGAAGAAGCTACATGAAGCTCTAGGTACAAGATTGGACTTCAATACTGCATTCCATCCTAAAACAAATGGTCAATCTGAGAGGGTGATTCAGTTACTGGAGGACATGTTAAGAAGTTGTATGATTGACTTCCGAGGCAGTTGGAAGGATTATCTGCCGCTAGTAGAGTTTTCTTATAACAACAGCTATCAGTCTAGCATTCAGATGGCACCGTAGGAGGCATTATATGGTCGTAGGTGCCGCACATTCATGTTGGACTGAGTTGGACGAGCGGCATGTTCTGCGCCCAGAGCTGGTTTCTAATACCGAGGATAAAATTAGACTGATTTGAGACCGATTGAAATCGGTAGCTGATAGGCAGAAGTCCTACATAGACCTAAAGCGGCGTGAAATTGAGTATTCTGTGGGAGACTTCGTTTTCCTTAAGGTCTCGCCATGGAATAAGGTACTGACACTACACCAAAATAGACTTTTAGCGGCGTTTATAAGCGCCACTAATAGTATTTGTGGCGCTTTTGAAAGTGCCGCAAAAAATGCCGCCAAAAACAACACCGCAAACTTTAGCGGCTTTTATAAAAAAAAATGCCGTTAAAGGTCCTGACTTTTAGCGACGCTTTTCCCACAAACGCCGCTAACGGTCCTGACTTTTAGCGGCACTTTTCCCACAAACGCCGCTAATTTGTACAGATTTGCAATACACAATTTTTCCAATATCATACCCTTCCGCATTAAACCCAACCAAAAACAAAGAAATGTAGCATATAATTCCAACCAAAAATAGCAAATGTAACATAAAAATCTCACCAAAAGCATTAATTCTAAATGATACTTCAAATTCAATAAAAGATATATGATATGAATTAATAAATATATTCTTACAACAATGTTAAATGTAACAATGTTAATGATCTTAGAACGAGAAAATAAATGTCTAAGATGGTGGCCTCTGCGACTGCTGAAACATCTTCATCATTGTCTGAAGCTGTAGCTAGAGTTCATCATACTTTCTATTCTCGCCTCGCCTCTGCCGCCTCCGCCTCCCTTAAGTTGAGAAATTTGCTCAACCGTGCTCGCTTGCATCTCGCTTATCTGGTCTTTCAACCTCTAAACTTCAGCTCGAGATTAACTCCCGGGAGGCATGTATTGTTGGGAGTAGGATCCAAAATATTGGGTCGGGGTAACACCAGATCCTTGAAATCGAGCCCGACCATACCTTTCAGGACCCAACACATCAGTAATAATTATGTTATTGATATCCTCAAGATTAACAGAACTATCAGTTGAAGCAGCCGCTTCATACTCTGCCTTCTTCTCTTTTAGTTTCTCCTAATAAATCAATTAAAGAGTTAGAAACGAAATATACAAAAAGAAAAAATGCAACATAACATTATTAATTTAAAAATACTAACGAAGAATTAAACTATTGTAATTAAACATTATAAATATTTATAATAAATCAAATTTTATTAAGTAAATATACCATAATCTCTCCGAATTTTGGATGTCATCGGAGACCCATCCTTCTTCCTATAAGTAATGTCAAAAGTGAACGCGTCCAACTTTTTGACCAGATGAGACTTCCTACGGTGTAGTAGTAAAAATATAATTTAATAGCATGAAGTCATTAAAATTTGACAGAATTAATAAATTATAATGCCTCGGCCTCAACTACAGAAGCAAAACTTCTGGACCCTGCCGTGTGCGTGAATTTTTGTTTCTGCCTGCTGCTTGTTCCAACACGCTCACGGTCCTACATAATGAAATTATTATTACGTATATAGTAAATACTATAAACTGAAAAATTTATAAGAGTTTATAACTAGGTAATATCTCTCATTTCTTTGAGTTCCAAAATCTAACCGCATCTTCCCATTGATACCTCAACATTCCCGGCGGGACATTTTGCAATTTATCCTCGAGGCTTATTTCTTTCTTAAAATATTCTTTTTTCAATGTGCTTTATGGTCTCTCCATTTTTTTCCCAATGTCTTCTTTAAATAGTCATCGGAGACGTCCAAAGCAAATCTCTCCTAAAAAAACATAAGTTTAGAAAGTAAATATAAATGAAACTTCAACCAAAGTATTATAAATTAAATTCACGTTTTGTTACCTTAATGTTATCGAGAGCTTGATTTTTGTTTCCATCAGGCATGTGATGCCATGACTCGTAATTGATGGGCAACATATTTGCATTTCGTGCAATAATGCCCAAATAGCCTGCTAGAAGTCGAGCCAGGAATAACAGTTGGCCATGACTGCTCCTCCTTACTTTCACACGCCGATGTGATTTAATTCATATAAATCTCTAAGCAGCGTATGCCCGTGAACTCTGTACGTCCCACCAGTCTCAGCTGAACAATGATATATTATTATATTAAAATTGAAAAAATGAATCAATAATAAAAGTCAACATGCATGTAAAATAAACTTAACATTACTTTGTAATTCTGCAGGCTCATAATCTATGTCAGGCACATTTGAGGATCCAACAACTGTTTGCTGTTCACTATTGCCCTCTTCCGAATTTATAGTATTCTGTACAATATTTAAATCTCGTATTATTCTTCTACTCATTTTTCCTTCAATACACATAAAATAGTTGAAATTTTAGTAACAAATAACAACAATAATGGTACATTATAAGTTATGTATTATGTAAGTTATGAAATTTGGTCTTAAAATTATGTAAGTTATGAAATTTGATGAAAGTTATGAAATTTGATCTTTAAACTATATGCTTTTAAGGAAATTATTACATTAAACTACATGTATTTTGTAAGTTATGTAAGTTATGTGAGTTATGTAAGTTATTATGTAAGTCGTGTATGTTATGTGATTTATGTCAATTATGTAAGTTATTTAAATAATGATCATTATTATTATATTGATAAAAATTTTATAAGTTTTAAAACATTTACAAATATTAAATATTATAATCAAACATTATTAATATAAAATATATTCTTTAAGATTCATCATACATGACATTGTTATACCTAGGGAGGATCCATTATATCTAATGTTGAGATATAAGGCAACCTGTCAGTTTCAATAAGATATACTTTGAATCTTTTTTTTTAAAGAATTTGATTTTAAAAAAAATATTTTTATTAAGATTCATCATACATGGCATTGTAAGTTATGTATTATGTAAGTTATGAAGTTTGATCTTAAAATTATGTAAGTTATGAAATTTGATGAAAGTTATGAAATTTGATCTTTAAACTATATGCTTTTAAGGAAATTATTACATTAAACTACATGTATTATGTAAGTTATGTAAGTTATGTGAGTTATGTAAGTTATTATGTAAGTTATGTATGTTATGTGAGTTATGTCAATTATGTAAGTTATTTAAATAATGATCATTATTATTATATTGATAACTTTTTCATAAGTTTTTAAAACATTTACAAATATTAAATATTATAATCAAACATTATTAATATAAAATTATATTCTTTAAGATTCATCATACATGTCATTGTTATACCTAGGAGGATCCATTATATCTAACAAGTGAGATATAAGCCAACCCGCCGATTTCCAAATTTATATACTTTGAATCTTTAAAAAAAAAGAATTTGATTTTTAAAAAATATTTTTTAATACCATATATATTTTAAAACTCCTTTTTAATGCCACATATTTACCTAAACTAAAAATCGAACATCATTGTTTTTAGAATAAAATTAGATTGACTTGTTGAACTGATTGAGATTGAATCAATTAACTTGTAAATTGGTACGAATCAATTGAACTAATTATTTATATTGAATCAATTTTACTATTAATTCAATTCTAAAAATCAAATAAAATAATATCAAATCCAAATAAATTGGAAATCCTACCATTATATAATCATATGGAAATCCTACCAAATAAATTGTTACGCCAAAGGAAAGGAGTATCTTAAGTCCCTTTGTTGCATGCAAAAGCCATTCATTTTAGTCAAAAACAAAGTAAACAATAATTAAATAATATCATGCATTAATCAAAACCCTTAAAAGAAAAAAAAATAAAGTAAAAGCACAACACTTATTATCTCAGAAGGTTAAAAAAGAAGAGACCAAATAAGAATCAAATCTCGTTCTCATTAAATAAAATAATGACAAACTCATACCTTTTTGCTTTTCATTTGTTTTGATGATAGTGTTTCTTCTGCCTTTGTCTATAAATTTTAAATTATATCGCTTTGTCTCATTAATAATTGAAAAATTTGCAACAATTTAAACACTTCAATTTGCAACATTTTAGACCTCAATTACAGCAATAAAACATCTCAATTTCTAGCAAATAAACAATTCAAATTACAAGACTAAGCAGGCCTCAACAGTTTAAAAGAGAAGTACTTGAGATCCAAATGTACTTTGCTTGAGCAATAGGAAATTTTTAAGTCATTGGACAGCAACTAAATCAAATAATTTAGAAGTGGATAAATCAATGAAAATGAAAATATAAAAACATTACCTATGAAATCAACTATACTCACTCTTTCCAACCAATTCTACTTGTTGCTAGATGAAGTTCGGATCCTTAGGCAAGGAAGAAAAGATGTGCACAATATCGAAGCAAAAACCAATATGCAATCGTAATGATTAATGAAACATGCATAGCTAAAGTTGCATCTCAAGAGAATCCAAAATCTAGAGTTGATGCAAATGCAACATAGCGTAACATCAATGACTTGTAATTCACGAGTAAGGAAAATCAGCAGGATTTTGTATGTCATGAAAAATAGTAGTTTTCGATGATATACACCCTTAAATAAATGAAGGATTAAAACATCAATAAAATAACTACAATAAGTGATGGGGCATTAATGTAAGGGCAATAAAATTAAAATAAAGAGGCCTTCAACCTTATATTATTTGATGCAAGATAGTATAGTTTTAGATTATAGAAAATTATGACAAAGGTTCCATCATTTATGAGCCACTTAAGTTATATAATAAGTACTCATCTGTACCAAAGAAGTCTTTGATTTTCCATGACAAAATAATGGCCTAATCTAACCTTATCAAAGAAAGAAAAGAAGTAGAACTTTCCTACACTAGACAATGCAGATTGAAGCTAAGTAAACTGGGTGGCAGATAACAGAAAATCTGACGTAGAAAACTGGATGGTAAATGTAAAGTAAGTAATATGAACCATAATTCGAATATACCATTATAAAAATAAATAACTTAGATATGTCTTTTGTTATGTTACCTTCTTCCTAAGACGGGCAGCTTCTCTTTTTTGAGCTAAACGCCTCAATTGTTTTCACCTTTAGACTTAACCAACTAATCTGGACAAAAAAAAAGTTACAATCCCAAAAACTATAACCAAATTGAGGATAAAAAATAAATTAAGGTCATGGACAGCAAAAAAATTCTGGTAAAAGAAACAATAATCAACTAGTAATCTATTTTTATCGAAAACACTTCACAGCATAACTCGTTTGAAAAACACTTCACAACTACTAATCTACTAATCAATTTCTGCAGCTTTATAAAATTTAAATTTAAAACGTGATGAAATAGCAATTGAACAAATATCGATAAGGAAAAAACAAACTTTTATAAATTATATTTTAATAAAAACAAATATTAAAGTTGTAAAACTCAATTTTAAGTGTATTTACGAAAAGAACTCCACCCAATAGTGCAACATGCATCAAAATAGATATAAAATTTGTTTTAATATTTGCCCACCAAAATAAATGCAAAACATTGATAAATCTACTCAAAATATACTCAAAGAACCCAACTTTTATCATTTCTATATACAATTTAAACCTATCCCACCCCATGTCGTTGTTATATACCATATATATAGATGTTTTAATATATAAAGGATGGCCGTGACTACAAGTTTTGTTTGAAGATTACGAAACCACATGGTTTTTCCCATAGTTTAAGACCCATGTGTTACCACTTCAAAGCCTTGCTTTATATATAAACTAACTTCAACTATGTCCTTAATTCAAAGTTATCAAGATAAGCTCCTGACTTACCCTATTCTACAAATATATTCTTATTCTGCAACCTAACTTTTACTTTACCCTTTTTTATTATTTTTTCTCTCTCTGGTAGTAAATATTATTTTTTAGTACTGTATAATTGGAGGGTTAATTATGTACCTAACCTAACCTAACCTACCTATGTACCTACATCACACTCGCATACAATACATTTAAAAAGAGTTACTCAAATAAAGGTTTAACACTTACTCTATTCAAAAACTTAAATCCGAATAAGTATTTGAGTAATACCCACAGCTGCAAACGATCTTCTTGAAATATTGAAGTTGTCAATACTCAATTTTAAGAGTATTTACTTAAAAGAACTCCACACAATAGTGCAACCTGTATCAAATTATATAGCAACTTGTTAAATATGTCACAAGATTTAAAACCCTAAAGTATCAAGTCCTATAAAATCCTAAAAGCGGAGAAAGAGCTTTTTTCATCAAACAATAAAATGAATCCATTGCAAAAGAATAATATTAAAATGTTAGTGAAAGTGGAATGTAACACCCCAAACCGGTCAATACACCACTAACCAGAATACGGTATGCTACAGGGAAAAGGTTTTGGGTGGTTTAGGTTGAAGTCTAGCAGTTTGGTGAAAACGCTTAGCGAAATTTTGTATTTGAGGAAAACTTGATTAGGTTTCGATTAAAAGTCTGATGAAGTATTTGAAAACCCAGAAAGTTTTGAAAAGTAATCCGATGTGTAGGTAAAACTAGTTTATTTCGTTTTGAAGCTTAAGTTATTTCTTATTGTTACTAAAACATTTATGACTTAGTGGAAAAATCATATTTAAGTTAGAAAACCTTTTAAGTTCATTTTATCCCAAGTTATAGTATGATACCCGATGGTATAGTTTAAAACATCGTTTTTGAAGTTTTGAAAACGTTGTCTTTCCAAGTTTTAGCACATTTCACTTAATTGGTTTGTTAAAGCCTATTAAAAATCTACTTAAACGTAACATATTAAAAACATAATTTAAGAGGCCATTTACAAACCCAAATATAACAAAATAGAAATGAATCAGCTAGTGTACCAAATTTTATAAAAGAAGTCCGAGCAAATCTTTATTTCAGTATGGCATGAGCACCTCGAGTCCATCCCGGCTCCATGTCCGTGTCTAAGCATCACCTGAAATAGTCAAAGGAGAGAGAGTGAGTCGCAAGACTCAGTGTATAATTTCCCTCTCCCGGTATAACATGCCAACACACATATCATAACAGAATAATGCAGATAATGCACCCGTTCCTAACCAACCATATCGCCTTTTCTACCCGTGTGGTACCAAACCCTTGGTGGTGCCAAACCACCGTGACCCAAAGTCACGATATCCATCTTGTGGTACCAAACCCTTTGGTGACCAAGTCACAATAATCCAATGATGGGGCCAACCCATCGTGTGATACCAAATCACTAGCAGGCGATCCCATATCTCAAAAGTGGGGCCAACCCACGGTGGTGTTAAACCACGGGGACGAGTCGCAATGAGGTGCCAAACCTCCGTGTCCCAAAGACACAATGTGATACCAAATCACCGTGACCGTAGTCACAATCGATGATGGGGCCAACCCATCGTGTGATACCAAATCCTTGGCGTCAATCCCGTATAATCAATCGTGGGGCCAACCCATCGTGGTACTAAGCCATCGGGACGAGACGCCGAGGTGCCAAACCTCCGTGACCCAAAGTCACAAAATATCATTGTGGTACCAAACCACTGGAGGTGCCAAACCTCTGGTGTCCCAAAGACACAGTGTCCCAAAGACACGGATATCATACTCCCCCTCCTCTCATATCACCCAAACACATAACATACTAGATGCAAAATCGTGCAATCATGCTATCATGCTCACATGCTTAATATGGCATCTCAAAGTATCAACAATCATGATATCATCATCATCACATAACTCATAATGAAACGGACTTACCCGAATTCGTATCCATACCTCAATGGGTATCGAGATAATCAATCGCACTGTTTCACTTACATAACAGGTTATCACATTATTAAGTTAGGACAGTGTGTTAGTTTACACACCTGAATTAGCGAAGGTATTAATCCCTAAAATCGATTTACGTCCCTTGATCACTTTTACAACTCGAATCCTACAATCGGCCAACAAATGGATTAACCATCATACCATTCGGCCACAAGCATTAAACCAAAAAGGGTTTACCAAAATAGTCTTTACCTTGCAAACGTTTATTTCCTACCAAACTCGAACCACAAGGGTTTCTCTTTTACAAACGGCCTCCACCTAAAAAGAAAATTCATTAATCCATTGAGACTTGCTTTAACGAGGCTAAAAGAATGGACTAACAAAATACTCCTCTTACCACCACTTAACAATCGGCTAAAAGAGTTGGAAGACTCCCCTTGATTATTTCCAACGTCCAAAGATCCTATCTGAAAAGATTAAACAAGAAGTTAACACCTCTTTAACCAATATCGATATCAGCCCTTAACATACCAAGAATTGGTAAAATACTAGAGAAAGAGAAATGGCCATTCTACCAACACTTACCCACTACCAACGATTGGAAACCAAAGCACCTAACAACCACCAATATTCGCCAATACCAAGGAAGGTTTATTAACACCCTTAATCCGAAAAGAAGAGTTTACAAAGAAAACCAATGAAGAAAGAGTGCTCTCGGTTTTGAATGAAAGAAGTAGAGGGAAGTATTTGGAGGATGAAGTTTCGACCTACACCAAATGAACAAAAGAAAAGGGGAAGTAGGAGAGAAAGAGCTTTCGGCTACAATGACCAAAATCGGCAAGGCTTGCTTGTGGTAGCTTTCGGTTTAGATGAAGAAGATGGAGGATATAGGTTTTGGTGAAATGTGTTACGGTCAAAAAGAGAGGAGGCTAGTTTCGGTTTACAAGCAACAAGAGAAGAAAGGAAATGAGAGAGGCATTCGGCTTCTACAAAAACAAAAGAAAAAGGTGGAAGCAACAAGCAAATTGGCAAAGACACCAATGCTTTGGGTTTTGGCCCAAGAAAAGAAAATATGAGAAGGGAAAGGAGAGTCAAAGGAGCTAGTTTCATGAGTTGAAAAGAACAAAATGCTGGTTTTTGGTTTCAAAATGAGAATAGAATGGGAGGGTTTTCTTTGACATCTCGACTTACCAACAAAATGACCAAAAGAGACTTGAGCAATCGGTTGGAAGAGAGAAATGAGAAGAAGCTTTTGACCAAAAAGAAAATCGGCTTAACCAAGGAGAGTTTGTGACCGAAAACACACATGCCCAAGGCACATTCTGCACACTCAATTACCAACCGCCACACCTTTCTCTCCCCAAACTCTCACCAAATCCACCAAATCTCCCCATTTACTCCCACACCACCAATTCAAATCCCATGACCAAGTCTCCCTCCTACTTTCACTCTCCACCCCTCTTTTGAATGTGAAGACTAAGTCCAAGCTAGAGTTCAAGTTGCCTTCTACCTCTTCCTCCATGCCGTCCAAAATGGGAGCCAAAAGGGGTGGGATTCTCGCGACTTGAACACAAGACCTCCCCCTTGTAGATGACGCCATACCCATGCTCCCCATGTGGCGCATGCTTGCCACTTTGCTAGCTCCTCATTTGTGATTTAAATTCACTTAATTTAATTAAAAACCCCATCTCCTTCACTCCTATCCCTAAAGCCCAAAACAACAATTTCCCACCTACTCGGGCACACCCTAGCCTTCATCTAAGCCCAAACCATGCAAACAACATAATAGCTCACCAATAACCATGCAACAATGCCAAAAATAAATTAACCCCCTTAACCCGGGATATTACGGTTTTACCCCTTAAAATAATTTCGACCTCGAAATTACACGATCGAGAAGAGTTACGTATTCTTTGTCTCATCATATCCTCGGGTTCCCACGCCGCTTCTTCCACGCCATGATTCCGCCTAAAGAACCTTAACGGAGGCATCGACTTCTGTAGAACCTTCACATCCCGATCTAAAATCAGACAGCTCTTCCTCCATGGTCATATCTAGATTTACCTCGATCTCTTCTATGTTACCACATGTGACGGATCGAGCAGTATCGCAGTAGTATCGAAGCGTGGAATACGTCGTGAATCGACTTAGCTCACGGCAACTCGGTGATAAGTAATTGGTCCCACTCGTCTTAATACCTTATCTACCCAATAAACCTCGGACTCAACTTGCCTTTCTTCCTAACCTTAATACTTTCTTCCACGGTGAGACCTTCAGGAAAACCCGATCTCCCACAGCAAATTCAATATCTCTCCGTTTAAGATCGGCATAGGACTTCTGCCGATCCGAAGCTTCCTTCAATCGAGCCTGAATCAACTTAACCTTGTCTTCGGTCTCAGCAACCAACTCTGGTCCCAATAACTGACGTTCACTTAACTCCGTCCAACAAGTAGGTGAACGACACTTTCTACCGTACAACGCCTCATAAGGTGCCATCTTGATGCTCGCTTGGTAACTGTTGTTGTAGGCGAACTCAGCCAACGGTAGATACTCCTCCCAACTACCCCTGAAGTCCAATACACAACCTCGTAGCATATCCTCCAAGATCTGTATAACCCTTTCCGACTGTCCGTCAGACTGCGGATGAAATGCTGTGCTGAAATCTAACCGTGTACCCAGAGCCTGATGCAACGCCTTCCAGAACCTTGACGTGAATCTCGGATCCCTATCCGAGATGATCGAGCCCAGCACCCGTGCAGTCTCACTATCTCGACACACTGACCTTCGCCAACCTCTGCAGTGAGTAATCCACCTCACAGGAATAAAGTGAGTGATTTAGTCACCGATCCACAATTACCAGCATCGAATCCTTCTTGCTCGGTGTAGCGGTAATCCAGCGACGAAATCCATAGTTATTCTTTCCCACTTCCACTGTGGAATCTTCATGGTCAAGCAACCTGACGACAATCGATGCTCACCTTGACCACCGACAAGTCGACATCTACCCACAAACTTCGGTCACCTCCTTTTTCGCACTTTACCACCGTAATCGTTTCTAAGGTCCCTATACATTTTGTCGCTCCCAGATGCATAGCGTAGGGTCTGCTATGTGCATCCTCAAGAATCTTTTGCCTTAACTCGTAATCTCTTGGCATACAAGCCTTCCCCAAAACACAAAGACCCCATCTTTGGACAAGCTATAACCCTTCAACCCATCATTCTCGCTTTGAGTCTTCGCGTACTCAAAACCTCATCTAACAACCGCTTTCTACGATCCGCTCAACCCAAGTAGGCTTAACTCTAGCTCGCGAGAATACTCCCGTCATCATACAAACTCAAGTGGGCAAACAACGCCTCAAATTGAAACAACCTTACGGCTCAATGCGCTGCGCCACCACGTTAGCCTTGCCGGATGATACTCAATTGAGCAATCGTAGTCTTTCGTTGACTCAATCCATCTACACATGCCTCGATTCAAGTCTTTCGAGTCGGAAGGTACTTTGACTCTTATGGTCCGTATAGACTATCGATCTTTCTCCGCATAAGTAATGCCTCCATATCTTTAGGGCAAATACTACAGCTGCTAACTCCAGATCGTGCGTAGGATAATTGACCTCATGTGGCCTCAGCTGTCAGGATGCGTAAGCCACAACCTTCCCTTCTTGCATCAGCACACAACCCAAACCCGTATGTGATGCATCGCAGTACACTGTAAATTCCTTATTAGCCTTAGGTTGAATTAGAACCGGAGCTTCAGTCAAAATCTTCTTCAACTTGTCGAAGCTCTCCTGTTGCTTCTCAGCCCAAATAAACGTAACTCCCTTTCTCAATAATTTGGTCATCGGTGCTGCAATTAACGAGAAACCCTCTACAAATCTTGAGTAGTATCGCCAAGCCCGTAAAACTCGAATCTCCGCCATCGACTTAGGTGGCTTCCACTCCAAAACCGCTTCTATCTTACGGGTCCACTCTAATCCCTCACCGACACTACATGACCCAAGAATGTCACCTCCCCGAGCCAAAACTCGATTATTGAACTTCAGATAGAAATGTTTCTCCTTAGAATCGCAATACCACTCGTAAATGAGCATCATGCTCTTCCTCGGTCCTTGAGTATACCAAGATAAATCGATAAAACTACCACGAACCGATCTAGTAATCGTTGGAACACCTATTCATCGATCCATGAAAGTTTGCCGGTGCGTTAGTCAACCCGAACGGCATAACTAGGAACTCAAAATGCCCATACCGAGTAATAAATGCCGCCTTACGATATCCGCCTCTTTTACCTTCAATCGGTGATACCTGACCTTAGGTCAATCTTTGAGAAAATCGACGCCCTTCAAATTGATCAAACAAGTCATCTATCCGAGGGTGGATACTTGTTTTAATCGTCACTTATTCAAGCATGTAGTCTATGCACATCCGCATAGTACCGTCCTTCTTCTTTACAAAGAGTACCCGGCGCTCCCCATGGTGAAATACTTGGCACGATAAAGCCTCGGTCCAATAACTCCTGGATTTGAGCCTTAAGCTCCACTAACTCTTTAGGTGCCATCCTCAGACGGAGCAATGGATACCGCGCAGCTTCTCGAATGATCTATCCGAACTCTACCTCCGATCCGGCAAACCCGGAGCTCCTCAGAAACACATCCACAAATTCCCTAACCGTCCAACTGTCTCCACAGCAGACTCCTTAGTCTCTAAGGCATACACATGAACCACATACGCTTACAAATTCTTCCCGACCATTTTCTCACTTTTCAGAGATACCACATTGGATGATAGTTTCTCCTATTACCGATCGTAACCACTTCATCACCTCGGTGTGCTCGTAACCATACGCTTAGCCGCAGCAATTCAACTTCGCTAATACTTACCCCAAATCCATTCCGAGAATTAGATCGAACTCCCGAATGGCGTTCCATCGATCGACCTCAAATACTACCCCTGGAGTTCTAGAGGTATGTCTCTATACGCTTTATCTACCCTACTGAGTGACCTAGAGGGCTTATTACGGTCATCCGCCTAGAAGATACCTCGAGTCTAAATTCATGGTCTTCACTATACTACTTGCAACATACGAATGTGTTGAACCCACATCAATTAAAGCGATAAATGGAGAACCAAAGATTAAAAACGCATCGACACGACGTCCGGCAAGGTCGCCTCCTCTCGGCGCCTCGCAAAGATACACTAGTCCCTACTGCTAGCCTCGTAATCCACTGCACCTGTCCAGGTGCTCCACGGCCCCACCGTAACTATTACCCTCTCGCCATTACCTCGGCCCCTCTGCGGTGGTCCACTATTTCACATCGACACGATCCCGATTCTCCGATCAATTCTAGCTAACTTGCGGATAATCCCTCACTCGGTGGTCCAATGAGCCACACTCAAAACAAGATCCGCCATCGGTCCAACATCCTCCCAAAGTGAGCCTTTCCACAACGGTTACATCTGCGGCGGTCCCTCGTCTAGCAAAGAACAAACCTACCCGATCGATTCGCCCATTCGGTCTAGCCTCTTTTACCGACACCCGATGACCCGTAAGATCCAAAACTCCTTTTGTGACGGTTTCTATCCATACCGCCTCACGACTCTTTAATGCCCCGGCAACCTTCGCCTTTTCAACTAGAATCGCAAATTCACGCCTCGTTGGGCGCAATTATCGACCTTAGTTCGTCTCGCGAGCCATCCTCGAAACGAACGCACCTCTCATGCTCAAGAGCCACCATACCGGCATACCGACTCGCCTCGTAAACTCGCCGTACTCGACTACGATTTGCTCCCTGGACTAACCTCGTAAATGCTTTTCTCTGCTCATTTATGTAGTTAGCTCGACGCATTTTTTCCGATAAGCGGCGAAAATAGTCCCATGTCGATCTTCCATCGGTATTATCCCGAACAAGGAGCCACCTTTGGTATGACTCATCTCGAGAAGTGATACGATCCCTTTAATTTCTCCTCGGTAGTTAGGTCCAGATCGTCCATGATCCGCTCACGCTTCTAGCCAAGATTTCAAGATCTGTTAGGAGCAACACCGAGAGACACCGGAAGAATTCAAATTTATTTGCCCAAGTCGCCAGTACGATTTCCTAGCTCCTACACCTCCACCTACTCCGGCTACCCTTTCTAAAACCCGCGAGATCGCTCAGTAACAACTGCGTCATCGCTTCGGTCGCCTCCTCGAACTCACCACCTCCAATTGGTGGCGGAATCGGTACCTCATTCTCGAACCACGACGGAACCTACGGGCTCAAAAAAATATCATCCCATCGCGACCACGCCCACGACCACGCCCACCTCGGATACTCATGACTAGATCTCGTCGATTAAAGAATTTTATGTATCATCATTATTCCACTATTTTTAGAGCAAAGTTTTATGAATATTAAAGAGACTTTGTTTTCATGAGTCCACGTAATCCTATCGGTTTCGGTCTAAAGTAATCTTACTATCACTAGCCATTCAATTATATCAATTAATATCACAACCAATAGTACGGTACTTACTCAGGCGAATCGGTGCCGTGACTCGGTGCCATGCCTTTCAAACCATACTTTTAAAATGTAATACTTGAAAACTATAGTTTTAAAACATTTTGGGCCTCGGCCCACAATCGAGCTTTTGAACTTAGCTCGATACATTAAATGTAACACCCCAAACCCGATCAATACACCACGCATCGAATCGGTATGCTACTGGGGAAAAGGTTTTGGGTGGTTTAGGTTGAAGTCTAGCGGTTTGGTGAAAACGCTTAGCGAAATTTTGTATTTGAGGAAAACTTGATTAGGTTTTCATTAAAAGTCCGATGAAGTATTTGAAAACCGTAAAGTTTTGAAAAGTAATCCGATGTGTAGGTAAAACTAGTTTATTTCGTTTTGAAGCTTAAGTTATTTCTTATTGTTACTAAAACATTTATGACTTAGTGGAAAAATCATATTTAAGTTAGAAAACCTTTTAAGTTCATTTTATCCCAAGTTATAGTATGATACCCGATGGTATAGTTTAAAACATCGTTTTTGAAGTTTTGAAAACGTTGTCTTTCCAAGTTTTAGCACATTTCACTTAATTGGTTTGTTAAAGCCTATTAAAAATCTACTTAAACGTAACATATTAAAAACATAATTTAAGAGGCCATTTACAAACCCAAATATAACAAAATAGAAATGAATCAGCTAGTGTACCAAATTTTATAAAAGAAGTCCGAGCAAATCTTTATTTCAGTATGGCATGAGCACCTCGAGTCCATCCCGGCTCCATGTCCGTGTCTAAGCATCACCGAAATAGTCAAAGGAGAGAGAGTGAGTCGTAAGACTCAGCAGTATAATTTCCTCTCCAGATAACATGCCAACACACATATCATAATGTAATAATGAGATAATGCACCTGCTCCTAACCAACCATATCGCTTTTCTACCCCGTGTGGTACCAAACCACTTGGTGGTGCTAAACCACCGGTGACCCAAAGTCACGATATCCATCTTGTGGTACCAAACCACCGGTGACCAAGTCACAATAATCCAATGATGGGGCCAACCCATCGTGTGATACCAAATCACTAGCGAGGCGATCCCATATCTCAAAAGTGGGGCCAACCCACGGTGGTGTTAAACCACGTGGACGAGTCGCAATGAGGTGCCAAACCTCGGTGTCCCAAAGACACAATGTGATACCAAATCACCGTGACCGTAGTCACAACTCGATGATGGGGCCAACCCATCGTGTGATACCAAATCATGGCGTCAATCCCGTATAATCAATCGGGCCAACCTAATCGTGGTACTAAGCCACTGGGACGAGACGCTGAGGTGCCAAACCTCTGGTGACCCAAAGTCACAAAATATCATTGTGGTACCAAACCACTGGAGGTGCCAAACCTCTGGTGTCCCAAAGACACAGTGTCCCAAAGACACGGATATCATACTCCCCCTCCTCTCATATCACCCAAACACATAACATACTAGATGCAAAATCGTGCAATCATGCTATCATGCTCACATGCTTAATATGGCATCTCAAAGTATCAACAATCATGATATCATCATCATCACATAACTCATAATGAAACGGACTTACCCGAATCCGTATCCATACCTCAATGGGTATCGAGATAATCAATCGACTGCTTCACTTATATAAAAGTTATCACATTATTAAGTTAGGGACGGTGTGTTAGTTTACACACCGAATTAGCGAAGGTATTAATCCTTAAAATCGATTTACGTCCCTTGATCACTTTTACAACTCGAATCCTACAATCGGCCAACAAATGGATTAACCATCATACCATTCGCCACAAGCATTAAACCAAAAGGGTTTACCAAAATAGTCTTTACCTTGCAAACGTTTGGCTTCCTACCAAACTCGAACCACAAGGGTTTTCTTTTACAAACGGCCTCCACCTAAAAAGAAAATTCATTAATCCATTGAGACTTGCTTTAACGAGGCTAAAAGAATGGACTAACAAAATACTCCTCTTACCACCACTTAACAATCGGCTAAAAGAGTTGGAAGACTCCTTGATTATTTCCAACGTCCAAAGATCCTATACTGAAAAGATTAAACAAGAAGTTAACACCTCTTTAACCAATATCGATATCACCTTAACATACCAAGAATTGGTAAAATACTAGAGAAAGAGAAATGGCCATTCTACCAACACTTACCCACTACCAACGATTGGAAACCAAAGACCTAACAACCACCAATATTCGCCAATACCAAGGAAGGTTTGCTAACACCTTAATCCCGAAAAGAAGAGTTTACAAAGAAAACCAATCAAATCCGAAAACTTGTGATGACTCCTCTTGCAATCGGCTAGCACTCAATCCTTTGAGCAGGTTAGCTTTCGGTTTTGAAAAACATAAGAAATAGATCTATAACATTAACTATAGCCTTGGCGATTATTATGTCCACTTACCTTGTGGATTTAAATCCCAAAAGCATCACTTGCTCCTTGAGTAGTGAAATCCTTGAGTACTTCAAATCCAGAAGGATCCTATACCTTTAACGCTAGCCTCTGAAATCCGATAACCCTTCCATGAATTCGGCCATTACAAGAAAAGGGAGTTAGTCTCCTTGATATGATAAAATAACGAGAAACAAATAGAATGACAACCCCTTACCATAATATTAGAAACGATTGGAAGCTTGATGAAAAGAATGTCGACACCTCCTCTTTCTGTGCTCTAAATAGATTGACCCACGAGCACGGAAGAGTGTATTCGACTTGAAGAAAAGCAGGAGAAGAAACAAAATAGTGGAAGGTTCAACAGAGATTCGGCTATGGTGTTTCTTTATGGTGTCAAACAAAGAAAAAGAAAAGAGGCTTTTAGGGTTGGCTAAGAAACAAATCGATTCAAAGTGATCAAAGGTTGAAAGAAGAAAAAGAATAAGAAGGAAAGGTGAGAAGAAATTCGGCAAAGCACTAAAAGAGAGAAAAGATGGATGCTTTTCAACTAAAATTCGGCACACACTTCTTATGTAACATCCCAAAATTGGGCCTAGTAGGATTTGGCCTTGAGCTTTAGGAAATTAGAATAGTTTTTAGTATGGTTTATTTAATGAAGTGGATTAAGTGAGCTGAGCACTTAAGTTAAATTAAGTATTAATTAAAGCACAAGAGGAGTAAGGGGCAAGTTGGTTAAGGAGTTTGAAAGGTGGCTTGAGGTTAGAGGTTCGAGTAGTATGTTTAGCAATTTGAAAGTTTATTTTTGTATATTAAGATTAATGGTCGGTCAAACCTTATTTATGATAGGTTGGACTATTTATTTTGGTATGTTGAATATATGTTTATGGAAAGCTTGATATTGGGGATAAGATTCTTAAGGTTATGGTATGATGAGGGGACAAAGGCATGGAATAGGGAGGATGTTTTGGAAAGTAATCCTAGGCTTTAGTGCATGTATGTGGACGGCATGGGTGTCTAGGTGGGTGGCCAAATTTTGTTAGGTGGTTTAGGGGAATATTTGGCCAATTCCTCTTTTGTGCATCTTTTTGCATTTTGCTTTTCCTCTCCAAAAACTCTTTCTTTTGGCCGATTGTTATTGTGCACTTTTGTGCAAAATATGTTTGTGTTTTAGCCTTCATTTTGTTGAACCAAAAGTGCTATTCTCTTCCTTTCATTTTTCTCTTGAAACTGTAACAACATTGGATTTTTGTGAACTTTTCTTTTAGGCAAAAAGGTGTTGGTCGAATCTCATCTCTCCCTCATCTCTCTTTTCTTTTCTTTATGACATTGGTTCATAAACATTTTCTTTTCACTCTCTTGGCCGAATATTTCTCCATCTCAAATACCATTTTCTTTTTCATTTGTTCAAAGATAAAACATCTACTTCCATTCTTATTTCTTCTTTTCTTTTTCAAATCAACATAACCGAATCTTCTTCCTCTCTTATAGTCTTTGTTTTGGCCGAATATTCAAGGGTAATTTTCTTTGATTTTTATACAATCAGTTTTGAAAGATAGGCTCTTTGGGACTTTGGAAGCGATTGATTTAAGCCCTATATCTCTCTAGCAATCAAAGGTTGGTAAGTCAAAGGGTAAGGATTCTTGTCGATTCATCATTCTTTTGAAAGACTAAGTTTTTTAGATTAAAGTGTTGTGGTTTGGCTGAATGTCCTTTGTTAATAATTTTTAGTATTGGACGATTGTAGGACAAAGTGATCTAGTACGATAGATCGGATTTTTGGGAGGTAGTTCTTGCGTTGGTGAAAGGTGTGTATCTTACACACTTATAACTTGATTCATATTTGTATATATGTATGTTAAATAACTATTCATGTTGTTAAAGCCGAAATGATGAGTTTTTGAGATGATACCATGATGGTATGAATGAGGATTCGGGTAAGTCCATTTTGATATGTTGTTAATACATGAGGATTGAAATCATGATCTACGATTTATGAGATTTTGTTATATGATTCATATCAAGGTATATTGACATGATTTGTTTATATTATTGATTCATGTGGGATCAAATGAGTGGAGGGTAGTGATATTCGTGTAATAAACGGACACCGGTGTTTTGGTAACACATTGTGACTATAGTCACAGAGGTTTGGTACCTCAGGAGGTTTGGCACCTCATAGCGTCTCGTCCACGTGGCTTAGCACCATCGTGGGTTGGCCCCACTTTGAGATATGGGATTGGCGCCCGTGATTTGGTATCACACGATGGGTTAGCCCCATCATTCGATTTGTGTCTTCGGACACGGAGATTTAGTATCTCCAGTGATTTGGTATCACATATGTGACTTTGAGTCACCGGTGGTTTGGCACCACGTGGTTTGGTACCACACGGGTAGAAAAGGAGTTATGGATGGTTAGGTTGGGTGCATAATACATATATGTTGCTTGTTATAATTTGTGTAAGAATGTGGCATTTACTCGGGAGAGGATTATGCCTTGAGTCTTGGTGACTCACCTTCTCCTTTAAATTTTTAGGTGACTCGTAGATCGCGGATAAAAGCGGAAGAACTCGAGGTGGCCATGCCGTGAACATTTGGATTAAATAATTTTATGAACTACTTTTATTTTATTGTTGGTTATTTTGCTTAAATTGTAATAAGGCCTACTAGGATTATATTTTGGTTATTTTATCATTTTGGATAATTTGTTTAATAACTTAATGACTTGAAAATGGATACACATGTTTTCTCAAATTAATACAAAAAAAAAATATTTTATTGTGCCATCGGGTACACTTGAACCTGTAACAACCTGACCTAATAAATTATTAAACCAAAACAATATCTTTTATCAAAAATTTAAAACGGCTTAAAGGGATTTTTTTCAAAAATGTTTTCTCTGTAGCATACCAAATTCGGTCATAACGTTTGGGCCGGGTTTGGGGTGTTACATCTTAACACACTTCAAAGCCGAAAATAATCACCAAGAGAGTCCTTTGGCCGGCCACTACATCCTCTCTCCATTCAATCCCCTTTTTCACTCCACCTTAGCCGTATCTTTAAGTCTTTAGCTTGATCTTCACTTCATCTTGATGTGTCCTTGTGCCGTCCACTACCTCTCCTCCTTGCAACAAAATAAAGCTTTTATTTGCTTCCCTTGTGGCTCGAACCTAGGCCCTTTCCATTTGTTTGTGGCGTCACACTCTAAGGCCCTAAGTGGCTCCTCCAAGCCACTTAAACAAGCCCATGTTTGTGTCATATTTCACCTACTAGTTTTCTTAAGGCCTCTTAGGCTTAGCTCCCTCTTTTAAACTTAAAATCAAATAATTTCTAAGGCATTTTCTACACTTTAAAGTTCACAAAATTCATAAAACACCTTCATAATTTACACTGGCATACAAGCACATGCAATTAGGCAAAAATGCACAAGCCCTAATTCCCGGATATTACATTAATACCCGCTTATCTTCCGACCTCACTTTCTCAACCAGGATAAATTAAAATTTACTCGGTTTGACTTATCTCCGACCTCGTCTAACCTATGATAACTTCTTAAGGTTGTTAGGCCTAGGGTTTAAAAAATACGTAAGCTATATGAACTAACCTATCGGAAAACCCTAAATCCTCCGTTAATTACATTCCCTTCCACTCGTTAATCTCCTCAAGGATTTAGCCACTCATGTTATTTATATCCTCAATCTCAATTGAATAAATCACCATGAAGAACACGATTTATTCGAAGAGAAAATGGATTTGAATAATCGTGGATTTGATATCAAATGGGAGCGAAGGATAATATAATGAAACTAATTCCAAGAGGAAAAGCAACTAGTTTATAAAAAGCCGAAAGAAAATTAATTTACTCCTACTCCTAAACTACAAGGGTTTTTTAGTGCACCTAGGATGACTTAGTTACATCAAACCCCTAATGTCTTATTTATAAAAGTGTTGGTAGCCCAAATTAGGTCTTTGTCACATCTTAGGTGTCTCAGTATCCTTGGGTATCACGTCAACCTGTGTCACGCAACACAATATCTATGGTGCGGCACAACATGTATTTTCTTCATTGTGTCATTCATTTCGTGCTTTAACATCCTAGGAAGCTTGTGCGTCACTCATTCCTTGCTTCCACATCAATTGGGCCTTTAATTCTTCATTCTACACACTTAATTGAACATATTAGTACTACCTAAGGCTCTTGTCGGCGTAATGGGTCACAACACTTATAAAATGTGTTAAAAAGCTCTTATTTTACTAATATTTAATCATAAGGCCTAAATATCGAAAATGTAATATAAAATTTAATATCAAAAATAGTCTCGGCATCCTTGGGCATCACGTCAACCTATGTCATGCCACACAATATCTATAGTGTTACACGACATGTATTTTCTTCCTTGTGTCATTCATTTCGTGCTTTGACGTTCTAGGAAGCTTGCGCATCACTCGTTCCTTGCTTCCACATCAATTGGGCTTTAATTTTTCATCTTACACACTCAATTAAACATATTAGTACTACCTAAGGCTTGTGTTGGCCTAATGGGTCACAATAATTATAAAATGTGTTAAAAAGTACTTATTTTACTAATATTTTACACTTTTGGTTTAAAATACCAACCTTGACTCGAGTAACCATAGGGTGAACATTAGTAACAACAATACTAATCAAAGCTTTACCACTAGTATTAACATGGTCTATGGCTATAACTAAAGGAACAAAAGTAGATGAGGCTAAAAAAAAGTTGATGAGTATGCATGTGAATCTAAAGAAATACAATCATTTGGAAATAAGAAGACAAGTTAGTCAACATGTGACTTGGTTTGAGCAGTGGCTAACACTAGAACTAATTGAGAATGCTACTTTTGATGAGTCGCTGAAACAAGTATAAGAGTAGCTAAAGACATAACCTGTGAGGAAAAACGCAAAGTAGAAAGAAGACACGTAACAAAGAGAAACACATTTTCCTCAAACTGAACATGTTGAGGCACATAAGTTCTGTAACACCCTTAACCTATCTCTATCGCCGAATTAAAGTTATGGAGCAATATCGTACGATCAAAAACATTTAAACATCATACCATTCAATGATTTAAATATATCATAAATCATTCGTTCACATGCATACTCCTCCTAAATCGAGCCCTTGAGGCCCTAAAAATAGTTTAGGAGCAATTCAGGACTAATTTGAAACAAAATAGAAAGTTTAGGAAAAAGTTTCAAAATTTGGAAACAAGGGTCACATGGTGTGTGACATGGCCTTAGGCCGTGTCCGGCTTGTGTCCTCACCCGTCTAACTCATTTGAGTAAGGTCACACGCCGTGCTGTGTGCGGTAGTGTCCTGCAGCAGTGTGCTAGGCAGTGTAACTTCTCGATAGCCTCACACACCAGTATAGCGGGCTTTGTGTTAGGCCGTCTAACTTCTTGACTTGTACCCTTTAAAATCCTCGGATAACACATGACCATGTCGCGGGTTGTGTGCCTCACACGGCTAAGTCACTGCCTGAGTGTCTCAGTCATGTGAACCCAAAATTTACCTAAAATCAAGTCATTTCAAACCATTTCATGCATAACCTTTCAACCGATTTAAGCACACTTTAAAGGGACCTAAACATTACCTAAACACATATCAAAATGCCATTTCAAGATCCAAATTCAGTTAATCAATATGCCATTCAAAGGCACCACAATTAACATCCAAACATAACATGCCAAAACAAATCAACAATTCCTTATTTCAAGTATCATAACCTAGTTCAATTGCTTACCAAAACATACCACAAAGTATCCATTATCAAACCTTTCCAAAAATACCATAAAAAGCCTTATAAACATGTATAATAAGGTAACCAAAATGTCATATTTTGACAAAGCATCAAATCGTACTAAACCAACTTAACTTTCAAAGCTTATACATGCCAAACCATTAACTCATTCATCAAAATACCATTACAAAAACCCTATACATGCCTTTATAAACCTTGGCCAAAATGTTCAAAAGCTATCGAATTAACTATTGGATAGTGTGATAGATCTCCGATGAGCTTCTAACCAAATCGAACTTCCGACAATCTATAAAACAAAGGAAAACAACTATGTAAGCAATGAATGCTTAGTAAGCTTGTATAAACCAAAACATAACTTACCATTTCATTTGCATAATAGAAAGCATAAATATAAAATCAACCAAAACCATAAAATTGGCATAAGCTTATACAATATCATCAAAATCACAAGTTAGTACTCTTGTATATGGTTCAAATGGATTCATCCATAAAAAAGTATATTTGCACATATGATCTCATCATTTAGTTCATAATTCCTTTTCATAAGTTCATGATACATTCCATTTGAACACTTACCATTTCGGTCCTTTTCATGCCTTTTCACATGAGCTGTAGGTCGGAATGTAAGTTACATCATGCTATTCACAAAAGCTGTAGAGAATTCACAAAAAATGCAGGACCTCAACCATTAGTAGGACATTCAAGACCAGTACCGAAAACATGAAATCACTTATAACGTGTCATTTGTATCCTAAGAATTCCTAAGGTTCAACCGGGACTCAATATCCATTAATTCTTCATAGCGTTGATACGTTTATATATCGATCATTTATAAAAAAATAACATAGAAAATGTTAAATTTAAATAACATTTAAACGATAACCATTCATACGAACTTACCTCAATAATTAGGGCATAGTAGTTTAATCGAACTAGTCCGAAGCTAAGCTTTAACTTTTCCTCAATCTAAGTCCAAACGTTGTTTATCTTTATTTAAATAGGTAATATCAACCAATTAAATACTTCTAGTATTAAATTTAATCCACATTTCATATTTATGAAAAATTACCAATTTGCCCCTAACATTTTAACTTTTCACAATTTGGTCCTTAAGCTTATATCTTATAATCTAACCATTTTAATTATTATCCATGTTAATCAAAGATGCATGGGACCTTGAAACAACCCATATTTACCATTAGTTCACAACAAAACCCTAGAATTTATACCTTAAACAAATTAATCCCTATTTCTAAAATTCATCAAAAATCTCTTAGCAAAACTTGTTTATTTTTCAACAAAGATTCATAATCCATCAACTAACATTAAAACTCATTCAAAAGCATTCATGGTAAGTTCCTAAACCTTCAAAATTTTTACAAATTAACCCTCAGGCTAGCTAGATTAAGCTAAAACGAACTCAAAAACATAAAAATCATTAAAAATGGGGCTTGAATACACTTATATGCAAGGAAATAAGCTTGAACGAATACCCTAGCTTGTTTCAATGGTGATTTTTGATGAAGATGTGAACTAATGAAGAAGATGAACATGATTTCTTAGGTTATTTTAGTTTTATTTACTAATTTACTATTTTACCCTTAATGAGAATCATAATTTTCAATAAAACCTATCCATCTTTATCCACTAACACTTAAATTGGAATATTTACCATCTTAATCCACTTACTTTAAAATTTCATAGCCATTTGACCCTTTAAACTAATAGAACTCAACTTTTTCACCTTTTATGATTTAGTCCTTTCCACTTAATTAATCATGCAAACATCAAAATTTCTTAACGAAATTTTAATACGACCCTACTATAATCCCGTAGACCTTAAAATAATAATAAAATAAATACTCGTTCATTGGAATTGTGGTCTCAAAACCATTGTTTTCCACATCACTAAAACCAGGCTGTGATAATTCTCCCCTTAAAGGAATTTTCATCCCCGAATATCTTACGAGAAAATAGGTTCGGGTATTGTACTTTCATAGTTTCTTCCAGTTTCTAGGTAGCTTCTTCAATTTCATGATGTTGCAAGAGAAATTTAACTAAACCTATACTTTTATTTCTCATCTCTTTAACTTCAGGAGCTAAAAGTCTAATCGGTTCTTCACTATATGTCATATCTGGCTAAATCTCAACATTCATAGGTGAAATCACATGTGAAGGAGATGATTGATACTATCGTAACATAGACACATGAAACACGTTATGAATTTTCTCTAATTCTAACGGTAAAGCCAACCGATAAGCCACTGGTCCAATCCTCTCAATGATCTTATACGGCCCGATGAATCATGGACTGAGCTTTCCTTTTTGGCCAAACTGAAGCACTTTTCTCCAAGGTGATACTTTTAGAAATACTTTGTCGTCGACTTGAAATTCAATATCTTTCCTTTTCAAATCCGCGTAAGATTTTTGATGATTAGAAGTAGCTTTCAAAATGTCACATATCACTTTGACCTTTTCTTTGGTTTTTCTAATCAAATCAACTTTGAATAACTTTTTCTCACTCGGCTTAGTCTAATATAACGAGTTAGACATTTTCAACTATACAAAGCTTTGTACGGTGCCATTTTAATGGGCCTTTGATAAGCTATTATTGTATGCAAGGTCAACCAACGGAAAAAATTTATCCTAGCTACCTTCAAACTCTAAAACACCACATCGGAGCATATCCTTAAGTACCTGAATTACTCGTTTAGATTGACCATCAGTCCGTGGATGAAACACTGTACTGAAATGCAATCGAGTACCTAGAGTTTCATGTAACTTACTCCAGAATCGAAATGTAAACCGTGGATTCCTATCATAGGTAATAGAAACTGACACATTGTGTAGTCTAACAATCTCATAAACATACAACTCTACCAATTTATCAAGTGAATAATTCATACACACTAGAATTAAATGTGCAGATTTCATTAAATGATCAACAATGACCCACACAACATTTTTTCAGTGATAGAGGCAATCCTGATACAAAGTCTATTGTAACTCATTACCATTTCCACTCTTGAATCATCACATCTTGTAACAAACTAGAAGGTACTTGATGCTCAGCTTTAACTTGCGGACAGATCAAACATTTTGATGCAAACTCTGAAATCTCTCGTTTCACACCTAGCCACTAGGACATCTATTTCAAATCACCGTACATTTTATTACCACTAAGGTGTATCGATAAACTACTGCTGTGAGCTTCCTGTAAAATCTTCTGAATAACATCAAAATTTCTTAGAACACAAATCTTGTTTTTCAAATACAAACTACCTATGACGCCCCAAAAATCTCTTAGATATTTATTTTTGAATGTTTGTGACACAATTATATGTTTGCTTCAGTGGTTAAGTGTTTTGGGAAGTGTCTAAGAGCTCCCAAGTTAAAGCAATAGCTTGGGCAAATTTTTGTTTTTAAACGAATAAACCCCTATCTCAAATCAGTAGGTTTATAATTTAATGTTGGTAAAATATGTCAGAATGGGCCTGCTAGTCTAGTGGTTAAGTGGACTGTTAAGTGGCTGGAAGTCTTAGGTACGAATCTCTGAGCGACCAAGGGGATTTATTTTCTTTGCTTGTCTTGTGTATGAGTGTTGTAGATTGATCGAAATTCTAAGTATTTGAGGAGTGTGGGGATGTTGTGGTCAATTTTTAAAAGGATAATGAGGGGGATTTTGGTAGTTGTGGGATTGGTGGAGTAAAATAAGGAATTTGAGGTATAGTGGGAAGGTGAACGATTTGTGGAGGGATAGTAGGAGAGTTTTGAGGAGTGGATCAAGGGAAGTGATCGAGAGTTGTGCTAAACTGATTCCTTTTCCAAAATTTGACTTTAGCCTTTGTTTTCCCTCAATTTTCATCAATTATTCTCCTTCCTCTGCTAGAATATTGCTAGTGAATTTGCTACTTCTTTTTGTTCTTTTTAGTTTTGCACTTCCCTACCCATCTTTTTTCTTCTTCTTGCTATCACCTCTTTTTGTTCATGTTAGTTGCTACTAGAATTGTTGATCCTTAGGCCGATTCTTCTTTTTTCGTCCCTCCCCATTCATATTTCTGATTCTTATTTCCTCCACTCTGTTATACCGATTTCCTATCGTTGATTGTTATCGTGGTTTGGTTCTTGTCACTATTTTGGTAAGTAAAACTTCAATACTTTGATTTGTGCCTAAATTAAATGTTAATTGGATGTTACTATCGTCTTGACAGTAAGGAATCGTTTTGATTAAGGTCCCTCTTCTGTGGAGTTTTAGCATATTCGTTTGAAGTTTTAAGGAAGGTATTGTGCATTTGAAATGGAAGTATATTTGGTTTTGTGTTGTTGTACTTTCATGCGTTAAGACTAATGATTAAAGTGAATGATCAATTTTAGGAATTACTAAGCTCAGAAGAGTTTTTCTGTGAAACCATAATAGGTGTGTAAACACAACTCTGAAACTGAAAATCGGTAAAAAGCCAAAAAATGTGATTGTCGACACCACATGGGAGTGCGGCCTCTCGTGTGGTAGGCCGTGTGACCGAACACGGGCATGTGATCAACTAGGCTGGCCGTTCGGACTGAATTGGGCCGTGTGGCCCCATACGGGTAAACCATACGGGCGTGTAGGATTATTGGGCCAGGCCGTGTGATCCACATGGCCAAGGCTATTTTAGGTCGTGTGGGCCACTCGGGTGTATAAGCCTACACGGGCAAACATTATAGGCTTGTGGGCCCATTTTCACTATTTGATTGCTAAGGTTGGATGGGTCACCCGAGTTGACTGTGGACCTACTGTAGGGCCGGTAGGCTTACTTAGACCCCTAATTGACTGAAATGACTGTATGACTGATACGATTAAGCATGATGTTGCCCTACTAAATTGGTACTGTATGCCCTGATTTTATGCATGATATTATGTTTTAGCATGTCATATGTGTATATTGCATTGCATCGGGGTGAGGGTCATATTTTTCGGAGGAAATGTACTGAAAGGCCTCGAGCCTAAATTACTGGTAGCTCAGCTACAAACTACTGTCTAATGCTACATTCGGTACTTTTTAGTGTGTAGGGATGGGTGGGTTGATTATATCCCCACATGAAGTGCAGGGTTGGACGGAGTTGGAGTGTAGAGGCTGGCGGGGTAGGATTTGATACTGTATATCTATTACTATACTGAATATTGATACTGTAAAGGGCCAAGGCCCAAATGCATGATGACTTACAGTATTGAAATGGGCTAAGGCCCTAAGCAAATCAAATTCTTGAGATGGGCTTAGGCCCAAACTGTTATTACATTATGTTTTCTTGTTTATATGGGGATTACATGCTGAGTTTTCGTAAACTCGCCCTTTTATTTTATCTGTACAGGTAATCCCCGAACTTAATCGGATCGGAGCGGTAGAGGACTCAACGGTGGCCACACGACCCTTTTTCACTGTTTGTCTTTAATTAGGTTTTCAAAGTTTAATTTGGGGTATTTTTCTGTAATAAAGGCCTTTATGGATTTTTGCTTAAAATTTGGATTTTATATTTGCCTTAAGTTTTATATCTACTAGAGGTAGGTAAAATATGAGTTTTTAAAAGAAATGCTTGTGTTTTAGCAAAATATCCACAAGGACATAAACTATTTAAAAAGCTTCCGCAACGTATAATATTCTAACAACTAACGACTGAATAAGAATCAAGATTTTAGAATTAATAAAAGATAATGAGGAATTCTAAACGAAAAATGTTTTAAGCAAAGTTACGGTTTTCCAACATAAGCTATAATTTTCTAACACACTACCATGTGACATCACTAGATTCAGCCATAACGTCTAGGCCGGGTTTGGGTTATGACATTTAGTGGTATCGGAACGAGTTACAAAACTTCGGTCGTGGATTTGGGTTTTAATATTTGACTTTCTAAGAAATATTTTCTAATGAATTGAAATGTTTTCTTGAATGTGTGGTACACTTAGTCTCGGCGTCGATCCTGTAAGTTCTTTCAAAGCTGTCATGTGTTAAATGTAAAGCGCTATAGATAGCATATACTAAGACTATTATAGAAATCTTGAAAAACTTAAGTTAGTGTATCGTCATCGTAGTAAAATCGATGAACTGCGTTGTCTGAAAATAAAATTTACATTTCGATATTGATTTCATAAAATACCGTTAATAAATATTGGGCAGTGGCGGCGTATAAAATTGTTAAAATAGATAAACACGCTTAGAAAATGAGCACAATAGGCACTCGTAGACGGGGTACAAGAGGCCGTAGAGGGGCCCGAACTAGGTCCTCATCTTCTGGTAACCTGCCTAATATGGATACTAGTGATACAACTATTTCATCGGTGGCTAAGACTGGATCTTGGTCTCATGATCGTGCGGTTGGGGATGACGCACTGTTCTAAGCCATGTTACGGATTTTGGGAGGTCTTTGGGCCCAATCTGAGTGAAGGTGAGGTTGATTCTGAACGACTTTGGTCTAATAGAGCTAAGATTTTTAGGGGTATTACTGGAGTTGCCCCTAACGTGGCTGAGTACTGGATCGAGGCTACAGAAAGGATTATGGACGATTTGACCGCACCCCGGCGAAATTAAAGGTGCGATGCCTTCTTTGAAGATGAGGCTTACCAGTGGTGGCTTACGGTTAAGGAGGGCACTCAGCCCGACCAACTGACCTGGGAGTTCTTTAAGACCCCCTTCTAGGGGAAGTATGTGGGTGCCAGTTATGTGGATGCCCATAGGATAGAGTTCCTTAATCTGACTTAGGGAGATAGATCAATGGTTGAGTATGAGGCTGAATTTTTATAACTAAGCCGCTATGTGCGTGGTATGGTGGCGATTGAGTATGAGAGATGCGTTCACTTTGAAGATGGCCTTAGGAATAATTTGAAGGTATTGATAGCTCCATAGAGGGAGCGAGACTTTGTTGCACTGGTCGATAAGACGAAGATCGCCAAGGAAATAAAATGCACTAAGCGCTAGAATCGAGAGAGGTAAGAGCAAGAGGGATTCAGAGCCCTCGAGTTCCATTCAAAGGCCTAAGAAAAATGCCAGAATTGATTGGTCGATTAGAGTTAGGGCTTCTATTACTGCTACCAAACAGTCGCCGTGTACTGATTGTGGTAGACGCCATTTGGGCGAGTGTTGGAAAAGAACTAGGGCATGCTTGAGGTGCGATTCTTTGGAGCACCGTATTAGGGATTGTTCGTGGAGGGTCGATCTGATGCAAGCTCTGGTTAATAATACTGCACAGCCACCGAGGGTTGTTCAGTAGCCAGTGAGAGGCCATGGTCAGGCCAGAGGTGGTAATGGTTTGGGTTGTGGTCAGAGAGCTCTGGGCAGAGGTGCTGGTCATACTGAGGCAACGTAGTCGACTTTAGTTGATAATGTTCATCGCGAGAGGATGGAGATACTCCAGACGTTATTACAGGTACGTTCTTTATTTATAATGTACCCTATACTGCACTGATAGATATACAATCCACTCACTCCTATATAGCTTGTACTTTATCTGAAAACTTGGGTATACTGGTTGAGAGCACTACGAGTGAGGTCAACATCTTGAGTTAGTTAGGCGGTTAGTAAGATTAACAAACTGTTTAAAGATGTTCTTCAGAGGTTCAAGGAACTATCTTTTGGTGATCGATGGAATTGCCTTTTGGAGAATTTGATCTAGTACTAGGAATGGGTGGTTAGTCAAACATCGAGTGAGCTTAGATTATGCCACAAAAGGGTTGTCTTGAGAACTAAGGAGGACAATGAGGTAGTCGTAATTGAGGAGTGTTGAAACTACTTATCGAATGTAATTTACGCATTGAGGGCCGAGAAGTTGGTTAGTAAGGATGTGAGGCATATTTGGCCTACATCAGTATTTCAGATTCCAGAGATTATTCGATTAAGGATATCAAGATGGTTAAAGACTTTTCAGACGTATTTCCTAAAGAACTACCTGGGTTACCTCCGCATCGTGAAGTGGAGTTTGGGATTGAGCTCCTTTCTGGTACAGCCCGGTGTCCATCGCCCCTTATAGAATGGCACCAAAAGAGCTTGTGAAGCTTAAGGCCCAGATTCAAAAGCTACTGGATCGTGGCTTCATCTGCCCTAGTGTGTCTTCGTGGGGAGCATCGATTCTGTTTGTGAAAAAGAAGGATGGATCCATGCGTATGTGTATTGACTACCGAAAAATGAAAAAGTTGACCATAAAGAATAAGTACTCCCTATCGATGATAGACTATCTGTTTGATCAGTTCCAAGGTGCTTCAGTGTTCTCCAAAATTGACCTCTGATCAAGGTATCACCAGTTGAGATTTAACAAAGACGACCTGCATAAGATGACATTTAGGACTCGCTATGGTCATTACGAGTTCTAGTGATGCCATTTGAATGACGAATGCTCTAGTAGCTTTTATGGATCGATGGTGAGTGTTCCAACCTATCTAGATCGATTCGTGGTGGTATTTATTGATGATATACTGGTGTATTCGAAAGCTGAGGATGAGCACAATGAACACCTCATAGTGGTTCTACAGATTCTACGAGAGAAACAACTGTATGCCCAAGTTTAGTAAATGTGAGTTCTGGTTACGTGAAGTAACGTTTCTAGGGCATGTGGTTTCTGCTGAGGGGATTAGAGTTGATCCTTGAAAGATTGAGACTGTCTTGGATTGGAAGCAGCCTAAAACGTTATCCGAGATCCACAATTTTTGGGACTGGTAGGGTATTATCGATGATTTGTAGATGGGTTTTCACGAATTGCAGCACCTTTAACTAAGCTACTATGCAAGGGTGTGCCATTTAATTGGATTGATGCACAATAAAAGAGCTTTGAGAAGCTCAAGAATGTATTGACTGAGGCCCCTATTTTGATCTGACCGAGTGCGAAAAAGAGTTTACTGTCTATAGCGATGCATCACATGTCGGTTTGGGGTGTGTGTTGATGCAAGAGGGTAAGGTGGTAGCGTATGCGTCTCGTCAGCTTAAGGCTCATGAGGCAAATTATCCAATGCATGACTTGGAATTGGCCGCGGTGGTATTTGCACTGAAAATCTAGAGGCACTACCTATATGGTGAGAAGTGTATCATTTATACTGATCACAAGAGCCTTAAGTACCTCCTCACTCAAAAGGAGCTGAACCTTAGGCAGCGTAGGTGGATTAAGCTGCTTAAGGACTACGGCTGTACGATTGAATACCATCTTGGTAAGGCCAATGTGGTGGCTGACGCGCTGAGCCGTAGGGCTATGACTGATCTGAGGGCAGTGTTTGCTCCCTCAATTTTTTTTATGATGGTAGTCTGTTGGCCGAACTTCAAGTTAAACCAACGTGGATAGAGCAAATTAAGAGTAAACAGATGGAGGACAAGTCTTTGGGTCTTCGCTTTCGATAGATTAAGAGTTGGAATATTGTGGATTTTTAGACTGAATAGCAAAAGGGTATTCTGTTTCTGTAGGAAAATTTGTGTATCGAATAATACCGAGTTGAAGCAGTCTATACTATAAGAAGCACATAGTAGCCCTTATACTATGCATCCTGGCTAAAATAAGATGTACCGAGACCTTTGCAAGTTATATTGGTGGCCGGGTCTTAAGCGTGAGGTTACAGACTTTGTAGGTAAATGTCTAACATATCAGCAAGTTAAGGCTGTGCACCAATTGTTTTCGGGGTTGCTTCTACCAGTTAAGATTCCACTTTGGAAGTGGAAGCGAGTGACTATGGACTTCGTTACCCCTCACAACCACTAAGAAGGATTCAGTATGGGTCATCATGGATCGATTGACCAAGTCTGCCCATTTCATATCGGTTCGTACTGACTACTCTCTGCAGAAGCAGGCTAAGCTGTATGTGTTAGAGATAATGAAACTGCATGGGGTACCGATTTCAATAATATTTGATAGGGATCCTCGTTTCACGTCTCGGTTCTAGAAGAAGCTACATGAAGCTCTAGGTACAAGGTTGGACTTCAATCGCATTCCATCCTAAAACAAATGGTCAATCGAGAGGGTGATTGATTCTTGGAGGACATGTTAAGAAGTTGTATGATTGACTTAGAGGCGGTTGGAAGGATTATCTGCCGCTAGTAGAGTTTTCTTATAACAACGACTATCGGTCTAGCATTGAGATGGCATAGTAGGAGGCATTATATGGTCGTAGGTGCCGCACATTCATGTTGGATTTGAGTTGGGCGGCGGCATGTTACGGGCCCGAGTGGTTTCTATCTGAGGATAAAATTAGGCGATTTGAGGCCAATGAAATCGGTGGTGATAGGCGAAGTCCTACATAGACATAAAGCGGCGTGAAATTGAGTATACGTGGGAGACTTCGTTTTCCTTAAGGTCTCGCCATGGAATAAGGTACTAACACTACACCAAAATAGACTTTTAGCGGCGTTTATAAGCGCCACTAATAGTATTTGTGGCGTTTTTGAAAGTGCCACAAAAACGCCATAAAAATAATGCATAAACTTTAGCGGCTTTTATAAAAAAAATGCCATTAAAGGTCCTGACTTTTAGCGGCGCTTTTCCCACAAACGCCGCTAACGGTCCTGACTTTTAGCGGCACTTTTCCCACAAACACCGCTAATTTGTAAAGATTTGCAATACACAATTTTTCCAATATCATACCCTTCCTACATTAAACCCAACCAAAAACAGCAAATGTAGCATATAATTCCAACCAAAAATAGCAAATGTAGCATAAAAATCTCACCAAAAGCATTAATTCTAAATGATACTTCAAATTCAATAAAAGATATATGATATGAATTAATAAATAAATTCTTACAACAATGTTAAATGTAACAATGTTAATGATATTAGAACGAGAAAATAAATGTCTAAGATGGTGGCCTCTGCGACTGCTGAAACATCTTCATCATTGTCTGAAGCTGTAGCTAGAGTTCATCATACTTTCTATTCTGCTCTGCCTCCCTCGCTGCTGCCTCCGCCTTAAGTTGAGAAATTTGCTCAACCGTGCTCGCTTGCATCTCAGTTATCTGGTCTTTCAACCTCTAAACTTCAGCTCGAGATTAACTCCCGGGAGGCATGTATTGTTGGGAGCCGGATCCAAAATATTGGGTCGGGGTAACACCAGATCCTTGAAATCGAGCCCGACCATACCTTTCGGGACCCAACACATTAGTAATAATTATGTTATTGATATCCTCAAGATTAACAGAACTATCGATCAAGCGGTAGCTTCATACTCGCCTTCTTCTCTTTTAGTTTCTCCTAATAAATCAATTAAAGAGTTAGAAAGCGAAATATACAAAAGAAAAATGCAACATAACATTATTAATTTAAAAATACTAACGAAGAATTAAACTATTATAATTAAACATTATAAATATTTATAATAAATCAAATTTTATTAAGTAAATATACCATAATCTCTCCGACTTGGATGTCATCGGAGACCCATCCTTCTTCCTATGCGTAATGTCAAAAAGTGACGCGTTCAACTTTTGACGAGATGAACTTCCTACGTGTAGTAATAAAAATATAATTTAATAGCATGAAGTCATTAAAATTTGGCGAAATTAATAAATTATAATGCCTCGGCCTCAACTACGAAGCAAAACTTACGGACCTCGCTGCGTGTCGTGAATTTTTGTTTCACTGCTTTGCTTGTTCCAACACGCTCACGATCTTACATAATGAAATTATTATTACGTATATAGTAAATACTATAAACTGAAAAATTTATAAGAGTTTATAACTAGGTAATTTCTCTCATTTCTTTGAGTTCCAAAACTAACCGCATCTTCCAATTGATACCTCAACATTCCCGGCGGGACATTTTGCAATTTATCCTCGAGGCTTATTTCTTTCTTAAAATATTCTTTTTCAATGTGCTTTATGGTCTCTCCATTTTTTCCCAATGTCTTCTTTAAATAGTCATCGGAGACGTCCAAAGCAAATCTCTCCTAAAAAAACATAAGTTTAGAAAGTAAATATAAATGAAACTTCAACCAAAGTATTATAAATTAAATTCACGTTTTGTTACCTTAATGTTATCGAGAGCTTGATTTTTGTTTCCATCAGGCATGTGATGCCATGACTCGTAATTTATGGGCAACATATTTGCATTTCGTGCAATAATGCCCAAATAACTGCTAGAAGTCGAGCTTGAGGCCAGCAGTGGCCATGAGTATTCCTCCTTACTTTCACACGCTCGTGAGATTTAATTAGTATAAATCTCTAAGCGGTATGCCGTGACCTCTGTCGTCCCACGGTCTCGGTGAACAATGATATATTATTATATTAAAATTGAAAAATGAATCAATAATAAAAGTCAACATGCATGTAAAATAAACTTAACATTACTTTGTAATTACTGAGCTCATAATCTATGTCGGGCACATTTGAGGATCCAACAAGCATTTCTTTGTTCACTATTGCCCTCTTCGAATTTATAGTATTACGTACAATATTTAAATCTCTTATTATTCTTCTACTCATTTTTCCTGCAATACACATTAAATAGTTGAAATTTTAGTAACAAATAACAACAATAATGGTACATTATAAGTTATGTATTATGTAAGTTATGAAATTTGGTCTTAAAATTATATAAGTTATGAAATTTGATCTTAAAATTATGTAAGTTATGAAATTTGATGAAAGTTATGAAATTTGATCTTTAAACTATATGCTTTTAAGGAAATTATTACATTAAACTACATGTATTTTGTAAGTTATGTAAGTTATGTGAGTTATGTAAGTTATTATGTAAGTCGTGTATGTTATGTGATTTATGTCAATTATGTAAGTTATTTAAATAATGATCATTATTATTATATTGATAAAAATTTTATAAGTTTTAAAACATTTACAAATATTAAATATTATAATCAAACATTATTAATATAAAAATATATTCTTTAAGATTCATCATACATGGCATTGTTATACCTAAGGAGGATCCATTATATCTAACAGTGAGATATAAGGCAACCCGTCAGGTTTCCAGCGCATATACTTTGAATCTTTTTTTTTTTAAAAGAATTTGATTTTAAAAAAAAAATATTTTTATTAAGATTCATCATACATGGCATTGTAAGTTATGTATTATGTAAGTTATGAAGTTTGATCTTAAAATTATATAAGTTATGAAATTTGATGAAAGTTATGAAATTTGATCTTTAAACTATATGCTTTTAAGGAAATTATTACATTAAACTACATGTATTATGTAAGTTATGTAAGTTATGTGAGTTATGTAAGTTATTATGTAAGTTATGTATGTTATGTGAGTTATGTCAATTATGTAAGTTATTTAAATAATGATCATTATTATTATATTGATAAATTTTTTCATAAGTTTTTAAAACATTTACAAATATTAAATATTATAATCAAACATTATTAATATAAAATTATATTCTTTAAGATTCATCATACATGTCATTGTTATACCTAGGGAGGATCCATTATATCTAACGTGAGATATAAGCTAACCCGTCGATTTCCAACCTATATACTTTGAATCTTTAAAAAAAAGAATTTGATTTTTAAAAAATATTTTTTAATACCATATATATTTTAAAACTCCTTTTAATGCCACATATTTACCTAAACTAAAAATCGAACATCATTGTTTTAGAATAAAATTAGATTGACTTGTTGAGCTGATTGAGATTGAATCAATTAACTTGTAAATTGAGTGCGAATCAATTGAACTAATTATTTATATTGAATCAATTTTACTATTAATTCAATTCTAAAAATCAAATAAAATAATATCAAATCCAAATAAATTGGAAATCCTACCATTATATAATCATATGGAAATCCTACCAAATAAATTGTTCTGCCAAAGGGAAAGGAGTATCTTAAGTCCCTTTTGTTGCATGCAAAAAGCCATTCATTTTTAGTCAAAAACAAAGTAAACAATAATTAAATAATATCATGCATTAATCAAAACCCTTAAAAGAAAAAAAAATAAAGTAAAAGCACAACACTTATTATCTGTAAAGGTTAAAAAAAAGAAGAGACCAAATAAGAATCAAATCTCGTTCTCATTAAATAAAATAATGACAAACTCATACCTTTTTGCTTTTCATTTGTTTTGATGATAGTGTTTCTTCGGGCCTTTGTCTATAAATTTTTAAATTATATCGCCTTTGTCTCTGTTAATAATTGAAAAAATTTGCAACAATTTAAACACTTCAATTTGCAACATTTTTAGATCTCAATTACAGCAATAAAACATCTCAATTTCTAGCAAATAAACAATTCAAATTACAGTACCTGAACAGGGCCTCAACAGTTTAAAAAGGAGAAGTAACAGCATCCAAATGTACTTTGCTTGAGCAATAGGAAATTTTTTAAGTCATTGGACAGCAACTAAATCTGAAATAATTTAGAAGTGGATAAATCAATGAGAAATGAAAATATAAAAAACATTACCTATGAAATCAACTATACTCACTCTTTCCAACCAATTCTACTTGTTGCTAGATGAAGTTTAGATCCTTAGGCAAGGAAGAAAAGATGTGCACAATATCTGAAGCAAAAACCAATATGCAATCAGAATGATTAATGAAACATGCATAGCTAAAGTTGCATCTCAAGAGAATCCAAAATCTAGAGTTGATGCAAATGCAACATAGCGAACATCAATGACTTGTAATTCACAGAAGGGGAAATCAGCAGGGATTGTGTATGTCTATGAAAAATAGTAGTTTTCGATGATATACAGCCCTTAAATAAATGAAGGATTAAAACATCAATAAAATAACTACAATAAGTGATGGGGCATTAACAGAAGGGCAATAAAAATTAAAATAAAGAGGCCTTCAACCTTATATTATTTGATGCAGTATAGTATAGTTTTAGATTATAGAAAATTATGACAAAGGTTCCATCATTTATGAGCCACTTAAGTTATATAATAAGTACTCATCTGTACCAAAGAAGTCTTTGATTTTCCATGACAAAATAATGGCCTAATCTAACCTTATCAAAGAAAGAAAAGAAGTAGAACTTTCCTACCCTAGACAATGCAGATTGAAGCTAAGTAAAGCGGGTGGCGAGATAATGAGAAAATCGGCGTAGAAAAGCTGGATGGTAAATGTAAATTAAGTAATATGAACCATAATTGAATATACCATTATAAAATAAATAACTTAGATATGTCTTTTGTTATGTTACCTTCTTCCTAAGGCAGGACTTCTCTTTTTGAGCTAAGCGCCTCAATTGTTTTCACCTTTAGACTTAACCAACTAATGCGGACAAAAAAAGTTACAATCCCAAAACCTATAACCAAATTGAGGATAAAAATAAATTAAGGTCATGGACATGACAAAAAATTCAGTAAAAGAAACAATAATCAACTAGTAATCTATTTTATCGAAAACACTTCACGACATAACTCGTTTGAAAAACACTTCACAACTACTAATCTACTAATCAATTTCTCGCAGTTTATAAAATTTAAATTTAAAAGCGTGATGAAATAGCAATTGAACAAATATCGATAAGGAAAAAACAAACTTTTATAAATTATATTTTAATAAAAACAAATATTAAAGTTTTAAAACTCAATTTTAAGTGTATTTACCTGAAAAGAACTCCACCCAATAGCGCAACATGCATCAAAATAGATATAAAATTTGTTTTAATATTTGCCCACCAAAATAAATGCAAAACATTGATAAATCTACTCAAAATATACTCAAAGAACCCAACTGTTCTTATCATTTCTATATACAATTTAAACCTATCCCACCCCATGTCAATGTTATATACCATATATATAGATGTTTTAATATATAAAGGATGGCGTGACTACAAGTTTTGTTTGAAGATTACGAAACCACATGGTTTTTCCCATAGTTTAAGACCCATGTGTTACCACTTCAAAGCCTTGCTTTATATATAAACTAACTTCAACTATGTCCTTAATTCAAAGTTATCAAGATAAGCTCTGACTTACCCTATTCTACAAATATATTCTTGATACGCAACCTAACTTTTACTTTACCCTTTTTATTATTTTTCTCTCTCGGTAGTAAATATTATTTTTTAATCTTGTATAATTAGAGGGTTAATTATGTACCTAACCTAACCTAACCTACCTATGTACCTACATCACACTCGCATACAATACATTTAAAAAGAGTTACTCAAATAAAGGTTTAACACTTACTCTATTCAAAAACTTAAATCCGAATAAGTATTTGAGTAATACCCACAGCTGCAAATGATCTTCTTGAAATATTGAAGTTGTCAATACTCAATTTTAAGAGTATTTACTTAAAAGAACTCCACACGATAGTGCAACCTGTATCAAATTATATAGCAACTTGTTAAATATGTCACAAGATTTAAAACCCTAAAGTATCAAGTCCTATAAAATCCTAAAAGCGGAGAAAGAGCTTTTTCTACTGAAACAATAAAATGAATCCATTGAAAAAAGAATAATATTAAAAATGTTAGCTGAAAGTGGGAAAAAAATACTATATCAGTTGAACAAATATGACCCTTCTTTTTCTACTGTCAAGACTGAAGAAAATAAAAAAACGGCGATGGCGACTTACACGTTGTCGATGGCGACGGCGACTAGCGACGAGGCAGATGAAGGCCAATGCGATGCGACAGAATGGACAATCGACGGCAAAGCAGGAGATGGTCGGATTGGATTTGAGGATTCTGATTTTTGGGAATTTAGGGATTGTGAAAATAAGGTGAAGACACTAAGGGATTTCGGGTCATAAAATTGAATAAAACACAACACAAAGAAACGGCGTCGTTTTGCTAAAAAAATTTTAAACTTTGTCGCGTTTTTTAAACTAGCGCCACTATTGCTTACTTATAGCGGCGCTTTTACCCTAGCGCCGCTAATACTTGAACCTAATATAAAATGAGTTTTGCAATTTTTACAATACTTCACTTTTTTACATTTTTTTAAATTTTATTATAGATAAAATTTACCTACTATCTCTTAAATAATTTAAAATATAATGATAATTTTAATATATTAAAATTAAAATTATCTCTTTTACCATTATATAGTAAATTATTTAATATATAATTTAAAAATAATAAGTCATATACCCAAAAAACTTTAAAAGTATTTTAAATAATAGTATTTTAATTTTTCATTTTAACATATATTTTTAATGTTATTAGTTCTAAATTTTTCTACGTGTCATTAATTTTTTGAATATTTTAAAAATTATATTACAAATAAATTTTATTTTAATTAATATAAAGAAATTAGTTATATAATAGATCGAAGAGGATAAAAGAGTGCATGAGTTTTTCGAAAATAATACATGATGGCCACTTAGATGATGGATCAGAATGCAATGAGCAATACAACATCAGTTTGTTTAAATTAAGACCCTAAGTCACCCATAAACCCCTAAAATCTAAAACCTTAAACACATAATCCTAAACTTTAAGCTGTAGACCATCATAAACTATGAAACCCTAAACTGTAAAACCCTAAAACCATAAACCATAAACCTTAAACCCTAAACACTAAACCCTAAAACCCATAAACCATACGACCTACACCTTACACCAAGCATCCTAAACCTTTAAAACCTAAAACCCTAAACACAAAACCTTAATCTCTAAACACTACACCACCGTAAACACTGAAACCTTATACCATAAACCATTATAAACCTATAAAAGCAAAACCATAAACCATAAACCTTAAACCATAAACTCCAAACCATTAAAACCCTAAACTATAAACATTAAACCCTAAACCCTACGACCTACACCTTACACCCAACATTGTAAACACTAAACCCTTAACACTAAGGCAAAAACCTTAAACACTAAACGTAGAATAAACTTGAATTAGTATAAAGTGATCAAAACAACATTTTTTATTTTGAAATAAGCTTTTAATAAAGGTAACTTTTAGTGGCATTTTAATAAAAACGCCGCTAATGCTTACATTTAGCTTCGTTTTGTTAAAAAACACAAATTTTTTACAATTTTTATATTGACAAAAAAATGACGTCGTTTCCTTTTGAAAAATAAATTAATTCAAAAAACGCCGCTATTGCTTTGACTTTTAGTGACGTTTTTCATCTTTATCGGCGTTTATAACAAAAATGCCACTAACTTTTTACAATTTTTATATTCTAATTAAACGACTTTGTTTTGTTTTGAAATAAAAATGATTTTACGATGTCTTACATCCAAACGCCGCTGTTGCTGTTCTTTTAGCGTTTCAAAAATGCCGCTATAACTTTATCTTTAGTGGCATTTTTAAAAAAATGTCGCTAATTTGTTACAATTTTTATATTGTAATTAAAACGACGTCGTTTTATTTTGAAATAAATTTTTTTTGCGGCGTTTAGGCCAGAGGCGCCGCTATTGCTTACCTTTACAAAATGCGCTATAGATCAACCTTTTACGGCGTTTTCTAGTTAGCGCCACTGAAGTCTAAATTTTGTGGAATTTTGAATAAAAATGCCGCTAAAAGTCTGTTTTGGTGTAGTGTGAGATTTGGTCGTAAGGGCAAGTTGAGCCCTAGATTTTTTGGGCCTTATCTTATTCTGAAGCATGTAGGACCCGTTGCTTACTAGTTGGAGCTACCTCTAGAGTTAGATTGGATTCACAACTTCTTCCACGTCTCTATGTTGAGGCGCTACACTCTGATCCCACGCATATTATTCTGGTTGAGTAGATCGAGGTTAGGCTAGATATTACCTTTGAGGGGGAGCCAGTCTAGATATTGGATCGCGATGTAAAGGTTCTAAGAAGAAAGTCCATCCCACTGGTTAAAACTTTTTAGCGTAATCATAGCTCGGAAGAGGCCACGTGGCAGCCTGAGGATGTGATGCGACAGCAGTATCCTCATTTATTCTGATTAGGTAAAATTTTGAGGTTGAAATTTTCTTTTAGGGGGTAGAGTTGTGACACACCAAAAATATCTTAGATATTTATTTTCGTATGTTTGTGAAACAATTGTATGTCTACTTTAGTGGTTAAGTGTTTTGGGAAGTGTCTGAGAGGTCCCAAGTTCAAGCATTAGCTTGGGCAAATTTTTGTTTTTAAATGAATAAAATTTTATCTCTAATCAGTAGGCTTATAATTAAATGTTGGTAAAATATGTCAGAATGGGCCTACTGGTCTGGTGGTTAAGTGGAGTGTTAAGTGGCTAGAGGTCTGAGGTTTGAATCGCTGCACGATCAAGGGGATTTATTTTTACTGCTTGTGCTGTATGAGTGTTGTAGTTTGACTAAAATTATAAGTATTTGAGGAGTGTGGGGATGTTGTGGCTGATTTTTAGGAGGATAATTAAGGGGGATTTCAATAATTGTAGGATTGGTGGAGGAAAATAAGGAATTTGAGGTGTAGTGGGAAGGTGGACGGTTTGTGGCAGGATAGTAGGAGAGTTTTGAGGAGTTGATCAAGGGAAGTGACCAGTAGTTGTGCCGAAACTGATTCCTTTCCCAAAATTTGACTTTAGCTTTTGTTTTCTCTCAATTTTCTAACAACTGTTCTCCTTTCTCTGCTGAATATTGCTAGTGAATTTCTGCTACTTCTTTTTTGTTCTTTTTTCGATTTTGCACACTTCCTTACCCATCTTTTTTTTCTTCTTGCTATCACCTCCTTTCTATTCCTGTTGGTTGCTACTGATTTTTTGATCCTTAGGTCGATTCTTCTTCTTTTCGTCCTTCCCCCTTCATATTGCTGACTCTTGTCTCCTTCACTCTGTTATACTGATTTCCTATCGTTGATTGTTCTTGTGGTTCGATTCTTGTCGCTATTCTGGTAAGTAAAACTTTGACACTTTGATTTATGCCTAAATTAAATGCTAATTGGATATTACTATCGTCTTGACATCAAGGAATCATTTTGATTGAGGTCCCTCTTTTGTGGAGTTTTAGCATATTCGTTCGGAGTTTCAAGGTAGGCATCTCGCATTTGAAATGGAAGTATATTCGGTTTTGTGTTGTTGTGCTTTCATGAGTTGAGACTAACGATTAAAGTGAATGATCAATTTTAGGAACTACTTAGCTTAGAAGAGTTTTGCTACTAAACCATACAGGTGTGTAAACACAACTCTGAAACTGGAAATCAGCGCAAAGCCAAAAAATGTGATTATCGATGCCACACGGGCGTGCGACCGCCCGTGTGGTAAGCCGTGTGATCAACGAGGCTGGCTGTGTGCGATACACGGGCCGGATCAAATTGGGCCGTTTGAGCCACACGGGCGTGTTGGCCCAAACGGATGAACCACATGGGCATGTGGGATTATTGGGCCAAGCCGTGTGATCCACATGGCCAAGGCCATTTTGGGCCATGTAGGGCACACAGGCAAACATATGGGCTTGTGGGCCCATTTTTACTATTTGATTGCTAAGGTTGCATGGGTTGCCCGAGTCGACTGTGGACCTACTGTAGGGTTGGTAAGTGTAACATCCTTAAAGTGGGCCTACGCATTTACATGATAGTCTAATATGTTAAATTGAGATTGTAAAGGTTGGGCTGACTTTTTGATTAAATATTTGGGTTAGGGTTAAAGTTAGTGCTCTGGGTAATTTAAAGTGAAATATTGGGCTTTAAAAATTTAGGTTAGGTGGCTAATAAATGGTGTTAGCTTATCATTTAAGAAGATGGTTAATTAAGTGACAAGCTGGGCTTGTGGCCCAAAGAATTAAAGTGCTTTAAGTGGGTATAAGGTGGCGTCATAAGGGGGAGGAGTTTGGGCCCTTGTGTGGCCGATTGGGCCTTATGAGATGGGTCAAAATTTGGCACTTAAATGGGAAGGGGGTGGACGGCATGTCAGCTACTAATTAGGAGCTTTATTTCTTTTTATTTAAGTGATAAAAGATGATAAACAAGGAGGGAGGAGTTGGCTTTAGTAAGGGCTCTTCTAAAGGTAAGATAAGGATTGGGGTTGTCAGGTGAGATGAAGGCTATCAGGAGGGAAAGAGTTGGCAGAAACTCCAACTCTATGTGTTGGTGTGTGTGTGTGCCGAATTTAATAGGGGGAAATCATCTTTTTCTTCCATTTGCTTCTCTTTCTCTCATAATTTTTCCTCTCTAGCCGAAACTCTTCTCACTCACTTGCCTTGATTTTTCGTTTCTAGCCGAAACTCCTTAGTATTTCTCCTCTCCTCAAAAGCCCTTCTGAAAGCCTAATGCTCTTAGAGCATATCTTCTTCCTCTATAGCTGAATCTACAAGGGAGATCTCTGTTTTCCCGAAGGTGCACTGTAAGCTATATACTCCTTAGTAATCTGGTGAGTTTCGGGATTTCTCCTTTTCTGTGGTTCCTTTATTTTTATCAAACTCCTAATCTAAAACATTATTTCCAAGGCCCTGCTGATTATACTCTTTACCCCTTGAAGCCGAATATGTCCCATTAAAGCTGATTTGGTGGAAAAATCGAAGGTAAGTAGTGGTAAGTGTGGCGAATGGCCTCCATGATTCTTTTGCTTTGGCCGATTACTATTTGGGTTAGGTTGGTTGGTTTGATATTTGAGGATGGCTGAATGTAGGAAGGTTGGTGGTGACAATTTCTCAAAGATATTCGAGATTCAACTAACTAGGTAAGTGTTCATTTTAAAGGTTACATTTAACTAATGAGTTAGATCTCATCATTTATTTGGTTTAGTGATTAAGGGATTGTTATGGACTCAACTAACAGTCAAGCAGAGAAGGTTGGATCTGTAAAATCGTCGCCCAAATTCAAGAAGCGATCTATTTTGGTAGTACGAGATTTGCCAACGGGGTGTGGGCCGAAATCGAAGTCAGATCGTGGGCCAATAGTAGTTGTTTCAAGTGATAGTAACATAGACATAGCGAAAGCCTTAGTACGCGAATCAGGTGTGTAATACTTCCCCACCGTCTATATCTGATTAATAATAAATATATATATGTATATTTGTTCATAAGATTTATATGTTACATTAAAAGCTGAAATCTCGGATGTAAACGACGGACCCTCAGGTTAGTAAATAATCTGACTATATGTTACAAGTAAACTGTTGTACATGTTTTAAATTATTGTGCATGTTGCATGGGTTGGGTGATGAAAGGAGGAAGTTATATGTATATATATGAGTAACGATTTTTACCGTGAATTACTGTAGTGGCTAATGCCATGATTTGTTATCTGGCTTCGCGCCAATATATGTTGATGAATGACATTTGTTATCTTGGAGTGTAGCGGTGTGGGTTGATTGTAGAAATCCCCAATGGTGTGTTGGTTGAGTGCAGGCGTGTAGCGGATGGAAACCTAGGCAAATGGGTTGGGCTTTGCATATCACCTGTTATCCATGTAAATGAAATTGTTGTTATATTTTATGAGGCCCAAATCTAGTGGTGCACGAGGGTTGCACATTGAGTCTCGCGACTCACCCCCTTTAAACTAACCTTTCAGGTGACGATTAGTGCATCGGACTGGGCCGGAGTGGAGCGTAAGGTTTCCATGCAAAAACACATGTGGATCCGGCTATAAAGTTCCACATTAGTTTTTTTTTAAAGTATTTTATATGATAGATTTAAACTACGTTGTAATAAGGCCATGGGCCATTGGTTTACATTTTAGTTTTTATTATGGGCCTTTATTATTTATTCTCATTTTAATTTCTTTCAAGGACATGTAATCCAGTTTTGGGCTTTTGATCATTAAGGCACATTTTATGAAATTCTTATTTGGGCTTTCTGTCTACACGATTGGTTTAATAAAAATTTTTTTAGTGACATACTAGATCCGGTGGTAGTGTTTGGGCTGAGTTTAGGGTGTTACAAAATTGGTATCAGAGCCCAGTTCAAAACTCAACTTTGGGATTTTGGGCCCAAAAGATTTTCTAAAAATGGATTTTTAAAACATGAATTTTTATTAGCAAAGGTTTATTAGTTCAGCATGGCACCTGCGTCTCCGGCCAAGTTTGCCAGGTAAGTACTCTAAACCATTGTGTGATATAAATGTGGGCTTAATGGGCTGATGGGACGTAGACTATTTAGGTTAGAACTTGATGGACTCTAGGATTAGACAAACAAACTCTTAAAATCCATAAGACTTAACTTCATTAAACAAAACCTGTAAATAAGTCACAAGACTAAAGTGTGGTAACAAGCATACGCATGTCTAGGAGAAGATCCGGAAGAGCTTGGTATTTAAGCGGTCAAGTGACTCACCTCCTCTTTCGCAGAATCTCACGGTGCATAGTGATTGTTCACTTTAGCCATGACAGGTGTGGTAATAGGCATATGCATGTCTAGGAGTGGATTCGAGGAAAGCTTGGTACTTAGCGATCCTAGTGACTCACTTCCTTTCCACTAGAATCCTACACGGTGTGTAGTGACTATTCACCCTAATTCTGATGCGTGTTGACAAGCCAAAACTACAATTAAAACCCGAAGGGACCGATACTGTTTTTCTCACAAAAAAAAATTTAGAATATCCTTACTTTAAAAATATATACCCATGATTTGCAGAAATACCCCGATTTACAAAGTCAAAAGAATCTTTCCATAGAAAACAAAAACAAAAACAACAACAACATCAAAATATCCTTGAATTGTAAAATTACCAAATTACCCCTAAGTTGTAAATGACCAAAATACCCCTGATTGGCAAAATTACTGAAACACCCCCAGATTTTCAAAATTTCTGAAATAACCCTAGATTTGCAAAATTACCAACATACCCCCAGATTTGCAAAATTATTGAAATACCCTCGAGTTAGAAAATTACCAAAATACCCTTATTTAGCCAAATCACCTGGAACCTTATTTTGGAAAATTACAAAAATACCCCTGTAGGATAAAATTACGAAAATACCCCTGGGTAGCAAAATTATGAAAATACCCTTAGGTGATGAATGTTACTTGTATGAACGTTGTGTGTGCATAATTCCTAGAATAGGAAGACTGAGAACTGTAGATAGGTTCGAATTCGAAAGAAATAATTTTAAAACTATGATTAATAAGATTATTCGGGGATAATTAGTGGAAACAATTAATGACTCATAAAATTTTTAAATCAGATAAATGCGAACTAGAAGAATGAGTACAAGAGGTTGAGGACGTCCACCACGTTGACGCGATAGAGGTAGGATGATCGTATCAGAACCCATAGGATCGGGTCATGGGTCTGGAAGTGAGATACCGGTTCCATCAGCTGCTGAAGTGGAATTCTAGGACCAGACAGGAGGAGAGGACGTGGTGTCTCATGCTATACTGAGGGTTTTAGAAAGAGTGGCTAAGGCTGGTATGGGCATAGGAGCCCAAAAATCTGTGCCTGAAAGGTTGAGAAACAATGGGGCCGAAGTATTTAGGGGAGTCTCTAGTGTATCCCCGAGTTTCGCTGAATATTGGTTGGAGGTAGTGGAACGTATAATGGATAACTTAGACTTCACGGTGGAGGAGAAGCTGAAGGGGGTCGTGTCTCTTCTTCGAGACGAGGCTACCAATGGTGGCTCACGGTGAAAGAGGGTACGGCCACGGACCTGATTAACTGGGATTTCTTTAAGGAGTCATTCTAGGGAAAGTACGTTGGGGCTAGTTTCATGGATGCTCAAAGGAAAGCATTCCTGAATTTGGTGTAGGGGAGTAAGTCTGTGGCTGAGTATGAGGCTGAATTTCTACGCCTGAGCCGTTACGCTCGGGGAATAGTGTCAATAAAGTATGAATGATACGTTCGGTTCAAGGATGGGCTAAGAAATGAGCTAAAGGTTTTGATCGCCCCACAACGAGAGAGAATTTTCGCGGTGCTAGTAGATAAAGTTAAAATAGCTGAGGAAGTGAAACGGGTGGAGAGACAAGAGAAGGATAAGGATCGGGGCAGGAGTAAGAGAAGTTTTGGACCCTCCAGAATAATTGGAAATTTTCAGAAGAGGCCTAGGACTGATGGGCCAGCTCGTGCTCCATCGGGCCATAGTCAAGCATGTTCTATATGTGGGAGAACCCATTATGGGGAGTGCAGAGTGAAAATCGGTGGATGCTTTAGGTGTGGATCCACAGAACATTTGATGAGGGACTGTCCTCAGGTGGATCGTGGGTAGCCAACGGGTCGAGGTCCTGATCAGACTAGGAGGGGTGATTAGCCTAGACCAAGGGGTAGAGGTGCAGCTAGAGGAAGAAATGGATCAGGTCGGGGTCGTGGAGCATCCTGCAGAGGTACAAGTAATACAGATGCAAGGCAGCCGAGTTTAGTTTATGCGGCTCACCAAAAAGAGGACGGTGACGCACCGGATGTTATAACCGGTACGTTTCTTATCGTTGATAACCCGTTTCTTACTTTAATTGATATTGGATCAACCCACTCCTATGTTGCATGTTCAGTATATGAGACTCTAAGTATAGATTATAAGATAACCATTAGGAAAATGACCGTGGTTAGTCCCCTAGGACAATCTAGGGTAGTGGACAAGCTGTTTAGGGAAGTACCTTTAAAGACTCAAGGGGTAGTGTTCCCGACAGACCTGATGGAATTGCCATTTAGAGAGTTTGACCTCATCTTAGGAATAGATTGGTTAACTAAGCATCGTGCCAAGTTGGACTATGAGAACAAGTGTATGATGTTGGGTACTATGAGAACAAGTGTATGAGTACCGGGGAGGTGGTTGTGTTAGGAGAAAGGAGGAATTACTTGTTCAACATGATATCCTCATTAAAAGCTATTAGGATGATTTAGAAGGGATGTAGTGCATATCTGGCTTTTATTAGTGAGTTGGATGCTAAGGAGGTGACTGTTAATGAGGTCTGAACAATCAAGGATTTCGTGGATGTCTTTCTGGAGGAATTGCCAAGATTACCCCCATATCGCGAGGTGGAATTTGGAATAGACCTACTTTCGGGTACAGCTCTAGTATCTATTGCTCCCTATAGAATGGCGGCGAAGGAGTTGGTGGAGCTCAAGGCTCAGATTCAGGAACTATTGGATCGTAGGTTCATTCGACCGAGTGTGTCTCCATGGGGAGTGCCGGTCTTGTTCGTGAAGAAGAAGGACGGATCCATGCATATGTGCGTGGACTATCGTCAATTGAACAAGTTGTTGATCAAAAATAAGTACCCATTATCGAGGATCGACGACCTGTTCGATTAGCTCAAAGGAGCATCGGTCTTTTCTAAGATTGACTTAAGGCGTGGATACCATCAATTAAAAGTTAAAGAAGGGACATTCATAAGACGGTGTTTCAGACTCAGTACGGGCATTATGAGTTCTTGGTAATGCCGTTCGGGTTGACGAGCGCACCAGCGACCTTTATAGATATGATGAACCGGGTGTTTTAGCCATATCTTGATCAATTCGTCGTGATGTTCATTGATGATACCCTGGTTTACTCTTAAGTCGGAGGAGGAGCATGACAAACATCTTTGCGTGGTGTTGCAAACTCTGAGGGAGAAGCAGCTATTTGCAAAGTTCAGTAAGTGTGAGTTTTGGCTGAAGGAAGTGACTTTCTTAGGACATGTGGTTTCGACCGAGGGAATCAAGGTGGACCCTCAAAAGATAGAGGTTGTATTGGATTGGAAACCACCAAAGTCTATGGCGGAGGTTCAGAGTGTCTTAGGTTTGTCAGGGTATTACCGAAGGTTCGTTGAAGGGTTTTCTCTAATAGCGGCTCCTCTGACTAAGTTGTTGAGGAAGGGAGTATTGTTTGTATGGACCAACAAACAGTAAGAGAGCTTTGAGAAGCTAAAGAGAATCCTGACGAAAGCGCCAGTATTAATTCAGTCGGAGGCAGGAAAGGAATTTATCGTCTACTGTGATGCGTCGCACACGGGTTTAGGGTGTGTGCTGATGCAAGAAGGAAATGTTGTGGTGTATGCGTCTCGACAGTTGAGACCTCATGAGTTGAACTACCCTACGCATGACTTGGAGTTGGCAGCAATAGTGTTTGCCTTAAAGATTTGGAGGCACTACTTATATGGGGAGAAATCGATAATTTACACCGACCATAAAAGTCTAAAGTACCTCCTTACCCAGAAGGAGCTAAATTTGAGACAACGTAGGTGGATCGAGCTCCTGAAGGATTATGATTGTTCGATCGAATATCACCCTGGTAAGGCGAATGTGGTAGCAGATGCGTTAAGCCGCAAGGTAGTATCGGAGTTAAGAGCCATGTTTGCTCATTTGAGTTTATTCGATGATGGGAGTTTGCTGGCTGAGTTGCAGTAAAGCCAACATGGGTAAGCCAAGTTAAGGATAAACAGTTAGTGGATGATGCTCTGAGTGCTCGACTTTTGCAAGTGAGGGATGGTGAAATGGAGGACTATAGTCTGAACAAGGATGGAGTTTTGTGTTATCGTGGGAAGATTTGCATGCCTAAGGATGATGAGCTAAGATAGAGGATTCTTCAGGAATCGCATAATAGCCCTTATGCTATGCATCCTAGAGGAGTCAAGATGTATCGTGATTTTCGAGAGCAATTTTGGTGGCCAGGTCTGAAGAAAGAGGTAACAGAAGTCGTAGGAAAATGTTTGACGTGTTAGCAGGTCAAAGCTGAACACCAAGTGCCATCGAGATTGTTGCAGCCGGTGAAGATTCCCCAATGGAAATGGGAGAGAATCACGATGGATTTTGTTAGTGGGTTACCCCTTACACCCACTAAGAAGGATTCAATTTGGGTGATTGTTGACCGACTGACAAAGTCTGCACACTTCATACCGGTTCGGGTGGACTTTTCTTTACAAAAGCTGGCTAAATTGTATGTGGTTGAGGTTGTAAGATTGCATGGTGTGCTAGTGTCGATCATATCAGATAGGGACCCTAGGTTCACGTCACGATTTCGGAAGGCTCTTCATCAAGAAATGGGAATGAGGTTAGACTTTAGTACTGCCTTTCACCCACATACTGATGGTCAGTCCGAGGGGTAATTCAAATCTTGAAAGATATGCTAAGGGGTTGCATCATCGACTTTAGGGGTAGTTGGGAAGAGTATTTGCCCTTGGCAGAATTTGTGTATAATAATAGTTATCAAGCTAGCATTCAGATGGCGCCTTATAAAGCATTCTATGGAAGGAGATGTCCTACTCCAACATGTTGGATGGAGTTGGGTGAACATAAGGTGTTAGGTCCAGAGTTAGTTTCGGAAACCGAGGAGAAAGTGAAGTTAATACGGGTTTGGATAAAGGAAGCGTCCGATCGACAAAAGTCTTACACGGATTTAAAGTGAAAGGAGGTGGAATTCACGGTAGGTGATCAAGTCTTCTTGAAGGTATCTCTGTGAAATAAGGTAATGAGGTTTGGTCGAAAGGGGAAGTTAAGTCCACAGTTTATTGGGCCTTACCGTGTACTAGAATGTGTGGGCCCAGTGGCTTATCGGTTGGAGTTGCCTTCAGAGTTAGAGCAAATACATGACGTGTTCTATGTCTCGATGCTGAGACGTTATCGATCTGACCCATCGCACGTAGTGCCGGTAGAAGAGATAGAAGTAAGGCCGAACTTGTCCTTTAAAGAGGAACCAGTACAAATTCCGGATCAAGATGTGAAAGTATTGAGAAGGAAGTCTGTTTCATTGGTTAAAGTTTTGTGGCAAAATCACAGCGCAAAAGAGGCAACGTGGGAGCCAGAGGATGTTATACGCCAGCAGTATCCCCATCTTTTCTGACCAGGTAAATTTTGAGGCTGAAATTTATTTTATGGGGGTAGAACTGTAACATCCTTAAAGTGGGCCTATGCATTTACATGATAGTCTAATATGTTAAATTGAGATTGTAAAGGTTGGGCTGACTTTTTGATTAAATATTTGGGTTAGGGTTAAAGTTAGTGCTCTGGGTAATTTAAAGTGAAATATTGGGCTTTAAAAATTTAGGTTAGGTGGCTAATAAATGGTGTTAGCTTATAATTTAAGAAGATGGTTAATTAAGTGACAAGCTGGGCTTGTGGCCCAAAGAATTAAAGTGCTTTAAGTGGGCATGAGGTGGCGTCATAAGGGGGAGGAGTTTGGGCCCTTGTGTGGCCGATTGGGCCTTAGGAGATGGGTCAAAATTTAGTACTTAAATGGGAAGGGGGTGGACGGCATGTAGGCTACTAATTAGGAGCTTTATTTCTTTTTATTTAAGTGATAAAAGATGATAAACAAGGAGGGAGGAGTTGGCTTTAGTGAGGGCTCTTCTAAAGGTAAGATAAGGATTGGGGTTATCAGGTGAGATGAAGGCTATCAGGAGGGAAAGAGTTGGCAAAACTCCAACTCTATGTGTTGGTGTGTGTGTGCCGAATTTAATAGGGGGAAATCATCTTTTTCTTCCATTTGCTTCTCTTTCTCTCATAAGTTTTCCTCTCTAGCCGAAACTCTTCTCACTCACTTGCCTTGATTTTTCTTTTCTAGCCGAAACTCCTTAGTATTTCTCCTCTCCTCAAAAGCCTTTCTGAAAGCCGAATGCTCTTAGTGCATATCTTCTTTCTCTATAGCCAAATCTACAAGGGAGATCTCTGTTTTTCCAAAGGTGCACTGTAAGCCATATACTCCTTAGTAATCCGGTGAGTTTTGGGATTTCTCCTTTTCTGTGGTTCCTTTATTTTTATCAAACTCCTAATCTAAAACATTATTTCCAAGGCCCTGCTGATTATACTCTTTACCCCTTGAAGCCGAATCTGTCCATTAAAGCCGATTTAGTGGAAAAATCAAAGGTAGGTAGTGGTAAGTGTGGCCGAATAAAATTCTATGATTCTTTTGCTTTGGTCGATTACTATTTGGGTTAGGTTGGTTGGTTTGATATTTAAGGATGGCCGAATGTAGGAAGGTTGGTGGTGACAATTTCTCAAAGATATTCGGGATTCGACTAACTAGGTAAGTGTTCATTTTAAAGGTTACATTTAACTAATGAGTTAGATCTCATCGTTTATTTGGTTTAGTGATTAAGGGATTGTTATGGACTCAACTAACAGTTAAGCTGAGAAGGTTGGATCTGTAAAATCATCGCCCAAATTCAAGAAGCAATCTATTTCGGTAGTGCGAGATTGGTCAATGGGGTGTGGGCCGAAATCAAAGTCAGATCGTAGGCCAATAGTAGTTGTTTCAAGTGATAGTAACGTAGACATAGCGAAAGCCTTAGTACGCGAATCAGGTGTGTAATACTTCCCCACCGTCTAGATCTGATTAATAATAAATATATATATGTATATGTGTTCATAAGATTTATATGTTACATTAAAAGCCAAAATCTCGGATGTAAACGACAGACCCTAAGGTTAGTAAATAATCTGACTATATGTTACAAGTAAACTGTTGTACATGTTTTAAATTATTGTGTATGTTGCATGGGTTGGGTGATGAAAGGAGGAAGTTATATGTATATGTATATGAGTAACGATTTTACTGTGAATTCAGAGCGGCTAATCCGTGATTTGTTATCTGAGCTTCGACCAATATATGTTGATGAGCGATATAGTTGCCATCTTGGAGTGTAGCGGTGTGGGTTGATTGTAGAAATCCCCAATGGTGTGTTGGTTGGTACGGGGGCGTGTAGCGGATGGAAACCTAGGCAAATGGGTTGGGCTTTTCATATCACCTGTTATCCATGTAAATGAAATTGTTGTTATATTTTATGAGGCCCAAATCTAGTGGTGCACGAGGGTTAAACACTGAGTCTCGTGACTCACCCCCTTTAAACTAACCTTTCAGGTGACGATTAGTGCATCAGACCGGGCCGGAGTGGAGCGCAAGGTGGCCATGCAAAAGCACATGTGGATCCGGCTATAAAGTTCCATATTAGTTTTTATTAAAGTATTTTATATGATGGATTTAAACTACGTTGTAATAAGGCCATGGGCCATTAGTTTACATTTTAGTTTTTATTATGGGCCTTTATTATTTATTCTCGTTTTAATTTCTTTCAAGGACATGTAATCCAATTTTGGGCTTTTGATCATTAAGGCACATTTTATGAAATTCTTATTTGGGCTTTCTGTCTACACGATTGGTTTTATAAAAATTTTCTTAGTGACATACCAGATCCGGTGGTAGTGTTTGGGCCAGGTTTGGGGTGTTACAGTAAGCTTACTTAGGCTTAGTTTGGATGGGCGGTGTGTTTACCTCCGGTGAGGTTAAAAACAGCGGTAGCGGTGAGATTAAAAACAGCGATGGAATGTGTGTTTGGATTCAAACGCAGCTGTAGCGGTGAGGTGAAAATAAAAAATGACTATTAAGTACATCATATTAGAATTGATATATAATAGAAGTTTTAAATTATTTTACTTAGATAAAATCATTAAAATATGTGATTTTATAAATTCATTTAATAAATTATTAAAATGTATCTTTAAAAATACATTAAATTGAAAAATCTAGCTTTAAACATTTCATAAATCTAGCTTTAAATAGTAAATTGAAAAATACATTTTATATAATTTTAAATTTAAAACACATTTCTATGGCATTTATATATTTTTGAAAACACATTTATATAATTTTAATTACAATTAAATAGTGTAAAATTTCAAAATTATGAATTTGGAATAAGATTTTTACTTTACAAAATGGAAATAAATATTTAATAGATAATTATTTTAATATTATGAATATGGTTAATGAAATTCTAATAATTTTTAATTATTTTAAATCTAATTTATATAGGTCTCACATATTTTTATTGTATTTACTTTAGCTATTTTTATATTATTATAATTTATTTTTACTTTCTTACCCCATTATAAATTTATAATTATATAAAACAATACATTAATTATTTTTTTCACAGATTAATTTTTTCTTTCTTTTTACACAACATTAAATTTTTCATCATTAGCTTTTTTTTCAACGTTAACTTTTTCAGCATTTAACTTTTTTTTCAGTATTAACTCTCTTTTTCTCTTTTTTATGCAACCTATTTATTTTCTTTCCTCATTTACCCCTTTTTTCCTTTCTCATTTACCATTCTTACATTTGCTTTCCTCTGTTTTTCATTCTCTGTAAAAAAACCCATCATCATGTGCAGACTCTGAGAGTGTCATTTTTGTCTCTTGAAAATACCTACTATCTCACTGGGTTCAATTGCTGCTGAAACCCCCAGCCTCTTTTCAGTATCTCAGTGTGGTTAAAATGTTTTTCACTAGCAAACTCAATATCATCCAAAGGGGTGACCGGTGAAGTTGCACAAAATCCAAGAAGAAAAACTCACCTCCCTGGAGCCAAACGGGCATCCAAAGGGAGCCTTAGACTCCTAATTGACTGAAATGACTGTATGACTGATACGATTAAGCATGATGATGCCCTACTGAATTGATATTGTATGCCTGATTTTATGCATGATATTATGTTTTAAAATGTCATATATGTATATTGCATTTCATCAGGGTGGGGGTTATATTATTCGGAATAAGTGTACTGAAAGGCCTCGAGCCTAAATTATTGGAAGCTCAGCTGCAAACTACTTTCTAGTGCCACATTCGGTACTTTTTAGAGTGTAGGGATGGGTGGGTTGATTATATCCCCACATGGAGTGTAGGGTTGGTCGGAGTTGGAGTGTAGAGGTTGGTGGGGTAGGATTTGATACTGTATATCTGTTACTATACTGAATATTGATATTGTAATGGGCCAGGGCCCAAATGCATGACTACTTCTATATTGAAATGAGTTAAGGCTGATGTGGTCTCAAACTAACTACGATCAAAATAAAGGCAAACGCACCTATCGTTCAATAGTATAGTTATGGTAAGACCGATAATATCGTATCCACAAGGACCAAGAGTACTAGTAATTTGTAACACCCCAAACCAGGTCTATGCGTCAAGACGAGATTTGGTTTGTCACACAAACCGAACATTCTTTTAGTCTATCTAATGATATAGGTGAATCGATAATTACAAAAATCCTTTTAAAAAAATAAAGTTTAATAAAAACCAAGAGAAATAATTTAAGTTCGATGAATTTGAGAAACATTAGTTGAAAATCTCATCATTTAATATTTAATTGTCAAAACCTTAAAGTAATTTTTTATAAGAGTTCAAAGTATTTGAAATTAAGAATAGATAAAGAATCTCATATGTTTGAAACCCAAAGTATTTTAAGAAAACATTATAGGATAAACATAAGCCCATATTAATTATCCAAAACATAATTTAAATCCATCCACATAAAATCCATAAAACATTAATAGAGGCCTTATTACATCATACCCAAAATACCAAATTAAAGAAAGTACTTATTAAAAGTTCAAAGTTTATTTAACCCATGTTTGCGTATGGCCTCCACGAAGTCATCCTCGCCCAAGTCCACATCAATTTCCATTACGAGATGGAAAACTTAAAGGAGTGAGTTACTTAAAACTCGGTGTATAACTCACTTACTATATCCATGAGCAGGATCATCAAATCATAATTTTGGGCTTGAGTCCATAAGCAGATTTAGCAATGTAATAAGCGTAATATATGAAAATGAAATTTCCCACCCAAACCTAATTTCCATCCGCTACACACCACCTGTACCAACCATCACACCTGTGGGGATCAAGTCAACCCACCCCGCCAACACACCAAACATAGGCAATAAGCCATTTTTATATTTGTGGTAGAACCACCGAACTAGATTGTGACAAAGTCACCGAACTAGAGGCATTGAGCCATTAAAATATTTGTGGCAGAGCCACCGAACTAGAGGCAATGAGCCATTTAATTATTTTGTGGCGAGAGCCATAGAACTAGAGCAATGAGCCATTTAATTATTTTGTTTGGCAACATGCCTTTCTTCTCTTCATCATTAATCCCAACCCATGCAACATGTATGCAAAATAGTCTATATACATATGATGATTTTAGAAAAAGGCCCGGTTTACATGTGAGTCAATATTTGAGGTTTTATTAAGGCCCATAATACAAAATATCATTTAGCCCATTTAACAATCTAGCAACTTTGGCCCATTTAACAATCTAGTAGAGTTTTCCGCCCATTTATCGATCTAGCGAGATTTGACCCATTTTACGATCTAGCATACTTTTCGCCCATTTAACAATCTAGCGAGTTTTCGCCCATTTATCGATCTAGCGAGGTTTCGCCCATTTTACGATCTAGCATACTTTTCAACCCATTTAACAATCTAGCTGAGTTTTCGGCCCATTTATCGATCTAGCAGAGGTTTCGGCCCATTTTACGATCTAGCATACTTTTCAATTTACCAACTAACTTATTGAGGGCGTTTTCATAAATTTCACAACTTTAACCATTTTCATAAATTTTCACAAAAATACCAATTATTACGTATTTTACCGATTTTGTCATCTTTACGATTTTTCCCAATAATTACGGTATAACATCTAACCCGAGATAAGTGTGAAATTACACACCTTAATATTGTGAGTACTAGACCTTCCCGCTCGTCAATACCTAACGTAACACGAACCATTAGAACACTATCATTTATTAAAAATACACTATTGGTAAACGATCTAAATCTTTACCCTTTGGATTTCGAACCACTTCTATTTTTGGTTTCTCCTCGATTGTTGGTTCGTTGCGATGAGAATCCACGAGCGAACAAAGGTTCGGAGTACGAATAACCTCAAACAATTGATTCTCCTCGGTTGAAGGTCCGAACGGTGGAAAATCCCGATTCTGAAATAGCCCTTCGTTTATATTTAGGGAGATTAGCGGAACCGCCTCTTCGAAGACTATGGACGCCCTTTTACGCCTATCTTGAATCTCTCTAATGACATAGGATCATTAGTCCGACTTATAAATATCGAAATATGGCTAACGATTTTTTTTTAAAAGATTTGAGATTGGCTTACCACGATTATCTTCGTTTCTCGAAGAAACAATCGAGCGATTACGTCCTATAATGAAATCGATTAAGTAACTAACCATACTAATATAATGAATAAAGTGAGAATCCTTAAATAATCTCCTTACCTTAACTCTTACGATTGATTCCAACGATCCACAATACTCAAGAACACGTTGAGTTTCTGTCTTCCAAAACTCTCACTAATGTCCACGGTTGAAAAGAATTGAGTGAGAAAATTATGTATGACTAAAGGAAATCGGTTGTGATCAAACAAAGAAAATGAAAGAAATTTTGGCACAAGAGCATATTATCATTCGGCCATGAGTGAAAGTATTGAAGAGATTTTAATGAAGAAGAAAATAAAAGAATGAGAAAATAGAAATGATATGATTCGGTTTCAAGAGAAAGAGAAAGAAAAGAGAAGAAAAGAGAATTTAGTTTAAAGGAAAAGTGCATTCGGCATTGGGGAGGAAAAATGAGAAAAACAAAAGAAAGAAAAATCCTTGCTTGCATAAGTGCTTTCGGTCACAATGAGAAGAAAAGATTTAGAGAGAAAAAGAGTTACTAAACCGAAGTGGTCAAAAGAAAATGACAAAAGAATGAGTTGCTTACTCAAGGTTGTTGGAAATTTTCGGCTAGAGAGAAAATGGATGGAGAGGAAATATGTTTTGCTAAAAAAATGACCAAATGAATGTGTTTCACCAACACCAAAGCCTACCAAAGCAATCAACAAAACCGCCATCCCCCTAGCCTCTATGCCGTCAAATACAAGGTCAAAAGGCCATTAGGAAGTTTCAAAACATCTCCTATTCTTAAGCCTTATCCTCCTCCTTTTCCTTAAGTTGGAGAGACAAAATCCCCAATTCAAGCCATTCTATCCCTATCTTTAGCTTTCCATAATCCTTAATCTTCTTACCAAAAAAAAAAAAACAATCCAACTCATCCTAATCTTATCCATAGCCGACACATGCTATGCTAAAGCAAAAAATAAAATTCCTTAATTGTATGCTAGGTGATTCGAACTCCTTCCTCATGTCCAACTTATGGCGCCTTCACCACTTTGCCAATTACTCATCTTATGCCATCTTTTAGTACTTAATTAACTTAAGTTTCAAGGTCACTTAATTTCTTTACACTAAAGTACACTTTACTAATATTTATTTTAACTCCAATTAAACCCGAGCTAACACTTAGCAACATAATGATACTCAAATATTTAGGATGTTACAATTCTACCCTTTAAAGAAAATTTAGTTCTCGAAATTTACGATTAAAAGAGGTGAGGATATTGTTGCCGAATTGCATCCTCAGGCTCCCAAGTAGCTTCCTCCGCTCCGTGATTACGCCATAAAACTTTGACCAACGGCACGGTCTTCTTTCTTAGCACTTTAACATTCCGGTCTAAAATTTCCTTGGTTCTTCCTCAAAAGACAAGTCGATTTCAATTCCACTTCCTCTACCGGTAATATGTGAGATGGATCTGATCTATAGCGTCTCAGCATGGAAACATGGAAAACATTATGAATTTGACTCAACTCCGGAGGTAGTTCAATCTGATAAGCCACTGGACCAACACGCTTCATCACACGATATGGCCCGATGAACCTAGGGCTCAACTTGCCCTTCTTTCTGAATCTGAAAATTTTCTTCCAAGGTGAGACCTTCAGGAAGACCTGCTCTCTCACAGCAAACTCGATATCCTTCCGCTTCAAGTCAGCATACGATTTCTGTCTATCCGAAGCCTCTTTTAACCATGCTCGAATAACTTTTACTTTTTCTTCGGTTTCAGATATCAATTCAGGACCCAACATCTGTCGTTCGCCCAATTCAATCCAACAAGTAGGAGTACGGCACCTACGACCATACAATGCCTCATAGGGTGCCATCTAAATGCTAGACTGAAAGCTATTGTTATACGCAAATTCTGCGAATGGTAGAAAATCCTCCCAACTACCTCTGAAATCAATCACACATCCCCTTAACATGTCTTCCAATATCTGAATTACTCTTTTCGACTGACCATCTATCTGAGGATGAAAAGCCGTACTAAAGTTTAACTTTGCTCCCAAAGCTTCATGTAGAGCTTTCCAAAATTGTGATGTAAATCTAGGATCCCTGTCTGATATAATAGACACTAGTACCCCATGCAATCTCATGATTTCAGATACATACAGCTTAGCCAATTTCTGTAATGAATAATCCGTACGAACTGGAAGAAAATGAGCAGCCTTTGTCAAACGATCAACTACTACCCATATAGAATTTTTCTTAGTAGGTGTTAAAGGTAACCCACTAACAAAATCCATTGTTATTCGCTCCCATTTCCAAAGAGGAATCTTTCTTGGTTGTAATAACTCGACGGCAATTGATGCTCGCTTTCACTTGTTGACAAGTCAAACATTTTCCTACAAACTCAAAATCTCACGCTTCAACCACGCCACCAATACATTCACGGAGATCTCGATACATCTTATTTCCTCCGGGGTGCATAGCATAAGGGCTACTATGCTCCTCCTACAGAATCATTTGTCTCAAATCTGAGTCTTTAGGCATACAAACCCTTCCACGAAAACACAGCACTCCATTCGTGTTTATACCAAAATCCTTTATTTCACCTCTTTCAACCTACTGAATATGGGTCCCAACTTTTTATTTGATATCTACTTTTCCCTGATTTGTTCTAACCACAGAGGCTTCACCTGAAGTTCTGCTAACAGACTACCATCCTCATATAAACTCAAATGAGCAAACATTGCTCTCAATTCAGATACCGCCTTACGACTTAGCGCGTCAGCTACCACATTAGCCTTTCCAGGATGATATTCGATTGAGAAATCATAATCCTTTAATAATTCTACCCATCTTATTTGTCTCAAATTCAACTCCTTTTGGGTAAGGAGGTACTTAAGACTCTTGTGATCCGTGTAGATGATAGACTTCTCACCGTAGAGACAGTGCCTCCAAATCTTTAAAGCAAATACCACTGCAGCTAACTCCAAATCATGAGTAGGGTAATTTACTTCGTGCGGTCTCAACTGTCGAGAAGCATAAGCCACCACCTTTCCATTTTGCATTAGCACACAACCCAAACCCGTGTGAGACGCATCACAGTAAACAGTAAATTCTTTTCCAGCCTCTGGTTGAATTAAAACTGGTGCTTTCGTCAGAATCTTCTTCAATTTCTCGAAACTCTCTTGTTGTTTTTCAGTCCAAATATATGGAACTCCTTTCCGCAACAGTTTAGTTAGGGGTGTAGCAATCAACGAAAACCCCTCAACAAAGCGTCTATAATAACCAGCCAAACCTAAGAAACTCTAAATTTCAGCTATCGACTTTGGTGGTTTCCAATCCAGAACAGCCTCAATCTTCCGAGGATCCACCCTTATTCCTTCAGCTGATACCACATGACCCAAGAAAGTCACTTCCTTTAACTAAAATTCACATTTACTGAATTTGGCATAAAGTTGCTTATCACGAAGTAACTGCAATACTATACACAAATGCGTGTCATGCTCCTCTTCATTTCTTGAATAAACCAAAATGTCATCTCTGAACACTACCACAAATCGGTCTAAGTATGGTTGAAAGACTCGGTTCATCATGTCCATAAATGCGGCTGGTGCATTGGTTAATCCAAACGGCATCACCAAAAACTCATAATGTCCATAACGAGTTCGGAATGCCGTCTTATAAATATCTGCTTCTTTCACCTTAAGTTGGTGATAACCCGATCTCAAATCAATTTTGGAGAAAACTGAAGCTCCTTTCAATTGATCAAACAGGTCATCAATTCTCGATAAAGGATACCTATTCTTGATCGTCAATTTATTCAATTGCCTGTAATCAATGCACATACGCATCGATCCATCCTTTTTCTTAACGAACAAAATTGGTGCTCCCCACGGAGACACACTCGGTCGAATAAATCCCCGATCCAACAATTCTTGAATTTGAGCTTTAAGCTCGCCAACTCCTTGATTGCCATTCTATAAGGAGCAATAGACACTGGAGCTATTGGGGAAAAGCTCAATACCAAATTCTACTTCCGATCCGAGGTATACGGGAAGTTCTTGGGAAATACATCTCGAAATTCCTTCACCGTTCTCACATCATCCACAGATAACTCTTTGGCATCCAAAGCACAAATAAAAGCTAGGAATGCCCCATATCCCTTCGCATCAACTTCTCTGCCTTCAACGCAGATACCATATTTGCCAAGTAATTCCTTCGTTCACCTATCATTATTACTTCCTAATCATCTGAAGTTCTTAATGACATCCGCTTTTCAACACAATCCAAATGCGCCCGATGCTTAACCAACCAATCCATGCCCAGAATGAGATCAAATTCACCGAAAGGCAATTCCATCAAATTCGCCAAAAATACTTCTTCTTGAATTTCTAAGGGCACGTCTCTAAATAGTTTATTTACAATTACCGACTGTCCTAAAGGACTAATTACTGTCATCTCACTATCGGTAATTTGATTCTAGATTCAAGTTTCCGGATATGGTGCTAGCAACATACGAGTGGGTAGAACCAATATCTATTAAAGCGAGAATAGTACATCGAAGATGAAGAACGTACCAATTATTACATCGTGCATTGCCATCCTCGCGTCTAACCGCATAGACCAATCTGGCCGTCTTGCATCGTGTTACCTCTAGGACCATTGCCTCGACCGGTGCACCTTGACCACATCCGGTCCCATTACCACCATGACCGGTCCACGACCTCTCGGTGGTCTTTGAGTACCTCCGCCCATTGTGCATCAATATTACGAACTTCCTAAGTCGATCCGACGTCGAGGGCAATTTCTATATTGGTGATCCATTGAACCACATTTATAATAAGCACCCGTTTTCCTCCAGCACTCTCCAGAATGCCTTTTCCCATATTTAGCACAATCTCGACTCTGATTATTAACCACAGGTGCTCTACCTTGAGCTGGTTCATCATTTCGAGGCCTCTTCAGAAACCTTTTTGAAGAACCTGAATGCTTTAAATCTCTCTTGCTTCTAAATTTTTCCCGATTCTGACGTTCTGAGTTCTTAGCCTCTTCGACTATCTTGGCCTTCTCCACAAGCGTGGCAAAAGTTCTAACTTGTTGTGGGGCAATCAGAACCCACAACTCATCATTCAACCCATCCTCAAACGTACACAACGTTCATGATCCATTGACACTATTGTCCGAGCATAGAGACTCAAGCGTAAAACTCGACCTCATCTGCTGCGCCTTTGTCTTATTCCTTGATTTAGATTCAGAATTCCTTCCTTGGGCATCCACATAACTTGTTCCTACATACTTCCCTTGGAAGGCGCTTTGAAGAATTCCCAAGTAATCAATGTAGCCTCGGTGCCCTCTCGAGCAAGAAGCCACCATTGATACGCCTTGTCTCTTAGCAAGGACACGGCTCCTTTCGGTTTCTATTCTCTGATGCATTCCATATCATCCATAATCCGCTCCACAACTTCGAGCCAATATTCTGCCACATTCGGAGCTACACTGGAAACTCCTCTAAAAACTTCTGCATTATTAGACTTGAGTCGTTCCGATATCGACCCACGAGTTGTTGGCCCAACTTTAGTTCCAGCAACCCTTTCAAGGACTCGCAACATTGCTCGTGTCAAAGCATTATCTTCTTCCATATGATCATGTGATCCCGTCTCACTCTCAAATGAGGCAGGTGCATCCATTTCTGGCATATGACCCGGCGCTTCAGTTGCACCTCTAACACCTCGTCCTCTACCACGGCCACATCTACCGCGTCCACGACCACGTCCTCCAGTGATCATAATGACTAATTTGATTTAATCGATTACAAGTTTTATGAATCGAATACTATTTGATGTTTATTAACGATGTTTTATGAGATTTGAGAGATAAAGTTGTTTTCGCAAACACATCCTATAGTCTCAATCTCTACGATTTTCAACATTTAAAACTAGAAGTTCTAGAGTGTTCCTATGATCATATCATCATCATAATAATCATTCAAGAATGAATACTTACTTGACTTGGTGCGGATGCTTGTGGTGCCATACTAATCTTTAAAACATAATTGAAATAATTTCATACAGAAGTTATTTGTTGAACCCAACCACAGCCGAGTTTTGAAACTAGCTCTGATACCATTAAATGTAACACCCCAAACCAGGTCTATGCGTCAAGACGAGATTTGGTTTGTCACACAAACCGAACATTCTTTTAGTCTATCTAATGATTTAGGTGAATCGGTAATTACAAAAATCCTTTTAAAAAATAAAGTTTAATAAAAACCAAGAGAAATAATTTAAGTTCGATGAATTTGAGAAACATTAGTTGAAAATCTCATCATTTAATATTTAATTGTCAAAACCTTAAAGTAATTTTTTTATAAGAGTTCAAAGTATTTGAAATTAAGAATAGATAAAGAATCTCACATGTTTGAAACCCAAAGTATTTTAAGAAAACATTATAGGATAAACATAAGCCCATATTAATTATCCAAAACATAATTTAAATCCATCCACACATAAAATCCATAAAACATTAATAGAGGCCTTATTACATCATACCCAAAATAGCAAATTAAAGAAAGTACTTATTAAAAGTCAAAGTTTATTTAACCCATGTTTGCGATATGGCCTCCACGAAGTCATCCTCGGCCCAAGTCCACGTCAATTTCCATTACGAGATGGAAAATTTAAGGAATGAGTTACTTAAAACTCGTGTATAACTCACTTACTATATCCACTGGGCCAGATCATCAAATAATAATTTTGGGCTTGAGTCCATAAACAGATTTAGCAATGTAATAACTGTAATGTATGCAAAATGAAATTTCCCACCCAAACCTAACTTCCATCCGCTACACACCACCCGTACCAACCATCACACCTGTGGGGATCAAGTCAACCCACCCCGCCAACACACCAAACATAGACAATAAGCCATTTTCATATTTGTGGCGAGCCACCGAACTAGATTGTGACAAAGTCACAGAACTAGAGGCATTGAGCCATTAAAATATTTGTGGCGAGCCACTTAGAACTAGAGGCAATAAGCCATTTAATTATTTTGTGGCGAGCCACCGAACTAGAGGCAATGAGCCATTTAATTATTTTGTGGCCGAACTAGAGCAATGAGCCATTTAATTATTTTGGCGAGCCACCGAACTAGATTTTGGCAACAGCCTTTCTTCTCTTCATCATTAATCCCAACCCATGCAACATGTATGCAAAATAGTCTATATACATATGATGATTTTAGCAAAAGGCCCAACTTACATGTGAGTCAATATTTGAGGTTTTATTAAGGCCCATAATACAAAATATCATTTAGCCCATTTAACAATCTAGCAACTTTGGCCCATTTAACAATCTAGCGAGTTTTCGCCCATTTATCGATCTAGCGAGATTTTACCCATTTTACGATCTAGCATACTTTTCGGCCCATGCAGAGTTTTCAGCCCATTTATCGATCTAGCAGAGGTTTCGGCCCATTTTACGATCTAGCATACTTTTCAGCCCATTTAACAATCTAGTAGAGTTTTCGGCCCATTTATCGATCTAGCAGAGGTTTCGGCCTATTTTACAATCTAGCATACTTTTCAATTTACCAACTAACTTATTGAGGTGTTTTCGTAAATTTCACAACTTTAACCGTTTTCATAAATTTTCACAAAAATACCAATTATTACGTATTTTACCGATTTTGTCATCTTTATGATTTTTCCTAATAATTACGGTATAACATCTAACCCGAGAAAAGTGTGAAATTACACACCTTGATATTGTGAGGACTAGACCTTCCCGCTCGTCAATACCTAACGTAACAAGAACCATTAGAACACTATCATTTATTAAAAATACACTATTGGTAAACGATCTAAATCTTTACCCTTTGGATTTTGAACCACTTCTATTTTTGGTTTCTCCTCGATTGTTGGTTCGTTGCCCGATGAGAATCTACGAACGAACAAAGGTACGGGAGTACGAATAACCTCAAACAATATGGCTAACGATTTTTTTTAAAAAATTTGAGATTGGCTTACCACGATTATCTTCGTTCCTCGAAGAAACGATCGACCGATTACGTCCCTATCACGAAATCGATTAAGTAACTAACCATACTAATATAATGAATAAAGTGAGAATCCTTAAATAATCCCCTTACCTTAACTCTCACGATCGATTCCAACGATCCACAATACTCAAGAACACGTTGAGTTTCTGTCTTCCAAAACTCTCACTAATGTCCACGATTGAAAAGAATTGAGTGAGAAAATTATGTATGACTAAAGGAAATCGGTTGTGATCAAACAAAGAAAATGAAAGAAATTTTGGCACAAGAGCATATTATCATTCGGCCATGAGTGAAAGTATTGAAGAGATTTTAATGAAGAAGAAAATAAAAGAATGAGAAAATAGAAATGATATGATTCGGTTTCAAGAGAGAAAGAGAGAAAGAAAAGAGAAGAAAAGAGAATTTGGTTTAAAAGAAAAGTACATTCGGCATTGGGGAGGAAAAATGAGAAAAACAAAAGAAAGAAAAATCCTTGCTTGCATAAGTGCTTTCGGTCACAATGAGAAGAAAAGATTTAGAGAGAAAAAGAGTTACTAAACCGAAGTGGTCAAAAGAAAATGACAAAAGAATGAGTTGCTTACTCAAGGTTGTTGGAAATTTTCGGCTAGAGAGAAAATGGATGGAGAGGAAATATGTTTTGCTAAAAAAAATGACCAAATGAATGTGTTTCACCAACACCAAAGCCTACCAAAGCAATCAACAAAACCGGCCATCTCCCCTTAGCCTCTATGCCATCCAAATACAAGGTCAAAAGGCCATTAGGAAGTTTCCAAAACATCTCCCTATTCTTAAGCCTTATCCTCCTCCTTTTTCCTTAAGTTGGAGAGACAAAATCCCCCAATTCAAGCCATTCTATCCCCTATCTTTAGCTTTCCATAATCCTTAATCTTCTTACCAAAAAGAAAAGAATCCAACTTATCCTAATCTTATCCATAGCCGACACATGCTATGCTAAAGAAAAAAAAATAATATTCCTTAATTGCATGCTAGGTGATTCGAACTCCTTCCCTCATGTCCAACTTATGGCGCCTTCACCACTTTGCCAATTACTCATCTTATGCCATCTTTTAGTACTTAATTAACTTAAGTTTCAAGGTCACTTAATTTCTTTACACTAAAGTACACTTTACTAATATTTATTTTAACTCCAATTAACCCGAGCTAACACTTAGCAACATAATGATACTCGAATATTTAGGATGTTACATAATTACTATCTTTTTATTATCTAGCCTAAGAATTGGAGTGATTTATTTTAAACTAAACCTTAATTAAAAACATGACAGAGAATGAATTGGGAAAATACTATTGACAAATTTATGAGATAAGCAATACCTAAGGAAGAATCCACCTAGACTTCTCTTATTACTTTTGATTTATATGATTTATTCACTTGACTTAATCCGTAGAAATCCCTGATTTATGTTAATATCTCTTTCAAGACTAAAAACAACTAACTTTAAGTTGATTAATTGAATTTTTTTTCTAATTAAAAACCCTATTTTGTATTAACTCGATCTATGGATTCCCTGATTAAATTTGACTCTAATCTGACAGATTTTTGTCGCCCTATTTCTAGGTTGCAATCAACTCCGCTTAATTGTGTTGATCTACTCTTAAACAGGGACTTTTGCTCCACTGAATAAGCACATTCAACTTGAATCAATAACCTGAATTATCAAAACAAGAATAAGAACAAGTATTTATCTTATAAATCAAATAGTAATAAGATCCGTCATAGGTTTCATCCCCTTAGGTATCTAAGGGTTTTAGTTCATGCTAATAGGGGGAACATCTTAAAATAAGGAAAACAAAAAAACATAAGAAAACCCAAAAACTTCTAAAGAACTTGATGGGAGATCTTCAGTCTTGATGGAGATCCTTCTTCCGAGCTACTCCCAACGGCTGCCATCGAGTATTTTCTGCCTTCTATTCAGCGTCCCCTTTTTAGGTTGCCCCCTAGGGTGTTTATATAGGATTTGGAACACCTCTCTTGGCCCACAAGTGGTCTATTCCGAATAGAATTAAACTGTGATACGGCAGGGACACGCCCATGTTTGATTCCTTAGACTGTGCTCGATTCTGCTCGCCACACATGGCCATGTGGTCTGCCCGTGTATGTTGATCCAGGACGTGTTTGATCCTTCTTGTAATACACGGCCGTGTTCGAAGGCCCAAGCCGTGTTGATTCCTAAGGTAGGCCCATTTTGTCCCGTTTTGGACCGTTTCTCATTCTTTTCGACTCCCTAAGCTCTCCTGGGTGTAAAACATGAAATTAAGGGGATTAAGAGCATCGAATTCAAAATTCATACAAAAATAAGCCAAGCATGGGGTTACAATATGTATAAATTGAGGTTTATCAAATATCCCCTCACTTAAGCCTTTGCTTGTCCTAAAGCAAAATCGTCAACTCACAATTAAAATTAAACTTCCTCAAATCATAATTCTCATCAATTGTCTCATCATAATTCATTTCATACATGGATAATCTAACTAAAAGAGTCTTAAAGATTCAAACAATCTAAGTCACAATTTTTGTAGCACGAAAACATAGGTGTTTCCCTTTATCTTAATAATTACCCTTGATCCAAAATTGACAAGAATTGACATCCTCACTAAGGATTCACTCAAATCACTCAAATTGTTTAAAGTTCAAGATAAAGCACTCAAAAGTCAAACATGAAGAGTTATTACCATAGGCTTGCATGAAAATCAAATCTCCACCACTAAAAAAAACTGAGATGATACACAAATCAAAAGGGCTTTTAAAAGGGTTATAATGGGGCTCGGGTTAAAGGTGTGGATACAGGCTGAATTAAAGGGCTAAAAATCGAGATTGAATTGTCAAATTACCTAACTAGAATAATAGACTAATACTGAATAATTACATCAATTGAAAACTTATCATAATAACATGAGCTTCTTCTAAAGATGTGAATTTAACCGTTTTAAGTTCAAATAACATAGAACCAATAATGAATGAATTTTTTTTAAGAATAAGAACAAGTACACTATAAAAGATGAACTTAACAACTGAAATAAAGAAAATAGATAGGCAACTGATCAAATCAAATCTCGATAAAAGGGAAGTCAATAAAGTAAAGGAAGTAAAAATTTGGTTTTGGGTTATTATTAATGGGTGTGTCAAGAAACGGTTTATTAGGATTCAAAGGGGTTCATTAGGGGTTAATTATGAAGGTAGGCTTTTTGTGGAGTGAGTGGGTTAAATCCTAGGTGCCTTTATCATCTCAGTATATAAAATTGAAAGTGTGGTCTCGACATGCATAATCGAAGCAAGTTCTAGTATAACAAATCGATGTTGACACACTCATAATCAATAAAGTGAACACGAAAAAATGTACGCTCTAAAGGCTCAAAATCTCACAAAAATTATGGTTTTTGATGTTAATCTTGCAAATTTCAAACTTCAAAGTAATATTTAATTTTAGGGAAACAACCTAACCAAATTTTTAATTCTGAAAATAGATGTATCATGCTTGATTCTCTAATATCTTAAAGTTTAAACCATCAATGCACAATTATCTATGACTTACTCCAGAACATATCAACGAAAATCAGTATTGTTGACACCTCTCCACACTTAAGATGTACATTGTCCTCAATGTAAAAATATAGATAAGTTTAATATAATAAGAAAATAATGAGATAGGGAGAGAAGTGAAACTTCCTAAATTTTTGGATGGAGTCAAAGAAAAGAAACGGTGTAAAGTTGGGCAGAGGATGTGGATACTCCGATGGTGGTGTGGTCGTTCCTTAACAGCCCATTGAACCTAAATTAAAGAAATCAAAAGATACTAATATAAATTAAGGATAGGAAAAATAAATGGAAATAATTTAAAAATGAAAATAAAAGAAAAAGAAAAAATAAATGGACTCAAAGGTCCTTGTCTTGTCGAGGGAATGAAGCGGCCGGCATGAACTTATGTAGAGTGGTTGTGCACGGGAAAACTGTGTTAGGATCCTTTCACTTTTTCGACATGGGGATGGTGGTCTTGGTCTTGCTTCTAGTATTATTCATTGTGTACGGTGGCAAGGATGGTGGTGTAAAGAAAGAATGAGGGGAAGGTGGAAAGGAAAAAGAAGGGAAAGATAATGGAAAAAGAAAAGGGTGTAGTAGGTAGGGTTTGAGAGAAGAAGAAGGTGAAAAGAAGGTGAGAAGAATGGGGTTTAAATACAAATCAGGGCACCTGGTTGCGTGATCAGTGTCAGCCACGGCCTAAAAGCACGGGCGTGTCATTTTATCGCAACCCGTGTTTTGGGGAAAATTTTTGTCCTTGGTTCGCACGGTCTTTGCCACGCTGATGTCTCTTCCCGTGTTGTCCATACGGCCACGGCCACGCCCATGTGCTAGGCCGTATGGGTAGGAAATCCTGCGCCTAAAAGATTGGTCAGTTCTTAGTTAGATGCTAAAATAAAAAATATGAATGTTAGTGAAGTTAGTGCTCGAGTTAGCTCCCGAGAAGCGCTTGTTTAAAGTCATAAGCTAGACTTACCTTATTTTCATCTCTATATGAAGGTTCACGGAGCTGAAGCTCCACTCTCATATCTCTAAAATCTTCACCATTATATATTTTAAGTCGCTGAACATTTACCTTGAATATGCCATAAGTCGGATGAGTTACCTCGATTGTGCCATAGGGAAAAATAGTTTTGATTAAGAATGGACTTGACCATCTTGATTTTTCCAGGAAACAATTTGAGCTTTGAATTGTATAGTAGAATAAGATCTCCCATTTCAAATTGCTTCAATTGCTTCAAATGAGCATCATAGTGTCACTTTGTTGCCTCCTTATATAGACGTGAGTTCTCGTAGGCATTAGCTCGCCACTCATCTAGCTCGTTTAACTGCATCATTCTTTTCTTACCTGCAAGTTTGAGATCATAATTTAAGAATTTTATTGCCCAAAATGCTTTGTGCTCTAATTCAAATGGTAGATGATAAGTTTTTTTCGTAGACAAGTCTCTATGGGGATGTTCCTATGGGAGTTTTAAAAGCAGTTCTATAGGCCCATAAAGCATCGTCTACTTTTAATGCCAAATCTTTCTTATTTGATTTTACTGGTTTGAGGGTGATAAGGGGTAGCCGTTCTGTGGTGCACCCCATATTTCTTTAAGATTTTATCAAATTAATTATTAAAAAAATGAATACCCCTATCACTAATAATTGCTCTAGGTGTTCCAAATCGAGAGAAGAGTTTCTTAAGAAATCCCACTACCACTCTCGCATCATTAGTAGGTAAATCTTGAGCTTCGACTCATTTTGACATATAATCAACCGCTACTAAGATGTATTTATTCCCAAATGAGCTAGGGAATGGTCCCATAAAGTCAATACCCCATACATCAAATATTTCACATGATAGGATATACGTTTGAGGTATTTCATCGCGTTTAGAGATATTACCTGTTCTCTGACATCTATCACACGAAGTAACATACTTGTTAGCATCTGATTGTGTCAAAACAGTCGAGTTTTAATATTTATAAAAGAGTGATCAAACCTGTAGACTGACTGTGACAACGATAGAGGCAAGCGCACCTATCGAACAGTAGTATAGCTCAGGCAAGAATATCTTATCGAACCCAAGAAACCTAAAAGTACTATTACTCACTTTCTTTCTATTATTTAGCCTAAAATATGGAATGATTGGTTTATTAAACTAAAAACAAATGAAATACTTAAACTTAAATGCAAAGACAAAAGACAAAACTTTGGGAAAAAACTTTGAAGAAAACTCAATTGATAAAGACGATACCTTTGGGAAGAATCCACCCATGACTTCACTTACTATCTAACTTCCAATTCACATGATTTCTTTTACTTAGCTTGATCCGTGAGACTCCCTAACCTATATTAAACCTTCTCTCGAAGTGAATAACGTCTAAACTTAGGTTAATTAATGGAACTCGGTTCTCTTTTAATAACCCCCTAAGGAAGCAGTAAATTGATCAATGGACTCCTATATTAGGTTTCACCCTAATCCGATAAAATCTCGTAACCCTATCTCTAGGCGCCCGATCAACTCTGCTTAATTATGCTAGATCTTCTCTTAGGTAGGGTCTATTCCTCCTCCACCTAAGCACATCAGATTAAATTGAGCAACATAATTAAGAACAAACTAAGTATTTATCATATAAACCGAAAGAATTAAATAAAAAAAATCCATCATAGGTTTCATCCCCTTCAGGTACCTGAGGGGTTTAGTTCATAATAAAATAGGAAAACATCTCGAGAGAAAAGATAAAACAAAACATAAGAAATCCCTAAAACCCCGTGAAGGAATTGAAAAGGAGATCCTCCGTCTTGAGTAGAACTCCGACTCTTTGAGATGGATCAAATAATTGGAGCATTTGTTAATTTATCTTTGAGGATATTAAATGCATCTAAACATTCCTGATCAAAATTGAAAGGTATATCTTTTTCTAGTAATTTCGTTAAAGGTTTAGCTATTTTAGAAAAATCCTTAATAAATCTTCTATAAAATCTAACATGTCCTAAAAAGTTTCTAATAGCCTTAACTGAAGTAGGAGGAGGTAATTTTTTTATGGTTTCAATTTTTGCTTTATCAACCTCAATCCCTTTACTAGAAATTTTGTGATCTAACACAATCCCTTCTCGAACCATAAAGGGACACTTTTCCCAATTAAGCACAAGGTTCATTTCCTCACATCTCATTAGAACTCATTTTAAATTTTTAAGGCAAATATGGAAAGAATTACCAAATACCGAAAAATCATCCATGAATACCTCCATAATATATTCCACAAGTTCATCAAAGATGGCTAGCATGCAGCGCTGAAAAGTAGCAGGAGCATTACATAATCCAAAAGGCATTCTACGATAAACAAACTTACCATATAGACTTGTAAATGTAGTCCTTTCTTGATCATCAGGAGCTATTGGGATTTGGAAGTAGCCAGAGAGTATGTCTAGGAAGCAATAGTACATATGCCCGGATAATCTTTCTAACATCTGATCAATGAAGGGTAAAGGGAAGTGATCTTTTCTCGTGGCATCGTTCAACTTCCTATAGTCAATGCAGACTCTCCAGCCTGTGACTGTTCTTTTTGGAATCAATTCATTATTTTCGTTAGCTACACCAGTCATGCCTCCCTTCTTTGGAACAACCTGCACAGGACTTACCCAAGTACTGTCAGAAATAACATAAATAACTCCAACATCTAGAAGTTTAATTACCTTAGCTTTAACAACTTCCTTCATGTTGGGATTCAATCATCTTTGAGGTTGCACACATGGTTTATATTCATCTTCCATTAAAATTTTGTGGGTGTAAAATGATAGACTTATCCCTTTAATGTCAGAAATTTTCCAAGCTATGGCTCTTTTATACTCCTTTAATACCTGTAGTAACTCATCTTTCTCATTAGGTTCTAATTCCGAAGAAATAATTACTGGTAGTGTAGAATTATCTCCTAGGAATGCATACTCTAAGTGGTTTGGTAACTGCTTCAATTCCAATTTGGGAGGTTCTTCAATAGAGGGTTTTTGTTTTAGTTTGTCGTTTGTTTCAATGCCCTCATACATCTTTTGTCTTGAGGAAGAAGAATTAGAATTTCACTCACTTTTTATCTCCCCATCTCATCGGTATCGTCGTCTACCCCCTCACCTTGGGTAAGACACAGTTCCAACGTGTCTTCATGCATGATTTCCTGAAAAGAGTCTTGAATAAAATGATCAATAGCATCAATAAAATAATAGGAATCATCTTGCTCTCTAGAATATCGCATAGCATCATAAATTTTAAAAATAATTTCCTCGCCACCTACCCTTAGCACAAGTTTACCATTGCTTACATCAATAATAGCCCTAGCAATAGCTAAAAAGGGGCGTCTTAGAATTAAAGGCACCGCAACGTCCTCATCCATGTCAAGCACAACAAAACCGACAGGGAATATAAATTTATCAAATTTTACCAGAATATCTTCAATAATTCCCCTAGGATATTTAATAGATTTGTCAGCTAATTGAGTACTCATCCTATGGGTTTTGGTTCCCCAAGACCAAGCTGCTTGAACATTTTATAAGGCATTAACTTAATACTAGCACCTAAATTATCTAGTGCTTTCTCAATATTTAAACTACTAATTAAACAGGGAATAGTGAAACTTCCTGGATCTTTCAATTTGGTTGGTAGCTTATTTTGGAGAATAGCTGAACATTCTTCGTTTAGTTCCACGGTCGATAGCTCTTCAAACTTCCTTTTATTTGTTAAAAGCTCTTTTAGAATTTCGTGCATGTCAGTATCTGCGAAATAGCTTCAACAAAAGGTAAGTTAATATGTAATTATTTAAAAAGTTCAAGAAATTTACCATATTGTGTGTCTATGTGGTCTTTCTTCAACTTTGTCGGATGTGGGATCGGTGGTTTATACTCTTTAAGTACCGGTGTTACATTTCATTTACTTTCTCACCCTTTTCCTTATCAGTTTCTTGTGGCATCTTCTTTTTAGCTTCAACCAATACCTTCCCACTCATTAGTGTAACTGCCTTCACATGCTCTTTTGAATTGGGTTCGGTGTTACTAGGTAAACTACCTGATTGCCTTTCGGAAACTAACTTGGTCAGGTGTCCAATTTGATTCTTAAGCTCTTGAATTAATGTTTGCTGATTTTTTAATGTCATTTTGGTATTCTGAAAATGAGTTTCTGACACCGAAATAAACTTTGCTAACATATCTTCAAGGTTTTGTTTTTTCTCATGTGGGTAAGGTTGCTGTTGAAAGCCTGGAGGGGGTTGTTGTCTTTGATTTCCTTGGCCACTCCATGAGAAGTTTGGGTGGTTCCTCCAACCTGGATTGTAAGTGTTACTATAAGGGTTATTTTGAGGTCTGGAATTGTTACCCATACAGTTCATCTGTTCGTTTTCTATGTCGAGGTTGTAGGGTGGGTATTTTGTATTGTTCGTCCCTCCTCCAATTGTATCGCACTGCATCACTGGATGTATATACAAAGAATCATACAAACCATCAATCTTTTTATTTAACAGTTCTACCTAGTTTGATAGCATGGTCATTGCGTCGAGGTTGAAAACACTGGCTGCTTTTGTTGGCTTTGTCCTCATAACTTGCCACTGATATCTATTTAGTGCCATCGCCTCTATAAACTCATAAACGGCTTTAGGGGTCTTGTTATTTAGGGTCCCACCGGCGGCTGAATCAATCAACTACCTAGTTAAGGGGCTCACACCATTGTAAAAAGTTTGAACCTATAGCCACAAAGGCAACCCATGGTGAAGGCACCTTCTTAGTAAATCCTTATATCTCTCTTATGCATCGTTAAGTGTCTCTAAATCCATCTGCACAAAAGAAGAGATATCATTCCTCAACTTAGCCATTTTAGCCGGCAGAAAATATTTAAGTAAAAAATTTTAGTTATTTGGTCCCATTTAGTGATTGATCCTCGTGGTAACGAGTTCAACCACTATTTAGATTTGTTTCTCAATGAGTAGGGAAACAATCGAAGACGAATGGCATCATCAGAAACACCATTAATCTTGAAAGTGTCGCAGAATTCCAGAAAATTTGCCAAGTGACTATTTGGATCCTCATCCTACAAACCGTCAAACTGAACAAATTGCTGAATCATCTGTATAGTGTTAGGTTTCAGTTCAAAATTATTTGCAGCAATAACAGGTCTAACAATACTTGATTCGGTTCCTGTTAAATTAGGTTTAGCATAATCATACATAGTACGAGGAGCAAGATTTTCATTCACCGGATTTGCGGCAACCACAGGAGGTACTAGATTATTATTAGCCATCTCTACGGTAGTATTGGTTTCGTCTTCTTGCTCTTCTTCTATGTATTGTAAGCTTCACCTTGTTTCTCTTTATTTTCTGCAAGCAGTATGTTCTATTTCACTATCAAAAATCAAGAGTCCTGACGGGTTTCTTCTAGTCATAAACTAAAATTACCTGCCAGAAGCAAATAAAGAAGATTTAGAAAAGTTAAAATAAAATAGAAATAAATTGCAAACAAATAAATAAAATGGCTAAAGTAATAAAAATTTAGTGTTCCTAATATCTTAGTCCCCGGCAACAGCGCCAAAAACTTGATTTGGTCTCAAACTAACTACGATCACAATAAAGGCAAGTGCACCTATCGTTCAATAGTATAGTTATGGTAAGACCGGTAATATCGTATCCACAAGGACCAAGAGTACTAGTAATTACTATCTTTTTATTATCTAGCCTAAGAATTGGTGTGATTTCCTTTAAACTGAACCTTAATTAAAAACACGACAGAGAACGAATTGGGAAAATACTTTTAGACAACTTTATGAGATAAGCAATACCTAATGAAAAATCCATGTAGACTTCACTTATTACTTTTGATTCATATGATTTATTCACTTGACTTAATCCATAAAAATTCCTGATTTATGTTAATATCTCTTTCAAGACTAAAAACAACTAACTCTAGGTTTGTTAATTGAAATTTCTTTCTAATTAAAACCCCTATTGTCACATTAACTCGATCTATGGATTCCCTTATTAGATTTGACTCTAATCTGGCAGATTTTCATCATCCTATTTCTAGAGTTGCAGTCAACTCCACTTAATTGTGTTGATCTACTCTTAAATAGGGAATTTTGCTCCACTGAATAAGCACATTCGACTTGAATCAATAACCTGGATTATCAAAACAAGAATAAGAACTCACAATTAAGAATAAGAACAAGTATTTATCTTATAAATCAAATAGTAATAAGATTCATCATAGGTTTCATCCCCTTAGGTATCTAAGGGATTTAGTTCATACTAATGGGTGGAAACATCTTAAAATAAGGAAAACAACAAAACATAAGAAAACCCAAAAAATTCTAAAGAATTTGATGGGAGATCTTCAGTCTTGATGGAGATCCTTATTCTGAGATGCTCCCGACGGCTTTCTTCGAGTATTTTTGCCTTCTATTCATTGTCCCCTTTTTAGGTAGTCCCTAGGGTGTTTCTATAGGCTTTGGAACACCTCTCTTGGCCCACAAGTGGTCTATTCCAAATAGAATTAAACTTTGATAGGTAGGGACACGCCCGTGTTTGATTCCTTAGATCGTACTCGATTCTGCTTGCCACACACGATCGTGTGGTCTGATGGTGTATGTTGATCCAGCCCTATTTGATCCTACTTATAATACACGGCCATGTTCGGTAGCCCAAGCCGTGTTGATTCCTAAGGTAGGCCCATTTTGTCCCATTTTGGCCTATTTCTCGTTCTTTTCGACTCCCTAAGCTCTCCTAGGTGTAAAACATGAAATTAAGGAATTAAGAGCATCGAATTCATCAAATCTAATGAAAATTCATCCAAAAATAAGCCAATCATGGGGTTAAAATATGTATAAATTGAGGTTTATCAAAGGCCCTAACTAAAATGAAACTGTTACTGAGATAGGCTTAGGCCCAGACTATGATTGCATTCTATCTGCTTGTTTTTATGGGGATTACATACTGAGTTTTCGTAAACTCACCCTTCTACTTTATCTGTACAGGCAATCCCCAGACTTAAGCAGATGAGAGCGGCGGAGGACTCAACGGTGGCTACACGACCCTTTTTCACTGTTTGTCTTTCATTAGGTTTTCAAAGTTTAATTTGGGGTATTTTGCTGTAATAAAGGCCTCTATGGATTTTTGCTTAGCATTTGGATTTTATATTTGTCTTATGTTTTATATCTACTAGAGGTAGGAAAAATACGAGTTTTTAAAAGAAATGCATCTGTTTTAGCAAAATATCCACAAGGACAAAAATTGTTTAAAAAGCTTTCATAACGTTTAATGTTTTGAAAACTAACGTCTGAAAAAGACTCACGATTTTAAAATTAATAAAAGATAATGACGAATTCTAAACGAAAATTTTTTAAGCAAAGTTGCGGTTTTCCAACACAAGCTAAGATTTTCTAACACACTACCATGTGACATCGCTAGATTTGGCCATAACGTCCAGAACAAGTTTGGGGTGTTACATTTAGTGGTATTAGAGCCAGGTTGCAAAACTTGACTATGGATTTGGGTTTTAAGATTTGACTTTCTAAGAAATATTTTCTAATGAATTGAAATGTTTTTACTGAATGTATAGTACACCGAATCTCCAGTGCCTATCCTGTAAGTTTACTAAACTATCATGTATTGTAAACTGAAACTGCTATAGATAGCATTACTAAGACTACTATAGAAAGACTGAAAACATTTAAGTTAGTGTATACTGATACTGTAGTAAAACCAATAGACACTGATATACATTGCGTTGTACAAAAATAAACTTTACATTTCTGATATTGATTTCATAAAACACCCATTAAGAAACACTGGAACTATAAATTGACGCATAAAACTGTTAAAATAGATAAACATGCATAGACAATGAGTATGAGAGGTACTCACAGATGGGGTACAAGAGGCCGTGATAGAGGCCATAGAGGGGCCTGAGCTGGGTCCTCATCTTTTGGTAACCTGCCTAATCTGGATACTAGTGATATGCATGTTTCATCGATGACTGAGACTAGATTTGGGTCTCATGATCGTGCGACTAAGCATGACGCACTATCCCAAGCCATGTTACGAATTTTGAAGAAGGTCACTGGGACCAATACTAGAGCTGGAGGCCAAGGGTCAGTTACGGAATGACTTCGGTCTAATGAAGCTGAGATTTTCGGGGTATTGCAAGAGTTGCCCCTAACGTGGCTGAGTACTGGATCGAGGCCACAGAAAGGATTATGGATGATTTGGACTGCACCCCCGAGCAAAAACTAAAGTGTGCAGTGTCACTGCTGAGAGATGAGGCTTACTAGCAACTCGACCGACTGACCTAGGAGTTTTTTAAGACCACCTTCTAGGGGAAGTTTGTGGGTGCCAGTTATGTGGATGCCCGTAGGAGAGAGTTCCTTAATCTGACTTAGGGAGATAGATCAGTGGCCGAGTATGAGGCCAAATTTTACGACTAAGCCGCTATGCGCGTGGTATAGTGGTGATTGAGTATGAGAGATGCGTTCGCTTCGAGGATGGCCTCATGGATAATCTGTAGGTACTAATAGCTCCACAGAGGGAGCAAGACTTTACTGCACTATTCAAAAAGGTGAAGATCGTCGAAGAAGTGAAGCATACAGAGCACTAGAATCGAGAGTGAGGTAGGAGCAAGAGGGATTTGGAGCCCCCGAGTTCCATTCAGAGGCCTAAGAAAAATGCTAGAGTTGATGGGCCGATTAGAGTTGGGGCTCCTATTGCTACTACCCAGACAGCCGCCATGTACTGATTGTGGTAAATGCCATATAGGCGAGTGTTGGAAAAGAACTGGGGCATGCTTGAGGTGCGGTTCTTTGGAGGACCGTATTAGGGATTGTCCGCGGAGGGTCGATCAGATGCAAGCTCCGGGTAATAATATCGTACAGCCACCGAGGGTTGTTCAATAGCCAATGAGAGGCCGTGGTCAGGCTAGAGGTTGTAATGGCTTGGGCTGTGGTCAGAGAGCACTGGACAGAGGTGTTGGTCATACTGAGGCGAGGCAGACGGCTCCAGTTTATGCTGTTTATCACTGAGAGGATAGAGATACTCTTATATAACTTGTACCGTATCTAAAAACTTGGGTATACTGGTTGAGAGTACTATGAGTGAGGTCACTGTACTGAGTCTGTTAGGGCAATCAATAAGGGTTAACAAACTGTTTAGAGATGTTCTTCTAGAGGTTCAAGGACCTATCTTTTTAGCTGATCTGATGGAACTGCCTTTTGAAGAATTTGATCTAATACTGGGAATGGACTGGTTAGTCAAACACCGAGTGAGCTTAGATTGTGCCACAAAAAGGGTTATACTGAGAACTGAGGAAGACAGTGAGGTAATCATAATTAGGGAGCGTCAGAACTACTTATCGAATGTGATTTCTGCATTGAGGGCCAAGAAGTTACTTCATAAAGGATGTGAGGCGTATCTGGCCTACATCAGTATTTTAGATTCTGAGGATTCTTCAATTAAGGATATCAGGATGATTAAAGACTTTCTAGACATATTTCTTGAAGAACTACTTGGGTTACCTTTCGAATCGTGAAGTGGAGTTTGGGATTGAACTCCTTCCTGGTACAGCCCCAGTGTCCATCGCCCCTTATAGAATGGCACTAAAAGGCCTTGTGGAGCTTAAGGCCTAGATTCAAGAGCTACTGGATCGTGGGTTCATCTGCCCTAGTGTGTCTCCATGGATAGCACCGATTCTATTTGTGTAAAAGAAAGATGGATCCATGCGTATGTGTATTGATTGCCGACAGCTAAATAAGTTGACCATAAAGAATAAGTACCCCTACCGAGGATAGATGATCTGTTTGATCAGTTTTAAGGTGCTTCAGTGTTCTCTAAAATTGACCTCCGATCAGGGTATCACTAGTTGAGGGTTAAGAAAGCCGACGTGCATAATACGACATTTAGGACTTGCTATGGTCATTACGATTTCCTAATGATGCCATTTGGATTGAGGAATGGTCCAGTAAAATTTATGGATCTGATGAATTGAGTGTTCAGCCCTATCTGGATTTGTTCGTGGTGGTATTTATTAATGATATACTGGTGTATTCGAAGACTGAGGATAAGCATGATGAACACCTCAGAGTAGTCTTTGGCACATTTGAGTTTTTAACCCATAACTGATAAAATCTAGAATGGAGATCAATCTTTGAAAACATTATCGCACCTTTCAACTGATCAAACAAATAATCTATACGCGGCAAAGGATATTTTTTCTTGATCGTGAATTTTTTGAGCTGTCGATAGTTGATACATAATAGCGTAGACCTATCTTTTATCTTAACAAATAATACCGGAGCATCCCAAGGAGAAAAACTAAGCCAAACAAAGCCCTTATCCGTCAAATCTTGCAACTATGCTTTTAATTCTTTCAACTCTGTAGGTGCCATTCTATACGGAGCTATCGATATTGGAGATGTCCCTAGCACTAACTCAATAGAAAACTCAACCTCTCTCACTGGTAGTAACCATGGTAATTCTTCTGGAAACACATCTCTGAACTCACATACAATTGGAACTAACTCTAATTTTAGTTTTGTAACTCTGGAATCAAGTATGTAAACTAGATACATTTCACAGCCTTTTCGAACGTATTTCTATTCCGTCATAGCTGAGATAACATTAGATGTACCATCCAATCTATCTGATTCAATTCGAATCTTTTCACAATTTTGACATTTCAACACAATATGTTTTCATCTACAATTCACAACAGCATCATGTAGAGTTAACCAGTCCATACTTAGAATCACATCAAACTCATCAAAGGGTAACAACATCAAATCAACTGAAAAGTCACAATCTCGAATCATCAAAGGACAATTTTTACAGACTTTATCAACTAACACATACTGACCACTAAAGGGTTTGTTACTTTAACAAAAAATTTAGTAAACTCATAAGGTATTTTTTTTATCTGACACTAAAGTTGTGCATACATATGAGTGTGTTGACCCTAGGTCAATCAAAGCATTAACATTAGTATCAAAGATAAAAATGTACCAGTGATTACACAAAGTGCCGAAGCTTCCTTTTGAGCACGAATCACATAAGCCCTAGCTGGTGCTCATGCCTCAGATCTAACAGCAAAATCTTTCATTCCACTCCGTTTGTTACCCGCATTATCACTATTTATGGGTGGTCTCCCTCTCGCAGCCGAATTACTCGAACGAGTATACTAAGTTTTCTCTTTCTCTTTTCTTTCAGGTAAATCTATAAGAAAATGATCATAAGAACCACATTTAAAACCCAACCCATCTTTCAAGTTCCATTCATCAAAATGTCATCTATTGCATTGTTGACATTCGGGTTTGTTGTTTCTGACACTACCCACGCTCGCTACAGATGTAGCCTAAAGTCTCGAACTCGAATGTTCCTTCCCTTTATTTCTCCCCGAGAAACCTACTGAAGCTGACAAATGACTGTGGAATTCCTTTGATTTCTTTGATGGAGATGAGAATGGCTTTCCTATAGGTCATTTTCCCATATCACGAGCCTCAGAATCTGCTTTTCTTTTTGCTTTGTTAAGTTCCTCGGCCTTATGTGCTCTATCAACCAGAACCTCAAATTCTTTCAACTCTAGAATCCCAACTAGTAACTTGATATCTTCTTTTAAACCGTCTTCAAATCGGGTACACATAATAGCCTCGGATGGTATACATTCACGAGCATATTTTCTAAGTTGCACAAATTCTCTCTCGTACTCAGTTACTATCATATGACCCTATTTCAATTCCAAAAATTCTTTGCGTTTTTTGTCAAGGAATCGTTGGCTAACATATTTCTTTCTAAAATCTTTCTAAAAGAATTCTCAATTCACACGTTCTTTTATTACTACCGTAATCAATGTATTCAACCACTGATATGTTGACTCTTTAAGTAATTATACAACACATTTTAAACATTCAACTGGTGTACAAGATAATACATCAAAAACTCTCACTGTGTTTTCTAACCAGAACCTGGAGTTCTCTAGATCATCATTGGTCATACCACGGAACTCTTCAGCCCCAGATTTTCATATTTTATCAATTGATGAATTGCTTGTACGTATTGGTTCCAAACCCCAAGGAATAATACGAATAGGTTGGGGTATGGGTGGGAGTGGAGGTCGTTGTGCCAACGGGTTCGTTCTTATGAACTATGTAAACCATTTAGACATCATATGGGAGAAGGCTTCTTTAGCCTGACCTCCACGGCCCTCAGCTACGGGCCCACTACTATTAGAACCTGTTCCGTGAATGGAGGCTTGCACGTTACTTCTAACTTCATCAGAGTCAGCTCGGTTGGATGACTTCATATCTATATGAAAATATAGTTCAATTTGAGTCAAAAGTTATCACAATATCACATGTTATATAATGGCAAGTATTTCTAGACTCCATACATGCTACGTTTAGTCCAAGAACTGATTAAACCGTAACTTTGATACCACTAAATGTAACACCCTTAACCCGTCTCCATTGTCAAATTAGGGTTATAGAGCATTACCATACAATCGAAAACATTTAAACATCATATCATTCAATGATTTAAATATATCATAAATCATTCTTTCACGTGCATACTCTCCCTAAATCGAGCCCTCGAGTCCCTAAAAATAGCTTAGGAGTAATTCAAGACTAATTTGAAACAAAAGATAAACTTTAGTAAAAAGTTGCAAAAATTGGAAATAGGGGTCACAAGACTGTGTGAAATGGCCCTAAGCCCTGTAACTTTCAAAATAAGGACACATAGCCATGTCTCAGCCCCTGTCATCACCTATGTAACTCACTGAGTATGATCACACAATCGTGTCACACGCCCGTGTACCAGGCCATGTTCTAGGCCATGTAACTTATTGACTTGTACCCTTTGAAATCCTAAGATGACACACAGGGACATAAACATACCCAAACACACATCAAAATGTCATATCAAGACCCTAATTCAATTAGCCAATATGCCATTCAAAGGCACCACAATTAACATCCAAACATAACATGCCAAAACAAATCAGCAATTCCTTATTTCAAGTATCATAACCTACTTCAATTGCTTACCAAAACATACCACAAAGTGTCCATTATCAAACCTTTCCAAAAATACCATAAAGAGCTTTATAAATATGTATAATAAGGTAACCAAAATGTAATATTTTGACAAAGCATCAAATGGTACCAAACTAACATAACTTTCAAAACTTATACATGCCAAACCATTAACTCATTCATCAAAACACCCTACACTTGTTATTATAAACCTTGGCCAAAATGTTTAAAAACTATCAAATTAACTATTGGATAGTGAGATAGATCTTCGACGAGCTTTCAACCAAATCGAGCTTCCGACAATTTATCAAACAAAGGAAAACAACTGCTTAAGCAATGAATGCTTAGTAAGCTTATATAAACCAAAACATAACTTACCATTTCATTTGCATAATAGAAAGCATAAGTATAAAATCAACCAAAACCATAATATTAGAATAAGCGTATACAACATCATCAAAATCACAAGTTAGTACTCTTGTACATGGTTCAAATGAATTCATCCATAAACAAGTATATTTGCACATATATTCTCATCATTTAATTCATAATTCCTTTTAAAGTTCATGATACATTCCATTTGAACACTTTCCATTTCGTTCCTTTTCAAACCCGTTGAATCATCTAGAATTTCCTTGGATACTCGAGAAAGCTCACCCAAAGTGTGCCTTTACATATGACCGTAACCTTTCCTTTACATCATTGCTTACACAAGCTGTGAAATGGGTCTACTCATACGAGCTGTGGGTCAAAACGTAAGCTACACGATGCTGCTCAGACAAGCTATGGAGAATCTGCAACAAGCGCAAGACCTTAGCCATCAGTAGGACATTCAAAACCAACACCCGAAACATGAAATCCCTAATGACATGTCATTTGTATCCTAAGAATTCCTAAGGCTCACCCAAGACTCAATATCGTCAATTCTTCATAGTATTGATACATTTATATATCGCTCATTTATAATAAACATAACATAGAAAATGTTAAATTTAAATAACTTTAACACGATAACCGTTCATACAAATTTAACTCGATAATTAGGGCGCATTAGTTTAATCGAACTAGTCCAAAGCTTTAGCTTTTTATCGATCTAAGTTCGAACGTCGTTCATCTTTACCTAAATAGGTAATTTTAGATTAAATACTTCTAGTATTGAATTTAATCCACATTTCCTATTTATTAAAAATTACCAATTTGCCCCTAACATTTTAACTTTTCATAATTTGGTCCTTAAGCTTATAACTTATAATCTAACCATTTTACTCCCAATCCATGTTAATCAAAGATGCAGAGGACCTTGAAACAACCCATATTTACCATCAGTTCACAACAAAACCCTAGAATTTATACCTTAAACAAATTAATCCCTATTTCAAAAATTCATCAAAAATCTCTTAACAAAGCTTGTTTATTTTTCAACAAAGATTCATAATCCATCAACTACAATCAAAATTCATTCAAAAGCATTCATGCTAAGTTCCTCAACTTGTAATAATTTTGCAAATTCATCCCCCGCTAGCTTGATTAAGCTAAAACGAAATAAAAAATATAAAAATCATTAGGACTGGGGCTTAAATACACTTACATTCAAGGAAATAAGCTTGAAAGAATGCCCTAGCTTGTTTCAATGGTGATTCTCGATGGAGATGTAAACAAATGAAGAATATGAACATGATTTCTTAGGTTATTTTAGTTTTATTTACTATTTTACTCTTAATGATAATCATAATTTTCAATAAAACCTATCCATCTTTATCCAATAACACTTAAATTGGTATATTTACCATCTTAATCCATTTAATTTAAAATTTCATAGCCATTTGACCCTTTAAACTAATAGAACTCAACTTTTTCACCTTTTTATGATTTAGTCATTTTCACTTAATTAATCATGCAAACATCAAAATTTCTTAAAGAAAATTTAATACAACCCTACTATAATCCCGTGACCTTAAAATAATAATAAAATAAATACTCACTTATCAAAATTGTAGTCCCTAAACCACTGTTTCTGACATCACCGAAATCAAGTTGTTACAAGTTTGACCAGACTTATTAAGAGAATGATAACCTTTATACTACGAAGGACACCACATTGTAACATCCTGAGCTGTGGGCCTGTGCATTGTGTGTGTGTTTAATGTGTTAGATTGAGAATTTGAGGTGCAAATTGGGCTCAGGTTCGAGCTGAGACCTTGGTTAATTTTCTGTTGGGGCATTATAGGGTTTAAAAATAGGTATCTGTGTGTAAAAGAAGCAGGTGGGCTTGTGGCCCAAGGTTTGGTGGCGCTGCAAGGAAGGCAGAAGGTGGCGTCACTAGTGGATAGAGAGGGCCCAAGTGTTGGCCACTTGGGGCCCATATTTTTGGGCAAAATTCGGCACTTAGAGGGGGGTTAGGGGGAAGGACGGCATTAAGACTAGGATATAGGGGATTAAATGTTTTAAATATGTGGATAATATGCTGTTATAGGAGGGAAGAGTTGGTGCTAAGTAGGACTCTTTTGGAGGTGGTTGTGGATTAAGATAGCAAAGAAATATAAGAGCTATCTCTTGGAGGCAGTGTTAGCCGAATCCTTTTGAAGAGTTTGGGGGGAGTGGACTCTCGGTTTTGGCTCTTGAAGAGGGTGCCAAAACCTAGTTGCTAAGGGGTAGCATTTTCGGCATTTAGGTGGGTTTTCCACTTTTTCAGTCTAGCTTTTCCTCTCAATCTCTCTTTTGTCGAAAATCACCTAAACTCTTCTCCTCTTTTCTCTCCTTTTGACCATAGCCAAAACCTATTTAGGCTTTTTTCTTCTTCTTCTTTTTTTGATAACCGAATCCCTACTACTCTTTTTCTCCATCTTTGTCCTAAAGTCGAATCACTACTTCTCCCTCTCTTCCATCTTGGCTTTTCGTTTCAAAACACCTTTCTAGTTGAAACCCCTTAATTCTCATCACCCTAATCCACTCTTCTTTCAGTCACTAAAAGTCGAAGACCACACTTTCTTTTGGAAGTCAATCTTTCTCGCTGTGATCTCTTGTGCCAAACTTTGAGGAAAGCCGAAGGTATGTGTTGGTAATAGGTTCGGCCGAATGGCCACTCTCTTACCCTTTCTCTTTTGTCGAATCTCATCAGGTACTTGTGTAGGTGCGATCATCGTGTTGGTTTAATGATTGGATGCTTAGCCGAATGTAGGTAGGGTGGTGACGCCTACTTGAGGATTTTTGGATTTGTCAATCTAGGTAAGGGTTTCGTTTTAAGTGTTATGTTAATCTATTAGGTTTGATCTCATCGTTTAAACTCAGTTTAGTAACCAAGGGTTGTTATGGACTAAAATGCCAGCCAAGTGTTAGGAGGGGTTGGACCTATAAACCCAGCCCTTAAATTTAAGAAGCGAGCAGTATCGGCAGTACGAGATTGGCCACCAGGTTGTGGGTCAGCATCAGAGCAAGGTCGAAGTCAGATAGCGGTAGTATCGATTGACGATAGTGTTGAAGTAGAGGGTGTGATAGTGCGAGTAATCAGGTGTGTAACTTTTACACACTTCATATGTTTGATATGATGTTTCTATGTTTTGTCAAAAGCCGAAATAATAGTAGGAATCACTATGTTACCCTTGTAGGTAAAAGCAAGGACTCCGGGTAAGTCTATTATGATGGATAATGTGATTTATCTATATAAAACCTGCATGTGCCATGTCATATTTCCTTGAAGTGTTAAGCATCATGTTATGGTATTGAAAAGCATATACATGAAAAATGGGTATGATGAGCAGAGGGGAAAGGTATGATTTATCAAACTGTTACCAGTGGTTAGGTACCACCAGTGGCTAGGTGCAACAAGGGGTAGATCTGGGAGACTCAGATGGATACTTAGGTTGGATGGGTTACATGACATGCATATTTGTATATGAATCCGTGTAAAAGCTTAACATCTTTTGGGATGGGGAATTACACACTGAGTCTCAGTGACTCACCCCTTCCGTTACTTTTTGCAGATAATGCTTAGATCGTGGATTTGGAGCCGGGGTGGACTCGTGGTGGCCATGCTCAATATTTGTTTTCATTCCAATGTTTATTTCAGATTTAGTTCTTATTTACTTTAAGGTTAGGGTTTTAGCTTTGTAATAAGGCCACTTAGATTTTTACTTTCGAATTATTTGTTCATTTTAGTTTTCTTTAAATCTCTGCTAAACGTTAATAGCATGCCTGATAAATTATGAAGTGAACGGTTTTTCTAAAACTTGAGTAAAATCTTTGTTTTATGAAGTTGTACACCGGATAATTAATAGACGAGGGATAGCAACAAGGCAGCTCTATTTCTTCTAAGTTAAGGTTCAAAATGTTTTAACAGTTCACTCAACCGAACACGATTCTTTTATAGATAAACAAAAGTTTTCTTCTCAAATCAAGTTGACGAAATGGTTTTCGAAATGTTTTCTTCCTAGTGACACGCCAACTTTGATTGTAGTGTTTTGATCGGGTTTGGGTTGTTACATTTTTGCTATCAGAGCTCGATTCAAAAGCTAGGTTGTGGGTATAAGGCCCAAAATGTTTTCAATGAAGGGTTTGTAAAATGATTTTTCAGGGAGATGCATATTTTGGAAAGCATGGTACCTGAGTCTCTGGCACCGATCCACCCAAGTAAGTATCCTAACCTTTGATGTGATATATATATATATATGATGGGTTTAATGGGTTTTGTAGGGATGTAGATAGGTATGCTAGGGCTTATGGACCATAAGCTTAGATACACAAGCTCTTAAATTCCATAACACCTAACTTCCCTAATTAAACATGTCTTTGAACACGTCAGAAAGACTAGGGTGTGGTAACGGGCATACGCATGTCTAGGATTAGATCCAGGAAGAGCTCGGTATTTAAGCAGTCCTAGTGACTCACCTCCTCTTTTATGGAATCCTACCTGGTGCGTACTGACTGTTCACCTTAGCCTCGAAGACTTGTTGACGGGCCAAACGTTATAACTAAAACCCGAAAGGGACCAGTACCCTATCTTTGTAAAATTTCTTATATGTCTCTGATTTTGTAAAAACAAATTTCCACATTACCCTAGGTTGAGAAATTTTACCAAATACCCTTGATTTTGTAAAATGACCAACATACTCTTGTTTAAAAATTACCAAAGTACCCTTGTTTGTGAAATTACTAGATTACCCCTGATTTACGAAATACTTTCAGATTAAAAAATTACCAAAATACCCTTGAATTAAAAAATTACTGAAATACCCCTATTTTGAAAAATCACCAGGATACCTTATTTTGAGAAATTACGAAAATACCCTGGGTAGTGAAATGATGAAAATACCCCTAAGCAATGAACGTGAGTCCATGGATGTACTTGTGTGTTTGATACATGTATATGGTGCTCTATTGGATGTTGATTGAATGTGAATACTAGAATTAAGAACTACAGACTTGAGAACTGAACTATGTAAACATAATTCGAATTCGAAAGAACCACTGTTAAAACTTCCTTCTATAAGCTTGTTCGTTGTTAATCAATAGAAGAAAGAGTTATTAATCTATAAAATTCCTAAATCAGATTAAATCGCGACTGGTAGAATGAGCACTCGAGGTTGAGGGCATATTATACGCGACCGTGGTAGGGTAGAATGACTGTGTCAGAACCAGTAGGGTCTAGTTATGAGTCAGAGAATGAAGTACCAGTGCCGCCAACTGTGGGAGCTGAATTTCAGGAGCAAACAGCTGGTGATGACGCGGTGTTGCAGGCAATGCTACGGGTCCTAGAGAGAGTTGTTGGAGCAAGCGTAGGTACGGAGCTCAGAAATCTGTGTTCGAACGACTCGAGCTACTGGAGCAGAGGTATTTAGGGGAGTTTAGGGTGTAGCTCCCAACACGGCTGAGTACTGGTTAGAGGCGATAGAGCGCATAATAGATGACTTGGATTTCACATCTGAGGAGAAGCTAAAAGGGATAGTGTCTCTTCTTCGGGATGAGTCTTATCAATGGTGGCTCACGGTTAGGAAAGGTACATTGGCCGATGATATCACTTGAGATTTCCTCAAGGTGGCTTACCAGAGGAAGTACGTGGGGTCTAGTTATATAGATGCGCAACGAAAGGTGTTTCTAAATTTGGTTCAAGGGAGTAAGTCAGTATCCAAGTACGAGGTGAAATTCTTGCGGTTAAGCAGGTATACTCGGGGTATCGTGGCTATAGAGCATAAGCGTTGTGTTAGGTTTGAGGACGGACTAAGGGATGAGCTGCGGGTGTTGATTGCTCTGCAGCGAGAGAGGGAGTTTGCCATTCTTGTGGAGAAGGCCAAGATTACGAAGAGGTGAAGTAAATTGAGAAACGAAATCAGAATAGGAATAGTGATAAAAAGAGTTTTGGGCCATCAGGGTCTGCTGGGAGTTTTCAAAAAAGAGCTAGAGTTGGTGGACTGAATCAAGTCGCAAGGCCCATCTGCTTCGCTTTCAATAGCCACCACGGTGTGCCCGATGTGGGAAGTCGCATTCGGGGGAGTGTTGGTCAGGTAATAGAGGGTGCTTTGAGTGTGGGTCTATGGATCACCGAATAAGGGATTGTCCGTGGAGGCCAACTAGGACACAGGCTGAGGGTCAAGGACATACACAATTTAGGGGAGATGGTTAGCAACCGCAGAGGGGTCGAGGTTCTGCCAGGGGCAGTAATGTAACGGACGAGGCCAGGGAGCACCAGGTAGAGGTGCTAGAAATGCTAATGCAAGACAGCCTAGGTTGGTCTATGCAACGAGGCGCCGAGAGGAGGGTGACGCGCAGACGTCATAATCGGTACGTTTTTAATTGTTGGGTTACCTTATACTGCTTTGATTGATGTTGGTTCGACGCACTCTTATGTTGTTAGTAGTATAGTGGGAACTTTGAACTTAGCCTATGAGACTTCTACTAGGGAGATGACGGTAATTAGCCCTCTAGGACATTTTGTGGTAGTAAATAAACTATATAGGGATGTACCCCTAGAACTTCAAGGGGTAGTATTTCAGGCTGATTTGATGGAACTGCCATTCGGGGAGTTCGATTTGATCTTAGGGATGGATTGGTTAGTAAAGTATCAAGAGGGTTTAGACTGTGTGAAAAAGCGCATGGTGCTGATAACTATTGAGGGTGAAGAGGTGGTGATGATAGGTGAGAGAAGAAACTACCTATCTTGGGTGGTATCTGCTTTGAAGGCTGAGAGAATGGTGAGGAAAGGATGTAAAGCATTTGTGGTTTATGTCTGTGCTTTGGAGGTTAAGGAATCAATGGTGGGTAATGTTCGAACGGTGAAAGAATTCCCGATGTGTTCCCAAAGGAGCTTCGAGTTTGCCCCCTGATCGTGAAGTTAAATTTGGTATAGACCTTTTACGGAATAGCAAGGTGTCTCATTGCCCCATCTGTAATGGCGCCAAAGGAGTTGGTGGAGCTGAAGGTGCAGATTCAGGAATTATTGGATCGGGGTTTTATCCAGTCGAGTGTATCGCCTTGGGGAGCGCCTGTGCTTTTTGTTAAAAAGAATGAGGGGTCGATGTGAATGTGCATAGATTACCGTTAGCTGAATAAGTTGACGATTAAGAACTGGTACTGTTACCAAGGATAGATGACCTGTTCGACCAACTTAGGGAGCCTCAGTCTTTTCTAGGATAGATTTGAGGTCGGGGTATCACTAGCTTATGGTCAAGAAGGCGGATATTCATAAGACGACATTTCGTACTCGTTATGGTCACTATGAATTTTTGGTGATGCTATCCGGGTTGATGAATGCACCAGCAGCGTTTATGGATATGATGAATCGGGTGTTTCAACCATACTTGGATCGGTTCATTGTAGTATTTATAGATGATATTCTGGTGTACTCGAAATCGAAAGAGGAGCACGATGTACATCTGTGAGTGGTTTTGCAGATTCAATGAGAAAAGTGGTTATACGCAAAGTTTAGTAAGTACGAGTTCTGGTTGAAAGAAGTTACCTTTTTGGGTCATGTGGTGTCAGCTGAGGGGATTAGAGTGGACTCTTGGAAGATTGAAGCTGTATTAGATTGGAAACCACCAAAGTCTGTGGCAAAGATTCAAAATTTTTGGGTTTAGTAGGTTATTACAGAAGGTCTGTGGAAGGGTTTTCTTTGATTGCAGCCGTTATCCAAGTTGCTAAGGAAAGGGGTTCCATTTGTGCGGTCTAACAAGCAACAAGAATGTTTTGAGAAGTTAAAGAGGATTTTGTGGAAGCTTCAAAGTCTTGATTCAACCCAAGCGGAGAGAGTTTACTGATTTATTATGATCGTCGCATGTGGTTGGGATGTGTACTGATACAAGAGGGGAAAGTAGCAGCGTATGCTTCTCGACAATTGAGACCTCACGAGGTGAATTACCCGACACATGATCTAGAACTGGCTGCAGTGGTTTTCGCCCTAAAAATTTGAAGACATTACTTGTATAGAGAGAAGTCTATTGTGTACACAGATCATAAGAGTTTGAAATATCTCCTTACTCAGAAGGATTTGAATTTAAGGCAGTAGAGGTGGATCGAGTTGTTGAAGGATTATGACTGCTTGATTGAGTACCATCCAAGTAAGGCTAACGTGGTAGCTAACGCCTTGAGTCGCAAAGTGGTAGCAGATTTAAGAGCCATGTTTGCCCGCCTTAGTTTGTATGTGGACGAAAGTCTATTAGCGAACTGCAAGTGAAGCCAACATAGGTAAACCAGGTTAAGGAAAAATAATTGGTAGATGAAGTCTTAAGCGCTCGATGGTTAAAAGTGTAGAATGGTGGATTGGAGGGGTATAGCTTGAGTAGCGATGGAGTGCTATGTTTTCAGGGGAAGGTTTGCATGCCTAAAGATATGGAGTTAAGGCAGAAGATTCTTCAGGAGGCACATAGCAGTCCATATGCTATGCATCCTGGAGGTAGTAAGATGTACCGAGATTTGCGAGAGTAGTTTTGGTGGTCGGGCTTAAAGTGAGAGGTAACTGAGTTTGTAAGTAAGAGTTTGACATGTCAGCAGGTCAAAGCTGAACATCAGTTACCTTCTAGATTATTGCAACCGGTAAAGATTCTGCAGTGGAAATGGGAGAGGATCACGATGGATTTTGTTAGTGGGCTACCCCTCACGCCTACTAAGAAGGATTCGATCTGGGTAATTGTTGACCGTCTGACAAAGTCTGCTCATTTCATACCTGTGCGTGTGGATTACTCTCTTCAGAAGTTAGCTAGACTATATATAGCGGAGATTGTAAGGTTGTACGAGGTGCCAGTGTCGATTATATTGGACCGAGACCCTAGATTTACGTCAAGATTCTGGAAGGCATTGCATCAGGCATTGGGTACAAGGTTGATTTCAAGATGCTGCGTTTCATCCCCAAATGAATGGACAACAAGAGGGTAATTCAGATTTTGGAAGATATGTTAAGCGGTTGTGTCTTGGACTTCAGAGGTAGTTGGGAGGAATTTCTACCGTTCGCGGAATTTGTGTATAACAATAGTTACCAGGCAAGTATTCGGATGGCACCATATGAAGCGTTATATGGCCGGAAGTGTCGTACCCCTATATGTTGGATGGAGTTGGGGGAGCGGCAGTTATTGGGAAAAGTTGGTTGCTGAAATAGAAGATAAGGTTAGGCTAATTTGAGCTCGTCTGAAAGAAGCCTCGGACAGGAAAAAGTCCTATGCCGATCTTAAGCAGAAGGATATAGAATTTGTAGAGGATGACAAGGTGTTCTTGAAAGTGTCGCTAGTGGAAAAAATCTTTGAGATTTGGGCGAAAGGCAAAGTGAGCCCTAGGTTTATCTGCCTTATGAGGTGTTGAAGCGAGTGGGACCAATAGCTTATCACCGAGTTGCCACCGTAATTGAGTCGATCCATAATGTGTTTCATGTTTCTATGCTTAGACGCTATCGTTTAGATCCGTCTCATGTTGTGACCGGTAGAAGAAATTGAAGTGAGTCTAGACTTATCTTTTGAGGAGGAACCCGTCATGATCCTAGATTGGGATGTCAAAGTATTGTGTAGGAAATCGCCTTTGGTGAAGGTATTGTATGAACCATGGATCAAGAGGCCACATAGAGCCGGAGGATGTTATCGTGAGCATTACCTCAACTCTTTTGATCGTAATTTCGAGGCTGAAATTTATTTTTAAGGGGAGTAGAACTGTAACATCCTGAGTTGTGGGCCTGTGCATTGTGTGTGTGTGTTTAATGTGTTAGATTGGGAATTTGATGTGCGGATTGGGCTCAGGTTCGGGCTGAGACCTTGGTTAATTTTCTGTTAGGGCATTATAGGGTTTAAAAATAGGTATCTGTGTGTAAAAGAAGCAGGTGGGCTTGTGGCCCAAGGTCTGGTGGCACTGCAAGGAAGGCAGAAGGTGGTGTCACTAGTGGATGGAGAGGGCCCAAGTGTTGGCCGCTTGGGGCCCATGTTCTTGGGCCAAATTCGATACTTAGGGGGGCTAGGTGGAAGGATGGCATCAAGACTAGGATATAGGGGATTAAATGTTTTAAATATGTGGATAATATGCTGTTATAGGAGGGACGAGTTGGTGCTAAGTAGGCCTCTTTTGGAGGAGGTTGTGGATTAAGATAGCAAAGAAATATAGAGCTATCTCTTGGAGGCAGTGTTAGCCGAATCCTTTTGAAGAGTTTGGAGGGGAGAGAGTGGACTCTCGGTTTTGGCTCTTGGAGAGGGTGCCAAAACCTAGTTGCTAAGGGGTAGCATTTTTGGCATTTAGGTGGGTTTTCCACTTTTTCAGGTCTAGCTTTTCCTCTCAATCTCTTTTTTAAAAATCACCTAAACTCTTCTCTCTTTTCTCTCCTTTTGACCATAGCTGAAACCTCTTTAGGCTCTTCTCTTCTTCTTCTTTTTGTGATAACCGAATCACTACTACTCTTTTTCTTCATCTTTTTCCCAAAGTTGAATCACTACTTCTCCCTCTCTTCCATCTTGGCTTTTTGTTTCAAAACACCTTGCTAGCCGAAACCCCTTGATTCTCATCACCCTGATTCACTCTTCTTTCAGTCACTAAAAGCTGAAGACCACACTTCCTTTTGGAAGCAGAATCTTCCTCGCTATGATCTCTTGTGCCGAACTTTGGGGAAAGTCAAAGGTATGTGTTGGTAATAGGTTCGACCGAATGGCCAATCCCTTACCCTTTCTCTTTTGCTGAATCTCATCAGGTACTTGTGTAGGTGCGATCATCGTGTTGGTTTAATGATTGGATGCTTAGCCGAATGTAGGTAGGGTGGTGACGCCTACTTAAGGATTTTCGAGATTTGTCGATTTAGGTAAGGTTTCGTTTTAAGTGTTATGTTAATCTATTAGGTTTGATCTCATCATTTAAATTCGGTTTAGTGACCAAGGGTTGTTATGGACTCAAATGCCAGCCAAGTGTTAAGAGGGGTTGGACCTGTAAACCCAGCCCCTAAATTTAAGAAGCGAGCAGTATCGGTAGTACGAGATTGGCCACCGGGTTGTGGGCCGACATCGGAGCAAGGTCGTTGGCAGATAGCGATAGTATCGATTGACGATAGTGTTGAAGTAGAGGGTGTGATAGTGCGAGTAATCTGGTGTGTAACTTTTACACACTTCATATGTTTAATATGATGTTTCTATGTTTTGTCAAAAGCTGAAGTAATAGTGGGAATCACTATGTCACCCTTGTGGGTAAAAGCAAGGACTCCGGGTAAGTCCATTATGATGGATAACGTGATTTATCTATATAAAACCAGCATGTGCCATGTTATATTTCCTTGAAGTGTTAAGCATGATCTTATGGTATTGAAAATCATATACATGAAAAATGGGTATGATGAGCGGAAGGGGAAGGTATGATTTATCAGACTGTCACCAGTGGTTAGGTACCACACGTGGGTTGGCCCCACATATCATTATTTTGTGACTAAGTCTCAGTGGTTTGGAACCACCAGTGGTTAGGTACCACATATGCTTATTTTGTGACTTGTCCCAGTGGTTAGGTACCACAGTGGGTTGGCCCCACATATCGTTTTAAGGGATCGTCACCAGTGGTTAGGTACCACAAGTGGGTTGGCCCCATATATGAATATTTATGACTTCGGTTACCAGAGGTTAGGTACCACCAGTGGCTAGGTGCCTCAAGGGGTAGATCTGGGAGACTCGGATGGATACTTAGGTTGAATGGGTTGCATGACATGCATATTTGCATATGAATCTGTGCAAAAGCTTAATGTCTTTTGGGATGGGGAATTACACACTGAGTCTCGGTGACTCATCCCTTCCGTTACTTTTTGCAGATAATGCTTTGATCGTGGATTTGGAGCCGGGGTGGACTCGTGGTGGCCATGCTCAATATTTGTTTTCATTCTAATGTTTATTTCAGATTTAGTTCTTATTTACTTTAAGTTTGGGGTTTTAGCTTTATAATAAGGCCACTTAGATTTTTACTTTCAGATTATTTGTTCGTTTTAGTTTTCTTTAAATCTCTGCTAAACGTTAATAGCATGCCTGATAAATTATGAAGTGAACGATTTTTCTAAAACTTTAGAAAAATCTTTGTTTTCTAAAGTTGTACACTGGATAATTAATAGACGAGGGATAGCAACAAGGCATCTCTATTTCTTCTAAGTTAAGGTTCAAAATGTTTTAACAGTTCACTCAACCGAACACGATTCTTTTATAGATAAACAAAAGTTTTCTTCTCAAATCAAGTTGACGAAATGGTTTTCGAAATGTTTTCTTCCCAGTGACACGCCAGATTCTGTTGTAGCGTTTTGACCGGGTTTGGGGTGTTACACACATTGATACAAGGACTAGACTAAATTTTCAAATTCTATCTATTGAACATTCTCAAATGTGGAAACATAAATAGTTGAAAGTACTTATTGCCTTGTATCCTATACAACCCCAAATACTTTCTCATGACGAGACAAGCCACTGATATCTTTAGAAGGAAGTCGATTCATGAGAAAGACTACATTGTTGAAAGCATCAGTCCGGTAAGAAAAAGATAATTTTGCTCGAGCCAGCAAAGTCAAGCCGATCTTTTCAACTTATCGATGTTACCATTCAACGATTCCATTTTTCTCTGACGTTTGATGACACAAAATCTTGTGAAGAATAACTCGAGCTTTTAAATATGCTTGAAACACTCCAAATTCCTTAGCTCCATCTGTTGGTAGCTGTAACGCCCTGAATAATTTAAGTCTGCTTTTCGTGAAATTTGACGCAAGTGAGTATCTGCTTCAGTGGCTAAGTGTGCTGGGTATTTGTGAGACGTCTTGGGTTCAAGTCCCATTTAGGGAAAATTTTGTTATTTTTATCCTAGCCTTATCCCTATTGGGTATGCTTATGTGATATTTTTTGTAAACTTATATCAAAATGAGCCTGCTAGTTCGAGTGGTAAGGTGTTACCTTGCCTTGAGGTCTTGTGTTCGAATCCCTGTGCAAGCATCGATGTTAATTTTTGCTCCTGTGAGTTTTCGGTGGTATAGTAGAGGTTCGGTTGTAGTGGATGAGAGTAGTGGGTCGGTTTTGGGGGAATTTGTTAGTTAGTGGGATAATGGGGAGTTGGGATAATCTTTTTTGATTATTTCCTTTTTCTTTTTATTTTATTTTTCCTCTCTCTCCTAAAAATAATCAGTTCCTTTCACGTTTTTTTTCTTTGGGTTTTTTCTTTTATTTTTCTTCATCTACTTTCCTATTTAAGAATTTCAAGTTTGGTTTGGGGAAATCTTTGTCGTGCAAGTTTGATTACTATTATTTTGGGGAGAATTACGAGTCAGTGGGTGTTTCTCCAGCAGAGTGATTATTGTGGGTCGCTGTCTTCAAGGGTACTAGATAATCACCTTTGAAATTACTCTGAAATCGAACCAGGTGTGTACCCTAAACACGAAAAATTGAGGTCACATGGACATGTGCTTGGCCATGTAGTTGGTCGTGTGCGAGACAGGGCTATGTGAATGTCGTAGGTATGGCCGTGCGCGAGACACGGTCGTGTACGGTGTGAGTATGGCCATATGAGCCACACGGGCTAGGCCAAATTAGGTGTGTAGGCAACACGGACGTGTGGATTTTGGGCCAGGCCGTGTGGGTCAGACGGGCAAGGCCAAACTAGACATGTGAGCCCACACGGGCATGTGAGCCCAAGATTCTGAAATTTTCCCTAGGGTCGCACGAGTCATTCCGATCGACTGTCGGCCTACTATAAGGTCGATAAGGGCTAACCAAACCCTAACTCATGTGATATGATAATCTGATAGTCTGATATATGTAGGACACTGATAGGTATGTCTGACTGTTCTATTTGAGAATATATGATATCTGTATACGAGCATGTTAAGCATGTTAAGTCTATTAATTCTATATTCTATATCTGTGTTTGGGGTGGGATTTGCATATGTGGAAGAAGTGATCTATATGGCGACCTTTCGCCTATATTTGGTTGCTTGACTGCATATTATTCTGTTATGTGTCGCATCGACACTATATGGTATATTGGGATAGGTGGATGCTTTTTAACCCCACATGATGTGATGGGATGGTCGGAGATGGTGTGTAGAGGATGGGGGTAGGATTCTGTATATTTGTTCTATTTATCTGATTCTAATATCTGTATCTATTATGGACTTAGGTCCAAATCTGTATCTGACTGTACATGAAATTCTGTGTATGTTGCATGACTATTTCTATTGGGTTACTCACTGAGTTTTTGAAAACTCACATATGTTTTCCTGTTCTGTTCAGGTAATCCATAGACATAGGTGAGTGGGTGTGACCAAGGCTCAGTGGTGACCACTCGACAGAGAACTATTTTTATTTAGTAGTAACGGTTTTATTTTAAAATCTGGTTTTTCTTGAGAGTTTGTAATTTTTGGGACTCTCTGGACTGTATGGTTTTAAATTTTGGATTTGGATTTTGTTTTGCTTTCTTTTTTGCAACGTTGACAAAAAACACTTTACGCTAACAAATGGTTTTTGGAAACACGAGCTTGGTTTTGTTTTAAACGATTTTCAAACTTTCGCTACGACATAAATGGTTAATTTTAAAGGACAACATGGAACGGTTTCAGTAATATATAAATATAAATGAATATGTTTAATAAAACTTGAATGTTTTATCAAAATAACTAAACATGGATTTATCAAAGTATCGTCGGTTTCAAAACCCTTCTTTATAACACTCTTGAATTTGGCCATAACGTCTAGGCTGTGTTCAGGGTGTTACAGTAGCACTTTAAGACTGCAACCAAGTTGTTTCTTAGTCTTTTTATGAAAATAAAAAAGGCCATGAATACTTCAAACTTCTTTTTGAGAAAATAAATCCAAAAAAATCAAGAAAAAACATCAACAAATGCCACATAATATCAAAAATCATTTGAACTCACAAGAGCAGGCCCCCCAACATCTGCAACCACAAGCTCTAAAAGTGTATGATACATTATAGTGGACTTAAATAATGGTAATTTATGAGATTTACCAAGTTTACAAGCTTGATAATGCAAGCTACTTTTATTCTCTAAGACAGAAGAAAGATTAGAACTAGAAAACACTTTAGACAAAACTTCACTAGATCAATGTCTGAGTCTCCTATGCCAAGTGACAAATGAAACTCCTTTACTTGTAATATAACAAGAGAAAATATCATACTTAACATATGATTGTGGCTTTAAAGAGTATGAAAAACAATACAACCCATTGTATTCCTATCATTGAAGCAAAATCTCTTTAGTGTTGACATGTGCATTTTGACTTAACCAAGAACTCGCTGAACTAGGCCATAGATTTGAAGAAGCACCATAGGTGTTGACATGTACTTGAGGATGATAACTCGGAGAAGAAACATTAGAAACACTAGTAGAAGTAGGATCAAACCTAAAATAACAAATCTAAACAAGATGCCCAATTTTTCCACAAAGTCGACACTATGGTCTAGAACCTTAGGATTGACCACATCCTCTACCTTTGTAGGATCCAACCGTCAATATGTTGGTCGTTGATATGATGCTGTACAAGAACACTAGATTGACTAGGCACGATTTCTGGTGAAGATTATTGTTGCATTACCATATTAGCTGAAGGAAATGCTTGAGCCATCAAACTAGACTGTCTAGTTTAGGCATCTAACAAATAGTAGAATCTCCTTGAAGATCATAAAGAGTGCGATTTGTAGTAATCATAGTAATAACCAAATTGTACTCAAGATGAAGCCATTTAAAATTGCAGTTATATTTTCATGATAAAAATTTTCTCCCCACACCCAGCTAAACTATCACAAATAGACTTAACTTTCAAAAGAAAATTCATGCATACTAAGTTCTCCCTTTTGTTGCAAATGAAACTATCTCCTAAAATGCATCAACTTGGAGGTGGTTTTTACCACTATATAATCTATCAAGAGCCTGCAAAATATCCTTAGCAAAATTAAAGCCAATTAAGTGAGGTTGAACACTAAGACTTACGGAAGAAAGCATCCATAAGGCCAACGTACTGTCTTGCTACTCATAAGCTTCAAACTCAGGATCCAAAGAATGTTTACCAACACTATCCACCAAATATTGAACTAGTGGAACTAATAATGGATCAATATTCTTCTGCAAACACTGAGTTTTCAAAGCAAGTAAGATTTTTACTTCCAAAGAAGATAATTCCTTCCAATTAAATTATTTTTTCAACATAATTCTAATCCGTTAAAGTCATGACAACTTTACAATAAAAGAATCTATGAGAAAATATATTTAATTTCATATTAAACGAATCACAATGACTAATTAATTGAATCCTATTTTTAAACTTCAATTATTTTTAAATAATATTTTGAAAAACTTAAATCAATTCTCAAGGCATTTCCACACTTAGTGAGAAAACACATTCATTTTCAAATGTGACCCATTTCTCTAACTTTATCATTTCCATTCATTTCTATTCATTTGTTTCTATACGTGATTCATTTATAGTTTCAACGAGCTAGAGGAAGGAAAGATTGAATATATATAATTAAGGCTCAAATTAATTATAATTAGATTCCAACTTTTCGCATATTAATTATAAACTCATTTAGTAATGAAGTCATTCCATTATAGTAACGTGGCTGGGTTCTCCCTAATTACATACCATTATGAAAGCTACTCATTAGTGCTCGTCCAATGACATTGTCATAAGTGTGTTACTCTCATAGGATATATTTAATCTCTTTGAGATAAAGCTATTCTCCCAAGATGATCTTATTTTATCTCATGGTAACCATTATATCTTCTTTCATGAAAAGTAAATTACTATCAAATAGTCATTCAGTCATTTATCACAAAGACAAATGACTTGTAGCCACATTTACTTTTCATCTATCATGTAATTCCAAAGAGACGATATCATTTACCCATTTATTGGGTTATGAATTTCACTATTGTGAATGATGCTACATATTGTAGAAGTCGTATACCCATCACACTAACTTTTGGTTCCTTACCGATTTAAACTTAGGCTTTTACTTGCTTCAAATTATATGAGCCGCACGTACATAGTTCATCCACTCGGGATTAAGGTATGTCAAACTATGAATTTCATAAGTGAAAAAAATCCATAAACAGATTTAGGATCTATTCTACTTAGGTCCTATCTGATGTACTGTCAGTTTAGTTAGTCTAGTCAGTCACATCTATGTCTGTAACAGTCCGGTTTAGACTTTAGTTGGAACAATGGTTTTGGAACCACAAATCTGAGTCAATAAAATATTTTAATATTATTTTCTTTGTCTACGATATGTGAATTAGCATGTGTGAAATTCCTGTGAAATAATTTGTCTTTTTGTGTGCTTAATTTGACAAAAGGACTAAATCGCATAAAGTTTAAAAGTGGACTTCTAATTAATTAAGTGCCTATTTGATGTGGTTTTTCAATGTTATGGCCTTATGAGGCAATGACTCCATTATCTAGTTTGTGGATGATTAAATGACAAAATAGCCTTATTGATTATTTGTCTTTTATGTTAATAAAAAGGCTAAAATTGGAAATTGGTTATTAAGTTATAATTACATAAAATAAAGGCTTAAAAATTAAGCCATAATGTTCATCCTTCCACTAAAAATCAAAGAAGAAAAGAGGGTTTGAATGTTGCAAATTTTTAGCTAGCTTGTGGCCAAAATTTAGGTATGTTTTGACTTTGAATTTTGATGATTTTTATGTTTCTTAGATTGTTGCTTAGTCTACTATCAAGCTCATGTTGTAATTTTGAGAATTGATGATATTTTTGAAATGTTCCATTGATGAAATGGTGGGATTTGTGATGTTTTATAGTGAAATATGAAAGATATATGTTTGATTATTATAGTTTGTATTTGGAGTTTTGTTGAATTTGAGTATTTTGGACTCAATTGTGAAAATAGCAAATTGAGGGACTAAATTGTGAATTTGATGAAATGTTTGGACTTGTATGAGATACATGGGCATTCGGCTAAGCATGGATATGTGGTGATTTTGTATATTTGATGTTTTGAGAAAAATAGACTAAATTGATAAAATGTGCAAATGTGAGGGCTAAATCTCAAATTGTCGTAAATGTGTGTTCATGGATTAAATTGAATGAATTAGTGAATAAATGGATTACATTTGAACATGTATAGTGAAACACCTCACACCCGGCCCACGAGCCCCAACCAGGATCCGTATGTTCCTAAAGTAAACCTAGGTTTCAAAGATTTTCATTTTAGAGAAAATTTGTAAAATATTTAGAAAAATGTTGTTGTGAATTGGGCTTAGATTGGAAACCCATTTAATAAATCTTGTACATCCAATTTTATTAAGGTGACAAAATAATTTTAGGGTTCATAAAAAATATATATCACTTTAACTTTAGTCATATTTAGTCAAGTAATATAATAGTAAAAAGTAAAGCAAAGTAAAGAAAATCCACCGGGCCTTATGGCCTTATTACATCAAGTAAAACCCAAAATAAAATTAAAGGAACTAAATGTAAATAAAGTCCAAATTTAAACGGAATCTTCAAATGAGACATGGCCACCTCAAGGTCTAAGCCCAAATTCCACCTGCTCATCACCAAAATAATTCCCACAATGGGGTGAGTCAATGACTCAATGTGCACACAAGATACTAACATTCAACAAATCGTGCACACATGTTCATATCAATTTCATATTCAAATAAAATGATGATGCAACCCAACCCAAGCCTAAGGGTCCATCCGCTACACACCACCCGCACCGCCAACACACCATGGGGACTACTAAGTTAACCTTCCATCCGCTACACACCATCGAAGGCGCTTTTGCAATGACGTGCTCATCGCCCTATATAATTTGTATCATTAGACATCATATTCAAATAATGTAACCGGGTTACCAAATTCAAATATTTGTGACCGTAGTCACCATATAATGTTGGTGAGACCGAAGTCAACACCTTCTAACGCTGGTGAGACCAAGTCAACACCTTCTAACGCTGGTGAGACCAAGTCAACACCTTCTTCCCTTTCACATAAATCCTAATGCCCCAAAAATATATCATGCATAACATACTTAATTTCATAATCACATACATATATTCACATGTTTTAAAATAACATATTTCATAATCCTATCGAAGTACTAAACGCATTCGAGTACTTTTGTACCACATTAGGGTACTTAGCCATATTCATATTCTTACGATAATCACATAATAAAATAATTGCCATATGAAATATCGAAAGTTAGTGTGCGACACACCGATTTGCTTAATAGATTCCTTGAAATCCAAGAACGATCTACCGATCTAGATTTTTCTCCTATATTCGGCCAACCATTAAAATATATTAACAAACTTATTTGGCTTTAAAAACCAAATCCAAGTAGGATTTGTATTACTTACCTTGTTTGCCGAATTTGGGTGTCTGCAAATCAAGTCCCGAAATTGCTAGTATTCCTTTTCCTTGAAATCGCTAACACTAGCCATGTAACCATGTCAGTTTGCTTTTGAAATAATGGGAAATAATCCTAAATATCAAGAAAACAAGCCTTACCTTTAATGCTTTGATCGATTGTTTCCTTGCCTAGAGTCACAGAGTTTCGGCTATGGAGTTTTAATTAGGGATCAAAAGAAAAGGGTTTTGGCTCGACAATAGCAAAGGAGAGAGAAGAAAATAGAAGAAGAAGAGATAGATTTTGCTTAAAGAGAAATTAAGCAAAGAGGGAGAGAGCAAGGATTTTCGCTACTTGGAAAGATGAGAGAAAAAGACCTTGGGTTCTCCTTTTATAGCCGATTTATAGGCCAAGAGTCCTTGACTTGGCCACCACTCTCCCTTAAGATAATATTATCTCCTTTATCTAAAAATAAAATCATTTAATCTATCAATTATCTCCTCAGATAATCCAAATTTAAAATCCCTTATTTATCACTTAATAATCAAGTTTTAATAAAAATAAAACTCCTCCTTTCTAGAAAATAGGTGCCGTCCACCCTCTTACTTAGGGAAGCAAAAATAAACCTTCATTATTTGCTTCCCAGGTGACTCGAACTCGGGCCCATTCCTCTTACAGATGGCGCCATTTCCATATGCCTTAAGTGACACCTCCAGGCCACTTTTCCAAGCCCGATTGTGTGTCAAATTTCACCAAATTTTTCTTTTAAGGCCCTCTTACCCTTATTTCCTATTTTGGACTTTAAAATTTGTCATTCTAGCCTTATTTCTAAGTTTCCTAAAATTTTTGATCGGCTCTGTAACTTGCCATTTTTCTTACATCTTCAAGTTTCCAAAATGTTCAGGTTTCCAAAATGTTCAGGTTTCCAAAATGTTCACTTTCCTAATTTACTTAGGTTTCCAAAAATGGTCATTTTCCTATTTCCAACATAACATTCCCATGCATTCTCAGGTTTCCAAAAATCATTCCAAATTTATTCCAAAACACATAAAAGATGTCTTTTTGTACAATTAGGCCAAAATGCATAGGCCCTTTTCAGATGTTACGTTCTACCCCTTAAAAATAATTTCGTCCCCTAAATTACTTACTAACAATGATAATCCTTCTCACCGCACTTATGCTTACGCTTACGACTCTGATCTTAATAGAACCATCATACTTTCCAGGCTCAATCTCTAAGTTCACGTCCCTTAGAACTCATTTCTAACGCGATTTAATCTGATTAAGAAGTTTTATGTATATATAAAAAAATTTGTTTCACCGATTAACCGCGAAGGAGTTTTATGGAAAGAAATTTAGGAGTGGTTCTTTCGTATTCATACATGCACACAGTCTTTTCATTCATTCATACATCCATCAAACCATTATGAACCTTAGTTCATTCAGAGAAACGTTGTAGTTTTCATTTGTTGTCGTTTTTCCACTACCCGGGGTATTTTCGTAATTTGTCCTCTGTGGGTATTTTCGTAATTTGTCAAAATAAGGTTCCTTGGTGTTTTTGTCACAAAGTATTTTTGGTATTTTAAGTTCCGGGGTATTTTGGAAAATTTTTTGAGATCCAGGGTATTTAAATTTTAGACCTTAGGGGTATTTTGGTAATTTTTCCACAAACCGGTAAATTGTAAAATTTTAATAAATCGGGATATTTCAGAAGTTACAAAATTTGAGGTTCTTTTTGAGAAATTTATTTTCCAAAGACGATGAAGTTGCAAAAATTTTGGAAATCGTAGTCATTTTGGAAATTTTGGTAAGTTAGGGGCAATGTTGTAATTTTCCAAAAATCACGATATTTTGATAGTTTGCAAATTAGGGTTTTGGACTTTTATAACATAATGAAATTTTGGCAAAACTATTGAGTAGTTGGACATTTTATAAACCAATGGCATTTTGTAATTTTACCACTGTGGTATTTTAGTAAATTTGTAAATCGAAATATTTTAGGAAAATTTATAAAATATTCTTTTCAAATCAAGAGGGTAATTTAGAAATTTTAAAATTAGGGTTTCCATAAAATACGGCTAGTCCCTTTCGGGTTTTAGTTATTGGGTTTAGCCCAGTGACTAAGTCCTTTTGGTTAGGGTGAGCAGTTACTACGCACTGACTGTAGGATTCGAGTAAAAGCGGTGAGTCACTAGGACCGCTTAAATACCAAGCTCTTCTGAATCCACTCCTAACATGCGCATAGCAGCTACCACACTAGCTCGGTGACTTAATCACGTGTTTGTCTATTGTATTAAGTCTTATGTATTTGTGTTTGAGTAGACTAATCCTAGGGTTCAAGTTCCTATCATGCTATTCTACGCTCCATTCCTTTTCTACCCTTCTATAATTCACATAATCACACGATAGTTAGGGGTACTTACCGGTGGATCATGGGTTTGAGACTTAGGGGCCATGCGAAGCCGCTTATTTTCCAAAGATAATCATTTGGCTCGCTTTGAAAACGTTTGGGCCTTAGCCCACAGGCCGAGAGTTTAAAACTGGGCTTTGATACCAAATTGAAACACCCCACACCCGGCCCACGAGCCTGAACCGGATCTGGTATGTTCCTAAAGTAAATCGGTTTCAAAGATTTTGTTACTTAGAGAAAATTTGTAAAATATTTAGAAAAATGTTGTTGTGGATTAGGCTTAGATTGGAAACCCATTTAATTAATCTTGTACATCCAATTTTATTAAGGTGACAAAATAATTTTTAGGGTTTATAAAAAAAATATATATCACTTTAACTTTAGTCATATTTAGTTCGTAATATAATAGTAAAAAGTAAAGCAAAGTAAAGAAAATCCACTGGGCCTTATGGCCTTATTACATCAAGTAAAACCCAAAAATAAAATTAAAGGAACTAAACAGAAATAAAGTCCAAATTTAAACGGAATCTTCAAATGAGACATGGCCACCTCAAGGTCTACCGGCCCGGTCCGTCACTGTTCATCACCTGAAAATAATTCCCACAATGGGTGAGTCAACAGACTCAATGTGCACACAGGTACTAGCATTCAACAAATCAGCACACATGTTCATATCAATTTCATATTCAAATAAAAACGATGATGCAACCCAACCCAAGCCTAAGGGTCCATCCGCTACACACCACTCGTACCTGCTAGTCACACCATGGGGACTACTAAGTCAACCCTCCATCCGCTACACACCATCGAAGGGTCACATAATGACGTGCGTCATCGCCCATATAATTTGTGTCATTAGACACCATATTCAAATAATGTAACCGAAGTTACCAAATTCAAATATTTGTGACCGTAGTCACCATATAATGTTGGTGAGACCGAAGTCAACACCTTCTAACGTTGGTGAGACCGAAGTCAACACCTTCTAACGTTGGTGAGACCAAAAGTCAACGCCTTCTTCCCTTTCACATAAATCCAATGCCCCAAAATATATCATGCATAACATACTTAATTTCATAATCATATACATATATTCACATGTTATAAAATAACATATTTCATAATCCTATCAGAAGTACGAAACGTACCTGAGTACTTTTGTACCACATTAGGGTACTTAGCCATATTCATATTCTTACGTATAATCACATAATAAAATAATTGCCATATGAAATATCGAAAGTTAGTGTGCGTACACACCTGATTTGCTTAATAGATTCCTTGAAATCCCGAAGAACGATCTACCGATCTAGATTTTTCTCCTATATTCGGCCAACCATTAAAATATATTGACAAACTTATTTGGCTTTAAAACCAAATCCAAGTAGGATTTATATTACTTACTCGCAACCACAAGCTCTAAAAGTGTATGATACATTGTAGTGGACTTAAATAATGGTAATTTATGAGATTTACCAAGTTTACAAGCTTGATAATGCAAGCTACTTTTATTCTCTAAGATATCAAGAAAGATTAGAACTAGAAAACACTTTAGACAAAACTTCACTAGATCAATGTCCGAGTCTCCTATGCCAAGTGACAAATGAAACTCCTTTACTTGTAATATGACAAGAGAAAATATCATACTTAACATATGATTGTGGCTTTAAAGAGTATGAAAAAAATACAACCCATTGTATTCCTATCATTGAAGCAAAATCTCTTTAGTGTTGACATGTGCATTTTGACTTAACCAAGAACTCGCTGAACTAGGCCATAGATTTGAAGAAGCACCATAGGTGTTGACATGTACTTGAGGATGATAACTCGGAGAAGAAACATTAGAAACACTAGTAGAAGTAGGATCAAACCTAAAATAACAAATCTTAACAAGATGCCCAATTTTTCCACAAAGTTGACACTATGGTCTAGAACCTTAGGATTGACCACATCCTCTACCTTTGTAGGATCCAACTGGTCAATATGTTGGCTGTTGATATGACTGTTGCACAGTAACATTAGATTGACTAGGCACGATTTCTGGTGAAGATTATTGTTGCATTACCATATTAGCTGAAGGAAATGCTTGAGCCATCAAACTAGACTGTCTAGTTTAGGCATCTAACAAATAGTAGAATCTCCTTGAAGATCATAAAGAGTGCGATTTGTAGTAATCATAGTAATAACCAAATTGTACTCAAGTTGAAGCCATTTAAAATTGCAGTTATATTTTCATGATAAAAATTTTCTCCCCACACCCAGCTAAACTATCACAAATAGACTTAACTTTCAAAAGAAAATTCATGCATACTAAGTTCTCCCTTTTGTTGTAAATGAAACTATCTCCTAAAATGCATCAACTTGGAGGTGGTTTTTACCACTATATAATCTATCAAGAGCCTGCAAAATATCCTTAGCAAAATTAAAACCAATTAAGTGAGGTTAAACACTAAGACTTACGGAAGAAAGCATCCATAAGGCCAACGTACTGTCTTGCTACTCATAAGCTTCAAACTCAGGATCCAAAGAATGTTTACCAACACTATCCACCAAATATTGAACTAGTGGAACTAATAATGGATCAATATTCTTCTGCAAACACTGAGTTTTCAAAGCAAGTAAGATTTTTTACTTCCAAAGAAGATAATTCCTTCCAATTAAATTATTTTTTTCAACATAATTCTAATCCCGTTAAAGTCATGACAACTTTACAATAAAAGAATCTATGAGAAAATATATTTAATTTCATATTAAACGAATCACAATGACTAATTAATTGAATCCTATAATTAATTGAATCCTATTTTAAACTTCAATTATTTTTAAATAATATTTTGAAAAACTTAAATCAATTCTCAAGGCATTTCCACACTTAGTGAGAAAACACATTCATTTTCAAATGTGACCCATTTCTCTAACTTTATCATTTCCATTCATTTCTATTCATTTGTTTCTATACGTGATTCATTTATGGTTTCAACGAGCTAGAGGAAGGAAAGATTGAATATATATAATTAAGGCTCAAATTAATTATAATTAGATTCCAGCTTTTCGCATATTAATTATAAACTCATTTAGTAATGAAGTCATTCCATTATAGTAACGTGGCTGGGTTCTCCCTAATTACATACCATTATGAAAGCTACTCATTAGTGCTCGTCCAATGACATTGCCATAAGTGTGTTACTCTCATAGGATATATTTAATCTCTTTGAGATAAAACTATTCTCCCAAGATGATCTTATTTTATCTCATGGTAACCATTATATCTTCTTTCATGAAAAGTAAATTACTATCAAATAGTCATTCAGTCATTTATCACAAAGACAAATGACTTGTAGCCACATTTACTTTTCATCTATCATGTAATTCCAAAGAGACGATATCATTTACCCATTTCTTGGGTTATGAATTTCACTATTGTGAATGATGCTACATATTGTAGAAGTCGTATACCCATCACACCAACTTTTGGTTCCTTACCGATTTAAACTCAGGCTTTTACTTGCTTCAAATTATATGAGCCACACGTACATAGTTCATCCACTCGGGATTAAGGTATGTCGACTATGAATTTCATAGTTTAAAAAATCAATAAATGATTTAGGATCTATTCTACTTAGGTCCTATCGATGTAATTGTCGATTTAGTTAGTCTAGTCAGTTCCACATCTATGTCTCACTGATCCGGTTTAGACTTTAGTTGGAACAGTGGTTTCGGAACCACAAATCTGAGTCAGTAAAATATTTTAATATTATTTTCTTTGTCTACGATATGTGAATTAGCATGTGTGAAATTCCTGTGAAATAATTTGTCTGTTTGTGTGCTTAATTTGACAAAAAGACTAAATCGCATAAAGTTTAAAAGTGGACTTCTAATTAATTAAGTGCCTATTTGATGTGGTTTTTCAATGTTATGGCCTTATGAGGCAATTACTCCATTATCTAGTTTGTGGATGATTAAATGACAAAATAGCCTTATTGATTATTTGTCTTTTATGTTAATAAAAAGGCTAAAATTGGAAATTGGTTATTAAGTTATAATTACATAAAATAAAGGCTTAAAATTAAGCCATAATGTTCATCCTTCCACTAAAAATCAAAGAAGAAAAGAGGGTTTGAATGTTGCAAATTTTAACTAGCTTGTGGCCAAAATTTAGGTATGTTTTGACTTTGAATTTTGATTATTTTTATGTTTCGAGATTGTTGCTTAGTCTACTATCAAGCCCATGTTGTAATTTTGAGAATTGATGATATTTTGAAATGTTCCATTGATGAAATGGTGGGATTTGTGATGTTTTATAGTGAAATATGAAAGATATATGTTTGATTATTATAGTTTGTATTTGGAGTTTTGTTGAATTTGAGTATTTTGGACTCAATTGTGAAAATAGCAAATTGAGGGACTAAATTGTGAATTTGATGAAATGTCTGGACTTGTATGAGATACATGGGCATTCGCTAAGCATGGATATGTGGTGATTTTGTATATTTGATGTTTTGAGAAAATGGACTAAATTGATAAAATGTGCAAATGTGAGGCTAAATCTCAAATTGTCGTAAATGTGTGTTCATGGATTAAATTGAATGAATTAGTGAATAAATGGATTACATTTGAACATGTATAGATCAAGAGTCGAAGAAGACGGACTTAGATCACGGAAAGCGAAAGTAGTTGAATAACTGAGTTCGAACGAATATCCGAATCCGAGGTAAGTCAATATACAAATAAATGTATTTGAGTTGAATTATGTATGTTCATATGATTATTGATAACACTGATTGCACATAAGGTGATGTATACATGAATTTTGAGACAGAATTGATATAGTGACAATGTTCGGGAAGTCCTGTTTGAATTTAGGAATAGATAGGATTAACTATGTCATGACATAGGTGTCTATTATGTAATATCATGTAAGACCACGTCTGGGACGTTGGTGTTGATTTGAGATTTCGTGTAAGACCACGTCTGGGACGTTGGCATCGATATGAAATTTACGTGTAAGACCATGTCTGGGACATTGGCATCTTATTTAATTCATGTAAGACCTTGTCTGGGATAGTGGCATTAATATTTAAGTACATGTAAGACCTCTTTTGGGATGGTGGCATTGTACGACTATTCCAAGCATTCTGAGTATCCTACTAGATTCCTTATGGTTCAACGGGCACATCTGAGATACGAACGATTATGTGATATGTATATCTTGTTTCAGGTACGTTTGATATGTACACTAAGTGTGTATAAAAGGTAAGTATCTATATGAATTTACTATGGTGTAATGTGTTTTTGAGCATGAGAATGTGAATGAGATGCAAGTATGGAAATATGCTTGAATAAGCTAAGTACATGTGTGATATGTGAATAGAAGTATGTGGCAAGCTTTGTGTAAGCAAATGTGCCAAAGTTTATGCGATGATTTGGCTATGAGAATCATAAGTACCATTGTATTAATTTGGTTATATGCATTTTATGCTAAGTTTATTTTGTATATGGCTTACTAAGCTTTGAAAACTTACTCTGTGTGTGTTTTCTCTGTTTTATAGATCGTCAAAGCTACTGAAGGCTCGGGACCGTCGAGGATCGTCATCACACTACCTAAGCTCATTTTGGTACTTTGAAAATGTGTATATAACTAAATTTGGCATGTATAGGCTAGATATTTTGGTATGTGTTTGGAAGTGTAAATAGCCATGTGATGTGGCTAAGTAAATGTTGAAAATGTGCATGAATGAATATGGCATATGATGCATGTTTTGTATGGCTTGATGGCAAGTGAAATGGTCATGACTATGGTAAGTATATGAATGCAATATAAGTGCACAAGTTTGATCAATGAAATGGTTGTATGTATGGTACAATGTGGATGTATCGTGCTTGAACACATATATGTTTTAGTTGTGCCAATTGGTATGTAAATTAACATGTTTAGAAGTGAGATTGAATGTGAAGATTTATAAATTATTGAACATGTTTTTGGTTGTCAATTGTGTATGAAATGAATTGGTAATTTTCTTGTAGGGATAGACTCTTGTGAGGGTGACATTTGGACCTTGCAAGTGGTCTATTTTGCCTACACGGGCGTGCCTAGTGGTCATGGGTGAAATTCAGTAGCTAGCATATGTGTGCACGACCTTGGCACATGGGCATGCCTTGTAGCCATGTGTTTTAGTCAGTATATAGCTTAGGAGCACACGACCATGGTGCACGGGCGTGTCTAGTGGTCGTGTGGGCTAATCAGTATGCTTACTCTGATTTGGCACAACCGGGACACATGGGTGTGTCTAGTAGTCATGGGAGGCATAGGCCTGCTCACACGGACGTGTGACCTCTGTAATATAGAAAAGTTTTAAATTTCTGAGAACTTTCATATGTGTTCGGTTTAGTTCCGACCCTATTCTGAAGCATGATTAAGGTCTTGTTGACCTATAAAAAGGGACACTTGTTTTTGAATGATAATTTGTATTGTAGAATGTTTGTAAAAGTTTTCAATCTGTTCGATAACACCTTTAACCCTATTCCGGGATGGATACGGGTTAGGGGTGTTACAATGTCTCTATCTTCTGGGAGTCATCCGCTTCGATGCTCAAGACAAAAAATCTCTTCAACTGGACTTGATATATGCCATATTAATCTTTCAATCGGATTACTCATTTCCAATTAAACAAAGGACATGTTTAGGTTTGTAACAACTTGTTTTCAATGGTATCAGAAATAGTGGTTTTGAGACCATAATTTTGACCAACGAGTTAGTATTTTATTATTTAATTATTTTTTATAGAGTTATTAAAAGGTTGATAAAAATTTGGTTAAGTATTAAAATTTGGTTAAGAAATTTTTCTAACACCCTAAACCCGACCTAGACGTTACGACCAGATCTGACGTGTCACGTCTAAGTGTCGTTTGAAAACTAGCACATCGATAGCAGATCCTTACTGAATTCTAAATCTTTTCTATAACGTTGGGGTTGTAAAATCAAAAACTTATTATTCACTCAATGGTCATATCCTTTGTTAATCAAATTTAAATATCGCGAAAGCTTGTTCTAGTTGTTAACTTTAAGGTTTGAAAATCGTAGTTTTCTTTAGAAACCGTGATTTTTTTAAAAACTCGTGTTTCTTAGTCTAGCAGGTAGGAATTAAAAGAAAACGCCAAATAAAAGTTAACCCCAAATGGCCTTATTACAAAAATACCAAACCCGAAATAAATTATTAAAAATAAAATAGCTAGGTCTAAGATTAAAGCATATCGAGCGTGTGGCCACCTCAGAGTCCCTCACAACTCCAAATAATCTAAGGCTGGGGATTACCTACACAGTTAAGGAAAAGTGTGAGTTACAAGAACTCAGTGTGTAATCCCTATTACAGTGAAAGTCTGGGCTCAAGCCTTATTCAGTAATAGATCAATCTGGGCTTTAGCCCTATACAGTGACAGAATGGGTCTAAACCCAAAATCATAACAATGTAGAACAAAGAATGCAACCCAACTCAGTCCAGCCAACACACCACCTGTACGAACCATCACACCATTTGGGGACCAAGTCAACCTACCCAGCCAGCACACCAATATCGCAGCGTAACTGCTGATGATAACATAGCAAGGCTGTCAATAACAGTCAGTGTGGTTAAGCCACTAAAATCAGTATACGTGGCGAAGCCACTAAAATAATAAAAACGTGGCAGAGCCACTAGTACAGTGCTTTTTCCCAAGTCAGAAACCCAACCCCAATGCAGAATGCCGTGTCATATATATTTCATGAACGCAGTATGTCACAATCATAATCAGTCATATAAGTATCATACACAGTACCACTATAGGTATACTGGTCATTTTCTCAGTTAAGGGTAAAACGGTAATTTCACCCCTTAGGGGTATTTCGGTAATTTTACCCATCGTGGGTATTTCGATAATTTTACCCATTAGGGGTATTTTAGTAATTTTACCCATCGGGGGTATTTCGATAATTTTACCCACCAGGGGTATTTCGTTAATTTTACCCATCGAGGGTATTTCGGTAGTTTTAGTTTTATAACGGCCTTTCAGAAGGCCTACAGTCGCCTCGAGCGATCAGGTACCCTTTTTGGTCGAACCGATGCAATTGGGCCCAAAGCCCAATTTTTGGCCTAAGCGGGCCTAATCGCTCGTGTGGCCCATCCAGCCCAATTTTGTCGTGGCTTTGCGAACTTTGCAGCCCATTCCATTATCTGACACTATCGTGAAATTTCCCCCATGTGGGGCCTATGGCCTAATGGCCCGTCTCGGCCCAACGAGGCCTATTACAACCTAAGCCCACGGGAATGCTTGTGGCAGCCTCAACGGTCTATCGCCAATAATTGTGGCTCGGTTTATCTCTACGAGCACTCGCACGCTCGAGAGACCTCAGATGCCGAAGTTTTGGCTTATCAATTTTTCAGCTTTAGCCGATTCACAGTTCATCAAGGTGTGAATACACACCTTCATTCATCGTATTGACAGAACTAAAGTGGGTGTCCGATTACACACCTGCTATAGATTACGGTTTGAGACACTTTCCGAGGCACCTACGATAACAATCGACCTTTAGTTTGCCTCAACCTTTGATAATCCATAATATTGAAATACTTTACTCAACTAACTTCATTTACCACGTAACACGATCTCCTACAGTGCAACGGTAATCGGCCTATTCCTTGTCTAAGGAAAACGAGTCCCTAGCAACATTCGACGAAAAAGAGAGTGTTAGCAAGAATAGAATAAGGAGAAAACCAACCTAGATATAGTCACCACTTACCTACCAATAGAAGAGATTCGGGAACGGTTAGGACAAAGAGGAAAAGATACCTAGGCCCCAATAAATTCGGCCTACACAAAAGAATCAAGGTTTAATGTTCGGCTAGCTTTGCAAGGTAAAGAGAAGAATAACAAGAGGAAAAGAAAGGTTGTGTTCCGCCAAAGGAGAACTGAAAGGAGAAAAGGGATTCGGTAGCAAGTAGGCAGCAACTGCGAGATAATGTTGAAAAGAAGAAAAGAAGGTGAAAGACGAAAGGCCTATCAATTCAGCAAATAGCAAAAAGTGAAGAAGATAGAAGGAGGGAGAAGAAGTGAATTTGGTAGAGGGTCAACAGCAATAGAGAAATATTAGATGAAAAGAGGAAAGAACAATAAAACCCTAATGGTAGTTTGCACGAGATGCCGAAAAAAGAATAAAACCCAAAATTTGCAGAGAGGATTTTCGGTTTTTCTCCACACACAAAGTTACCAAAATGCCCAAATGACACCCCCTCAGCCGAAATTCCTCCCTTAGCCACACTCTCTCATTCGGCCAAGACTCCTCCACACTCTAACTCCCTCAAACTCTCCACCAAATCCTCATTGAATTGCTCCCAGCATCCCATTCAAAATCCTTGACCAAGTTTTCAACCTCGTTTGCAGGAGTTTGATCCAAACTCTACTTCTTCCACCCCCAAGACATAAAATAAAAGCCCCCATTTGCTATTCATGGGATTCGAACCCTTGCCTCTCCCATGCTCCACACGCTACATGCCACCACAACACAAGCTCCTTTTTATGTCATAGAACACACACAATTATACATAAGTCCTACTGCTAACTACCAGTTTCACTTATGTAACACCCCAAACCCAGCCAATGCGTTTCGACTGGATCTGGCGTGTCACGGCTTGTACATTGAAAACTTTTGCCTTGTTGGTTTTGGAAGTCATAAGTTAATTAGACATTATTAGAGCAAATAAGTGACATTTTAAAAATAAAATCTTATATTAGTATTATTAAGTATAAATAAACCTTGACATAAAATTTATAAGTTGCATAACATTGGAAACTTCTTAATAAAAATAAAATAAACTTAAAGAAATCCCAAAATAATTTGTAGAAATAAAACTTGATGGCCCTCAAGTCCGCCTCGGCCCCATGTTCACGATCTCGCTCACCGAAATGTTGGGAAAATAAAAGGTTGAGTCACCAAGACTCAGTGTGCAAATCCCGAGAACACATGAAAAGGCTTGAGGCCCACAAACACATTATGAGCCTTGGCTCGTATACAAGGGTAACAAAATATGCAACATGGCCCATCCCAAACCTATGAGTCCATCCTCTACACACCCTCATACCAACCATCACACCGTGGGGATTTCTACAATCAACCCTCCATCCGCTACACACCATATCGACAGCTGTGCTGCCTGTCATAAAGACCGATCACTATGTGACCTATGTGGCAAAGCCACCGATCACTGTGCGACCTTAATAATATATCGACAGCTGTGCTGCCTGTCATAAAGACCGATCACTATGTGACATATGTGGCAAAGCCACCGATCGCCTCGCAACCTGCTCCCCTTCCGTAAATCAATCAATCCCATCCCATGCATACATGCAAGAATCAGAACATTAAACTATCTAAACAGATCACATATTTTTACATACTTCAATACACATATAGAAGTTTCTATGATTACGTACTTGGCATCCCTTGCCTACCCTTTCTGGGTAATACGACTGTTCATACAGCCTCATTTTTCAGCTTTTAGCCCATAACATACATATAATTCAGATTAACTAGTGTGATAGAGATCTACACACCTTTTTGGCTTTTAGCCCATAACATACATATAATATAACAAAGCTTAGGTGTCAAGAATCTACACACGACACCGATAAAATGAGGCTTTCTATATCGATGCTATCCTTAGTCGACACAACTGCTATCTGCCTAAGGTGTTGTTCAGAAGCCGGTCCACAACCAATTGGCCAATCTCGAACAGCAGATACTGCTCGTTTCTTAAACTTAAGGATTCTTTCTTTTGCCTGATCCATATTTAATTCCATCATAAATCCTTATCAGAGTTACTATAATAATATTTAATCATTAATCCTCCTTATAAAGTTAAAATCTTGTATATAATGATGAAATCTAATAGAAATCTAGGAAAATCTTCTTACCTTAAAAATCCGAAATTGGAGACTTATGAATTTCGGCTTTTAGATCTAGTCGACTAGGCTTCCTTCAAATCCCGACTTGCCGCCCATCATAAACCATTAAACTATTAGCTTTCGGCTTTTGCCTTTTCAAAAATCGGGAATAGATTATGAGAACTAATCAAAAATCTACTCTTACCTTAACTTAGGAGATTCGACTAGTACTAGAGAGAGAATTCGACAATGTCAATGGAGGATTTAAATGCTGAAAGTATAGAATAATTTCTCAAATAAGATGAATAAAATAAAAACTATAGAGATTTCAGCTTTTAGAGAAGGAAGAGAATAATGGAGTTTTCAAACTTTTAGAAGAAAGAAGAGAATAATGGAGTTTTCTTTTAGGAGAAAGAAGAGAATAATGGAGTTTTGGCTTTTAGAAGAAAGAAGAGAATAATGGAGTTTTCGACTTTTGGAGAAATTGGAGAAAGAAATTTGGAGAAACGAAGCTAAGGAATTTCGCACAAAGGGAGAGAATTTAATGTCGTAAACAAGGAGCTAGCCCCTATTTATAGGAAATTGGCAACCCTTTGCCATGTAGTAGCCGGTTTCTTTACTCCTCTCGATGATGGATTCTTGGCCATCACTCTCTTTGTAGATAAATTCCTAACTTTTCTCCTTTATCTTAATCTACTAGCTCATCTAAAAGAGACTTAATTATCTCTAACTCCTCCCTTCTTTATCAAAGATATTATCCACATATTTTAATCATAAAATCCCTAGATCTTAGCCTTTATCCGCTTATTATCCACATAAAATAAATTCCTAAATAATAGCCTTTATCTCGCTTATTATCCACATATTTTAAACATTAAAACCCCTAAATTTTAGCCTTGTTGCCATCCACTCCACCTAATCCTAATGCCCAAAATTTAGCTAACTTAAATTAAAAGAATTGGGCTCCATGAAACTTAAATTTGGGCCCTTACTCCTGTGTGTGGCGTCACCTCCTAAGATTGGGCCACAAGCCCACTTTGGTATTTTAAACATAGATACTACCTTTTAAACCCTATAATGCCCAAACAGATAATTTTAATCGAGGCCTCTACCTAAGCTCGAGCCCAATTTGGACCCCTAACACTTAAATTAACTCATTCCACATATTCACCCATTAAACGATAGGCCCAAAAATTTAGGATGTTACAGCTTCTACCCTCCTTAAAGAAATTTCGTCCTCGAAATTTCCAACTAACTAGTAATCATTCTACCGAGTCTCACCACTATGCTTTCACAAGACTCTAATTCTAAAGCCAAAATAAACACTTTGTATACTATGGTAGGTACGCACCATTATTCGTGATCCAAGCGTCTTCGTCCCCTTGTACTCATTCTATCGATTCGCGTTTATCCGATTAGAAATTTTATGAATCATTATTTCTTTCCATCGATTTATCGCGAGCAGTCTTATGATTAATAGTTCTAAAAGTAGTTCTTTTGAATTCATACACACACTACTGATCTCAAGTTCATTCATTCAATCATCAACATTCATGAACTCGCGTTCATTACGTAAAAGTGTTGTGGTTGTCATTGTTGTTGTTTTCCACTACCCGTGGGTATTTTCGTAATTTTATCCTCTGAGGCATTTTTGTAAATTTTTTTGAAATGAGTTTCCTTGATGATTTTATAAAATAAGTGGTATTTTGATAATTTTGCATTCCCGGGGGTATTTTGGTAATTTTGAAAATTGAGGGTATTTTGGTAATTTTGGAATCTGGGGTATTTCAAAAATTTTGAAATCTGAGGGTATTTCGATAATTTTGAAATTCGGGGGCATTTCGGTAATTTTAAAATTTGGGGATGTTTCGGTAATTTTAAAATTCTAGGGTATTTCGGTAATTTTGAAATTTAGGGGTATTTCAGTAATTTTTTGTGATCTGAGGGTATTTTGGTAATTTTGTGATTCAGGGGTATTTCGGTAATTTTACAAAATAAAGGTAATTTGGTAATTCTACAAATCGTAGGCTATTTAGGTCATTTTGCATAACAATGGTAATTTGGTAATTTTCTTCATAGTTGCGAACATTTTCAAATCAAATTTTTTTTCGAAGTGTACAAAACTTAGGGTTTTGTTTGCAAAATAGGTGGTTGGTCCCTTTCGGGCTTTAATTATGGGTTCACCCATGAACAAGTCCTTATAGCTAGAGTGACAAATACTATGCACTAGGTAAGATTCTGTGAAGAGGAGGTGAGTCACTAGATCGCTTAAATACCAAGCTCTCCTCGAATCCACTCCTAGGCATGCGATGCCTATTGCCACACCCTGTCATGGCTAAAGTGAAGCATTACTATGCATCGTAAGATTCTGTTAAGAAGAGGTGAGTCACTTGATCTGCTTAAATACCAAGCTCTTGGGATCTACTCCTAGACATGCATATGCTGTTGCCACACCTTAGTCTTGTGACTCGCTTACTGTGTTTTGTTTTAGTGAAGTTAAGTCTTATGGAATTGAAGAGTTGTTTGCCTAAGCCTAGAGTCCATCAAGTTCTAACCTAGATAGTCTACGTCCCATAAAGCTCATTAAGCCCACATAAATAACACAAAGAAGAGTTTAGAATACTTATCTCAGGCGGATCGGGTGCTTGAGACCTGGAAGGCCATGTCCTCGAACCAAAAAAAATTCTAAAACATTTCTAGACCCATTTCACAATTTGAGTTTTGAACTGGGCTCTGATACTAAAATTACCAAAATACCCTCGATTTTTAAAATTACCAAAATACCCCCGGGAATGCAAAATTATCAAAATACCCTTATTTTATAAAATCATCAAGGAACCTCATTTCGAAAATTTTTTTTACAAAAATGCCCCTGTAGGATAAAATTACGAAAATACCCCTGGGTAGTGGAAAACAACAACAATGACAACCACAACACTTTTCTGTAATGAACGCGAGTTCATGAATGTTGATGATTGAATGAATGAACTTGAGACTGTAATGTGTGTATGAATTCGAAAGAACTACTTTTTAGAACTATTAATCATAAGACTGTTTGTGATAAATCAGTGGAAAGAAATAATGATTCATAAAATTTCTAATCAGATAAACGCGAATCGGTAGAATGAGTCGATATGGTGTGTAGCGGATGGAGGGTTGATTGTAGAAATCCCCACGGTGTGATGGTTGGTACGGGGGTGTGTAGAGGATGGACTCATAGGTTTGGGATGGGCCATGTTGCATATTTTGTTACCCTTGTATACGGGCCAAGGCTCATAATGTGTTTGTGGGCCTCAAGCCTTTTTATGTGTTCTCGGGATTTGCACACTGAGTCTTGGTGACTCAACCTTTTATTTTTCCCAACATTTCAGGTGAGCAGTAGATCGTGAACATGGAAGCCGAGGCGAACTCGAGGGGCCATCAAGTTTTATTTCTACAAATTATTTCGGGATTTCTTTAAGTTTATTTTATTTTTATTAAGAAGTTTCCAATGTTATGCAACTTATAAATTTTATGTCAAGGTTTATTTATACTTAATAATACTAATATAAGATTTTATTTTTAAAATGTCACTTATTTACTCTAATAATGTCTAATTAACTTACGACTTCCAAAACCAACAAGGCAAAAGTTTTCAATGTACAAGCCGTGACACGCCAGATCCAAATAAACGCATGGGTGAAGTTTGGGGTGTTACAACTTATGAGCAAAACTAAAATTTTTCCAAGGTTCGACTCAACCTAGGCTTAATAAAACCCCCAAAACACCCTCAAATAACCAATCGTTCGAGCAAATCATGGAATTTAAGCAAAAATTACAAGCCCCAAATTTTTGGGGCGTTACAATTTTAATGTTTAGATAATTCTTGTTTAGATAATTAATTAAGTAAAAAGGCCTAAATTATAAAAGCTATAAAAGTTAGTTTCTATTAGTTAATTGATTAAACCAAGAAAGGTACAAGGGTTTATGTGGAAAATATATCATAATTAAATGATATATACGGTTAGTGCTTGTTTTATTTTAAAATTATATGTTTTAATTAAATAAAATTAAAAGAAAAGTTAAGCTAAAATAAAATAAAGAAAGCAAATCATGATAGCCTTTTTTGTTCATCTTCTTCAAACCAAAAAAACCACTATTTTTGGGCCAAAAAGGTTCGGCCAAGCTCTCTCTCATGCATGTGTGTGATTTTGAGGTCCGCTTTAATAATTTTTACGTTTTTGTAATTGTTTTAGCTTAATCCAACTAACTCGGAGGTTAATTCGTAAAACTGTCAAAAGTCTAGGAACCTACCATTAATGAGATAAGTGTGTTTGTGAATTTAGTTGATAGATTCTTGATTTTAAGAGCTAAATATAAGTATTTTGTTAAGTAATTTTTAGTAATTTTAATGTTTAGGGATTTAATTGTTAAAATAGTGAATTACATGGAATTATTGTGAAATTTTAATAAATATGGGTTGTGTAGAGACCTTAAGAAATTTATCTAGCATAATGTGAGTAAATATGGTTTATTTGAAGGTTCATAAGTTACATAAAATTGATAAAATGTATATAAGGACTAAATTACATAAAATGTAAAGTTTAAGGGCAATTATGTAAATGATAATAAAAGGAATTTTATGCATAAATGTAATTATTTAAGATGGTTGAAGCAATTAATTGAGTTAAATTTATTATTTAGATCAAGAAACAAATCCTCGAACAAAGATAAGCTAAAGTAACAAAATAGTTATCGATCTTAATTCTACAATCATTTTAGTTAGGTTAGCTTAAGTAATTATTTGGTTATTGATTTGTAATTTGATGTTTATCTATATATGTTTTCAGAGAGAAAATTCTTTGACTTGAGAAACAAGAAAGGCCATGGTTGAAAAATACCATCGCATTATACCCAAAACGAGAAAGACCATGGTTGAAAAATACCACGGCATTATACCCAAAATGAGAAATACCATAGTTGAAAGATACTATGGCATTAAATGCGAAACAGATAAGACCACATTTGAAAGATACTATGGCATTACATCGATAACAAGTAAGACCATAGTTTTAAGATACTATGACACCACTTCAGGCATGTATAAGACCATGGTCGAAAGATACCATGACATCTTTCGAACTATAAATTATTCGAAAAGGTACACAAATAGAGTGTGTAACATCCTAAAATTGGGGTTATTTGTGATTAAATTATTTTTCTTGTGTTTGAATTGCTGTGATATTATTTGTGGTGTAATAAGACTTGATTAGGGGTCTTGAGTAGGCTCGGAATAGTAGAAAATTTTATTTGGAAGCTTTAAAGGTAGGGAGCCTTAGTAAGTAGGGGTTACAAGGTTAAAAGAGGGAACTTTTGACACTAAAAAGGCCTTGGAAAAGTGGCAACAGGGAGGCCACTTAGGAGCTGGAGTTGACGCCACAAGAGGAGCAAGGGGAGACTAGGTTCGAGCTGTGAAATTCTCCCTTTTTGCTCTTTATTTTGGACAAGAGAGAGAGAGGAGTGTTCAAGTTAAACACTTCAGATAATAGGATAATAAGGATATTATTAGCTTTTAATTGGATTTTATTTGGTTAAATCTAAAAGGTTGGCAAAGAGTAAAAGAAGGAATTTAACTTATTCAAATTCTTTTGGATTATGTCAAATTATTGGCCAAGAGTGATTCAAGGAAGTGGCTAAATTTTGAACTCCTTGAAGAGGAGGACGGAAAGGTGACTAGTTGAAAGGGGAGTGCCGAATTTTCTTAGTCTTTTACTTGATAATTTTCATTAGCATCTCTTTTCTTTCTCTTCCAACCTCTCTCAAAAACCGATACCTTCATTGCCATTTTCTTTTTTTTTTTTTTTCTTCTTTTGATCTTTGGCTGAAACTCCTATTCCATTTCTTTCACTTCCTCTTCTTCACTCAAAGCCGAACCTTGATTGTTATCAACCATAGCCGAAACCCCTATCTCCCTTTTTCTCATTATTTTCTTCCTCTAGCCGAATCTATTCCCTATCTATGTGCCGAAATTTCTTTCCTTCTATTTAACTCACCTTGGCCGAATATTAAGTGTGGTGTTGATCTCTTCGGGATTCCTTTGTCAATCGATTTGGGAAGGTAAGTACTCTAGGCCGAATGACTATTTCTTTTCTCTTGATTCTCTATCGATTTGGATACATGGAAAAGCCAAAATCTGGCATTTGTTGATAGTTTGGCTAATCCTTCTTGAAACCGATATCATCTAGGAACTACGGGATTTTTGAAGCAATAGATCTGACTCTCCATTTTCTGCCAAGTCAGATTTGGTAAGTGTTGGTAAGAATCTATTTTAGTAAAATAGATTTATTTGGTATTCGAAAGCTGAAGGCTATTGTTATGAATATTGTTGGTTGACCGATTGTAGAGAGGTGAAACAGATTCGTGTATCGTATGCTGTGGTTAGTACTCAAAAGCGGTTAGGTAAGGTTTCGGGTTCATGTGTAACCCTTTGGAATTAATTTGGTTTGGTCGAATGGTCTAGGGCACTAACCTTGTGTTTGGTCGAATATAGGGCAAGGAAATCTAGTGTGGCCGATTTGATTCTTGATTTGGGACTCTCATTAGTAAATGTGTGTACGCATACACTTTATAACTAATTAATGTGCTAAGTATTTTGTGTATGCTAAATCGATTTGTGTAGTTTGATTTAATACCATAAAGGTATAAGCAAGGCTTCGTAAGTCCTTGTCGTTATGAGTTCTTTATGATGCTTTTGGGAAGCATGACATATTCTAGTATATGTGACTTAAATATATGGTTAATGATAAATCCGAAGGTATGTTGCTAAATAAGCATGTTGGCATGATTTACGTTAAATATCATGGATTGATGTGGGATATATGAGTGGAGGGAAGTGATATTCGTGTCGGCGGACACCGGTGATTTGGTACCACATTTCGTGACTACGGCCACCGTGAGGTTTGGCACCTCCGGAGGTTTGGCACCTCATAGCGTCTCGTCCCAAAGTGGCTTAGCACCACGATGGGTTGGCCCCACGGATTATATTATGGGATCGACGCCGGTGATTTGGTATCACACGGGTTGGCCCACCAAAGTGGTTTGGCACCACAATTATTGATGAATTTCGTGACTTTAAGTCACGATGGTTTGGCACCACCGGTGGTTTGGTACCACCGGTAGAGAAAGGTGTTTGGATGGCTAGGTTGGGTGCATAATTTAGTGCATGTTAATTTGTTATAAATTGTGTATGTTGTTTCACTAAACCCAAGCCTTGAGTCTTGGTGACTCACCCTTTCCTTTAATATTTTTAGGTGACTCGAGATCATGGATGAGGAGCCAGATGGACTCGAGGTGGCCATGCAAAGGAAATTTGAGTTTACTTTGAATTATTTTATTTTATTTTGGGTTTTATTTGTTCGAGTTGTAATAAGGCCTCCTAAGATTATTTTATTATTTTACATGTTTGGGATTATTTGTTTAAACCACTTAACAACTTTAAAATGATTACACAAATTTTCTTAAATTCAAACGAAAATGTTTTCTTTCATACCATCGGTACATTAATAAATTTGATAACAACTCGACTTAATAAGAATTTTAAAACAAAACTAAGTGTGGTTTATTCATACACCTCAATGGTTTTAACGCAAGACAAGTATCTTTTACCTTAAAATTAAATCAACTAAAAAGGGATTTTTAAAATGTTCTTCTCTCAGAGCACAATCGAATTGGTCGTAATGTTTGGGCCGGGTTTGGGGTGTTACAAAATTAGTATCAGAGCCCAGTTCAAAGCTCGACTGTGGGGGCCCAAGGCCCAAAATGTTTGGTGAGGCCTTTGTGAAACATTTTTGGTTTTGAAGAAGATGACACCGAAGTCTCGGCACCAATCCGCCTGTAAGTACTTCCGACTCTTGTGTGGATTATTATTTGTAGAAGGGTAGGAATGGAACGTAGTTAGTATGATAAGTGTTAAAACCTAGGACTAGTTTACTCCAACAAACCACATAAGACTTTAAATGCCTAATTAAACAACCCTATGATCAAGTCGCCGAAGTTAGGGTGTGGTAACCGAAAGTGCGCATGTCTAGGATTGGATCCAGAAGAGCTTGGTACTTAAGCAGTCCTCGTGACTCACCTCCTCTTCGCAGGAATCCTACCTGGTGCGTAGCTTCGATTCACCCTAACCAAGAGGACTCGGTCATAGGCTAAACATAATGACTAAAACCCGAAAGGGAACTAGCCATGTTTTTTTTTTAGAAAAAGAAAACAACAAAACCCTAATTTTCTTCAAAACTCTTAAAATTACTCTTTTAAATTTTGAAAACTATCGTTACAACATTTCTCAAAAATTTTGATTTGTAAAAATTACAAAAATGCCCTTAGGGGTAAAATTACCAAAATGCCCTTGGTTCATAAAATGCCGACTACTCAATGGTTTTACCCAAAATTTCATTATTTTATAAATATGCAAAACCCTAACTTGCAAACTATCGAAGAAATATTTTGGTTTTGGAAAAATTACGAAATTGCCCTCAACTTACAAAATTACCAAAATGACCCTGATTTCTAAAATTTTTGCAACATCATCGTTTGAAAAGTGAAACTCTCAAAAAGAACCCTCAAAGTTTTACAACTTTTAAAAATATCCCTGATTTATTAATTTTTTCAAATTTACCCTAGTTTATGAAAAATTACCAAAATACCCCTAACTTTGTCATACCTTTAATTTGATAAATTTTGAAATAACCTCCGCTTTTGGGAATTTTAAAATGTCTTGATTTATTAAAAGTTCTCAAAATTTCTTTTATTACAAAAAATGCCCTCAGAGGAAAATGACGAAAATACCCCAGGATAAAACAGACGTAAATGCCCGAAAGAGTGAGTGTGTAGGAAAGGTATTAGGGAATGGATGTGCTTTCCTATGTGAACTATGATAGAAGACTTAAAACTTTGATTGGTCGAAAGAATCTCTAATAAACTCTCCCATAAAATTTTTCCGCGGGTAACCAAGTGAAACAAGTACTAATCCATAAAAATTTCTTAATCAGATTAAAGCGTATAGTTAAGAATGAGCTCTAGAGGACGTGGCCGACGTGGACGCGGTAGGGGCAGGATGACCGTGTCAGAACCCGTGAGGTCGGGTCAGGGGTCGGAGAATGAGGTACCACTGCCACCACCACCCCTAACTTTTGGAACTGAGGATCAAGATCAGACGGGAGGTGAGGCAGTATCACAAGCTGTGTTGCGAGTCCTTGCGATGGTGGCTGGGGCGAGTGGAGGTATGGGAGCTTAGAAATCTGTACCCAAGCGACTCCGATCCAACGGGGCTGAGGTATTTCAGGGAGTATCGGGTGTGGCACAGTCAAAGGCGGAATCTTGGTTGAATCGATCGAGAGGATCATGGATGATCTTGATCTGATGAATAAAGAGAAGATGAAAGGAGCGGTGTCATTTCTAAAGGATGAGTCATATCAGTGGTGGCTCAAGGTTCGGGATGGTGCTACGGCAGATGATCTTACTTGGGAGTACTTCTAAGCTGCTTATCAGACGAAGTATATGGGCACTAGCTACATTGATGCTCAGAGGAAAGCTTTTCTGGGGTTGGTATAAGGAAATAAGACTGTGTCAGAGTATGAAGTAGAATTTTTTAGGCTGAGCCGCTATGCTCGGGGAATTATATCAACAGAGCATGAACGGTGTGTCCACTTTGAAGACAGACTCAGGGATGATTTGAGGCTGCTGATTGCTCCACAGCAGGAGCGTGAGTTTTTTGTCCTGGTGGAAAAGGCTAAAGTAGTCGAAGGGGTCAAGGAGTCCGTAAGATAGAACTACGATAGGAACAAGCGTAAAAGAGGCTTTGGATCGTCCTGGGATCGGTAGCAATGCATGAAAAGGCCTAAGCGAGTGGGCGAATCGTGGAGGAAGGCCCATGACTACTAATCGAGACCATTTCGAGTAATCATTGTGGGAAATCACATTGGGGAGGTTGTTGGACCAAAGGAAAGAGGATGTTTTGAATGTGGATCGTTGGATCACCGGGTAAGGGATCTGCCCCGGAAGTTAGCCAAGAATCAGCCAGAGGGTCAGAGCCGTGCTTAGGCTAGAAATGTAGGACCACCACAGAGGGGTCGTGGTAATGGTAGAAAAAATAATGGTTCTAATCGGGGTCACGAAACTCCGGGAAGAGGGGCCGGCAACACAAAAGCAAGGCAACCTGGTTTAGTCTACCCAGCGAGGCGTCGAGAGGAGGGTGACGCACCGGACGTCATAACCGGTATGTTCCTAATTTTTGGTCTTCCATATGTTGCATTAATCGATGTGGGTTCAACGTATTCATACGTTGCTAGTAGCGTGGTAGAGACCATGAACATAGACTTTGAGACTACTTCTAGGGAGATGACAGTAATTAGCCCTCTAAGTCACTCTGTAATTGTAAACAAGCTATATAGAGATGTACCCCTAGAACTCCAAGGGGTAGTGTTTGTGGCTGATCTGATGGAACTGCCGTTTGGGGAGTTCGATTTAATTCTTGGAATGGACTGGTTGGTTAAGCATCAGGCAAGGTTGGATTGCGCTGCTAAGCGCCTGGTTCTAAAGATGGTTGTGGGTGATGAAGTGGTCATGATAGGTAATAGAAGGGATTATCTATCCAACGTGGTAACTACGTTGAAGGCGGAAAAGATGGTCAGAAAAGGGTGTGAGGCATTTTTGGTTTGAATATGTTCCTTGGAAGCTAAGGAGTCAGCAGTTGAGAAGGTCCGAACGGTAGGGGAATTCACTGATGTGTTTCCAGAAGAACTTTCGGGTCTACCTCCTGATCGGGAAGTTGAATTCGGTATAGACTTATTGCCCGGAACGGTGCCTGTGTCTATAGCACCCTACCGAATGGCACCAAAGGAATTGGTGGAGCTAAAGGCTCAAATTCAGGAGCTCTTGGATCGAGGGTTTATCCGACCAAGTATATCTCCGTGGGGAGCACCAGTGTTGTTTGTCAAGAAGAAGGACGGTTCAATGCGGATGTGTATCGACTACCGTCAGCTAAACAAGTTAACGATCAAAAACAAGTATCCGTTGCCCCGGATTGATGACTTGTTTGATCAACCTGAAGGTGCATCGGTTTTCTCGAAGATAGACCTTAGGTCGAGTTATCATCAACTTAAGGTAAAGGAGGTTGATGTTCACAAGACGATCGCCCGCACTCGGTATGGGCATTACGAGTTTCTAGTGATGCCATTTAATGACCAACGCACCTCGGCTCATGGACTTAATGAATAGGGTGTTCCAGCAGTACTTAGATCAATTTGTCGTGGTGTTTATAGACGACATATTAGTTTATTCTAAGATGGAGGAGGAGCATGACATGCATTTGCGTATAGTTCTACAAGTATTGAGGGAGAAGCAGTTATATGCCAAATTCAGTAAGTGCAAATTTTGGCTTAGGGAGGTGGCTTTCTTAGGTCACGTGGTGTCAGCGGAAGGGATTAGAGTGGACCCTTGCAAGGTTGAAGCGGTGTTGGATTGGAAGCCGCCTAAGTCAGTGGCAGAAATTTGAAGTTTTCTGGGTCTGGCAGGGTACTATCGAAGATTTGTGGAAGGGTTCTCCTTAATTGCAGCCCCACTAACTAAGTTATTAAGAAAGGGAGTTCCGCTTGTATGGTTGAAAAGCAGCAGAAAGTTTTGATAAGCTGTGAAGATTTCGACTGAAGCCCCACTGCATGCTGACTGGGGCGGGGAAGTTATTTCTGATTTATTATGATGCGTCCCATACGGGTTGGGATGTGTGTTGATGTAGGAAGGGAAGGTAGTGGCCTATGCGTCCCGTCAGCTAAGACCGCATAAGGTTAACTACCCGACTCACGACTTGGAATTAGCAGCAGTGGTTTTCACTTTGAAGATATTGAGGCACTACTTGTATGAGGAAAAGTCGATAGTCTACACGAATCACAAAAGTATGAGGTATCTGTTAACTCAGAAGGATTTGAACTTGAGGCAATGATGGTGGATTGAGTTGTTAAAGGACTACGATCGTTTCTATTGAGTACCATCCGCAAAGCTAACGTGGTGGTCGACGCGTTAAGCTCAAGGTCGTGGCGGACTTAAGGGCAATGTTTGCTCATTTGAGTCTATATGACGATGAAAGTCTTTTGGCGGAGCTGCAAGTTAAGCCAACTTGGATCGAGGAGATTAAGGAAAAATAGTTAGTAGATGAAAGTTTGAATGCACGAAGATTGCAAGTTCAAAATGGTGGTTTAGAAGGGTATAGCTTGTTCGATGATGGAGTATTATGCTTTCAAGGGCGAGCTTGTATGCCGAAAGATGTGGAATTGAGGCAGAGAATTCTTCAGGATGCACATAGCAGCCCATACGCTATGCATCCGGAAGGTAGCAAGATGTATGGAGATTTGCGGAGGCAGTTTTGGTGGCCAGGGCTGAAGCACGAGGTAACTGAATTTGTGGGAAGGTGTCTGACGTGTCAGCAGGTTAAGGCTAAACATCAGTTGCCATCGGGTTTACTTTAACCAGTGAAGATCCCTCAGTGGAAATGGGAGAGGATCACGATGGATTTTGTCAGCGGGCTACCCCTCACGCCCAACAAGAAGGACGCAGTTTGGGTGATTGTGGACCGTCTGACTAAATCAGCTCACTTCATACCGGTGAGAGTGGATTATCCTCTTCAGAGGCTAACAAAGTTGTATGTGGCGAGATAGTAAGATTGCATGGTGTGCGTTGTCAATTATCTCGATAGGGATCCGAGGTTCACGCTAAGGTTCTAGAAAGCGTTGCATCGGGCTTTGGGTACACGATTGATTTTAGTCTAAAGATTCCATCCACGGTCGACGGACAATCGGAAAGGGTCATCTGTGTTTTAGAAGATATGCTAAGAGGTTGTGTTCGGATTTCATGGTAGTTGGGAAGAGTACTTATCGCTAGAGGAATTCGCTTATAACAATAATTATCAGTTTAGTATCCAGATGGCACCATATGAAGAATCAGATGAACGAAATGTCGTACTCTACATGTTGGACCGAGTTGGGTGAACGACAAGTTTTGGGTCTAGAATTGGTAACTGAAACCGAAGATAAAGTTAGGGTGATTCGGGCTCATCTTAAGGAAGCATCAGATAGGCAGAAATCTTATGCTGATCTTAAGCGCAAGGAGATGGAATTTGCAGTAGGAGATAAAGTTTTTCTGAAGGTGTCGCCTTGGAAAAGGGTATTGAGATTTGGGCGAAAAGGGAAGCTAAGCCCTAGGTTTATTGGGCCATATACAGTGTTGAAACACGTGGGACCGGCAGCTTACCAGCTTGAGTTGCCGGCAGAGTTGAGCCAGATCTATGATGTCTTCCATGTCTCGATGCCGAGGCGCTATCGATCAGATCCCTCACACGTTGTGCCGGTTGAGGAAATTGAAATAAACCCAGACATGTCTTTCGAGGAGGAGCCGGTACAAATCTTGGATCGTGATGTCAAAGTTCTACGTAGGAAGTCAGTGCCATTGGTAAAGGTGTTACGGCGGAATCATGGTACGGAGGAGGCCACGTGGGAACCCGAGGATGTGATGCGGCAGCAATACCCCCAACTCTTCTAATCCAGGTAATTTCGAGGCCGAAATTCTTTTAAGGGGGTAGAATTGTAACATCCTAAAATTAGGGTTATTTGTGATTAAATTATTTTTCTTGTGTTTGAATTGCTGTGATATTATTTGTGGTGTAATAAGACTTGATTAGGGGTCTTGAGTAGGCTCGGAATAGTAGAAAATTTTATTTGGAAGCATTAAAGGTAGGGAGCCTTAGTAAGTAGGGGTTACAAGGTTAAAAGAGGAACTTTGACACTAAAAGGCCTTGGAAAAGTGGCAACAGGAGGCCACTTAGGAGCTGGAGTTGACGCCACAAGAGGAGCAAGGGAGACTAGGTTCAAGTGCGAAATTCTCCCTTTTGCTCTTTATTTTGGACTGCAAGAGAGAGAGAGGAGTGTTCAAGTTAAACACTTCAGGATAATAGGGATAATAAGGATATTATTAGCTTTTTAATTGGATTTTATTTGGTTAAATCTAAAAAGGTTGGCAAAGAGTAAAAGAAGGAATTTAACTTATTCAAATTCTTTTGGATTATGTCAAATTATTGGCCAAGAGTGATTCAAGGAAGTGGCCAAATTTTGAACTCCTTGAAGAGGAGTGGACGGCAAGGTGACTAGTTGAAAGGGGGGGAGTGCCGAATTTTCTTAGTCTTTTACTTGATAATTTTTGGCTAGCATCTCTTTTTCTTTCTCTTCCAACCTCTCTCAAAAATCGATACCTTCATTGCCATTTTCTTTTTTTTTTCTTCTTTTGATCTTTGGCCGAAACTCCTATTCCATTTCTTTCTCTTCCTCTTCTTCACTCAAAGCCGAACCTTGATTGTTATCAACCATAGCCGAAACCCCTATCTCCCTTTTTCTCATTATTTTCTTCCTCTAGCCGAATCTATTCCCTATCTATGTGCCAAAATTTCTTTCCTTCTATTTAACTCACCTTGGCCGAATATTAAGTGTGGTGTTGATCTCTTCGGGATTCCTTTGTCAATCGATTTGGGAAGGTAAGTACTCTAGGTCGAATGTCTATTTCTTTTCTCTTGATTCTCTGTCGATTTGGATACATGGAAAAGCCGAAATCTGGCATTTGTTGATAGTTTGGCTAATCCTTCTTCAAACCGATGTCATCTAGGAACTACGGGATTTTTGAAGCAATAGATCTGACTCTCCATTTTCTACCAAGTCGGATTTGGAAAGTGTTGGTAAGAATCTATTTTAGTAAAATAGATTTATTTGGTATTCGAAAGCTGAAGGCTATTGTTATGAATATTGTTGGTTGACCGATTGTAGAGAGGTGAAACAGATTCGTGTATCGTGTCTTTGTGGTTAGTACTCAAAAGCAGTTAGGTAAGGTTTCGGGTTCATGTGTAACCCTTTGGAATTAATTTGGTTTGGTCGAATGGTCTAGGGCACTAACCTTGTGTTTGGCCGAATATAGGGGCAAGGAAATCTAGTGTGGCCGACTTGATTCTTCGGGATTTGGGACTCTCATTAGTAACAGGTGTGTACATACACACTTTATAACTAATTAATGTGCTAAGTATTTTGTGTATGCTAAATCAGATTTGTGTAGCTTCGGATTTAATACCATAAAGGTATAAGCAAGGCTTCAGGTAAGCCCTTGTCGTTATGAGTTCTTTGTGATGCTTTTGGGAAGCATGACATATTTGGTATATGTGACTTAAATATATGGTTAATGATAAATCCAGTGTTTGTTGCTAAATAAGCATGTTGGCATGATTTCTGTTAAATATCATGGATTGATGTGAGATATATGAGTGGAGGGAAGTGATATTCGTGTCGACGGACACCAGTGGTTTGGTACCACATTTCGTGACTCACGGTCACCGGAGGTTTGGCACCTCGGAGGTTTGGCACCTCATGGCGCCTCGTCCCAAAGTGGCTTAGCACCACAAAGGGTTGGCCCCACGGATTATATTATGGGATCGGACCGGTGATTTGGTATCACACGTGGGTTGGCCCCAAAGTGGTTTGGCACCACAATTATTGATGAGTTTCGTGACTTTAAGTCACGGTGGTTTGGCACCACCGGTGGTTTGGTACCACATGGGGTAGAAAGGTGTTTGGATGGCTAGGTTGGGTGCATAATTTAGTGCATGTTAATTTGTTATAAATTGTGTATGTTGTTGCACTAGACCGGAAAAGGGTTACACATCGAGTTTTGGTGACTCACCTTTTCCTTTAATATTTTTCGGTGACTCGTAGATCATGGATGAGGGCCGGATGGACTCGAGGTGGCCATGCAAAGGAAATTTGAGTTTACTTTGAATTATTTTATTTTATTTTTGGGTTTTATTTGTTCGAGTTGTAATAAGGCCTCCTAAGATTATTTTATTATTTTACATGTTTGGGATTATTTGTTTAAACCACTTAACAACTTTAAAATGATTACACAAATTTTCTTAAATTCAAACGAAAATGTTTTCTTTCATACCATCGGGTACATTAATAAATTTGGTAACAACTCGACTTAATAAGATTTTTAAAACAAAACTAAGTGTCGTTTATTCATACACCTCAATGGTTTTAACGCAAGACAAGTATCTTTTACCTTAAAATTAAATCGGCTAAAAGGGATTTTAAAATGTTCTTTCTCAGAGCACAATCAATTGATTCGTAATGTTTGGGCGGGTTTGGGGTGTTACTGAGTGGACATGTCATTGGTGGTTCAAGTTTGTTGTACTAAAAAATTTGAATGAAAATATATATGATTTATGATATAATGCATATTTTAAGCTAAATAATTTTTATTTAGTTAATTATGTTATATTCTATTTGAGCTTACTAAGCATTATTTGCTTATGTTATTTGTACTTTTCTCTTGTAGATTTTGAAAAGCTTTGATAGTTGGAAGTTCGAGTTGGAGCTCACACACTGCTCGTTCATCATCTTGATAGATGTTTTAGGTCTTTTGATGTTGGTTATAAATGACATGTAGTAGAAACTTTTAAGCTAATTTGTCAATATGATGTTGTTTTAAACCTACTTCTAGTTTACTTGTATACATATGACTTTAGTTTTGGTTTGTAAATGTATACATAATTCTATTTTGGTATTTTGGTTTAATCTATTTATGAATGAATATAAAATGATGGAAGTAGACATGAATGGTATGAATGAATGGTAAGTTTGGTATGTGATTATATTTGGATATTGTAAGCTTTAATGCAAGTTAGCTTGGTGTGATATATGTGTTTGATTTGAAAAATGAATTGTGGTGTCAATGAGGGCATATTGGTTTGGCACTCAAGTTGAATGTTTTGGCATGTTTAAGGCTTGTTTGAATGTGTTTTGAAGGCACGTGAATGGATGAATTTGGTTTAGCTTGGCATCTAAGAAAAGGGCTTTATTTTGGCTTGTTTTAAAAGGCACTTTAGGTTCACATAGGCTGTCACACGGCCGTGTGCCACAATAGTCACGCTACATGACCGTGTGTGATTTTAATTTTAGGTACAGGTTTGCCCACACGGTCTCAGAGAGTTACACAACCGTGTGACCATATTTTGAATACTCATGGTCTAGAACAAGACCGTGTGACCCATATTTCAAATTGTATACGATTTGGCCATACGACCATGTCCCTGAGACACACGACCTGGGCTTTGTCAAATGGTCGTGTGACCCCTACTTTCAAAATTTTCAATTTTTTATGATTTTCTATTTTGTTTCAAATTAGTCCCTGATTGTTCCCAAACTATTTTTAAGGCCCCGTAGGCTCGGTCTAAGGCCCGTAAATGTATTTATGCTATGATTGAAAATTGGAATTGAATGTTAATATTTAAATTTGAATATTTGTTTCTATATGATGTTGAATGTTTCGATTTGTATTGTAATACTTCGTAACCCTAATCCAACAACGGAGACAGGTTAGGGGTGTTACAAGTTTCATCTACTAATACAGCCATGTCTCTTGTTACTCTCTTTGACACGGTGAGAACCTTTCTAGCCTTAGTTGCTCAATTAAATTGACCAGTGTATCAATTTTATGTTAAATTTACCTTTTTAAATGGTGACTTGGAAGAGGAAGTTTTGTTTCTCAACCTAATGGCAAAGAAGATAAAGTATACATGTTAAAAAAAACTGCTTTAGAGCATGATACTTTAAAATTGATTCTTATTTTTAGGAAAATGGTTTTGAAAGAAGTAACTAGGAGCCTACTCTTTGTGTAAAGAGAGAAGATGAAGAAGATTTTGTGGTATGTCTTTATGTTGATATGATTTATATGAGTTCAGACATATCTTTTATTGCTAAATTTAAAGATCGCATGATGATGAAGTTTGAAATGTTTGACTTGGGTCTATTTCCTTATATTCTTGACCTTGAGGTGAATCTAGGTGTTGATGATATTTATTTCACAAAGGAAATATGGAATTGGTCTTTTGAAAATGTTTAATATGGTTAATTGTAAGGTTTCTGTCAAACCCATGAATATTAATGAAAAGTTGTGTTGTAATGATGGAGCTGAAATCGCAAATGTCACACACTTTATGTTGGATTTGGTACCCTAAGTGTAGTATATTCATTTTTATACTTGTCTCTTTTTTAACAGATTGTTTTAATAGAGTTATCCATAAGTTGCATCAATATTCTTTTTATATTTTCCTCCATGGTTTTTACACACAAAACAAAATAGAAGCAAATATTATGTTGGGCATCAGAGCGGATAACTCCCAAAAGATAGAGATATAGATGTGACTGATAGTACATTGGATAGGACCCAAGTAGAATAGGTCTTAATTCCATTTATAGATTTAAGGTTCGTTTGTTTGACTGAAAGTAGTTTTTGAAAAAAAGATTTCTGGAAAATAACTTACTATTCTAGAAAAGTTAATATTTTCTCGTGTTTGGTTGAATTTGTGTAAATTTTTTTTTCTTGTTTGGCGGATTTCCTGAAAATATTTCATAAAAGCTTTTTAAATGAAACAAACATACATTTGAGAATTTATTATCATTTCATTGTTTAGTTGGGTTCATTTTATATTTATTAAATTTATATTTATGTTGTTTTTACATATATTGCAATGATTTTTTTATAAATAAATACATCAAATTAAATATATAATAGTACGAAGATTATAAAAGATTGATAAAAGAAGAAACACACACAAAGAAAGGTTCACAAGATCTCCTACTTCATCGAAAGATCATCCATGATGCTATACAAGTAGTGAATTTCCAATGTGTTAGAAATATTGAAAACTTAAAGAAACAATTAAGCAATGATCTATTCTTTTTTTCAATAGAACTTACTTTTCTATTTACATCAGTTGCTATTTATTGATAAACCGAAATATGAACATATTTTAATCCCACATTTAGTATACTTTTGGATGATTTTTCCTTTAATTATGGAAATAGGTGCTCCTAATCCTTTATTTTCATGTTTTATACTCAGGAGAGCACTGGAGGAAGAAAAAGAACCAGAAACGGGCCAAAAATAGAGAAAATGGGCCAAAACACAAAATCCACACGGCCTGAACCAAGACCAAACGGTCGTGCCTCTTAAGAAGAGTCGAACATGGCCTGGACCCTGAAATACACGGCCGTGCCTTCTTAACAAGTTCGACCACGGCCTAAAATCAAATCACAGGCGTGCAGAAGCACGCGTGTCCCCGTCATGCAGAAAAGAAGAGTTTCATTCGGATTAGGGTACTTAGAGGCAAAGAAAGACATTCCAAAAGCTTATATAAAGACCCTAGAGGCCAACCTTTAGGGAGGCAGTTCAGCTAGGCCAAGGAGCCAAGCTAGAGGGGCCGAATTGTGGGATTCACTCAAAGAAAGCCAGTTGATTCATCTCAAGAAGCCAGGATCATACTCAAGACGGAGGAACTCTCCTTCAATTCCTTCAAGGGTTTTAGGGTTTTCTTTATGTTTTTTTTTTATATTTTCTTCTGAGATGTTTTCTTTTACTATTATGAACTAAACCTCGATACCGAGGGGATGAAACCTAAGACGAATCTTGTTATTATTATCTGAGCTGTATAAAAAATACTTGATTTGTTCTTAACTATGTGTTCTTAATTCTTGTTTTAGTATTTCTGGGATATTGATTCAAGCATTTATGCTCCTAGGAAGAAGAGGAATAGACCCTGTTTAAGAGAAAGTCTAGCATAGTTAAGCGGAGTTGATCGCAACCCAAGAGATAGGATGACGAAAATTTCCCGGATTAAGGTCAAACCTAATATGGGAGTCCATAGATCGAGTTAATGCAATTCTAGGGGCTTTAATTAGAAAGAGATTTCAATTAATCAACCTAGGGTTAGACGTTAGTAGCCTCAAGAGAGATATTAATTTAAATTAGGGAATCCTATGGATCAAGTCAAGTGAATAAATCGTCTGGTTTAGAGTTACATAACAAGTGAAGTCTAGGTGGATTCTTCCTCGACTATTGTCTCAATCAATTGGTTTTTCCCACAAGTATTTCCACAATTCATTCTCTTTGTCTTTGCATCTTTAGCTTAGTAGTTAGTTAATTTTAGATTAGATAAAAATTCCCTTAATTCTTAGGCTAAATAATAAAAAGAAAGTTAGTATTAGTACTTTTGGTTCCTTTGGGTTCGACAATCCAGATCTTGCCTTCGAACTATGCTCTTTGTTCGATAGGTGCGCTTGCCTCCATCGTTGTCTTAGTTAGTTTCGTGTTCGATCGTTCTTTTTATAAATTTTTAAGACTCTAACACACGATCAAGTTTTTGCGCGAATTCTTTGGGAACCTAAATTTTAAGAACACTCAATTTTTATTACTTTAGCCATATTTTTATTTTTATTTTTGCAATTAAACTTTATTTTTACGCTTCTAAATTTTCGCTTTCTTTTCTCTTTCCTAGTAGGTACCTCTAGTTAATGACTAGAAGGAACCCGATAGGACGACTACTTTACGACAGTGATATTGAAGGAACCGTACACAGAAATCGTAGAGAAATAGGGCGAGGCTTAAATTACATACTAGAAGAGCAAGAGGACGAAACTAATACCACCGAAGGGATGGCTGAGAATAATCCGCTACCTCAGGAGGTGGTCGATCATCATGCTCCTCGAACTGTGTATGATTATGCTAAACCTAATTTAACAGAAGCCAAATCAAGTATTGTTAGGCCTGCTATAGCCGCTAATAATTTTGAATTGAAACCTAACACTATACAAATGATTCAATAGTTTGTTCAATTGGATGGTTTGCAGGACGAAGACCCAAATACTCATTTAGAAAATTTTCTAGAATTTTGTGATACCTTCAAAATAAATGGTGTTTCTGATGATGTCATTCGTATTCAGTTATTTCCCTTTTCATTAAGAAATAAAGCCAAACAGTGGTTGCATTCTCTTCTATGAGGATCAATCACCACATGGGATCAAATGACCGAAAAATTTTTATTAAAATATTTTTTGCCAGCCAAAATAGCCAAATTAAGGAATGATATCTCATCTTTTGTGTGAATGGATTTAGAAACATTATACGATGCATGAGAGAGATACAAAGATTTGTTGAGAAGGTGCCCACACCATGGTTTGCCCTTGTGGTTATAGGGCCAAACTTTTTACAACGGTGTGAACCCCTTAACCCGTTAGTTAATTGACTCTCAGATCGGTGGAACCTCGAATAACAAAAGCTGCCGAGGCGACTACTAATTTATAGAGGAGATGTCACTGAACAACTACAAGTGGCAAGTTACAAGGACAAGGCCAACTAAAACAGCCGGAGTTTTCAACCTCGACACAGTCACTATGCTATCAAATCAATTAGAGATGATGAATAAAAAGATTGATGATTTGTGTGGTTCTTTGCAGGTACATCTAGTTATGCAATGTGACTCAAATCTAGGAGGTGTGGCGAATCTTGAGTACCCACCCTACATCCGGGCATGGAAAGCGAACAAATAAACTATACGAGTAATAATTTTAGACCTCAAAATAACCCTTATAGTAATACTTATAATCTAGGATGGAGGAACGACCCCAATTTCTCATGGGTTGGTCAAGGTAATCAAAGACAACAACCCCCTCCAAATTTCCAACAACAGCCCTATCCACAGGAAAAGAAGCCAAGCCTTGAAGAGATGCTGACAAAATTTATAGTGGTGTTTGAAACTCATTTTCAAAACACTGAAACAACACTTAAAAATCAACAAGCATCGATTAAAGGAATCGATAACCAGTTAGGGAAACTCGCTAAACTGATCTCTGAATGACCACAAGGTAGCTTGCCAAGTAACATGGAGACTAACCCGAAGGAGCAACTTCAAGCCATTACTGCTCAAGACAGTGAAGGAGTAGTAGATTCTAAATCTGAGCCAAGACAAGAACATGTGGTAAGTGAGGTAAGGTTGAGGTAAGCCAAGAAAAGCCAAAACTGGTTATTAAAGAATACCAACCTCGTATACCTTATCCCAATACGATGAAGAAAGACAATACGGAGGAACGGTTCGGTAAGTTTCTTAAACTCTTAAAAAAATTACATATTAACCTACTATTTCTTGAAGCTCTTTCGCAGATGCCAGATTCAAGGAAATTTTTAAAAGAGCTTTTAATGAATAAGAGAAAGATAGATGAGAAATTGTATGTGGAATTAAACGTAGTGTGCTCGGCAATGTTACAGAATAGACTACCATGAAAATTAAAAGACCCAAGGAGTTTTACAATTCCATGTTTAATTGGTAGTTTATCTGTTGATAATGCTTTAGCTGATTTAGGGGCAAGCATCAATGTTATGCCTTCTAAAATGTTTAAACAGCTAGGTCTATGGAAACCCAAGCAAACTAGGATAAGCATTCAACTAGCTAATAAGAGTATTTAAATTCCTAGGGGTATAATTGAAGATGTACTCCTTAAAGTTGACAAATTCATACTCCCAGTAGATTTCATTGTTTTAGATATGGATGAAGACAACAATATCCCCTTATTTTTAGGAAGACCCCTTTTAGCAACTACCAAATCTAAAATTGATGTTAGTACACGTGAGCTCATACTTCGTGTAGGTGACGAATCAATCAGTCTTCAAGCTCTCGACTCAGCTAGGATTTCAAGTGATAAAGGTGAGAACGTAAATTCCGTAGATAATCATTCAGTTAAACTTTCTTTTCAGGAAGCACCATGGAACTATACCACTGAGCCTGATCCCATAACTCGTTCCAACAAGGAAATATCTCATGAGGAACGACGGCTTAAGATTGATGAGTGGAAGACACACTTCAAGGAGAAATTAAAACCACACGAAGTGAAACTGAAGGAACCCCCAGAAGAACTTAAAGGAACATCAAATCACTTCAAAATAGGAGATCAGGTATTGTTAGAGAAAATAGACCCTCGAACCACCACTTCAGACCATAATACAAATAAAGCAATCCCCTTTAAGGCAATTAATGTCTTCCCATACGGCACTGTCGAGGTAAGCAATCCTATATTCGGCACTTTCAAGGTAAATGCTACTCGACTTAAACCATATAATAATAGCATGAGAAAAGATTTCTCACTCCTCAAACCACTATGAATGTGCAAATGAGAGGTAAGTCTATCTTAAGACTTTAAACGAGCACTTCTCGGGAGGCAACCCGAGCACTAACCCCACTTATTTTTATTTTCTTTTTTTAGCACCTAACTACAAACTAACCAAGTTAATGAAGCACAGATTTCTGCACCACATGGCCTTGCACACAGCCATGGCCGTGGTCGTGTGGACACTACAAATTCTAGTACAAGCATGGCAGAGATAGTACAAAAAAGAACAGAAAATATCTTCAATTCACGGGCTCCAACTACCACCACAGCCGTGGCCGACACTGTTAAACCAACACGGGTGTGGCAACCTAATTACCAGGCGTGAGAGAGACGATTGAACCACCGCACGACCGTGAAATATGGCCATGGGACACAACACGCCCATGAGACACGGGCATGGGGATGTACCAAAGCTGAAAATTTCTATTTAAAACATCCCTCTCCCCTTCTCACCCACTCCCCATTCACTCCTCACCCCCTTTCATTACTCTCCTTCTTCATCTTCCAAGTCCTTGATCTTCACCTCAACAATGTCAAAACAATGAAAGGATACTATCTTAGTCACCCTGTGTGAGACAGATCTACATAAGTTCATGTCGGCCGCTTCATCCACTCAACAAGCCAAGGGCCTTTGAGGATATTTAACTTTTATTTTTCTTTTCTCATTTCTTTTATTTTTCTTTTCTCATTTCTTTTATTTTCCTTCTCTTTAACTTCCTTATGCTTAATTTAGTTTATTTCATTTTAGTTTCTTGGTTTTAGGTTCTAAAGGCTGCTAGGGAATCACACACCATGGCCTTAGAAATCACACCTACCTCGCGAACGATTTAACAATACGAACCTTTCGGTCCAATAATCAGTTCTTTTAGTCTTATTTCCCTTTCTACACTCTTTCTTTCTATTTTTCTTTTCTTTAAATATATAATTAGTATCTTTTGAATTATTGTTACTATTTCCTGGCTAATTCTTCACGAGTTACCCAATTTCTTAATCTAGCGCAGAGATTGTCAGCAGCCACCACACTACGACCACTACCAACTCGAGGATCTCATCCAAAATTCAGAAAGTTCACTTCTCTCCCTTTCTTATGATTTTATTAGTACATGATTATTATCTATCTTTGTACATTGAGGGTAATGTACATCTTAAGTGTGGGGTGAAAATTATTTTTTAAAATGCCTAACTTTCTTATTCTCAAATATCTGAATGATATCTTGTCTTAAAGTAATTTTCTCATATCACTAATTAGAATGAAATTCTTATTGATTTATGATTTTTATTGATATGTTTTATATTAAGTCATAGCTAATTGTGCAATGATGATTTAAACTTTAAGATACTAGAGAATCAAGCATGATAAGTCTATTTTCAAAAAAAATTAAAATTAAAATGTTGTTAGGTTGTCTACCTGAATCTAATAGTTACCTTGAAGTTTGAAATTTGCAAGGTTGTCATCAAAAACCCATAATCTTTGTGAGATATTGAACCTTTTAGAGCAAACATTCTTTTCGTGCTCACTTCGTTTGATTATAAGTGTGTCAACATTGATTTGTTATTCTAGAACTTGCTTCGATTATACATGTCGAGACCACACCTTTGATTTGATATACAGAAATGATAAAGGCACTTAGGATTTAACCCACTTACTCCACTAAAAGCCTACCTTCACAATTAACCCCTAGTAAACCCTTTTGATCCTAACAACCCTTTTTATTGATTCACCCACTAATATTAACCCAAAAACCATCTTGTATTTGTTATCACCATTCCTTTTGACTACCCTTCTGTCGAGACTTGATTTGATCAGTTGCCTAATTATTTTAGTTTTAGTTGTTGAAATTTTCTCATATTATGTATTTACTTGATTTGTTCTTAAAAAAAAATTCAAAGTGTATTCATTATTAGTTCGTGATAAGTGAGCTTATACATTTAAATTCAACATCTTGAAGAAGAAGCTCGTATTATTAAGTGTTTCAAGTTTTCAATTGATGTAATTATTCAGGATTAGTTTCATTTTTCTAATTAGGTAAACTTTCAATTCAATCTCAATTCTAACACTTTTATTCAGCCTTTATCCACACCTTTAACCTAAGCCCTGTTATAACCCTTTAAAGACCTTTTGATTTGTGTATCATCTCATTTTATAGTGGTGGAGATTTGATTTTCATGCAAGCCTATGGTAATAACTTTTCATGTTTGACTGATGAGTGCTTTATTTTGAACCTTAAACACCTTGAGTGATTTGAGTGAATCTTTAGTGAGGATGTCAATCCTTGTCAGTTTTGAATCAAAGGTAATTATTTAGATAAGGGGAAACACCTATATTTTTCATGCTACAAACTTGTGACACTGATTGTTTGAATCTTTAGGACTCTTTTAGTTAAATTATCCATGTATAAATTATCTATGAATTATGATGAAACATTATCGATCAATATTATGAATAGAGGAAGTTCGTTTTAATTGTGAGTTAAGAATTTTGCTTGAGGACAAGCAAAAGCTTAAGTGTGGGGGTATTTGATAAACTGAAATATGAACATATTTTAATCCCACATTTAGTATACTTTTGGATGATTTTTCCTTTAATTATGGAAATAGGTGCTCCTAATCCTTTGTTGTCATGTTTTATACTCAGGAGAGCACCGGAGGATGAAAAGAACGAGAAACGAGCCGAAAATGGAGAAAATGGGCCAAAACACGAAATCCACACGGCTTGGGCCCAAGATCACATGGTCGTGCCTCTTAAGAAGAGCCAACACTACTGGACCTCGAATACACAGTTGTGCCTTCTCAATGAGTTTAACCACTACCGAATCGAATCACACGGGCATGTGCCACGGGCGTGTCCCTGCCATAGAAAAGAAGAGTTTCATTTGGATTAGGGTACTTAGAGGCAAAGAAAGACATTCCAAAAGCCTATATAAAGACCCTAGAGGCTAACCTTTACGGAGGTGGTTCAGCTAGGCCAAGGAGCCAAGCTAGAGGGGCCGAATTGTGGGATTCACTCAAAGAAAGCCAGTTGATTCATCTCAAAAAGCAAGGATCATACTCAAGACGGAGGAACTCTCCTTCAATTCCTTTAGGAGGTTTTAGGGTTTTCTTTATGTTTTGTTTTATATTTTCTTCTGAGATATTTTCTTTTACTATTATGAACTAAACCCTTAAATGCCTGAAGAGGATGAAACCTAAGACTAATCTTGTTATTGTTATCTGAGCTGTATGATAAATACTTGATTTATTCTTAACTATGTGTTATTAATTCTTGTTTCGATATTTTCAGGATATTAATTCAAGCATTTATGCTCTTAGGCAGAGGAGGAATAGACCCTGTTTAAGAGAAAATCTAGCATAGTTAAGCGGAGTTGATTGCAACCCTGGAGATAGGATGACGAAAATTTGTCGGATTAGGGTCAAACCTAATATGGGAGTCCATAGATTGAGTTAATGCAATTCTAGGGGTTTTAATTAGAAAGAGATTTTAATTAATCAACCTAGGGACGTTAGCAGCCTCGAGAGAGGTATTAATATAAATTAGGGAATCCTGCGGATCAAGTCAAGTGAATAAATATTCTGGTTTAGAGTTAGATAACAAGTGAATTCTAGTGGATTCTTCCTCGGGTATTGTCTCAATCAATTGGTTTTTCCCACAAGTATTTCCACAATTTATTCTCTTTGTCTTTGCATCTTTAGCTTAGTAGTTGGTTAATTTTAGATTAGATAAAAATTCTCTTAATTCTTAGGCTAAATAATAAAAAGTAAGTTAGTATTAGTACTTTTGGTTCCTTTGGGTTCGACAATCCGATCTTGCCACTAAACTATACTACTGTTCGATAGGTGCGCTTGCCTCCATCATTGTCTTAGTTAGTTTCCAGGTTCGGTCATTCTTTTTATAAATTTTTAAGACTCTGACACACGATCATTTATACAGCTTGAGTAATGAGTCTCAACTAAGCTAAACTCTTGAAGTAACTGCTTCTTTTATGTTGTAAAAAACACAAATATTCGCTTCTTCTTCTTCTTCTTCTATTGGTAACCATACATTCTTCATTCTATCATTCTGTAACGCCCCAAATAATTTATTTCTACTTTTGTAAAATTTGTCACAATTGTGTATCTGCTTCAGTGGTTAAGTGTTCTGGGTGTGTGTGTGAGGTTCCAAGTTCAAGCCTTAGCTTTAGCAAATTTTTTTATTTTTGGAACTAAGCCCTATCTCTGTTCAGTGGGCTTATATTTAATTGTTTGTGATCCCATATCAGAATGAGCCTACTGGTTCGATTGGTAAAAGAGTCTATGTTATATGTGGAGGTCCTGTGTTCGAATTCCTGCGTGAGGGTGGGGATTCATTTTTGCCTAGATGCGTGGAAGAGTTTCGGTTAGGTTGGACTTCTAAAGTGGTTGAGTTGTGGTGATAGTGGGAGAAAATTAAGGGAAGCGTATCACGTCTACTTTTTGTTTTTCCCCAAAATTTCGGTCTTCTCCCTTCTCCTCTCAAAATTCTGACGTTTCATGTTCATTTCCTCCTTCTTTGCTTTTCTTTTTTTGTTGTCAATTTTTTTGTTCCACTTCAGTATTTTGGCTTTTCAGTTACTTGCGTTTCGATAAGTAAGCATAGATTATTCTGCTCGAATAGGGGTTTCTTTTTAATTCTTTGCGTTTGGAATCTTATTCACTGTTTTGATAGCAACAAATTAGGACGTAAGGGGCTCTCCTTGTGCTGAAATGTGATCAAAATCATTTAACTTTGTTGAGGTAAGTGTTTGAAGGTGGATTGATGTTGTTATCGGTTTTGTAATTTCGATTCAAGCGTGTAATAAATTTGTTTCTAAGTGTTGGTACACTAATTTTTAGGTTCTGGAGTGTTCGTGGTTGCAGAAGCATCGGAAACGTACTAGGTGTGTACTTGAAACACAGAAAAATAGGATTCGGTGAAAGCCGAAAAACTCTACTGTCGACGCCACACGGTCATGTGGTAGGCCGTGTGCAACAACACGGCCATGTGATCGACAAAGGTCGGGTCGTGCGAAGCACACGGCCATGTGATGGTCAGAGTGTGGCTGTGTGAGCCACACGGGCTAGGCCAAATTAGGCGTGTGGGCCACATGGGTGTGTGATAACTGGGCCAGGCCATGTGATCCACATAAGCAAGGCCAATCTAGGTGTGTAGGCCCATTATATTGAGATTTTTTGTAAGGTCGCACGGGTCATCCTAATAGACTCTAGGTCTATCGTAGGGTTTGTAAAGGCTTACTAAACCCCACAAATGTGTACTCTGTTAGACTGGTGAACTGTTATGAGCATGCCTATTTTTGTATATCTGCTATCTGTTTATGAATGCATGTTAAGCATGATTTATCTGTTAAGTCTATATGCATGTTCTGTTACTGTGATTGGGGTAGGATAATGTATATTGGAGGAAGTGTTCTGAAAGGGAGATTATGTCTAATATCCGGCAAAGACAAATTGATTATATCTCGATATGTGCCGACGCACAGCTAGTAGTCGTAAATTTGGGTGGGTGTTTTAAACCCCACATGGTATGGAGGGATGGTCGGAGTTGGTGTGTTGAGGATGGGAGTAGGATTCTGTTATCTGATTTACATATCTGTAACTGTATCTGTATTTGAAATAGGCTCCAGCCCAAATTTGTATCTGTATCTAACATGGGCTCAGGCCCGATTGTGAATTTGTCTTATTTGTGATATTCTGTGTGTGTGTATGCTTATTTCTACAGGGTTACATACTGAGTTTACGTAAACTCACCCCTTCTCTATTTATTTTGTACATGTAACCCACAAACCGAGGCGGATTGAGCTGCAGAGTCCCTCGGTGACCATATGTTCAAACTGGTTAAAGTTTTAACTAAATTTATATGTTCTGGTTTATTTTGGGTTTGTTTTATGTAATTTGGACTTTATGGACTGTTTTATTTTAAATTGAGTTAGACTACGATTTTATGATTTTATAATTGTAAAACGTGACATAACTCGGATTTTACCAAAAGCAAGAATTTTCTAAAAATACGAACTATTTTTCTTAAACACGATGTTTTTCCTAAGCTTGTGCTAAATTAATATGTTTTAAGGTGAGTCGACCAATAAAATGTATGTTTGGAAATTAATGAAAGAAATTAAAGGTTTAAATGTCTGAGGTTTTATGGAGTTAGCTCTGTTTCGAAATCCCTTCCATGTGACATCGCCAGATTCGACCATAACGTCTAGGCCGAGTTTGGGGTGTTACACATTCGCTTACTTTTCTATTTTCCTCTCATAATTTTTTTATAAGTTAGGCTGTTAGGGTACTAAACTTTCAACAATTATAAACAAAGCTCATTTGAGCTTGAAAATTAAAACAAACAAACAAACAAAAAAGAAACATTTTGGAAGCAAGGTTGTTAAACAACTTGCTTTCCATAGTAACATAAGCTAGGCTATTAGGCTCTTACTTACTTCTAATTTTCGTTCAACATGGCTTCAACAATGGAACCTAGGTCTCAATCCACTAACTCTCTAATTTAGAGAGCAACGTTACACCAAGAGTGGGGCCATTGTAGTTTCAATAGCTATGGAGAACCATTGTAGAAAAACACCATTATACAATGGTAAATCAAGGCTCATATAAAGCATTAGATCACCTGGTGGAGTGAGTAAGTCATGGGACCCACCAAAAGATAAAAATGGAAATGCTTGAGAACACTTGCAAATATGCCAAGAGATAAAGCTGAAGATGCACTTGAATAATGTAAAATGGCAGATTCAAGATGAATAACATGTAGATGAAAAAGGTGTTGATGATGAGACTTTTACCATTTGAAGCAAATGATGGCATTATAACAGGTAGGGTAGACTTTTACCATTTGTTGGATATTTTCCCTACCCTACCTAAATTCATGCATTAGTCAAATGGGAAGTATTTAATATGCTTAACAATTACAGCAAAGTATTGAAGATAATTTCTAGTATTTCCATATCTAATTTGAGCAATGTATTCAAAACATAAGTATTTTGCTAATAATCGAACATTACATCAATTGCATTATGCTTAATAAATGAGTTCTTCATATTATGAGTGGTACATAAACGAACACAAAAAGGGGTAAAAGAATTTTGTTGCATATTTTCATTGTAACACCCCAAACCTGACCTAGACGTTATGGCCGAATCTGACGATATCACATTAAAGTGTTTTTTGAAAACATACTTTCATTGTAAAAAACCATGCTATATTAAATCTCGTTTATGATCATAACGAAAATTTAAGGGTATCTTATTCATTTAAAACTCAAGTTGTTTTTAGCAATTTGTCGATCCTATTAGTTTGTTGCTATATTTAAAACAATGTTTGATACGGAAGCTTTTATCGAATGTTACGAAAATGTGGTGTTTTGAAAAACATTTATATTTTGAAAATCCGCGTCCTACTTCTTTCAGATATGAATTAAATAAGTAAAATCCCAAATTAAAAGTTAAAATTTAAAGAGGCCTTATTACATAACAAAAACCCAAATTAAATTTATTGGAAATAAAATCAAATATAAAAGCAGGTGCGGTTGTGTGGCCACCTCCGAATCCCTCGCAGCACCGATCCGCCTAAGACTGGGGATTACCTGTACAGATAAACAGAAGGGTGAGTTTACGAAAACTTAGTTTGTAACCCCATGTAAGGAAATAGCCAATGCAATTACAGTCTGGGCCTAAGCCCAAACCACTAACAGTTCAGTTCAGTTGGGCCTTAGCCCATTATAGTATCAGTATCAGTATTAATGTGGGCCTTAGCCCATTACAGTATCAATATCAGTGTGGGCTTTAGCCCATTTTAGTGACAGTAACAGTTCAGTCATGCAATTAGAAATCCTACCTAACTAGCCACTACACTCCACTCCGTCCAGCTGAACACTCCATGTGGGGATAAAATCACCCACCCATCCCTACACGCTAAAATTAGCACTGGTTGTGGCACTAAACAGTATTTGCAGCAGAGCTACCAGTATAGTGCACTTCCTCCAATCATAATAATCTCATCCCATGCAACATATCACACATGTATGCAACATATATATCATGGCATGCTCATATACAGCTATACATAATCATAAGGCATATAGTAATTTTATAAAATAAGGGCATAACAGTCATTTTATATCATAGGGGCATAACAGTCATTTCATATCAGTTTGGGGGGTCTAGGTAAACTTACCGACCCATCAGTAGGTCCACATTCGTCTCGGGCGACCCGTGCAACCTTTATAGCCAAATAGTAAAAATGGGCCCAATGACCATAATGCGGGCCCATGTGGGCCCACACGCTCGTGTGGCCCATATATCCCAGAATTGGTCTCGATCATGAAAATTACATAGTTTGGCCCAATATTCTCTACACATTCGTGTGGTTTACTCGTATAGGGCCCACAAGCCCATTGGGCCTACATGGCCTATTTGGCCCAACGTGGCCCAAAATGGCTAAAGACCACGAAATCGCTCATGGTGGCCTCAAAAGTCTAAAGCCCACATTTTATGTGTTCAATTTACCATACAAACGAGCGCATGCTCGTGTAGCGTCAAATGTCACATTTTTCGGCTTTTGCTGATTTACGATTTGGACAGTGTTACACTTTTCGACATTTCACCGATATCGTTTATAGAATGTTGTTGCACACATGGGTTCTATTTGCTGAGAAAACCTCCCATGCCTTGGAAACCTACACTTGACCAAAAATTCTCAATTATGCACTTAAGCAGTTACTTAATTGAATAAGCATAAGTTATCCCAATCGTTATACTCACAACAACTTACCATTGATCGAGTGAAGAGGGAAAGGTTTCGACTGCTTCAATACCACTTGCAACTCCTTCACTCCTCGAGAAGTTCTAAAAACTGAAAGGAACACAAGAGTATTCATCTTGTTAGTGTAAGAAAGGAGGAGACTAGCTACAAATTAAGAGAAAACAAGAAGTCGAGTGCTCTTACCGATTTGTCAGAGAATAGTTGTTACACCGAAGACACAGTAGCGATAGAGGAATGAAGTAATCCACCTGAATAGCAAGATGATAAGAGAAATCGGTTTAAGGGAGAAAGAGGAAAGAAAATGAAGGAAGGGCAGAAGGTATATTCAGCCAACAACAGAAAAAAAGAGAAGAGGACTAGCTAACACACACACCTTGAACAGAAAGAGAGATATGGTATGCTTGAACAGAGAAAGCAATTGCAAACGAGAGAAAAGAAAGGAGGCACTTGGAGTAATTTTGGCCAAAAGGAAGGTGGTCAAAAACGAAGAAAAGTAAAAGAAAAATTTTGCCAAAACTCCTACCACATTCGGCCAAAGAGAAAACCAAAATGAGGCATACCAAGTGAGGAGTACCACTCTTGCCGAAATTCTTGAGTGCTCACAATCCATTTTCGGCACAACTCTCCCTCTCCCCTTACTTCCCTTGATTTTCTCCTAAAATCCCTCCTTAAATCGCTCCACCTGATCACACCTCCCCTCAGCCACTCAATTTGAATTCTCCTCAACCACTTCAGTGTTTTAGTCAAACTATAACACCTCCATGGCACAACAGCAAAATAAATACTCCCTTGCCTCTACCAAGATTCGAACCTTAGTCCACTAGCATAGGTAACACACCACTTACCCCCCAAACCAGTAGGCTTTTTATGTCTTACTTTTACCCATACTAATTTAAAAGCCTACTAACTACAGTCAAGGGTTTATCCCTAAAAACAAAACTTTTTGCACAAGCCCATGCTTGAACCTAAGACTTCTCAGACACTCCCAAACACACCCAAATCACTTAACCATTGAGGCAAACAGGTATTTGTGCTACAAACATACAAAAATTAATTATTTAGATTTTGGGGCGTGACATTCTTACTCATGCTTGACAATGTACTGAATAAGGAAGTGAGAAAAACATTTTGCATTGTACCTAAATTATCCTCTTATTAGGGTTTATGTAGCTGAGTTTGATTGATAAAAAGGTTATTCCTAAATCTAAAAGTATTGTAGCTAGATCTTATGATATCACATTCATGTTATGTTCATGTATTGTATTATTTATTTTTTATGTATCCGAATTTGATTGATAAAAAGGTCATCCCCAAATCTAAAAGTATTGTAGCTAGATCTTATGATATTACATTCGTGTTATGTTCATGTATTGTATTATTTATTTTTTATTACAAGTGTATCAAAGTAAAGTGTAATTTAAAAGGGAAAGCAAACACATTCCAAAATAGAATGTTCAAAAAGGATCCAAGTAGCACAGATAAAAAGCTTAAACATAGAAAAGAAGCAAACAAGCAGCAATACAGTTAAAACAGACAACACTTGAATGAAAATAAAGACCACCAAGCGTCGTGATTTTGATTGTAAATGAAAACCAAGTGGATTCACACCCATTGCATGTTCATCGCTTTTTTTTTTTTTTTTTTGCATTTAGGAGACAACCAACCTTCTCTTCCTACAAGTCACTCTACTCCTAGGAGGAAACCAACCTTCTCCTTTGTAATAAATAACTCAGATCTATCTATTTGTTTTCTGAAGCATCAATACTAAAGAAGAAACTGCAAACTATTGATCTTAAAGCTATCCACAAAGTCAACTTTAAGAAAAATATCAGAAGATGTAATGGTAATTGACTTTTCATGAAAGAAGATGTAATTTACTTTTCATGAAACTATTACAGGATAGATGAAAGTAAACGTGGCCACAAGTCATTTGTCTTTGTGATGAATAACTTAAGTACTATTTGATAGTAATTGACTTTTCATGAAAGAATATGTAGTGGTTACCATAAATGAAGATCATATTGCAAGAACGAATTTATCCCAAAGAGATTAAGAATATCATATGAGGGCAACACACTTATGACAAGGTCATTGGATGACCACTAATCGAGTAGCTTTTGTAATGATATGTAATTGGGGAGAGCTTAGCCACGATATTGTAGTGGAATGACTTCGTGACTAAATGAGTTTATAATTAATATGCAAAAAGTTAGAACTTAATTATAAATCATTTGAGCCCTAATTACATATGCCTAATTTGTCCCTCCGCAAACTTGTTGAAATAAAAAATGAATCGTGTATATAATCAAATGAACAAAAATGGATAGAAATGATAAAGTTAGAGAAATGAATTGCATTTGGAAATGAATGTGGTTTTTCACTAAGTATGGAAATGACTTGAGAATTAATTTAAGTTTTTGAAGTATTATTTAATTAAATAATTGAAATTCTAAAATGAAATTCAATTAATTGGTCATAGTGAATCATTGAATATGAAAATTAAATATATTTTCACATATATTCTTTTACGGTAAAATTGTCATAACTTTAACATAATTAGAACTCGATTGAGAAAATTATTTAGTTGGAAAAATTAATTTATTTAAATTAATAAATAATATTTACTTTGGGAAATAGAAAAACAAATACAGGTTGGATTAAATTATAAAGTGTTGGGTTAAAGATATCAGAAGCACATATAGTTGGGCCCAATACAGGAGAAGCCCAAAATCCTTCATAATAAGTATGAGGGACGACAACTCTAGTATAATAAATAAGGGTTAGCCACCCTTCTCTCCTATTAGAACTAGTGAACTTGTTTTTCTATCAGATAAATATTATTTGTATTCTACAAAGTCAACTAAGATGCTTCAACATCTCTCTATAAATAGGTGACACCGGTAGAGCTATTAACACATAAATTTTCAATATTAATATTCTACTCGAAAATAGTCAAATTTTATTTCTAAGTATAAATTCTATTTTCTGGGAATAACAATTCTACCAGTTTCTATTGAGCAAGTGATTTACTTTCCAACTGAAAGTAAGAAAATTATTTTTAGTTTTGTGTTTGATTCGTAATTGTTCGAGTTAACACTCCAAGCAATTCATGGTACGAGATTAACGGAGAAAGCCATTTGGTTGAAAGCTAGAAACAACAATGATTCGTCTCGCACAAAGCATAAGTACTTGTTGGGATAAGTTTCTTGTTATAAATATCACAAACCTAATCAATTTTCAAAAATTTTAATTTTCCATTTTGACAAAAAATCATTGTTAAACCGGATTTTTCCAACACTTTATAAGTCTTTTTGGTGGTTTAAATTATTTTTTACATAAAAGACCAAATATTTTTTTTTTCTCTATTGGAGTTGTGTTGAGGTTTATGTACAATCCAAGCAAGCTTCACCTTGGAGATACAAAGAGAATTTTAAGATATAGTGCAGGAAGAACTGAGCATGGGGTTTAGTATTCTAAATGTTCAGATTTTAGATTAATTGGCTTTATGGATAGTGATTGAGCTGGTAGCATTTAAGACAGTAAGAACACATCAAGCTTCATTTTCAACCTTAGGTCTAAAGTAATTTCGCGGAGTTAAAAAAATAGGAAATAGTGGCCTTATCAGCCTCTGAGGTTGAGTATATAGTTGCAACTTCTTTAGCTTGTCAAGTAGTTTGGCTAAGAAGAATTCTTGCAGATTTCAATCAAAAGCTTATAGGTGTAATAGAGTTTTTTTGTGACAATAGATAAACTATTGCTATGGAAAAAACCCAAATTTTCATGGTAGAGCTAAGCATATCGATATTTGTTATCATTTTATTCGAAGTTTTGTTTCTGTTGAAGAGATTATTTTTGAGGCTTTTGATACAAATGAACATGTTGTAGATATTTTTACAAAACTACTTCCACAAGCAAAGCACAACCTTTTCAGGGAACAACTTGGTGTCTGTAGCTTTGAGTCAAAGGGAAGTGTTGAATATTTATTCACATTGATTTGAAGTTGAACTATTACTTTGGAGTTAGTTAAATACTTGATAGAATATTTTGTCAATATTGTTTTTTTTTTAATATCAACTGATGCTTTATTGATTGGGAAACTTGACCCTATTACAGACCAAAATAAATTACTATACAAATGTCCTATTTTAATTGGCAACTAGAACAGTGCATTGGAATTTGAAAATACAAAAATAAAATTAAGGAAAAGAAAGCTTAGAAAAGAAAACTTAATCTAAAAAGAAAAGAAAAAACCTAGGTCTAGAATCCCATTTTCCTTATCGCTGTAAACAAACTCTCTTTGTGCATCAGCTGCTTCAAAGACCCTTCACCCACGATCAAACAAATTCTGAATTTTCAAGCTCCAGTCTCTGTTAGTCTCTGCGAGTTCCTCGAACCGATCCATCTTTACAAAGTCCGGACTCAACAATATCAGTTATCTTCCATCATTGTCATTACTCCTATCGCAGTTTACCAGTCCTTCCACTACGCGTGGTACCTCTTCCATCCAGTATCGGGGGCCTTCATATTTTTGCCCTTCCAACGCCAGCCCATGTGCCGCTTTGTTGGCTTCCCTTGGTACATATTTGAACTGCAAGCTTCTAAATTTGGAGATTCTCCCCTTGATTTCTTGAATCAAATTTCTAATACATGATCTATCTTCTACTGCAAAGATTAGTTTTCTGATAACAGTTAACGCATCTCCCTCAACACATATGTCTTGGAAACCCATTTCTTCTGCCATAGTAATAGCCTGCAAACACGCCCTCACCTCAGCCATGGTCAGATCTGAAATATTCTCCTATGGGTAAGTACACGATGCCATCACCAGTCCTTCCTTATTTCTCGCAATGATTCCTAAAAATGATCTTCGAGAGTTCTGATTAAAAGACGCATCAAAATTTATTTTTATAACATTATCCCTAGGTGGCTGCCACACATTATTGTTAATCTCATGTCCGTTCTTCAAAATCTCACCCATGTACTTTATTTTTGTACAATATGTGTTGATAAAATCCACAATTTCATGCACTCGGTCTCGTTTCCCTTCATGATAAATTTTGTTTTGGTTGTACCAAATAGCCTAGAAAAAGATAGTTCAGATTTTCCATTCTTCATTATTATGATTTTCATATTCAAATGTGAACTATTTTTTCCAATTGATTTCTCTGTTGGTAATTGAATTAAACACTCCCAATTCCTGCAATACCTGTTGAGTAAAGTTGCAATCCCGAAAGAGGTGGCTCACCGTTTCCTTTTCTTCTTGGCATAATGGGAAAATCGTGTTAACCACCAGCTTATGAGCTCTCAAGTTATACAATACAGGCACAAATTCATTAGCGACTCTTCACAAATATATTCAAATCTTGCTTGGCACCTTAAGATCCCATATGTTTGTAAAAAAAACATAGATAGATGTTCATGTTGTATTCTAGTTTCCTCCGTTGTATTTAGCCATTTGTAACCACTTTTGACTGTATAAAGCCCTGTATTCTTACCTCTCCAAATTAACACATCTTGTGGCTCACTACTCGTCAACAGAATTAAGAGAATTCTCTGCATCTACTCTTCGCCAAATAACGAACGAATGTCCTCCTGCTTCCAGGTAATAGAATTCCTTTCAATTAAATCTGACACCATAGAATATTGAATATCAATATGTTGACAATCACTCTTCTATTTCCAGGTCTAGGTAACTATGCATCATTCCAGATATTTACTGTCTTGTCGTCCCCGATTCTCCGACCGAACCTCTCCTCAAGTAGACGTCTAGCTCACCATATACTTTGCCAGGTATAGGAAGGGTAAGATCCTATTCTTGCACTCATGAACTCCCCGTTTGGGAAATATTTTGCTTTCATTACACGTGTGAACAAACAATTAGGCTACGTAATAATTTTCCACCCCTGCTTCGCCAACAAGGCCGTGTTAAACTTTAATAAATCCTTAAAACCCAGCCCTTCCTTCTCTTTAGGGATACACATATCATTCCACTTGCACCAATGTATACCTTTGTTGGTTTTGGAATTACGCTTCCAAAATTTACACACTATATTCTCAAGTTCACGGCAAAATGAAACTGGTAACTTAAAACATTGCATCGCATAGATTGGAATAGCTTATAAAACGGATTTAAGAAATACTTCCTTACCCCTAGCCGATAAGTAGCGTACACTCCAATTTTTTCATCATCTTGCTAAAATGTTCTTTAATTTCAACAAAAGCATGCTTTTTCCTTCGACTAACCATTGTTGGTGTAACAGCCTGATTTTGGGACTAGTCGGAACAGTGGTCTCGGGACCACTAATCCGAGGTTGAAGAAAATTATTTTAGTATTATTTTATGTGTTATGGTATTAATATATGGTTATATGGAAATTTTGGTGCTTTAATTTTAGCAATAGCATGCTTAATTGTGAAAAAGGGCTAACTCGCATAAAGCGCGAAAGTTCTATTTTACAAGGTAGAGGTACCTAATAGCTATAAAATGTAAATTTGGAGGATTTTAAAGTACAATTGGGCCATTCATCTAGTGATGGCCAGCCATAGGAAGCTAGGGGGGACAAGAGCATTAATTTTTAGTCAAATTTGGTGATAGTTGTTGACTAGTTGACTAAAATATGATAAAATAAGGGAAGACCATCATCTTTTTCTCTTCTCTTCCTCTTCCACCAATTTTCACACTCAAAAGAAGGGTTTTGAAAGCCTTGAGATTTCATCAACTTGTCCTCACCTAAGTAAGTGATTTTTGGTGGTGTTAATTGATAATTTTTGTGTTTTTAGAGTCCCCAAAGCTTAAGCTAGCTAATGAGGGGACTAATTTGAGATATGGTTGAAAGTCTAGGGACTTGACATGAGAGTATTTATGTTCTTAGCTGAGTTTTCATGGAAGAAAATGAATGTTAGGGACGTGAGAAATAACTTTTGTGAAAAGTGTTAGCATGAAAACACCTAGATAAGACTTGAATGCAAAGATTTAGTTTGTGTCATAAATGCATGAAATAGTTGAAATAGTTCATCTATGCTTGTTTATTGAGAAAATGTGATGAAAAATAAATTACGAGCCTTGGGGCAAAATCATAATTTTGCCAATGTACAAAGGCAAAATGGTAATTTTTGCCCAAGTATAGAATTTGATGTATTATGATCATAGAATGATCTAAATGAATGAATTTCATTGTTATAGATCAAGAAGAGCGTAGAATCAACCTTGACCGTGAGAAAGGCAAGGTGATTGAGTAAATCGCTAGCTAACACGTTTTGCATCGAGGTAAGTTTATGTGTAAGCAATATATATATATTCGTAAACATTATGTTGCTAATTAGTGTATGGCATGATTGAGAACATGTGTGGTTCTAGTGGACTCAATGTGATAGGCTTTGAATAATTATTGTATGAATGACGAAATAATCGTATGAATGTGTATTGATAATATTTGATGGTGGGCTATGTGCGATATCACCTTATTGCTTAATTACGATGGGCTAGGTGTGATACCATCATCTATATATCTTTTTGGGTGGGCTATGTGTGATACCACCATAACTAATCTTTTGGTGGGCTATGTGCGATACCACCATAATCAATCTTTTTGGTGGGCTATGTGAGATACCACCCTAATAAAGGCTGATGATGGGCTAAGTGCAAAACCACCGAGTAATTTGACTATGAGAAATGAAATTTGAGATAGTGATGTGTTGTACCATGTGATATTGTGATGCTAAGTGCAGGGGAACTTGTTAATGAATGCATGCATTAAGCTTGTGATATGGTTGCAATGTGGGAATGGAGAAAATAAGTAAGCATGATCATGAATGTAGATTGTTTCTCGCTTAGTATGTATTGCTATGTAATTGTTTAATACATGTTATAATGTTATATTGTTTACATGTAAACTTACTAAGCTTAAAGCTTACTCCCCCTTCTCTTTTTCCCTTGTTTTATAGAGCTTAAGAGCCGAGCCAGGATACGCTGATAACAAGGAGGTCACCCACACTATCTGCTCACCTCAGTATATTCAGATTTAGTGATTTTGTAACATCCTGAAAAGGGCCTATGCATTTTTAGTTTAATTGTATGAAATGACAAGTTTAAGCGCTAAGAATAAATTTTTGATATTTTTAGAAACCCGAACATTTTGGAAACTTGAACATTTTGGAAAAACCCGAACGAACATTTTGGAAACACGAACATTTTGGAAACTTGAACATTTTGGAAACACGAACATTTTGAAACTTGAACTTGTAAGAAAAATGGCAAGTTTCTGAGCCGATCGAAAATTTTAGAAAACTTAGAAATAATCAAGAAATGTCAAATTTTAAAGTTTAAAATAGGAAATAAGGGTAAGAGGGCCTTAAAAGAAAAAGTTGGTGAGATTTGACACACAAACAGGCTTGGAAAAGTGGCCTGAAGGTGTCACTTAAGGCTTATAGAAATGGCACCATGTGTAAGAGGAATGGGCCTGAGTTCGAGTCACTTGGGAAGCAAATAATGAAGGTTTATTTTTGCTTCCACAAGTAAGAGGGTGGACTGCACCTATTTTCTAGAAAAGGGAGGAGTTTTATTTCATTAAAACTTGATAAATTAAGTGATAAATAAAGGATTTTAATTGAGGAGATAAATGATGGATTAAACACTTTTATTCTTTAATAAAAGAGATAATATTATCACAAGGAAGGGTGGTGGCCAAGTCAAGGACTCTTGGCCTAGTAATTTCGGTTGAAGAAGGAGAGTTGGAGGCTTTTCTCTCATCTTTTCTTATGTGTGCGAAAATTCCCTAGCCCCTATTCTCTCTGCCGAAATTTTTACCAAGCAAAGACTCCATCTTTTCTTCTCCTCTCCTTTGTCATTGTTAAGTCAAAACCCTTCTCTTTTGATCTCTGTTAAATCTCCATAGCCGAATCTCTGTAACTCTAGGCAAGGAAGCAATCGATTAAAGGCATCAAGGTAAGGTTAAGCTATTCAATTTCCTTTCTTTTCTTTTCTAATTTTGAAAGTGAAAGGCCTAATCCTATTCTTGTTCATGGTCGAATCTACAAGGATCTCTCAGGTTTCTACCATTACCAAATATAAGGATCAAGGATCTAAGGTAAGAACAATTAATTTTTGTTCTTCTAATTCTTTTAATCAAGATCTAAGAAATAACCCTTTTATGTCTCATGGTCGAATATCAAAGGAAGAGTTTTGGATTTGATTCAAGGAATTTAAGGTGAGGCACATTCGACCAAAGGCCAAGTTTTATTTATTAAAGTTAGATCGGATCTAACATACAATTTTAGGAATTTCGACATCACTTAGGAAACAAGGAATTGATTTTGGGAATCTCATCATAAGATAAGTGGTTATAATTGGCCAAGGTTCTCTCTTAAATGTCTAGATCTATTTGTTATAATCGAGACTAATCAAATCAATGGATTTAATGGTTAGCCGATTCCAAGGGAGAAGAACACAAATCTTCGGGATTTGATCATCAATCAAATCGGCAAGCAAGGTAAGTATTAGTAATACCATTCCTATTAGGATTTGGTTTTAAAAGCGAAAAGGCTATTAATGTGTTTTTGTATGATGGGCCGAATATAGGATCTAAAGTTAGATCGGGATTTTGGGATCTCAAAGAGTCCATTAAACAAATCAGGTGTGTACTCATACTAACCTTCCATACGTTATATGGCAAATATTAATTATATGATTATACGTAAGAATGTGAATATGGCTAAGTACCCTAATGTGGTACAAAAAGTACTCAGGTACGTTTCCTACTTCTGATAGGATTATGAAATATGTTATTTTATAACATGTGAAAATATATATATGAATGTGGAAATAAGTATGTTGTGCATGATATAAAATTTATGGGGCATTCGGGATCTATGTGAAAGGGAGGAAGGTGTTGACTTGGTCTCACTAAGCGGAATATGGTGACTACGGTCACAACATTTTGAATATGGTAACTCGATTACATTATCTCGAATTTGGTAACCCGGTTACATTATTTGAATATGGTGTCTAATGACACAAATTATATAGGCGATGAGCACGTCGATCGCAATGATCGCCTTGATGGTGTGTAGTGGATGGAGGGTTGACTTAGTAGTCCCACGGTGTGACCGCGATTCTGGTGGTGTGTAGCGGATGGACAAATAGGCTTGGGTTGGGTTGCATCATCATTTTTATATGAATATGAATTTGATATGAACATGTATGTCCGATTTGTTGAATGTTAGTACTATGTGCACATTGAGTCATTGACTCACCCTATTGTTGGAAATATTTTGGTGATGAACAAGGATGTGACCGGGACGGTGAGACCTTGAGGTGGCCATGTTTCATTTGAAGATTTTATTCGATTTGGACTTTGTTATTTTTTGGGTTTTACTTGATGTAATAAGGCCATAAGGCCCAAAGTGGATTTTCTTATTCGCTTTACTTTAAATTGTTATGTTACGAACTATTATGACTAAAGTTAAGTGATTATTTTTTATAAACCTTAAAAAATTATTTTGTCACCTTAATAAAATTGATTTACAAGATTAAATAAATGGGTTTCCAATCTAAGCCCAATCCACAACAACATTTTTTTTCTAAAATTTTACAAATTTTCTAAGTAATGAAAATCTTTGAAACCGGTTTACTTTAGGAACATACCATATCCTGGTTCGGGCTCGTGGTAGGGTGTGGGATGTTTCAATTTAATATCGAGCCAGTTTTAAACTCTCTTGTGGGCTAAGGCCCAAAATGTTTTCAAAGCGAGCCAAATGATTTTCTTTGAAAATAAGCAGGCTTCTGGCATGGCACCTAAGTCTCCGACCATGATCCACTAGGTAAGTACCCTAACTATATGTGTGATTCTGTGAACTGTTTAAGGGTAGAAAAGGCATGGAACGTAAAATAGAATGATAGGAACTTGAACCCTAGGACTAGTCTACTCAAACACAAAACCACATAAGACTTAAAGCACTAAACAAACCTATGGCTAAGTCACTGAGCTAAGGTGTGGTAACCCCTGATGCATGTCTAGGATTGGATCCGGAAGAGCACAGTATTTAAGCGGTCCTAGTGACTCACCTCCTCTTCGCAGAATCCTACAGTGCGTAGCTTCTGGTTCACCCTAACTCAGAGGGCTCGGTGGTGTGGCAACCTCATGCGCATGTCTAGGAATGGTTTCGATGGGAGCTTGGTATTTAAGCAGTTCGCGTGACTCACCTCCTCTCCACACGAATCCTACCTGGTGCGTAGCTTTGGTTCACCCTGACCAAGAGGGCTCGGACATAGGTTAAACATAATGACTAAAACCCGAAAGGGAACTAGCCATGTTTTAAAGAAAAAGAGAAGAGAGAACAAAACAACAAACCCTAGTTTTTCAAACCTTTAAAACTTTCTTTTAAATCTGAGAAAATTATTTTTACAACATTATCTGAAAAACTCCTGATTTGCAAAAATTACAAAAATGCCCTTAGGGGTGAAATTACCAAAACGCACTTGGTTTATAAAATGTTCAACTACTCAACAGCTTTACCAAAATTTCATAAACATTCAAAAACCCTAATTTGTAAAATATCAAAATACCTTGATTTTGGAAAAAAATTACAAAATTGCCCCTAACTTACAAAATTACCAAAATGACCCTGATTTCCAAAATTTTTGCAACATTTCCATTTTTGAAGGAACAATTCTCGAAAAGAACCCTCAAAGTTTTACAACTTTTGAAATACCCCTAAATTTATTAAACTTACAAATTTACCCTAATTTATGAAAAATTACCAAAATACCCCTGAGGTCAAAAATTACCAAAATACCCCCGGATTTTAAAATTTTTCCAAATTACCTCGAGACTTTGAAATTTTCAAAATAAATTTTGACAAAAACACCAAGGAACATTTTCTTCTGAAAAATTATGAAAATGCCCCTGTAGGACAAAATTACGAAAATACCCCTGGGTAGTGGAAAACAACAACAACGAAAACTACAACATTTCTCTGAATGAACGAAAGTTCATACTTGTCTGATGGATGAATGGATGAATGGAAAAGACTATGTGTTTGTATGAATCTGAAAGAACCACTCTTAAATCCCTTTTCATAAAACTCATTCATTTGGTAAATAAGTGGAACAATGACTAATCCATAAAATTTCTTAATCGGATCTCGACGCTAGAAAATGAGCTCTAGAGGGCGTGGTCGTCGTGGTGGGGTAGAGGAAGGATGACCATGTGGAACTGTTAGGTCGGGTCAAGGGTCCGACAATGAAATGCCACCGCCACCACCACCCCCATTTGTTAATGTTGAAGCAAGAGAGCTCGAGACGGGGAAGATCTTGTGTCGCAGTGGTCTGCGAGTTTTGGAATTGGTGGCGGTATAGGAGGAAACTCAGAAATTGAAAGTCCAGACCTGAACGGCTCCGAGCTAATGGAGCGAAAATGTTCCGAGGAGTATCTAATGTGGCACCCAAAGTCAATTGAAAGATTGGTTGGAAGCAACGGAGCGTATCATGGATGAGCTTGATCTGACTCCAGAGGAAAAGTTGAAAGGGATGGTGGCGTTGTTACGCGATGAAGCGTATCAGTGGTGGTTAACTGTTCGAGATGGTACCACGGCTGAAAACTTGACTTGGGAGTATGTTAAAGAGGCATTTCAGAAGAAGTATGTGGGAACGGTGTCTGAGATGAACAAAGGAAGGCTTTTCTAGGGTTGGTACAAGGGAGTAAGTCATCGCGAGAATATGAGGCGAATTCACGAGGTTGAGCCGATATGCTCGAGGGTAGTGGCAATCGAGCATGAACGCCGTGTCCGTTTGAAGACGGTGAGGACGATCTGAGGCTATTGATAGCACCGCATCGGGGCGGAAATTCTCGACTTTGGTGGAAAAGGCCAAGGTGGCGAGGGGATTAAGGACGCTACTAAGGCATCGTGGATAGGAATAAGGCCAAAAGAGAATTTGGGCCATCTAAAAGGGTCACAAGAGGCCTAGGGTTGACAGGCCACTAATCGGTGAGTCGGTACGGGTGGCAAGACGCGCTCTTGTGAGCATTGTGGAAAGAAGCACATGGGAAAGTGTTGGAGAAAGACGGAGGATGTTTCAAGTGTGGGTCCAAGGACCATGCTTAAGGATTGTCCCAAGAAACGGATGAGAGCCACCCGTGATTCGAATGCTAGCAGTGGTAGAGGTGGACAATGACCTCAACGGGTCATGGTTTGGGTAACCGAGGTGTGGTACTGGCAGAGGCCGTGGAACACAGGGCTGAGGTGCTACTAATGTTAATGCAGAAGCAAGACAACCGGGGTTGGTTTATGCGATTTGCCAAAGGGAAGATGGTGATGCACCGGATGTAATAACCGGTACGTTCTTTATTTTTGACAAACCCTATTTTGCTCTGATTGATGTGGGCTCGACCCATTCCTATGTTGCAAGTAGTGTAGTGGAAACACTAGGCTTAGACTCTGAACTTTCTGATAGACAGATGACTGTAGTAAGCCCATTAGGCCAAACTGTAGTGGTAAACAAGATCTTTCGAAATGTACCCCTAAAGATTCAGGGAGTGAACTTTCGAGCAGATTTAATGGAGTTACCCTTCGGAGAATTTGAACTTATACTCGGGATGGATTGGCTAGTAGAACACCGAGTCGTATTGGATTGTGCGGCTAAACGTATGGAACTAAGAACCCCGGAGGATGAAGTGGTAGTAATGATTGGAGAAAGGAGGAACTACTTGTCTAACGTAGTTTTCACCTTTCAAGGCTAAGAAGATGGTTAAGAAAGGTTGCAAGGCATTTCTAGCCTTCGTAAGTGCGATAGATGGAAAGGAAGAAGGTATTAATGGAGTTAGGACGGTAAGGGACTTCGTGGATGTATTTCTAGAGGAATTACCAGGAATACCCCCAGACAGGGAGGTGGAAGTTGGGATAGATTTGCTACCGGGAACAGCTCCTATGTCAATCGCTCCATACCGAATGGCACCAAAGGAGTTAGTAGAGCTCAAGGCTCAAATCCAAGAACTATTGGATCGTGGGTTCATCCGACCCAGTGTGTCTCCGTGGGGAGCACCGGTCTTATTTGTGAAGAAGAAGGACGAAACTATGCGTATGTGCATAGACTACCGTCAGTTGAATAAGCTGACCATTAAGAACAAGTATCCCTTGCCAAGGATCGATGACTTGTTCGATCAGCTGAAGGGAGCCGCGGTATTTTCAAAGATCGACTTAAGATCGGGATACCATCAGTTGAAGGTGAAGGAGGCTGATATCCATAAGACCGCTTTTAGGACAAGATACGGCCACTTTGAGTTTGTAGTGATGCCATTTGGGTTGACAAATGCTCCAGCCGTATTCATGGACATGATGAATCGGGTTTTCCAACCCTACTTGGATAGGTTCATCATGGTGTTCATCGACGATATTTTGGTGTACTCGAAGTCAGAGGAGGAGCATGATGAGCATCTCCGAGTGGTGTTGGAAGTGTTAAGGAGAAGAAGCTCTATGCCAAATTCACAAGTGTGAATTTTGGCTTAAGGAGGTGGCATTCCTAGGACATGTGGTATCCATTTGAAGGAATAAGAGTGGATTCTAGGAAGATCAAGCGGTGTTGGATTGGAAACCACCTAGGTCCGTGGCTAAAATCAAGTTTCTTAGGCTTGACAAAGCTATTCTGAAGATTTGTGGAAGGATTCTCGTCAATAATCGCGCCTTTAACCAAGTTGCTAAGGAAGGAAGTACCCTTGAATGGACTAATAAGCGAGGAGAGCTTTGAAAAGCTTAAGAAGGTGTTGATGGAAGCTCTAGTGTTAATTCAGTCGGAGGCATGAAAAGATTTTGTGGTGTACTGTGACGCTTCGCATACGGGGTTAGGCTGTGTGTTAATGCAAGATGGCAAAATAGTCGCTTACGCGTCACGGCAGCTAAGGCCTCATGAGGTTAACTACCCCACTCATGATTTAGAGCTAGTAGCGATGGTTTTTGCCCTTAAGGTTTGGAGGCACTACCTTTATGGAGAAAGGTCGGTTATCTACAGCACCACAAGAGCCTTAAGTATTTATTGACTCAGAAGGAGTTAAACTTGAGGCAACAAAGGTGGGTGAAATTGTTGAAGGACTACGATTGTTCGATAGAATATCATCCGGGCAAGGCGAATGTGGTAGCCGATGCCTTGAGTAGGAAGGTTGTGTCGGATCTACGGGCTTTGTTCACTCACTTAAGTCTCAGATGTGATGGAAGCCTGTTGGCAGAATTGCAAGTCAAGCCCACATGGCTGAAGGAGGTGAAAGAAGGACAGTTGGCTGATAAGGACTTAAGTACTAAGTTACAACAAGTACCGCAAGGAGGATTAAAGGACTATGGCATCAATGATAAAGGAGTATTATGCTACAAGGGAAAGGTCGTATCTTAGAAAGATAAGGAGTCGAGATAAAGGATTCTTAGGGAAGCGCATGGTAGCCCTTATGCTATGCATCCCGGAGGCATCAAGTCATATAGATATCTAAGGAACAGTTTTGGTGGTCTGATCTGAAACGAGAGGTGACTGAATTTGTGGGGAAATGTTTGACGTGTCAGCAAGTTAAGGCTGAACACCAAGTCCCATCGGGATTGCTTCAACCAATCGAAATTCCCCAATGGAAGTGGGAAAGAATTACCATGGACTTCGTTAGTGGGCTTCCCCTTACGCCTACTAAGAAGGACTCGGTATGGGTGATTGTGGACCGTTTGACCAAGTCCGCATACTTTATCCCAGTAAGAATAGATTATTCTCTTCAGAAGTTGGCTAAGTTATATGTGGCGAAAATCGTAAGGTTACATGGAGTACCGGTGTCGATCATCTCTGATAGAGACCCAAGGTTTACGTCTCGATTTTGGAAGGCACTTCATCAAGCTTTAGGCACTAAGCTAGACTTCACTACGACTTTTCATCCACAATCAGACGGGAACAGGTTATACAAGTGTTGGAGGATATGTTGAGAGGCTGTGTAATGGATTTTCGAGGAAGTTGAGAAGATTACTTACCTTTAGCTGAGTTCGCCTACAACAACAGCTATCAAGCTAGCATTCGGATGGCACCATATGAAGCATTGTATGGAAGAAAGTGTAGAACACCTACTTGTTGGACCGAGTTAGGAGAACGCCGAGTTTTGGGTCCAGAGTTGGTGGCAGAAACTGAAGAGAAGGTTGAGTTAATTCGGGCATGGTTAAAGGAAGCCTCTGATAGGCAGAAGTCGTACGCAGACCTTAAGTGGAAGGAAATAGAGTTTGAAGTGAGAGACCAAGTATTCCTGAAAGTCTCACCTTGGAAGAAGGTAATGAGGTTCGGTCGAAAAGGGAAGTTAAGCCCAAGGTTTATAGGGCCTTATCGAGTACTGAAACGAGTTGGGCCAGTGGCATACCAATTAGAGTTGCCACCAGAATTGCAGTAGATGCACGACGTATTTCATGTGTCCATGCTACGTCGCTATCGATCGGATCCATCGCATATGGTATCTGTTGAAGAAGTGGAGCTAAGGCCAGACCTATCCTACGAGGAAGAACCGATTCGGATCTTGGAACGTGATGTGAAAGTACTACGAAGGAAGATAGTGCCTCTAGTCAAAGTGCTATGGCGCAATCATGGATCGGAAGAAGCTTCGTGGGAGCCAGAAGAGACCATGCGACAGCAATACCCTCAACTATTTTAGTTAGGAAATTTCGGGGACGAAATTTTGTTTAAGGGGGGTAGAACTGTAACATCTTGAAAAGGGCCTATGCATTTTCAGTTTAATTGTATGAAATGACAAGTTTAAGCGCTAAGAATAAATTTTTGATATTTTTAGAAACCTGAACATTTTGGAAACTTGAACATTTTGGAAACCTGAACATTTTGGAAACCTGAACATTTTGGAAACCAGAACATTTTGGAAACTTGAATATTTTGGAAACACGAACATTTTGGAAACTTGAACTTGTAAGAAAAATGGCAAGTTCTGAGCCGATCGAAAATTTTAGGAAACTTAGAAATAATCGAGAAATGTCAAATTTTAACGTTTAAAATAGGAAATAAGGGCAAGAGGGCCTTAAAAGAAAAAGTTGGTGAGATTTGACACACAAACAAAGCTTGGAAAAGTGGCTCAAGGTGTCACTTAAGGCTTATGGAAATGGCGCCATGTGTAAGAGGAATGGGCTGAGTTCGAGTCACTTGGGAAGCAAATAATGAAGGTTTATTTTTGCTTCCATAAGTAAGAGGGTGGACGGCACCTATTTTCTAGAAAAGTGAGGAGTTTTATTTCTGTTAAAACTTGATAAATTAAGTGATAAATAAAGGATTTTAATTGAGGAGATAAATGATGGATTAAACACTTTTATTCTTTAATAAAAGAGATAATATTATCACAAGGAAGGGTGGTGGCCAAGTCAAGGACTCTTGGCCTAGTAATTTCGGTTGAAGAAGGAGAGTTGGAGGCTTTTCTCTCATCTTTTCTTATGTGTGCCGAAAATTCCCTAGCCCCTATTCTCTCTGCCAAAATTTTTACCAAGCAAAGACTATCTTTTCTTCTCCTCTCCTTTGTCATTGTTAAGTCAAAACCCTTCTTTTGATCTCTGTTAAATCTCCATAGCGAATCTCTCGTAACTCTAGGCAAGGAAGCAATCGATTAAAGGCATCAAGGTAAGGTTAAGCTATTCGATTTCCTTTCTTTTCTTTTCTAATTGCCGAAAGTGAAAGGCCTAATCCTATTCTTGTTCATGGTGAATCTACAAGGATCTCTCGTGTTTCTACCATTACCAAATATAAGGATCAAGGATCTAAGGTAAGAACAATTAATTTTGTTCTTCTAATTCTTTTAATCAAGATCTAAGAAATAACCCTTTTATGTCTCATGGTAGAATATCAAAGGAAGAGTTTGGGATTTGATTCAAGGAATTTAAGGTGAGGCACATTCGGCCAAAGGCCAAGTTTTATTTATTAAAGTTAGATCAGATCTAACATACGAATTTTAGGAATTTCGACATCACTTAGGAAACAAGGAATTGATTTTGGGAATCTCATCATAAGATAAGTGGTTATAATCGGCCAAGGTTCTCTCTTAAATGTCTAGATCTATTTGTTATAATTAGAGACTAATCAAATCAATGGATTTAATGGTTAGCCGATTTCAAGGGAGAAGAACACAAATCTTCGGGATTTGATCATCAATCAAATTGGCAAGCAAGGTAAGTATTAGTAATACCATTCCTATTAGGATTTGGTTTTAAAAGCGAAAAGGCTATTAATGTGTTTTTGTATGATGGGCCGAATATAGGATCTAAAGTTAGATTGGGATTTTTGGGATCTCAAAGAGTCTATTAAACGAATCAGGTGTGTACTCATACTAACCTTCCATACGTTATATGGCAAATATTAATTATATGATTATACGTAAGAATGTGAATATGGCTAAGTACCTAATGTGGTACAAAAAGTACTCGCACGCGTTTCCTACTTCGATAGGATTATGAAATATGTTATTTTATAACATGTGAAAATATATATATGAATGTGGAAATAAGTATGTTGTGCATGATATAAAATTTATGGGGCATTCGGGATCTATGTGAAAGGGAAGAAGGTGTTGACTTGGTCTCACTAACGAAATATGGTGACTACGATCACAACATTTTGAATATGGTAACTCCGGTTACATTATCGAATTTGGTAACCGGTTACATTATTTGAATATGGTGTCTAATTACACAAATTATATGGGCGATGAGCACGTCATTGCAACAATCGCCTTCGATGGTGTGTAGCGGATGGAGGTTGACTTAGTAGTCCCACGGTGTGGTGGCGAGTACGGGTGGTGTGTAGCGGATGGACAAATAGGCTTGGGTTCGGGTTGCATCATCATTTTTATATGAATATGAATTTTATATGAACATGTATGCCTGATTTGTTGAATGTTAGTACTATGTGCACATTGAGTCTGTTGACTCACCCCGTTGTGGGAAATATTTTCAGGTGATGAACAGTGATGGACCGGGACGGTGGACCTTGAGGTGGCCATGTTTCATTTGAAGATTTTATTCGATTTGGACTTTGTTATTTTTTTGGGTTTTACTTGATGTAATAAGGCCATAAGGCCCAGTGGATTTTTCTTATTCTGCTTTACTTTAAATTGTTATGTTACGAACTATTATGACTAAAGTTAAGTGATTATTTTTTTATAAACCTTAAAAAAATTATTTTGTCACCTTAATAAAAATTGGATTTACAAGATTAAATAAATGGGTTTCCAATCTAAGCCCAATCCACAACAACATTTTTTTTCTAAAAATTTTACAAATTTTCTCTAAGTAACGAAAATCTTTGAAATCGGTTTACTTTAGGAACATACCAGATTCGGTTCAGGCTCGTGGGTCGGGTGTGGGGTGTTTCAGATTTTGTGTATGGCATGTATAGGGGCTAGACTAGATAGATTATTTTATTATTTTGGCCAAAGGTGTATTGGCTCTTGCTAAGACATTAATTTTGTAAATTGCCAAAAATGATGGCACATTTTATCATTTATGAAATTTCAAAGTTATCAATGTGAGTGCATGTTGAATTATGATTTGTTTATTAGTTGGTTGAATGAACTCATGTAGTGTAAGATATAGGGGTGCTAGAAGCTTGGCAAACAGCCTTGTTCTGTCCGTATGGGTAGGCCCACGGGCGTGTGTCTAGACCATGTGTGACACATGGTTAGCCCGCGGGCGTGTGACTTGGCCGTGTGTCCCCTACATGTTGATATTTTAAGTTAGAATAGACCACGGACTGTCCACACGGGCATGTCCAGGCCGTGTTAAATTAGTCAGTAACTCCCCACGGTTTAAAGCCATGGGCATGTTATGATGGTACACGGGCGTGTTCCATTTCACATGGGCGTGTGCCCTAGCTGTGGGATTTTTGGTAGAATGCTGGGGTTTTTGGGCACAGTGTGAGCACATGGGCATGTGAGACTACACACGGGCATGCATGTCTTCTAACACGAGCGTGTACTCCCTGTTTAGTTGAGAAAAAATTTTGTGGATCGTAAGAGTTTTGATATAGTCCCGAGAGCCCTCGTATGTACGAGTGAGGTCTTGTAAGTCGTAAATAAAGTTGTTGTAGTGACTCAAGTAGAGTAGTCTCGTGAGCCTAAGTGGCGATCAAGTAGTTTTGTACAGTAACACTTTTTGCTCGATTTCGGGGATTGTGGGTAAGGGGTGTTATAGTTGGCAACCCTAAATACTTCTCTAGATTATTAGAAATTCGTACTCCCAAAATTCTACCCACCTGTTCCTATATTTCTTGTTCAACATTACCACTGAAATATATTAGAGACTTGTCGAAATTAACCATTTTTCCTGATACTGCTTCATACTCATTAATCACATTTTTCATGTTATTTGCGCCCTCAGTCGAAGCTTCTTCAAACAACATACTGTCATCTGAAAAAAATAAATGCGTCACCGAAATATTACTTCTCCCCACCCTTGCACCAAAAAGCCTTCCCTCTCTAGCCATGTTGATTAAACGTGAGAAACCTTCAGCACAAATTAGAAATAGGTACCGGCTTAGTGGATCTCCTTGCCTTAATCCTCTTGTAGATCAAAACTCCTCCCCAAGCTTTCTATTGATCGCTACTGTATATGAAACACTAGTGATACGCCTCATTATAAGGGAAGTCCACTCCTTGCAAAAACCCATTCTTCTCATTAGTCTCTCCACAAAATACCACTCAACCCTGCCATATGCTTTACTCATATTGAGTTTTAAAGCGAAACCTTTATTCAAATTTCCTCTTCTTTTCTTGAACGAATGTAAAATTTCGTAAGCCACAAAAATGTTATATGTTATTTTCCTTTCTGGTACAAATGCCTCATCAATACAAAAATCAAGTACCTGGCAAAATCTGTTGACAATCACCTTCGAAATTATTTTATAAATCACATTGCAAAGGCTAATGGGCCGAAACAGACTCATAAACTTTGGTGAATTCACCTTAGGGATAAGAATTATACTTGTATGATTCACCTCCTCTATGTTTATTTGACCATTAAGAACGTCTAGACAATACCTAGCAACTTCATCCCCTACTACATACCAATTCTTTTGAAAAAAATTGCAGGAAAGTCAACTTTGCCCGATGCTTTAAGAGGGGCCTAGTTTTTATTGCTTCAACAACCTTTTCTGCTTGAAATTCGTCATTTAATTTCTTATTAAGCTCTACCATAATACATAGTGATATAGCCGAAAGTAAACTATCACAGTTGCTTACCTTTTTTGACGAAAACAATTCTTTGAAATACTCTGTAGCTATTTTAGAAATTTCGACAGCACCATTAATCCATCTCCCAGAATCACTCTCTAACCCCTTGATCATGCTTTCTTTTTCTTACGGTACAAAGCCCACCTATGAAAAATGTCGTATTTCTATCCCCCATTCGAAGCCAATTGATTCTCGCCTGCTGTTCCCAAAACAGTTCCTCCCTATCAACTTCAAAATTCATCTTCAATTTAAACTCTGTAATCTCCGCTAGAACCTCATCATTAATCTCTTCATTACTCAACTCAAATAATCTAGAATTTAATTCTGTTGTTCAACGCTCCCATAAACCTTTTTTTTTTTTTTTCCCACTTGTTCAACCTTACCCCCAATTCTTTTAGCTTCACCAAAATATCCTATTCATTCGATAACCACCCATGTTTAATTTGCTCCTCAAAATTTATGTCCAGTATCCAATTGGCATTGAAACAAAATTGCCTTTGTTGTTCTCTAAATTGCAATCTCCCATCCCCGTTTGTATCCATTAACACCGGACAGTGGTTAGATAAACTATGCTGCAAATGATTCACCGAGTACCCTATAAAAAGATCCCACCATTCTGGATTAGCAACCCCTTGTCTAATCTCTCCCTAATATTATTTCCAACCAACCTACCTTGTTCCCATGTGTACCATTGCCTAGAAAATCCTAAATCACTCATCTCACAGTCTTCTAACACCTCCCTAAAAGCAACCATCTGTCTTTCCTCCCGTAATCTACCCCTTTGTTTTTCAAAGGAAAACATAATTTCATTAAAATCTCCCAAAATAATCCATGGCTTATTATTTCTAGACTATAGATGTCGTAATAAATTTCATGATTCCTTTCGATCATGCTCCATAGGTACTCCATAGAAACCTGTGAATCTCCATATTATCATTTCGTTTCCTTCATTCACCTTCATATCAATATGAGACTTCGAAAAGCTTTTTAAAGTTAAATTCAATCCTTCACTCCACCCTAACGATAATCCCCCTCTTGTTCCTTCTGCATCGACATCAATTCCATGTTCAAATCCACACTACCTTCTTATTTTCTCCATTCGTTTACTAGCAACCTTTGTTTCCATAAGAAACAAAATAAGGGGCCTAATGTGTTTGAACTTATTTTTTAGACGACTAATTATTTATGACTGCCCCAAACCACGAACATTCCAACTAAGAATTTTCATTCAGCCCGGTCAACCAGCTTGGTAGTGGCCTCCGATATTGCATTTTCCAATCTTACCTCCAACATTCCCCTATTGTTATGAGAATCACCCACTTCTAGATTAAATCTTTACCTCTTCTTCCCATCAACAAATTCTACAGGCATATCCTCCAACTCTACTATATATCCCCTTTCCTCAATTTGCCCCATATTATCTTCAATCCTCAAAACCATGGGCTTTCTTATATGTCACATGGACCGCCCCACTAAACTCATGTCTCCTTTATGTTCACTTTGTTTGGTTACATTAGCGCCAAATCTCCTTTCCATATTTTCCCCATCAATTTCCATATTTGCCCACATATCATTCTCTGATTCCTCCCGCAACCATTTGCTCATCAATTGCCCTCCCCTTCTTTGTAACAGCCCGTTTTTAGCTAAATTAGAATAGTGGTTTTGGAACCATAAATCTGAGGTTGAAATATTTATTTTATTATTCTTTTAAAGTTTACACCATGATTGAATGATTGTGTGAAAGTTTCGTTTAGAAATTTTATCATTTGAGTGCTTAATTTGATAAAAAGGACTAAATCGCATAAAGTATAAAACTTGAGTTCTATTAGCTAAAGGTTTCTAATAGCTATAGAACTTTATAGTAGAGGTCCTTATGTTGTAATTATACCATTGTAATGGTGAGTGGACATATTTGGACTTATTAATAAGTGTTTTAATGGTTAATAGTCAAGGTTAAATAAGTAAATATGTAAATAAACTTAAAATAAATAAAATAAAAGCCATTATAATCATAATCTTATTCTTCCAACCCATTTTAACAAAGAAAAGAACCATTTTTAGGGTTTAAAATTTGACAACTTCAATCTTCACAATTAGGTATGTATTTTGTCCCGGTTTTAATGATTTCTATGTTTTTGAGATCGTTGCAACTAGGTCTAGCTAGCCCAGAGACTATTTTGCAAAATTGTTAAATAATTTAGATGTTGCTATTGATGAATATGTACGAGTTTTGAAGTTTCTTGATAGATTATGAATGCTTGTTGATAGATATACAAGTTTTGTTAAGTGATTTTTAGTGAAAATGTAAATTAGGGGCTAAATTGTGAAATGTATAAATCTAGTAGTTAAAATGTGAAATAAATGAAAAATATGGGTTGTTAGGGACCTAATTGAAATTCGGCTAGCATGGGTTGTGGTTGAATTTCATTAATTTGTGTTTTTATGAAATAAGGACTAAATTATAAAAGTTGTGAAATTATGGGAGAAAAAGGTAAATGTGATTTAAAGTATGTTTTGGACTAAATTGAATAGAGGGATAATTAAATGAGATGAATTTAATAATATTTAGATGAAGAAAAGTGGAATTCGGATCTAGATCGGGAAAAACTAAAGTTATCGACTAATCAATTTATTTCGTTGTTTTCACATCCGAGGTAAGTTCATATGTGATAAATTTCATTATAAATGTATTTAAATGCTTTGATATTGTATAAGTTGTGAATATGAGACTTCGAATAAGTTCAACAATGACTTGATGGTAATTTAAAATTCGAAATCCCGGTTGAACCTTAGGAATAGTTTATGATACTAGTGACATGTCATTAAGGGATACATTGAGTTGGCTTCGGGCCATGATATTAGCACTTCGGGTGCGAGTTATACCGATTTGGCTTCGAGCCATGAATATCGACTGATTTGGCTTCGAGCCATGATATTAGTAATTTGGATATAAGTTACCTTGATTTGGCTTCGGGCCATGGTATAGGTACTTATTGTGCGAGACTCTTGAGTATCTGATTTATATTCCGAATGGTTCAATGGGTAAATGAATGATGTAGTTGAGAATGAGATTGGTACGAGATGGTACAGGTATGTGTATAAATCATATTAGCTTTGAATCGAAGAAATGGTAAAGAAAGTATATAGTTTTGTGGATGAATAATTGAAAGGCTTGTTAGTTGATGTGAATTCATGTATTTATAATCAATTGTTGAATTCTATGTTTATGCTTATATGGAGTTTATTTCATACGAGCTTCCTAAGCTATAAAGCTTACGTTGTTTATTTTTTTACATTTTATAATGTTATCAAGCTAGCTCGGATTCGGGATCGTCGAAGATCGCTTCACACTATCCACCTATCCCTTGGTACCTATAAACTTTGGTATATTAAGTATATGGCATGTATAGGAACATGGTCTTTTGGTTTATGTATTTTGGCCATTTGTGTTGGCTTGTAAATATTAAGTTTGGTCTTGTGTTTAGCCATAAGAGCTGGCTTATTATTGATGAGTTCATAATTACTTGTGATAGGTAATATGAATGTTAAATGGTTGATATAAGATATGAATTGTGCTTGTGAATTGGTTCAAAATGATGCATGTTTGGGAAAGGTTTAATTAGTTGATTTGTATAGTGTATTTGGTATGTTTTGAATGAGTAAAACATGAGTTTATAAGCATGTTGGTTGTTAGTATTCGAAATGATATGATTTAGCCTTGATTGTGGTTAAGTTAATTGTTCATTTATGCTATGAATCTGTACCATTTGGGTTGTGTAGGTACATGCAAATTTGGGTGGCTAATTGGCTTGGTAAATAGCCTATTTTTGTCCACACGGGCGTGTGTCTCAGCCACGTGTGACACACGGTTATGTTACACAGCCATGTGTCCCCTGGTGTTGAAATTAAATTCAAGTCAGCATGCTCCACACGGCCTCACACACGGGCGTGTGACCTGGCCGTATGGCATAAGTCAGTATACCCTACAGGTTTGGCACTGCCTAGCGCACGGTCTAGCACACAGCCTGGCACACGGGTGTGTATGGCCATTTTTAGGGCACATGGGTGTGTGTGTTGGCCGTGTGACCCAAGTCAGGGAGTTACATGGGGTCGGACACGGGCTAGGACACGGCCATGTACTCCCCTTTCGAATGTCCACATGGCCTGTGACATGGGCGTGTCTGTTGGTCGTGTGAGACACACGGGTAGGTCACACAGGCGTATGTCCTCTATTTTTGAGAAAATTTTCTAAGTGTTTAAAAAGTTTCCAAAGTTATCGGCTTAGTCCCGAACTATTCCCAAAGCATGTTTAGGGCTCGTAGGCTCGTAATAGGGACAATGTGATTGTATTTTATTGGAATTACATTTGGTTGATGATTTTTTATTCGAATTGGATGGTTGTTTAAGTTGTAAGTCTGGTAATACTCAGTAACCCTATTCCGGCATTAAATACGAGTGAGGGGTGTTACATTCTTAGCGTAGCTCTCAGAGATAGACCAACCAAAATCCACTTCCTCATTCCTTAATGTTAATCATACTAGGCAAAAACTCCCACCATGACCAAGACGGCAACAATTTTTCATATTAAAACAACGGATATTTAGATTTATTCTACCCAATACCAATCCGTTTCTTCCTTTTAAGTGGGAGCCTAGTATCCATTGTAATTCGAATCCGCATAAATTTTCTTATTCCCCTCGTTACCATTGATGCATCATACTCCATAAATTTTCCAATAAAATCCCTAAACTGTCACGCCATCCCTTCTATTATAAATCCAATCAGTAAATTGTGAATCTGCACCCAAAAAACCGTAGTCCAAAGGGAAGTTGTAGATGGATCCTCACCCCTTATTAGCCTATGGAATACTATCAGATGTCGGTTGAAAAACCATGGCATACCATCCATAACCCATTTCAAATCAATTTCACTATAAAACCGAAACAAAATACGCTTGTCTTCAATCTCCATGATCGACACTCCTCTTAGTGGGTGCCACAAATTAGCCAGAGTATTTTTTAGAGATGGAAAATTCACAATACTATCCTTGAGAACTCGCCCTACCAGGCATAACCCATATTCTAGATCAGCAGATATATCATCCCTTATCACCCCTAAGGGGTCCTCATCCATAATATTGAGGTTTGCCAGATCTTCACCCACCATATTGAGATTAGCCATGACGCACCCACGAATCTGAGATCCAAACTTCCCGCAGACAACAAAATCCTAGCAAAACAAATCCAAGACACAAACTCGTGCAACAAGGCAGACAAAGAAAACCCTAATACGTGCCACAGTTTATTTTGTCAATATTTTGTTGCTAATAATCAGCTTAGTGGTTGTTTGTTTTGAGATATTTTAGACTCATGAGTTGCATATATATATACTCTTCATTTATTTTATTTATCATTAAATTTTAAAAGTAATAAAAATAATAAATAATTTTACTTTGTGTGATTTACAATCTCTTTCATTTTTATATATTTTTATGATCAACAAAATATTAGAAAATACATATTGACACCATCAATTGTTGAACTTTAGAGGCATGTTTCATATAAACGTCGGTAAATTAAGAACAAAGGGTGTTTTCCTTGTAAACGATGTGATTAAGTGTCGCAATCAATTCATTTTGCAGCTAATGTGAACTGAGTTTAAATTTCTTTTTAGTTTACTCTTTAAAAGAAAATGAAAATTTTGATAAATATATTCCATATGCTTCAACTATGAATAAGACACCAACTATATTTAAAAATTGAATTTATTGTTATGTTCTGTAGAATATATTATTGCCTTTAAAGAGATTTTGCTTTTAAGCATTGAAAAGCATCTTTAACATGGAGTTTCTGGATTTGGGCATCGACTGTGGTGGAACATATGCAAAGTTTAAGTGGGAGTAAAAAAATAGTGCTATTTTTGGAAGCTAGGTATCTATCAAAGCATTTTTTTTTCTTTAAAAAAAGGACCATCTTTTTGCACAATGCATTACCCATAAATCCAATTTTACTATTTTTTTTCTTATAATTCGAATCTACAGATTAAACCAACACAAAAATTAATTCAAAAAAAAGAAAAATTGAAAGGCTAATTACAAACAAGTGAGAAGTGTCGAGTCTGATGTGATGGTAAAGTGATTGAGGAAGGTGGTGATGGTGGAAACTGTGAAAAGTTTGAAGAATCCCCCAATTCGAATTGATAGTTCATATTTTCATTTAATGGTATTTTCAGCTGCTACTTCTCTTCCTTCTTCATGTAATACATCAAAACAGGGCAAGCACATAAACATGGTCATCACAATTATATTATGTTAACTAATCCTACTCAAGCCATTTAAAATTACAAAATAATGTCGATGGATGCCTTTTCAATCAGGTCGTGTTTTCAGTTAGAATTATAAAATGGGTTTTGGTCCCTCGTCTAAATTTTCCCATGTATTTTGAAAAAGGTAAAATAATTTTTTTTAAAATTATAATTATTTTTTTATATTTTAAACAAAAAACTATTTTTTAAAAGAGTAAAAAATTATGAAAAATAAAAAATAAAGAAAATGGTTTTTTAATATTTTAAAAATATAAATAAATAATATTATTTAAGTCGAATCAAGCCGAATTGGTTGGACTAAGAATCAGTTAGGGTATTTGTTAGCTTGGACACTTGCTAAGAAACAAACCATTCCAATGTAAGAGTAACAAGGGAGTGGATACTTTTTCACCACCAAATGTTAAAAATAGTAAACATACAAAATAAGAAAGATATTTATGCAGTTCGGTTTTCCAATGTTTACGGAGCCTAGTTTAGTAAGAAATATCTACACTCTTTAACAATTATAATAAGTGATTCTAATCTATCACACCTTATGACAATTTCTCACATTTGTACCTTGAATACTTTAATACTCTCATCACTAAATCACCCTATGTGAATTCAACAAATAAAACCAAAACACAAATGTTTTACTATCAAAATCCACCCACACAATATGGTTCCTCACATGAGCAAATTAAATGCTTAATTCTCTCGGTACATTCATTGTACAAGTCTCTCAAATATATAAATTATTTCAAGACTTGCTAACAAATAAGATAAATAAAATACAATATAATAATAACAATCAAAGTAATTATGGACTCTTAGAAGCTCAATAAATAGAGTTTCAATTCAATTCAATATCCATGATCTAAGGGATTAACTTAGGCAATTCGATCCAATACAATCTCCAATAAGCTAAATATTTTTCATATACTCAGCATAACCCATATACATCATTCAATAAATTGTCTAACTCTTCAAATATGGAAATTATCTTCTCATAGTTTTGGTGGCCAGGGAGTGAACATTCTTCTAGCACTAAAGTACCAGTTTCATATTATTTAACAGTATCAGTTCAATGAGAGATAAAAACTAGTTGACTGGTGAATTGATACAAACTAGTTGAATCAAGCTAAAAAAACTAGTTGAATTGATAGTCAAATTGATTTTATAATTCTTAATATTTTTTTTTTTATTTTAATATTTTTTCTTTGAATCAATCAGACTAGTCTTTCTAGGAATCAATTGGTTAGACCAATTCAAAATCGGCTTACTTGCTAGTTCAATTAGTTTTTTTAGCTTGGTTCAACTAGCTCGTCTTGACTCGCAGGTCAACTAATTTTTACTTCTCACTAGACTGATACCCTAGCTGGTTCTCAATCTAGTCGGTCTAGTCTGGTTTAGATAACATAGAATTTTGGATTTTTTAATATTTTTATATTTGAATTTTAAAGAATTTTAAATATATTTTAAAAAATTTATGTTTTTATTTAAAATATGAAAAAATCCTTAAAATTTATTATTTTTATTATACTTTTTAAAGGTATAGATCAAATTGAAAAAAAAAACTGTAAATGTTTATGGCTAAAAATGTTATTTTACTTTTAGCATCATTAACTTAAATAGCAAAATTAGACGGAGGGCCAAGATTTTAAATAAAAAGTATAGAAACTCAATGTCTCAAATATGAAATATAGAGACTAAATTTCAAATTTAAAATAATACATGAACCTTTGACATATTTAAACCAATAAAAGATTCGTAATTAAATATTAAAATTTAATTTGAAAATAAGGAAAAGTTGTTAATGTTGAAATTCATTTTAACGACGATTATATGAGTTAAGTATAGATGAGATATCCTTACTTACAAGTTATTTAATTATTATTAAATTTAACTCAATCAATTCGAGCTATGAAATAAAATTAGAGTCTAATAATTTTTTATTAATATAGAAAAGTCTCAATTCAAACTTAACAAGCTTGATAATGGAGCTTATTTTTTATTAGGTAATCAAGTTGGCTCAAATAATTTGGTTTTTATCATGAATTTTGAGTTTTAAATTTGGTGAAAACCTTCTCTTAATAATAGTTATATTAATATGTGGAATATATAAAATATTAATGTTTGTAAGTTATTCAAATTCACTTTTAGAAAAATTTAAATTCGGTAAGATTATTTTTGAGTTGAGCTTAAATAATTTAAGTTATCAAGTTAGCTGAATTTAAATATTTTAATACTTAACATGAAAAGATTATGACTTTAATTTATTTTTTTTAAAAATCCCTATTTGATCTTAGAATACTTGAACCTAGAGTTTAAAATCTAACATGAGAATTAATGTTTTTGAGTAAACAAAATTGAGCAAACTTAATCATACAAATTTCTGCAGTTCAATTTTTATATGGAATTCAAATTTTAAAAATAAAATTCACTCAAATTTCATTTTGTTTGAGATAAACTTGACTCAACTAGGATACTAATACGAAATAAGCCCATCCCTTTTTTGATGATGATGCAAGACAACAAATTGGCAAAGTGTTGGACATTAATGAATCTTGAAAATCAGTGTGATATTAAATAGGAAGCAAAGAGAAATGGCAGCAAATGACTGTTGTGGACCTGTTTTTAGCACTCCAAGTAAAACATTGCTGATCTGATCTGATCTGATATGATCTTCCTCCCATCTGTGTTTGAAGAGTGGATGATGTTTGGCTCAATGTAATTCAGTTAAAGTGCTTGTGGTATTGGGGGTGGGGTGGGGGGTCCCTTTGTTGTAATCCAAAGAAAGGGACAAGACTAGACTTTGCCATTGAGAAAACCATATCTAGAAGCTCCACCATAGCTTTTATATCGCCATTTGCCAAATCCAAAACAACACCTCTATCTTAGCTTTTGCCACAATCTTCTTCTATTTGGAGAAAGACCCAGAGTTTCTTTTTACATTAATGTTTCATAAATGAATGAAATTGTAGGGCTTTCAAGATATCAATTACAACCACTATCTCTACTCACCCACCATAATCACTTCCACCACCCACCACCTGTTTGTTAAAATAACAAAAAGAAGCTATAACTTATAAATAGGACTTTTAACTTTTTCACTTTTCTGCCTATAAGTAGACTATCTGACCGTATCACGATTAAAAAAAAAATGACGCACCCAATGACTTCTCGAATACCCAATCTCCAAATTTTACAAAAGAACTTGGCCAGATATTTATGCAAACACTCCCTAAACAAATTTCATGATTTCATCCATCAATTCAAGCTCCAAGGAGGAAAAAGTGTTTTCTTTTTCTTCCATGTCAACTTGCCATCCATTCTTCGGCCTTTGACAGTTACATCCACTTTCAAAAGCACATTAAGGTGAATTTCATCAAAGTGGCGATTGCTTTCTTCTTTAGTATACATCTGCCTGATGGGATTCCTCGCTAAAATTGCTAATAATTACTAATTCAATGGCGATCGAATTTACAAGACGAGCATCACCAAACACGTGCTAGAAAAAAGAGAGCAAGGCTAATCAATCTACTGATTATTTTCATTCAATAATTGTGATGCTACATTTTCCGAAAGGGCTAGATTATCAACCTTTTGATGTTTCGGTTGGCACCTAACAGCTATTTGTTTATTTCATATTAAAGACAAAAGAAAATGTTCTTAATTTTGTCAAACCCGATTGCTTTTAAGGCATACGAACATATTCAATATGTTATAAAAAACTGAGGCCAAAAAATATTTTTATGTATAGTTATTATCTCGTCAAATCAATCACTTTGATCTAGAAAAATTTGTCTAGTTAAGGATTTACTTTTATTTCCTACATGTAGACCGCGTAAACAATCAATAAATCACATAAAAAATTATTTGAAAACTCCATTATCACATTCTAGCACACATGTTATAAAATTTTCCATAACTCTGCTTTCAACTCTTCACAATGTGGACATGTGACATTCTACTAAAGCTGTTCGTAATCTTATCACCAACTCTACGCAGTAGGACATCTTTCCAAGAGAACATATATCAAGCTTTTTATTTATATAAGCTCACTTCATCACTCAATCAACAAGAAAATTTTAAATACCAATACTTTACTCAATTATTCTCAGATCCTTTCATCTTCCTAAACTCTCCAGATCTACTACTAATAAATTTTGGCACACTATGTATCAATAATTAGCATTGTTTGTTGTTTGTTGGAACTTGAACAATAAACTATGCCTCCACCCAACGACAATATCCCTAACATGTATAACCAATTAATCACATAAGATTTCCAAGAACCACACGACCTAGTTGTTGCTTCTATTCCATTTAACGCATGCAACCAACATTAACCAGTAGGCCAAGGATACTACTAGGTCAGGCTTTGATATGGTCAATTTGATTATTATGCTGGTTATTCTGGTTACAGTGACCATTATTATTTTCGTTATCACCAATATCCCTAAAAGAATTACATGCACCCATGCCCCTAAAATTATCTATCAAAACCAGTCACCATTCCCGCAACCATTATTGAACCCTACACTAGAATATCCAACAAATCAACATCCCAGTTAAGCTTCTCCAAACCCAATTCCAACAACAATGGAAATGTTGCAGCAAAATGCTCCAAGTTATCCAAGAAATTTGAGCAGGAAAACCCCCTAGGTTTCCTTAAGATGGGCACTGAGATTCGTCCAATAAAATTATAAATAGTAATGGTTACGACATTAGTCACTATAGCAGTGAGATTAAAATCAATAGTAGAATATATGATTAGATTCAAACATATTTATAGCGGTGAGATGAAAATACAAAATGACCATAAAAGACACTAAATTAAATTATATATGTAAAATGAATGCTTAAGTATTAAATTTCATAGTCAATATAAATATATTAAATTTGTACTTATTTATTAATTAAATTTTGTGTTTTATTTTTCATATATTTATTAAACTATATAAAATTAAATATTATTAAAATAAAATGTATTAAATAAATATAATGATTTATTTAAAATAAAAATTATCTAAATTATTTTAAAGTCTTAAAAAAATTTGATAAATAATAAATAAAATTATAAGCTTTAAAACAAAAGAGCAAACTATACAAACTGTAACCTAGCTATGCTCCCGTCCTTATTTTGGTCACTCAATTTTAAAAATATTTAATTTAGGCACTAACGATTGTATTCATTCCCATTTTGATCACTCGCTATTAAATTAATATGGTAAATAATAGCGTCGCTTTTTTCTAACCGGTATAATAATACATTTAATCCTCAATACTTATATATTCTATCAAATTGATCTCAATTCTGAGTAATTTAATAAATTTAACACTTTACATTTACAAATTTTATTTAATAAAAATTGGCGTGGCCTTGTTTCACATGGCACAGCCTAAGCAATCAAATTTTATTTTTAATAGCAAATAAAAATTAATTCATGTTTTATTAATTCTCTTACTACAGTTTCTTCAAATTTTCGTGGGAATAAAATAATAACAATAACACTTATTTTTAAGATAACTGATCCATGAATTTCTTTTTATTTAATTATGTTCTTGACCTAGTTCGCATGCATGTTGTTCAATTTCATTTTATTTTAATTATTTATATTTGCATTAGTAATAAATCAACATGGATATAAAGTACGATATTTTAAATATATGAAAACATGAATATACTTATCTAAACATAATCATATATGGCAATTATCTCGAGTATGTTTTCTTACATTTGTAGACTATAAGAGCATTTCGTTTTAAAAGCGAGAAAGTTTTAGTTAGGATATTTGAGGATCAAATTGATAAAATTTGTAAATTTAAATGGTTAAATTTATTGAATTATTTATTATTAGGATCAAATTTATATAATATATAAGTATTGAGGACTAAATGTGTAATTATACCAATTAAGAAAAGGTCACCTCATTATTTCCGTTATCAATTTAATGATGTGTGACCAAAGCAGAAATAAATATAGACATTAATGTTTAATTTGAAATATTTTTAAAATTGAATAATTAAACAGAAACACAAACATAATTCGGTGACCATTTATATAATATACCCAAAATAAAATGAAAGCCAAAAGAGACAACCATTGAAGAAAAGCTAAAAATGAAAGTAAAACTCCAAACAGAAAGCACCAGTGCAATTGCACCGATTGCACGCTATAGCCGCTTCCAAACGAAGCCCGAATCAACCATCACGTAGATAAGAAGATGCAACCAACACAAGTTGGTGTCTAATATTTTTGGAATTGTATTAGTGATTGAATTAGTCAGATTATTAATTCTTGATTCAATCAATTCGATTAATTTAACCGTAAGTTCAATTAATATAAAATAAAAAAATTTAAAAAATAAGAGAAAATAAAGAAAAATAAAAAAATAAGAAAAGAATTATAAATACAAATAAGTAACAATAATGGCATATATATATATATATATATATATATATATATCAATTATACACACCAATTTAGGTTAGTTTTTTTATTTTTTAATTAAGTATTTGGATTGGTTAGGTGAGTTAGACTTTTTTTTCTTTTTTCTCGGTTCGAGCCATTGATTTGGACTAAAAACATGGTTTAACTAACTTTTTACCAGTTCAACTAGTTCACAGCTTTTGGTTCAACTTTGATTCTAAATGTATATGACCTCATCATTATCTTTTTCATGAAAAACAATTCTTTAAAGAAAATATCCACTCATTAATTACCAAAAGTTTTAACTAATTATATGTAACATCACAAAGATTGTTTTGTAATGAAAAGATAACTTATTAAGATAATAGGTAATTTTATCTAAAATCTTATTAAAAAAAGTAACTTACGATTGCCCATCAAGTAAGGTTGACACCTAATATAGAGACATAGATATGATTGTATGGATTAATAATACATTAAATTGGACTCAAGATAAATTGATCATAAATATGTTTATAGATTAATTTTCTTGTGACGTTCATTGTGTATTTCTTTTAATCTCAAGTAAGTGAAAGACTATATATGTATAACTTGCATACTTTGATGTATTAAAAATCTATGCATGTAACATCCTGAAAAGGGCCTATGCATTTTCGGTTTAATTGTACGAAATGACATGTCTTATGTGTTATGAATGTATTATGAACATTTTTGGAAACTTGGAAATGTAAGAAATGATTTAGAAATGTTAAGTTTCAAAAAGAGGAAAGTGAATATTTTGGAAACTTAAGTTAAAAGAGGAAAGTGAACATTTTGGAAACCTGGAAATGTATGGAAATGTTAAGTTTAAAAAGAGGAAACTAAGGCAAGGTGGCCTTAAGAAAATTAATAGGAGGAATTTGACACACAAATAGGCTTGGAAAAGTGGCCTGAAGATACCACTTAAAGCCCAGTGAGTGACGCCACAAGCAGGTGCAATTGGGCCTGGGTTCGAGTCACTTGGGAAGCTAAAAATAAAAGTTTTATTTTGCTACAAGGAGTAGAGAGGTGGACGGCACATGGCTAAATTCTAGGAGCTTTTATTCTTTTATAATTAGTGGATAAATAAGGGATAAATAAGAGATTTATTTATCATTATTTTCAAGAGATAATTGTTGGATTAAATTCTTTTAATTTGAATAAAGTGATAATTCAAGGGATAAAGCTATCAAAATAAGGAAGAGTGGTGGCCAAGTAAAGGACTCTAGCTAGTAATTTGGCTACTAGAGGAAAATAGGCCATTCATTCATTCATTCTTCCTTTGTAGAATTTCTTAAGCGATTCTCCTCTCTCGAATTTCCTCAGCTTTATTCTTCTTTTATTAGCCAAAGTCAAAATACCTTGTGTTCTAGCCGAATCCTCCATCTTTATTCTTCCTTCTCTTTCCTTCTAATCCTCCAAAACCTAAGTAAGCCTTTTAAGGCCATAGCAGAATATCTCAAGTGGCTTCAAGCTTAGGTCTTTGTCAATTCAATATTAAGGGTAAGAATTTTATGGTTATTAATTTATTCTCTTCTTTAAGCGCAACATAGGAACTAATATCATTATTATTTTGTGGCGAAATTATAAGGAGTGTTTGGGGTTCAGAACTGTCGACTCTAGGGAGGGATCTTTCGAAATTCAAGGATCTAAGGTAAATCAGGATTTACATTCAGCCAAGGGCCATCTATGATGGTTTAATGTTGGAATCGAATCTAACATAGGTGTATAGGTATTTGACGGACATCCGAGGCAAGGGATACTTTTCGGGATTTGAGAATTTCAAGGTAAGTGTACTCACATATTCGGCCAAGGCCCTATCTTAAGTACTTAGATCTATTTGTTTTAATCGAAAACTAACTGATTCAAGGGATCTAGTGATTAGCCGATTTCAAAGGGAAGAATACAAGTTTTGGGATTTGATTTTTAATTCAATCGGCAACAAGGTAAGTTTTGGTTGCAATAATCCTTTGGATTTAGTCTTATGACCAAATAGGCTTTTACTAAATAGTAAGTGATTAATCAAATGTAGGAACTTGAGATCTAAAGCGTGAGATCGATTTGAGATTTCAGTGAATCACTAAGCAAATCAGGTGTGCATTCCACACTAATTCTTAATATGTTTATGGCAATATTTAATATGTGCATGTTTATAAGAATGTGAATATGGCTAAGGTACCGTGTTACGGTACAAAGTACTCAGGTACGTTTCCTACTCCTACTAGGATTACGAAATATGTTATATTTAACATGTGAAAGTGACATAAATGTGGATTTGAGTATGATATGAATGAAATGAATAATATGGGGCATTCGAGTTATATGAAAAAGGCAAAGTGAAAGTGGTGACTACGGTCTCACTATCTCGAATGTGGTGACTTGGTCACATTATCCGAATGTGGTAACCGGTTACAATATTTGAATGTGGTGTCTCATGACACAATTATTTAATCTGGTGGCTATGCCACAATTTTATATAGGCGATGAGCACGCCATTGCAATGACGCCTTCGATGGTGTGTAGCGGATGGAGGGTTGACTTAGTAGTCCTCACGGTGTGCGAGTTGGTACGGGGATGTGTAGCGGATGGCATCTAGATTTGGGTTGGGTTGCATCATTATCTTGAATTATTATGTGAACATGATATGTATGGTATGCCTAAATCTATTAAATTTTAGTGTTGGTTACACATTGAGTCATTGACTCACCTGCTAGGGAACATGTTTGGTGATGAATAAAGTGATGGACCTGGACGGCAGAACTTGTGGTGGCCATGCTCACTTAAAGTTTTATTTAATTTGGACATTTTATTTTATTTAAGTACTCTACAAATTTTATTTTGGGTTTTGTTTTATGTAATAAGCCATAGTGATGATTTTATTGTTGTTTTAATTACTATGTTACTTAATTTATGTTATTTAAAGATTAAGTCAATTTAATTTAAAATAAACTTTAAATGTTTTGTCACCAAATAAATGGGTTTTCAATATAAAAATAAACTTGTTTTCAACTCGAGCCCACCCACAAATAAACTATCTTCAAAACACACAGTTTTCAAAGTAATCAAGAATTTTGAACCGATTTACATCGAGGAACATACGGATCCGGTCCGGGCTCGTAAAGGGTGTGGGTGTTTCATTTAGTATCGAGCTGTGTTTTAAACTCTCGTCCGTGGTCTAAGGCCCAAAACATTTTCAAATCGAGCCCAAAGGAGTTTTATGGAAGTATTTACGAAAATAGGCGGGTTTGATGGCATGGCACCTAAGTCTCCAACCCAGATCCACTGTAAGTACCCTAACCATCCGTGTGATTATGTGATTTATAGAAGGGTGGAAAAGGAAGGAACATAGAATAGAATGATAGGTACTTGAACCCAGGACTAGTCTACCCCAACTACTACATATGACTTAAATGCCTAACTAAACAAACCTATGGCTAAGTCAACCGAGTTAGGGTGTGGTAACTCCTGCATGCATGTCTAGGATTGGATCCGGAAGAGCACGGTATTTAAGATCCTAGTGACTCACCTCCTCTTCGCAGAATCCTACAGTGCGTAGCTCGATTCACCCTAACCCAGAGGACTCGGTGGGTGTGGCAACCCCATGCACATGCCTAGGAATGGTTTTAGTGGGAGCTTGGTACTTAGCGGTCCATGTGACTCACCTCCTCTCCACTCAAATCCTACCTGGTGCATAGCTTTGGTTCACCCTGACCAAGAAGACTCGGTCATAGGCTAAACCCAATAACTAAAACCCGAAAGGGAACTAGCCATGTTTTTTTAAGAACCCTAATTTTAAAACTCTTAAAATCATTTTTCCTTAATTTGTGAAAACTATTATTTTTTTCCACACAATTTTTTGAAAAATTTCTGATTTATGAAAATTACTAAAATGCCCCAGTGGTAAAATTACAAAATGCCCTTGGTTTATGAAATTTTCAAAATATCCACAACTCTTATCAAAATTTCATTACTTAATAAAATGTTCAAAACCCTAATTTGCAAAATATCAAAATACCTTGATTTTGGAAAATTTAAATTGCCCCAAGTTACAAAATTACCGAATCGATTTCGATTTTCAAAATTTTTGCAACAGCACCAATTTGGAAAACAAATTCTCAAAAAGAACCCTCAAGTTTTACAAATTTTGAAATATCCTTGATTTATTAAGATTTATAAATTTACCTTGGTTTATTACTGAAATACCCCTGTAATTTCAAAATTTTTGAAATACCCCCGAAATTTCAAAAATTACCAAAATACCTTTATTGACAACATCACCAAGGAACCTTATTTTGACAAATTACAAAAATACCCCTGTAGGGTAAATTACGAAAATACCTCTAGGTAGTGGAAAAACAACAATAATGAAAACTACAATATTTCTCTGAATGAACGAAAGTTCATAATTGTTTGATGGATGTATAAATGTAAAGACTGTGTGCATGTATGAATACGAAAGAACCACTTTTAAAATTCTTTTCATAAAATTTCGTCGTGGATAATCAGTGGAATAAGGGCTAATTCATAAAACTTTCTTAAATCAGATTAAAATGCATCGTTAGATATGAGTTCTAGAGGACGCGGTTGTTATGGATGCGGTAGAGGAAGAATGGCTGTGTCAGAACCCGTTAGATCAGGTCAAGGGTCTGATAATGAGTTACCACCGCCACCACCACCCCAATTTATTGGTGTCGAAAGCAAGAGCTCAGACGGGGATGATCTTTGTGTCGCAGTCAGGTCTGCGAGTTTTGGAAATGGTGGCTGGAGCAGGTGGGAATATGGGAGCTCAGAAATCTATACCCGAGTGACTCCGAGCCAACGGAGTCGAAGTGTTCCGTGGAGTGTCTGGTGTAGCACCCAGCACAGCTGAATACTGATTGAAAGCAACCGAGCGCATTATGGATGAGCTCGACATAACCTTTGAAGAGAAGTTGAAAGTAATGGTGGCACTGTTACGCGATGAAGCGTATCAATGGTGATTAACAGTTCGGGATGGTGCCATAGCTGAGGATCTGACCTGGGATTATGTTAAGACAGCGTATCAGAAGAAGTATGTGGAGACCAGATATATTGATGAGCAGAGGAAGGCTTTTTTGGGGCTGGTTCAAGGGAACAAGTCGATGTGACATATGAAGTGAATTTCGAGGTTGAACCGATATGCTCGAGGAGTAGTAGCAACCGAGCATGAACACCGTGGTCCGCTTTTGAGGATGTACTAAGGGATGATTTGAGATTGTTGATAGCACCGCATCAGGAGCGGGAGTTTTCTGCTTTAGTAGAAAAGGCCAAGGTAGCCGAGGGAATTAAGGATGCTACAAAGAATACTATGGATCAGAATAGGCTAAAAAGAGGTTTTGGATCGTCTGGGAAGGTTCAAAAGAGGCCTAGAGTTGATGGGCCGTGAAATCGCAAGTGATGCAGGATGTGATGTCGTCCTTGTGATCATTATGGAAAAAAGCACTTAGGGGAATGCTGGAAAAAGATAGGAGGATGTTTTAGGTGTGGGTCCATGGACCATATGCTCAAAGATTGTCCTAAGAAACCAGATGAAAGTCGATCGAGCTCGTAATGTTAATCAGTCGGTAGAGAAGAATGCTGACCTCAACGAGGTCGTGGTTCAATAACAGAGGTAATGGTCTTTGGCAAGAGGACGTGGAACACAAGGCGAGGTGTGCTAACACCGAGGCAAGGCGGTAGGGTTTGGTTTATCGATTCATCGGAGGAGGATGGTGACGCACGAATGTTATAACCGGTACGTTTTTTATTTATGGCAAGCCTTATTATGCCTTAATTGATGTGGGCTCGACCCATTCTTATGTTGCATGTAGTGTAGTGGAAACACTAGGCCTAGACTCGAACTTTCGATAGGCGATAATCGTAATTAGCCCATTAGGCCAAACGTAGTGGTGGATAAGATCTTTGGAATGTACCTTTAGAGATTCAGGGAGTGAACTTTTGGGCTGACTTAATGGAACTACCCTTTGGGGAGTTTAAACTCATACTTGGAATGGACTGGCTAGTAGAGCACCGAGCCGTGTTGGATTGTGCGGCTAAATGAATGGAACTAAGGACCCCAGAAGATGAAGTAGTGGTAGTGATCGGAGAAAGAAGAAACTACCTGTCTAATGTAGTTTCGGCATTGAAGGCTGAGAAAATGGTTAGGAAAGGGTACAAGGCATTTCTGGCTTTCGTCAGTGCTGTAGACGCAAAAGAAGGGGGAGTTAGTGGAGTTAGAACAGTAAAAGACTTTAAAGGCGTATTTTTGGAGGAATTACCAGGAATACCCCCAGATAGGGAGGTGGAATTTGGAATAGATTTGCTATCGGGAACAGCTCCTGTGTCAATTGCTCCATACCGAATGGCGCCAAAGGAGTTAGTGGAGCTCAAGGCTCAAATCCAAGAATTCTTTGGATCGTGGGTTCATTCGACCCAAGGTGTCTCCATGGGGAGCACCGGTCCTATTTGTAAAGAAGAAGGACGAAACAATGCGTATATGCATAGATTATCGTCGATTAAATAAGTCGACCATTAAGAACAAGTATCCTTTGCCAAGGATTGATGACTTGTTTGATCAAATTGAAAAGGGGCATGATTCTCAAAGATAAACTTGAGGTCGGGATATCATCGATTGAAGGTGAAGGAGGGATATCCATAAGACAGCTTTTAGGACAAGATACGACCATTTTGAGTTTGTAGTAATGCCGTTTGGGTTGACGAACACTCTAGCCGCGTTCATGGATATGATGAACCGAGTTTTCAAACCTTACTTAGATAGGTTCGTCGTAGTGTTCATCGACGATATTTTGGTGTACTCTAAGACCGAGGAGGAGCATGATGAGCACCTCCGGATTGTGTTGCAAGTACTGAGGGAGAAGAAGCTTTATGCCAAATTTAGCAAGTGTGAATTTTGGCTTAGGAAGTTACTTTCTTAGGGCATGTGGTGTTTGCCAAAGGAATAAGGGTGGATCCTAAGAAGATTGAAGCAGTGTTGGATTGGAAACCACCTAAGTCGGTGGCAGAGATTCGTAGTTTCTTGGATTGGCAGGCTATTACAGAAGGTTCGTGGAAGGATATTCGTCAATAGCCGCACCTTTGACAAAGTTGTTGAGGAAGGAAGTACCTTTGTATGGACGGATAAGCAGCAGGAGAGCTTTGGAAAACTTAAGAGGGTATTGATGGAAGCTCCAGTGTTAATTCAGCCTGAGGCAGGGAAGGATTTTACGGTGTATTGTGACGCTTCCCATACAGGTTTGGGTTGCGTATTGATGCAAGACGGGAAGGTAGTCGCATATGCGTCCTGCTAGTTGAGGCCACATGAGGTGAATTACCCGACGCATGACTTGGAATTAGCAGCAGTGGTCTTCGCTCTTAAGGTATGGAGGCACTACCTTTATGGCGAAAAGTCAACGATCTACACAGACCACAAGAGTCTCAAGTATTTGCTGACTCAGAAGAAGTTAAACTTGAGGCAGCGAAGGTGGGTTGAATTGCTGAAGGACTATGACTGTTCGATAGAATATCACTCGGGCAAGGCGAATGTAGTGACGGATGCCCTAAGCCGGAAGGTTGTATCGGATCTGAGGGCAATGTTCGCACACTTGAGTTTATATGATGATGGAAGTCTGCCGCGTAATTGCAAGTCAAGCCGACGTGGTTGAATGAGGTGAAAGAGGGACGATTGGTGATGAGGACCTAAGTGCTAAGCTACTGACAAGCACGAGCGGAGAGTTAAAGGACTATGGTGTTAGTGATGAGGAGTATTATGTTTCAAAGGAAAGGTCATATCGGGGACGAGGAGTTAAGACAGAGGATTTTTCGGGAAGCGCATAGTAGCCCTTATGCTATGCATCCCTGAGGCATTAAGTTGTACAGAGATCTAAGAGAACAATTTTGGTGGCCTGATCTTAAACGGAAAGTTACTGAATTCGTGGGAAAATGTCTGACATGTCAGCAAGTTAAGGCTGAACACCAAGTTGCATCGGGATTACTTCAGTCAATCGAGATTTCACAGTGGAAGTGGGAAAGAATTACCATGGACTTCGTTAGTGGGCTTCCCCTTACGCCTACTAAGAAGGACTCGGTATGGGTAATAGTGGACCGTTTGACCAAGTCCGCGCACTTTATCCCGGTAAGGGTTGATTATTCTCTTCAGAAATTGGCCAAATTATATGTGGCAGAAATTGTGAGGTTACATGGAGTGTCGGAGTCTATCATTTCGAATAGAGACCCAAGATTTACGTCTCGATTTTGGAGGGCACTTTATCAAGCTTTAGGCACTAAGTTGGATTTCACTACGGCTTTTCATCCACAATCGGACGAGCAATCTGAACGGGTAATCCAAGTGTTGGAGGATATGTTGAGGGGCTGTGTGATGGATTTCAGAGGAAGTTGGGAGGAGTATTTGCCTTTAGCAGAGTTTGCCTACAACAACAGCTATCAGGAAAGTATTCGAATGGCACCATACAAAGCACTGTATGGTCGAAAGTGTTGGACTCCTATATGTTAGACGGAATTGAGAGAACGTCGAGTTTTGGGACTCGAGTTAATGGCAGAATCTGAAGAGAAAGTTGAGATTATTTATGCACGGTTGAAGGAAGCATCTGATAGACAGAAGTCATACGTAGATCTTAAACGGAAGGAAATTGAATTTGATGTGGGAGACAAAGTATTCTTAAAGGTTTTGCCTTGGAAGAAGGTGATGAGATTCGATCGGAAAGGAAAGCTAAGCCCAAGATTTATAGGACCCTATCGAGTGTTGAAGCGAGTTGGACAAGTGGCATACCAGCTAAAGTTGCCACCAGAGTTGCAGCAGATGCACGACGTATTCCATGTGTCCATTCTACATAGTTATCGATCGGATCCATCTCATGTGGTACGAGTTGAGGAAGTGGAGCTAAGGCCAGACTTATCCTACGAGGAGGAGCCAATTCAGATCTTGGAACGAGACGTGAAAATATTACGGAGGAAGTTAGTTCCTCTAATCAAAGTGTTGTGGCGCAATCATGGATCGGAAGAAGCTTTGTAGGAGCTAGAAGAGGCAGTGCGACAGCAATACCCTCAATTATTTTAGCTAGGAAATTTCGAGGACGAAATTATTTTAAGGGGGTAGAATTGTAACATCCTGAAAAGGGCCTATGCATTTTCGATTTAATTGTACGAAATGACATGTCTTATGTGTTATGAATGTATTATGAACATTTTTGAAAACTTGGAAATGTAAGAAATGATTTAGAAATGTTAAGTTTCAAAAGAGGAAAGTGAACATTTTGGAAACTTGGAAAGTGAACATTTTGGAAACCTGGAAATGTATGGAAATGTTAAGTTTAAAAAGAGGAAACTAAGGCAAGGTGGCCTTAAGAAAATTAATAGGAGGAATTTGACACACAAACAGGCTTGGAAAAATGGCCTGAAGATACCACTTAAAGCCCAGTGAGTGACGCCACAAGCAGGTGCAATTGGGCCTGGGTTCGAGTCACTTGGGAAGCTAAAAATAAAAGTTTTATTTTGCTACAAGGAGTAGAGAGGTGGACGGCACATGGCTAAATTCTAGGAGCTTTTATTCTTTTATAATTAGTGGATAAATAAGGGATAAATAAGAGATTTATTTATCATTATTTTCAAGAGATAATTGTTGGATTAAATTCTTTTAATTTGAATAAAGTGATAATTCAAGGGATAAAGCTATCAAAATAAGGAAGAGTGGTGGCCAAGTAAAGGACTCTAGCTAGTAATTTCGGCTACTAGAGGAAAATAGGCCATTCATTCATTCACTCTTCCTTTGCCGAATTTCTTAAGCAGATTCTCCTCTCTCTGCCGAATTTCCTACAGTTTTATTCTTCTTTTTGTTAGCCAAAGCCGAAATACCTTGTGTTCTAGCCGAATCCTCCATCTTTATTCTTCCTTCTCTTTTCCTTCTAATCCCTCCAAAAGCCGGAAGTAAGCCTTTTAAGGCCATAGCCGAATATCTCAAGTGGCTTCAAGCTTAGGTCTTTGTCAATTCAATATTAAGGGTAAGAATTTTATGGTTATTAATTTATTCTCTTCTTTAAGTCGCAACATAGGAACTAATATCATTATTATTTTGTGGCGAAATTATAAAGAGTGTTTTAGGGTTAGAATGTTGACTCGGGGAGGGATCTTTCGGAATTCAAGGATCTAAGGTAAGTCAGGATTTACATTCGGCCAAGGGCCATCTATGATGGTTTAATGTTGGAATCGAATCTAACATAGGTGTATAGGTATTTCGACAGACATCTAAGGCAAGGGATACTTTTCGGGATTTGAGAATTTCAAGGTAAGTGTACTCACATATTCGCCAAGGCCCTATCTTAAGTACTTAGATCTATTTGTTTTAACCGAAAACTAACTGATTCAAGGGATTTAATGATTAGCCGATTTCAAAGGGGAAGAATACAAGTTTTCGAGATTTGATTTTTTAATTTAATCGGCAACAAGGTAAGTTTTGGTTGCAATAATCCTTCGGGATTTAGTCTTATGACCAAATAGGCTTTTACTAAATATTAAGTGATTAATCAAATGTAAGAACTTGAGATCTAAGGTAGTAGATCAGATTTTGAGATTTCAGTGAATCACTAAGCAAATCAGGTGTGCATCCCACACTAATTCTTAATATGTTTATGGTAATATTTAATATGTGCATGTTTATAAGAATGTGAATATGGCTAAGGTACCGTGTTACGGTACAAAGTACTCAGGTACGTTTCCTACTCCTACTAGGATTACGAAATATGTTATATTTAACATGTGAAAAGTGAAATAAATGTGGATTTAAGTATGATATGCATGAAATGAATAATATGGGGCATTCGGGTTATATGAAAAAGGCGAAGTGAAAGTGGTGACTACGGTCTCACTATCTGAATGTGGTGACTTCGGTCACATTATCTGAATATGGTAACTTTGGTTACAATATCGAATGTGGTGTCTCATGACACAATTATTTAATCGGTGGCTATGCCACGAATTTTATATAGGCGATGAGCACGCCGACCGCAATGATCGCCTTCGATGGTGTGTAGCGGATGGAGGGTTGACTTAGTAGTCCCCACTTGTGCGAGGTTGGTACGAGGATGTGTAGTGGATGGCATCTAGGTTTGGGTTGGGTTGCACATTATCTTGAATTATTATGTGAACATGATATGTATGGTATGCCTAAATCTATTAAATTTTAGTGTTGGTTACACATTGAGTCATTGACTCACCACGTTAGGGAACATGTTTGGTGATGAACAAGTGATGGACCGGGACTGACAGAACTTGTGGTGGCCATGCTCACTTAAAGTTTTATTTAATTTGGACATTTTATTTTATTTAAGTACTCTACAAATTTTATTTTGGGTTTTGTTTTATGTAATAAGGCCATAGTGATGATTTTATTGTTGTTTTAATTACTATGTTACTTAATTTATGTTATTTAAAGATTAAGTCAATTTAATTTAAAATAAACTTTAAATGTTTTGTCACTTGAAAGAAATGGGTTTTCAATATAAAAATAAACTTGTTTTCAATTCGAGCCCAACCCACAAACAAACTATCTTCAAAACACACAGTTTTCAAAGTAACTGAAGAATTTTGAACCGGTTTACATCGAGGAACATACCAGATCCGGTCCAGGCTCGTGGGCCGGGTGTGGGTGCTTCAATGCATCTTGAAATAGTAAGAAAAAGGTTGGTATGTTAGGTATGTAACTTATACATTATGTAGTTTCAATTATAGATAGTGGAATCATAATTCATGTAAAGAGTTAATGGTATCATCTTAATGACATTGTACGATTTATGATGGAATGTGGCCACAAGTCATTTGTCTTAAAAAAAGTTAACCATTACTTAGAGAAGCGATGATGATTTTCATTATTGAAGATAAAATAGAACATTGAGATAAAAATGATAATGCTAAGAGAACATATATAACTATTTTTTTGGTGAAAAAACAAATAAAATGAAATTACATCAAATTAGACGTTAAAAAAATCCACATGTTTTTTCTTGTTGAAGAATTCTGATATATCATTAGGAGGAACAACAATAATTTGTAAATTTGATTTCCATGCTAAGCTGAGCTTTGCCAATCGATCCACAATCAAGTTGGACACCTTGGGAATATATTTGATCACCCACTATCCTTCGGAACTCATGATCCATCTAATCCTTATGAGCAAGGTAATGCCTAAATCTTCCAACCCTTAATAGTCAATGCATTAACTACTTCTAGGTTATCTATTTGAATTGTGGCACGTTTGTATCCCTTATTTAATAAAATAATGAGCCCATCCAGAATACCCCAAAGTTTCGCTTTAAAAGGTGTACAACTTCCCAGATATCTATTAAAACCTAATATCCAATTACTGTAACAGTCTGGTTTATACCCTAGTCAGAACAGTGGTTTCGGGACCACAAATCCAAGTCCGTATAATATTTTAATATTATTTTCTGTGTCGTTGATATGTGACTAAGCATGTGGTAAATTTCCGTAAGCTAATTTATCCGTTTGTGTGTTTAATTTGACAAAAGGATGAAATTGCGTTGAATGTGAAAGTTGCTTGCTATTTGTGAAAGTACCAATGTGTTGTGGCTTTGTAAATTTGTGGCCGTAAGTGGAAAATAGACCACTATTTAGATAGTGGATGGTAAATGGCCTATTATACCCTTGTTGTTTAATGATGCCGAATATCTTTTAAATGGCTAAATAGGTAATTGTTTTGTTATCATAAAATTTATGAAACAAAAGATGAAAGTGTTCATCTTTATTATTTTTGTTTTGACCGAAACTAGTAAAAGAAAAAGAAAGAATAAGCTTGCTAAGGTTCGGCCATTTGAGGGTTTAAATTTAAGGTATGTTTTTGTCGATTTTTGATAATTTCTATGTTTTTGCAATCGTTGCTTTGAGAGCTATTAAACCCATGTCTCAATTTAATGAATTGATGTTGTTCATGAGAGATGCCATTGATGTTATGTTGAGCTTTGTGTTGTTTGATGGTGTTAAATGAAAGTTTGGAGCTAGATAAATATGTTTTATTCTTGAAGTTTTGGTGAATTTAGCTAAATAGGGCTAAATTGTAAAAATGGCAAATTGAGGGACTAAATTTCTAATTTGATGAAAAATATGGGCTTGTATGATATGTGTGAATATTTAGCTAAGCTTAGTTGTGTATTGATTTTGTGAATTTGATGTTTTGAGAAAAATGGAGTAAATTGATAAAATGTGCAAATGTAAGGTCTAATTTGTAAATCACCCTAAAAATGTGTTTGAATTGAATTGAATGAATTAGTGAATAAATGGATTAATTATGAATATGTTTAGATCAAGAACCGAGGAAAAATGACTTAGATCGCGGGAAAGCGAAAGTGACAGAGTAACCGTTTTCATACCGATAAACTGAATCCGAGGTAAGTCACTATGCAAATAAACGTATTTGCATGAAATTGTAATTGTTTATATGACTAATGTTGATAATGGATGCTTATGAGAGGATTATGCATATAAATTCGGTGATAAGTTTAATATAGTAAGTAAGTTAGGATATAATACAAGTTGTTAGTTTATATCTATGTGATGGGAATTGAATGATAGTTATTGAATTAGAAATGTTACATGTATGATGTTGAGAAATGAGGCACTAAGTGTGCATAATTGAAATTATGATGGAGTTAAATAGCACTGTGTGTGAAGTAATAGAAGCTTGACTTTTATGATTGGCACTGTGTGTGCGATACCGAGTTAAGTTTGGTTTTGTATTAATGCACTAAGTGTGCGATGTCATTTAAGTTTCGACAACGAATCACGGCACTAAGTGTGCGATTATAAGAAATGAATAGCACTGTGTGTGTGATGATATGAAAGCTTAGACTTATTGAATTGGCACTGTGTGTGCGACATCGAGACAAGTCGATTAAAAGAATAGGCACTAAGTGTGCGATTATAAGAAATGAATAGCTCTGGGTGTGCGATGATATGAAAGCTTCTGCTTATTGAATTGGCACTATGCGTGCGACATCGAGACAAGTTGATTAAAAGAATAGGCTCTAAATATGCGATTATAAGAAATGAATAGCACTGTGTGTGCGATGATATGAAAGCTTCGGCTTATTGAATTGGCACTGTGTGTGCGACATTGAGACAATTCGATTAAAAGAATAGGCACTAAGTGTGCGATGATTAATATGCTTCAATTGTGTATATAGCACTGAGTGTGCGATTAAGTTGAACAAATATTAAAGGATGATCGACATGTAATATCGAGCATTGAATAGCTTGGAAGTTGGATAATTACGTGTTAGGTAAGGTATGTATTGAACCTTTATGATTGATGAGTTATAAACAAGTTATGAATGAGTGAATGAGTATTTCAGCTATGGCTGGGAAGTTGGTATTGTACAATTGTTTTGAGTTTCAAGCATCTTATTTGATTCCTATTGGTTCAACGGGCTAGTCTGTAGTACGAATAGCAAATCCGAGCTTTGATAAGTTAAGTGAATGAATATCTGTTACAGGTATGTTGCTTATATACTAATGGTGTATATGAGAAAAGTATCCATGTGAGCATATTATGATAAGTACATCAAATTGATAATATGATGTGTAATTCTTGACTAGATGAAATAGATGCAAATATGATATGTGATTTGGAAATATGGTAAGTTATGGCTAAGCTTATGAGTTCAAGAAAGAATAAGGTGATTTTGTCATGAGAACCATATTGGTCATTCTATTAATTTGGTTATGTGCAATTCATGTTAAGTTTGTTTGTATATTGACTTACTAAGCTTTGTAAAGCTTACTCTGTGTGTATGTTTTCTCTGTTTATAGGTCGTCAAAGCTACTGAAGGCTCGGGACAGTCAAGGATCGTCATCACACTACTAAAATCATTTTGGTACACTTTGAATATGTATATGGCTAGATATGGCATGTATAGCCTAGTCCTTGATATGATATGTAAAATGAACTTAGCCATGTGATTTGGCTAGTTATGTTTTTGGTAATATGCTTAAAGGAATATGATATGTAAAGTGTTTTGGTATGATTAGTTGATATATGAAATGGTTATGAGATGGTATATATATAGATGATTGGTGCTTGGGCATAATTGAATTTTGGTCATGCAAATTGGTATGTTTAGATTTGTTAGTCATTTGGGTATGTTTTAGTTGCTATATATAAACATGTTATGTGTTGGTAAGTGATACTTGTAGGTGAGACCCAAATGGGTGGCTTGTTGGTCTTGCAAGTGACCTATTATGTCACACGGTCATGGCACACGGGCGTGCCTAGCAACCGTGGGGTAAAAGTCAGTAGCTAGCTTAAGGAGTACACGGTCATGGCACCGGCGTGCTTAGAGGTCGTGTGAGAAATGGCAGTATATGACTTATAAGGACACGGCCATAGCATACGGGTGTGCTTGGCAGCCGTGTTGGTTTTGGCAGTATATAACCACGGGGAGGACACATGGGCGTGTATCCCCTATATTTAGAAAAGTTTTTAATTTTCCATGAAATTTTAATATGTGTTTCGATTTAGTCCTGGCTCGGTTATAAGCATCTTTTAGGTCTCTATGACTTACTTAAGGGACATTATGATTGATATTGATGAATGACTATATGATTGTGTGAAATTCTGTAAACATTTTTGATCTGGCCGGTAATGCCTCTAACCCTAGCCCGGCGTCGGATACGGGTTAGGGGTGTTACAGTTACCACCCAAATCATGTACCACACCGCTAGCCGAAGCACTCCAAAAGTTTCTATCCATTGCTCCATCAAAGAATAAATGAACCCATTTTTCATTAAAGTGTGATTGAACATCCGCAGTAATTGATTTGATCTTGTAACCATCATGGGTAATTTGATATTGTCTTGCCCAACTGAGAGAAACTTTGAGAAGTTCGTAAGCTGACCAATTGACGTTCTGAAAGATGAATAAATTTATATTCTTCCGAATTTGCCAAACGATTAGATCGAATAGACATGACCACGTAGCTCCCTTATCCCGCAATCTCATGTGACAGCAAAGATTAGAAGAAAACCAAACATGAAAAAAGTTAGAAAAAAGCATGTGTTGTTGTTCAAATGGGACCACAAGCATCCACACTTCCTTTGCAATCGGACAACTCCATAACACATAAAGAATATCCTCGATGTCATGACCACATAGAAGATAAGAACTGACATGTCTGATTCCCTCCTAAGTGTATTCTAAATTAGTAAAATGCCTCTATTTAGAAGCTAACCAAAAGAAAATTTTGATTCTTTAAGGTCCTTAATATTTCCAAATGTCCTTCCAACTGGCTTCATTGGGGTTCAAGACTCTTCTTATAGACTCTAATAGGTGCTTCAAATAGAAAAGGATCTTGAACTCGAACAAGCCCAAAGCCCCCTATCCGAATCGGAGGCAGGATGTGGAGTAGGAATACTTACAATAAGTTTGATAATCTCTATAGGAAACCAAATTCCAAATAAATCCAGATTTTAAGAACCATCAGGCATTATCATGTCTCTTAGGATACAATCCAAGTCCAAATTTATATGAACGGGAACATACGATAGTAGAGGGCTTACTCTCGGAATCCAAGAATCTTTCCACCATCTAATATTGGTGCCATTACCAATAGACCAAGCTAAGTTTTCACGAAGAAAGGATCAAACCTTAGTTAGGGATTGCCATAAGTGCAAGCACTGCCTCCTACCAATAAATTTCAGAAGTTGATCTTTCCATCCATATTTTGCTCGCAGGACTTGTACCCATAAAGCATCCTCCTTAGTGAGTAAATTAAACTCAACCTTTATTAGAAACGAGTTATTTTGGTCATGAAGATGTCGAAACCCAAGACGGCCCCAAGACCTTGGCTGACATATAAAGTCTCACCCGACCAAAGCAAGTTTTGGATGACCACTAGAACAACCCCATAAAAATTGCTTTACAATACGTTCGATTTTAACGTAGGTACCTTTCAGGATCAGCATGGACTACATGAAGTACTTAGGGATAGCCAAGAGAACTGATTAAGCCAAAGTGACTCTTCCTGTAACGGATAGCTTCTAGCTTTCCAACTTTGCAACTTACGTCTCACCTTTTCCACAACAAAATTCAAAGTACTCTTAGTAACTCAATCTTGAAGAATGGGTAGTCGTAAGTAAATACCAAGATTCTGGACTTCTTGGAAACCAAATAATTAACTAATCTGATTTCTAAGGTCAACCTCAACTCCTTTGGAGAAAAACATATTACTTTTTTGTGCACTGATCTTATGCACAGAGAAGTCACAAATATGCTTCAGAATGTCCTTTAAGAGAAAAGCTTGTCCCAACTCTGCTTTGCAAAATATAACCACATCATTCGTAAAAAAATATGAGAAAAGGCCAAACCCAATTTTGAAAGACGAATTGGGCACCATTTACCAACATCAATTTTCATACAAATAATGATCCTAACCATTCCATACATGGAACGAAAAGATAAGCCGATAACGGACACCCTTGCCTAATCCCTCTAACTAGCTTAAATTTCTGAGTGAGAACTCCATTCTAGAGGATCTGTATAGAAGAAGAAGTAATAGCCGCCATAATCACAGATCTAAGGAATTCAGGGATCTCAGCAGCCTGCATAGAAGCACTAATGAAATCCCAACTCACTCTGTCGTAAGCCTTCTCCAAGTCCAATTTGATCTCCATCCATTTTTTGTTATTCCGCTAACTATGCATGGAATGAATGAGTTCTTGTACTATAATAACACTATCAGAGATATTGTGACCAACAATGAAACCAGCTTATTCCTATGAGATGAAATTAGGAAACACCAATTTAAATCTGTTAGTAATCACTTTCATCACCAATTTGTATAAAACCGAGTAGAGACTAATTGGTCGAAATCGACTGAAACCCTCAAGACTATCTTTCTTCGAAATAAGCATTAACAGGGCATTATTAAGATCCGGTTAAATATTGCTACCTGCAAAAACACCTTGGACCCATTTACAGATATCATTACCAACAATGTCCCACTGACTCTAGAAGAAGTACACATGAACGCCATCACTTCATGGAGCCTTCGAAGGATCCATGTCGAGTAAGGCCCTCTTGATCTTTTCATTTGAAATGGCCTTTTCCAAAAAAAAATGTCTTGAGACTTTAGACGTGAGAAAATATTGGAAGGGAGACTTCTCGATGGATTAGGAATTTCTCCATAAAGCCTCTAAAAAAAACTCATTGCCTCATCTTTAAGAATATTCTGGTCTGAACACCAGTCCCCATTATCAATGCACAAAGCCATGATACTATTAAACTTCTGTATTTGGATCATATGACAATTGGAAAAATTTAGTGTTATGATCCCCTAACTAGAGTCAATCACACCTAACCTTTTATCTCCAAAGAAGCTCTTCATGAGTGAGTAGATTCCCAATTCATTACGAACCTCCATTTCAAGTTTGATTAACTAATTAGAGGTCTATTGTTCTATCTCCTTTTGAATACTTAAAAGCAATCTCATAAGTTGCCTTTTGTGAGTTCCTATAAATCTATAAACTGACATATTCCAGTCCTTAACATGTGAGGTAAAATCAGCAATAGAATCAATCATATTACCTAAAAAATTTCACTTATCCTTCACCAAAGAAGAAAATTTAGCATGTTTCGTCCACTCCGTAAGAAATTGAAATGGTCTTCATTTAGGCAAACTTATTTTCGATTTCATCCTTAGAAGAATGGGCCTGTAGTTAGACTTAACTCAAGGGAGATTATAAACACAACAATGTGGAAAAGAAGAAACCCAAGAATTATTAGCTAATGCCCGATCAAGCCTCACAGATGTACTGCCTCTTTGCCAAGTAATGGATGGTCCAATGTACCCCAAATCTTGCAAATTATAAGAGTCAACAAAATTTCCAAAATGATTACATCTCGTCCCTATAACACTATTGCTTTTTTTTTATCATCAAGTGAGAGAAAATGGTATTAAAATCTCCCATCAACAACCAATGAAAGGTTTCTTGAGGTAAGGCTTCTTTCAACTTGTCCCATATTTCCCTCATCTTTCTCCTATATAAATTACCATAAACAAAATTAATATAAATAGAATTAGAAGGAACACTGCCAAAAACACGAAGGACAGTCAATTGGGAGTGATTATGAATAATTTTAAACCAGACAAAATCTTTCCAACCTACCCATATTTCACCTAAAAATCTATAGCTTCAACACGGTGAGAATAATTAAAGCCCAATTTGTTAATAATCAAATTAGCTTTTTTACAGCTTACTCTAGGGTCTAGCATACACACAATATCTGGTCCATGCTCAACACTATATTATCGAAAAACACAAAGAAATTTATTGCTAGTGCAACCTTGAAAATTTCAAGAAAATATTGTTAGATTAAAATCCATCAAACTAAAAAAAAAAATTAAAATCTTACTATCCAGGATAAACATTTCAGGCCTGAAGTCCAACGACTTTAGCTGGATCACCTGGGCCAACTCCTCAAACAACTATTATGATATTGCCTCAGCCAAACGGGCTATAGAATCACGCAAAACAACCTTGGGTGAGCTGTTTTCTTTGAATCTGCTTCCTTTTCCATGTAAAGTTTTGTTTAGTCTTTTTGGGAACCATGTAGACCTAACTTTTCCACCAAAAAGCTACTCGAGCCCTTTGATTTCCCTCTAGCTGAAATCAAAATGGAACCCCCATCCCTCGAATTATCGGTGTAAGGGTCTTTGATCTTTTTAAAATGACTAATGTGTATCTATAAAGAATGAGGTCGTCGACTATTTCAACAGGTTCTGTAACATCAACGGGTTCTTCTGAAAAAAATTGGATGGAAGAAAGGTTCCAAATTGATATCGACTCCATCATTGAGAAAGTTAGAGCCTGACTCTGAAGAGCCACCAACGACGACCCAAATATTTTCCCCATTTTTAGTAATTGCTGCAAATAGGCTTTTCTTGCCAAATTCCTCCACACCCTGATCCTACAAGAGTGGATCCGTACTAATACTGACCCATTAGGTGACCCGTTCTGCTGACCTGGTTTAATGCCCAACGCTGAGCTGCTCTCCCCTAGACCCTTAGAAGCCCATTATGCAGTACCCTTGAACCATCAACCTATTTTTTGGACCAAACGAGCTCAACATTTCACCCATTATCGTTATAAATTACCCTTGAAGGGCCTACCAAATTTTTAAATCCTAATTTATTCAGAGGACCTCTATTCTGAGCCCTATTATCCAACAAGCTTTGAGTCTTATTATCCTTACAACTAACATTGTAGTGGGAAATTTGAATCCCTAGATTGGCTCCAGGTAAAATTTCTTTCCCTTTATTCTTACGATTATTCGGATATTCATATTTATCTTTAGTGTCTATTCCAACGATATTTTCCATTTCAAATGCGGCCTTAAAACGAGACCCCTTTTTTTTTACAATGATTCTAGAGATAGACTGTGAAGAATCCCTTAGTTTTCACCATGATCTCTTCTCAACAAGCATCCAAGGCCTATAAGATCCACCATTCTCAATCGTTTCCTCAACAGTCATGCTCACCACTACCTGCAGTGTTTCAGACGACAACAAGTTCTTTTCCACTCTGGGTTCAAAATCGTAAAAGGGAAAACATTTTTCATGCGGTCGTACCTTCCATGGTGGAAACAAACCTTCAATACAAATTCATACTCGACTCTCTATATTTTACCATTGATTAAAACTTGGGACACTAATGGTCTGTCCAAAGTAACATATACAGCCATTAGTGCAAATCTACCTCTCACTCTATTATCCATATTCATATCCAACTTTGTGACATTGCCCACCAATCTCCCTATTTCCACTAATATCTTGCGCTTGTACATGTAACCTGGCAACCCCAAAAATCTATTCCACGACATCACCACACTTAGAAACATTTGTGTTGGATCAAAGGACACTGTCCAAGGTTGCACTGTCAGATATTGACCAAAAATAATCCAAGGACCTTCCAAGAGGACCTTTTCGTAGTCAATTTTATTTGCAAATTTGGCCAAGAAGAAACCATTCTCTTTATCCATCAGATGGACTGTCGACGATCGCTTCCATATGATGTAGATTTTATTTTGTAGAATCGAGAAACCAATATTACGCCCCAGGAGCTTCAAGATCACAGTGTTTTCCATATCCTGTATAAGAATACGTTGAATCCTATCAAAGAAATTGATTGAGGGAATACCATTGATAATGGATTTTTGAATGTCCCCTTCCAACACCTCAAAATCCTCCTTCACCTCTAGATCTTCCCCACCAATGTTAGAAGAAGAACCTACTAACTTTTCTTTCCATGAAGCTGTTGGTTGTCCAACATGATCTACCAATAGATCCATATTCACGTTCTCATCTTTATCCCTAAAATGGACTTTCTTAGGGATTAAGACTTTCGTAGAATAGTCACCAGAGACAACATTTTCACAAATAGAATTCATAAAAAAGTTTGGTTTTGATCAATTTTAAAAATCTGTAAAATTTTCGAACATATATAACTTTAAGGGATCATTGATATAACTTTCGTAATTATATATAATTTGGAGTTCAATAATGGTACTTTAATATTTCACTCCATGAATTAATAACTAATTAACTAAAAGTCGAAAAACTTACTTACATGCAAATTTAGCCCATATTATATATTTGCATCTTCACTAACTCATTATAACTCTAAATAATATGCATGTTAAACTATGAACAAATGGATATGAGAAATAAATTGTGAAATTTATTTATAGAAGTAACTGCATTTTCTTAATTTTGAAAAAGATGATCTAAGGATTAATTTAATTAATGTAGATTATTATTTAATTGAATGAATAAATTAAATAATTAATTCTAAAATGAATAATTAAATTAATAGCCAATATTTTAATTCTTTAACTAAAAACAATTTATAAATAAAAAATTTTACACATCATCTAATATGATAAAGTTGTTTTGATTTAACAAAATTAAAAAGATTGATAATATATTTAATTATGGATATAAGTTTAATTTAATTATTAATTTAATTTGGGTTTCTAATTAGTGCTTCTAAAATCCCAACGTTTTTGCCATATGAAGGCAATTTAGCCATGGGCAGCTAGCCAAGGGAGTAGATTGCTCTCAAGCTATTGGCTAGAGTACCAAGAGCATGAGACTCGTATTTTTTGTTGTTTTGAGACTCTGAACTCAGTCTAAACTCTTTTATATGCTCCCCTATAATATAAAGGATATCTACACACTTTAATATACTATTCACCTTAGAAAAACTTTGTCGAAATTTACATAAATTTATTTTATGTAAATTCTTGTACGTAAAATAAATTGGGAAATTTCTTGGGTTTGAATTTAGACTTAGTAGAGATTATAATATTTTTGGGTCAATATTTATTTTTTCTCATGAATTTGTTCATTTATATCTAGTTGGTACCTGAATTTATATTTCATCAATTAGGTTAGTACATCTGTACTAACACTATTAATTTGTGTTGATATGACAGTAGTAGTCAATTTGATGGTGCCACGTGCCAACTTTTTAACATGTCACATGTCAAACATAAATTAAAACAATTATTTTTTTGAAAATTTATAAATATATAAAAATATATATAATTAATAAAAATTTATAGATTTATAAGTTTATAAAATATATAAAAGAACTAGAAAGCACATCTAGAATGAATTTGGACAATCATGTATCTAGGTTCATTCTTGATGTAATTTTATATACTCTTTTCTTATTTTATATATTTTAATTTTTAAAATTATATATAATTTTAATTTCAAAGTAGCAACAACAATATAACTAACTTGATATTTTATAAAAATACATAAAAGTATTAAAAAACATATCTAGAATGAATCTAGATAAATGGTTATCTAAAGGTATACTTGGACAGTCATTCATTTTTTATGATAAAATTTAGTTTTAAATATTTTTTTAATTTTTATTTATGTTTTCCATGTGGCATACTTAAAGGCTGCTACATGGCACAATGAATTGTCTAGCAACACCTCATCATCACAAACTAACAATGTTAGTGTAAAAGTACCAACTTGATTGACAGAATACAGGTTCAGGTACTAACTAAGTCCAAAAAATGGGTTAGGTACCAACTTAGTACAAATGAAAAAGTTCATGGGGCAAAATATATATTAACTCTTTTTTTTCAAATAGAATAAATTATTATCCGAGATTGAAATAGACAATGGTGGTTTACTATAACAAATAGAGAAGCTGAAAATTCTATCTTTTGAATTTTTTGAGGATCATATACTCGTTATTCCAATTTGGAGCCTAGTCTCTTAGAATTCATAGTTCAAGAATAGTTAAAAAGATTATGTAGTAGAAAGTTTGGATCAATTGGAGATCAAACCAAATTGATTGGACATCTCAGAGACCTCCGCAAAGGTTCTCTACACAAATTGGCACCTATCCGTGGAATTGGACAATATCATGCACAAGTACTTGATCTATTGTTATAAATATCACAAGCAAATCCTATTTATTGAAAAAAAATGAATTCCATTGCAAATATATATATATATTTTGAAATTAGATTTACAAGCCTTATTAAAACAAGTTTAGTAGTTACACCCCTTTGAACACTTTACAACTTACATCTTGAGTGAAGCTGAAAATGATAGAATCCATGAATCCCTACCACTAACAAAGGTGAGCTTGCACATAAGGCGATCTTAAAAAAGAATCCAATTTTATGGAAATGTGGAGCACAAAATGGAATATTACATTTATCTTAAAAACACCATTGAAATAGTTTTCAGAAGAATACATCTTACACAATTCACCAAACAACCAACTCGCCAACTAGGACAAAATGAAGCAAAACCTTAAGGGCAAAATAAGCAAAACAAAACACTAGGAAAAATGCTAGTAAAAAAGAAAATGAACATAATAGAGGGTCACCACTAAGCCTAAATTTAAAACTCACCTAAGTGTGAGAAGTGTCATGTCAATAAACTTATTAGTGAAGAACTTTTATTGTAACACCCTGGTTTAGGGGCTAGGCAATTCGGGTATAATTCCAGTGTTGGAAGGTTTTTGGGTGTTTTTGGATGTGTTTTAGAGGTTTAAGAATGCTCGGATGAAAGGGGAGTACCTTGGAAAATTTTTGATTTTTAGTGTAAAAAGGGGAAACTGGGCAAGAAGGCCTTAAAATAATTTTATAGAGTTTAAGACACAAGAAAGGCATTGGCAAAGTGGCTTCATCGCCGCTGTAAGAAATTGGAAGTAGCGTCATTGAGGGCCTAGGTTCAAGTCAAGCGGCAACAAAACTGGTTTTAATTTTTATGTTTTGGCGTTACAAAGAAGAAAGCCTTAAAAGAGTGGGCGTGTCTTTGACACAAGCAAAGAACTGGCCAAGTGGTTCTCGTATGCACATAGGTACTGAAGGGGAGAAAGGGCGCTGGTTCGAGTGGGGGCAAATGGCATTTTGGCGTTTTTATTTTGTTATTTGGTGATGGGCTGAAGTAAGAAGGGTTTAAAATTAAATGTTGGGGCTTTATGGCATAAAAATCAAAGTGGCCGAGTGGCCTGGGCGTTGGAGGAGAGGGGTGCAGCAGCAAGGTCCTGTGTTCGAACCAGGAGTGTTGCATTTGGAATTTTATTTTGTTTTGGTCTTTTTGCAGCAGGTTGGTAAGGTGATGGACGACACTTGGGACCTTCACTTGGGATGAAGATTAAGTTAGTTTTGTATTTAAATTCGGCTGGATGAGGAATAATCATCAATTTTATCTTTTTATTGTTATGGGATAATAGGGATAATATTGTATATTTTTATGGATAATATAGTGAAGGAGTTGTTTAATTCAAATTAATTTGAATTAGCGGTTAGGAGCTCTTGAAGGTGGTAGCCGAATGTGGAGTCTTCAAGGGGGAGCAAGTGTCAATTTCCTATTTAATGGGCAGCCTCTTTTGAATTTCTTTTGACCATTTGTCAATTCTTTTAGTCATCATTTGGTGTATTTTGGTCACCATAGTCTTGTGTGCCTAGCCGAATGTTCTAGGGAGTTCTCTTATTTTTTAAAACCAAAATCCTCTCAAACAACATTAACCCTTGCCAATTTCTCCTTTGGCCTTTTAGTCAAATATTTCTATTATTTTCTTTTAATCCCTTGATAGCCGAAACTATACTCTTCTAAGCATCCTCTCAACCCTTGTCAAAATCTTCTTTTGATAACCTAGTGTGGTTGGCCAAATATCAGCAAGGGTGATCTCTCCTAGTTCTCCTCCATTCGATTCTAAGGGAAGGTAAGTGTTCTGTCTTAAACAGTCAACTTGAGTCATCTCTTTTGATGGCCAAAACTGAGTGGTTGGCCTTAAGTTTTTGGAAGAGCCGAATGCTCTTTAAGGCTGTAGTAATGTGTTTTGTTTGTTGTAGCCGACGCTAAGGGGTCTCCTGGGATTCGACTACTCTAGGTAAGCCACTACAACATTCGGTCAAGGGCCATTTTTTCTAGATTAATGCTTGATGCCGATTTTAACAGTTGTTAGCAGGGGTATTTCGACTGACTCCTTGGACCAAGTGGGAATTGGTTTTAAATCATCAAAGTGGTGGTAAGTATTCGCCAAAGGGCCTTTTCCTTGGATTTTTATATAGCCGACTCTATTAATGGTATAGCAAGGATTTTCAGCAAACTTAAGGTCATGGTGTTTGTGGATCTAAGTTCGTTTCATCCAAGGTGGGCAAGGAAAGCTCCCATCCCAAGTTCAAGAAGAGGTCCGTCATTTGTACAAGATTGGCCACCGGGTGGGCCAAGAGCAGGAGAAAACTATAAGCAAGTGGCCGTAGTTTCGTTGAGCGACAGTGTCGGGATCAAAGGTTTAGAGCTTCAGGTCATAAGGTGTGTAGTTAGACCATTGTTTCCAGGATTTGTATGATCTCTGTTGTGCTATATGTTTACTAATGAATGCAAAGTGCCATATGTGTAATGGATACCCTAAAAGGGTATGATGACGACTGTGTTAGTAGCAAATTGGCTAATATGTGATAATTGATTTTAATATGTGAGCATGCCTATATTTGTGAATATCATGTACATGCATCATCTCAAGATCATATTATGTTACATGTGCATGGGTGGATTTTTGAAAGAAGGTACGGTGTACTTGAGTACGTGGTTGATGTCGACTTTGTGCAACATCGTGGATTGGCGCCGATCGAGGTCGTGATTGTGGATCTTTGCGATTTAGTTCGCGTGGTTACCTTGATTGATATCGCTTTATGCCATATCGTGGCTTGATGGATTGTCGTGTGCTCCATCGTGGTTTGATGTTAGCTATACGCTACATCGTGGATGGCATTGGTTGCCTTTTTGGAGGAAAAAGGAGAGGGTGACTCGATAGTCCCCTGGTGTGTGGTAGGCTGGATAAGGGGGTGTGTAGCGGTTGGACCTTAGGATTGGGTTGGGTTTCATGTTGCATTGTTCCGTTATGAGATGCTATAGAAAAGGGCCGAGCCCAGTACTTGAATGTGGATTGAATGTGGGCCAAGCCCAGATTGTGGTAATGTCTAAATGATTATATTTATATGTTGCATTTGATAATTGGGTTGATTTGTGGCTAGCATGTGGGTGGATATCGGTGGTTTTAATTACACATCGAGTCAGATGACTCACCCAATTATTTATCCAACATCGCAGTAATGATTGATCGGACCGGTTGGAGTGGATAGGTGGCCCATGCAAAGGACGTTTTAAACATTTTCTTTATGCATTTTAATTTGAAGTACTTGAATTCATTATTTTTGTAATAAGGGCCACTTTTATTTAAAGTGTTCTATTTATGATTATTGAAGTTTATATTATACTTAGATATATCTTTTCCAAATAGTTTATATTATAATAAAACATAATAAAGTTTTAATTCAAACTAAGCTTATATTATTTAATAGTTTTAATGGAATTACTTCTCGAAATAAACAAGATTTTCAAGTTTTATTCTAAAGACAAAGATTTTCAACATTTTTCCGCAGTGACATAACCAGATCCGGTCAAGACTCGTGGGCCGGGTTTGGGGATGTTATAGCCAGATCGATCCCGGTTCAAAACTCGGCTTTGAGGGTTTTGGGCCCAAAACATTTTCAAAATGGGCTTTTCAAAATATGGGCTTTTAAGAAATTTTTCAGTTTTTCGGCATGGCACCTGCATCTCAATTCAAGTCCACCGGTAAGTACCCTATTTGTTGAAATGATTTATATATATGAATTGTGATGGGTTTATTTGGGCTCAGAATAGAATGATAGGGCTATTGGACCCAGGACTAGTCTACCCAAACACGTGCATAAGATTTAAAGTGCCTAATAAACAAACCTCGTGAAATAAGTCGCCGAGTTAAGGTGTGGCAACCTGGTGCGCATGTCTAGGATTGGATCCGAAGAGCACGGTACTTGCCAAGATCCTCGTGACTCACCTCCTCTTCGCAGAATCCTACCAGTGCGTAGCTACTACCACCTTAACCAAGAGGACTTGTTCATAAGCTAAACCAATTATTAAAACCCTAAGGGATTAGCCTTATCGTTTAAAACCCTTAATTTTTTTTTAAAAAATTCTCAAACTTACCTCTTTGGTTTGTAAACCCTAAATCTGGTTTTGAAAAACATTTTCTCGATTTACTAAAATTACTAAAATGCTCTAGCGCAAAATTATAAAATGCCCTCTGTATTGTAAAATTATCGCACTACCTCAACTTTTGTTAAAATGATTTTTACTTTGCAAAATACCAAAATCTCTAGTTTCCAAAATATCAATATACTCGATTTGGAAAATTTACTTAAAATACCTCTGTGTTGAAAATTACTAAATGTCCTTGACTTTTAAAATTTTGGTTTAACCCTAATTTTAATAAAATTCTCTTACTTTGCAAAAGTATCCAAATTTTGTATTTCAAAATAAGCATACGACTTTGGAAATTTACAAAATTACCTCGTTGACAAAATTACCAAAATACCCCTGGTTTTCAAAATCCTGTTATATCTCTCATTTGCGAAATTTTAAAAAAAATAATAATAATACTCTTCAATTTTTGGGAATTTTAAAAAAAAGATCCTGACTTATTACAGTTTTGGAATCGCTTTGGTTTATTAAGAAATACCTCGTAGGAAAATGACTAAATACCTCGGGTAAGCGGGTAGAAATGTCCGAATAGTGAATGTGGGTGGTAGATACCATGAATGTGCCTCTGCTGAGGAATGAATGTGTTTGATGATGAATGAATGTGTCCTAGCGAGGAACGAAGGTGATTCTCAATTAGAGTAGTAAACTTGAATCGAACCCTTGTGTGAACGAAAGAACTACTTCTAAAATCTTTCATTCATAAAATATGCTCGCGGTTAAATAGTGGAACAATTACTAATGCATAAAACTTTTAATCGATTAAATGTGACGATAGAGATGAGTTCTAGGGGACTTGTAGAGGTAGAATGGCAAGATCGGAATCGATAGGGTCCGCCATGGGTCAAAAGTGAAGTGCCGCCAAAGAAGGGACGTAGAGGGCAAGATCAGAAAGGAGAAGATGACGCGAGATCGCGGGCCATGTTGCGAAAGTGCTAGAGTGAGAAGCGGAGTTAGTAGAGGAAATGGAACTCGAAAGTCGGATCGAAAGGCTTAGATCGAACTGAGTCGAGATCTTTAGAGGAGTCGGGAGTAGCTACTAACGTGGCGGAGTATTGGCTAGAAGCAGTTGAAAGAATCATGGATGATTTGGACGCACCAATGAAGAAAAGTCAAGGGCGCTGCTTGCTTCTTGACGAAGCTTATCGTTGGTGGCTCACCGTCAAACAAGGTGTACCGCAGATCGATTGGATTGGGGATACTTTAAGGCTAAGTTTGAAGGGAAGTACGTAGGAGCCGCTTATTTGGACTCGCAGAGGAAAGCGTTTCTAAGCCTAGTGCAAGGAAGTAAGTCGATAGTCGAGTAACGGCGGAATTTGTGCAGTTAAGCCAAGATGCTAAGGAATTGTGGCCACCGATTATGAGAGGTGCGTCCGGTTTGAGGACGGATTGCGAGATGAACTTCGAATGCTTGATTGCTCATGAAGGAGAGAGACAGCGGTGCTAGTGGAGAAAGCTCGGATTGTCAAGAGGTTAAGAAGACTATAAGAGAAAATCGGGAAAAGAATAGAAACGAGAAGAAGAGAAATGTTGGGCCATCAATATCGTTGGGTAATGCTCAGAAAAGACCAAAGATCGAGAACCCTGTAAGTGCACTTGTACCAGTGGATCGGAATCGTCCTTGTGCTCGGTGTGGAAGACCTCACACAGGAGAGTGTTGGGGAAATAGTAAAGAATGCTTTCGGTGAGGATCTAAAGCACATCTGGTTAAGAATTGTCCTCGAGCGATGAGGGGTCGTGGTTCGAGCCATGAAGGGAATGGTTCCAGTCAAAGTCAACCAAGGATGTGATATCAGGTAAGCTCCTTTGCGTTGGTACATGCTTTAATTACTTTGCTTGCTTATGAGTTGCCCTTTCTCGTGTTGCAAGAGAGGTGTTTGGAATTTTGAGTGCGAACTTAGAGACGTTGTCGGGAAGTATGGTAGATTAAGTTCAGAGTGCGCAGCAGAGGTGTAGAATAGCGAGTTATGACTATCCGATAATAAGTAATTTCGAGGACGAAATTATTTTTAAGGGGGGTAGAATTGTAACACCCTGGTTTAGGGGCTAGGCAATTCGGGTATAATTCCAGTGTTGGAAGGTTTTTGGGTGTTTTTGGATGTGTTTTAGAGGTTTAAGAATGCTCGGATGAAAGGGGAGTACCTTGGAAAATTTTTGATTTTTAGTGTAAAAAGGGGAAACTGGGCAAGAATGCCTTAAAATAATTTTATAGAGTTTAAGACACAAGAAAGGCATTGGCAAAGTGGCTTCATGCTACCGCTATATTTGGAAGTAGCGTCATTGAGGGCACAGGTTCGAGTCCAAGTGGCAACAAAACTGGTTTTAATTTTTATGTTTTGGCGTTACAAAGAAGAAAGCCTTAAAAAGAGCTGGGGCGTGTCTTTGACACAAGCAGCAACTTGGCCAAGTGGTTCTCGTGCGGCACATAGGCGCTGAAGGGGAGAAAGGGCGCTGGTTCGAGTGGGGGCAGCGGCATTTTGGCGTTTTATTTTTGTTATTTGGTGATGGGCTGAAGTAAGAAGGGTTTAAAATTAAATGTTGGGGCTTTATGGCATAAAAATCAAAGTGGCCGAGTGGCCTGGGCGTTGGAGGAGAGGGGTGCAGCAGCAAGGTCCTGTGTTCGAACCAGGAGTGTTGCATTTGGAATTTTATTTTGTTTTGGTCTTTTTGCAGCAGGTTGGTAAGGTGATGGACGGCACTTGGGACCTTCACTTGGGATGAAGATTAAGTTAGTTTTGTATTTAAATTCGGCTGGATGAGGAATAATCATCAATTTTATCTTTTTATTGTTATGGGATAATAGGGATAATATTGTATATTTTTATGGATAATATAGTGAAGGAGTTGTTTAATTCAAATTAATTTGAATTAGCGGTTAGGAGCTCTTGAAGGTGGTAGCCGAATGTGGAGTCTTCAAGGGGGGAGCAAGTGCCAAATTTCCTATTTAATGGGCAGCCTCTTTTGAATTTCTTTTGACCATTTTCCAATTCTTTTAGTCATCATTTGGTGTATTTTGGTCACCATAGTCTTGTGTGCCTAATAATGTTCTAGGGAGTTCTCTTATTTTTTAAAACCAAAATCCTCCCAAACAACATTAACCCTTGTCGATTTCTCCTTTGGCCTTTTAGTCAAATATTTCTATTATTTTCTTTTAATCCCTTGATAGCCAAACTATACTCTTCTAAGCATCCTCTCAACCCTTGTCAAAATCTTCTTTTGATAACCTAGTGTGGTTGGTCAATATCAAGAATGGTGATCTCTCCTAGTTCTCCTCCATTCGATTCTAAGGAAGGTAAGTGTTCGTCTTAAAGCAATCAACTTGAGTCCTCTCTTTTGATGGCCAAAACCGAGTGGTTGGCCTTAAGTTTTTGGAAGAGCCGAATGCTCTTTAAGGCCGTAGTAATGTGTTTTGTTTGTTGTAGCCGACGCTAAGGGGTCTTCTGGGATTCGACTACTCTAGGTAAGCCACTACAACATTCGGTCAAGGGCCATTTTTCTAGATTAATGCTTGATGCCGATTTTAACAGTTGTTAGCAGGGGTATTTCGACAGCTCCTTGGACCAGTGGGAATTCGGGTTTTAAATCATCAAAGTGGTGGTAAGTATTCGGCCAAAGGGGCCTTTTCCTTGGATTTTTGATATAACCGACTCTATTAATGGTATAGCAAGGATTTTCAAGCAAACTTCTTAAGGTCAGTGGTGTTTCGGGATCTAAGTTCGTTTCGTCAAGGTGGGCAAGGGAAAGCTCCCATCCCGAAGTTCAAGAAGAGGTCCGTTTCTGCTGTACGAGATTGGCCACCGGGGTGTGGGCCAGCAGCAGGAGAAAACTATAGGCAAGTGGCCGTAGTTTCGTTGAGCGACAGTGTCGGGATCGAAGGTTTAGAGCTTCAGGTCATAAGGTGTGTAGTTAGACCATTGTTTCGGATTTGTATGATCTCTCAGCTATATGTTTACTAATGAATGCAAAGGCCATATGTGTAATGGATACCCTAAAAGGGGTATGATGACGACTGTGTTAGTAGCAAATTGGCTAATATGTGATAATTGATTTTAATATGTGAGCATGCCTATATTTGTGAATATCATGTACATGCATCATCTCAAAGATCATATTATGTTACATGTGCATGGGTGGGTTTTTGAAAGAAGGTACGTGTACTTGAGTAGGTGGTTGATGTCACTTTGTGCTACATCGTGGATTGGCGCCGACCGAGGTCGCGTTGTGGATCTTTGCGATTTAGTTCGCATGGTTACCTTGATTGATATCGGCTTTATGCCATATCGTGGCTTGATGGATTGCCGTGTGCTCCATCGTGGTTTGATGTTAGCTATACGCTACATCGTGGATGGCATTGGTTGCCTTTTGGAGGAAAAGGAGAGGTGACTCGATAGTCCCCGGTGTGTGGTAGGTGGATAAGGGGTGTGTAGCGGTTGGACCTTAGGATTGGGTTGGGTTTCATGTTGCATTGTTCCGTTATGAGATGCTATAGAAAAGGGCGAGCCAAAGATTTGAATGTGGATAGAATGTGGGCCAAGCCAGTTGTGGTAATGTCTAAATGATTATATTTATATGTTGCATTTGATAATTGGGTTGATTTGTGGCTAGCATGTGGGTGGATATCAGTGGTTTTAATTACACACTGAGTCTGTATGACTCACCCAATTATTTATCCAACATCGCAGTAATGATTGATCGGACCGGCCGAGTGGATATGAGGTGGCCCATGCAAAGGACGTTTTAAACATTTTCTTTATGCATTTTAATTTGAAGTACTTGAATTCATTATTTTTGTAATAAGGGCCACTTTTATTTAAAGTGTTCTATTTATGATTATTGAAGTTTATATTATACTTAGATATATCTTTTCCAAATAGTTTATATTATAATAAAACATAATAAAGTTTTAATTCAAACTAAGCTTATATTATTTAATAGTTTTAATGGAATTACTTCCCGGAAATAAACAAGATTTTCAAGTTTTATTCTAAAGACAAAGATTTTCAACATTTTTCCGCAGTGACATAACCAGATCCGGTCAAGACTCGTGGGCCGGGTTTGGGGATGTTACATTTATGTAAAAGAAATATGGCTAGTGGATTTAGACTAGAATGATGAAGGAACGATTGTTGATGATGATAGCCATGATCCTCTAGTGGCCAGTATAACTATTAGTAACTATGAGGTGAAAAGAATTTTGCTTGACAGTGGTAATGCAATAGTGGTTCTACACTAGAAAGCCTTCCAAATGATAAGTTTACCAAATCGAGAACTAAAGAGGGTGAACCCTAGTTTTCGCTTCTCTAATCAACCTATTAAAGTGAAAAGCTTGATTGATCTCATTGTTATTATGGACGATTGGAGATACACTGCCAAGGTTATAGAAGAAATATTAGTTGTTGATCAACCGTTAATATACAATGTTATATTTGGTTGGCTATTAAGGACGAAGGAAAAACTTACTTTGGTAACATTTTACATGAAAGAAAAGTCCCCTACCTTGATGGGTGTAGGATACATGAAATCAAATAACTACTTTTAAGAATCATCCAATTTCTTGCACTAACCCTTTGTCTCTATTTTAGGCAATTGAACATCATATGTTGGCTACCAGCCATTGAGGAATTTAAGGCCTCTACAAGCAATGTTATTAAAGACTATGTTGTAAGGATGTGTAGAGTCTGTAAAAGTTTCTTATACATGAGGTTTGTTATCATCTTATAAACTTTGCTCAACATAGAACAGAAACTCCTGATAACAAAAGTATCTTTCCAATAAAATATCACCGCTAAGGACTTCAATTTTTTGAAATGACTAAGTTCCTTTATTTTTTTGCCTTCCTCTCCTGGTTCTATAAGAGGGATATCATACTGCAAGCTTGCCCCTAGAAGCTAATTTGTTGTTGTTGTGTAAGAGGAAATATTGGTGGTAAAGTAGTCACACTCTTGAGGACATAATGTCAAGCACATCACTAGAGTCAAAGTGGTAAATGTTGGAAAAAAATTGATTAAGAAAACGGTTCCATGGTTATAGCGAAAGTTTTAAAAAATTTATGATATTTATAACAATAAACCCTAACCGAATAGTATCTGTAATTTGTTTGAGGCAAAATCAAGTTGATCCTAGATTTCAACTGAACAACCTTCTCTATTATCCTTGTATCACAAATTGTGTCGAATGTGGGGCTAGAGCAACATGAACCAAATCATAGAAAAAATGAATTTATTACTTTCAGTAGGACATTAATCTTTTTATAGAAACCAACAAAGATCGTAATTCCCAGAAAATAGAATCCATTCTAAACAAATAAATTACCACTACTTTTGTAGTAGAATAATGATAACTCAATAATTATGAAGTGTGTATATTAAGTTAATCGGTGTTATCTATTAATATGGAGAGGTACAAGAATCCCAGTTGATCAAGTCCTTGATAAAAAAATATTTATTTAATAGAAAACTCATTCCTACTCTAACTAGAGTAGGAGGTGGGCGACAAACCTTAGTAAACATTACTAGGGCCACTACCCTTCACTTATTGTATAAGGGGAATAGAGCCTCTCATGTATTGGATCCAATTATATGTGTTTCCTAGACATTTGACCCAACACTTTATAATTTGATCCAACCCAATACTTATATTCTATTTCCCGAATAAATATTATTTATTCAATTAATTTGATTAATTAATTAAAGTAAATTAATTTTCAATTTAATAATTTTATCTATCCAATTTTAATTCCATTAAAATAATAACAACTTTACAAAGAAAGATTCTATTAAGAAATATATGTAATTTCTTTATTCAACATATTCATAAGTTTAATTAAGTTTGATTTCATTTTTTAAACTTCAATTATTTAATTATAATTAATTAAATATTAATTCAAAAAACCTTACATTAATTCTCAAGTTATTCTTTTTCTTGGTGAGAAAACGCATTTATTTGCAAATGCATCCCATTTCTTTTCATCTTTTCCGTACATTTCTATCCATTTTGTTCTACATGCAATTATTCATTTCTAGTTTCAACGAGCTAGCAGAAGGATCGATTGGACATATATAATTAAGACTCAAACAATTTATAATTAAGTTTCAGCTTTTCACCTATTAATTATAAACTTATTTAGTCACGAAGTTATTCCACTAAAGTATTGTCATTAAGATCTCATTAATTGTATACCATTACGAAAGCTACTTAATAAGTGCTCGTCCAATGATCTTTTCATAAGTGTGTTACCCTCATAGGATATCTTTAATCTCTTTGGGATAAATCTATTCTCCCACTATGATCCTTTTTTATATCATGTTAATCATTACATCTTCCTTCATGAAAAGTTAATTACAATCAAATAGTAATCAAATCATTTATCACAAAGACAAATCTCCCATGACCACGTTTACTTTTCATCTATCATGTAATGCCAATAAGAGGATATCATTTACCCATTTCTTGGGTTATGAATTTCACTATTGTAAATGATGCTGCATACTATAAAATTCATATACCCAACGCACCAACTTTTAGTTCCTTACATATTTGAACTTAGGCTTTTACTTACATCAAAGTATACGAGTCACGCAGACATAGCTTCCGTTTGTTTCACTGAAAATGACTTCCGGAAAATGATCTACTTTTCTGGGAAAACTAATATAGTCTAGTGTTTGGATGAATCTGTGTAAAATATTTTCTGTTATTTGGTAGATTTCTTAAAAATATGTCATAAAAGTTTTTTTCAATTAAACAAACATACATTTGAGATTTTCTTATTTTTAATTGTTTAATTGAATTTATTTTTATCTATAATTTTATATTTTACATTATTTTTGCATATATTAAAATATTATGTTAAAATCGATTCATTACAACGTCATTTTTAATTACATGACTACTAAGTGAGTATTTTTATTTAAAATGTGACATCAACAAAATTGACCTAAAATATTAACGATGTCAACAATTGGACTTAATTGTCAAATTTGAAAAGTAAATAGACTAAATTCTTGAAAATAAAAGTACAAAAACTAAATTACAAATATGTGAAGAGTACATAGACTTATGACATATTTTAACATTTATACTACAAAAATTTATTATTAATATATTTATAATTGTAATAAATATTTATTATTAAAATATTAATATTGAATATTTTCAATAATATGTGAATAATATTATTTAAAATTATTATTTTTAAAATTTATTATTAAAATAAAATTGAAATATTAAATAATTTATTAAAATAATAATTTATATTTATTATATTAATAATTTATTATATGACTAAATATAAATAATTAAATATGTATGTTTAATAACATTGAAAAATATAATATTTTAAATATCTTTAAAATAAAAATAAAATTTATTATTAATATAATAATATTAAGTTTGATTTAAGTTAAATTTTATATAAAAATAAAATTATCTATAGATGAGCTCTTTTCCGGAAAATGACTTACGCTTTTCAAAAAGGTAAGTTATTTTACAGGAAAAATGGCTTATTTTACCTTGACCTGTAAGTCATTTTCCGTTGACTAAACTATTTTCTGTGAAACAAACACTGGAAAATGCTGAAAACATTTTCCGTAAAACCTTTTACATGTAAACAAACGGACCCATAGTCCGTCATTCACTCAAGATTAAGATATGTCACACTATGAACATCAAAAGTGAAAAAAATTCATAAATGGATTTAGGACCTATTCTACTTAGATTATGTTTGATGTACTGTCAATCTAGTCAGTCACATCTATGTCTCTATCTTCTAAGAGTCATCTGCTCTGATGCTCAAGGCAAAACATCTCCCTAATTGGACTTGATAGACAATATATTAGTCATTCAATTGGTTTGCTGATTTCTAATTAGACTACGGACATGTTTAAATCATCTACTAATACAAGTCGTCTTTCTGCTTTACAATCTGTCCATGTAACATTGCTTAGTATTAGTTAAATGTTAGATAATCACTGAGTCAATATTTGCTTCCATTTTTCTTTGCATGCAAAAACCATTGAGGACAATTATGAAGAATATTAATGTAATCAATGGATATTTTATAAACCAATTTGTTTGAAAAATACAAGTATACATGACAAATATATTACACTTAGGGTATTAGATCCAATAGTAAGCACATCTTTGGAAAGCCATTCTTCGCTGTGAGGGATACCTTTTTTGCTATAAGGGCAAGTGGAGCTCTTGCAGAATAAGAGTCTATTGAGGATCTAGAATACTTTTTCTTGCCAAAACTAGCCTTTTGCTTTTTGTTCTATGGTTGTCAAGAAAAAGAAACTTCCATTTTTTCAGTTTGATAATTTCACTTGATGAGGTTTCCAATATCCATTGCCTTATTCTCTTCAACTGAAGTCTTTAAAAAAAAAACTTAGATATTAACATTAACACAAAAAAAACTTAAATATTAGCATTGTCGGCTTATCTTGGTAAACTTTGGTGGCCTACATTATCGATAGAATCCTGAAGGGCGAGCCATCCATCCTTGGTGTTTTCCAGCTAATTTTTAATTAAAAGTGAACCTCTCGAGGGATATAACACCCCACACCCGGCCCAAACGCTACAACCGGATCTGGTATGTCACCAAGAAAAATTTTATCGAAACATGTCGCATTTTCAGAAAAGCCCAAATATGTTTTATATAGAATATGCTTAAGTAAGTAAAATCCAAACTTAAATACATGCCTTTTAATTAAAATAAAAGCTTAAACAACTTAAAGTAATAGAAGCCCATAATAAAACATAATAGCCCATGGCCTTATTACAACGAGGTTTGAAGTCCATTAATTAAAAATATAAAATAAAACTTGAGTCTCTTTTGCCAAATCTACATATTCTTCTCAGATGGCTACCTATGCGTTCCTCTCCGGCCGGTCCGAGTCACTAGGTATCACCTGAAATGTTAATTAAAGGGTGAGTCATGAGACTCGCAGCAACCCTCATGCACCACTAGAGTCCGGGCCTTAAGCCCATTAAACAAAATAAACAAGTGTAATAATCATAATAGAAATTAATAGCAATTAATATGCAAGGCCCAACCTGCTTGCCTAGGTTTCCATCCGCTACACACCCCGCACCAACCGCTCACACCATTGGGGATTTCTACAATCGACCCACACCACTACACACCATGATGGCGGTCATGTCGCTCATTCACATATGATGGTGAAGCCCTTATAACATATAATGGCCAAGCTCAGATAACATTTAATGGTCAAGCTCAGTATAACGATTCACGGCATTAGCCGCTACACATGTAACGTATAACTTCCTCCTTTCATCAACCTAACCCATGCAATCACATACAAGCATTTTACTTATAACATTTAAACAGATTATTTACTAACCTGGGGATCCGCTTTTTCCCTCATTGGGCTTGCATCAATAAACCGAGATTTCGACATTTATCAAAACATAAAAAACACATGAACATACAATAATAGGCGATCTAGATGGTGGGAGGTATTACACACAGTTACCGTGAAAATCTATTATCCCTAACGTAGAGCCTTATTTATCGAATCCGAAAATCCCTAAGACAACGTCACCTTCCTACCTTGGCTTTTCTACCAAATCGCACAGAGACTTTTAATGAGATGATTCGCTACTAAAACCAGAGAGGAAAATCGATGTGCCTTAAATAAGTGTTTGGGTTAGATTTGAATGAAAAGAAAGAGTGAAATCACATAGAATAAAATCTCAAACTTACCAAATTACTAAGGAGTATGTGGCTTATGGTGCACCTTCAGGAAACAGAAACCTCCCTTGTAGGTTCGGCTATGTGAGATAAGAGTATGAATCAAATGGAATTCAGCTTTTAGAAAAAGAAAAAGAGAAACTGTAGGAAAGGCTTGGAAATTTTGGCAGAGAATGAGAGAAAAATAGGGTTTTAGAATACCGAAATTGAAGAATACTACTCCATATTTATAGAGAAATTTTGGCATATCATCCACATACAGAGTTAGAATTTTGGCCAACTCTTCCCTTCTCCTGATGGCCTTTATCTCACCTGATAACCCAATCCTTATCTCCTCAAAAAAAATAGCCCTCATCTTTCTCTTCATTATCTTCCTATTTATCAAGAAATAAAAGAATTAAAATCCCTATTTTGTAGCTAGTGTGCCGTCCACTCCTAGGGCTTGTAAGTGCCAAATTTTCGTCTTAAAATTTGGGCTCTAAGTGGCCATACTAGGCCCAAACTCCTCCCCCTTATGATGCCACCTTATGCCCACTTAAAGCTCCTCAAATCTTTGGGCCACAAGCCTAGCTTGTCACTTAATTAACTATCTACTTAAATTATAAGCTAACACCATGTATTAGCCAACTAACCCACATTTTTAAAGCCCAATATATCACTTTAAAATACCCAGAGCACTAATTTAAACCCTAATCCACATATTTAATCAAAAAGTCAGCCCGATCCTTAGAATCTCAATTTAACATATTAGACTATCATATAAATGAGTAGGCCCACTTTGAGGATGTTACAGTTCTACCCCCTTAAAAAATTTTCTTCCTCGAAATTTCTAACTAACTAGTAATCATACTGCCTAAGTCTCGCCACTATGCTTTCGCTGTGCACTCAAATTCTAAAGCCAAAATAACCACTTAGTATACTATGGTAGGGTACGCACCATTATTTGCATTTGGAGCATCTCCGTCCCCTTGGCGTTGCATTGCATAGACCAAAGCTGGCTGCCTTGCCTCAAAGATAACTCGCACCTTGGCCTAGTGCTCCATGGCCCTGACTCGAATCGTTACCACCTCTAGCTGCCCCACGACCCCTTGCCCAGATCGATCACCTCTCCTAGTCCGATCGTAACCTCGGCCCACCGGGTCGCTCCCGATCTGTCGAGGACAATCCTTGATCGATGTTCGTGGATCCACACTTAAAACAACCAATTGCTCGACTCTGACTCCCGGATGGGTTCTCCCACATGTAGAACATGCTTGATTCGGCCACGGAGCACGAAAGCAGCCCATCACCCTAGGCCTCTTCTGAAAATTCTTAGATGGTCTTGACGGCTCAAAACTTCTCTTATCCCGATCCTTATCCCTATCCTGTCTCTTAGCCCATTTCACTTCCTCAGCTATTTTAACCTTATCCACCAATACCGCGAAAACTCTCTCTCTCTGTGGTGCAATCAGAATCCTTAACTCATTCCGCAGCCCATCCTCGAACCGAACGCATCGTTCATACTCTGTTACTACTATTCCTCGAGCGTAGCGACTCAAGCTGGCAGTAAACGGCCTCATACTCAGCCACAGACTTACTCCCCTGCACCAAATTCAGGAATGCTTTCCTTTGAGCATCCATATAACTAGCCCCAACGTACTTTCCCTAGAATGACTCCTTAAAGAAATCCCAGTCAATCAGGTCCGCAGCAGTACCTTCTTTCACCATGAGCCACCACCGTAAGCCTCGTCTCGAAGAAGAGACACGACCCCTTTCAGCTTCTCCTCCATCGTAAAATCTAAGTCATCCATTATACGCTCAGTCGTTTCCATCCAATACTCAGTTGTGTTAGGGGCTACACCAGAAACTCCCCTAAACACTTCTGCTCTATTGGCCTTAAGTTGTTCTGGCACAGATTTTTGAGCTCCGTGCCCTCGCTACTCAAGGAACCCTCTAAAACCCTCAACATCGCCTGGGATACAGCATCATCTCTGGGCGCCTCATCTTGAAATTCTCCTTCTACAGCCGGCAGTTCTGACATCTCGTTTCTCGACCCGTGGCCAGACCCTACTGGCTCTGATGCGGTTATTCTACCCCTACTGCGTCCACGCGACGGACGTCCTCGACCCTTTGAACTCATTCCTCTGATTGACGTTTATCTGATTAAAAATTTATGGATTATTAATTTTCTTCCACTAGTTAACCACTAACAGTCTTATGAATAATAGTTTTAAAAGTGGTTCTTTCGAATTCGCATTCACAATACAGTCTCAAGTTCAATCATCAACATTCATGAACTCGCGTTCATTACATAAAAGTGTTGTCGTTGTTGCTATTGTCGTTGTTTCTACTACCCAAGGGTATTTTCATAATTTTATCCTATAGGGGTATTTTCGTAATTTTTTAAAATAAGGTCCTTGATGATTTTGTGGAGTAAGGGTATTTTGGTAAATTTTTTTAATTTTGGGGGTATTTCAAAAATTTTGAAAATTTGAGTGTACTTTGGTAATTTTGAAAATCCGGAGGTATTTTGGTAATTTTGGATATCCGGGGGTATTTCAGTAATTTTGGAAATCAGGGTCATTTTGGTCATTTCGCAAAATAAGGGTAATTTTTCAAACGTTGGTGGTTTTTTTATTTTTTTTTGAAACAGGGTTGATTGGAATTTATTTATTTATTTTTTATATAAAACAAAGGTATTTTGAAAATTTTACAAAACTTGGGGGTTTTTTTTAAGAAAAAGGTGGCTGGTCCCTTTTGGGTTTTAATCATAGGGTTTAGCCCATCAACCAGCCCTCGTAACTAGGGTGAATAGTCACTACGCACCAGGTAAGATTCTAGTGAAGAGGAGGTGAGTCACTAGGACTACTTAAATACCAAGCTCTTCTAGATCCTTCATAGACATGCGTATGACGGTTACCACACCCTAGCCTTGCGGCTCGTTAACGGGTTTGTTCAGTGAAATTACGTTTTATGAATTTTAAGAAGTCGTTTAAGCTAAGCCTAGAGTCCATCAAGTTCTAATTCTAGCTTAGTCTACGTCCCACTAGGCCCACTAAGCCCACATATATAAATATCACACAATGGTTTGAGTACTTACAGCGGACTTGGGTAGGAGACGAGGTGCCATGCCGAGCTAATGACCTGTTATTATTTAAAAACATGCATATTTCAAAATCCCATCTTTAGAAAACAATTTCAGCCCAAAAACCCCTAGAGTCGAGTTTTGAACCGGGCTCTGATACCAATTTGTAACACTCCACACCCGGCCCAAACACTACAACCGGATCTGGTATGTCACCAAGAAAAATTTTATCGAAACATGTCACATTTTCTAAAAGCCTAAATATGTTTTATATAGAATATGCTTAAGTAAAGTAAAATCCAAACTTAAATACATGCCTTTTATTTAAAATAAAAAGCTTAAACGACTTAAAGTAATAGAAGCCCATAATAAAACATAATAGCCCATGGCCTTATTACAACGAGGTTTGAAGTCCATTAATTAAAATATAAAATAAAACTTGAGTCTCTTTTGCCAAATCTACATATTCTTCGCATGGCCACCTTGCGTTCCTCTCCAGCCCAGTCCGAGTCACTAGGTATCATCTGAAATGTTAATTAAAGGGTGAGTCACGTGACTCAGTGTGCAACCCTCATGCACCACTAGAGTTTGGGCCTTAAGCCCATTAAACAAAATAAACAGTGTAATAATCATAATAAAAATTAATAGCAATTAATATGCAAGGCCCAACCCGTTTGCCTAGGTTTCCATCCGCTACACACCCCCGTACCAACCGTTCACACCATTGGAGATTTCTACAATCGACCCACACCACTACACACCATGATGGCGGTATGTCGCTCATTCACATATGATGGCCAAGCCCTTATAACATATAATGGCCAAGCTCGTATACCATTTAATGGTCAAGCTCAGATAATGATTCACGGCATTAGCGCTACACATGTAACGATAACTTCCTCCTTTCATCAACCTAACCCATGCAATCACATACAAGCATTTTACTTATAACATTTAAACAGATTATTTACTAACCTGGGGATTCGCTTTTTCCCTCATTGGGCTTGCATCAATAAACCGAGATTTCGGCATTTATCAAAACATAAAAAAACACATGAACATACAATAATAGGCAGATCTAGATGGTGGGGAGGTATTACACACATGGTTACCGCGAAAATCTATTATCCCTAACGTAGAGCCTCATTTATCGAATCACAAAAATCCCTAAGACAACGTCACCTTCCTACCTTCAGCTTTTCCACCAAATCGGCACAAGAGACTTTTAATGAGATAGATTCGGCTACTAAAAGCAAAGAGGGAAAATCGACAGGCCTTAAATAAGTGTTTTGGGTTAGATTTGAATGAAAAGAAAGAGTGAAATCGCATAGAATAAAATCCCGAAACTTACCAAATTACTAAGGAGTATGTGGCTTATGGTGCACCTTCAGGAAATAGAAACCTCCCTTGTAGGTTCGGCTATGTGAGATGAGAGTATGAATCAAATGGAATTCAGCTTTTAGAAAAAGAAAAAGAGAAACTGTAGGAAAGGCTTGGAAATTTCGGCAGAGAATGAGAGAAAAATAGGGTTTCAGAATACCAAAATTGAAGAATACTACTCCCTATTTATAGAGAAATTTTGACATATCATCCACACACAGAGTTGGAATTTCAGCTAACTCTTCCCTTCTCCTGATAGCCTTTATCTCACCTGATAACCCAATCATTATCTCCTTAAAAAAATAGCCCTCATATTTCTCTTCATTATCTTCCTATTTATCAAGAAATAAAAGAATTAAAATCCCTATTTTGTAGCTAGTATGCCGTCCACTCCTAGGGCTTGTAAGTACTGAATTTTTGTCTTAAAATTTGGGCTCTAAGTGGCCATACTAGGCCCAAACTCCCCCTTATGATGCCACCTTATGCCCACTTAAAGCTCCTCAAATCCTTGGGCCACAAGCCCAGCTTGTCACTTAATTAACTGTCTACTTAAATTATAAGCTAACACCATGTATTAGCCACCTAACCCATATTTTTAAAGCCCAATATATCACTTTAAAATACCCAGAACACTAATTTAAACCCTAATCCACATATTTAATCAAAAAGTCATCCCGATCCTTAGAATCTCAATTTAACATATTAGACTATCATATAAATGAGTAGGCCCACTTTGAGGATGTTACAAGGGACCTCTGTTGTGTTAGCCCATTTCAATACTTGCCAGAAGTATGAGCCAATTATCAGAAACTAGGCCTTCCACATTCACCTTTATAAAAATAAATTCATTCAGGTGAGGTGCAATCTGAGGGGTGGATTCAGTTTCCCAACCCAATGGTTTATTCCTCCCAAACCTGTTTGTACCCACAGGCAAACTTTAAACAATGAAGTCATGAAGGATAAATTTGATCCCTTAAAGTTGTGATCTCTCGTATTGGAGAGTTTTATTACTGTCAATATTGTCTTTCGTTTCTATCTAGAGAATCATAACCCAAATGGTTATAAGCCCTCGGATACTGCTACTGAGGCTATTTCTCGGGTTGCACACCCCTTTGACACAGTGTGACCCTACAACGCTTCTTATGACTTAATCGTTGCTTTGGTTGAAAGGAAGGAAGAACATCCAAACTTCTTTTACACTTATTGCAGACAATGCGTGCATCACTGGTCCATTGTAGTGGTTGCTGATAAGTCTCTTAAATAGAGATTTTATTCATCGTATGGCTGATCCTAAATTTTATTTTGCAAGGTCTGCTCAATCATCCACTTCATCTCAGACTTTGAGCAATATGGACGTGGATGCCATCATAGATAGGGCACAGAAGGCCGTTGATGTTGCTGATGCAATGGTGCAAGTGAATGGTAGCAATCGTAAAAGGCTAAGAATTTACGAGCTCTAAAAGTACCAAAGAGAGTGGTGGCAGTAGGCTGGTCCGCCATAAATGAGGCAAGTAATCAATCAATTCGAAAGGAGCTAACTTCGTTGATCCTCCTATCTCACTTTGAGACTGAAATTGACTCCGCGACTTTAGTGGATATTGCTTTCCCAGTACAAGGTCTGCCTAATGCGTCCACTCACAAACTACCTCTTCTGCACCACTATCTCTCTCTACTAGACCAAGGTAACCTCCCACTTCTTATGGCAAGACATCAAGTTTACTTCCACGAAAGGACCACTTCACTACGGGTTAGCCTCCTTTTCCAATAAAATTAGCTAATGATTGGAGAGAGACTTGCCCAGAACCGAAGAGTGTACTCTCCCCTCCTCACTTGATGCTCGTAAACCATCTCTCTTAGAGTTGATAGACTCTTATCAAATCGCGGTGGAGGAGTGTGGTTTGCTTGGCTGAGCCATCCATGATTGATGTGGAAAAACAGAAACTAAGCAAGTTCAATTAGAGGTAATATTAGCCTCTCGGTATCAAGATCTGGCCCAACTCCTCCAAGCACAAGAGGTCGTATCTCGCCAAATTCAGGAGTTCGTCGAAGCTTCCTCCAGCTGGGAGCCTAAATACAACTCCTTAAAAATAGAGTCTAAGAGTAAGGTTCACCAGTTGGAGGACCATATTAAAGTGCAAGAGGAACACCACTTGGCGAACTTAGAGAGGATCCGGAAGGAAAACAATAAAGCCCTGGAGTGATACAAAGTAAAGACTATGGCGGGATCTCGAATTATCTTCGCAAGCTAAGGTCCAATTACATCTTTCATGCCCAAATTATCATGGGCCCTTTTTATGTGAGTTGAGTGGACTTCAGTAGTCTATGCAATACATTTGAGACACCCCAAACCCGGCCCACGAGCCTTGATCGGATCTGTATGTTCCCCGATGTAAATCGTTTCAAATTCTTTTGTTACTTGGGAAAACTTGTGTGTTTTGAAAGAAAGACTGTTTTGGGTTGGGCTTGAGTTGAAAACAAGTTTATTTCATTATTAAAATCCTTTACTTTAGGTGACAAAACATTTGGGCTTCGTTTTTTAAAAAAATGATTACTTAATCTTTTAATAAATAAAGGTTTGTAAGCTTAACAAAAAAAAAACAAAATGAAATAATTCTACTAAGGCCTTATTACATCAAATAATTCCCAAAATTTAAATTCAAAATACTTAAAGTAAAATAGTCCAAATAAAAGAAATTTGAACTTCACATGGCCTCCACTAAGCATCTGCCGGCCCGGTCAATCACTGGTCGTCACTTGAAAAGTAATTCCACAACGGGGTGAGTCAACAGACTCAATGTGTAACCAACACTAAAATTTAATATTTCAGGCATACAATATCATACATGTTCATAAAGCATTTAAACAATATGATGCAACCCGAACCCAAACCTATATGCCATCCGCTATACACCACCCGTACCATCCTGCACACCGTGGGGACTACTAAGTCAACTCTCCTTCAGCTACACTCCATATCGTGGTCTTAGGTCACCGTATTCGTGGTCTTAGGTCACCACATTCAGATTTCTGTGGTCTTAGGTCACCACATTCAGATTACTATGGTCTTAGGTCACCACATTCAGATATCACGGTCTTAGGTCACTGTGTTTGTGGTTTTAGGTCACCACATTCACTTCCCCAAAAATAAACCCATATGCCCCATATAATAGTAATATGCATAAATATGCCAGAGTTCACATTCTTATTCTTATTCTCATGTTACAATTAACATATTTCATAATCCTAGTAGGAGTAGGAAACGTACCTGAGTAGTTTGTACCATAACATAGTACCTTAGCCATATTCACATTCTTATAAATATGCATATTTAATTTAAAACATAGCCATGAACATATTAAAACTTAGGGTAGGGTACACACAGTACTTTAGCCATATTTTTACACTTTCATATTAACACATATAATGAATTAAAACTGTAAATCTATTGAGATTTAGTGTGGGTCGCTTAACAATTTCACTGAAATCCTAAAAATCCAATCTAAAGCCTTAGATCTCAAGTCCCTACATTCGCCAACCTTAGTATGTTAGCATAAAGCCTATTCGGCTATAAAACCAAATCCTAGTAGGATTAGTACACTAAAACTTACCTTGGTGCCAAACTGAAATCTTCACTATACTCTTTCTTGTATTCGGCAAAGCTTTAAATCACTTTAACAAATTATTTTCGGCTTTTGAATAAATATGAACTAGATCTAAAACACCAAAAATAGGCCTTGGCCAAATATTCGCATGTCTTACCTTGTGGATTTTAAATCCCAAATTGACCGAATAACTAGGGAACACGCTGCCTATGGTGTACCTTCGGAAAAGAACTTCTTCTTCTTGTAGTTGACTTAAACAAATCCCAAAAGATCTCTTCAAAGTTTTGCAACAAGATATTAATGGGGTTAGTCCTAGATTTCGCAAATCTTAAAAAAGGATGAAAATCGAATGATAACTAGTTCTTACCCTTAATACTGTAAGTTGACAACCCCTTGTTTGAAGTCTCAAAACTATTCGGCTATGGCCTTGATTTTAGCAAACTTTCGGCTTTTGGAAGATTATGAAAGAAGAAGAGAAAAGAGTTTGAGCAATTTGGTAATGAAGTTTCGGCTACACAAGGTGTATTTTCAGCTTGGCAAAACAATGAAGAAAGGAGATATTTGCTAGAGAGAATTCGGCAGAGAGAGAGTTAGAAGAAAGAATGAATGGCCCTCTTTTCCTTTTATAGCCAAAATTACTAACTTAGAATCCCTTACTTGGCCATCACTCTTCTATTTTGATAGCTTTATCTCTTTAATTAAAAATTAAAGAATAATCCCTCAATTATCTCTTTGAAAATAATCTAAAATAAATCATCATTTATCCACCTATTTAGCTGAGTTTTAAGGAGAATTAAACTCTTCCTTAAGAGTCCCTATTGTCGTCCATTTCTTCCTCTTTAAGTAATTAAATAAAATTACTTAAAGTCCTAGCTAGATGCCGTCCACCCCTTCCCTTGATGAGTGAATTTAAACTTATTCTATTGGACTCCTTGTGGCCATACGAGGCCCAAATTATCCACCTAAGTGGCGCCTCCCTATGATTAGTTTAGCTTTAATAATGAATTGGGCATAAGCCCAATTCAGATGCAAAACACTCTCGTAAATGCTCTCCTTCTTCGCTCGAACCTAAGCTTGCACACATCTTTGGTGGCGTCATTCTTGGGCTTTAAGTGGTGCCTCATTGTCACTTTTCCAATCCCTTTTGTGTCAAATTTCTTCTATTAATTTTCTTAAGGCCACCTTGCCTTAAAACTTATCATTTCTAAGACATTTCCTTACATTTCCAAGTTTTCAAAAACGTTCGTTTCCCTCCTTTAAACTTATCATTTCTAAAGCATTTCCTTACATTTCAGTGACATTTCCCTACATTTCCTTACATTTCCCTACATTTCCTTACATTTCCATACATTTCCTTACATTTCCATACATTTCTATACATTTCCTTCCATTTCCATACATTTCCATACATTTCCATACATTTCCTTACATTTTCATACATTTCCTTACATTTCCATACATTTCCATACATTTCCTTACATTTCCTTACATTTCCAAGGTTTCCAATAATGTTCACTTTCCTATTTTAACTTGACATTTCCAAGTTTCCAAAATGTTCACTTTCCTTTTTTAACTTGACATTTCCAAGTTTCCAAAATGTTCACTTTCCTATTTTAACTTGACATTTCCAAGTTTTCAAAATGTTCACTTTCCTATTTTAACTTGACATTTCCATACATTCCCAGGTTTCCAAAAATATTCAAAATACATTCATAACACATAAGACATGTCATTTCGTACAATTAAACCGAAAATGCATAGGCCCTTTTCAGGATGTTACAACATTAACGAGGATCTGGGCTTTAATAGGATAAATCATTCTGATGCTGAATGGGAAGAGTTTCAAAAAAATGGAAAGATTCTCACAGTCTCTTCTTTCCACCCAAGCCTGGCTTTGTACCTCTTGATTTCTGGAATCTTTAACTATATTGCATTCAAACGAAAAATTTAAAAGAAAATTGGAGGTTTTGGCTCAAAATTAAACTCCCTGAGTTTCAAAGAAGGATTCGCGAACTTAGTTGACAAACCTCGTGTCTTATGCACTCTAAGGTGTTTATTAGAGGACTTAAACCTTGGTCTGATTTTAACCATATTCACTCTTAATCTTATCCCTTCCCTTATCTCATAGTTCCATCTCCTTGATACTCACATTCATTATTTTCGATTGGCATCACTTTGCGACTACCCAAGTAATTGCCATATCTGGGGTCTTTACCAGAATACGATATCCTTGCTACCTTGGTGTACTAATGCCCATCACACAGCACTAAACTATTCATCCCATTCATTAAAGAGGCTTCATTGAACATACAATCCCTCCTTGGTAGATCAACAAAATCTCTACCATTTTTTATGGTCCAGACAAACCTCCAATTTCTACAATTCTCTAACTAAATTTACTGGCCATTCAACCTTGAGCAATAATTTCCCCCCAAAAAGGCCCTTATCTGCTTATTTACTTTTTTAGTAGAAACTTCGTCGACTTATGACTCATGGATGCATCCTATTAGAGCTTATTGTAATAGCCCGAATTTCAGTGATGTCGAAAACTATGGTTCAAAGCCACTAAATTTGGGAAATGAGCTCGTAAATTTTATTATTTAATATTTACGAGTTAAATGTGGTTTTTAAAATATTTTTGAATTAGTAAATTTGTGTTTATAAAAGTTTATTAGGTCAATTAATTGAGAAAAAGGAGATATTGAGACCTCGGTGTTATAAACCAAGCCATTAATATTTTTATAAATATTTTTGGAGTGTCAATATGGTAGTATTAAAGTTTTGTCAGAAAATTTTAACATTTCAGTAGTCAATTAATTAAAAAGGACTAAATTGAAAAAGGTGCAAAACTTGCTAAAGTGATTAAAAACCTAATAGTAAATAAAGGAGGATAAAAAGGGAAAATAGACCATCTTAAGTGGCTGAGGTGGCATAACGTGAAAAAAATCAAAGATATTTATGTGATTAGGGACAAAATTGGAATTAAAATAAAGTTTATATGGCCAAATGTTATTTTAATAGTTTCTAGACATTTTCTTCATCAATTTTCTATCAAAAACAGCCATTGAAGAGGGTTTGAGCTGGTATTTCATACTTTAGCTTCAAGTAAGTTCAATTCCAGCTTTTCCTTGAAATTTTTATGTTTTTTACTTTTACAATTAGGTCCAACTTGTTATTTCATTAGTTTTTTATTTTGTTGGAAGTTTTGGAAGATACCATTGATAATTTCATATGATTTTAGTTATTTGATGATGAAATTGAGATGTTAATGGATATGTAAAGGTATTTTATTAAAGAATTTTGAGTGAAATCATGATTTAGGGATTAAATTGTAAATTTGTTGAATTTATAGAAAATTCTGAAATTACATGGAACTCAAGGGATTTTATTGATATATATATATGAAAATATTTAGGCTTGGAACAAGGAATAAATTGCATGAATTTCATTTTCTGAGCCTATGGACAAAATCATCATTTATTAAAAAGTTAGTGGCGAAATAGTAATTTTGCCAAAGATGTAAATTGAATTAAAATAAACATGAATTGATGTAAAAGTTATTAATATAGATCCAGGAATATCAAATTCAGAGTTAGAACGAGGAAAAGAGAAAAATATCAATTTAGTAGATATTATGTACACGAACATTTGTCGAGGTAAGTTCGTGTAACTAAATTGAGAATATTTTATGCTTGAAATAAATGATGTATATGTGAATTGTATGAATTTCGTACGTATAAATTGATCACAATCACATGCCCGACTATACTTGATAAATGTTAAACCTCGTTTAAATGAAAATTGTTATAAATATATGTTTGAATTAAGTGTTGTGTATGTGGCTGTATTATTGTCATGTGTATGAAAGTAATTACATATCTGATGATGATTCATAAATATTAAGTTCCGATTAAATGAAAAAGGTTATAAATGTATACTTGAAATAGGTGTTTTGAATATTTAATATATAAAAATATATGATCGTGTGTTCGACGTGACTTTAGAAAAGGAATAAGTCATGGTTAAATGAAGTTTCGATGGATTAGTGTAAAGGTAATTCTGCATGTGTTGCAGATAGGATTTAGCTCAGGCAAGTAATCTTGATAAGTCTCTTGAGCATTATGAGATAAAGTTCAACGAATATAGTGATTGGTAGTAATTCCACATATGTTGTGGATTACCGTAGCTCCATGTGAGCATCGAGGTATAAGCATAGTGATTGGTAATAATTCCGCATATGTTGTGGACTACCGTAGCTCTGTGTGAGCATTGAAGTATATGATTTTCCCGAATGACTTGAAAAGATGGCTCCAGAGTTTTGTACACTTAAAGTGTACTACATGTGAGTATCCATCGATATTTCTAGTAAATTCAACGGGTAAAATCTTGATATGAGAAAATATGAACATGAAATGAATTAGTAAGTGTACCTGTCTAAAAATACATGAAAATGATAATAAATGATATATAGAAATATGAGATGATGATATACGAATATGGAAGTTGTTTGATCAATGTATTCATTCATGAGTATAGAATTGTAAGCCTCAAGCGTATTAATCTTATGATAAAGATATTTCTTATAATTTAATGGCAAAGTTCCGACATGAAAGAATCTAAACTCGAGGCAAATTATTATAAAAACATACTTGAATTACAGGGGTATGTCTTGAATATGTTATATGAACACATGATGTGTATATGCATATTGAAATCTAAGGAGTGATGTGCCCATATATGTTTCCCGATATATATATATATATTAATTATATAACTAACAAAGGTGGTGAGGATGTATGGTAGGGCTCGTGATCAAATTGACTAAATATGTTTTACATGTTTATTGTGAGTAATAATGAATGGTAAGTTAATTACCAAGTTACACGGACTTACTAAGCATAATATGCTTACCCTGTTTTATTTTCCTCTGCTTTATAGTTATTTAGAAGCTCGAGGGATTGGAAGCATTAGAGGAGATCACTCACACTATCCATTGGCCCATCTTGGTATGAATGGGAAATTAATTACGGTTATAATGGCATGTATAGGTTAATTAGCCAATATTTGTATATAACATATTATGAATGTAACTAGTCATTGGTATGGCTTGTTTTTGATATAATGAGACGTACATCTATATACAGTCTTAATACGTTAATGGTATGAGAGTGTAACATCCTTAAAGCGGGGTCTCTGCATTTTGCATGTGTTTGCATGTGACGATATGCTTACTATGCTAGTTTAGCATGTTTTGGGGGCTAGGCATGACCTCGGGTTAGGCCTGGGTCATGGACAAAAATTTTGTTTTAGTGCTTAGGAAGAGGGAGCTAGGAGAGTTAGGGGTTAAAAGAATTTATTGGAGGGTTGTGACTCAAACAACCTAGTGGCAAAGTGGCAAAGGAGGCGCCACTAAGGTGCTTGGAGGGTGACGCCACATTCAGGGAAGGAGTGCTCAGGTTCGAGCAGCAGAAATCTCATTTTCTGCTTATTATTTTGACGCTAAAGTGGGAAGTGGTGTGCTCAGGTAGGACTCTATTGGAAGGATATGGATTAAGTTAACAGATTTAAGATATGTGGAGAGAAGAAATTATAGGTGTTGGACTCATTCAAACTCGTTTGAATGAGTGGATGAGAGGAATTCAAGGAGGGATGAAGGGACTGCAAGTGTTTCAAAGATGAGTGGGTTGTGTTTGGCGAATTTTTGGTTGTGGTGTGAGTTTGGGAAGCAATTGGTTTTGGTGCTTGGGAAGGGGTGTTAGAATGTTTATGGTAGTTTTAGGGAACATTTCGGCTAGTTGGGAGAGTCTCTTTCTCTTGTGTTTAGAGTCATAAACCGAAACCTCTCTCACTTATCTTCTCTTTTTGCTTTCTATTTTTGGCAATAGGGGGGCTTGGCCGAATCATCTTGGTTACTTCTTTGGTAAGCCGAAACTTGCTCCCACTTCCTTTCTCCCTATTTTGCTCAAGCCGAAACCAACATTCTCACCTCCATTCGACATCTTTTCTTTCTTTCAAACCTCCTTGTGCCAAAATCTTCTTTCAATATCCATTCCACTTCCTTCTTCATCTTTTCACTTCTTGAAAAGTCGAATACTCTGCTCCTCAGTTTCTTTCCTCTTGCGTTTTCTCCTCTTTGTCGAATCTATCTCTTTCTTTTGGGTCATAGCTGAATTTCCTGGTAAGTATAACTTCTTATTCTTCTTTTCTCGATTGATTTGGTTAAGGCCAGATCTCACTTGCCATTCTCTTTTCCTATTTCTCCATTCGTTATAAATCGGGATCTTAAACTCTTTTCTTGTTCTATATTAGTGAGATAGCCGAAATCCCCAAATATCACTAGGGTGTGCCAAACTTTGGTGATTGGTGGCCGAATCTGTCAGTAAGGTAAGGGGGTAAGTGTTTTGCGGTTTCGATATCTCCTGTTGTGATTAATACTGAAGGCTTTAATCCAATGATAGTGGTACTTGGTCGATTGTAGGAAAAGGTGACGCCAACGTATGGGTTCCCGGGATTTATTTCGATCGTGGCTTGGATCTAGATCTTCTAGATCTTCGGGATTTGTCGACTCAGGTAAGGGAGTGACAATCTTTTTGGTTTTGGGATTCACGCTAAGGCCGAATGGCTTTTGGACTCCTAATGTTGTGTCTAACCAATTGTAGGAAGGAGGGTAGCCGTGTTCAGTAGATCATCAGGATTTGTTGGCTTGTGATTTAAGCCTAAAGGCTCGGGTGTAATCGATCTTGGTAAGGATCTTATTGTGCATTATTTCATCCTTCGGGATTTCTAGATGAGCCGAATAGGCTTTTGTTCATTAACAAGGTGTTGGCCAAATACAGGAAGGAAGGAGGCAAACGTTTCGAGATCTCCGGGTTCTATTGGCTTGGGAATAGATCGTAGTTTCGGGATTTCGCTAGATTCGCAAATAGTCAGGTGTGTAACGCCTACACACTTCGTTAGTATGATATGTTTATTGTGTTTCTGTTATAGCCATTAAAACCGGTAGTTATGCCTTGTGGGCATGAGCATGGACTCCGGGTAAGTCCCCTGATTATGGATCTCGTTATATGCTATCATGTCATTGTTTAATGTTATGCCATGTGTTATTTGCATAATCATGTGTTACTATGCCATGATTGTTATGGACATGATGGTGGGATTGTTGAGAGGATGGGGAAGAATTATTTGGACTGTCACCAGTGGTTTTGACCACACGACGGGTTGGCCCCGTCTTTGATATTATAATTTGTGACTAAGTCCCAGTAGTTTTGTCCACCAGTGGTTTTGACCACATATGGATATTATGACTCGTCCCAGTGGTTTGGTACCACAGTGGGTTGGCCCCACATGATTAATTATGGGATTGTCATCAGTGGTTTTGACCACGCGATGGGTTGGCCCCATCACTTGATTTGTGACTACGGTCACCAGTGGTTTTGACCACACCGGTATACATATATTTGTGACTACGGTCACCAGTGGTTTTGACCACCAGTGGTTTTGACCACACGGGGTAGATAAAGGAGATTGGATGGTTAGGGTGTGGGGTTGCATGATTTGCATGTTATACTGATGATTTGCAAAAGTGCTTGTACTATCGGGTTGGGGATTTATACACTGAGTCTCGGTGACTCACCCCTTTCCCTTATATTTTGCAGATGAGGCGTAGATTATGGATATGGAGCCAGGGAGGACTCGAGGTGGCCATGCATGCTAGTTTCGGGTTTTGACTTTAAAGTACTATTTCAATTTTATTTATTATAAGGCCGCTAAGTATTATTTTGGGTTTTACTTCTGGATTTTATTTTACCTATCTTATGCATGTGATTAATAGTTTCATATTGCTTAAGAAACCGGGATTAAATCAATGTTTTCAAAACTATACTCGATATTGGGTTTTTCAAACGTTACCATCGGGTAACATTATTCACAAGGTAAATAACAAAGTTAACAAAGATGATTTCAAACCTAAGTTTTCAAATAAACTAGTAACAACTAACAGATTTTCAATAAAATTTAATCGGTAACTGGTTTATTCAAACATTTTCACCCCGTAGCATGCCAGATTCGGTCGTGGTGTGTTGACCGAGTTTGGGGTGTTACAGAGAGTGTAAATAGTAAATAGAGGCAAACACATGGATGAGTTGAATGATATAACTAAGTTGATAAATTATGCTTATCTATTAAATGGAGGAAATAAGCAAACTTGCATATATATGAATATAGGTGAAGATATATCAAACATAAAACTTGATTAGGGCTTGGTTAAATGTCTTGAATTGGACCTTAAGTGTGTTTAAGTTTTGGTGTAGATGGAAGACTAAATGGGTGGGAAATAAGGCTTGGAAAATAGCCTTATTTTGTCCACACAGGTAGACACACGGGCGTATGTCTTGACCGTGTGTGACACACTACCTGGAACACGGGCATCTGACTTGGTCATGTAACCCTTGCACCTAAAATAAATTACAAGAAAGAGAGTTACACGAGCGTATACCTTACTCAAGGAGCACACGGCCTAAGTCATGGGCGTGTCATTCTGCCGTGTGAGCCACACAGCCTGACCACATGGGCGTGTGTGCCCTGTACCTAAGAAAATTTTAAAATTTCGAGAAAAATTCTCAGAGTTTCTAGTTTAGTCCCGATTCATTTCTAATGCATGTTTTGGGCCTCGAGGGTCCATTCTAGGGACGTTACAATTAATCTTGGAAAATAAATAGTAAATGACTTGAGTTTATCTAGAAATGTTTTATAAACTTTGTTAATACTTTGTAACCCTGTTTCGACGACGATTACGAGTTAGGGGTGTTATGTTTGTTGGTATTAGAGCTACGATTTAGTCAGTTCTTAGGTGAACGTAGCATATGTGATGTCTAGAAATACATGCCATTATATAACCCGTGATAGTGTGATATCTCCCGACCTAGGTGAGAATTGTTTTACTAATAGACAGAGATGCTTCCAACAGAGCTAATTTCGATAACGATGAAAGTGATACTCAAGTATCTGATTAAAAAGAGGTTGTTTATGATGAGTAGAGACTCATAAAGGTATAAATAAAGGCTGTAATGAACATGTTGACGATAAATGTCATGTTATGCATATATATAAATGAAAGTCAAATTTTGAGACCTTACAATCTCCACCCCCTCACCAGTACAGTTTATACAGTGAAATTCATAAGATTTATATTGACGAAATTTATAAGTGTGAAATTGAAGAGTTCAGTGGCTAAATGATTAATAATGCAGTCAGAGCTAAGAATGGGTTAATAAGTAAAGACGATTTTAATATAGAGATTAGATATTTTTCTAAAGATTATTCAGAATATGTAATGCTACTGTTAATGAAGATGTTAATCATGAATAATTAATTTTATTCGGTTTTGGAATATACATGCAAGATTAACTAGAATTTCTTCTAAATTATTTTCTTTAGTGAACTGAATCATATGGAATTATTGATGATTTTAGTAATCAGTGAAATAGTGAAGAAAGGGAAAGATATTTGAATGCAGCTGTTATAATTGTATATTTTATAGCAATTTTTTTTGGGTATTTTACATATTTGTTATTTACAAAGGTAAATGTAAATGTTAATTTTCAGATGTGATTCTTATTACATAGAAAGGTTGGTTAATCATGATATTAGATGGAATTATTAAAAGTTTGATTAATTCATGGGTGGTATTGCTCTATCCTTCTTTGGTTTTTAAATCAACTGTGCTTGAAAAAAGACTTGATGATAAGGTTTGTACGACATTATTTTCTACTTTTACTGGTTGAAGTTCTGAATTGTAGATGTGGTTTATCTGTGAAAGATATTTATTGGCCTGAGGTAATTACATTTATTACTGTTATACATCTTTACTCAAACATGGGAGTTTAGTAATATAGATCTCAGATTATAGAAATTATATTATTACACTGGTTGTTATTGGAACTATTATTACATTTATTGGCCTGAGGTAATTACATTTATTACTGTTATACATCTTTACTCAAACATGGGAGTTTAGTAATATAGATCTCAGATTATAGAAATTATATTATTACACTGGTTGTTATTGGAACTATTTTCAGTTTTTTTTCCCTTCTATGTGGAAAGTACTATTGATATTAAGATATTATTCCATCTATATGGTTAAAATGTTGGCCCTATTATAGTACTATGGTTTTAAATCAGTATGATGGTTATGACTTCAAAAAATTTAAAGCTTCAGTGTTGATAATTGAAACAGCTACATTGATGATATAGTTATTATAGAAAGATGTAAGATTTGAAGGGTTTGATAAGTGTCAGAAAAGTTTTGACCAGATGGAAGTTCTGTTAATGGAAGCACCGGTTGAAACACCCACACCCTACCACGAGAATGGACCGGATCGGTATGTTCCTCAAGTAACCGGTTCAAATTCATTCGAATACTTTGAAAGCTGTGTGTTTTGGAAGATAGTTTGTTGTGGGTTGGGCTCGAGTTGAAAACAAATTTATTTTATATCAAAACCCATTTGTTTGGTGACAAAATGTTTAAACTTATTTTAAATTAAATGGGCTTATTCTTTGTAAAGCCCTAAATTCATAACATTAAAATGAAATAAAAATCGTCACGATGGCCTTATTACATAAAACGAAACCCAAAATAAAATTGTACGATTACTTAAAATAAAATAAAGATTCAAATTAAATTAAACTTCGTTTGAACATGGCCACCACAAGTTACGCCATCCCGGTCCATTCTTGCTCATCACGAAACATGTTCCCCTAGCAGGGTGAGTCGATAGACTCAATGTGTAACCAACACCAAAACATAATAGAAATAGGCACACCATACATATCATATTCATATAAAAATTCAAGATAATAATGCAAACCCGAACCCAAACCTACATGCCATCCGCTACACTCCACCTGTACCAACTTCGCACATCGTGGGACTACTAAGTCAACCCTCCATCCGCTACACACCATCGAAGGCGTTCATTGCAATCGACATGCTCATCGCCCACTTAAGATATTGTGGCATAGCCACTGATATTTGTGTCATGAGACACCACATTTAGATAATGTAACAGAAGTTACCACATTCACTTAGTGAGACCAAGTCGTCACATATTCTTAGTGAGACCAAGTCGTCACATATTCTTAGTGAGACCAAGTCATCACATATTCTTAGTGAGACCAAGTCGTCACATATTCTTAGTGAGACCAAGTCGTCACATATTCTTAGTGAGACCGAAGTCATCACGTTTCACTTAGTGAGACCAAGTCATCACGTTCACTTCCCTTTCTCAAATAACCCAATGCCCCATATTATTCATATCATGCATATCATATTTAAATTCACTTTCATATCACTTTTCACATGTTAAGTATAACATATTTCATAATCCTAGTAGAAGTAGGAAACGACTGAGTACTTTGTACCATAATATGGTACTTTAGCCACATTCTTACACTTTCATATTAACATATATATCATATTTAAGCCATAAATCTATTAAGATTAGTGTGGGTACACATGGTACCTTAGCCATATTCTTACACTTTCATATTAACACATATAATGAATTAAAGTAGTAAATCTATCAAGATTTAGTGTAGGTACACACCGATTTGCTTATCAATTTCTTGAAATCCAAAACCCGATCTATTGCTTTAGATCTCAATTCCTTGTTGCCGATTTCAATACTAATCAAATCCCGAAATCTATGCTAAGCTCCTCCTTGTATTCGCCAAGCACTAAATCTCATCGGGGTTAGTTTCGCTTTTAAACAAACAAGAATTAGATCTAATTATCAAAATAGGCCTTAGCGAAAGCTATAGACACTTACCTTGTGGATTTTAAATCCCAAAACTCACCGAATAACTAGGGAAAATGCGACCTATGGTGTACCTTCGGGAAAAGAACTTCTCCTTCCTTGTAGCCTACACTTAGTAAATCCCGAAAGATCTCCTTATTTGAAGGAATCGATTGCATCTTCACTTCAACTTTCAGAGATTCGGCTTAGAGACTTGATGAACAATCGGCTATGATTCCCTTATGTATTCGGTTTCAAAGATGAAAGAAGAGAGGAATAATAGGTTTAGAAGGAATCGGCTAGGAGGCTAAAAGAAAAGAAGAAAAAGAATAGATGCTCAAGAAGAATATTCGGCAGAGGAAAAGAGAGAGGGAGAATGAATAATAAATGGCCCTATTCTCATCCTTTTATAGCCGAAATTACTAGGCCAAGAATCCTTAACTTGGCCACCACTCTTCCTTATTTTTCCTAAATAAAGAATAATTCTTCATTTATCCACCTATTTAGCCGAATTTTAAAGAGAATTAAACTCTTCTCTTAAAAGTCCTTATGATCTTCTAATTAGCCGAGTTTTAAAGAGAGTGAAACTCCTCTTTTACAAGCCTTGTGCCGTCCACCTCTTGGGCTTCTAGAAGCAAAATAAAACTTATTTTATTTGCTTCTTATGTGACTCGAACTCAAGCCCAACACCCTTGCATGTGGGCCATTTCACGAGGCCTTAAGTGGCATCTTGAGCCACTTTTTCAAGTCCGTTAATAGGTCAAATTTCACATACTTTATATTTTAGGGTCACTGGCCCTAAGTTCCCTTTGAACTTTAAAATTCGACATTTGGGGTCATTTTAAGTTTCCAAAAATTTTCATGACTCTGTAAACTTGACATTTCCTAGGTTTCCAAAATGTTTACTTTCCTATTTTGGCTTAGTTTCCAAAATGTTTACTTTCCTCTTTTAGCTTAGGTTTCCAAAATGTTCACTTTCCTCTTTTAACTAATCGTTCCATACATTTCCTTACATTTCCATACATTTCCTTACATTTCCATACATTTCCTTACATTTCATTACATTTCCATACATTTCCATACATTTATTACATTTCCATACATTTCCATACATTTCCATACATTTCCTTACATTTCCATACATTTCCATACATTTCCTTTTATTTCCTTTCATTTCTTTACATTTCCTTACATTTCCTTACACTTCCTTTTTTTCCTTACATTTCCTTATATTTCCTTACATTTCCTTACATTTCCAAGGTTCTAAAGATGCACACCACACATCCATATCACAATAAACATGCTATTTCATTAAGCAAAATGCACACAATGGGATTGAACCTCTTCCCTCAAAGTACTTCACGTGATGCCATAACCCTTGCCCCTTAGGTGGCGTCCTTTTGCCACTTTTCCACATCACTTCTTGTTTTAACTTAAAACCAATAATTGTCCAAAGCTTTCTCTTCCATCCTAGGATTTTAAAACCCTTAATTCACTTCCAAACTTTGCTAAAACCTACTACTCATGAATTATGCACAAATGCATAACCCCTAATCTAGGATGTTCTGTTCTACCCTCCTTAAAAATAATTTCGTCCTCAAATTACTTACTAACAATCGTACAATCCTTCTCTCCGCACTATGCTTACTGCTGCAAGACTCGATCTTAATAGAACCATCATACTTTCCGGTACAATCTCTAAGTTCACGTCCTTAGAACTCATTTCTAACGTCGCGATTTAATCGATTAAGAAGTTTTATGTAAAAAAATTTGTTTCACCGATTAACAGCGAAGAAGTTTTATGGAAAGAATTTTTTAGAAGTGGTTCTTTCAGTATTCATACATGCACACGTCTTTACTTTCATACATCCATCAATCAATTATGAACTTTCGTTCATTCGAGAAATGTTGTAGTTTTCATTGTTGTTGTTTTCCACTACCTGTGGGTATTTTCGTCATTTGTCCTCTGGGTATTTTTCGCCATTTATCGAAACAAGGTTCCTTGGTGTTTTTGTCAATGAGGGTATCTTGGAAATTTTGCATTCCTGGGGTATTTTGGAAAATTTTGAAATCGAGGTTTTTGGTAATTAACGGGTGAATTTGTAGATCTTAATAAATCACGGATATTTTGGAATTTACAAAACTTGAGGGTTGTTTTGAGAATTTGTTTTCCAAATCGGTGTTGTTGCAAAAATTTTTTTGAAGATCGAAATTAGATTCGGTAATTTTGTAACTCAAGGGTATTTGGTAATTTGCGGGGTAGGGGTAATTTCGTAATCTTTTCTAAAATCGAGGGTATTTTGTCATTTTGCAAATTAGGGTTTTAAACTTTTATAACATAATGAAATTTTGGCAAAACTATTGAGTAGTTGGACATTTTATAAACTAAGGGCATTTTTGTAATTTTACCACTAGGGTATTTTAGTAAATTTGTAAATCGAAATATTTTAGGAAAATTTATAAAATATTCTTTTCAAATCAAGAGGGTAATTTAGAAATTTTAAAATTAGGGTTTCCATAAAATATCGGCTAGTCCTTTCGGGTTTAGTTATTGGGTTTAGCCAGTGACTAAGTCCTCTTGGTTAGGGTGAGCAGTTACTACGCACTGTAGGATTCGAGTAAAGAGGAGGTGAGTCACTAGGACCTGCTTAAATACCAAGCTCTTCTTGAATCCACTCCTAGACATCGCACAACAATTACCACACCTAGCTCGGTGACTTAATCACAGTTTGTCTAGTGTATTAAGTCTTATGTATTTGTGTTTGAGTAGACTAATCCTAGGGTTCAAGTTCCTATCATGCTATTCTACGTTCCATTCCTTTTCTACCCTTCTATAATTCACAAAATCACACAGATAGATAGGGATACTTACCGGTGGATCATGGGTCGGAGACTTAGGTGCCATGCCGAAAAACACGCTTATTTCATAAGATACTTTATAAAGCTTATTTGGGCTCGATTTGAAAATGTTTTGGGCCTTAGCCCACAGTGCCGAGAGTTTAAAATTGGGCTCGATACTAAATCGAAACACCACACCCGGTCCACAAGAATGGACCGGATCCGTATGCTCCTCAAGTAACCGGTTCAAATTCATTGAATACTTTGAAAAGCTGTGTTTTGGAAGATAGTTTGTTGTGGGTTGGGCTCGAGTTGAAAACAAATTTATTTTATATCAAAAACCCATTTGTTTGGTGACAAAATGTTTAAACTTATTTTAAATTAAATGGGCTTATTTTTGTAAAGCCCTAAATTCATAACATTAAAATGAAATAAAAATCGTCACGATGGCCTTATTACATAAAACGAAACCCAAAATAAAATTGTACAGTACTTAAAATAAAATAAAGATTCAAATTAAATTAAACTTCAAGCTGAACATGGCCACCACAAGTTCTGCCGTCCCGGTCCATTACTGCTCATCACCTGAAACATGTTCCCACAACGGGGTGAGTCGATAGACTCAATGTGTAACCAACACCAAAACATAATAGAAATAGGCACACCATACATATCATATTCATATAAAAATTCAAGATAATGATGCAAACCCGAACCCAAACCTATATGCCATCCGCTACACTCCACCCGTACCAACCTGCACACCGTGGGGACTACTAAGTCAACCCTCCATCCGCTACACACCATCGAAGGCAGTCGCTGCAGTCGACATGCTCATCGCCCACTTAAGATATTGTGGCATAGCCACCTGATATTTGTGTCATGAGACACCACATTTAGATAATGTAACCGAAGTTACCACATTCACTTAGTGAGACCGAAGTCATCACATATTCTTAGTGAGACCGAAGTCGTCACATATTCTTAGTGAGACCGAAGTGGTCACATATTCTTAGTGAGACCAAAATCGTCACATATTCTTAGTGAGACCGAAGTCATCACGTTTCACTTAGTGAGACCGAAGTCATCACGTTCACTTCCCCTTTCTCAAATAACCCGAATGCCCCATATTATTCATATCATGCATATCATATTTAAATTCACTTTCATATCACTTTTCACATGTTAAGTATAACATATTTCATAATCCTAGTAGAAGTAGGAAAACGTACCTGAGTACTTTGTACCATAATATGGTACTTTAGCCACATTCTTACACTTTTATATTAACATATATATCATATTTAGGCCATAAATCTATTAAGATTAGTGTGGGTACACGGTACCTTAGCCATATTCTTACACTTTCATATTAACACATATAATGAATTAAAGTAGAATCTATCAAGATTTAGTGTAGGTACACACCGATTTGCTTATCAATTTCTTGAAATCCCGAAAACCCGATCTATTGCTTTAGATCTCAATTCCTTGTTGCCGATTTCAATACTAATCAAATCCCGAAATCTATGCTATGCTCCTTCTTATATTCGGCCAAGCACTAAATCTCATCAGGGGTTAGTTTCGGCTTTTTAAACAAACAAGAATTAGATCTAATTATCAAAATAGGCCTTAGCCGAAAGCTATAGACACTTACCTTGTGGATTTTAAATCCCGAAACTCACCGAATAACTAGGGAACACGCGGCCTATGGTGTACCTTCGGGAAAAGAACTTCTCCTTCCTTGTAGCCTACACTTAGTAAATCCCGAAAGATCTCCTTATTTGAAGGAATCGATTGCACCTTCACTTCAACCTTCAGAGATTCGGCTTAGAGACTTGATGAACAATCGACTATGATTCCCTTATGTATTCGATTTCAAAGATGAAAGAAGAGAGGAATAATAGGCTTAGAAGGAATCGGCTAGGAGGCTAAAAGAAAAGAAGAAAAAGAATGGATGCTCAAGAAGAATATTCGGCAGAGGAAAAGAGAGAGGGAGAATGAATAATAAATGGCCCTATTCTCATCCTTTTATGGTCGAATTTACTAGGCCAAGAATCCTTAACTTGGCCACCACTCTTCCTTATTTTTCCTAAATAAAGAATAATTCTTCATTTATCCACCTATTTAGCCGAATTTTAAAGAGAATTAAACTCTTCTCTTAAGAGTCCTTATGATCTTCTAATTAGCGAGTTTTAAAGAGAGTGAAACTCCTCTTTACAAGCCTTGTGCCATCCACCTCTTGGGTTTCTAGAAGCAAAATAAAACTTATTTTATTTGCTTCTTATGTGACTCAAACTCAAGCCCAACACCCTTGCATGTGGGCCATTTCACGAGGCCTTAAGTGGCATCTTGAGCCACTTTTTCAAGTCCATTAATGGGTCAAATTTCACATACTTTATATTTTAGGGTCACCGGCCCTAAGTTCCCTTTGAACTTTAAAATTGACATTTCGGGGTCATTTTAAGTTTCCAAAATTTTCATGTGACTCTGTAAACTTGACATTTCCTAGGTTTCCAAAATGTTTACTTTCCTATTTTGGCTTAGTTTCCAAAATGTTTACTCTCTCTTTAGCTTAGGTTTCCAAAATGTTCACTTTCCTCTTTTAACTAATCGTTCCATACATTTCCTTACATTTCCATACATTTCCTTACATTTCCATACATTTCCATACCTTTCCATACATTTCCTTACATTTCATTACATTTCCATACATTTCCATACATTTCCTTACATTTCCTTACATTTCCATACATTTCCATACATTTCCTTTTATTTCCTTTCATTTCTTTACATTTCCTTACATTTCCTTATACTTCCTTTTTTTTCCTTACATTTCCTTATATTTCCTTACATTTCCTTACATTTCCAAGGTTCTAAAGATGCACACCACACATCCAGTATCACAAGAAACATGCTATTTCATTAAGCAAAATGCACACAATGGGGTTCGAACCTCTTCCCTCAAAGTACTTCACGTGATGCCATAACCCTTGCCCCTTAGGTGGCGTCCTTTGCCACTTTTCCACATCACTTCTTGTTTTTACTTAAAACCAATAATTGTCCAAAGCTTTCTCCCATCCTAGGATTTTAAAACCCTTAATTCACTTCCAAACACCGCCAAAACCTACTACTCATGAATTATGCACAAACGCATAACCCTAATCTAGGATGTTACACGGTCATGGTTCGACTGAATCGGTAAGAAATTTGTGAATTTTGTGTTGTACCATTAAATGAGTTAGGCGTATTTTGATCTGATGAAGGTAAAGTAATAGTCATTAAATGAGTTAGACTGTATTTTGATACGGTAAGGTAAAGAAATAGTCTATGTTCTCAGACAGTTAAAGATTGTATGAAAAGAATTATTTGATATATGATTAGGATTTGCAAGCATGGTATTTGCACTAAAGATTGGTGATATTAATGGTTAGTGAAGAATGTTATATATATTTATTGATTATAAAAGTTTAAATCATCTGATGTGGCAAAAAGGATTTGAATATGAGACGGGATGGATAGCTAGAGTTATTGAAAAACTATGATTTGATAATTAATTTTCAGTTGGAGAAAAGCAAGTATAATTACTGATGCTTTAAGTAGAAAATTTCTGTTTGCCTTATAAGCCATGGATACTCGATTGTAATTGTTTGATGATGGCTCAAATTTTTAGCTGAGCTTAAAGCTAAAATGATGTTTCTACAATAGATCTGTGAAATTCAGAAAAATAACAACAGGTTCTAAGTTAGTCGGGTATAGAGTAAAACAACTTTTATTTAGAATTTCATATTGAATTTGATAATTTTCAGTTATTCAGAGGTAAATTCTGTGTACCGAAAAATTTAGATCTTGTACAGAAAATTTTATATTAATTCTCACAGTGGTACTATTTCTATTTATTCAAGGAATGATAAAATGCATAATGATTTAAAACAGATATACTGGTAGTTCGGAATGAAATGTGGTATTTCTAAAATTGTATCTAAATGCTTTATATTTCAGTAAGCTAAAGCTGAGCATCAGATATTGCTACCTTTGGGACTGTTATAGCCAGTGAAGATACTGAAATGGAAATGGGATAAAGTTATTATGAATTCTATACTGGGACTATCCCTATCTACGAAAAGAAAGATAATATTTGAGTAATTGTTGACCATTTGACGAAGACTGTGTAGATTATCCTAAAATGAATGGATTTCTTACTTAATAGATTGCCTGAATTATTTGTTCCTGAGATTGTCAGATTTCATGAGATGCTAGTTTCCATTATTTCTAACTGAAATCTACGGTTCACATTCTGATTCTGGAACAAATTTCAAGAAACTCTGGTTACGTGGTTATATTTTAGTATTGTATTTCATTTTTTGATGAATGGTTAATTTGAATTTGTAATTTGAATTCTTGAAGATATGTTCCAGTATTATATTCTAAAAATTTGAAGGCAATCGGAAAAGAAATGATTGTTGTGAGTTGAATTTGCGTACGATACTAATTTTTAGTCAAGTACTAAGATGGTACCGTATGAGACTCTGTATGCCCATGAATGCAAAACTCTATAGCATTGAACCGAGATTAGTAAGAAAAAGAATACATGAAGTTGATCTGATCTGTTGAAACGAAGAAAAAGTGAAAGGGATCTGAGATAGTTTTAAGAAAATTTCTAATTATCAGAGGTTTTTTGCGAATCTTAGATAAAAAGAAATAGAGATGTAAAATAGTGATAAAATATTCTCAAAAATTTCTTCATGGAAGAAGTTCTCCAGTTTTAGCTGTAAAGGCGAATTAAGTCCGCGGTTTAGCAAGTCATATGAGATTATTGAAAAGAATCGGATTTGCTACATATCGATTGGTCTTGTTGTCAGAGCTTGATAGAAGCTATAAATGTTATTTATGTGTATATGTTTCTATGATATCAATCAGATCCATCACATGTTATATCTCTGATAGGTATTGGAATTCAGCATGACATGACTTTCAGTAAGCAATTGGTTGAAATTCTGGCATGTAAGGTGGAGGAAAATTATGAGAAATATAATATCTAAACTTCTTTACTGGTGAGATTTTCGAGGACGAAAATTCTTAAGTGGGGGAGAATTGTAATAGCCAGAATTTTAGTGATGTCGGAAACTGTGGTTCGAGGCCACTAAATCCGAAAATGAGCTCGTAAATTTTATTATTTAATATTTACGAGTTAAATGTGGTTTTTAAAATATTTTTTTATTAGTAAATTTATGTTTATAAAAATTTATTAGGTCAATTATGTAACACCCCAAACTCGGCCTAGAAGTTAGGCCCGAATCTGGAATGTCACATTAACGGCACACTTCAAAATGATTTTATTAATTAACCATGTAAGGCCCAAAAGCCCAAAACCCTTGTATCTTGTTAAGTTAAGATGAAAAGCCCATATTTTAGGAAAACATTCATATGTTAAGTTATTTCGAAAACCATGTTAACTTTAGAAATTTTATTTAAGTTTATTAACTGGATAGTTGAAACAATAATAATAAAACCCAAAATCTAAAGTCAATTAGGAGATACATGGCCTTATTACAATCCAATGTAAAAATAAAGTATTTAAAATAAATTCGTTTGAACAAATTAAAACATCTGATCAACTTGTAGTGTGGCCATCTCCGAGTCCTCTCCCACATCGAGCCGTCTATTCAGGATCATCTGAAACATTAAATAAAAGGGTGCGAGCTTCGAAACTCAGTGTGTACAACCCTTGGCAATCAAATCACATACAAATATTCACATTGGGCCTAAGCCCTATCAAAATCGGTGGTCTTGGCCTTAGCCCATAATGATCTCATATCATATCATATCATATGCAAAACATGGTAATGCAAAACCCTTCCAAAAATCCTTCCGCTACACACACCATTTCCCTTCCAACCTTATACACACCTGTGAGGATTTCTAAATCGACCCACCCATCCTAAAAACACCAAAGGTAGCACTCACAGCGACACTACTCAACGTTGCAGCAAAGCTGCTAATCATATAATGGGCTTAAAGCCACCGGTGGATCCAAGGTCGTCAAGTGACTATGCGATCCTCAAATCTTTCTCTGTACCATAATTCCCACCCATATGCATCCTAAACAAAATATCGTATGAATGCAACATGCACATTAGTTGAAACACCCCACACCCGGCCCACGAGCCTGAACCGGATCCGGTATGTTCCTAAAGTAAACCGATTTCAAAATCATTTTCGATACTAAAAAAAAAATTTGTAAATTTTTAGAAAAAAACTATTATTTGAGCTGGGCTTAGATTGGAAACCCATTTATTTAATCTTGTAAGCCCCTTTTAACTAAATACATCCAATGTAGTTCTTAACATGAACCTTAACAGTAAGCAAACATAAAGCATAATCCACTGGGCCTTAAGGCCTTATTACATCGAGTAAAACCCAAAATAGAATAAAAGTAACTAAAAATAAAATTAAGTCCAAAATAAATGAAATTTTCGCATGTAGCATGGCCACCTCATGGTCCACCGGCCCGGTCCGTCACTGCTCATCACCTGAAAAATAATTCCCACAATGGGGTGAGTCAACAGACTCAATGTGCACACAATACTATCATTCAATAAATCAGGCATTCATGTTTAAATCATCAAGTCCATATAATAATGAAATTATGATGCAACCCAAACCCAATCCTAATTAGCCATCCACTACACTCCCCCGTACCAACCTCGCACAGTGGGGACTACTAAGTTGACCTCCATCCGCTACTCTCCACGTTGTGTCATTAGACACTATAATCAAATTTAAACGTTGTGTCATTTGACACTATTGTAACCGAAGTTACCAAAATTTCGCAATGTGACCGTAGTCAACATTTTTCGTTGGTGAGACCGAAGTCAACACCTTCGTTGGTGAGACCAAGTCAACACTGTTTCTCCCCTTTCACATAAATCCCAATGCCCTAAAACATATATATTGCATAACGTAATTTCATGTTCATATTCATATATTCGCATGTTATTAAATAACATTTTCACAATCCTATCGTAAGTAGGAAACGTGCACAGGTACTTTTTGCCACATTTGTGGTACATAGCCACATTCACATTATTACTCATATCATATATTAAAATATTTAGCCATATAATATCGAAGGATAGTAAGTGTACACACCTTATTCGCTTAAAAGTTCCTTGAGATCTCAAAATCCCGATCTAATCTTTAGATCTAATAATTCCTATATTCGGCCCACCAAATAAAACAAATTATTAAACCCTTTTGTCTAAAACAAAACCAAATCCTAGTAGGATTTGTAAGGAAAAACTCACCTTTGCCGATTTGGTGTTTATACAAATCCAAAGTTTGGTTTTCCTCTACCGATATTCGGCCAACCTTGTAGTTCAATATGGTTAGTTTTTCGCTTTTCAAAAATTAAGGAATTGATTTAGATACTCCCACAACCTTTGGCCGATTATTTTGAGGCTTACCTTATAGATTAGAATCCGAAAGTTCCTTTTTGTCTTGAATATCCGTCAAATCCCTAAAGATCATAGGTTAGATCTGATCTAACTTTAATAAGTTGTAGTTGGCCTTTAAGCGAATGTGTCTTACCTTAATTTTCCTCGAATCAAATCCGAAACTCCTCCTCGACATTGACCATAGACATAAGAGAGGTTATTTTCTTAAGCCTTGATTTAAACGATTTAAAAGAACAAGAATCAATTGTTCTTACCTTAGATCCTTGATCTTTATGTTCAACGATTGTGGAAACACGAAATCCCTTGTATATTCGGCCATGATCAAAAGAATGGGACTTAGGCCTTTACTTTCGGCAACTAGAAAGAAAGGAAATTGAATGGCTTAACTTACCTTGAAGCCTTTAATCACTTGTTTCCTTGTCTTGAGTTCTTGAGATCCGCTATGGAGATTTAACCGAGATTGGAAGAGAAAGGTTTTGACTAGGCAATGGCAAAGGGAAGGAAAAGAAAAGATGGAGTCCTTGCTTAGGGAAATTTCGGCAATGAGAGGGGAAGGAGAGCAAAATTTCTAAGAAAGAGAGTGAATGAGAGAAAAGTCTTACTTTTCCTCTTTTAACTGAAATTACTAGACCAAGAGTCCAAAACTTGGCTACTACTCTCCCAAGTGATAATTTAATCTCCATTAATTATCACTTAATTAAATTAAAAGTCTTTAATCCATCCTTTAATTCCTCATTTATCTTAGTAGAATAAATCCTTTATTTATCACTTTAATTTGACAAGTTTTAATAAAATAAAACTCTCTCCTTTTTAGCAACCAAGTGCCGTCCACCCCTAGCCTTGGGAAGCAAAATTAAACCTTCAATAATTGCTTTCCAAGTGACTCGAACTCGTGCCATTCCCATAAACCCTAAGTGACACCTCAGCCACTTTTCCAAGCTCGATTGTATGACAAAATTCACCAACTTTTTCTTTTAAGGCCCTCTTGCCCTTATCTCCTATTTTGGGCTTTAAAACTTGTCATTAGGCCTTATTTCTAAGTTTCCTAAAATTTTCGCATGGCTCAGAACTTGCCACTTTCCTTACATCTTCGTGTTTCCAAAATGTTTAGGTTTCCAAAATGTTCAGTTTCCAAAATGTTTAGGTTTCCAAAATGTTTAGGTTTCCAAAATGTTTAGGTTTCCAAAATGTTTAGGTTTCCAAAATGTTCGTGTTTCCAAAATGTCTAAGTTTCCAAAATGTCCATTTCCATTTCCATTTTTCATTTCCATTTCCATGCATTTCTAGGTTTCCAAAAGTATCAAAATTTATTCATAGTACTTGAAACTTGTCATTTCATACAATTAAGCTGAAATGCATAGGCCCTATTCGGGATGTTACGCTTCTACCCCTTAAACAAAATTTCGTCCCCAAATTTCCTAACTAAAATAGTTGAGGGTATTCTTTGTCTCATCGCCTCTTCAGCTCCCACGAAGCTTCGTCTGTTCCATGATTGTGCCATAGCACTTTGACTAGAAGGAACTGTCTTCTTCGTAGTACTTTCACATCACGTTCCAAGATCCGAATCGGTTCTTCCCGGTATGATAAGTCCGCCTTAGTTCCACCTCTTCAACCCAAGACTACATGAGATGGATCCGATCGATAGCGACGTAGCATGGACACATGGAATACGTCGTGCATCTCGCTCCAATTCGTGGCAACTCTAATTGGTATGCCACCGCCCAACGTGCTTGATGCTTGACAAGGCCCTATAAATCTTGGCTTAACTTCCTTTGCGGCCAAACCTCATTACCTTCTTCCAAGGTGAGACTTTTAAGAATACTTGGTCTCCCACTTCAAACTCTATTTCCTTTCGCTTAAGGTCTGCAGACGACTTTTGCCTATCGAGGCTTCCTTCAACCGTGTCCGAATTAACTCAACCTTCTCTTGGGCCGCCACCAACTCGGACCCAAAACTCGGCTGTTCTCCTAACTCGGTCCAACAAGTAGGTATTCTACACTTCCTTCCATACAATGCTTCGACGGTGCCATCCGAATCTCTGGCTTGATAGTTGTTGTTGTAGGCGAATTCACTAAAGGCAAGTAATCTTCCCAACTTCCTCGAAAATCCATTACACGACCTCTCAACATATCCTCCAATACTTGTATAACTCGCTCAGATCGCCCGTCGATTGTGGATGAAAAGTCGTAGTGAAGTCTAGCTTAGTGCCTAAAGCTTGATGAAGTGCTTTCCAAAATCGAGACGTGAACCTTGGGTCTCTATCGAGATGATCGACATTGGTACTCCATGTAATCTCACAATTTCGCCACATACAACTTAGCCAACTTTCAAGAGAATAATCCATTTCGACCGATAAAGTGTGCGGACTTGGTCAAAGCGGTCCACTATCACCCATACCGAGTCCTTCTTAGTAGGCGTAAGGGAAGCCCACTAACGAAGTCCATGGTAATTCTTTCCCACTTCCATTGGGGAATCTCGATTGGTTGGAGCAATCCCGATGGGACTTGGTGTTCAACTTAACTGTCGACAAGTCAAACATTTCCCACAAATTCATCACTTCGCTTGGTCGACCACCAAAATTGTTCCTTAGATCTCTATACGACTTGATGCCTCCGAGATGCATAGCACAAGGGCTACCATGCGCTTCCAGAAGAATTCTTTGTCTCAACTCCTTGTTCTTGACAGACTGACTTTACCCTTATAGCACAATACTCCTTCATTGTTGACATCATAATCCTCTAATCCCCTTCTTCAGACTTTGTCGATCTTAGTACTTAAGTCATTATCACCAATCGCCCTCCTTCACTTCCTTTAGCCATGTGGGCTCGACTTGCAACTCTCTAACAAAGCTTCCATCATCATACAGACTTATATGAGCGAACAAAGCCCATAGATCCGATACAACCTTCCGACTTAGGGCATCGGCTACTACATTCGCCTTGCCCGGATGATACTCTATTGAACAGTCGTAGTCCTTTAGCAATTCCACCCACCTTCGTTGCCTCAAGTTCAACTCTTACGAGTTAATAAATACTTAAGGCTCTTGTGGTCTGTAGATAATCGACTTTTCTCCATAAAGGTAGTGCCTCCAAACCTTAAGGCGAAAACCACCATTGCTAGCTCTAAGTCATGAGTTGGGTAGTTAAGCTCATGAGGCCTTAGCTTCCGTGACGCATAAGCAACCACTTTGCCATCTTGCATTAGCACACGCCTAACCCCGTATGTGAAGCATCACAAGACACCACAAAATCTTTTTACGCTCTCGTGAATTAACACAGAGCTTCCGTTAGCACCTTCTAAGCTTTTCAAAGCTCTTTTCGCTTATTAGTCCATTCAAGGTACTTAGTAACTTGGTTAAAGGCACGGCTATTGGCGAGAATCCTTCCACGAACCTTCCGTAATAGCGCCAAGCCTAAGAAATCATGGATTTCACCACGGACCTAGGTGGTTTCCAATCCAACACCGCTTCGATCTTCCTAGGATCCACTCTTATTCCTTCCGGATACCACATGTCCTAGGAATGCCACCTCCTTAAGCCAAAATTCGCACTTGTGAATTTGGCATAGAGCTTCTTTTCCTTAACACTTCCAACACCACTGGAGATGCTCATCATGCTCCTCTTCCCACTTCAATACACCAAGATATCATCGATGAAGACAACGACGAATCTATCCAAGTAGGGTTGGAAAACCCGATTCATCATGTCCATGAACGCTACCGGAGCGTTCACAACCCAAACGGCATCACCACAAACTCAAGTGACCATATCTTGTCCTAAAAGCGGTCTTATGGATATCACCTCCTTCACCTTCAATTGATGGTATCCCGACCAGAATCGATCTTCGAAACACCGCGGCTCTTTGGTGATCAAACAAGTCATCGATCCTTGGCAAGGATACTTGTTCTTAATGGTCACTTATTTAAGCGACAGAGTCTATGCACATACGCATAGTTCCGCCCTTCTTCTTCACAAATAAGACTGGTGCTCCCCACGGAGACACACTGGCCGGATGAACCCCACGTCCAACAGCTTCTTGTATCTCGAGCTTTGAGCTCCACTAACTCCTTTGGTGCCATTCGGTATGGAGCGATTGACACAGGAGCATCCCTCGTAGCAAATCAATCCCAAATTCCACCTCCCCGTCTGGGGTATTCCGATAACTCTTCTCGAAACACATCTACGAAGTCTCTTACCAATCCCTAACTCCATTAACACCTTCCTCATTTCCACCTATCGACTTACAAAAGCTAAGAACGCTTTGCAACCTTTCTTAACCATCTTCTCAGCCTTCAGTGCCGAAACTACATTCGATAAGTAGTTCCTCCTTTCTCCGATCATTATTACCACTTCATCTTCCGGGGCTTTTAGTTCCATACGTTTAGCCGCACAATCCAATACGGCTCGGTGTTCTACTAACCAATCCATTCCGAGTATAAGCTCAAACTCTCAGAAGGGTAACTCCATTAAGTCCACTAAAGCTCACTCCCCGAATCTCTAGGGTACATTTCGAAGATCTTGTCTACCACTATAGTTTGGCCTAATGGGCTTACTACAGTCATCTGCCTATCAGAGAGTTCAGAGTCTAGGCCTAGTGTTTTCACTATACGACTTGCAACATAGGAATGGGTCGAGCCTACATCAATCAAAGCAAAGTAGGGTTTGTCAAAATAAAGAACGCTCGGTTATAACATCCGCTGTCTCCATCTTCCTTCGACGAACCGCATAAACCAAACTCGGTTGTCTTGCATCGGCATTGGCATTAGTACCCGACCACGTGTGCCACGGCCTCCGCCTGCACCACCACTACCACGGTTACTCGAACCACGACCCGCTGAGGTTGTTGTCGCCTCACCTGGCCTCAGCTAGCATTCGAACTACCTGGTCGGTTCTCGTCCGATTGTTTGGGGCAATCCTTAAACATATGATCCTTGGACCCACACCTAAGACATGCTCCTATCTTTTCCAACACTCCCCTAGATGCCTCTTTCCACAATACTCACAAGGACGAATCGCTACTGCATCAAACTTGTTGATTCCGTGGTCCGTCAACCCTAGGCCTTTTGTAACCCTTTCCGATGACCCAAACCCTCTTTTGACCTTATTCTTATCCACGGTTTGCTTAGTAGCATTCTTAATCCCTCACCACCTTGGCCTTTTCTACCAAAAAGAGAATTCCGCCTCGATGCGGTGCTATTAATGATCTTAAATCATCTCTCGGCCGTCCTCAAAACGGACATGGCGTTCATGCTCGGTTGCCACTACCCTCGAGCATAGCGGCTCAACCTCGTAAATTTCGCCTCATATTCTGCGCGACGGACTTACTCCCTTGTACTAACCCTAGAAAAGCCTTCCTCCGCTCATCTCAGATACCTAGTTCCCACATACTTCTTCTGAAAGGCCTCTTTAACAAACTCCCAGGTCAAATTTTCAGCTGCGGTACCATCACGAACAGTCAACCACCATTGATACGCCTCATCGCGTAACAACGCCACCATCCCTTTCAACTTTTCCTCTAGAGTCAAATCAAGCTCATCCATGATACGCTCCGTTGCTTCCAACCAAGACTCAAATTGCATTTAGGTGCCACATTGGATACCTCAAACATTTTCGCTCTATTAGCTCGAGCCGCTCAGTACCGACTTTCGATTCCTCCGCTTCCTCCCGCACCGCCACCAATTCCAAAACTCACGAAACGACTGCGACACGCCCTCTTCCCCTGCTCGAGCCTCGCCGCTCAACATTAACAAATTGAGGGTGGTGGTGGTGGTGGCATCTCATTGTCGGACCCTGACCCGACCTAATGTGTTCGACACGGTCATCCTTCCTCTTCCTCGACCACACGACCATGTCCTCTAGAGCTCATTTTCTAACGCCGAGATCCGATTAAGAAATTTTATGGATTAGTCAATGTTCCACTTTTTCTATTAGCGAAGGAGTTTTATGAAAAGGATTTTAAAAGTGGTTCTTCAGATCATACAAACACACGTCTTTTCCATTCATTCATCCATCCATCAAACAAATATGAACTTCCGCTCATTCAGAGAAACGTTGTAGTTTTGTTGTTTGTTGTTGTTTTCCACTACCCGGGGGTATTTTCGTAATTTTGTCCTACAGGGGTATTTTTGTAATTTGTCAAAATAGGGTTCCTTGGTGATTTTGTCAAAAATTATTTTTTTGAAAATTCCAAAGTCTAGGGGTAACTTGGAAAAAAAATTTTAAAACCGGGGGTATTTCGATAATTTTTTACCTCAGGGGTATTTTGGTAATTTTCGCAAATCAGGGTAAATTTGAAAATTTTAATAAATTTCGGGTATTTCAAAAGTTGCAGAACTTTGGGGGTTCTTTTTTTTAAAAAATGGTTCCTTCAAAAATGGGGATGTTGCAAAAATTTTGAAAATCAGGGTTATTTTGGTAATTTTGTAAGTTTAGGGGCAATTTTGTAATTTTTTCCAAAATCATGATATTTTGATATTTTTCAAATTGGGGTTTTTGAATGTTTATGAAATCATGAAATTTTGATAAAGTTGTTGAGTAGTTGGACATTTTACAAACCAGGGGCATTTTGGTAATTTTACTGCTAAGGGCATTTTTTGTAATTTTCAGAATCAAGAGTTTTTAGAAAAGGTTGTAAAATAATTTTCTCGATTTAAAAGAAAGTTTTAAAAGTTTGAAAAAACTAGGGTTTGTTGTTCATTCTCTCTTTTCTTTCTTTTTTTTTAAAACATGGCTAGTTCCCTTCTGGTTTTAGTCATTATGTTTAGCCTATGACCGAGCCCTCTTGGTCGTGGTGAACTAAAGCTACGCACCAGGCGGGGATTCGTGGAGAGGAGGTGAGTCACGCGGATCTGCTTAAATACCAAGCTCCCACCAAACCATTCCTAGACATGCTTGCAGAGGTTGCCACACCACTGAGCCTCCGAGTTATGGTGAACTGAAGCTACGCACTGTAGGATTCCACAAGAGGAGGTGAGTCACTAGGACTACTTAAATACCAAGCTCTTCCGGATCCAATCCTAGACATGCGTATAAGGGTTACCACACCACTAGCTCAAGGACTTAGCCATAGGTTGGTTTAGTACATTAAGTCTTATGTGTTTGTGTTTGAGTAGTCTAATCCTGTGGTTCAAGTTCCTATCATTCTATTCTACGCTCCATGCCTTTTCTACCCTTATATAAATCACATAATCACACATATTGTTAGGGTACTTACCGGTGGATCATGGTTTGAGACTTAGGGCCATGCCAAAGCTTCGCTTAAAAGAAAATCATTTGGCTCGCTTTAAAACGTTTTGGGCCTTAGCCCACAGTGCCGAGAGTTTAAAACTGGCTCGATACCAAATCAAACACCTACACCCTACCACGAGCCCGAACCTGATCTCGGTATGTTCCTAAAGTAAACCGATTTCAAAATCATTTTCGATACTAAAAAAATTTGTAAATTTTAGAAAAAACTATTATTTGAGCTGGCTTAGATTGGAAACTCATTTATTTAATCTTGTAAGCCCTTTAACTAAATACATCCAATGTAGTTCTTAACATGAACCTTAACAAGAAGCAAACATAAAGCATAATCCATTGGGCCTTAAGGCCTTATTACATCGAGTAAAACCCAAAATAGAATAAAAGTAACTAAAAATAAAATTAAGTCCAAAATAAATGAAATTTTCGCATGTAGCATGGCCACCTCATGGTCCACCTACCCATTCCACACCGCTCATCACCGAAAAATAATTCCCACAATGGGGTGAGTCAACAGACTCAATGTGCACACAATACTATCATTCAATAATCGCATTCATGTTTAAATCATCAAGTCCATATAATAATGAAATTATGATGCAACCCAAACCCAATCCTAATTAGCCATCCACTACACTCCCCTGCACTAACCTCGCACAGTGGGGACTACTAAGTCGACCCTCCATCCGCTTACTCTCCACGCTGTGTCATTAGACACTATAATCAAATTTAAACGTTGTGTCATTTGATACTATTGTAACCGGTTACTAAAATTTTGCAATGTGACCGTAGTCAACATTTTTCGTTAGTGAGACCAAGTCAACACCTTCGTTGGTGAGACCAAGTCAACACTGTTCTCCCCTTTCACATAAATCCCGAATGCCCTAAAACATATATATTGCATAACGTAATTTCATGTTCATATTCATATATTCGCATGTTATTAAATAACATTTTTCACAATCCTATCAGAAGTAGGAAATGTACCTGGGTACTTTTTGCCACATTTGTGGTACATAGCCACATTCACATTATTACTCATATCATATATTAAAATATTTAGCCATATAATATCGAAGGATAGTAAGTGTACACACCTTATTCGCTTAAAAGTTCCTTGAGATCTCGAAATCCCGATCTAATCTTTAGATCTAATAATGCCTATATTCGGCCCACCAAATAAAACACATTATTAAACCTTTTGTCTAAAACAAAACCAAATCCTAGTAGGATTTGTAAGGAAAAACTCACTTTTGCCGATTTGGTGTTTATACAAATCCAAAGTTTGGTTTTCCTCTACCGATATTCGGCCAACCTTGTAGTTCAATATGGTTAGTTTTTCGGCTTTTCAAAAATTAAGGAATTGATTTAGATACTCCCACAACCTTTGGCCGATTATTTTAGAGGCTTACCTTATAGATTCCAAACCCGAAAGTTCCCTTTTTGTCTTGAATATCTGTCGAAATCCCTAAAGATCATAGGTTAGATCTGATCTAACTTTAATAAGTTGTAGTTGGCCTTTAGCCGAATGTGTCTTACCTTAATTTTCCTCGAATCAAATCCCAAACTCCTCCTCTGACATTCGGCCATAGACATAAGAGAGGTTATTTTCTTAAGCCTTGATTTAAACGATTTAAAAGAACAAGAATCAATTGTTCTTACCTTAGATCCTTGATCTTTATGTTCAACGATTGTGGAAACCTGAAATCCCTTGTATATTCGGCCATGATCAAAAAGAATGGGACTTAGGCCTTTTACTTTAAGAACTAGAAAGAAAGGAAATTGAATGGCTTAACTTACCTTGAAGCCTTTAATCACTTGTTTCCTTGTCTTGAGTTACTTGAGATCCAAATATGGAGATTTAATCGAGATTGGAAGAGAAAGGTTTTGACTAGGCAATGGCAAAGGGAAGGAAAAGAAAAGATGGAGTCCTTGCTTAGGGGAAATTTCGGCAATGAGAGGGGGAAGGGAGAGCAAAATTTCGGCAAAGAGAGTGAATGAGAGAAAAGTCTTACTTTTCCTCTTTTAACTGAAATTACTAGACCAAGAGTCCAAAACTTGGCCACTACTCTCCCAAGTGATAATTTAATCTCCATTAATTATCACTTAATTAAATTAAAAAGTCTTTAATCCATCCTTTAATTCCTCATTTATCTTAGTAGAATAAATCCTTTATTTATCACTTTAATTTGACAAGTTTTAATAAAAATAAAACTCTCTCCTTTTTAGCAACCAAGTGCCGTCCACCCCTAGCCTTGGGAAGCAAAATTAAACCTTCAATAATTGCTTTCCAAGTGACTCGAACTCAGGCCATTCCCATAAACCCTAAGTGACACCTCAGGCCACTTTTCCAAGCTCGATTGTATGACAAAATTCACCAACTTTTTCTTTTAAGGCCCTCTTGCCCTTATCTCCTATTTTGGCCTTTAAAACTTGTCATTCGGCCTTATTTCTAAGTTTCCTAAAATTTTCAAGTGGCTCAGAACTTGCCATTTTCCTTACATCTTCAAAGTTTCCAAAATGTTTAGGTTTCCAAAATGTTCGAGTTTCCAAAATGTTTAGGTTTCCAAAATGTTCGTGTTTCCAAAATGTTTCAGTTTCCAAAATGTTTAGGTTTCCAAAATGTTTAGGTTTCCAAAATGTTCGTGTTTCCAAAATGTCTAAGTTTCCAAAATGTCCATTTCCATTTCCATTTTCATTTCCATTTCCATGCATTTCTAGGTTTCAAAAGTATCAAAAATTTATTCATAGTACTTGAAACTTGTCATTTCATACAATTAAACTGAAATGCATAGGTTCTATTCGTGATGTTACATTAGTAACATCTACAAAACTCATACTCATCACATAGGGGTATTTTCGTCATTTCACAACCCAAGGGTATTTCCGTAAATCTACTCTATAGGGGTATTCAGGTAATGTTGAAAAATAGAGGTATTTTGGAAATTTTACAAATCAGGGTTGTTTTGGTAATTCTGCAAATCAAGGGTATTCTGGTAATTTCACAATTCGAGGCTAATTTAGTGATTTTACAAATCAAAGGGTATTTTGGTAATTTTCAAACAAAGGGTATTTTAGAAATTTTCCAAATCAGAGGTGTTTTAGAAATTTTTACAAATTAGGGGTATTTTAGTAATTTTACCATTCTAAGGGTATTTTAGTAATTTTACAAATTTAGGGGTATTTGGTCCCTCTCGGGTTTTAGTTATGAACTTTGGCCCATTAACAAGTCCTTGCGGTTAACGTGAACAGATACTATGCACCAGGTAGGATTCCAAAGAAGAGAAGGTGGGCCACTAGGACCGCTTAAGTACCAAGCTTTCCCTAGATCCAATCCTAGACATGCATACCTCCATTGCGACACCTTAATCCATCAACTTGTCCACAGACATGTTTGATTATTACAAGAGTTTTATGTTATTCAAGAGTTTGTCAAACTAGGCCTAGAGTCCATTAAACCCTAACATATATTTCTAGAATCTCATAAGGCCCATTAAGCCCATTTCATGTCATATAGCCCATTAAGCCAATTTCATGCTCATATAGCCCATCAAGCCAATTTCATGCTCATATAGCCCATTGGGCTCAATTACGATCCAATCATACAACCGTTCATGCCAATTCATTATTCATGCTCAAATATCAACCATTGTCGTTTTAGGCTCACAAGTTCGGCAGCCCATTTAGCCACTTTTGGCTTTTCGGCTTTTTGGCGTTGCCGATATTATGTGTGTAGTGTTTGTACACACCTGGTCACTGCGACGTGCTATACTATCCTTGATCTTGAACCTATAACCAGTCAACCTTCAATAAACCACCCATACTTAATCAAAATATCTACCAAAATCAAACCTTACCGTAACCTTACCGTGTGCCACTGGGTTCTAATAGCCCTTCCTTAGCTACTAATCAAGAGTATCCCCTAGATCTGCACTCACACACACATCATCAAAATTTGAGTGACTCATAATCCACACAAGTCACCCCTATAGATCATACACACATTCGGCCATTTACTTAAACCACAATCGAGTTGAGTACACTTACCATTGCTAACGATCCTACCACGCTTGTGATCTTTGAACCTTATCCTTGTTATCACAGAGTTAACGACAGGATAGTTAGATAGCCTTTCGGCTTTTTCCAAAATGTACAGGAGAGGTTAATCGAATACTTACGAAATCCACTTTTGATCCTGCGGCCTAAATACGGCTTTTAACCTTAACTGATTGTAGCTAATAAACGATTTGTGATGGAGGAAAACAACAAATATATGGCACTAATAGGAATTCGGTGAAGAAGAATGATGGTAATTCGATAAAGAAGAGAATTTGGCTATGGTAATACCCCAAACCCGGCCCATACGTTACGACCAGATCTGGTATGCTACGGGTTTAATGTTATAACTTTACTTGAAATTGATTTGAAAAATTTTGTCATTTTTATAGTTTTTGCTAAAAGATAACACTTGTAGGAAAAATCCTTATAATTTATTCTTTCTCTTTTTAAAATAAAATCCGTTTAAATTAAATCGTAATTGAAAATCCCATTTTTATTATCTATAAAGCATGAGTCTTTGATCGTAAATTTGAAAAGAAATAAGCATTCACAAATATCAATTTAAACCGAAACTATGGGGCCTTATTACATCAAATAATTCCAACAATTAAAACTTAAAGAAAAAGAAACTGTAAATAACCTATGTAAATAATAATAAACTTGATGGCCCCTCGAGTCCTTCTCGGCTCCCATGTCCACGATCTATAGCTCATCTGAAAGAGTAGAGAGAAAGGAAAGCAGTGAGTCACAAAGACTCAATGTATAAATCCTGAACTCACTGACCTAAGGCCCACAAACACATTATGGGCCTTGGCCCATACATAAAGGCAACAATCATAACACATGATATACAATACATAATGAATGGCCCAACCCATTCTAGAATTCCATCCTCTACACACCAACACGTACCAACCATTACACCTTGGGGATTTCTACAATCGACCCACCAACCGCTACACACCAAATCATCAGTCAAACTGCCTATTCCATTATTAATCAGGAAATTTAACGTGGGTTTTCTACCATCGATCACCATGTGACCAAACATTGCATTACGTGGGTTTTTACCACCGATCACCATGTGACCTAACATTGCATTTCGTGGGTTTTCTACCACCGGTCACCATGTGACCTAATCATGCTCTTCCCCTTCATTATCATATTCCCACCCCATGCATACATACATAAAGAAAACATCATACATACTTTCATATAATTCGATATACATAGAGATTTTTATGATTTCGTACCTGGCATCCTTGCCTAACCCTTTCTTGGGTTTTATTCGACTGTCTATACAGCCACTTTCTGGCTTTTTAGCCCATAACACATAAAGAACAGTTAGAGAGTGTGTGTTAGAGATCTATACACCTGATTACCGATAAAATGATACTTTCTATGTCTACGCTATCAGTAGCCGATAGAACTGCTATCTGTCTAAGGTGTTGTTCAGAAGCCGGTCCACAACCAAGTGGTCAATCTCGAACAGTAGATACCGCTCGTTTCTTAAACTTAAGGATTCTCTCCTTTGGCTGATCCATATTTAATTCCATCACAAGTCCTTTTCAGAACTACTATCACAATATATGATCGTTAATCCTCATCATAAAGTTAAGATCTTGTATACAATGAACGAATCTAGTAAAAATCTAGGGAAAATCTCCTTACCTTAAAATCCCGAAATTGGAGACTAGAGATTTTCGGCTTTTAGATCTAGACAACCAAGTTTCCTTAGCACAAGAAATTCGGCTAGCACTGGAGAGACAATTTGGCAATGTCAAAGAAGAAGTTTTAAATGCCGGAAGAATAGAACTAACTCACAAAGGGGATGAATAGAGAAAAACTATGGAGATTTTGGCTTTTTAGAGAAATAGGTACAAGAGAAAAGAAAGGGGAGAAGAAAGTGAATTAAGGAGTTTCGACTTTTGAAGAAAGAAAAGAAATTGTAGAGGGAGAGGCTAGGAATTTCGGTAAAAGAATGAAGAAGAAATTATGGGGTTCAAATGTCAGAATTGATAAGATACTACCCCTATTTATAGGGAATTTTGGCACTCATATATATATTCTAAAATAAATAAATAAACCTACACTCCCTAATTAACTCAAACTTATCACCAATTAAATTCCTTTATTATCTCTAAATTTGATCTTCATCCTCATCCAACAATTCCTTTGTTTAGCCAAAAATCCAATTTGAATTACATTCAAATTGCTTCCCCCGAACAGCAACCATCAATTGGTGTTTCGGTCCACTTCAACCACCTTCCCACGCTAGCAGCAAAATTTCAAGTTATTACGCACAAGGCAACTCGAACCCGTGACCTGCAGGAACCACCACACGCTACTACCACTGCAAAGACAACCATTCTTGTGATATATTCCGTTGTCAACTTCTTTTAAAGCCTATTTTCCCAAATAATCAATCATCCAAAGAAATCTAAAATATTAACCAACACCCACTTCAAACCTCTGATCTCTTCAATATGACACACTCCCTTTGCCACTGCGCCGCCCGTTTCATTTAAGTCATAATTCCTTCCCAAATAATTATCAACCTTTATTCCGTGCTTCAGTTTACTAAAAAACAACATTTAGCAAGGCCGCAGCCTAGAACCCCGCCTCCTACTACTCCTAACGCTTTGCCATCGGGCCAATCGCTTTTCTATTGTGAAAAATTTCAACTAATTATAAGGCCTAAACTATGGCCTTCATACTAACATATGAAATAAAATTTTTGCCATACCCAAGACTTGAACCTTTGACCTCCAAATTATTGAGAACGCCCAAGCCATCGGACCACCTACTTCATTGGGTTATCTTCAACCCAAAATATTTTAAAAGCCTTATGACTACCACCAACCTCCCTAAAAACAACATTTTTGCTAAAGCCCTAGATCGAGCCTAGGACTTTTCCAACACTACCAACCCTTCCTAAACCTCCTAAAATTAAACTAAACATGCAATAATAATTTTTTAAAAGAAAATGTCCATTCAAACTTTTCATGATAAAATAATTTATTTCTATTTGAATAATATTTTAAGAAAATTAACTATTTAAATGTATTAGTGACATTATAAAAGTAGAGGGACAAACTATGTAAAAAAATAAAGCATATAAATCAAATCCCCAAATTTTAGATAATCTGGGGTCAATTAAAATTGACCATTATCCTATTTTAGTATAAACCACATATTAAATTTTTTTATTGACAAAATCCATTCTCTCGACACACGAACCCACTTATTCTAGGCCCAAATTCAGGGTGTTACAGCAATGGAAGAAATCGATTGAGGGAAGAATAGAAGAAAAAAGAAAATACAGAAACTAAAAGAACCTCTCAAGGGAATTCGACAATGGGGGAAAATAATGAGGGGAAGAAAAGGAAGAAATAATAGAACCCAAGGAACCTTTCAATGAATTTGGCACCCCTTTTTATAGCCAAAGCCGAATCCTACCTTCCCACAGTCCCATTCGGCACCAACGCTTCACACTCCTTATCTCCTAAATTTTCTCCCTGATAACTCCTCAATCTCATCTGAAATTCCCTCCAATATCAGTTCCCCTTACCACTCAAACACTCCAACGCAAGAGTTCATATTCAACACAACTCTGGCCGTCCACCTATGTAAAATAAAACACTCCAAAAAAACCACTCCTAATGCTCGAACCTTGGACCTCCTCAGTTGACAACACGCCACCTTATAGCTCCCCAAGTGATGCCACCTTGCCACTAGACCACAGGCCAACTTGCGTCCTATTTTCCCCTTAATCTGCTTAAGAGGCCTACTAACTGAGGTCACAGTTCCCTTGGGGCTAAAACCAAAATTTTTCCTGTACCCTTATTTGATCCCAGGACTTCTCCAACACCCCTAGACATTCCAAATTCATTAACCCTCAAATCCCACATGCCAATTTTCATTTTCTCGCTCACTTAAAAATTTTTGAGATCCAAAGCCCAAAGCCCAATAGGCCCAAATGCGAGGCATTACAAATTAATTGAGAAAAAGAGATATTAAGGACTCGGTGTTATAAATCGAGCCATAAATATTTTTATAAATATTTATAGAGTGTTAATATGGTAGTATTAAAGTTTCATCAGAAAATTTTAACGTTTTGGTAGTCAATTAATTAAAAAGGACAAAATTGAAAAAAGTATAAAACTTGCTAAAGTGATTAAATAGCCTAATAGTAAATAAAGGAGGAAAAAAGGAAAATAGACCATCTTAAATGGCTGAGGGAAAATAGACCATCTTAAATGGCTGAGGCGGCATAACGTGAAAAAAATAGCCATTGAAGAGGTTTTGAGCTGGTATTTTATATTTTAGCTTCAATTTCTTTTTACTTGAAATTTTTATGTTTTTGGATTTTTACAATTAGGTCCAACTTGTTATTTCATTAGTTTTTGTTTTTTTTGGAAGTTTTGGAAGATACCATTGATAACTTCATATGATTTTAGTTATTTTATGATGAAATTGAGATGTTAATGGATATGTAAAGGTATTTTATTAAAGAATTTTGAGTGAAATCATGGTTTAGGGATTAAATTGTAAAGTTGTTGGATTTATGGAAAATTCTAAAATTTCATGGAACTCAAGTGCTGCTATTGATATATATGAAAATATTTAGGCTTAGAACAAGGAATGAATTGCATGAATTTCATTTTTCGAGCCTAGGGACGAAATCTTCATTTATTAAAAAGTTAGGGGTGAAATGGTAATTTTACCAAAGATGTAAATTGAATTAAAATAAAAATGAATTGATGTTGAATTTATTAATATAGATCCGGGAAGATCAAATTCGGAGTTAGAACAAGGAAAAGAGAAATATATCGGTTTAGTATATATTATGTACACAAACATTTGTCGAGGTAAGTTCGTGTAACTAAATTGAGAATATTTTATGCTTGAAATAAATTATGTATGTATGAATTGTATGAATGCCTTATGTATAAATTGATCACATGCCCGACTATACTTGATAAATGTTAAACCTTGTTAAATAAAAAATGTTATAAATATATGTTTGAATTAAGTGTTGCGTATGTGATTGTAACACAAAATATACACACTTTTTTATGCCCTTTTTAGCTCAAATTCATGCAGTTTCGGCAAAATTATTATTGAAAAATAATTAATTTTTATAAAATAATTAAATTGCACTTAAATTATGAACATGTTGAATTTTAATTAATTTTGATTAATTTTGATCATTTTTCGACAGATTTTTGCACAAAGGGCAAATAGCGACTCGGCAGACACTGTTAGAAGTTCAAAACCGAGAAGCAATTTGAAGTATCAAGGCGAATTAATTTTCAACCTAAGTCTGTCCAATTATGTGTATTAATTCATGATATAATTAATTTTAATTTATATCCAATTTAATTTGGATTAAATAAATTATTATTAAATAATTATGAAAAATTGGTTCAATTGAGCTGAACAGAGTGAACCGAACGACCAAGAAGTGGACAGCCCAAAACCGTCCATATTCTGACCCAAATCACCTTATTGGATGATTATTTAGCTTGCAAAGAGGCCCTTGAAGACTTGTTCAAGTTGCAAACAAACCCCTCCACAATTAGTGGCTTTGTAGATTTGCCCCAAGCCTAAATTAACAAAGTTGAAACTATCAACCTTGCCACATGTGTGGCCGGCCAAGGGAGGGCTCTTTGGCTGATAATTTTAGCTATTTTTAGCAATCCTCTTCAGCTATAAAAACCCCCTTAGGCTGGTCATTTGAAACACATCTCAACCATTCACATATTTTCTCTCTTCTCTCCACTTTCTCTCTTTTTTTCCATTCCAAATTCCCTTGCTCTCTTGCTGATTTATCCTCTTGGAAAAGGCACATTCATCAGCCATTTGTATCAGCAATTAAGTTTTCATAGCAGCCTTGGCTGACGAGGACAACGGAGAAGGAAGAACGAAGCAAACTAGTCAAGCCATGAAAAAACATTGAATTTGATTCTTGTTTCCTATCTCTTTAATTTTTGTTGTTGTCATGATGAACATATCTATGAATATTTATGTTGTTGGAATGCTTATTTTAATCAATTTAGCTTGAATTTAATTCTTGTCAGGTTGATTGCATTTTGTTTGTTAAAATTATTAAAATTGTGTTTATATTGTTATAGGCCTCGGTAAGATGCTTGATTAAGTAAAATCATGACTAAGTTATTCTTGCATTACAATTGTGAGGTAGCTAATGAATTAATTATTTAAACGGATTGAAATTGTAATTAATGGACACAGTACTTAATCAGTGCATGTCTAATCATCTAAGGTAGTTGAGGGTTAAATTAGCAACAGTATCTGACGATACAATTGCCTTGCAAAACTTGCAAGATTATTGTGATTAAATTGTTTCAAGGTAGGGATACTTTGTTACCTCATGTAGTCTTTTATGTGCGTATTAGATTTAATTAATCGGTTGAATTGACATAGGGATATAGTCAAGAGATGAATGGATTTTAGTAGGTGAGTATGTTTATAAGTTAGCAAATTACTGAGTTGCCGTGAATTTATTCGTAATAATATAAACATGAGTTTAATAATTCTATGTTAAGAAATGTAATTAATCTAACGCAATTATGTCATCTTGATTAAAATCATATTTTGAAATCGTGCATTTGAGATTTATTTATTTTTAAATCTTAGTTTTTAATTACCCTCTTCAAACAAAATATTTTTCTTCACCGTAGTGTTTTAAATAGCATTCATAAATAATTCTTTTCACAATCCCTGTCTTTACTTGTCACTTTATTACTTGTTGCAATTGTGTACACTTGTATATTTTTGTCGTTCCGGTATGAAAGTAATTACATATCCAATGATGATTTATAAGTATTAAGTTTTGATTAAATGAAAAAGGTTATAAATAAATACTTCAAAAAATTTTTGAATATTTAATATATAAAAATATATGATCGTATGTTCAACATGAATTAAGAAAAGGAATAAGTCCCGATTGAATGATGGAAATTTCGATGGATTAGTGTAAAGGTGATTCTGCATGTGTTGCAGGCAGGATTTAGCTCAGACGAGTAATCCTAATAAGTCTCTCGAACATTATGAGATAAAGTTCTACGAATATAGTGATTGGTAGTAATTCCACATATATTGTGGACTACCGTAGCTCTGTGTGAGCATCGAGGTATAAGCATAGTGATTGGTCGTAATTCTTCATATGTTGTGGACTATCGTAACTCTGTGTGAGCATTGAAGTATATGATTTTCCCGAATGACTTGAAAAGGTGGCTCGAGAGTTTTGTACACTTAAAGTGTACTACATGTGAGTATCCATCGATATTTCTAGTAAATTCAATGGGCAAAATCTTGATATGAGAAAAATATGAATATGAAATGAATTAGTACGTGTACCTGCCTAAAAATACATGAAAATGATAATAAATGATATAGAAAAATGAGATGATAATATACAAATATGGAAGTTGTTTTATCAATGTATTCATTCTTGAGTATAGAATTGTAAGCCTCATGCATATTAATCTTATGATAAAGATATTTCATATAATTTAATGGCAAAGTTCGACATGAAATAATCTGAATTCGAGGAAAATTATTATAAAAACATACTTGAATCACAAGGGTATGTCTTGAATATGTTATATGAACACATTATGTGAAAAGTATATGAATATTGAAATCTAAAGAGTGATGTGCCCATATATGTTTCGATATATATATATATATATATATATATATTAATTATATGACTAACAAAGGTTGTGAGGATGTGTGGTAGGGCTCGTGATCAAATTGACTGAATATGTTTTACATGTTGATTGTGAGTAATAATGAATGGTAAGTTAATTACCAAGTTATACGGACTTACTAAGCATAATATGCTTACCCCATTTTATTTTCCTCTACTCTATAGTTATTCGGAAGCTCTAGGGACTGGAAGCATTAGAGGAGATCACTCACACTATCCATCGGCCTATCTTGGTATGAATGGTAAATCAATTATGGTTATAATGGCATGTATAGGTTAATTAGCCAATATTGGTATATAACATGTTATGAATGTAACTAGCCATTGGTATGGCTTGTTTTTGATATATTAAGACGTATATCTATATGTAGTCTTAATACATTAATGGTATGAGAGTGTAAATAGTAAATAGAGGCAAACACATGGATGAGTTGAATGATATAACTAAGTTGATAAATTATGCTTATCTATGAAATGGAGGAAATAAGTAAACTTGCATATATATGAATATTGGTGAAGATATGTAAAACATAAAACTTGATTAGGGCTTAGTTAAATGTCTTGAATTGGACCTTGAATGTGTTTAAGTGTTGGTGTAGATAGAAGACTAAATGGGTGAGAAATAAGGCTTGGAAAATAGCCTTATTTTGTCACGGGTAAACACACGGGCATGTGTCTTGACCGTGTGTGACACACAGGCATGTGACTTGGTCGTGTAACCCATGCACCTAAAATAAATTACAAGATAGAAAGTTAGACGGGCTAGGGACACGGGCGCGTACCCTACTCAAGTAGCACACATCCTAAAACACGGGTGTGTCATTCGGCCATGTGAGCCACATGGCCTAACCACATGGGCGTGTGTGCCCTATATCTAAGAAAATTTTGAAATTTTGAGAAAAATTTTCAAAGTTTTCGATTTAGTCCCGATTCATTTCTAATGCATGTTTTGGTCCTCAATGGTCCATTCAAAGGACGTTACAATTAATCTTGGAAAATGAATTGAGTTTATCTGAAAATGTTCTATAAACTTAGGTAATACTTTGTAACCATGCTCCGGTGACGGTTACGGGTTAGGGGTGTTTCACTTATTCTATGTCTGCATAAACCATGCAAGATCCGCGACTTCCCTGACAGACTAGTTTTGACGTTCATTATGTATACATCCTTATTTAAGTAGTCTCTTCCTCTTTTTATCCTAACTAGGTTGAGACGTTCCCTTGGCCCCATTTATCATCACCTTTGGTGAATTCTCTCAATATCCCGATGTCTATGTCCCTCATGCACACCTAGCTCATTCATACTTGTGACTTATTACACTAGTCACACCACGAACTCTAATTTAATCATTAACGTCCCTCTTGAACTGTAGACTTTCCAATTGTGATTCCCATATTTTATGTCATGTCGAACTTCCCCAGGTTTACTATCTCGATGCATCGCCTGTGTTTCTTGTCTTGATGGACTACCCTGTAATCGTCTCCGATAGACTACCTTATGCCATCGCCCTAGTGGTCTACCTTGTTTTTACTGGCCCGATGGACTATCACATTTTTACTGTCTCAACGAACTACCTCGTGATTACTGTCCCAGGGAAATACACAGTTTTTATTGTCTTAGCAAACTACCCTGTTTTTACTGTCCCAGCAGACTACCCCATGTTTGTTGTCCCAGTGAACTACCTCGTGTTTGTTGTCCCGATGGACTACCCTGCGTTTGTTGTCTTCGCAAACTACCCCATGTTTAATGTCCCGACAGACTATCTCATTTTTATTATCCTAACGGACTCCGTTGGTTGTCATAGTTGAGCTATGGTCTTACACATCAAACCTCTTTTTGATGTGTCGCCCGTAAGACTTTACCGTCATCATACTATTGCCTTAGAGAAGTTATCGACCACCGTCGCAATGTTGTTTTGTGGAACCTAATAATTGTTTTCATGAAGTAGCCCCTAAATATCAATCGATATAATTTCATTTCTCATTTAACTTGATGCTCAAACACCAAAGTGTCCTCCTTGCAAGGCCCGAAGCTTCGCACATCACAGCTACACTCAGCAACATCGTATGTCAGTATCTTTATGGAATTCCATTTCCCTATTCATTCGCCCATTCCTTCATTTCACCATTCTCAACATTGATGCTCGAACACCGTAGTGCCCCATCCATAAGGCCCGGAGCTTCGCACATTACAATTTACACTTAACAACACCATATGATGATATCTATCAAAAATTCTCATTCCCAAGTTCTAACTTCATCTAACCCGTTAACACTTTCTACCACACTAAGCGTACATTATTCAAGCTTATCATACAATTTATCATTAAACAAACATCACGCCAGATTATCTATCATTATCTACCATAAAAAAACCAGTAGTCAACTAGCTAAAGCTTACACAGTATTGTGCGCACACACATTCTACTCATTCTTCAACCATATACACACCATATCATAGACAACCTCAGTACATCATCAATATGATACATGCAAGTCACTCAACCTCATCTATCATCCAAAGGCAATGTACAGAAATTTACATAGCTTATTTATCCTTGTCAACTTAGCTTGTTTGAATGCCAAAACCTCCTTTGTCCTGGAAGTTAATTATGACAACCATTTATCGATTAAACTAAAAGTGTTCAACCCTTAAAACCTAGAATTCGTCATTATAAAAAGCTTTTAAGAGTTATTATTCTACTTCTTTCTTCCATCCACAAGTATAGATAAGTAAAGAAGCTTACTAGTTCCTCAATTTCTCTCCTACCAAACTTCAATGCACACGACTGTTTCGACATGCAGAGCTTCCTTCAGCTACATCCTCTTCTTTTCCAGAGCAAATGAAGAAGATGATGTTATGGAGAAAAATGTGTAAACAAAATTAAGAAATTTCGTCTCTACACACACCTATATATATACTCTTATAGAGCAATCTTCATTGATCATCACAACCATTCATCCTTAATCATTTTGTATCCCATTATAAAACAAGTCTATTCCAATCTAGCTAAACCAGAATTGAGATCCAACTAATCACAATTTAGCCATCAAAATTTTAAAATTCCCACTGGAGCCTAACATTTCGCTAATCCTTTCAATTTAATCCTAGCTTTCTTAAATTTCGAGTAAATTAAAAATTAACCGGGTGTTTCAAGTACCCCTAATTTCACGATGAAAACAAATACAAGGCTCACGTTGGGACGATTAACCTCGAGGTCATGGCGAACAGTCACGTCGTGACTTCGGGTTAATAGAATAGATTTTGTAGGCTCGTATAAGGTTAAAAAATGACAATACATTGTTTAATTAGTATGTATTACTTGTATTTAAATGTATATTAACATTGAATTGGATGTTATCGACTGTAGTTGTTTCGGTATCGAATGTGACACCTAGTAATTTGGACACAGCGATTGGGTCGGGTATCGGGGTATTACAAGTGCCTATTGCACTATGAGTTGCAACTCACTTTGTAACCGACGATTGTGTAACCTTCCATAAATGGTTGACATATTTTGAGACAAACCACATGAATATCATTATATATCTCATTGAAGATTTTGAGAAGCAAGTACATGATTTGATCTTGTTAAAAATTAGTTAAGCAAGGACTTTATTTGAAGACATTACATATGATTGAGTTACCTTCTATGATGAGATCCAGTTTCTATAAGAGTCCAATCCTTGAAGATCACTACATGTTTAATGCCATATAGAAGTCTAATTAAAGCACAATTCTACGAGATATGTTGTTCATGTTAATTAAAGATTTGCAAGCTTATAATGCCTATTTAAAGAAGGCGTGTTTAGTTGATATTGAACAACTTGAAGATGCCCAAATGTAGTTATTTTAAACATATTTCAATCCAATACATTGTAAACAAATTGTTTCATTTTTAGTTTGTAACTAAGCTTTCAATAGGAAAGTCTTCGTGGGAATGTTCTCAGTGAATGTTTAGAAGTAAGGTTGCAACTTTGTTGATGAGATGAAGATAGTGGATTACTCTCTAGCAAGGCTTTGTAGACATAAGAAAATTTTTTGAACTGCTTAACCAATTCTTATGTCCATCTGTATTTTTATTCTTTCAATTATTCATCTAGTTGCAACTTGACTAACAACTACCAAGCAACTCAGCACTTTCAATATACACATATAAGCACACACTCTTACCTAACTTAGCTCAAATCTAAATACAAGTCTAAAATTTTATCTAGATTTTCCTATATTTTAAAATGGATAATTGAAGACCCTTTCCAAAGCTTCCATATTATTTTTATCTTTTTAAAAATGCATATATTATTTCTATATAATCTATTACTTTTATATTTAAAATTTTAAACATGAATAATTTAAATGCCTTTTTTAATGGTTATATTGTAATATTATACATATCATATCTACATTATATATTAAACCCTTTATTGAGTTAGTGTCACAAATCAACTGAGCACCAATTCAGTTAGGTAATGACTATAAGATCATTGATTTACAAAGTAAATTATGTTATTTTGAGGGCATTTTTTGTCTCTTTATATGTTTTATATAAAAAAAAAGAAAAATACGTACATAATAGGGTTATCATTTTAGCTACTCACATGATTTGTTTTTAGAAGGAATTTTTTACTTATTTTGAAGAGGTCTTTTCTTTACTAGAGTTCTACTCTTCCTTCTAATTTCAAGTTTAGATTTATCCTAATTATTCTTTATGTTATGACAAAATTTTTAATACTTATGTAATAATTAAGCTTTTCCTTATGTTATTAGGTTAGATAACCAAACAAGGCATTAAGTTTTAACACCTCTATCTTATCATTTGAACTATAACTACATTTGTTTTAGGATGAGTATTTGGTATACTAACAATGTATTTTTTAATTTCATAATGTCCATTTTATTATACCCAATAGGACACTTGTTAACCCCTAACTTTACTTGTGGAGTTTTAAGAAATATGTTAAACTCCATAAGCAATGTACCAAATATTATTCCTTATTTTTATATCAATATTTTATAAATATATTTGTTAGATAATTTTATTTTTGATGCATGTAATTGAAAGGCCAAACCATTTTAACCTTGGGTTATTTTTTGGTTGAAACTTCTTTTTTAGTCTAATATTATTATATGAATCTTTCAAAATATCATGAAAAAAGAAATCTTTCAAAGTTAAACAAATAACCCTATAGTTTACTATTACAAAATACTTATCTAGATAAAGGGAGCAGAAAATCTCATTTGAACAAGTTGAGCTTAGATGAAATATAACATGAAAACAACTATATTCCATAAGGATTTGTAATATATTTGATTGATACTTTTCAAAGGTGTCATTGGGATTTCTACAAAATTACATGAATATAATATAATATAATATAATATAAAATCTACTTTTGATATCATCAATGCAAAGACCTCAAGCATTCCCTTTTCTTTTTTAAGTGCTGATTGTGTCATAAAAGCAACAAGCTTCATTAATTTCACAAAACTGAGGATCTGTAGCACTGTGGTAGAAGCTGATCTTGCATAGATTTATCATGGGTCGGGATAATTTCCGCCGGACTAGCTCAAATCACAAAATACTTGTTCAAATATCATTTCAAACAAATAACTCAACTTTTAAATTGATTTAGTCAGTTTTAATGATTTTTTATTTCTTTTCAATAGGAGTTGGGACACATGTCCTTATTGATCTCCAAAGTGGCATAAAAGCTGAGCTAATAATTACCTAAGTTTACTGATCAAGATTTTTAGTATATTGAAGAGTTGATTGATTGTTTCTACTTTACCCAAGACAAATCGATAAAAGGCTTGAAAAACCCGAACTCTCTTTCCACTTTTAGTAGCCCTCAAGCTGCATAGAAATGCTCATTTAGTCAATAAAAGTGTGCACATTTTTCATCAAAGATATTGAATCTTATGAGTTGCCACTTGATGAATAAAGTGTAAAAACAATTAGATTGATGAGTTGCAACAAAAATATATAATCAGATTAATAAATTATTATTCATTAATTAGTCTGCATAGTCACATTATTTGCTTATAAGCTTCAAAACAATCAATTTTTTAAAATAAATATCATATCATGGTTTCTAGCAGCTGTTATTGTTTTCAATAATTCTTAGATTAACATCATTGGCATACCAAGTCACATCTTTTATAACTACCCTTCTATTTATGAAATAACAAGTTATTTATATATTTTATAAATAATAAAATATAAATTTTATTTAATATTTATATTTTTATAATGAAATAATAATTTATGTCCCACCAAATGATAACATTTTAATAATTTAAGTTTAAAAATTATTTTATACAATAATAATATTTTAATCTCGTAAATATAATAAAATGTAATTTGGTACATCGTTAATAAAGTTTTAAGACTCTGTGTCTAATCATTGATAAGTGTCTTATAAAAGTATAATAAAATATTAAAAAATAAATATTTTAAGAAAATAGACACAAGGTAACTTTTTAAAGTTGCTTGTAGAATAATAAAAAAACAGTACATTATTAGCATACCAAATCCTAACACTATATATATTAACTTTCTATATCTAGCATATTATATGAAATAAGAGAAGGGTAAATTACACCAACAATCACTCAACTTTGATGCAGCTAACAAAATAGTCAATCTGGCTTCAATTCAGTCACCCAACTTAAAAAAAAAAACAAAATGGTTACTAACGTTATCGAAAAGTGACAAATCAGTCACCCATTAACATTTTTTGTTACAGATCTAACGGAGTAAGTGACGTGGCCAGTTAACTTGCCACGTTGGACGAGGCAAAGTTGCGTGACTTTTTTTTCATCCTTCTTTTTCCGTTTTTAATAAATGGCCTAATATTTTTTTCCTTTTGCTTAAATGGCCCAATATGTTTATGTTTCTTCTTCTCCATCCCCAGAATCTTGTTGTCGATGCCTCCGCCACAACCATTTTTTCTGCCACCATCATTGACCTCCAAATCACCACCACCCTATCTTTTTTTTCTTTTTCAACCCCTAATAGAAGAGCCACCATGGTTGGGATTTGACTGCCTTTTTTTACTTCCCAAAGCCATTAACTCTTTAAAAACCATATCAAAATGGGATTTGAGACAATTTGGGGTCAAACTATCAGTACCCATAACCAAACCAGTGAAGGGAAAATTTTCCAAAGCAACATTACCATGTCTAGGATATGATATAAACAAAAAGGGAGCATCTAGACAAAATCAAAAGCAAAACAAAATCAGAAGAAGAAAAACAAAATAGGAGAAACTACATTGCCAACATTATCAAGTTGCATAAAACAAAATTAGAAGCAAAACAAGGGGAACATATAGACAAACAAACAATCTATTGAACCCGTGATTTTAGGGAACAAAGGAAGTGGTTCCTCCAAAGGGGCAGCCAAATTCCGACAAGTGAAATTCTAGGTTGGGTCAGTGATTAGCAAGATCCCAAAGTTGAAATCGAACTAGGTATTGTAGCAATGGAGGATGAGAGATGGATTAGAAGAAGAGCGGAGATGGTCAACAATGAAAGCTAGGGTAAAGGTGAGGTACGTCTAGTCCTTGGAAAGGGATTTGAATCGGGTCACGCAGTTGACATCTCCATTTCTTCTCCTCCTCTTCTTCTTCTTTTACTACCTAAACACTAAACAAGTGTTAAAAGGGGCTGTTTAAATTGGTGTTAATCATCTAGCTGGCCAATTAATGACAACAAGGGCTTCATTAAATGTTGTGTCACTTTTTCGTTACGTCTGTAATGAAAAGTGGTTAAAAGGATCATTTTTTTATTTTTCAAAATTTGAGTGATTGAATTGAAACCAAAGTGATTGTTTTGTCAGCTGCATCAAAGTTGAGTGATTGTTGGTGTAATTTACCCATAAAAGAATTATCAAAAATATTCTCTAATATGGTAAATGAGCTTTAACATTTTTTCTATTCTCCTTTCTTATAATTTTCTCATCATCCTAATAGTTTCTTCTTCTTTTTTCCTTTTTCTCTTGATCGATCATCATGACAAACCCCTCACATAATAATGCCAATCTCTTCGATCAATTGGCTCATGGTAGTATTCTATAAATCTTCATCAGTCTAATAACTCAACCCTTTTCTAGGATAATTACAATATCTGGGAACAATCGATGTTGATATCTCTCTCTACCAAGAATAAAAATAGATCTATTGATGGACCTCTTCCTCGCCCATTTTTTGATATTCTTGGTAACGCCCTAAAATTTGAATGTTTGACTAAGAAATATTAGCGTAATTAAGTCCTGTATCTGCAGATGTGATTGAGGTCAGGAGTTCAAGTCATACTTATAGAAAGTTTTGCTATTTATTTTATCATAACCTTTTCCCCAGAATAGTTAATTTAAGTTTAATTATGTGCAAAACCATGACAAGAATGAGCCTGTTGGTTAAGCTTTTATATTCTCTCTGGTTCTATGTTCGAATCTCAACGTGTGTTTTAGGGAATATTTTTTCTTGTTGTCGGATTTTTTATTGGTGGTTTTAACCATTAAAAATTTAACCTTTTTTTTTCCTTTTCTTTTCTTTTCTTTTTCTTTCTTTCTTATTTTTTTGTTCTGATTTCCATTCCTCGTTTCCTGTTCTTAAAATTTTCTTGGTTCGTTCCTTTTATTGGTTGTCATTAAATCCTTTGTAGTATATTCAGGTAAGTACGTTCGGCGTATTGTTGATTAAAAGTTAATTGTGTAAATCTCATTGTGAATTTCTTAAAACTGTTGGGTTGTTCTATTGATATGACTTTGTTTTTTTTTTAGTCGAATTCTTGTGATTAAATGTCTTCTACTTTCTTCTTTTTTAGGCGTAGATGTTGGAGGCAACATTTCCTGATAGGTTATTCAAGTGGTCGCCATTGATTTGCTGGTAAGTGTTAGTTTCATTCAAATTTTATGTTGAGGTTTTCAACATTGTTCAGTAAGGGTTAAATTGTACGAATTACATTGTGGTAGTTGTTTAATTGGTTTTCGATTGGTTTAATTAGGCTTCAAGATTCCACTGTGTTGTTTCTACATCAAAACTACTTTAGGTGCGTACCAAAAACCCGACTTTGAATGTCAAAAACATGGCTATCAACACTGCACAGTCGTGTGCCAAGCCGTGTGGTAGGCCATGTGCGTTACACGGGCGTGTGTTCAGGCCGTGTGTGTAACAACCCAATTTAGGGGCTAGCCGGAACAGTGATCTCGAATCACTAATTCGAGGTTAGATAAAATTATTTTCATGTTATTTTATGTGTTATAACATGTTTTTAAGGATGCATAAAAATTTTGGTGTCTTAATTTTAGCGATTTCTAGCTAAATTATGAAAAAGGACTAAATCGCATAAAGTGCAAAAGTTCTATTTTATTTGCTAGAGGTGCCAAATAGCTATGGAATATTAATTGGAGGTCCCAAATGTGCAATTTGGCCTTGTTTAAGTTAGTTGGCCTACCATAGGATGCATAGCGGACAAGTACATTTATTATGATTAAAAGTTGGTGACATTAGTTGGAGAAAATGAATAAAATAAGAAGATATAAGCAAAAGTTATCATCTTTTTATTTGGTCTTCTTCACCAACCAAAAATATCAACCATGGGAGGGCTTTGAAAGCTTGAAATTTCAGCAGCTCATTTTCTCTATAAGTAAGTGATCCTGATGGTTATTTTTAATGATTTTTGTATTTTTGGAGTCCTCAAAGCTTAAGCTAGCTAATGAGAGGACTAGTTTGCAATATGGTTGAAAGTCTAGGGACTTACCATGATAGAACTTATGTTGTTTGATGAGTTTTATGGAAGAAAATAAATGATAGGATGGTCAAAAATAACTGTTGTAAAAGGTGTTGCCATGAAAACACCTAATTAGGACTAAAATGTAAAAGTTGTATTTTGTTCATTAAGGGATGAGATAGTTGGAATTGTGGATAGTTGTAAAGGATTAAATGTTCATCTAGGATTGCTTAATAAGAAAATATGATAAAAATTCATTTACGAGCCTAGGGGTAAAGTCGTAATTTTGCCAAAGTGTAGGGGCAAAATAGTTATTTTTGCCTAAAGTGTAGATTTTGGTGTATTAATATTTATAAGTAGTTAAATCAGTGAATTCCATTATTCTAGATCAAAGGAAACGAGTTTTGGACCTAGAACGGGTGAAAAGAGAAATATGGGCAAAAAGTCCCTTTCGGCCCCTCTCGACATCGAGGTAAGTTCATGTGCAAATGTGGAAATTATGTACAAGTTAATTTAATATTCCAATGTTTTATGGAGTGTATATTTACTTTATGAATGTATGAAATATCTTTCGATGAGATGTTAAGAGAATTCAATCTAAGAATAATGGCTGATGCGTATGGCATGATATGATGATAATTAAGGTCCCATGTAAGACCATATTGGAATATGGATTTAGTATAAAAATTTGTATAACACCATGTCGGGGACATGGCATCGATATGTTAATACATGTAAGACCCTATTGGGGTATGATGTCAGTATGACATTAGGTGTATGATACTCAAAAGTGTTGAGTGATTCAATGGGCATGTCAAAAGAGAGAAAGTATGCGATGGTACCATGAGAAGCACAAGTGTGTGTTAGAATCGAATTGAGATGATTTCAGTAGATGATGAACCCCTAGTGGGTTATGTATAATCAATGTACCTTAATGCATGATGTAGATTTCTTGATGCATTATGTGAATGCAAACGAATATCGTAGAAAGTTAAGTAAGAACAGTAATACGTAAGGATGTTCTCCATGAACATTAGAAATAGAGAAATACATGTGGATAACTATCCATGAATGTATAATAATGGTGAGCTATGTGCGATATCACCTTATTGATGGTAGTGATGGGCTGTATGTGATACCATCGCTTATAAAAAAATCATTTGGTGGGCTAAGTGCGAAACCACCATAAGTATAAATAATTAAGATGGGCTATGTGCATTACCATCCTATTAGAGATCGATGGTGGGCTAAGTGTGAAACCACCGAGAGGTTAGTAGTATGAGCGACTTATTGAAAATGCTTGATGTGTTGTTTTGTATGATCATGTGGTGACCAGTGCAGGAATGTAGGCTAATTAACACGAGCAATTGGCTTGTGGCATAGTTAGAATGTGGTAAGAGATAGAATGAGTAAATTTCAAGAATGGTTGAGTAAGTAACCATGAGTTTAAGAGTAAAACTCCTTATAATACCTTATGGTTATGTATATTCAATGAATATCAATAGTTTTTAGTCAGACGCAGATGAACTTACTAAGCATTATTGCTTACTCTTTTCCATTGTCCATCTCTTATATATTATTTTAACTAGCTCGGGTTAGAGGCCGCCAGAGATGTTTTCACATTATCGACTAGACGCTTGGTATGATGTTTCAAGCTCTTATGAGTCATGGCATGTATAGGGATTCTTTAAAAGTTGATTAAGTTCTAATTGATGCAGCCAAATTGTGTTGGCCTAAGAGAACTCATAGTTTATTTGTGTATAGCCATAGATGATGGCTTAAGTTATTTTGTAATCACAGTAGAAATAGTTCTCCTTTGTGCTTGGGATGAAGATTTCATTGTTGGATTAAATGTCTTTAATTCAACAGTTATATTGATGTTATATGATGGTGTGTGAATGTATGCAAGTGAGAATGGTAAAGGGGTTGGCAAATCTCCTTGTTCTTGTCCATGTGGATAGGCACACGGGCATGTGTCTAGGCTATGTGTGACACAAGGCCATCCCACCGGCGTGTGCATTGGCCGTGTCTCTTTGACAAAATTGAGCAGTGTAGGCCAGGAGCTAGCCACATAGGCGTGTACCTAGACTCAAGGCCGTTTGAAGTAGTCAGTGTTCACCATGGGTGGTGGGCATAAGCGTGTGCTCTAGCCGTGGGATTGTAGCAGTATGATTGAGTTTTGTGCACGATTGTTGGACATGGCCGTGTGTGACTACACACGGGCGTGTACCATCTAACAGGGGCATGTAGTCCTGTCTAGATGGAGAAAATTTTAAGATCGTAGAGTTTCTGAAATAGTCTCAAAAGTCTTGGGTGTACGAGTGAGGCCTCGTAAGTCAGGAATGAGGTTTTTGTAGTGACTAAAGGAGAGTAGTCACATTGAGCCTAAGTGTTGATCAATTGGTTTTAGTCCGGTAATGCCTCGAGCCCGATTCCTGCGAGAAATACAGGTGAGAGGTGTTACAGTGTGACTCACTGTTTGCCTCTATGGACCATACGGGCCAAGGACACATGCGTGTGTCCAGGCTGTGTAACTCACTGTTTGCCCCTGTGGACCACATGAGCCAAAGACATAGATGTGTGTCCAGGCTGTGTGACACACTGTTTGTATATTAAGACCACATAGGCAAGTGACACGTGTGTTGGCCGTGTGAGGTACACAGTGATCACACGGTCTTGTGCTAGGCTGTGTGGAACCATATAGATCGATTTTTCAGGTTGTGTGAAACCACACAGGCGTATAGATCAATATTCTAAATTTTTCGTTAGGCCCATAAACATCGTTTCTAATGAACGTAAGCTACCGTAGGGCATGTATGGTCTGACTTGAGTTATAAATCCACTGGCTGATAATCTATTTCTATATAAACTATTATTATATGCATAATGATGATATTGTAGACAAACAAGTAAATGTATGTTGTTTCAACTGGGTATAATCTAAATCTTTTACCTCGCATACTTATATATGCATCTTTTAGATTGCATCAACATTGGGTTTGGGACTTTATAAAGAAGGAAGTGTGACAAATTAATTATCTGTTGAATCTAGTAGCGGTTTATCGTATTCTAATCTGGCAGTTATGTTGCAAGTATTCTAAAACGTGACATACAGTCACTACGAGGTGTGTAGGGATGGATGGGTACTTAATATCCTATATCATGTGTTGGGATGAGTGGAGATGGTGTGTAACAGATGAGGTTAAGAATTTTTATCTAAATCTGAATCTGATTTATTCTATATTTGAATATGATATATCATGCATCTGTATCTAACATATAATCTAAGTACCGGATGATTTACAGGAACTGAAATTATAATTGTAGTTTACTGATCATTATTAAATGTAAGTTACAGATACTGGGTTACAAACTCACATAGTGTTGTATGGATTTCAGGTAACTCACAAACTTAGGCAGGTACACGTGGCGGGAGTTCAATCATTTCTTTACTTCTTATTTAATGTTTTATCTAGATTTATACTATTATATGTATTTTGGATTTTAGATTATGAATTGGATTCCATATTGACTTAATTATATATGATCACGATTCTCAAATTTTAAATAGTTAAAAAGTAGGTTTTTTCTAAAATAATATGATGTAGCTTTCCAGATTTGGTCTTAATGTCTAGGCTAGGTATGGGGTATTACATTCTTTTTGCATGGATCATATCTAATAATATGGTCATTTATTATATCATAAACTCTAGATCTAAGGATATTGCAACAAGTCTTCTTTATCATGACTTAGTTTCCTTTATGGAAAGATCAAGAAGAATGCCTTCAATAGTGCAATAGCCCTCATATGTTTTAACTGTGCAAGAATCTCTCAAAACTTTCTTGAGATAACCTTTCAATAGTCATTCTACTATAGTATTGTGACTAAGCTCTCCTCAGCGACATACCATTACAAAAGCAACTACTCAGTGCTCATCCAATGACCTAGTCATAAGTGTATTACCCTCATAGGAGATATTTGATCTCTTTGGGATAATATTCTTTCTCCCAATGTAATCCTATTTTATCTCATAGTGATCATTACATCTTCTTTCATGAAAAGTTAATCACTATGAAATAGTGATCAAGTCATCCATCACAAAGACGACGACCCGTGACCACGTTTACTTTTCATCAACCATGTAATGCCAACGAAAGGATATCATTTACCCATGTGTTGGGCTATGAATTCTATTGTTGTGAATGACACTACATACTATAGAAGTCATACACCCAACGCAGCAGCTTTTAGTTCCTTATCTATTTGAACTCAGGCTTTTACTTACATTAAAGTGTACGAGTCATGCATACATAGTCTACCATCTACTCAAGATTTAAGTATGTCACACTATGAACATCACAAGTGAATAAATCCACAAACAAATTTAAAACCTTTTCTGCTTGGGCCATGTCCAATGTAATATCAGTCTAGTTAGTTACATCTATGTCTTTATCTTCTGGGAGTCATCCACTCCGACGCCTAAGATAAGGCATCTCCCCAATTGGACTTGATAGACAACATATTAGTCTTTCAATCGATCTGCTCATTTTTATTAGAATAAGGATATGTTTAGGTTTGTCTATTAATACAAGTTATCTTTCCGTACTACGATCTGACTCACGTAATACTGCTTAGTATTAGTTAACCATTAGACAACCAATGAGCAATATTTGCTTCCATTTTTCTTTTCATGAAAAAACCATCTGAGGAGAATATAAAAAGTATTAATGTAATTCATGAATAATTTTATTAACCATTCTATTCACAAAAATTACAAGTGTACTTAGACGAAAATACTACACTCTGGGCACTAGATCTAACAGTTTTCCACTTACCCTAGTGAAGTAGATGAGTCATATTTCGCATTCCTATACCCTTCCACATGTTTCCCAAAAAACTTTCTAGCTAGTAGAGTCTTGGTAAAAAAAATCCCAGGGTATGTCCTCAGATACGCTCTTTGACTACATCCACTATTCGTCAAACACTACTGTCTCCCTTAATATGTTATGTCCTTATGTGGTTTCTTTTAGGTTTAGTTATATCTGCACTATTATAGTTTCATAGCTTTTTCGTACCTCATATTCGACCCTCCATAGTGAAGTTAGCAGTGTAACCCTGCTTAACACTTATTCACACTATGGACCCACCGTTTAGGATAAAAGCACAATATAATATTGATTTTCTCACATCTCGACACATTTGGAAGTCAAAATCAGTATTTTCGATAAGAGTAAGATCTCCTCCGAAGTACATAAGCATATAATCCCTTGTTCTCCGTAAATACTTGAGTATATTCTTAACTGCTTGTTAGTGCCTTGGTCCTAGATTCACCTGATATCGACTTACCAACCCCACTGCAAAATAGATATTTGGGCGTGAACATAACATAGCATACATGAGACTACCTATTGCCAAAGCATAAGGAACTTTTCTCATGTTCTCTCTTTCTTCAGTTGTCTTAGGGCAGTTCTTTAAAAAAAGATGAAATCCCAAAACAGAGGGTTGATTTCCCTTCTTCAAATCGGTCATTACATAATGCTCCAATATATTGTATATGTATGAAGCTTGAGATAATGTTATCACTTTGTTCTTTCAATCTCTTAAGATTTGAATAACTAGAACAAAATTAGCTTCTCTCCAGTCTTTCACACTAAACTATTAGGTTAACCACAGTTTAACATATGACAATGTCCTTACATCATTTCCAATGAGTAGAATGTCATCAACATATAGAACGAGAAAGACCACATTTTCATCCCCTAAACATTTGTAAACACTAAGTTCATCTATGTTTTTCTTAATCCAAAATATTAATTGCTTGATCAAACCTTTGATTCTATGAGTAGGATGCTTGCTTAAGTCCATAAATGGATCTAAGTAGTTTGCAAACTTTATACTCGTTTCCTTTAGTTATATATCCGATGGGTTGCAACATTTGTAAACACTAAGTTCATCTATGTTTTTCTTAATCCAAAATATTAATTGCTTGATCAAACCTTTGATTCTATGAGTAGGATGCTTGCTTAAGTCCATAAATGGATCTAAGTAGTTTGCAAACTTTATACTCGTTTCCTTTAGTTATATATCTGATGGGTTGCATCATGTAGACGCTCTTTTTAAGATAGTCGTTCAAAAATGTTGTCTTGATATCCATTTTTCATATCTCCTAATCGAGAGCCATCAAAATGGATAGTAATATGCGGATTGACTTGAGCATGGAAACTAGAGAAAAGTTTTCTTTGTAATCGATACCTTCTTTTTGAGTATAATCTTTTGCTACAAGTTTGGCCTTATAAGTTTCCACTTTTCCATTTTCATTTCTTTTCCTTTTGTAGATCCACTTACACCCTATGGGTTTTATCCCTTCTGGCAAGTTTACAAGTTCTCATACTGAGTTGAAATACATAAAGTCCATCTCAGCTTTCATAGTTATTTCCTAAAGCTTGGAATCAACACTCAGCATCGCTTCATCATATGTGAGTAGGTCATCATCTTCCTATTTGGCAAACTTAGTGGTAAAAACACTTCCACCAGATTGGAAGAACTTAGGCCTACGAGAGACCCTATGCTGCTTATCACTTACAGGTCTACTATTAGAAGTTGGTTCTAGAAACGTTTCTGTAAATATCTCCCTAAAGCTCCTCGAGTACCTCTTTACTCCGAGGTTTGAAGCCATTCATGTAACTTTCTTCAAAGATAGTAACATGAGTTGACACTATAATAGTTTGCTCTTTCAAGTAATAAAAGATAATCAATGTGTAGTTGGATATTGTGATTTAGACTATGCTGGTGATCTGGGGAAACAACGACCATCTATAGGTTATGTGTTTACTCTTGCAAAGGCACCAGTTAGTTGGAAGTCTACTTTACAATCAACAGTTGTTTTATCTACTATAGAAGTAGAGTATATGGCAATCACAGAGGCTTCCTTACAAATTTGCTTTCTAATTTGCTTCCTTACTATCTCAAGAAGACTTCAATCTTCAGTCTGCTCCACTACCATCTCGAGGGAACAAAATCGAACTTTTCAATTTTCTTCCTTACTATCTCGGAAGACTTCAATCTTCACCGCTTCCACTACCATCTCGAGGGAACAAAATCGAACTTTTCAATTTTCTTCCTTACTATCTCGGAAGACTTCAATCTTCACCGCTCCACTACCATCGCGAGGAACAAAATCTAAACTTTTAATTTGCTTCCTTACTATCTCGGAAGACTTCAATCTTCAATCTGCTCCACTACCATCTCGAGGAACAAAATCGAACTTTTCAATTTGCTTCCTTACTATCTCGAAGCCACCGCTCCACTACCATCTCAAGGGAACAAAATCTGAACTTTTCAATTTGCTTCCTTACTATCTCAGGAAGCCAGTCTGCTCCACTACCATCTCGAGGGAACAAAATTTGAACTTTTCAATTTGCTTCCTTACTATCTCAGGAAGACTTCAATCTTCAGTTTGCTCCACTACCATCTCTAGGGAACAAAATCTGAACTTTTTAATTTGCTTCCTTAATATCTCAGGAAGAGTTCAATCTTCATTCTGCTCCACTACCATCTCTAGGGAACAAAATCTGAACTTTTTAGTTTGCTTCCTAACTATCTTCAGGAAGACTTCAATCTTCAGTTTGCTCCACTACCATCTCTAGGGAACAAAATCTGAACTTTTTAGTTTGCTTCTTTACTATCTTCAGGAAGACTTCAATCTTCAGTTTGCTCCACTATCATCTCTAGGGAACAAATTCTGAACTTTTTGGCTTGCTTCCTCACTATCTTCAGGAAGACTTCAATCTTCAATTTGCTCCACTATCATCTCTAGGGAACAAAATCTAAACTTTTTTTTGTTGCTACACCGTCCTTGAGGGACATGTCCTGTAGACTCGAATATATTATGAATGACATTTGCATGAATACAGAATGTCATGAGAATGATGATTAGGATCCATGATCGGAATGAATCTAATGATCATTTCCTCTTTTTCCTCTTTTTTTTTTTGTACAACGATTAGGATACAATGATCGAAATGAATCAAATGCTCCTAATTGAGAATGTGAGAATGATTCCTATGGGTTGTCATTACTCATAGTTCATCAATGTTCTATCACTGATGCGTTACCATACTTTCTCTTTCAGCTGGTATCTTTGACAAAAAACCCAAAGAAATGATCATATTCTGCTCAGCAAGCTTGCCCCACTGCAATTTCAGAGTCCCTTCCCTTAAACCTTAGGACATAAAATTTGTACCTCCCACTACAACTTCAGGGGAATAACATTTGGCTTCTTCCATCTATCCAGTTACCACTCAGAGGTATCATCTTCAATCAAGTTGATCTGTTACACCATTCCCTGGGTATAATGACCAGATGTATGTGCCTGAAATTTACATGAATGCAAGGTATCATTTTTCTTTCTCCGAGAATGATCCCCTTTTACACTTAGGTTAACATTGCACGTCATTTATTAAGATGGTATCACCGACAAAATGTCTTATCCAATAAAAATTTGATGAGATAATCATCTTTCAATGTTTCCAACCCTTAGGCTTGGTGAGTTCTAAACAATATTCTTATTTTAGATTCTCATATTATTTAGAAGCTTCTAGAGTAATATGCGAAACTCCTTTTATAAAAGTATTATTAGCCCAACAATTATTATTTCAATATAAAATACTTGAACAAGATCACAACAATGGATGAAAAAGAAATTAATCAGGAGCATAGCTCGAAATAAATAAGTTAATCAAAGATAGCCAAAGCAATAGAAGAAATTGATTGAGTTGTATCTTGGAAAAGAATAAAGCAATCAAAGATAGCAAATTTAAAATGGGTAAAATAGAAGCTAGGTGCCCCAGATATCGAACCTAAGTGTCTCTGTACAAACTCTTTGAGGACCATTTTGAGCTCAACACATATTTAAAAATCCGGAATACTTTGTCAATGCCCCAAGACGTAGCATACTTCCTCACTGCTAATTCAGGCATAGCAAGACTACCACATGCCCTATCTTTGATCAAAATTTAAGCTTCCCTTTTCCGGTTTTCGGCTCAAAACCCCTTTGGTCTCAAAGCGCCCTTTGCGGGTTTTCGCCTTGGCCTCTCCTTTTTTTTTGAATTTGAACTCAAGGTGCCTGATCACTGAAATCGGAGCTTTAAAATTTATAAATAGAATGATCAAACCTGGAAACTAACTCTGACAACGACTTAAAGGCAAGTGTACTTATCGAACAGTAGTATAGCTTAGGCAAGACCGGATTATCGAACCCAAAGGAACTAAAAGTACTAATACTCACTTTCTTTTTATTATTTAGCCTAAAATATGGAGTGATTGGTTGATTTAATCTAGTTTAACGACTACTAAGCTAAAGACACAAAGACAAAAAGAACAAAATGGGAAATAACTTGAAGAAACTCAATTGATTACGATGATACCCTCAGGAAGAATCCACCTAGACTTCACTTGTTACTTATTATTGAATCATATGATTTCTTTACTTATCTTGATCCGTAGGACTCCCTAACCTATATTAAACCCTCTCTCGAGGCGAATAACGTCTAACCCTAGGTTAATTAGTGGAACTCTCGTTCGCTTATAATAACCCCCTAGAATAGTAGTAAATCGATCAATGGATCCCCATATTAGGTTTCACCCTAATCCAGCAAAATCTCGTAACCCTATCTCTAGGCGTTCGATCAACTCCGCTTAATTATGCTAGATCTACTCTTAAGTAGGGTCTATTCCTCCTCCACCTAAGCACATCAAATTTGGATTAAGCAACATAATTAAGAACAAACTAAGTATTTATCATATAATTCAGAAAATAATAACAAAATTCATCTAGGTTTCATCCCCTTTAGTTATCTGAAGGGTTTAGTTCATAATGAATAAAAACATCTCAAGAGAAAAGATAAAACAAAACATAAGAAATCCCTAAAACCCCCTAGAGGAATTAAAGGAGAAATATGTCGTCTTGAGTAGATTTTCGGCTCTTTGAGATGGTGGCTATCTTCGAGTGATTCCCACAAATGTGATCCTTCTGGCTCGGCTCCTTGGCCTAGCTCCCCGCCTCCCTTTCAGGATACACTTAGGGTGTTTATATAGGCTCTTAGAATGTTTTACTTGGCCTCTAAGTGTCCTAATTAAAGTCTGCTTCTAACTCGATATTTGAATAAGCTTTGGAAAGTGTTTCTTTGGCTCTAAGTATCCAAATCTAAGTGAAATTGCTCTCTCCCGTAATAAGGGCACGGTCATGGCACACGCCCGTGTAAATCGTGGTTGGGATGTGACTCGATTCTGTCAATTGGGGCACGACCGTGTAAATCGTGGCATGGCCGTGTGACGTAATTTGATGAGGCACAGCCGTATAGCTTGAAGTCTAGGCCGTGTCGATTTCTTCTTTGGCCCAAATTGGCCCGTTTTAAGCCTATTTCTCGTTCTTTTCGTCCTCGGGTGCTTTCCTGAGTATAAACATGAAAAGAAAGGATTAAAAGCACCTTTTTACATAAATCAAGGGCTAAATTATCCAAAAGCATACTAAATATGGGGTTAAAATATGTTACTTTTACGGTTTATCAAATACCCCCACACTTAAGCTTTTGCTTGTCCTCAAGTAAAATTCTCAACTTATAATTAAAACGAGCTTTCCATAAATCATAATTCTTATAAAAAAATGTCTCATCATAATTCATAGATAATTCATACATGGATAATTTAACTCAAAGACTCATAAAGATTCAAACAACTTAAGTCATGAATTTTGTAGTACAAAAACATAGGTGTCTCCCCTTATCTAAATGATTACCTTTAATTTGAAATCGAAAAGGATTGACATCCTCACTAAGGATTCACTCAAAGTACTCGAAGTGTTTAAGTTTCAAGAAAAAGCACTCATAAGTCGAACCTGAAAAGTTAATCCCATAGGCTTGCCTGAAAATCAAATCTCCACCACTGTAATATGAGATGATACACAAATCAAAAGGTCTTTGATAGGGTTGTAATGGGGCTTGGGTTAAAGGTGTGGATAAAGGCTGAATCAGAAGGTTTTAGAATCGATATTGACTTGACTAATTACATAACTAACAATAACGAACCTGAAAATAAATGATTACATCAAATGAAACTAATAATAATACTTTTTTAATACGAGCTTTTTCAACAATTTGGAATTTAAATACATAAGCTCCTTTAATCATATACTAATACTTGAATATACTTTGGGTTTTTTTTAAGAATAAACTAGAAACATAATAGAGAACTTTAATAATTGAAATAAACTAATTCGCAATCGATCAAATCAATTCTCGATAGAAAGGTAGTCAAAAGAATGGTGATAACAAATACAAAGGGTTTTGGGTTAATATTAAGCGGGTAATTCAATAAAAAGGTATTAAGATCAAAGGGGTTCACTTAAGGTTAATTATGTAGGTAAGCTTTTTAGTGGAGTGAATGGGTTAAAACGTAGGTGCCTTTATCATCTCAGTATATCAAATCATTGATGTGGTCTCGATATGTATAATCAAGGCAAGTTCTAGAATAACAAATCAGTGTTGACACACTCATAATTAATAAAGTGAGCATGAAAAAGAATAAATGCTCTACAAGGGTCAAATCTCGCAAAAATTATGGGTATTTGACATCAATCCTGTAGATTTCAAACTTCAAGGTAATATTCAAATTTAGTTCAACACCCTAGATAATTTTTTTTGAAAAATAGACTTATCATGCTTGATTCTCTAGTATTCTTTAAGTATAAATCATCAATGCACAATTATCAATGGCTTACTCAAAAACATGTCGATAATAATCATAAATCATTAGAAATTTCACCCTAATTAATAATATGAGAAGATTTCTTATGGACAAGACTAAAATTGAGATTTGAGAATAATGCAAAAGTTAGGTACTTTTACCCCCACACTTAAGTTGTACATTGTCCTCAATGTACAAAGATAGATAAACAATTATGTAATAAAAGAAAAGGGGAGAAGTAACACTTCCTGAATTTTGGATGATTCCGAGAGTCGGCATTGTTCATAGTGGAAGATGACTTATGTAGAAGTGAACTACTCCTAGTGATTTGTGTATGTGGACTACGAAGTCATTAGTCAGATATGTCGGAGGCGTAAATAAATATATGTTAGGTATACTCAAATATTAGGTAACCAATCATAACTAAAATAACAAAAGTTATTTGCAATGAAGAAAAGTTCAAAGTTACGACGAATATAGAGATTTAAAATAAATGAAAAGTAGAAATATAATAGAACTAAAAATAAGAAAAGGACTCAAAGGTCCTCATCATCTGCCGGATCCCGTGGTGATGTCGGTGATGATATATGGAAGTGATGGCATATTTGCTAGACTGTGGCCTCGATCCTATCAAAATGTCGAGCGGTGTCGGTGAACTGCTGAGCACAGTATTGCTTGAGCTGGGTGAGGCGTGTAGAGATATCTTCCATTGAGGTTGCTGGATGGGATGGCTGCTGGCTTGAAATTGGTGCTTCCTGTGTTGGTGGTGGGACATCATCAGTAATGTCCTCTGGCTTTGCCTCATCTGTGGCTAGTCGGTACTATGGTGGATCGATCCCTCGATGATATTTAACCATCTTCATGTGCAACATTGTCTGAATACCCTGGGGTAGCATCTGGCAGACTAGTGTGAGAGAGGAAGTCTGAGCCTCGGTGTTGAAGAGACCAAAATGTCAAGCTAACCGAGTGATGTGCGGCCCTATTGATAAAATGCCCTTTCTATGTAGTTCTGTTTGGTGTTGGGATTGCACAGGCAATAAAGTAGGCAAGGTCAAATACGTGCCCTTTTGACATTCACGACAGGTAGTAGACATCGTGCTTGTTTACTACACCCATGCTCTCACATCGACTAGTGATTGTATAAGCGAGAAGGGCGTGAAAATACCTCAAGGCTGATCCAAGGGCTGTCGCTTTAGAACGACTGGGGTCGTAAACTCCTGTGGTGGGATTTAGGCTTCGCCAACAGTTCAGGAGAGTACGGTGGAGTTGGCGGTCTAACTCAGAGAGGTTGTTCTCTTCTATAAATTCTTCTGTGTAAATTTCGAGTGCTGTTCCAAATTGTGGTATGCTAAGTTGTCATACCGTGTCCCCTAATCGAAATTGGATTATTCCCGGATCGTTATAATTAGGCATCACTGACTGAAAAGTGAAAGTAGCATAGAGCTCGAGTGTGAGTTCCAGATAGGTCGGCTCGATAATAGAAAAGAACTGCTCCCATGGTTCAGTCGATACTAGGGCTCGGATATCTATTTCTAGTCCGACTTGCTGTACTGCATCCCAATCGATGTATCTTTCGGTGCCTAAAGGCCCTTTCCGGAATGCTCTATATCATTCTTCCTGAGTGTCTTGATTAAATTAAAGAAGTGGTGCCGGATCTCGGAAGAAGCACTTGCTGAGGATGAGTCGGGCCCCTTTCTCTTCTTGCTTAGGGCGGTTATGGATCGCTTTGGTCATGATGACGACATATTACCTAGAAAAAGGGAGAAAATTCATATCGAATATAATTTCGGTTTAAGATATTCGAATAGGCAACCAATAGCAATTCATAAGGAAAATTATGCATTATCATAAACGGAAATAAATTATATGAACAAAATATTAAAATAATCATGAGAAAATTTAGCACTTTAAAGTTATAGAATCAATATGACAATTCATGCTTGAGAAAAATATATATATACATAATACAAAATAATTGTAAAAACTTGAAAAATTTATACTTTAGACTAAAAAATTAAATGACTGTTATCTCTTATATTGATGAGAAAGGCTATATTTAGAACTTAAATTAAAGGTATAAACAAATTAGAAGTGAATTAATAGAAAGAACCAGGGCTGATGGTGGAAGTTTTCTGTAGAACACAGACTAGGCATAGTGGTGGTGAGGCGTTGCAGGATGAGCACGGCAGAAGAAGGGGCGTGGGGTTTATGTTGCATGACGGTGTTTTGGGCGTGTGGACGGTTTTTGTTCTGTTTTGGATGGAAAAAGCGGTGGTTTAGGTGAGAGCGTGGTTGGAATTTTTAGAAGAGGGGGTTGAAAATTGTTTTTAAGGTTAAAATGGAGAGGGATTTTGGTTAATTGGTTTAAATAGCAGCAGGGGTACGGGCTGGTTCCACGGTCGTGCTATTTTTTCAAGTGCCCGTGTAATTCGGGATTTTGAATTTTTAGGCGCAATTGGTTTTTTAGCACGGTTGTAACACGGGCATGCGTTATCCGTGTGCGATATGTCAGTATGTCCCCACTGTCATGAAGCATGGTCGTGGGTGGCCCATGTTTTGGGAGTCAGTATTTAAACACGGTTACTTAGAACGGGGGTGCGTTACGCGTGTTCGATAAGCCAGTATGTCTCCACGGTTGTGAAGCACGGCCGTGTCCTAGCCGTCTAGGAAGTCAGTATCTTAGCACAGTCGTGAGGCACGACTGTGTCCTTCCCGTATCGATAAAATTTTTACCTTTTGTCATACACGGCCATAAGAGTGCCCATGTTTTGTCTCGTGGGCTCCACACGACTATGGGCACGCCCGTGTGTAAGGCCGTGTGGTCTACAAAACTTGTGCTTTAATCATACTGATGGCATTTAAGATGCTTAAAATCAAAAGTATAATGTTTAGATAAATTATGTTAGTGCTCGGGTTACCTCCAGAGAAGCGCTCGTTTTATAATCTTAAGCTAGACTTTCCCTGTTTTCGGTTCTAAAAGAAGGCTCATGGAGCATAAGCTCCTCTCTTATATCTCCAAAATCTGTACCATTATAAATTTTAAGTCAGTGACCATTTACCTTGAATATGCCTTTAGTGGGATGAGTTACCTCAATGGTGCCGTATGGAAAAATTGTTTTGATCATAAATGGGCCTGACCATCTTGATTTCAGCTTTCTCGGAACTAGTTTAAGCCTTGAGTTGTATAGTAGGACCAGGTCCCCTACCTCGAATTGTTTTAATCTCTTGAGACTTTTATTGTGGCGTCACTTTGTTGCTTCCTTGTACAGTTTTGATTTTTCATAGGCTTCCGTTCTCCACTCGTCCAGCTCGTTTATCAGCATCATTCTTCTCTTTCCTGCAGTTCTAATATCAAAATTTAAAAACTTTATGGCCCAAAAAGCTTTGTGTTCTAACTCAAATGGTAGATGACAGCTTTTTCTGTATACAAGTTTGTATGGAGATGTCCCTAGAGGTGTTTTAAAAGCTATTCTATATGCCCATAAAGCATCATCTACTCTAACTACCCAATCTTTTCTATTTGATTCAACCGTTTTTTCTAGAATGCGTTTAAGTTCTCGGTTTGCTACTTCAACTTGCCCGCTGGTTTGGGGGTGATATGTGGTAGCTGTCCTATGGTATTCTCCATATTTCTTTAGGACTCTTTCGAATTGGATATTACAGAAATAAGTACCCCTATCACTAATGATAGCTCTTGGTGCCCCAAATCGGGAGAACAATTTTTTGAGAAATTTAACTACTACCCTGGCATCATTTGTAAGAAAAGCTTCAGCTTCAACCCATTTTGACATATAATCAACTGCCACTAGGATGTACTTGTTTCCAAAAAAACTAGGGAATGGTCCCATAAAATCTATACCCCATACATCAAATATTTTACATGACAACATATATGTTTGAGGCATTTCATCACGTTTAGAAATATTACCTATTCTTTGGCATCTATCACATGAGGCAACATACCTATTGGCATCTTTAAATAGAGTGGGCCAATAAAAACCTGATTCGAATATTTTGTGTGCTGTCTTAATACCACTGTAGTGTCCTCCTGAGGGTCCTAAATAGCAATGCTCTAGGATTTTGCTTGGTAACGCATCTTGAATTACCTGATCTGCACATATGCGGAAAGGAAAAGGATCTTCCCAAAAATAATTTTTCACAATAGTAAAGAATCTCTTCTTTTGGTGATGTGTTAATTTTCTTGGCCAGATATTAGATGCTAAATAATTCGCAATATTTGCAAACCATGGTACCTCAGAATGTGTTATAGAAAAGAGTTGTTCTTCGGGAAATGAATCATTTATTTCACTTCCATTGAGCTCTTTGGTGTGCCAATTTTCAAGTCTAGACAGGTGATCCGCTGTAAGATTCTTGGCCCCCTTCTTATCTTGTATTTCCAAATCGAATTCCTGTAAGAGTAAAATCCATCGTATGAGTCTGGGTTTTGCATCAGGTTTGTTTAAAAGATAACGAAGAGCCGAATGGTCAGTGTAAATGACAACTTTAGACAATATTAAATACTATCTAAATTTGTCAAAAGCAAAAACTACAGGTAGCAATTCTTTCTCTGTAATGGTGTAGTTTTCTTGTGCGGGTGTTAATGTTCTGCTAGCATAGTAAATTGGCTGAAAATGCTTGTTTCTTCATTTTCCCAAAATCGCACCTACTACAAAATCACTTGCATCACACATTAGTTCAAAGGGTAAGTTCCAATCAGGGACAATTATAATCAGAGCATTTATTAATTTATCCTTAAGGACATTAAATACATCTATACATCCCTAATTGAAATTAAAAGGAACATCTTTTTTCTAGTAATTTCGTCAAAGGCTTAGCTATTTTAGAAAAATATTTAATAAATCTTCTATAAAACTTTGCATGTCCTAAAAAGCTTCTAATGGCCTTAACTGAACTAGGGGGAGGTAATTTTTCTATAGTTTCAACCTTCGCTTTATCTACCCCAATCCCTTTACTAGAAATCTTATGTCCTAATACAATTCCTTCTCTAACCATAAAGTGACATTTTTCCCAATTCAAAACAAGGTTGGTTTCCTCACATCTCATTAAAACTCATTTTAAATTTTTAAGCCAAAGATTGAAAGAATTACCGAATACCGAGAAATCATCCATGAATACCTCCATGATATCTTCCACGAGTTCGTCAAAGATTGCCAACATGAAACGTTAAAAAGTAGCATGAGCATTACATAATCCAAAAGGCATTCTACGATAAGCAAACGTACCGTATGGACATGTAAATGTTGTCTTCTCTTGATCTTCAAGAGCTATGGGAATTTGGAAGTAGCCAGAGAGTCCGTCCAAGAAGCAGTAGTACATATACCCGGATAGTCTTTCTAACATTTGATCTATGAAGGGTAGAGGGAAGTGATCTTTTCTGGTGGCATCATTGAGCTTTACAGACTCTCCATCTTGTAACTGTTCTTGTGGGGATTAATTCATTCTTCTCATTGGGCACTACCGTCATACCTCCTTTCTTTGGAACTATCTGCACAAGACTTACCCAAGTACTGTCAGAAATAGGATAAATTATTCCTGCATCTAGAAGTTTAATTACCTCGGCTTTGACTACTTCTTTCATGTTGGGATTTAGCCATCTCTAGGGCTGCACACACGGCTTGTATTCTTCTTCCATTAAAATTTTGTGGGTGCAGAATGAAGGGCTTATACCTTTTATATTAGATATTTTCCAAGCTATGGCTTTTTTATGTTCTCTTAGTACCTTTACCAACTCTTCTTTTTCCTTAGGTTCTAGTTCTAAAGAGATAATTACCGGTAGTGTAGAATTGTCCCCGAAGAATGCATATTCTAAGTGCTTTGGTAATTGTTTCAATTCCAGACTGGGTGGCTCATCAATGGAGGATCTCTATTTTATTTCGTCATTATTTTCAATGCTTTCTTATTTTACTTGCCTGAATGACGATGTATTCAAATTCATCTCATCACCTTCATCTGTTTTCCCCTTTTCTTCAGTCAGGCATAGTTCCATTGTGTCGTCATGTATAATTTCCTGCAATGAATTTTGAATGATATGATCAGTAGTATCAATAAAATAATAGGAATCATCTTACTCTTTAGAATATCGCGTGGCATCATAAATTTGAAATGTAATTTCTTCATCGCCTATCCTTAATGCAAGTTTACCATCACCTACATCAATAACGGCCCTAGTAGTGGCTAAAAAAGGACATCCTAGAATTAAAGGAACATTAATGTCTTCTTCAATGTCTAACACAACAAAATCAATAGGGAAAATAAATTTATCAAATTTTACTACAACATCTTCAATAATTCCTCTAGGATATTTAATGGATCTATCGGCCAATTAAATACTCATCCTAGTGGGTTTTGGTTCCCAAGATCTAATTGTTTAAACATTTTGTAAGGCATTAGATTAATATTGGCACCTAGATCAGCTAATGCTTTCTTAATATTTAGGCCACCAATTAAACGAGGAATAGTAAAGCTTCCTGGGTCTTTTAATTTGGTTGGTAACTTGTTCTGGAGGATGGCTGAGCATTCTTCATTAAGTTCCATCGTTGATACTTCTTCAAGCTTCCTTTTATTCGTCAGGAGTTCCTTTAAGAATTTTGCATATTTCGGCATCTGTGAAATAGCTTCAACAAAAGGTAAGTTAATATGTATTTGTTAAAAAGTTCAAGGAACTTACCGTATTGGGCATCTAGTCATTCCTTCTTTATCCTTGGATATGGGATTGGTAGTTTACTTTTTGCGTTCTGGATTTACATCCTCAACTCCCTGATCTCTTACTTTGTTATCTTCATGTGGAATTTGTTTCTTTGATTCCACTAATTCCTTTCCACTTCTTAGTGTAATCGCTTTCACTGCTCTTTCTTTTAGAAAAATCTCTACCGTATTTCATAGATCATCTTAGTAAGTAGTCCAATAGACTTAGTGAGCTCCCCGAATAACTCAGTATGTTTTTCAATTGACGCTTGTTGATCTTTAAATGTTCTCTCAGTATCTTGGAAATGATTTTCTGTGTCTGCCATGAATTTTGTCAGCATCTCTTCGAGGGTTGGCTTCTTCTCTTACGGATATGGCTAATTTTGGAAATTTGAAGGAGGTTGTTGTCTTTGATTTTCTTGATTTCCTTGGCCTCCCCATGAAAAATTTGGGTGGTTTGTAACACCCCTAACCCGAGACCGCCGCTGAAATAAGGTTTAGAGGCATTACTGAACAATAGGATCATTTTACATCGCATTCACGACATAAAGTCAATCATCATCAAACACATTCATATACAATCATAGTGTCCCTTAAACAAGTCATCAAGACCCTAAACATGCTTATAAACCGAGTCGGGACTAAACTAAAACACATATAAAATTTCATGAAAAATTGAAACTTTTCTAGAATACAGGGGAGACACGCCCATGGGGGCAGGCCGTGGTAAAACATGACACATCCGTGTGACCTCCCCGTGGTTACATACTCCAAAATTAACATGGCTAACAAGCACGCCCGTGTGTTAAGGCCGTGTCCTATAAGGTAATATACTGCCATTTCTCGCACGACCTATAGGCACGCCCGTGCCATTGCCGTGTGCAGTTTAGGCCACATTCTGCCAATTTAACCACGGTCTGAGGCACGCCCGTGTGCCCCAATCGTGTGACATTATAGGCCATTTTTGCAAGGCCAACATGCCACCCACTTAGGTTCAAACCTACAATTCAATCAACCAACATCTCATGCATATATTGCCATCTAAAAGCATACCAATTTAGCAATTTAAAACATACAATCAATACCAATTCTAATCATACCCAATTCAATACCAATATTTATTCTATTACAAGCATAATTCATTCCCAAATCTCACTACTCCTACTAGCATTATTCAACACCAAGCTACCACTCAATAGCAAATTTATCAATCTACCAATCATGCCCAAAAGATGCATCATATATATACACCACATTCATTCATGCCAAACCTATCACATATCTAGCCACATCTCATGGCTACTTACAAATCTCAAACTTGATTCAATTTACTAGCCTATACATGCCATATTCTAGCTATATACATCTTTCCAAAAGTACCCAAAATAGGATGCCGATAGTGTGATTGAGAAGCTGACAATCCCAGATCCGAGCTAGCTTTACTGACACTACAAGGTAGAGAAACAAATTACACAATAAGCTTTCCAAAGCTTAGTAAGTTTGAATTATAAAACAATTAACTCAATGAACCAAGTCAATATACACATTTAACCGTCACATAGATATTTTATCAATGGTACACAAGTTCAACTTTATTCAATACTCACATAGCATTCCATTCTTTCACTTCAAATTTCACCAATCACATAGGTATCATACTTACCTTGCCAACACTTAGTTAATCACTAATCATACTATCCAACCATTACATAGATAATGACACTACCAAGCACAATATCACTCTCAACCACATGCCTAATTAACTATTCATTCAACTCTTAAATCTATCATCAACCATATAGATTCAAACATACCTTGATCAACACGTAGTTACTCACCATTCATACAACTAAATTCCTCAATTTTACCTCTATTTCAACCTCAGCTATTACTCAAATGAATTTGCACACTTAGTGCCAATTTGACAACCAAATCCTATTAGTCATCGCACACTTAGTGCCGATATGTTAAACAGAACTTATATCGGTAATGCACACACAGTGCCATTTCGATGAGCCAAAACTTCTATCGTTCCACACACACAATGTTATTTATTTAAGCCGTAGCTTCTATTGTTTCGCACACATAGTGTTATTTATTTAAGCCGTAGCTTCTATTGTTTCGCACACACAGTGTTAGTCGTTAATTATAATCGCGCACATAGTGTCTATTCTTTTATTCGACTTGCCTCGATGTCGCACACACAGTGCCAATTCAATAAGCCAAAGCTTTCGTATCATTGCACACACAGTGCTATTCATTTCTTATAATCACACACTTAGTGCCTTAATATAAAACCGAACTCGATTTGTTATCGCACACGCAGTGCCAATCACAAAGTCAAAACTTCTATTATTTCGCACACAAAATGCTAATCTTCTCGGTTACCCTCCCAAATACACACACTTAGTGTCACATAGATTCATTTCTCACATAACATTTATAAATCAATACTATCATAACCATTCGTTTCACAACATTTAAACACAGCTAAGTACACATATTATATCAGAACTTACCTCGGATGTCAAAATATCGAAATGGTCGATTAATCAAACACTTTATCTTTGCCTCGATCTCGATCTGAACCTCTTCGTTCTTAGTCTATACACATTTAAATTCAATCCATTCAATCATCAATTCATTCATTTTAATCCAAACACATATATTTGGGGCTATTTACAAATTAGACCTCACGTTTACACATTTCGACACTTTAGTCCATTTTTCACAAAACATCAAATTCACAAATTCCACATATGCACATGCTTGGCCGAATCTCTCTAGGGATTATATAAGTCTAAATTTTCATCAAATTTGCTATTTAGTCCCTCAACTTTCCATTTTCTCAATTTAGCCCTAATTAGTTAAATTCATCAAAACTTCAAAAACAAAGTATGTTCATCTAACTCATATCTTTCATTTAATCACCAAAATTCATCACAAAGCTCAATATAGCATCAATGGCATCTCACACAAACATCATCAATACTCAAAATTCAAGCATGGGTTTTGTAGAGCACAAAGCAACGATTACAAAAACGTAGAAATTATTAAAAATCGAGCTCAAACATACCTTAATTCAAGCTTAACCCTTGCCAAAATTTTCAAAGCTTTTCTTCCTTCTTTTCTTTTGTATTTTTAGCACTAAGAAGCAAAGATGAGCATCATTTTACTTTTGTTTTATCATATTATTAACTAATTTACCCATTCACAAATTTATCCTTTTGTTAGCCATAAAAGACAAATTTATATTATGGTTATTTAGTCATTTAAATATCCACTATCATAAAAATGGATCAATAACAATATAAGACCCCACCTTAAACAGCCAACAACATTTAAGTACTCACAAATCAGCACACAGCATTTTACTCTCTATACAATTAAGTCCTTTTTCTTAATTCAACACACAAACAATCAAATTATCACACAGAATTTTCACACAGGCTATGTCACATATCATTCACATAGAAAATATCATTAAAATATTTTTATGACCTCATATTTGTGGTCTTGAACCACTGTTCCGACTAGGGTCTAAACTGGATTGTTACATGGTTCCTCCAACCTGGATTGTAAGTGTTACTATAAGGATTGTTATTAGATCTGAAATTATTACCCATATAGTTTGTCTGTTCGCTTTCTGTGTCCGGTTGGTAGGGTGGATACTCAGGATTCGCCACAGTTCCACTTGCGTTGCATTGCATGACTAGGTGTACCTGCGAAGAACATAAACTGTCAAGCTTTTTATTCATCATCTCTACCTGATTTGATAGCACGGTTACTGCATCAATGTTGTAGACTCCGGCTGATTTTGTCGGTTTTGTCCTTGTAACCTGCCACTAATAATTATTCAACGACATCTTTTCAATGAATTCGTAGGCTGCTTCAGGAGTTTTATTATTCAAGGGTCCACCGGCTGCTGAATCAATTTGTTATCTCGTTGAGGGATTTACACCATTGTAGAAGGTTTGGACTTGAAGCCATAATGGTAATCCGTGGTGTGGACATCTCCTCAAAAGATCTTTGTATCTTTCCCATGCATCATATAACATCTCTAAATCCATCTGCACAAAAGAAGAAATATCATTCTGTAATTTAACCATTTTGGCCGGTGGAAAATATTTTAATAAAAATTTTTCGGTCATTTGTTCCTATGTAGTGATTGACCCTCGTGGTAACGAGTTCAACCACTGCTTGGCTTTATTCCTTAATAAAAAGGGAAATAACCGAAGACGAATGGCATCATCAAAAACGTCATTTATTTTAAAAGTATCACAGAACTCTAAAAAATTTGCTATATGAGTGTTCGGGTCTTCGTCCTGCAAACCATCAAATTGAACAAATTGTTGAATCATTTGTATTGTATTAGGCTTTAATTCAAAATTATTAGTAGCTATAACAGGCCTAACAATACTAGATTCTGCTCCTGTCAAATTGGGTTTAGCATAATCATACATAGTGCGTGGAGCATCCGCCACATCTCGTGGTGGATTATTCTTGTCCATCCTTTCAGTAGGATTGGATCTGTCTTCTCGCTCTTCTTCTGTGTAATTTAGAACTCACCTAATTTCTCTGCGATTTCTTCGAGCGGTAGCTTTAATTTCACTATCGTATACTAGAGGTCTTATCAGGTTCCGTCTAGTTATAAACTAGAGGTACCTGCTAGGAAAAGGAAAGAAAAATAAAATTTAGAAAAAAGTAATGGAATAAAATAAATTGAAAATAAAATAATGGCTAAAGTAATAAAAATAGAGTTTTCTTAATATTTTAGTTCCCCAGAAATAGTGCCAAAAACTTGATCGTTGAAATCATAGCTTTAAAATTTATAAACAGAATGATCAAACCTGGAAACTAACTCTGATAACGACTTAAAGGTAAGTGTACCTATCGAATAGTAGTATAGCTTAGACTGGATTATCGAACCCAAAGGAACTAAAAGTACTAATACTCACTTTCTTTTTATTATTTAGCCTAAAATATGGAGTGATTGGTTGATTTAATCTAGTTTCACGACTACTAAGCTAGAGATGCAAAGACAAAAAGAACGAATTGGGAAATAACTTGAAGAAACTCAATTGATTACGATGATACCCTCAGGAAGAATCCACCTAGACTTCACTTGTTACTTATTACTGAATCATATGATTTCTTTACTTAGCTTGATTCGTAGGACTCCCTAACCTATATTAAACCCTCTCTCGAGGCGAATAACGTCTAACCCTAGGTTAATTAGTGAAACTCTCGTTCACTTATAATTACCCCCTAGAATAGTAGTAAATCGAGCAATGGATTCCCATATTAGGTTTCACCCTAATCTAGTAAAATCTCGTAACATTATCTCTAGGAGTTCGATCAACTCCGCTTAATTATGCTAGACCTACTCTTAAGCAAGGTCTATTCCTCCTCCACCTAAGCACATCAGATTTGGATTAAGCAACATAATTAAGAACAAACTAAGTATTTATCATATAATTCAGAAAATAATAACAAAATTCATCTAAGTTTCATGCCCTTCAGGTATCTGAATGGTTTAGTTCATAATGAATAAAAACATCTCAAGAGAAAAGATAAAACAAAACATAAGAAATCCTTAAAACCCCCTAGAGAATTGAAGGAGAAATCCGCCGTCTTGAGTAGATTTTTGGCTCTTCGAGATGGATCTTCTAGCTATCTTCGAGTGATTCCCATAAATGTGATCCTTCTAGCTCGGCTCCTTGGCCTAGCTCCCTCCTCCCTTTCAGGATACACTTAGGGTGTTTATATAGGCTCTTGGAATGTTTTACTTGGCCTCTAAGTGTCCTAATTTAAGTCTGCTTCTTACTCGATATTTGAATAAGCTTTGGAAAGTGTTTCTTTAGCTCTAAGTATCCAAATCCGAGTGAAATTGCTCTCTCTTATAACAGGGGCATGGCCATGGCACACGCCTGTGTAAATCGTGGTTAGGCCGTGTCTCGATTTTGTCGATTGGGGCACGATCGTGTAAATCGTGGCATGGCCGTGTGAAGTAATTTGACGAGGCGCGGCCGTATGGCTTGAATTCCAGGCCGTGTCGATTTCCTCTTTGGCCCAAATTGGCCCATTTTAAGCCTGTTTCTCGTTCTTTTCGTCCTCGGGTGCTTTCTTGACTATAAACATGAAAAGAAAGGATTAAAAGCACCTTTTTATATAAATCAAGGGCTAAATCATCCAAAAGCATACTAAATATAGGGTTAAAATATGTTACTTTTACGGTTTATCAGTGCCATTTGTGGGTTTTTACCTTGGCCCTTTTTTTTTTAATGAATTTGAGCTCAAGGCACCCTTTACTAGTTTTCACCTTGGCCCTTCTCTTTTCAGGTAAAATACTTCTTCAATGAACCTGAATTCACCGGATTGGGTAAGTCTTTGGCATCCATCTTGGTCAATATCAATGCTCCTCTAGAACAGGCCTGCTCTACAACATAAGGTCCTTCCCAGTTTGGCATCTGCTTTTCTCTGAAATCCTTTTGTAAAAGAAAGATCAAGTCTCCTCGTGGAATTCTCTAAGATAAACATTTTTTAGTAAGCTTGCATCATCTGACCATGATGAATAACTTTTAACCTTTTCTTCGATTAGGTTCAATTGGCAAAAATGCTTTCATTTCATAAACCAATGGGTAAGATATTGCCCCGAAAAAAGTCCTGGCCAACGCTCGATAATCATAGAAGTAAATAGTAACTTCTTTATGTCGATCTTTACAAGTCTTGGTCATCTTTTCTACAATCCTTGTTTTTTTTTTTTGCTGCATTTGTTGTTTTATGATATAGTGATTGATCTTTGAACAGACTACAAATTTTTGACTTTGTCCTTTTTGCCATTCTTTGCCAGCGCCTGATTTTTTTTTTTTTACTTCAACCTTATAACATTGGCATATGAAGCTACTTTCACCCTCTTAGTGAAGTAAATGATGACCACGACGATGAATCGATATCGACTAGAAGATTTTGACGAGATTAGCCCCATAATATCCATGCCCCACATATACAAAAGTTTGTGAAGAAAATGGAAGAGTCACATAAATCTCATCTTCTTCAATTCAGTATTTATGGTATAACTGATGCAATCCCCTTCCATGGTAGACCAACAATGCCCAATCCTCATGTTTAGCCCGTGTCTTATTAACCTAGGCAAGTTCTCTTTTCTAGGCTCATAATGTCCAATGACCCTTTGTAGAGTAGGGTCTATTTTTCATCTTGTTCTACCTTTCTTAACAAATTAGAAGATAGGTTACAATCTCTGTCATCTTCAAAGTCCTGAGATCCCTCTAGACAATATCTTACTCGAAAGGAGACTCTAAGTCAGTAGTAGCGTTGCTCACATCGTTGATATTTGGAGACCTATTGTAGGTTCGAAAGAAGATTCCAAAGAATAAATGTTTGAAAGAATGGTTATTTGTATGGTCATAAATGGAGAATGAAAGAATACTTGAAATAAACAAAAGAATGTACAATATGAAAGGTAAAGAATGAAAAAATCTTTGCTTAAAAAAATGCATTTTATTGAAATAAAAATTCTAGACACAAGCCTATTTCACAAAAGGGTTCTTATCTCCTCTAAGCTTAAGACAACAAGCGTGTTTTGAATATTACTCTAGATTAGCTCTAAAAATACAGGGACCTTCTCCATAGTCCCATTATTCAAAACACTCCCAAGTATGCAAGGGTTTGGAAACTTTTATTCCCGATTCCCTCTTCAGATATGTCATTAGGGATAACAGGTTTAGCAGGGTTATCTCTTGGGTTAGATCCTGAGCCAACTTGAACAATCATGGGTACCCCAATATCAGCTTGACCTTGTTGAGGCCTAATTGTAACAGATGACCTTTGAGGATGCACCTCAGGCTGTATCTGTACATATGGTAGGGTGAAACCCGGAAGATAGTCTTCATTATCCTTTTTAGCATTAGTCATGGGGCCTTTTCCTTTGTCCATTACCCCATTCAGTAGCTGAGCCATTTGAACCACCATATTCCTTTGGGCTTACATTATTTGGTCCCTCATATCTTGTTGGATTTTTGTCAACTGCTCTTGCAGCTGGTCTTGCACGTATCTCTGGAACTATTCGAGTCTTTGATCCATTTTTTTAGCGCGTGTATACGTAACGGTGTTTAGTTCCCAGATTAACCTCCTCTCTTTCTCTGATAATTTCAACTAATTACTCTCTCTAAGGACTTAAATGCATATGATGTGATGTAATGCAAATGCATGAAATACAATGCAAAGGAATGAAATACAAAAAGAGAGGTGTTGGTTCTGAATTCAATTCCATTAGAAAAACTTTACTAGAAAATAAATTTCTTTACACAAAACGAATTACATATGCGGCTTTGTCCTCATAGTCCAAGTGAAAACATCAATCCCCTTCTTCGTAAAAGATGTTATGGTCGTGTCTCATGAACTTTCCCAATAGATGCCTCTTCTAGCTCCTTGTTATTTGATCCAGGCCGTGACTCTTCACTCACTTATTTCTATAAAGCTCGTTAGCCTCTTCAAGAAAGCCAAGAAGTGGTGACTCTCGAATAGTCTTTGTCAGCTTGAATCCTTGGGCAATAAGGTCTTGTATTCCTTTACGGGCTATCAGTCTTCTCTTATTGTGTTTACTTGGTCTATATTCGAACGACCATATTAAAAATCACTTCATCAAAAAATCCATTTTCTTATTACCAACTCTTCTATTTAGCAATCGAATTTGAATCAATACCTTTTTTTTATGATGTGAATGCAATGCAATCGAAACAAAAAAAACATGTTAGTATAAGAGAAATAAATAACAAAATAGGGTACCTATCTGGGTGACTACTAGGGTTCAACATAACTCTATCTAGGGTTGGCTCTTAAGGATCAATATATGTGGCTTAGCTCTAAAGTTGAGGTACCCGAACCAACAGATTCCTCGATCCTCACCCATTATAGGCTCATGTAGGCCGAGTTCAGTTAAGGGGAATACATTTCCCTATGGCCATGCAGAAGTGAAAACTTCACGAAGACATAGGTACAGATGTATTCCGGAAGCAATCCACTAGCCCATGCTGAGGTGAAAACCTCACGAAGGCATAGCTTCTTGCTCCCACTTAAGGGTATGACCACAATGGTCATGCAATGCAATGCAGAAATTTATATTAAAAATTAGGACTATATACAATAAAAGGATCATGTTTTTTTTAAAAAAAATTAGAATTTTAAATTCGGACAAAAGGACATGAAATTATCGATTTTACGGCTTTACTCTCTTGGTGTCCCCAGTGGAGTCGCCAAGCTGTCGAAACCATTTTTAAAGTTTTTGAAAAAACGGGGATCAACTTTAAAAAAATGAAAATGGAGTCGCCATCAATCCCTTTTTACTTAGGTGTGATTGGATCACCTTGTAAAGCGTTTTATTTTAAAACATTTGATTTTGGTCTACGAAATACAAGAAAATGAGTTCGGGAGTCGATTACGTATGAGGAAGGATTAGCACCCTTATAACACCCAAAAATTGGTACCAAATCGATAAAATCATGTCCTAATGCTGAAAATTGAAAGAATTTTAAATATGATTTCTTAAAAAAAACTAGAACAATTTGAGTTAAAATTTGATATTTCTTTGTTCCGGAAAAATACAAACATCATATCCAGCACGTTAGGACATGTTATTTTTAAATCCTCATAACTAAAATCAACTCATGATTTACAAAATTTTATTAAAAAGGATATTTAGTTATTTAGTCAAACAGAAAATCGAAACCCAGCACGTTAGTGCACTATTTCCCGAATTTCTAAATACCAAACATTACATTATTTTAAAAAATAAAGTTTTGGATAAAAAGTGAAAATTAAAATAAATTTAAAATAATTAAAATAAATGAATAAATAATGATTAAGCAATTAAATGGATAAATAAAAAAAGTTAAAAAACGCATAAGTCAACCTAACTCCCGCAATATAAAGTTTCGACGAAATTCCTCCACCAAAAACTAACTCAAACGGAAGCAACTCAAAAAGAAAAGAAGATGAGAGAAGAATAAAATAAGAACAAGCTAAAGAAAATAAGAACGCAAAAGAGAGAGAAATTTGAGTAAATGCTCTCAAGAATTTTTATTGCTTAAAACTCAAGTGTCTTTTACAATGAAGGGAGAGGTCTCTATTTATAGTTGAGCCTCCCCAAATCCAACGGTACAGATCAATTACATCAACGGCTAAGATTAAAAGGTATCTACAAATTAAATCTCTAAGATTACAAAATCATATCTTCTAAGATTGCATACCATATCTTCTAAGATTGCATATCATATCTAAGATTTGCATATCATATCTAAGATTGCATGCCATATCTTCTAGGATTGCATATCGTATCTAAGATTGCATATCCTTGAAGATTGTGTTCCCATATACGTCAAGCTTGTAGATAGACCTTCAATCTTTTAATGGATCATTCCGATCGGGACAAATGATATATTTTGCACTGGACTTGGACTTTATTTTATTATTTTGGGTTTATTATTTTTTGTATGGGCCCGGGCTAAATTAGTCTATTACAACTATTCCTATGATACAATGCATTTACTTGAACGGAAAAATTCGTGCTACACTACAAATTGTTTTAAACCAAAATGAACTCAAAGAAACTCTTAAGAAAGAAAGAATATTTGTAATAATGATTTTCACCGAGAATTGATGAACTCAAAATTAAGTTCTCAATTCTAATTATTGATATCTATATATAGCGTACCAATAAATACCTATATACCTCTTTGAAAGGATACAACATTTCCTTTAGAAAGATTTATGAATAGTTGTGTCCTTTGAAATATAGACATCTCTTTAATTTTATATTACAATATTTCTTTCTTTTTTCATGATATATACATACTGTATATGCATATGTATATATGATTGTTGTATAAATATTATAAATAATATAAAACTTTAGTAGTATATATTTTATTTGAAAAATACTTTATATAATATATATAGTATATAATAAAATATATATTATTATATATTAAATACAATAAGAGGTAATGGTGATGGTGACTGGAGTGTCTATTCATTGTGATAGGTGGAGAGTTGGAATAGAAAATTAAGGGAGGAAGAGAGGAAGGGGGGAGAAGGCTATGGAACACTAGGGTTTTCTTGGAGAAGAAGAATGGATTATTTGCCCTTCATGTTCCAGGATATACATAGGGGTATCCTTGTTTGGTAGTGCCATGTCATTGACAATATAGATGGTAGGCCTATCTATGAGGTCTGCTAGGTCATAGGTTTGTCGCATGTCAATTGTTGCCATGTATGATACTATGTGATCCTACTTTGAAATTATTTTTAGTGAGGTTGTTTAATGTTGTTACGCATTAGTGATCCTTGCTAAGGAGCCATAGTGGATGGCCCTCAGGTGGCTTGAGTGGGATTCATGAATGGTTAATCATGAATGACTTTGACTGAAGGGCCACCATAAAGAGTACGAAATTGAGGGCCACCTATGGGTCACACTTAGCCGGAGATGCTTGCTTAGGTTCTTGACAAGCCATCCTTCGTACTACCACATGTCACTACTAACGTAGGCGTATAACAAAACTAGATTATGTGAACCCACATTGCGATTGAAGAAAAATATTATTTAAAAACATGTAAAATCAACACTAAGGATTAACCCACACCCAAAAAATTTTAAAATTTTTAATTTAACCACTCATTGATTTTAAGATCTTTTTTTTTAAATTATAGTTTAAACTATTTAATTTAAAAATATAAAATTATTGAAAGATAAAATATTCTTATAATATTATTATGTAACTTCATAAAAGAACATATATTCCTTTTTTCTTACTCAAAATCATAAATCCCGTTTGTATTAAGAGAAATTAAATACAATAAATATAAATTAATTATAAAATTTAGGTTAGATTCACAAAACAATAAAGTTATCAAAACCCTAAAATATCAATTTTATAATCAAATTTTTATAAATAATTATTACTAATGCTAATTGAGAAATAAAAGGTGGATTCCTTTCCTATAGTTATCGTCATTAATGACGATATATTATTAGGTGAATCAATTAAAGTCAAATAATATATTCTGCGTCACTTTTCATGTTCATCAATTTTTTAATTTTCTTCTACTATTTATTGAAATTACATTCATTTTCTAATTTGTTTTCAAAAATTGAAGTTATAATTATTCTTGTCGAAACCAGTTTTCGTCACGCTCAAAATTGGTACCAAATTGATTAATTAGTGTCTAAGCGTCGGAAATTAAAAATTTGAAATGATTTTTAAAATACAATCCCTTTTTATCAATGTTCATTTTTTTTAAAAAAAAAAACTTGATTTGAATTAAAACGAGCTTCAAAGGCTTACTCGTCTCGAGATAACAAAATGCCGCGTCCCATAAGTTAGGATATGACCTTTGAAACCCTCGAGAACAAGTTCGCATTAAATTTTTAAAATTTAATATTTTGAAATTTTAAAGGATATTTAACTATTTCGGTTTAACAAGAAAACCGAAACCCCGTAAGTTAGGGCACGATTTCTCAAATTCCCAAAACGCGAAATATTGCCTTTATTTTTTCAAGATTTTTCTTTTAAAATGATAGTGGGTATAATATTTAAATAACATGCATTATTTGTTTGGATTAAAAATACGACGATCTAAGTTGGATAAATGAATAGGATAAATTCACGATACAATAACATGAAGCGACAATATGGTAATGAGCATAGAACAATAATTCATGAATAAAACATTATAAATGAATAACAATGACATGAAAATACGAATAAACGAATGAGATACATGCAATGGAAATAATCCCACAACATACACCATCTAAATATTAACATTAATAATCAAAGACCAATAAATTAAACAATTTTAAAAGAAATAATACATAAAACAATTTAAAATAATTAATAAAATGATTTTAAGTAAAGAATACATAGTAAAAAAAAGGTAAATAATATATGAAACAATTTAAAATAATGTCAAAGGTTTAAAATAAATAATATGTAAAAAGAAATTTAAGATACATAATATATAAAAATATAGAAACGGTTTAAAATAAATAACATAATATTTAAAATAAATAGCATATAAAATAGTTTAAACCAAGTAATACATATAAAACTTTTAAAATAGAAAATATATATACCAAAATTTAAAACAAACAATATATATAAGAGAAATTTAAAATAAATAATATGTAAAAATAATTTAAAACGAATAATACATATATATAAAAAGCAAATAATATCAGAGGAAAGGTCTAAAATGGACATTATATAAAAATTTAAGATAAATGATAAATTTTAAAAAATATATATATAACATAAAATCTAAAATAGTATGTAAAAGAGTTTAAAACAAGCAGATAAAAAATAAAAAAAAGATAATATATATATGATAAAATAGTTTAATAAATAATATCTAAAAATTTAGAATGAATAAAATAGTTTAAAATAAGTAATATATAAAGTATTAAAATGAATAAATAAAATATCAAATTAAAAGAGGTTAAAAATCAACATATTAGGGACTAAATCAGAATAAAAATGAAATTGCAGGCCTAAATTAGAACATGCGCTAAGATAGGGGGACTGGTCGGGACAATATTCCCAGCCCTTATGCGCGTTTATGGGTCAAGGACCCGATTGAAAACCCGAAGAAATTTAGGGGTAAAATCTATAAAAAGGAAAATAAAAAAAGGGGCCGATTGAATGGCGCTGCAATGGGGAAGGATTCATCGCGCAAATATCCCTTTGAAGGGATATGCGCAGCTTCCCTTGAATCCAAACGGCGCCGTTTTGCTAAATGTATAAAATGCCCAACATTTTCCAAAAAATCATATTTTTACCCTATATTTTTTAAAAGAAACCAGTGATACTCATTCTCTCTCCTCACATCTCCCCTACCAAAGAGAGTTCATCGGTAGTTAAACGCTTTGTCGCACAACCACCAGATACTGATTGGTGACGGCCAGCAAAATATAGGCATTAGCGCCCCGTTCGAGGTCTCTGTGTTGAAGGCCAGCCCTTTTGTTTCGAAAACCCAAGAGAAGAAACCACCCTTTTTTCTTTCAATTTTGACTTCGACGATGGAGAGGAGACTCCGACGACGCGCCCCGGGGTTCAAATAAGTTTTCTTTCCCTCCTCTTTTGTTTTTAGTTTGTAAAGGTTTTGAAATAAATAAATAAAATAAAATAAAAACAACAGTAAATAACAATAGAAAATAAAAATGAAATCAACCTTCAAAGTTTTTGTTCTTCTTTTTTGATTTCTAAGTGTTCATCCAAAATCGTAAAAAAATACAAAGAGAAGATTTTGGCTTTTAAAGCCAATTTACAAAACTCTTGGCTTCTCAGTTTTTTGTTTGTTTTCCATTTATTGCTCTATCTTTCGCATGCTCTCTTCCTCTGCTATTGCTTGTTTCAGGTGTTAGACGACGCGTGAGGGTGATAGACAGAGCGGTGCGCGAGCAGGCCAAAAGGCGCAGGGACGTTGGCTGCGGCCAATCAGAAGGCCCTGGGTGCGGCGCACCTAGGGTTTGGTTATTTTTGGTTGTTTTTTTATTTGTTAATTAGGGCTGCTAGGGTTTGGGTTTAATTTTGGGCCATCTGATTTGGGTTTGTTTTGGTTTAATTCAATTTGGTTCTATTTTTAGGTTTGGGCTTTAATTTTTTTATTTGGTTTTTATTTTTGTTTGGGTTTGGGCCAAAATTGGCTATTACAGCTGCCCCTCTTTGATCATTGTCGTGTAACGAGAATTGAGCAAAGACTTCAAAAGGGCCAATTTTGCCTAGTCTCGCCGAGTCTTTGACTTCTTTGGTGTTCTGTTCCTCGAATAGCCCTATTCCATCCCACTGCATCTTCAGGGGTATAGGAATTAGTGCTTCAATCTACTCAACTATAATTTCAAGGAGATAAGACTTTCTATGGTAAATTCAGTCCGACCTACTGCAACTTCAGATGTATAGGATTCGTCATTTTAACCCGCTCCACTGCAACTTCAGGGAGATAAAATTAATTGTCTTCACTCTGCTCCACTGCAACTTCAGGGAGATAAGACTTGTAATTTCAACATGCTCCACTACAACTTCAGGGAGATAAGACTTGTAATTTCAACCTGCTCCACTGCAACTTTAGGGAGATAAGACTTGTAATTTCAACCTGCTCCACTGCAACTTCATAAAGATAAGGTTTGTTTTTATATGCTTTACTACAACTTCAGAGAGATAAGATCTGTTTATTTATAGCTTCAATCTGTTCCACTGCAACTTCAAGGAAATAAGATTTACTTTTTCAGTCTGCTCCACTGCAACTTCAGGGAGATAAGGCTTCGTCTTCAACCTGCTCTACTGCAACTTCAGAGAGATAAGGTTTGTAACTTCAACCTGCCCCACTGCAACTTCAGGGGGATAAGGTTTGTGGCTTCGATCTGCTTCACTGCAATGTTAAGAAGGCAGAGATCTACAATTGGTAGCCTCAATCGATCTTGCTACATCGTCCTCTGGGGGACATGGGCTTGATTGATTTCTTAGGCTTATGCTTATGTTAAATAATTAGGATGGCATGATCAAGATGAATCAAATGCTCCTAACTAGATGTGTATGAATGATGTTTGCATGAATGTAAAGAATGTTATTTTAACACTTAATTTGGTATTACTCGTCTTCTGTTGAGGTCTTAATATTGATGTATTACCCTTTCTTCTTATTCAGTCGGTATCTTTGAATGTCACAATTTGGATAATTCTTTCTCAATTGTCCCCAACCTCTGAACCTGGTTAGTTCAGAATAGTTGTTCTGCTTTCGGTTCTTGTAATATTTAGAAGTTTTCAGAGTAATATGCGAAACTCCTTTTACTTGAATATTAATAGTCCATTAATTGTTATTTCAATGAAAAATGCTTGAAAAAGATTATCATAATGGACAAGATGGAATTTTATTGAGAGCAGAGCTCGAAATGAATAAACTGATCAAAAGATCAAATTTTGACAAAATACAGAATGAGAATAAGTCAAGATAGCAAATTTGCTAAAAAAAATGAATAATTAATCAAGAATAGAAAATTTTGCTAAAATATGAGATGAATAAGATGAAAATAGGTGCCCCCAGATATCATAGCATGAGCTTCTCTACACAGAACTTTTCGAGGACCCCTTTCGAACTTGATAGGTGTTTGGCAGACTTAGAAGACTTCGTTGATGCCCCAAGATGTAACGTATCTCCTTTTTGTTCGTTCGGGCATAGCAAGACCACTGCATGCCTCAAAATTTGAATTTCCCATTCTTGAGTTTTCAATTCAAAACCCCTTTGGTCTCAAGGCACCCTTGGCGGGTTTTCACCTTGGCCTCTCCTTCTTTTTTTAGGTGAAGTATTTCTTGACTGAATCTGAGTTCACAAGATTAGGCATGTTCTTTCCATCCATTTCGGTCAAAATTAGAGCTCCTCTAGAGAAGGCCTTCTTTACCATATAAGGTCCTTCCCGATTCGGCATCTATTTTCCTCTAAAGTCCTTTTGTATGGGAAAAATCTTTTTCAAAACAAGGTCTCCCTCATGGAATTCTCTAGGGCGAACCTTCTTATTATAAGCTCGTATTATTCGCTTTTGGTACATTTGGCCATGACGGATAGCTTTCAGCCTTTTCTCTTCAATTAGGTTCAGCTGATCATATCGGGATTGAATCTATTCTGCTGCATCCAACTTCAGTTCAGACAAGACTCGAAAGGAAGGGATCTCAACTTCGGTAGGAAGTACCACCTCTATTCCATAATCCAAAGAGAATGGAGTTGCCCCGATAGAGGTTCTGACCGATGTTCGATAATCATAAAGAGCAAATGGTAACTTCTCGTGCCAATCTCTATAAGTCTCAGTCATCTTTCCCACGATTTCTTGATATTCTTATTGGCCACTTCCACTGCGCCATTCAATTTTGGACAGTACGGCGATGAATTGTGGTGTTTGATTTTGAATTGACTATAGACCTCCGCTATCGTACTATTGTTCAAGTTCAGTGCATTATTAGATATGATCCTTTCGGGCATTCCATATCTGCATATGATCTCCTTCTTTATGAACTTGTTGATTGCTAACTTTGTGACATTTGCATATGAAGTGGCTTCTACCCATTTAGTGAAGTAGTCGATGACCACAAAGATAAATCGATGCCAGTTTGAAGCTTTTGGTAAGATTGGCCCAATGACGTCCATGCCCCACATAGAGAAAGGCAATAGAGAAGTCATGATGTGAAGAGGTGAAGGAGGCACGTGAATCTTATCTCCGTAAATTTGGCATTTATGGCACTTCTTGGCATAGCTGATTGAAACACCCCAAACCCGGCCCAAAAAGCCCAACCGGATTTGTTATGTTCCTCGAATCTAACTTTTCGCAAACTCTAAATAAAAATTTGACGATTTTGTAGAAAACGGATTTAACTTAATATTTTAGGTTGAAATCAAATTGTAAAGAAATTTTGTCTTTTAAAACATTATTAGAAGTAATTAAAAGGAAACCAAATTTAAGAAAATTACTTTAAAACATTTATATATTAGTGACAAAAACATTTTTTTTAAAATATTTATCGAAAACCATTTAATTATTTACTTAATAATTGTTCATGACAAAATAAAAATAAATTCAAATATAGTGGCCTTATTACATAAAATTGGCAAACCCATAATAAAGTCTAAATAATAAAATTAACTTAATAAGTTTAAGTAGGAAAATTTCCAAACTTCATTATTTGAGCATTGGCCACCTCGAAATCCTTGTCGACCCGATCCATCGCTTACGAATCATCTGAAAAGTTTATCCCACAAAAGGGGTGAGTCATAAACTCAATGTATAACACATACATTAAAAAAACCCATTTTTCATAAAACATTTATTCATAGGCCCATTTAAGTCATATTTGGCCCAAAAGCCCATTTAGCTCATATTTAGCTTAAAAGCCCGTTTAGCTCACATTTAGCCCAAAGGCCCATTTTCATAGCAGATCAAATAATAATCATTCAATATTCATGATTAATATGTACATGAAATGAAATGCAAGCCCGGCCCACCTAGATGTCCATCCGCTACACACCACCCGTACCAACCAACACACCGTGGGGATTACTAAATCGACCTTCCATTCGCTACACACCATCGAAGGCAGTTGCTGCAGTCAACATGCACATCGCCCTTATAATATTATGGCAAAGCCACCAGACAGATGTGACCGAAGTCACCTGACCGAAGTCACAAAATTTCAAATACGTAACCGAAGTCACCAAATTCACATATGTGACCGAAGTCACCGGATTCAAATATGTGACCGAAGTCACCGGATTCAAATATGTGACCGAAGTCACCGGAAATGTGGTAAAACCACCAGAATACTTCCTCCTTTATCAAATATACCCATATGCCCATGCACATACATATCGATAAATTTTCATGCTATTTACCCCATAGAACATAATATAGCCATACTTATCTCACATTTATGCATATAGCAAAATGAACAAAATATTGGGGTAAACATACCTGAATATCGCATACCACTGAATGGTATCCAAAATCACAATCATACACATGGTCATATAATCACGTTTAAAAATATGTAAATCTATGAGCATTTTAATGTAAGGTTACACACCTCGTGATAGTGAGAACAATACTCTCTCGCTCGTCAACACCTAATTAATTAACACACTTGATTAGTATAAACTTTAACTAATAAAACTATGTTTATTGATGAGGGATCTAAATCCTTACCCTCAGATTCTCGAACGACAGTTATTTGTGGTTTTTCTCCACTAGATGGATCAAAACCCGCCGATATTCCACCAACGTAAAGTGGTTCGGTTGTCCGCACTACTTCAAATAACCGATCCTCGTTAGCAGAGGGTTCACAACCCGGTGGAAAGTCTCTAACCGCTGATACAAATTCGTTTGAAGTTTGATGGTAAAAGAATACCTCCTCTTTTCCAAACACTCCGAACTACCCTTTTCTTACCTATCTTGTTAGTCTCAAATCGCCCTAAAAATACGATCGATTAGTAGTCTATCTAAAGAAATCGATATAACCAAAAGGGATAATCTTACCTTGATGATTACGAAAATCACTTCTTAAAAGTTGTCTTCAACAAAGATCCTTAAAATCCTTTCCAAGGATTGGCCTAGAGAGAAAAATAAAAGATTTATTTTCTAGATCGATTATAATAAAAGGAATAATGAAAACTATTGACAAACAAAAACCTTACTTTGATTCACTTGAAGGTTCGGCCTTGAACAAAAGAAGAAAGGAATTGATGATTCGACTTTAACAAAAGAGAGAAATATTGTGCTTTGACTATGGTGGTTTTGGTTGAGAATGAAGAAGAAAGAAGTATGAAAAGAGAAGGAAAGAGAGAAGGAAGAAAAGAAAGAGAGAGATTAAAGGAAGAAGATGATGATGGTGATGTTGTTTTTTCAAAAGAAAAGAGATTGGTTTTGGAACCTATGCTCATTCGGCCAAAGAGAAGAAATGAAGAAAATTGGTTCTTGAACTTTTGTAGTTTTAACAATGAGGAGAAAGAAAAGAAAGTGATTCTTGAAGACTTGAAATTTCGGTTACAAAGAGAAAGAAAGGTGTTTTGAAAAGAAACTAAAAGGCCTTTCAAACCGAAATGGTAAATTGCAAGATGATCAAAAGAAAAGAGAAAGACTTCTCTTTTGTGTAATAGGCATCGGCTAGGAAGGAAGCTTTTGGAGAAAATTGGTCAAATTGAAAGCCAAAACAAAATAAAGCTTTTACCTAATGTCACCAACAAATTTCGACTAGGAGAGAAACCTTTAGGAAAAGAGGAAAGATGTACAAAAATGCAAGACATTTTGGCCACTAACACCCCCTAACCCAAGTCAAAATTCGGCCAACAAGGAAGCCAACAAACTATCCCTTAATTTGCTATCACCATTCCACATTTCTTGACCATGAAAACATTTCCCAATATCATGCCTTTTGTCCCCCTCATCTTATCATCCTTCATGATTCCATACCATAAGTTCTTAGCTTCTGTTTCATATGGTCAAATGGCCAAAAATAAAAGAATACTCATCCACTCTAGAATATTCTTGGCCGACACTAAAGGGAAGGAAACATAAAAACTAAAATTTTTCCCATTTGCTAGCTAGGGGATTCGAACCTCTCCCCTCAAGCACTCATCCATGCATCCTAACCACTTTGCCAATTACTCAACTTATGCTTAAAACTCCTTGTCATTAATTCTTAAGGCCTAACTTGCTTAGCTCTCTCTTAATTAATAAAAATTAAAAGTTTCACTAAGCATTCACTCAATTAATGAAGCTCAAATAACTTCCAAAATACACTCAATAATAATTAAGCATGCAACATCATTCAATTAAGTAAGATGCATAACCCTAATTATCGGGATGTTACACCAATCTCTTCAACATCCTCTTATCATTCTCGGTTGCTTGGTCAGGGTATTCACGATTCTTCACATATTGTAATATATTGTGATACCAAGGATGATCATCTTTTTCTTCTTCTTCGTCAATGTTATAGCAATGAGTCGGAGCCTCATAAATACTAATTTGGATAGGTTTCACGTCCTCTTGCCTATTTACTCTGATCATGAAAGCTAGAGTAGCCAAGGCGTCGACCATTTGGTTTTCATTCGGGATGTAGCAGAAAGCGATGTCGTCAAACTCCTTAATTAATTCTAAAACTAGCTTTCGATAATTGATCAATTTGGGATCTCTTGTTTCCCATTCACCTTTGAGCTGATAGATCACTAGCGCAGAATCGTCATATATCTTTAACACTTTGATTTTGTGTTTTTCCGACAAATCCAAATTTGGAATTTCCCTTTACTAAATTTTTACCCCCTCCCAATTTTACCCCTTTTAAATTTAAAAAATTTTATTTCTTTTTTAAAAACCAAAAATTTTTTAAAATTAACTTCCACCCCTTTTTTATTTTGGGTTTTTATTTTTATTTTTTTACAATTTTCCGATTTAGCAATAAAACCTTTTTTCCCAACCCCTTAAAAATTTGGGCCCTTTAAACCTTTGATGGCTCCCTCCCATTTAACCCCAAAACCCCCCAAACCAAAATACCATTTTCCCTTTTTAAAAAATTTTAAAAATTTTAAAACCCTTTTTAAAATTTTTGGGGCCCCTCAAATTTAATTCTTTTGGGAAAAATGTTTTTTTTTTTTAAAAATTTTTAGTTTTTAAAATTTCCCTTCCACTTTTTCTACCTTTTAAAAAAATTTCCCCAATTTTCTAAATTTTTTTTTCCCCAAATTTTTCCCCCAAAAAAGGGTAAAAAAAATTTTTAAATTTTTAAATTAAATTTAAAAATTTTAATAAATTTTAAAACCCCAAAGGTATTTTAAAATTTTAAAGGGTTTTTAAAATTTTAAAATTTAGAAACCAAAATTTAATAATAAATTTTTGAAAAAGGGTTTTTTTCCCCAAAAGTAAAATTTTAATTAAAAATTTTATTTCTTTAACCCGATTTTTTTTAAAAATTTTGGAAAAAAATTTTAAACCAAAAAATTTTTTTTTTCCCTTTTCAAAAGGTTTGTTTTAAAAGGTTTTTAAAATTATCCCTTTGTATTTTTGTTTAAACAGTTTTTTTAAAAGGAAAAGTAAAATGGGAAAGGGGGCAAACCCGGGAACCTTTAAACCAAATTTGTAAAAATGCCAACCTTCCCAAAAGGATTACACGTATTAGGTAAACAATTCCCTTTAGGACTAAATTTTCGTACTAACCCGATTTGTCCCTTAAACCTTTGTTACAACGAGAAGCCTTCCTCAATTCCAAAAATTCCAGTACTAAAATCCTTCCATAATGGCACGGTACAACTAATGACCCATTCAATTAAGCAACATATGCTAATAGGAAACTTAAATTAAGAATACAAGTTCCCACCTTTTAAAAAGCTAATTTAATATTTAAGTTGCAAATTAAGCCTTACCCCATGCCTTTAAACCAATTTTAAAAGGATTACCATTTTTCCTTCTTGCTTAAACGTGATAAACATAAACCAAAACATAATTAGGGCCTTAAATTAAATTTAAATGAATCCCATTATTAATCGAAAATTAAATACCTTGTATTTTTCATCCCGGATCATCCGATACAACCTTTTCACCTTTAAACCAAATTTAAAAGGTATTTGCTTTAAAATCAAATTACCTCCCTTATTCACATACAAATAACACAACCCTTAATAAAATATTCCAAACCCAGCTCATTAAATTGGACCTCGATTCCGTACAAAGCCCTTATATAACAAATTTAAATACGTTAAAGACCCAGTGTTACACCTTAACGGCAACAAACTTCCTTAAACCCAAACCCATTGCATTAAAATCAATCCCTAACAACCTCAAAATTGGGCCAACCCTTGAAAACAGGTGGTAACTGCATTAGTACAATTGAACCAAATACTTCAAACCATGAATCGTTTAAAACACGCCGGTCCAAAATTGGGAAATTTTCCATCCGCCAACCCATCCAAATTTCATAGTTTACGTTGAGACTTAATCATCCCATGGATTGATAAAAACAATTAACAATAGAAAGAAAATAATTTAAACTTTAAGTCCAAGAAGAAATATCACCTTCTTCAACCAACCAATTTCAAGTTAATAAAAAAAAGATTTTTTTTCCAGAATCAAGAAATATAGAAAACAAAATTGTTTTTGACAAAAATTCAAATAAAAATGCAAGAAAAAGATTAATAGAGTTTTTTGAATAAATCTTCAAAACCCATTATTATTGAAAAAAAAGGACGATTTTAACAAATATAATTTAAAATACCGAATAAAAGAAGTCCTTAAATTAAAGAAATTGAAAAATTTACCTAATCTTAAAACTGTTTTAAAGTTCAAACCAAAAGGTTGAGACCTTCAAATAATCCCAAACACGCTTGCCAAAAAAGCTCAAACAAAAAAATTGTCACCCAAAATACTTATTATAACAACTCTTAAGAAATCAGAAAAACAATCAAATTTCACTTCATACTCGATCCTAGAATGACTTATATTGTAGAATAACCGATAAGAATCTCATCCATAGTTATCTAAAACAATCATAAGGTCAAATTTTGCCAAAATCAAGAAGAATATGAATGCCAATACTTTACCATCAGATCAAAAATCAGAACGGATCCGAAGAAATTTGCACAAACCATAGTTAGAATTTATTTTGAAAGAAACAATTAAATAATACACTTAAAAAATTTAGCAATCATTACACAATAAAATGTAACATAATAGCAAGACATTCAAGTCTAAAAAATTAAAGAAATAAATAACAATGGCTAATTAAAACGAAGATTAAAGTCAATTTTCCTTTTACATTCATAACATAGATTGACACGAATTAGCAAAAGAGTTACAAGACCAATCAATTACGTTACTTAACAACAAGCACATTTACGCTGAAAAATTTGGCACATGAAGCCAGAATACCTAAATTTCCCCGTTAAGCCTGGTCCAATAGGTGACATATCATTCCTATGCCTAAAAACTGCGAAGAATGTATACCAAAGCTTTGCCAAGTCACTTACAAAATTGCAACATTACCAAACAAACATGCTCAATAGTCTAAATATCAACCCTCCATCTCTAACCCTCACAATCTTAAGTATCAAACTCGTCCATCATTTCAGTTCTTATCAACATCACTGCGTCCTAAATGACACTTTGAATACAAAGTTAGATCACTACACATTATGCCCCATATATATAATCCATTAATGAATTTAAAATCCTTATCATTACCATAATCTATGACACACAAGTACTTTCACATAATAAACTAAGTATAAATCACTTACATGAATCTTATTCTTAGCTTTATCCATAGTTACCTTTGAAAGCATAAAATACCTTCGCATCATAAACCTATAAGTTGTACACTAACTAAATTAAATCAACACAACATGAAATTCACTATTTGACTCCTATTTTAAACAAAATCCTTAAATCATTTTAGAATCCTACAAAGTTTTAAAGCTTGATTGTAAGCACAATCATATCTACTCCAAAAATCTCAATTAAAATTCGGCATTACTGCATTCTGATATTCCCTAAAATTTACTTCGATTTGCTTACTTCGAATTGATAAGGAGTACGAATCATTCTAAGTCAATTATAGCGCAGCTATTAGTTTAAAAGGTTTTAGTTTGATGTAAAAAATAAATTCGGTTCAAGTAAATAATTAATGTAATTGATTAGTTTTATATTTTGATAGTCATTAATTAATACAAAATGAGATTGGCATATGTATGATCTTTAAAATTTGCCTATTCTTTGAATTTAGGTAGCTTCTTATAGTCCGTCTTTAAACTGTCCAAATCCTCTTCGTCCTTATTCAATCTCTCGACCTCGAGCTTGTGGACATCGATGTCTAATCCTAACAGTATCTTTTCTTCCTCCAACTGCTCTATCTTCTTTCCCAATTCTCGACTCCTTTTTTCAAAGTCTTGCTTGATGATCTCTAATTCAGACGGGATTACTTGTAACTGCTCTTCTATTGGCCGAGCGTCTCCTTGACTTGGCATTGGGATATTGTCATTGATTCTTTTACCTAACCATTAATCATACTCGGGGATCGTCATCGGTCCTAGCGGTAAGTCCCTTCATCCTACGGGTTTGGTTTCACGCATTCGATATCTCACGAACTCTCTTCTTATTTTTATTTCACCTTTGTATGGAAACTCACATTGAGCTAACCCATACGTCACAGGTATGAACTGCCTTGAGCGATACTGCCACATTACAAGTAGTGGAGCGTATCCAACGGCTCCCCATATTTTGAGTAGTGGGACCCAATCAAAGTCTCCACACCGATACAAGATCTCGTCAGGGATCATCCATGGGGCTCTCCATTCGACGTCTTCAACTTGTAAATTCTGGAGAATCACTATTCATTTCTCTTCAGAAAGGTCGTCTCGTCTTGGTGTAGCCACTAATTTCTTCAACGGAGAGTAGTTCTCAAAGAAAACTCGATATGAGACTTTTTCTACCTTCCAAAAGTGGCTATGGACCATGATAGCAAAAGCTGCGACATCCTATGAACCTCCCTTCGCCTGCTCTCCGGCAAGCATTCAATAATCTAAAAGTTTCAGCTAAGATCGTGGAGACGGATGTGACTCATTTATCAAGTCTATCGAATAAGTCTGATACTGCTTCCTCTACATGTCCCAATGCCTTGGGAAAGATGACTAAACCGTAGATGCTTAAGGTGAAAACGTCAACCCTCTTCTTCATGTCCAGATGTGCTAGAATTTGATCTCTCAAGTTCTTCCAAGGAATACACTTACTGTCTCCCTTTTGCTTAATTCGAGTTGCAACCCACTGCTTCACTCATCCCCGTGATATTCATCAATTTCTTTACGAAGGCCGGGATGTTAACAGCTCTAGGCTTTGTTAGCTTTAATTCTTGGGCAACGAAGTAAGGCCGTGTACTCCTCCACAGTAGGTACCAAGTCAACTCTCCCAAAAGTGAAGCAAGCCGGGATTCCAAAACTGAGCGAGGGCTCGAAATAAATGTTTGTCCACCTTTATATCAAGTAGATAAGGTAGGTCACCGTAGTTATAGTAAAACAACTGCTTGATCTCGTCACCCCATAAGTCTCATATCTCTTTTAATTCTTGTAGGTTATTCTGAGTCACACTAATGCGGATGACGTCCCACAACTCTGATTCATATCCCCCGGTCAGACTATCTCCTTTCTCTCACTGTATACTCTCGGACCATATTCGGACGGCCGCATTATCCTTCACTCTATCAAGAAACCCCTTTTCCATGCTAAGCTTTTCTATCTAGTAACCGAATGTGAATCAACACCCTTTTATGATGAAATGCCATGCAATAACAGCAAAACACAACAAGTCAGTATTATGTACAAAAAAGAACTCAAAACAAACAAGCAATAATCAAGCACCTATTCGGGTAACCACCAAGGTTTGGCATGGTTCTACCTAGGGTAGGCTCTTAGGGCTCATTATATGTGGTTCAGTTCTAAAGTAAGGGTACCTAAACCGGCATATTCCTCGATCATCTCCCATTATAGGCTTCTGTGGACCGAGTTTGGTTCAGGGGAATACATTTCCCTACGGCTATACGGAGATGATAATCTCACGAAGACGTAGGTACGGATGTATCCCAGAAGCAATCCACTATCCTATACGGAGATAAAGACCTCACGAAGGAATAGTTTCTCACTCCCACTTAAAAGGGTAAAATTGACCAATCAATGTCAAGAAAACCATGAAAGTAAATAATAACATGCAATGAAATAATCGTAATTTTAAATCAGATTTTCAAACTTTGACGAAAAGACAAAAAATTAATCCATTTTGGCTTGACTCTCTTATTAACGTCCCCAGTGGAGTCGCCAAGCTGTCAAAACCATTTTTTGAAAACGGGCGGGAATCGACTAAGGTTTTGAAAACGAAAATAAAACAAGAGTCGTCGTCGATCTTTATTAGGTGTGATCGAATCACCTTTGTTTTAATAAAACGTTTTGATTTACTAAAACGATATTTTGGGTCTACGAATTTTGAGAAAACGGGTTTAGGAGTCGGTTACGTGCGAGGAAGAATTAGCACCCTCGTCACGCCCAAAATCGGTACCAAATTTTTAATTAGTGTCTAAGCGTCGAAAATTGAAAATTCGAAATGATTTTTAAAATACGATCCCTTTTTATCAATGTTCATTTTTTTTAAAAAAACTTGATTTGAATTAAAACGAGCTTCAAAGGCTTACTCGTCTCGAGATAACGAAATGTTGCATCTCGTAAGTTAGGATACGACCTTTGAAACCCTCGAGAATAAGTTCACCTTTAAATTTTTGAAATTTAATATTTTGAAATTTTAAAGGATATTTAACTATTTCGGTTTAACAATAAAATCGAAACCCCGTAAGTTAGGGCACGATTTCTCGAATTCCTGAAACGCGAAATATTGCCTTTGTTTTTTGAAGATTTTTCTTTTAAAATGATAGTGGGTATAATATTTAAATAACATGCATTATTTGTTTGGATTAAAAATACAACGATCTAAGTTGGATAAATGCATGGGATAAATTCACGATACAATAACACGAAGCGACAATATGGTAATGAGCATAGAACAATAATTCATGAATAAAACATTATAAATGAATGACAATGACATGAAAATACGACTAAACGAATCGAGATACATGCAATGGCAATAATCCCACAACATACACCATCTAAATATTAACATTAATAATCAAAGACCAATAAATTAAACAATTTTAAAAGAAATAATACATAAAATAATTTAAAATAATTAACAAAACGATTTTAAGTAAAGAATACATAGTAAAAAAAATAAAGTAAATAATATATAAAACAATTTAAAATAATGTCAATGGTTTAAAATGAATAATATGTAAAAAGAAATTTAAGATACATAATATATAAAATATAGAAACGGTTTAAAATAAATAACATAATATTTAAAATAAATAGCATATAAAATAGTTTAAACCAAGTAATACATATAAAACTTTTAAAATATAAAATGTATATATACCAAAATTTAAAACAAACAATATATATAAGAGAAATTTAAAATAAATAATATGTAAAAATAATTTAAAACTAATAATACATATATATAAAAAGCAAATAATATATATAGGAAAGGTCTAAATGGACATTATATAAAAATTTAAGATAAATGATAAATTTTAAAAATTAATATATAACAAGAAAATCTAAAATAGTATGTAAAAGAGTTTAAAACAAATAGATAAAAATAAAAAGCAGATAATATATATATGATAAAATAGTTTAATAAATAATATCTAAAAATTTAGAATGAATAAAATAGTTTAAAATAAATAATATATAAAGTATTAAAATGAATAAATAAAATATCAAATTAAAAGAGGTTAAAATCAAGCATTAAAAACCAAAATCGTAATAAAATGAAATTGCGTGCCTAAATTAGAATGTGCACTAAGACATGGGGACTGGTCGAGACAATATTCCCAAATTTTTTATAAGGCGTTTATGGGTCAAGGACCCGATTGAAAGCCCGAAGAAATTTAGGGGTAAAATCTATAAAAAGAAAATATAATAAAAAAGGGGCCGATTGAATGGCACTGCAATGGGGAAGGATTCATCACAAGAATATCTCTGTAACACCCCAAACCCTACCAAACATTATGACCGAACTGTATACTAGAGAAAACATTTTGAAAACCATTTTAAGACCGATTTTAAAATTTGTTGAAATGCCATTCTATTTAAATGTCTTTGTTTAAAACCATGCTTAATTATTTTTAAAAATATTTGTTGAGTTGTGTTGTTTACAAATTTCAAGTGTACCGATGGCACAATAAAACATTTTACGATTAATTTTCATAAAACATGTGTAACCATTTTTTCTTAAGTCATTGTTGTTAAACAGATTATCCAAAATGATAAATAACCAAAATATAACTCTAGGAGGCCTTATTACAAAATAAATCAAACCCATAATAAAATAAAATAGTTCAAAATCCACCTAGTCCTTATTTTTATCGCATGGCCACCTCGAGTTCATTCGACTCCTTATCCGCAGACTCTTAATCACTGAAATGTTAAAGGAAAAGGTGAGTCATCAAGACCCAATGTAACCCTTTTCCGGTTTAATTCAACAACATACACAATTTATAACAATTTAACATGCATTAAAATATGCACCCAACCTAGACATCCAAACACCTTTTTCTACCCCTGTGGTACCAAACCACCGGTGGTGCTAAACCACCGGTGACATATAGTCACAAATGTGATACCAAATCACCGTGTCCAAGACACGATTGTGTTACTAAAACACCGTGACCAAGTCACAAATCAAGTGATGGGGCCAACCCATCGTGTGATACCAAATCACCGCGCATAATCCCATATCTCAAAGTGGGGCCAACCCATGGTGGTGTAAACCACAGGACAAGTCGCTATGAGGTACCAAACCTCCGGAGGTACCAAACCTCCGTGACCGTAGTCACGATGTGTTACTAAAACACCGTGTCCGTTTAAACACTAATATCATCGCCCTCCTCTCATCAACCCATACCAATCATTCATATGCATATACAAAAATCATGTTGATTGATTTATTTAACAACATCCAATCGATTATCATAGGCCATAAATCAAATAATACACATACCAAATGTGTCATGCTTCCCAAAAGCATCAAATAATAATCTCATAGTAATAAAGACTTACCCGAGTCCTTGTTAATACCATGAAGGTATTACATCCATGTCTACACAAATTGATTAGACATAAAATAACACTTAGCATATTAAAAGGGTATAAGGTGTGTATGTACACACCTGACACTAACGAGAGTCCTAAATCCCGAATAGACAAATCGGCCACACAAGCTTGCCCCTATATTCGACCAAAAGTGGATATTAGTAACATGGCCTATTCGGCCAAACCAAAATAATTAAGAAGGGTTCCTTGCGAACCTAAAATCTTACCCAACTGCCTTCGATCACTAGCCAACACACTTCTAATGAATCGGCCTCACTTCCCTATAACAACCATCATCATTAAGATTATTAGCCTTCGGCTTAGGATAATCAAAAGAATAATCCCTTAAAAATAAATCCTTACCACCTTTGACTTACCAACTCCGATTCACTAAAGGAATGACTTGAATCGATTGCTTTCGAAATCCCAAAGAGCCTAAGAGAATAATCGAATCCTAAAAACGGTTAGATCCTTGCAAAATAATGCCCAAAGATTCGCTCTTGCCCACAAGAAAATAACATAGAGAGGAGAAAAGAAATAATATGAAAATCGCCAAGAATACTTACTTAATAACCAAAATCGATTGAAGAAAGCAAAAGAGAATCTACTTGAAGAATTTTGGCCAAAACAAAACAAATAGATTATGAGAGTTTCGCTATGATTTTGAAAGAAGACAATTAATATTCTACCAAAGGTGATAAAAAGATTAGTATGGCAAAGAAGAAAAATAAATGAAAAGGAAGAAGGATGATTCGCTTTAGCAACCAATGAAAGAAAATCAAGAGGAAAGGGAAGAAGAAATTCGCCAAGAAGAAAGTAAAAGAAATGTTGTGGTTTTGAACAAAATTCAAAAGAAAGAAAAGAGAGAAAAGGATTAAGAAATTCGCCAACACCAATATTACCAAAGAAGAAAAGTGTACAAAATTGTACCTAAAGATCAAGGTACATTCAGCTAAAGAGAATGGCTTTGGAGGGAAAGAAATAAAATACCAAATGGTGAACAAAAAAGAAGAATTGGTAAAGTTTCCAAGGGGTTTCGGTTTTGACTCTAAACAAAAGTTGAATGCCTACCAAGCTAGCCAAAAATGGCTACTAACCAAAGAGAAATTTGACACTAACTAGCTACTAAACAAGCCAAAAATTCGGCCACCCCCCCTAGACACTCATGCCGTCCAAGTTCATGCATTAAAGGCCTAGGATTACCTTCCAAAACCTCTTCCACATTCTATGCCTTAGTCCCTCATCATGCCATAAGTTCAAGATATCCTTCCATAACTTCAAGAATCTTATCCCATAAATTAAGCTTTCCTTAAACAAAATTTCAACTTACTAAAAGTTATTAGTCCACCTATCATAAATAAGTTGACCTACCATCAATACTAATACACAAAAATAAACTTTAAAATGCTATACCTACTACTCAACCATTAACCTCATGCAACCTTTCAAGCTCTTTAACCAACTTGCCACTAACTCCTCATATGCTTTAATATACACTTAATTTAACTTAAGTGCTAAGCTCATTTAATCCTCTTCATTAAATAAGCCATACTAAGAATTATCCTACTAAACCGAGCTTACTCAAGACCCCTAATTAAGTCTTATAACACCACAAATAATATCACATAAATTTAAACACAAGCAAAATAATTCAATCACAAATAACCCCTATTTTTGGATGTTACGCTTCTACCCCTTAAAAATAATTTCGACCTCAAATTACCTGCTCGTAAAAGGTGGGGTATTGTCACAGATCACACTCTCGGGTTCCCACGTAGCTTCTTTCGCACCATGGTTTCGCCATAATACTTTCACCAAAGGTACCGATTTCCACGCAGAACTTTAACATCTCGATCTAAGATATGAACTGCTCCTCCTCAAAAGATAAGTCCGAACTTACCTCAATCTTCGCCACAGTACAATGTGTGATGGATCCGACCGATATCGCCTAAGCATCGACACATGAAAGACGTTATGAATCGATTCAACTCACGGCAGCTGAAATGATAAGCTACCGGTCCCACTCGCTTTAACATCAGATATGGCCCGATGAACCTAGGGCTTAGCTTCCTTTTTCCCAAATCGTAACACCTTCTTCCAAGGTGACACCTTCGTAAATACTTTATCTCCCACAAGATATTCTATTTCCTTGCTCTTGAGATCGACATAGGACTTTCGCTTATCCGACGCCTCCTTGAGACGAGCCCGAATTACCTTAACTTTATCCTCGGCCACCACCAACTCGACCCAAAACTTGTCGCTCACCCAATCCGTCCAACAAGTAGGAGTTCGCATTTCGCCCATACAAAGGCTTCATATGGAGCCATCTCAATGCTCGCTGATAACTATTGTTATAAGCGAATTCCGCCAACCAGTAGATATTCTTCCCACTACCATCAAATCCGAACACAACCTCTCAAAGATATCTTCTAAGATCTGAATCACTTCTCCGATTGTCCGTCGGTTTGTGGATGAAAAGTCGTCAAGTCCAATCTCATTCCCAAGGCTTGATGCAAAGCTCTCCAAAACCTTGACGTAAACTCGAGTCCCTATCCGAGATAATCGACATCGCACACCATGCAATCTCACTATCTCTGCCACATATAACTTTGCTAACTTCAAGCTTAATAATCTACCTCACGCAGATGAAATGCTACCGACTTAGTCGACGATCTACAATCACCCAAATCAATCCTTCTTACTAGGTGTAAGAGGTAATTCATCGATAAAGTCCATGGTGATTCTCCCACTTCCATCGAGGAATCTTCACCTATCAAGTAACCTCGATGGTAATCGATGTTCACTTTGACTTGTCGACACGTAGACACTTACCCACTTAACTCGGCCACTTCACGCTCAACCCGGCCACCGTAATCGCTCTCGCAAATCTCCAGATATTTTGTTACCTCCAGATGCATAGCGTATGGGTCGCTATGTGCATCTTGGAGAATTCTTTGTCTCGATTCCACATCCTTCTAAGATACTGGTACATCCTTGAAAACATAGCACACCATCATCACCAAACTATATCCTTCCAACCCACCATCTTGCACTTGTACCCTCTTTGCATTTAATTCCCCATCGACAATCGCTTATCCTTAATCTCCTTGATCCATGTTGGCTTAACTTGCAGCTCGCTAAAAGACTTCCATCGTCGTATAGACTCAAATGAACAAACATCGCCCTTAAGTCCGCCACGACCTTCCGACTTAACGCGTCAGCCACCACGTTAGCTTTGCCCGGATGGTATTCAATTGTACAGTCGTAGTCCTTTAACAGTTCAATCCACCGTCGTTGCCTCAAGTTTAAGTCCTTCTGAGTCAAGAGATGCCTTAAACTTTTGTGATCCATGTAGACTACCGACTTCTCCCCATACAAGTAATGCCTCTATATTTTCAAGGCGAAGACTATCGCCGCTAACTCCAAGTCGTGAGTTGGGTAGTTAACCTCATGCGGTCTTATTGCCGGACGATAGGCTACTACCTTCCTTCTCGCATCAATACACATCCCAACCTCAGATGGGACGATCACAAGAAATCAGAACAACTTCCGCCTCAGTTGTACTGTAACCGAGCTTCACGAATCTTCCTCACTTATCAAAACTTTCTTTCTCACGCTTTCCGACCAAACAAAAGGTACTCCTTCCTTAATAGCTTAGTTAATGCAAAGAATTAACGAGAATCCTTCCACAAACCTTCGATAGTACCCGACTAGACCCGTAAAACTTCAATCTCGCCACGACCTAGGCGGTTTCCACTCCAACACCGCTTCAATCTTATGGGATCTACTCTAATCCTTCCACGACACCACGTGACCTAAGAAAGCCACCTCCTTAGCCAAAATTCACACTTCATCAATTTGGCATATAACTGCTTTCTCCTCAAGATTTGTAGAACTATTCGCAAATGCTTGTCATGCTCTTCCTCCGTTTTTGAGTAAACCAATATGTCGCCTATGAACACTACGACAAATTGGTCCAAGCATCTTGAAACACCCTATTCATTAAGTCCATGAATGCCGCCGGCATTGGTCAACCCGAATGGCATCACTAGGAACTCGTAATGCCCATACCGAGTTCGTAATGCCGCCTTGTGCACATCAACCTCCTTCACCTTTAATTGATGATAACCCACCTAAGGTCAATCTTCAAAATACCGACGCACCTTCAGCTTGGTCAAACAAGTCATCAATTCGAGGTAATCTGATACCGTTTAATCGTCAACTTGTTCAATTGGCGGTAGTCGATACACATCCGCATTGAACCGCCCTTCTTTTTGACAAACAAAGACAGTGCTCCCCACGGAGATATACTTGGTCTGGATAAATCCTTGATCCAAGAGCTCCTGAATTTGAGCCTTGGGCCCACCAATTCCTTTGGTGCCATTCGGTCAGACGGCATATGTACACAGTGCCGCTTGTAGCAAGTCTATACCGAATTCAACTTCCCGATCCGAGGCAAACTCTAAGTTCTTCAGAAATACGCCAAGATACTCCTTTACAGCTCGAACATTCCCCACCAAAACTCTTTAGCTTCCAAAGCATACACTGAACAACAAACGCCTCACAAATTTCTTCCTCGACCATCTTTACAAATTTTCAACATAGATACTACATTGGATAGATAATCTCTCCTATTACCTATCATGATCACTTCTTCACCTTCAACGCCTTCAAAACCATGTGTTTAGCAACAAGAATCCAACCTTGCTCGGTACTTAACCAACCAGTCCATTCCAAGGATCAAATCGAACTCCCCAAACGGTAGCTCCATCAGATCACCCACTAACACGACCCTTGGAGTTTTAGGGTACATCCCTATAAAGCTTGTTCACAACTACTGTAATGGCCTAAAGGGCTAATTATACCATCTCCCTAGCAGTTAGCCTCGAGTCTAGGTTCAAAGTCTCTACCACACTACTCGCCACGTATGAATGCGAGAACCCACATCAATTAATGCAACATAAGGAAGACCAAAAATTAGAACGCATGGGTTATGACATCCGGCGTCACCCTCCTCACGACGCCGCCAGATAGACTAGGCCAGCCGCCTTTGCTCAGATTGTTCGTGCCTCCGCCTCGAGTTCGCGACCACGATTAGTACCATTTCCTCCTCTACCATTACCACGACCTCTCTGCAGGTCTGGTCCTCCTTTCGAATCGAGTCCGACCTTGACCTTCAGATCGATTCTCGGCTTGCTTACGTGGACAATCCTCACACGGTGGTCCAAATAACCACACTCAAATAACCTTTTCCTCCAAATTCAACATTCACTTAATGAAATTTCCCACATTTACATACACGTGGGTCGGTCCCCGATTAGAGTAATGACCTCTGCATCGATTCGGCTCATTTTGCCTAGCCCTCTTTGAACATTGCCGGTGACCGGATGATCCATATCCTCTCTTATGCTTATTCCGGCCATAGTTCGCCTTCCATTCCTTTATTCTTTCTTGCTATCTTAGCTTTTTCAACTAAAGTAGCAAACTCGCTCCGATGTGGAGCAATCAATAATCTCACTCGTCCTTCAACCCGTCTTCGAATCGAACACATCGATCGGGTTCGAGGCCACAATCCCTCCAAAGATATTGGCTCAATCTTAAGAACTCACCTCATACTGATCTGATTTACTCCTCGACCAAACTCAGGAATGCCTTACGCTGCGCGTCGATGTAACTAAACCCAATATATTTCTTTTGATATGCAGCCTTAAAGAAGTCCCAAGTGAGATCTTCTGCTACAGCACCATTCCGAACTGTGAGCCACCATCGATATGACTCATCCTTGAGAAGTGACACCGCCCCTTTTAGTTTCTCCTCATTTGTCAAATCTATCTCATCCATGATTCTTTCGGTCGATTCTAGCCAATACTCAGCTGTGTTTGGTGCTACCCCAGATACACCTCGAAAAAATTCAGCGCCGTTAGCTCGAAGTCTTTCAGGTACCGATTTTCGAGCTCCTCCACCTCCACCCATTCCAGCCTACCCTTTCGAACCCGCAAAGATCGCCAGACATCTGCGCCATCACCCATCCGATCCCGCTTCTTCGACTCCAAAAGTGGGGGTGGTGGTAGTGGTATATCGTTCTCGATCCTCGACCGACTCGGCTGTGTTCGACATCATTATCCTACCCCTTCCAAGGCCCATGACTACCACGTCCTCTAAAGCTCATTCTAACTATCGCTCTTTAACTGATTAGGAAATTTTATGAATTAGTACATGTTTCACTTGATTATCCGCAAGGAAATTTTATGAAAAGAATTTAATAGATATTCTTTCGATCAAACAAGCTTTTAAGTCTTCTATCTAGTTCACACGTAAAAGTACATCCATTCCCTAATACCTTTCATACCTATGCACTCTTCTGCATTTCGTCTGCTTCTAACCTGTGGTATTTTCATCTTTTTCCTACAAGGGTATTTTCGTAATAAATCAAGAAATTTGAGAACTTTAATAAATCAAATCATTTTGTAATTTCAAAATTTGAGGAGTATTTTCAAAAATTCTTCATTTAAAGGTATGACAAAATTTTGAAATCGGGGTATTTTGGTAATTTTGTAAATCGTGGTAATTTTGTAAATTCCAAAAGTCGGTGTATATATTTTGAAATACAAGTTTTTCGCTACTTTTGCAAAGTAAGAAGATTTTATTGAAATTGGGGTAATTTGGTGATTCTAAAACCAAGTGGTATTTTCGTAATTTTGCCACTAGGGCATTTTGGTAATTTTGATGAACCGGAAATATTTGATGATTTTTTGAAAATGAATTTGTCCTACTATCTAAAAGAGATAATTTAGTGATTTTAAAACCAAGTTTTCCTTAAAACATGACTAGTCCCTTTCGGGTTTTATTTAGGTTTTGCTTATGACCGAGTCCTCTTGGTTGGGTGAACCGGCTACGCACTGTAAGAATCCCACAAGAGGAGGTGAGTCACGAGGACCTTAAATACCAAGCTCTTCCGGATCCAATCCTAGACATGCGCACTGTGGTTACCACACCCTAACCTCATGACTTGGTCCTAGGTTTGCTTAATTAGGCTTTTAAAGTCTTATGTCATTGTTTGAGGTAAACTAATCCTAAAGTTTAAAGTACTTATCACTATCTACGCTCCATACTTCCTACCCTTCTATAGAAAATATATCATCATGTGGTTAGAGTACTTACCAGGCGGATTGGTGCCGAGACTCGGTGCCATGCTTATTCAAAACCAAAATATTTCAAAAGGCCTACTAAAACATTTTTGGGCCTTGGGCCCTACAAATGAAGCTTTGAACTGGCTCGATACTAATTTGTAACACCCCAAACCCGCCCAAACATTATGACCGAATCGGTATGCTACAGAGAAAACATTTTGAAAACCATTTTAAGACCGATTTTAAAATTTGTTGAAATGCCATTCTATTTAAATGTCTTTGTTTAAAACCATGCTTAATTATTTTTAAAAATATTTGTTGAGTTGTGTTGTTTACAAATTTCAAGTGTACCCGATGGCACAATAAAACATTTTACGACAATTTTCATAAAACATGTGTAACCATTTTTTCTTAAGTCATTGTTGTTAAACAGATTATCCAAAACAGATAAATAACCAAAATATAATTCTAGGAGGCCTTATTACAAAATAAATCAAACCCATAATAAAATAAAACATTCAAAATCCACCTAGTCCTTATTTTTATCGCATGGCCACCTCGAGTTCATCCGACTCCTTATCCGCAGCCTACTTAATCACTGAAATGTTAAAGGAAAAGGTGAGTCATCAAGACCCAATGTGTAACCCTTTTTCCGGCTTAATTCAACAACATACACAATTTATAACAATTTAACATGCATTAAAATATGCACCCAACCTAGACATCCAAACACCTTTTTCTACCCCTGTGGTACCAAACCACTGGTGGTGCTAAACCACCGGTGACATATAGTCACAAATGTGATACCAAATCATCGTGTCCAAGACACGATTGTGTTACTAAAACACCGTGACCAAGTCACAAATCAAGTGATGGGGCCAACCCATCGTGTGATACCAAATCACCGCACAATCCCATATCTCAAAGTGGGGCCAACCCACGGTGGTGTAAACCACAGGACAAGTCGCTATGAGGTACCAAACCTCCGAGGTACCAAACCTCCGTGACCGTAGTCACGATGTGTTACCAAAACACCGTGTCCGCCGACACGAATATCACCGCCTCCTCTCATCAACCCATACCAATCATTCATATGCATATACAAAAATCATGTTGATTGATTTATTTAACAACATCCAATCGATTATCATAGGCCATAAATCAAATAATACACATACCAAATGTGTCATGCTTCCCAAAAGCATCAAATAATAATCTCATAGTAATAAAGACTTACCCGAGTCCTTGTTAATACCATGAAGGTATTACATCCATGTCTACACAAATTGATTAGACATAAAATAACACTTAGCATATTAAAGGGTATAAGGTGTGTATGTACACACCGACACTAACGAGTCCTAAATCCCGAATAGACAAATCGGCCACACAAGCTTGCCCCTATATTCGGCCAAAAGTGGATATTAGTAACATGGCCTATTCGGCCAAACCAAAATAATTAAGAAGGGTTCCTTGCGAACCTAAAATCTTACCCAACCGCTTTTGATCACTAGCCAACACACTTCTAATGAATCGCCTCACTTCCTATAACAACCATCATCATTAAGATTATTAGCCTTCGCTTAGGATAATCAAAAGAATAATCCTTAAAAATAAATCCTTACCACCTTTGACTTACCAACTCCGATTCACTAAAGGAATGACTTGAATCGATTGCTTTCAAATCCCAAAGAGCCCAAGAGAATAATCGAATCCTAAAACGGTTAGATCCTTGCAAAATAATGCCCAAAGATTCGGCTCTTGCCCACAAGAAAATAACATAGAGAGGAGAAAAGAAATAATATGAAAATCGGCCAAGAATACTTACTTAATAACCAAAATCGATTGAAGAAAGCAAAAAGAGAATCTACTCTTGAAGAATTTCAGCCAAAACAAAACAAATAGATTATGAGAGTTTTGCTATGATTTTGAAAGAAGACAATTAATATTCTACCAAAGGTGATAAAAAGATTAGTATGGCAAAGAAGAAAAATAAATGAAAAGGAAGAAGGATGATTCGCTTTAGCAACCAATCAAAGAAAATAAAGAGGAAAGGGGAAGAAGAAATTCGGCCAAGAAGAAAGTAAAAGAAATGTTGTGGTTTTGAACAAAATTCAAAAGAAAGAAAAGAGAGAAAAAGGATTAAGAAATTCGGCCAACACCAATATTACCAAAGAAGAAAAGTGTACAAAATTGTACCTAAAGATCAAGGTACATTCGGCTAAAGAGAATGGCTTTGGAGGGGAAAGAAATAAAATACCAAATGGTGAACAAAAAAGAAGAATTGGTAAAGTTTCCAAGGGGTTTCGGTTTTGACACTAAACAAAAGTTGAATGCCTACCAAGCTAGCCAAAAATGGCTACTAACCAAAGAGAAATTTGACACTAACTAGCTACTAAACAAGCCAAAAATTTGGCCACCCCCCCCAGACACTCATGCCGTCCAAGTTCATGCATTAAAGGCCTAGGATTACCTTCCAAAACCTCTTCCACATTCCATGCCTTAGTCCCCTCATCATGCCATAAGTTCAAGATATCCTTCCATAACTTCAAGAATCTTATCCCATAAATTAAGCTTTCTTAAACAAAATTTCAACTTACCAAAAGTTATTAGTCCACCTATCATAAATAAGTTGACCTACCATCAATACTAATACACAAAAATAAACTTTAAAATGCTATACCTACTACTCGAACCATTAACCTCATGCAACCTTTCAAGCTCTTTAACCAACTTGCCACTAACTCCTCATATGCTTTAATATACACTTAATTTAACTTAAGTGCTAAGCTCATTTAATCCTCTTCATTAAATAAGCCATACTAAGAATTATCCTACTAAACCGAGCTTACTCAAGACCCCTAATTAAGTCTTATAACACCACAAATAATATCACATAAATTTAAACACAAGCAAAATAATTCAATCACGAATAACCCCTATTTTTGGGATGTTACATATCCCTTTGAAGGGAAATGCGCAGCTTCCCTTAAATCCAAACGGCACCGTTTTGCTAAATGTATAAAATGCCCAACATTTTCCAAAAAATCAAATTTTTACCCTAAATTTTTTAAAAGAAACCAGCAGTCACTCAGCCCTCTCTCCCTCTCATCTCTCCTACCAAAGGGAGTTCATCGGCGGTTCGCTTGCTGCCCGTCGTACCACTACCGCATACGGTGGCCGACGACGCGCAAAATATGGGCATTAGCGCCAGGCCAGCCCTTTTGTTTCGAAAACCCAAGAGAAGAAAATCCCCCTTTTTGCTTTCGATTTTGGCTTCGACGACGGAGAGAAGACTCCGACGACGCGCCCCGGGGTTCAGGTAAGTTTTCTTTCCCTCCTCTTTCGTTTTTAGTTTGTAAAGGTTTTGAAATAGATAAATAAAATAATATAAAAACAACAGTAAATAACAATAGAAAATAAAAATGAAATCAACCTTGAAAGTTTCGTTCTTCTTTTTTGATTTTTAAGTGTTCGTCGAAAACCGTAAAAAAATACAAAGAGAAGATCTTGGCTTTTAAAGCCAATTTACAAAACTCTTGGCTTCTCATTTTTTGTTTGTTTTCCATTTATTTCTCTGTCTTTTGCATGCTCTCTTTCTCTACTATTGCTTGTTTTAGGTGTCAGACGACGCGTGGAGGGTGACAGATTGAGCATGGCATGAAAGGTGCCAAAAGGCAAAGGCGGTGGTCAGGCCAATCAGAGGCTCACAGGTCTGCGCACCTAGGGTTTGGTTATTTTTGGTTGTTTTTCTAATTTGTTAATTAGGGCTGCTAGGGTTTGGGTTTAATTTTGTGTCATCTGATTTGGGTTTGTTTTGGTTTAATTCAATTTGGGTCTGTTTTTAGGTTTGGGCTTTAATTATTTTATTTGGTTTTTATTTTTGGTTTGGGTTTGGGCCAAAATTGGCTATTACAATTCTAATACACTTAGTCATTATAAATACGAAATTAAATATTTTATTTTATTGAACTAAATAAGATAAATTTAAAGGAAAATCTATAGCTTTACAAAATAAAATAAAAATACATAAAATTACAAAAGAAATATGTTGAAATTCAAATCCTATAATTGTCAATACAACTAATTAAAATCCATAAACAAATCTTATTTACAGCTCTCTCCCTGTTCTCCTCCATAAAAGTTAATCAAGAAAAAGAAAGAAACAGATTTTCTAAGGGCTAAACTCAAAACAGATAAAGAGAGAAGTAAAGGTTAAGAAAGAAAAGAAGGTGGCAAAAATTTAAAAAAGAAAATTAGAAAATTTTTACTAAGAAAAACCATAGTGAAGCTATTGAGATATAACAAAATTCTCTTCATAGTTACCATGAAAACTCTAGCCAAAACTCATCTGCGACTACATCTTGTCCCCTCCCCCCCCCAAAAAAAAGCCTTGTAGCCTTATCAAAACAGGGATATAAGGCCCTTTTAAATATGCTAAGTTTAAAGGGCTAAAATGGCTAAAATATGCCTGAAGTAATCAAAGTTCTACTGGGAGAAGAAGTCTTACTTGATTGTCAAAATGCGATTGTATTATTTGAAGAATACGTCGCATCATCATGACATCCCATGCATGCTCGTCTTAACGTCGCCCTCTCCGTCAATTGGATAACTCGTCACATTGTCATGACGTCCCGACGTCTCTCGTCGTGACATTGCCCCTCGTCACGACGTCAGTGTCCTTCACGTTGTGCCTATTTTGCCTCTATCTTTATCAAGAGCCTACAAACTACCCGACAAATACGAGATACACCCCATAAATATTTATAGAGATAAATACATGTGTTAATTTCTACTAAGAAAAAACAAAGTTAAAGGTTTAATGCTTTCGCCATTTTTTAATTATTTTTGTGTTTAAACTTTTTTTTTCATCTCATTTTCGTGTTCAAGATATCATTCGATTATCTAATCTAATTCTACCTAATTTTTGTAACAACATTTTTAAAATCAGTTGACATGTGATAATAATTAAAATGTGCCATGTGGCACAGCCAACCAATTATAATACGTCACATGGCATTCAGATTTATTAAAAAAATTTTAAAAATAAAATAAAAAATGTTAAGAAATTAAATATTTTTAAAATATACCTTTGACTTTGATAGATGGTTGACTAGTGTTGAGCAACCATTAACTACTGTTAATTGTTTTTTTAATTTTAAATAATTTTCATTATTTTTAAATATATATACTTTGCAATTTTTGAAAATTATTAGAATTGAAATTTTATATTTTATATTTTTCTAATTTTTAAAATTGAAGTTAAATGTTTTCAATTTTTAATTTCTAGACGTTATTTTTTTAGTTAAACTTTTTTTCTATTTTTGAATGTTTTATTCATTTTTGAATTTTGAATTTAGTATTTTTGAAAAATAAAATAAAATTTATTAAAAATTTCTAAAATATATATTTTTAAAAGTTTTAAGTTTTTTTGCAATTTCTAGAATTTAAATATTTTTTCATTTTTATAGATTTTTATATATTATTTCACTTTTTAAATTTTAAATTTATATATTTTAGAATTTTTTTTAAATGATGTTGTGATATTTTGAATTTTGAATTACTTATATATCATATATGATTTTTTTACATTATTAATTAATATAATATACATAATATTAAAAAATAAAAGAAGACTGACTTGATGCATTCTAATAACGCAACATGTCAATTTTTTTTTTTTTTTAAATATCATGGGCCAATTTGGATAATGGAGGATAATTTAAGTGTAACATCTCTTACCCAAGTCCAAATCTAGACTCTAGTAAGGAATGCAACATTTAAAACCAAACAATCACTCATGTTCCGTTCATTCTTTAGACTTATTTGAGGTCATTTAAGACTTCTTGAACCATTTCTAAACTTATTTTACAATCCAATTGCAATCAAAGGTCATTCGGGTTCTTTTGATGTAAAAATAACATGAATTAGACAAAGCAGGGCAAGTGTATCGATACCACTACATTAATGTTGTTTATTTTTGCATTCAGTTTGAGTCGTATCATTACATATCCCACTTGTATTGGAACTCAGGTGTGAGGGAGCCAAAATCAAGCCTAAAATCATATCAAAACATGTCAATACTTACTCCAATCATTCTCAACTAGTTAAGATTAAATTGAAACAATGCTTAAATGTTGATGGATAAATTTGTTATTATCCAATTTTAAAATTGCAACGATATTTTTCTATTAGCTATTTAATGGTTGGTGACCAAAAATGACAAAGTCGAATAGTTGAATGATTATTTTGTAACTTTTTATCGTTGAGTGGTCAAAAAAGAAACTTACTACTAGTTAGGTTACTATCGATGTAATTTATCTTAAAAATAATTAAGAAAGTAAATAATTGTTATTTAGTGCTAATTAACCTAAAGCTAATTAACATAAATTTAGGTGTATACTATTTTAATTGCTTTTTATTTCCGAAATATGAGTAGAATGGTTTTAGAAAGTAAAATTATACATAAAATATGAATAGTGATATTTTTTTAGGAATGAATAGAGTTATTATAGAAAGCAAAATTATTTAAAAATAATTATATAATTAATAGTATATAATTTTTAATAGTATTTTATTAATTAATTAATTATTAATTATATAAACGTTTGAGTTTTTAATAGTTAACATTGTTAATATGCAATATCTTTTTACTTTAAATAATATAATTAATTACTTATAATAATAATTTAATTCATTATTAAAAGATAATCAATTTAACGTTTTTATTATCAAATTAGTGTATTGAGTTTTAACAAAAAAAATTATCGTATTGAAAAAATATATTAATTAATTAATTTATATATTTGTATGATGCATTTAATTTAATTATATATATTAGAAAATATTATATTTATTTGTTACAAATTAGAAAGGTGGTAAAATATTGCGATTGAGAAAATAAAACAAAATAAAGTAAGTGCTTTGTTTTCAAAATCCTCATAGTTTCTAATATAATAAATATGACGACTTTCTGGCTTAGAGCGGAGAACATTCAGGCGAGTTTTCGGTAAATAGCACCTATAAACTATTACAAAGCTTTAATCCTAGAGCTTATGCTGTACATAATGTCTGTAAAGATTTCTACAAGAAACTATGGCTTATTGATCTACCCTCAAAAGTTAAAATTATGGTTTGGAAAGCCTCTTGGAACTTTTTACCCACTCGGGCTAATCTTTTCTACAGAAGGTTAATTGCAGATGCATCATGCCCGCAATGTGGAACTGCAGCAGAATCATTGAACCACCTGTTTAGAGACTGTCCACTGTCAATAGAAGTTTGGTCTCATATTCCAAAGCTTAACTGGTCGCAATTCTTTTCTCTGGATTTTATACAGTGGCTTACCAAAACTGTTGGTTTTCTTTCTCTGGATCTATGTGGTGTTTTCTTTGGAACGTTATGGGCCATCTAGGGTGATCGGAATGCTCGTATACATGAAAAAACAAATAAATCAGGAAAGGAGATCGCAAATTTTGTGATTAACTACATTCATGAGTTAGATGGTGTTAAAAATAACTTGCAAAAAGCCCTAAAAATCAGTAGCATTTGGCAGTACCCACCTCGACAAACAATTAAGATTAATTTTGACGGAGCTTATGATAAAGATTTGTACCGGTCCGCGTCAGGGATTGTGGCCAGAAATAGTCAGGGGCAAGTTTTAGTTTCCAGCACATATCTCCATGAAAAGGTAGTCTCTGTCTTTGAAGCCGAAGCTCTCGCTTGTAGGAGTGTCGTTCAATTAGGAATCAACATGCAGCAAGAAGAGATCATCATTGAAGGCGATTCGCTAACAGTCATTAAAAAGTGCAGGAAAACAGGTGTAGATAAATCACAGATCGGGGCATTCATAAACGATATTCATCAAATGAAGTCAAAAATCAAGAAGCTTAGTTTTGAATACACTCCCAGAGAAGCGAACAGTCTAGGCCACATTCTAGCAACAGTAACGCTGAAAGAGAAAGAAGAGAAATACCTACTTGGAGGAGTACCATATTATGCCGATTTCCAGATGAGAAATGAGAGTCTAAGAGAACCAGACTAATCGGTGAAGAAAAGGAAATGGGAAGGGAGAATAGAAATGAAACTGGGGAATCAGAAGAAGTTTGAAAAGAGGAACCTCGGTTTTTATAGTCATTAAAGCGCATTGAAAGAAATGATGGTGAATTTCAGGTGAGAGATTGCTGATTGGGCGTTTGAGGCGGTGCCTGCCTTGCTTTGTCATTTCACATTTCTGAAGGTTTCAGTTTTTGTTTGCTGAGTTAATTTTCTTGTTGCTTTCAATCTTATCTTCTTTCACCGGTTACAAGGAACCTGTTTGGGCCGATTTTTTAGGCTTATTTTTGAAAGTTTGTTTTTTCTGTTCTTACATAAATAAAAGCCCAACTGCTTTCAGCTTGAAAATAAAAATAAAAATAAATAGGGATAAATATTAAATTTATACATGAATTTTAGTCCAATATAATAATTTGATACATGAAATTTGAATTGTGGTTCATATGTATACACAAAACTTTGATTTTGATTCAATTGTACACATTCAAATAAATGAATACATGCATTTATTTTTATATTGGATTTAATATAATTATTTGTGTATGCAATATATCAACGTAAAATAGTGCTAACTCGATACTTTTGTTAATGATTTATAAAAATTAAATCAAATCAAAATCTTATGTATAAAATTACACAAAATCAAAGTTTATAATTATCAAATAATTAGTCAATAATTCAGATAACTAATTGTGTACTAATTCATTATAGTGGTATTTCAAATCTTTAGTTTCATATTTGATCGTTTTGGTAATATTCGATGCATTTTTGTAAATAAATACAATAAGTTTATAATTAATAATTGTGAAAATAATGTTTCGTTTTTCAAATGTTTTGCCATAAAAATTAATTGATATAATTTTAATCAAAATTAAAATATTGTTTAATGAGTGAGAAATCTCGTAAAATAAAATTATATGAATGCCCATTTATGATGTTTAAGACTGATAACTTGAAATCTCCGAGGGTCTTCATGCTTTGTATAAACTATTAAAACAAATATTTACATCATGAACTCATACACCAAAACAGACTTTTAGCGGTGTTTTTAGTGGCATTTTAATGAAAACGCCGCAAATTTTGTACATTAACGGCGTTTGAAAGAAAACGCCACAAAAAGTTGAGCAATAGCGCGTTTATTTCCAAAACACCGCTAAAAAGGAGAAATAGCAGCGTTTTTTTCCCAAACGCCGCTAAAGCTCTGAGCATTAGCGGCTTTTAAAAAAACGCCGCTAAAGACCTGAGCATTAGTGGCACTTTTAAAAAAATGATGCTAAAGCTCTGAGCATTAGCGGCGCTTTTAAAAAAACCCCGCTAAATACCTGAGCATTAGCGGCGCTTTTTCACAAACGCCGCTAAAAGTTTTTTATATTTTTTTCTTATTCTTGCTTTGAATTATATTTTATTTTGATACATTCACTTATAAGCAATGAGAAAGTTTCATTTTAGTTACTTAATTATGAAAAGTTACAAATTGCTAACTAAACAATTTAGAAGTTTTCATTTAAGTTACAAATTAAGCTATTAAAATTGATTTAGGATTTAATGTTTAGTATGTTAATTTCATGGTTTAGGGTTTGTTATTTCAGTATATGGGTTTAGTGTTTTAAAGTTTGTTGTTTGGGTTTATTGTATAGTGTTTAATATCTTAGTATTTACCGGTATTAAGGTTTAAGTGTTACTGGTTAGGGGTTAAGGTTTAGGGTTAGGGGTTTAGGGGGAAATGGTTAATGGGTTAGGGTTTAGGATTTAGGATTTAGGGTTTAGGATTTATGATTTATGGGTTTAAGGTTAGGGGTTTAGGGGAAATGGTTAATGTGTTAGGTTTCTGAGTTTAGGGTTTATTGTTTAAGTTTAAGATTTTAGGGTTTAAGATTTAGGGTGTTAACTATATGACCCAAAATCCTGAAACCGAAATCCCTCATGAGGGATTTATGGTTAATGTGTTAGCTATTAAAATATATGTTTTGTACTACACTAACATTGGCCACATGAATTCCCAAAAAGTTGGTCTCGGATTATGGTTATTTAAGGTTTGCAGTTTAGAGTTTAGGGTTTGAGTTTTATGGTCTAAAATTTATGGTTTGGGGTTTTGAGTTTGAGTTTGAGGTTTAGGTTTTTGGTGTTTGTGGTTTAAGGTATAATATTTAGGGTCTAAGGTTTATGATTTAGGGATTAATCTTGGATTTTTAGAATATAAATTAAAATAAGATAAATGTAAATTATTATTTTAAAATATATATATCAAAATGGGTTAAATCCAAAAGCATACATGAACAATGGTTTAGTGTACAATTGTATACATGAACTTTAATTTGATCCAGATCTTGTAAAATATTAACACAATTGATATAATTAACATCATTTTTATTTATATATTTCATACATAAAATTTATATTTATTCAATATAAAATATATTGATGTATTTATATTTTAAAATAATGTGTATGATTAATCAAAATTAAAGTTTCAAATATACATTTAAACCACAATTAGAATTTCACATCTAGAATTACACATTAAACCAAAATTCATATATAATTTCGAGATGTATCTATATCAAAATTTAGGTGTATACAAATAATTAAATGCCATTTATATAAAAATCTAAACAACTAATGCAAACCATACTTAAAAGAATAATGTTGATGTAAAAAGAAAGAAAAAGAAATTCCTAAAAGAGTTGATAATGGTAATTAAAATTTTAAAATTTAATAATAAAAATTAAAATTTAAAAATTTAATATTTTAGTTAAAAATTCAATACTCAAAATATAATAAAAATAAAAATTCAAAAAAATGATAATCTCAAGACAAAAATTTTGAAAGAAAAAAACATAGAAAAATATAGGTTAAAAATGAAAAAAAAAATTGTGAAATAGTAAACGCCACAAAAAATGGAGCTATAGTGGCGTTTTAGTAAAAAATGCCACAAAATTTCATAAATTTAAACAAACGACACCGAATTAGTAAATTGGTTTAATAAAAATCTACAAATCGGGGTTACTTAGTTTTTTAGTAGAGAAAATTTTCCTATATCGGTTTCCCAAAATCAGTCTACTCCGATTCGCTCTACTTTCGCCAAACAAATGCAAGATTTGTAGATTTATTTCTCTTGTCTCTCCGCCTCCGAATCAATGGTGAGCCCCTCACTCTTTCTCTTCTTTTTTTATTTTTTTGGTTGTTTTCTATATCTTAACTATAATCTAGGGTTTTAGTGTTAAGATAGATCTTGATTTTTTCCCCTTGATTCATAATGCGAGCTTTCTTTGAACCAAAGAAGCAGCTTGATTATCCAAGCTTCAAGCTCGTTATCGTCGGCGATGGAGGAACTAGTAATTTTATATTTTGAATTTTATAAAAATAAAGTAAAAAAAGAGTGTTTAATAAATTTATCAAGACATATATATATTAAATTTCAATCGTTATTATTGTTCAAAACCTAGATTTTTTTTCTTCTGAAACTTAAACTATATTTCATAGAAAAAAAAACAAAGCTTATTTGTTTCTCTTTCTTTTAATAGAACGAAGCAAGTAATTGATCATGGTTTCAGTAAACCCCAACTTAATATAGGTCATTGATCATGGTTTCAGTAATATAACTTTAAATTAAAAGATAAAAAGAGTTCGATTCTGAATTCTACAACTGATGCCAAGAAATACTAAAAGGGGCGGAATCTATTTTGATTGCTTGATTCTTGTAGATAATATATTGAGTGCTTGTTTCTTCATAATCCTCTAAAGGGATTAATATTTTCTGTTATTTTCATTTGACACAAGTACTCTCTTTTGGCCAAATATTTATTATCTACAATAAAGCGTCAAGGAAGTTAAGCGTGTTTGGTTAATGCATATTGGAACCTTATTTTAGAAATTATCAAAATCCTTGGTGTTCTCTCGTGTTCTCTTTCTTATTAAATGGGTATTGCAGCAATCCATCGTCATATTCCAATACTAGTCCGTACCATGGGCTTGTCATCCGACCTTTTGAAATTATTTGAGATCCTCCTAGTGGAAGTGAGAATCTTCCGATGCGGGTTTACTATAGTTTGAAAACCATATAATTTTTCAATCCCCTAGCTGAAGCTATAAAGTTTTTAACTCGGTCCGGTTTGCCTTTTGTCCACCCGATCTCAAATTTCGTGTTTTATGACAACGATAGAAGGGACAGTTCATTCGCAAAATTGATATTTACCATTAAGAAGTTATTTGATTCAAAACCGAAGGTACAAGTAAAGTTTGCTATCTTGTTTTTTTTTTTTTTCATGAACTAGATTTGCTTTGAGAATATTTGTTAAGGTGAGTTTGGTTTGGATTAGTGACAGGATGTTGAAATTCTAGTTCCAGTATTGCCATTCCTACCAGGACATGAGGTTGTTCTCCATTCTCTGAATAATTTCCTTTCCTTTTGTAATGACCATGACTGTTGAAAAAGCTTTGTGGATGGATATTTAGGAAAATAGAAGCATAACGCTCACAACATAATTCCTTTTTTATTAGAATCAAAGGCCAAGCCATATTAAATAGATATGAAAGTTTGGGCTAAGGAATTACTTGAAAAGAACATCCTAAAAAGACAGGAATTACTTGATGGTCTATGGTTGTTGTGGGGTAAGAGGAAATGTCTAGTTTACAAAATTGGCTTTTAGCAATTATGAATATGCACTTGCTTTTGGTTGAAGCTCAAACAATATTGTTATGTGGTGTTATCTCACATTTCTTAAGTAGTAGGTTTCCTGTGGTCTTATATTAAAGTTGCACATTCTACTTATTGCCAATTTGCTTTGGGGTGGATGCTTGGTATGATATTTGTCGAAAGATGTGAATGTGTGTGTTTGTTAAGCGACTCTATGGTCTTATTATAAAGTTGGGCCTTCCACCTATTTCAAATTGTTATTAAGTTGGATAAAATTATAAGCCTTACTTTAAAATGTTGAAAATTTTCCAACTCTAGAGAGCGGAGAAGTGAAGATGATTATAAAATATTTTTGTTTCAGTTGCAGAGGCTAAAAACATGCCTTCATCCTTAAATCGATCTTGAACAAAGGGAGTTACTTTACCTCAAGGATATTTTTCTTGCAAAGTTATAATTCCCAATCCAAACTTCCGGTATGTACAAAATGGTTTTATTTCCTTTAAAAAGTTCTTATAAGAGTATGTACTGAATAGTTTTTAAATTGCAATGAGATTTATAGAAATTTTCCACCTGAGGTAATCACTTATGATCAATGGGTGCAATTAGAACCAGAACCCAAAGGTATGATATTCAGATGGGTTAAGGGCGCTTTTCGTGGTGGGAAGAAGGAAATGCAGGACTCTTTCCATCAAGAACTTAACTTCATTCTCAAAGACAAACCCCATGTGGGATAGGTTTGTTATCCGATGTGCCAATAACTTTTTTTTTCACTTTATTTAACATTATGTTATAAATTTCTTATGCATGTCATTCCCTTTTTGTCAATAATGTTGATAATATGCCTTACTATATGGCACTGAAATTCTTTTTCGCTGAATGAATTGAAATGTGTTAAGAGATTCATTGGGAAATAAAATGACATGTTATGATCTACCCTTTTGTGTTTCAATATTATCTGGGCTCAGCTTTCTGTTGATTTTGGGTGTAGAGCTTTTAAGGACTACTTTTAATTGATACTAACCTAGGTGCTAATTTATGGCAAATTTTCAGGTCATTACCTCTTTACATGGGAATATAGAGGTATGCATTGTCTTTCAGTTATCATGCCTTCTATTTTTTAGTATTATTTTGCAGTGTTGTAATGTAACTATCCCTTTAATTTCTATAATTTAGTCACGACATTCACTCTCGCTAGTGATGTTTTACACATAAATCAACGCTTTCAACTCTCGCTTTGTTTGGATAATGTTAATTCTAATGGAAGGTTTTGGCCATATAGAACTAAGTTGATTAGTAAATACAATGATAATATAATGTAATGGAGCGTAGTAGGAGTAGCTATATCTCAGATCAAAGTTGGTGCCACTTTCGGTGTTAATTTAGGTAGTGCTTAAGTCACTACTTTTTCTGTACATGACCATCTTAGGTGTCCACTTGAGGATTTTGTCAATTTTATTTGGTGCCTCACTTACTTCTCTTAACCATTGTATAGTATGTCTTATTTCTTGTTTTTCCTCTTCAATGTCTCGGGATTTAATTTGAGTCTTTATGCAATGAAACATGTATTCCCTTTTATATCGCTATGTTGATTGTTTCATTGATATCTGTTTATCATGCACCTTATGTAGCTTTCTTTCATCACTTAGATATGTACATGAATCAAGTAAAGTGGTAGATGACATTTGCTCCCAAATCCAAGTAACATAGAAGAGCATCTGCTGGGATATAGAGTATTGCGTAGCAAAGCTTTTAGATAAATGAATTAATAACTGTTTGATGCCTTATTTTAACTCTTCACTATTTGAAAGTAAATATATTTTACATATTGATTTGTTACTATTGGTTTTAGGATGAGGTCATGTCATTTTATGCATTAAATTATGATAACCTTTAATGTCTCGTTACAAACACACTCACCTTGTGTTATTCATATTGGATTTTATATTTTAAACTATGTATATATTCGTAATTAGTGAAATGTTCTTTGATACTTGCAGTTTGAAGTTAACAAATATGAGAGTAATCTAAAAGTGTCGCAACTAGTTTCTTTCTTTGTTGAGTGAGTTAAGCAAGAGGCTAATCCATCCATGTACATGATAGAAATCGATTTTCAAGTAGTTGATGAAATGATGACTATGTATGATATGAATCTATTTTATTGGGTATACATTTTAAATCAATATGTTTAACCTTATATATTCGTGGGGCTTTTATTACAAAAGAACCTTGTTTAATTTCAAGTTCTTGGTTTTATTTGTCAAAGGATTTGATTATTCTATTGTAGGAGCAAAAATGTTTTTATCGATATATGTTTTAGTCGCAAATATTAGTTTCTATCTTCAACGTAGTGAAGTATTTATCTGAACTTATCCCTTGTTTCAAGGACATACATCGATTCTTCAAAAGTTTAGTACATCTATATTCTTTTAGCATTTAATTTCTCCATTGGATTATCATATTAAATTAATTCGTGAAAATCAATGTTCGCAGTTGTTAATCCAAGATCTTCTTTATGTCATCGCTTATATTTGAAATAGCTATTTTGATTGATAATATCGGTATATTTCTTTAACCATTATATTGATCCTCTATTTGTGGTTGAGTACTTATCGGTACTATAAAACTCTTATGCCTATTAACTAAATAGATTTTGTTCACGCTTTTGGCTCCAACCAATAAGAATCAAATCTCGCAAAACTTCTTGACAACCTTAAAAAATTAATTAAATTCAGTATCATGATATGTGGTTATTTATAGCATGTAGTGTGGACTGTATGCTTCTTGCCATTTTTCGTGATGATTTCAAACACTTCCCATGGAGTTGTACAAAAAGTCATTTAATTGAGCATCTGTTAGTTTGGTGATGAGGGATGGAAGTGCGCAGTCGATACAATGATTATACCATTCATCATCTTATCAGATGGTCCGCTGAATATCAAAGTAGAAAAGAGTTTTTACAGAATAATATTGCTTTTTCTGAATGCTTATCCGAATAAAACATCCTACATGAACCTTCATGACTTGCTGCAAAAGTGTATGTTTATTTTGGAGATGGTAGCATTAGATCTGGAGTGAACTATGGATGGAGGTCAAGAGACATTAAAGGCTTTATCTTATCAAGTTATTAGAATTATATTACATAATTTGTGGATTTGAAAACCTTTTTGGCCTTTCTGATTTCTATAAAGTTGAGTAAGTATTTCTTGATTTAATCAATGTCTTCTTTTCATTCGCAAATGCACCATTGCATTATTTACCTCAACAGCTTTTTTACGTTGCTTCCATCTGTGGAATTGTGTCCATGTATTATTTTATGCCCCAAGACCATCATGTTCTCTCAACATATTCTTCATTACATGGACTGCTATTCGCTTCATAGTGATGATGGCTATGTCCTTGCATTCAAAGGTATGATTATCAAGAAATGAGTTTCTTTGAAATACCATTCATTGCTACATGAGTATTTTTTCTCCACTTCTATCTGATGATACAGACAATATAACCTCTGTTGAGAAAGGGGAAGAAATGACTAGCATCACATATTTGCAGTCATCAAGATGATGATCTTTATCATGTAACAAATATGACTGTGTGAAACATCATTACCATGATGTTCTGGCTTTTATTCTCCTTCATTATAGCGAAGATATCTCTTATGGTTCTGATAAGAAATACTTAATATTCTTACGGTTTTCCAGTTTCGCAAAGATGAGGTGAAAGCCGAGGATGATATCCGTTATAACTACGGGTTTTTCCACATCATATTTTCCTTGGGAGCCACGTACTTTGCCATGTTATTCATCGCTTGAACTCGAAAACTCGCAAGCGAGTGAGTAATATATATTAATTTTCACGCTTTTGTAAAAGTATTTTTCTAGTGTATATATACTTCTACTCACTTTAAAAGAATCGATAGAGCATGGATGTTGGGTGGACAAACACTTGGGTGAAAATCATCAACGAGTGGTTTGTAGCCAAGATTCACAAGAAGTAAATCCTCTGTTATGCAATTCTTTTGAATTTGCTTTAATATCTTCTTTTCTTTTAATATGCGGTGTGGAAGTTGATTCCCAGGTTGTGAAGCAACAACCTAAAGTGATGAACAATGATGAGTTGGTGTAGCGGATAAATAACTCAAACTCGCCATGATTTTGTTTTGCTGATGAAATTTTATCACATCCTTATTGTTTATTTCTTTATTCTTTCTCCCACTTCTTTTATTGGTTGGTTTTACGGTGTGGCTTAATTTGTTAATTAAAATCCTAGTATTAATTGGCGTAATTTGTTTTTTTTTTTTTTGTTTAAATGTTATGGGCTGAAAAATATTTAATTTTACTATTTTTCCCTTAAATTTTTTATTATATTTTAATCTTATTCTTTTTATAATATTTTATTTTTTTATTTTTCATAACTTTTAGCGGCGTTTTAGAAAAAGCGCGCTAAAGGTCATACTTTAGTGTCGTTTTAAAAAGCGCCACTAAAGGTCAAGTGTTTTATGGCGTTTTAGAGCAAGCGTCGCTAAAGGTCATGCTTTTAGCGGCGTTTGTGGAGAAAGCATCGCTAAAAGCCATGACTTTTAGCGGCATTTGTGGGAAGCGCCGCTAAAAGTCATGACATTTAATGGCTTTTTTTTCATAAACGCTAAAGTTTTGGCGTTGTTTTAGCGGCGTTTTTTTAAACGCTTTTGATACTATTAGTGGTGCTTATAAACGCCACTAAAAGCCTAAAAAAAAGCCGCTAAAAATCTGTTTTGGTGTAGTGACTATTATTGCATATCTTAATTTAGCATGCCACATAATAATGTCATCAATTAAGGTGTCACATGATGTTGAATAAAATTATTAACCCTTAACGATTTTTATTAATTTTGGTTTTATTTGAAATTTTTGCAATATTGAGATGAGATTGAAAATATATATATATATATTATGGGTGAAGTGAAAAAATTCAAAACATTAAGGGTGAATTTTGAGATTATAATAATTTAAAAATAATGAAGACATTTACACTAAATTAATAAAATACATTTAATGATATTAAAAAATTTATTGATGAAATTCAGGATTCACAAAATATAATCAACTTAAAAAAAATTAAAAATCATAATATTATATTACTTCGTCATCTATTAAATTTATCTTTTCATCTTTTTTTTGGTGTTCTTGTCATTCAAATAAAATTTGCTGTTTCTTCTTCAAAAAACCATTACTTTAATACTTAATTCTTTTATGGAAACTTCTAACTAATTAATACTAACAATTTCTTATTTTTACCAATGATTTTTTTAAGATTAGCAATGACAAAACTTAAACCACCCGATAGATTTCAAACCAATTCGCTTCGAATGGTGGAGAGTTTTATTTTTTGAAAAGTGGATGTACAGTTGGGTGGATTTTTTTTTTATTTTTTATTTTTGTATAGTGAGCATGAGAATCCATCAAATTTGCTCCAAATGGTGGATGGTTTTATTTTTTGAAAAGTAAAAGTAAGGAGGGGTGGATTTTTTTTTATTTTTTATTTTTTGTATAGTAGATATGAGAATTCATTCAATTCGTTCCAAATGGTGAAGGGTTTTATTATTTGAAAAGTGAATGTAGAGTGGGGTGAATTTTTATTTTTATTTTTGTATTATGAGTATAGAGTGGTTATAGTAATTGTTTGTTTTACTCATTATATAAATTATCATTTTATCTTTATCTATATCTATATCTATATATATATATATATTAAAAAGGTAAAAATATTATAATATGTTATAAAAAAACTATATGTCTTATTATTAAATATTTTTTAAAGAATTTTGTTGAAATATTTACTCACCTTTAAAAATTAGAAACATTAAATATATATAATAAAATATATAATACTTTCATTTATCATTTATCATTTATTGTAATTTATTGTAATAATTATATTAGATATAAATTATTTTCGTCATGAAATATATTTCAAAATATATCATAATATATTTGAATTGGTAATAATTATATTTATATGTGATTTTAATATTTGAAATATAGTTTATATTCAAATTAAATTTTACAAAAAAAAGTATATTATTTGCTTAAAAGTATTTCAAATTCATATTTTATATATAAAAATATTAATAATACATTGCACTATTTTTTTATAAACTAAATTGATATATTTCATATATCTTAATATTAATAAATTTGAATATAATTTAAATGCGTATATTTTTTAATTTACATCTTTTTAAAATAATCACTTTAACTTTTCAAAACTATTTTTGTTAGTAATACTAAATACTTAAATTTTAAACCAAACTTTGTTGGTGACTATTAGTTGGTCAAAGTTTTGGTTAGATCAATTTGATCAAGCAAAAGCTGATGATTTTCATTGTTATTGCTGTTGGTGTTGGGTGGAAACCTCGTTAAATGCTTGTTCTCCTCCACAGATACAATTAGGGGTGTTTCTAATATGGTAAAATTGAATTAGTCGATTTAATTTGGTTAATTGGTCGGTGGTCGAATTTAATTCGATTAGAAATCGATTAATAATTTTTTAAAATTTTGATTATCGGTTAATTCGGTTCGAAATCGAGTAATTAACCGAATTAATCAAAATAAATAATATACATTATTTAAAGTTGTTTCTAATGTCTTACTTGTCATTTTCAACGGATAATTAACCGAATTTCAAGACTTCGTAGTGTTTCTAAAGTTTTATTTGTTGTTTTCATATCTATTAAAAGTTTTTAAACTATTAAATAAAAGAAAATGAACATTTAGCAATGTATTTTTTTAAATGTTTTATACTTATTTTAATCAAAAGATAAAGACATATAAATTCGGTTAATTCAATTAATCGATAGAATTAATTAAATATATCAATTTGATTAATATATTTTAAAAAGTTTCGTTCGATTAATGGTTAAAATTTTTTATATTTCAAATAATTTGATTAATAATAATTCAATTCAAATATTAATCGAACCGACCGTTTGAATATCCCTAAATTCAATGGCATGCAACTCTTTCAACTCTCCTACGATGTCGGCACAAGGGTCTCCAAACCTCAACTGCAACAAATGTCATCCCTATCCAACTTGCTGCCACCGATTTGGTCCTCTTTAAGTGTTACGAGGAAAGAGGTTTTAGATTATGGTTTTGATGTTACTATATGGGATTCGGATCGCTGCGGACTTGGATATCCGCCATTCATAATTCTCTTAAACTTGATTATAATTTAAATAAATGATTTATAAAATTTAATAAAATAATTTCTTAAATTAAATTTGATAAATTGCACCTAAGATCATTAAAATCAATAAATTTATATTTTGGTCATTCAATTTTAAAAATTACAAAATAATTGAATTATTTGAAAGGTTACAAAATGTCATCAGAGACATCTTATTCTCCTATGTTTTGGATTTTTTTCGCATTATTTTTAAATAAATTTTATAATTTTATATTTTGCTATAAAATTTAAAATTTTTTATTGTTTTGTATTTTTAACATTTTTTGAATTATCAAAATAATTTTAATAAATTTCTATTATTTTCTTGAATTTTAAATAGTTTTTAATATTTTTTACATTTTAATTTTTTAATAATTATTGACGTAACATGTATGTGAACCGCCACGTGAATTTCGAGTTAATATAATTAATGTATGTTAACTTTTCTATCTATTTAATGGTGTTTTGACTGAAAATAATAGTTGACAGATTGAAAAAAAATTAAATGAATGACTAAAATAAATTTTTTATAAAATTGAAGGGTCAAATAAATTATTATATTATTATTTAAAATTGATTAAATAATATTTTTATTTTAAAAATAGATAGTGGTTAAATAGTTGACAGCTATCTTCCACCGAGTTTTGAACATTATTATTATCTCCCATTTTCAGGTGCCCCCAAAAATGCAGCACCCACTTTTCAAGTTTATACTACTAATAGTTTTCCTTTTCACATTTCCTGGGTTCTTCGATTCTCCATATTCTGTTTAGTGTTTAGTTTCGCTTTGTTTAAAGCTCAAAGGTTTAGAAAACAATGACAGTGGATGATGGGAGGGGCAAGCCACGAACCACTGATCTGAGGTAGGCGAGGGCGAGCAGGGGGAGAGGTGAACAGAGGATTGAGTGTTGATAGACTAGGGCTTTTTTGTTTCATTTGCTTTAACTAATTTGGGTTGGGCTAGCTTAGAGTTTTTAAAAGTGGGCTTTTTTGGTCCGATCCAAGTTAATCTGGTCCAATTATGTAAAAATCGGTGGACGGTTTGCTGTTTCAACATCCATGGTCTATTTACCGTCTTTTTTTACTATTTTAGTAAACCATATAAATATACCCTTTTTTTTTTTTTTTTTTTTCCTTTCGGTGGTTTACTCTTTACTACCAACTCTAAGCTACACAACACGAAGAATAGCTATATATACAAGACATTTCTCATGTTTGTTTCTTAATACTTAGCCAAAAGCATCACCCTGTCACTTGTTTCTCTTCTCACTTGTCTTAAAAGACAACTATTTTTGGAGGCAAGCAAAGAAAACAACAACAAACAAAAACACGAAACACCCGGTACTATCCTAAGTGGTTTAGAGATTCTTTGGGTGCTGTTTTTATTTTCTTCTCAAAATGGGTAATGAGAAGGAGAAACTGAAGAAGATAAACGGATCCATAAGGTCAATTTTCATGCATGCGGATGATGTAGATATGTGGTTGATGACTCTTGGCTTCATCGGAGCCGTTGGTGATGGTTTTTGTACACCTCTTGTATTGCTTGTTACTAGCAAGTTGATGAACAATCTTGGTGATTCTTCAGCTTTCACCGCAGACATGTTCATTCATAACATCAACAAGGTCTTTCTTCGTTTTTTTTTCTTGGTTTTTTTCCAAAACAGACACATGCATACGCACATACATGCAAATCAGTAAAAAGAAGGGCGTAGCCAGGCATGGGCCCCAACCCGACGATTCTTATTATTTAGGCTACTTAAAGATAAACTAGGGTAAAACTGCAACATTAAATCATTCTTATATCATCTAAAATTAGATTTCGTCCCTCAAAATTATAATTTAATATTTTATCCCTTTTCAATTTAATCCTACTGAAGTTTCATTTTCATAACACTTTTAATATATATCACTTATTGATTTTTTAGTTTAATTTTTTTACATTTTATTAATCAAATTAATATATATTTTTAATTTTAGTAAATTTTAATTTTAAATTTTAATATAATTGTATACATTTTATTAATTTTATATTTATTAAATATTTTAATTTACATTATTAAATTTAATAAATAATATTTCTAAAATTATATATTTAAAGAAGTTTTTTAAATTTGATAAATTTTAAAATTAATCTATTATAATAATTTATAATATAATTCATATAAATTTAAATATTTAGATTTAAACTAATTAAATTTTAATATCACAATTTAAACAATTAAAATTTCTATATTTGTAAGATACTTTAGATTTTAATTTGACATCTTTATTTTTACAACATTAATAGATACTTTTGCTATTAAATGTTTTAAAACATTTGCATGAATTAGGTCAATCAAATATATTAATATTTGCAACAAGTTTATCTTATTAATATTAATTATACATCTATTAGACAAAGTCAAGTTATAAATTCATCTAAATTATTTCATTAGTTATCAATCATTCAATGTTGTAATTGAAATCATAGGTTGTAATGTTATTTAAATTTGGTATTCAATATTATAAATTACTAGTTAAGTTTTAAATTTGAATTTAATGTTATTTAGAATAAATTGTTAATTATGAATTATATTGGCTTTATTTTAGGGTAATAATAATTGTTGTTGAAAGAGGAATGTTGATGTAATTTAATTTAATATTAGAAAAGAAATTATAGGTTATTTAATGTGTATTTAAAATAATTATAATAAATTAATTAGTTAATAAGCTATTATTAAAATTGCTATTATTTAAATTGAGTTTATATTTAATAATTGATAATTAGAAGTTATTTTGAAAAATAGTAATTAATGTATTTTTAAATAATTATATATAGTTAATAATATAATTTTTAAAATAATTATTATAATTTAAAAATATATAATTATTGAGTAAATTAATATAATTAATTTTAATTTATATAATATTTTATATTTAATAATTTAATTAATATTATAAATATGATATTAAATTTTAATTAAATATTATTAGTTAAAATAATAATAATTATTCATTATTAAATAAATAAAATCAAATTAGTTTATATAATTAGTGTAATAACTTAAACTTAAAAATTAATTACTTAGAATAATTTTAATAGTTTTAATATTATCATTAATTAAATTAAAATATTATTGAGAAATATAATTTATTAAATTAATCTAATTGATTAAAATTAAATAGTATATTTGTAAAAATATAGAAATTTTAATTAAAAATATCTTTCAAATAGTAGCATACTTAAATATTTCGTTTAAATTTAATCTACACATTATAATTATTTAAGTGATTTTCAAATTGTAATAAAATACTAATTATAGAAAAATCGTTTATTTACTCAGACTATGAATAACTTCACAATGTAATTTTGCATTATACTCGATAATCAATTATGTAATTAATCTTAACTAATTGTACTGGTTTGTCATCTATTCAACTTAAGTGCATTTTTCATTTAAGCTTCTTTCTCTTGTCAACTTGGTTGGTTTTTTGAACCAGCAGAGGTATCATGACTGTTCATAAAATAAATAATCGGAAGAGATTAATTTATATAATTATAATAGAAGTTAATAAATGTTAAAATTGCATAAAATCAGAAGCATTGCAAATCACATGCAAAAATAAGATAATTTAATGACGATATGATAAAATTTGTCGTGCTTTCGAAATATAGGGGAAGTTTATAATATATAAAAGATCACTAAGTAGTGTGAATGGTTGTCAATAGTACTAATAGGATTGATAAAATATTAGAAAGTGAAGCTAAGAATGATGCTCATCGATACTCAAAGATTCAAAAGTTATTGGATTCATTGAATAATTCTGATGCGTTCAACATATCCTTGAAAGGAACTCATATATTATGAAAGTAGTTTGGCTAATAACTATCTGAAGAAAGTAAGAACAATAGAACTGAATATTAGAACTGTTATAAAAATCCATTGAAACCAAATTATGTGTTTGATGAAATGATTGAATCATGGTACATTCAAAATTAAGGTTTTTTTGGATTAATTATTTGAATTCAGAATAGCTAACTCATTTTTTATTTAAAACATAATATGGTTAATTTCATGGTTATTTGATACGTTATTTCTTTTGCTAACGTTCATTAATATTAATTAATTGATATTATTTTACAAATTTATCATTTTTTATAATGAAATGTTTGATTATATTGTAATAATTTTGTTTTGATGTTTGAAATAAATAATCATTGACATAAATAATGTTTAATAAAATGTAAATTATCCATTTAGTCTATGAAATATTGAATGAATTTAATGTATTATTATACAAATTAACTCATTTAATTATCAAATAAGTTCAAGTCAATTATTAGAAAACATAATTTGTATATTAGTTTATGATGTCAAATTGTTAGTTTGCAATTAGGTAATAGCATACTTTTTAATTACAATGTTAAATTAGTCAAAACATTTAATATCAAAAAGGCCAAAAAATTTTAAAAATTAAATTAGAATATGGCATTCTAAGTATTTATATCATGCAATATATTTTAAACTTATTTTAAATACATAATTTATTTAATATGTAAACAAACACTTTAAATTTTAGAAAGAATTTTAAAAAAAATTTGTAATTAAAAATTAAAAATTGAAATAGTTATTTAAAGCTTGATTTAAGATGGGTTTTTAAATAGGTTTAGAGATAAACAGTTAAAAAAGGAAATGGGATAGGTGGATTTAAAAATAGGTGGTTTGGTTTAGATTAGGGATTTAAAAAGGTATTTTAGGATTGGATTTGAAACGAAAGTTTATGGTTTTATTTTCTTAATTAGATTTTGAATTTATTTGGTTTTTAGCTTCTTAAAATCTAAAAGGAATAATAAGTTTTTTGTAATCAAATTGATGGTTAATTTCTGTATGTTATTAAGGTTCTTGTTTTTTAGTAATAGGATTAGTTTTTTAAAGGTGTTTGGTTTATTTTTGGTTTTTTGTTTGTTTAATAATTTAATTAAGGAATGTTTTGAAAATGGAATTTAAATAAGTTTAATTATTATGGTTAAATATTAAAATGGTTAATAATTTAGTATTATAATAATTTTGGAAATGTAAAAATTAAAATTTTTAATTTAATTTAAATTTTATTTATTATTTTGTATTTCAATAAATGGAGTTTAAAAATTGTTGTTATTGTTATAGGTTTAATTTTATTATTTAATTTAAATTAATAAATTGGGTTAATTGGTTTATTTTAGGTTAAATTTAATGGTTTATTAAAATTAAAATCAAATTTAATTTAGATAATTGGATTAAAAAATTAAAAAAAAATTTAATAATTATTTTAAAAATTTAAATTGTTAAAAAATTTAAATAATTTTAGTTAAATTATAATTGTAATTAAATTTATAAATTTAACAAATTTTAAATATGTTATTTTGTATTAAAAAAAAATTTATAATATTAATATAAAAAATTGGGTTATTGGTTTTTAAAAATGGTTTTTAATTAAAAGTTTAATTAATTTTTAATTTATTAGTTTATTTTTTTGTAATAAAATTTTCTTAAATTTAGGGATTATTTGATTTTAAATTAAAAAAATTAAAATTTTAGATATTTTCAAATTGTTAAAAATCCAAAAATAAAGTAACATTTAATTAAAAAATAATTTAATTTTGTTTTTGTTAAAATTTCAAATTAAATTATTAAATAATTTTATTTTATTCAAAAAATTTTTTAAAAAAATATAATAATTAATAAAAAATGTATTATTATAAAATAAAGTTTAAAAAGAAAAAATTAGTAATTTAAACATTTAAAAATTAACTAAACCAAACTTATTTTTTTTGAGGAAATTATTTTTCAAAACCATTTGTATACTTAAAAAAATGAGTTTAATTTAAATTTCTCAATAATGAAAATACTTAAAGGGGTTATTTAACAATAAAGATTAGGTTCTAAACTTAAAATTAATAATTTTAAATTTAATAACAATCTTTTAATTATAATTTAAATTTTAGTTTATTAATATTAATATAAATTTTAAATTTATTTTTAAAATTATTTATGTATTTTTATTTTTATTTATTGAATACTTAAAATTAAGATCAAATTTTTGAGAGATAAATTTTAAAATTATGACTAAATTAATATAATATGTAAAAATTAAAAGTTAAATTTATAATTATACCCATTTTTTTTAAGCATCACATTGACTTGCCATTTATTGTAGTTGAAATTTATAATTTTAATGGGAATGATCCAAATGGCTGAATTATAAAATATGGATGTTTAAATTATAAACTTTGATTATCCTGTAGTTTACCCAAATTTTAACACTACAGCAAAATAGACTTTTAGCGGCGTTTTTTTGGCATTTAGCGTTTATAAGCGCCAAAAAGTGTTTGGCGCTTTTTTAAACGCCACAAAAATGCCGCCAATACAATCATTAAAATTTTTATGCGTTTAAGAAAAAAAACGCTAAAGACCACGACTTTTAGCGGCGTTGTGAGAAAAGCGCAGTTAAAGACCATGGCCTTTAGCAGCTTCTTTTAAAAACGCCGCTAAAAGTCGGGCCTTTTAGCTTTTAAAAACGCCGCTAAAAGTCGGGGCCTTTAGCGCGCTAAAAGTCAGATTTTTAGCGGCGCTTTCAAAAACGCCGCTAAATGTCGGTATTTTAGCGGTGGCTACCCAAAAAACGCCGCTAAAGGTCGTATTTTAGCGCCGCTTTCCCAAAACGCCGCTAAAAGCGGGGACTTTAGCTACTTCAAAAAACGCTAAAATTTCTTGACATTTAGCGGCGCTTTTAAAAACGCCGCGAAAATTTCTTGACATTTAGCGGCGCTTTTGTACAAACGCCGCTAATTTGTACAGATTTCAAAAAGTACAATTTTTTCAATATTATACCCCTCCTACACTAAAACCAACCAATAACAGTATATAATTCCAACGCAAAACAGGAAATTTAGCATAAAAATCACACCGAATACATTAATTCTAAATGATACTTGAAATTTAATAAATTAAATGAATGATAATCGAAAATATTGTAACAATAATGTTAAATGTAATAATGTCAAAACTTCTTACAACGAAACTAAATGTCTAAGATGGCGGTTTCATGCGATTATCAAACATCTTCATCATATCTTTGAAAAGTGGTGCCGGAGCTCTTCAGATTTTATGTTCTCGCTCGCTAGCATCGATGTTGCCTCTGCCTCCCTTGCATTTGCCGCCGCTCTCTCCGCCGCTTCTTTGCCTTCCGCCGCCGCTTCAGATCCGCTCTAAGTCATTCTTGGAGTTCTTCATATTTTCTTTGAACATCGACAATTTGTTGCCTCGCTTCAACCGTGTCTCTTGCATCCGAGCTATCTGGTTTTGTAGCCTCGAACTTCAAGACGAGATTGACCCGGAAGGCATGTCTTCTTGGGAGCCGGATCAAAATATTGGGTCAGTATAACACGGATCCTTTAAACCGAACCCGACCATACCTTTCAAGACCAAAACGTCGGTGATAATTCTATTAAAATATACTAAAGATTAACGTAACTATCAATCGAAGCAAATCGTACTTTCGGGACCCAAAACATCTGTAATAATTCATTATCAATCTCCTCAAGATTAACATAACTATCATCAAGCGACCACTTCATACTCCGCCTTCTTCTCCTTTAGTTTATCCTAATAAATCAATGAAAGAGTTAGAAACGAAATATATAAATAAGAAAGAATACAACATAATTTAACATTATAAATTTAAAACTATAAACGATGAATTAAACTATTATAATTAAACATTAGAAATATTTATAAAAATAAAATTTTATTAAGTAAATATACCAAAATTTTCGCAGACTTGGATGTCATCGGAGATCCATCCTTCTTTCTATAGTAATATCAAAAAGTTGAACGCGTCCAACTTTTTGACCAATAAGTTTCCTACATTTTAGCGAGAAAAATATAATTTAATAGTATAAAATAATTAATATTTGACATAATTAATAAATTATAATACCTCGTCGCACTACACAAGCAAAACTTCTAGAACTGCGGTGTGCGTGAATTTACATTTCTGTCACGCTTATTCTAACTCGCTCACGGTCCTACATAATGCAATTTGAATTATATATATAGTAAATACTATAAAACAAATAATTTATAAGATTTTAGAAGTATGTAATACCTCTCCTTTTTTTGAATTCCAAAATCTAACTTGATCTTCCCATTGGTACCTCAACATTCCCAGTGGAACATTTCTTAATTTTTTCGTCGAGGCTTATGTCTTTCTTAAAATATTGTTTTTTGAGCGTGCTTTTATTGTCTCTCCATTTTTACCCAATGTCTTTTTAACATAGTCATCAGAGACCTCTAAATTAAATCTACCTCAAGAAAAAAGTATAAAAAGTTAATATAAATGAAAATTAAATTAAAGTATTATAAATTACATTCACGCTTTTATTATCTTAATATTTTCGAGAGCTCGATTTTGTTGGCATCGTGCATGTGATGCCATGGTTCGTAGTTAATGTGCAACATATTGGCATTTCGTGCTAAAATGTCCAAATAGCCTCCTAACAATCGAGCTTGAGATCCAACAGTGGCCATGATTGTTTCTCCTTACTTTAACATGATCGGAGGCTCTAAGTCGTATAAATCTATAAGTAATGTACGTCCCCGACCTCTCAAGGCCCCACCACCTTCAAATTGAAAAATGATATATTTTTTATTAAAATTGAAAATGAATCAATAATAAAATTCAACATGCATGTAAAATAAACTTAACATTATTTTTAAATTCTCCGGGCTCGTCATTTATGTCCCAAGAGTAGAAGATCCAACAACCTGCTTGTTGTTCACTACTATTAGCTTCTTCTGGATTTGGAGTTTCACGGACAATATTTAAATCTCGTAATCGTCTTTTAGGCATTTTTCCGCAATACACATAAAATATTTCAAAATTTTAGTAACAAATAACAACAATAATAGGACATTTAAAATAGTTAAATTATATAATATGACCAACATGAAAATTATAATATTACATATAAATAATAAATCGTTAAATCTTAGTACATCATATTTCATAAATATCTTCGCCCACATCCCGACGAACCCATTGAAATTGTTGACTAGTACTAGGATATTTTCGATTAAGTCTTGTTCTCGAAAAGGCAAAGTTTCGATCTTTCGACTATGTCATCTCTACTTCCACCGCCAATGTCGAAGAAGTCTCTAGGGTGTTTCAAGTACAACGTACCAACCTCATCAATTGGATCTTCGAGTAAAAACTTGTTTAACTTGAGAAGAAAACACATACGGCTCGTCCATCGCTTGTTCTCCGTGTGAATTGATTGAGAGAAATTCACCATTGTAAAGCCATATTGATCATTTTTAATTCCCGAGCCGTATTCACATCAGCCCAATCACCTCGAAATAAGACAACTTTGCATTTGCCGTAATAATCCAACTCAATGATGTCGAATAAGTCCGTAATATTCCAAATTCCCTTGATCGGACATCGTCCCTAGCACTAGCATAACTTGTAATCAAGAATTAACAACAATTTCGCAATTTTGGGTTCTCCTCAATCTCTCGCGATACCTTGTATGAAATCAGATCCGTTGATGAGGAAGCCACTATATCTTTTAACTATTCTATTTGGACCTTGTGAAAGCCATTTAACGTCATCATTTACTTCATTCCGACTCCAAACGTATTGAGTCAAAAGTAAATCGAGTAATTATGAATGTTATGAGAAAATATTATTACTTGTCAATGAAAATTTAAATTGCATACCATTTGGCTTAACCATTCATGGAATGATTCTGCGAACAACTTATTAATTTCTCGTCGATTTAATCTTGAGATCGTGAGCGAAGCTCTCAATATTTGTTTGTACTCACTACGATAAAAAGGTTTTACTTTGTTAGAAGACAAACAAATCATAATTGATGAGTATTTATCAAATTGTAGAACATACTTAGAAATGGTTCCATTGAATCGTGATGAAAAGAACGATCGATGTGCTTAGACCCACGATCTATCGTCTAATTTCGTAATTTTGACTCGCTTAATCGGTTCTCAAAACTTTGAAATAAATAAGTTTCACCAAATTATGATCTGTGAGCCCAATATTTCTACTTGGTCATTCATTCTTGTTTTAACATCTTCCAAATACCTCGAATGTAAAGTCATACATTCCTCCCGCCAAGTAGCCCTCAGAATTGATCCTTCCGGATAACGCTTATTGCAGAAGATGACTTCAATTTAGAAAGGAACCTAAACACGATATACAACATTATCAAAAGTTGCAAATAAAGGCATTTAGCTAAATGAAGGAATATTTTGCAAATAAAGTAAGACCTTTCAATGGGATACATCCATCAATAGAAAATGGGTCCACCAAGAAGTGCTTCACGCGGGAGATGAATTAACAAGTGCACCATGATAGTGAAGAAGGAAGGCGGGAATATCTTCTCCAGATTACATAAAGTTATCATGCTCGATCTTGTAGTCTCTCAAGTTCTTGAACATTCAAAACTTTACCAAATGCCTTTCATTATATTTGATAGTTCAATTACAGGAGCCGTCACCTTTTTCGACATACAACACCGCATAGCAACTGGCAGTAAGTCTTGCATCAATATGTGATAGTCATGCGATTTTAAGCCATATAATCTTCGATCCTTAAGACTTACACATCGCGATATATTTGATGCATACGCATCCGGGACCTTTATATCCTTCAACACCGTACAGAACACTTCTTTCTTCGTCTTCGACATTGAAAAAATAGCAGGCGGCAACGTATATTTCATATTCAAAAGTGCTCGGGGATGAAGCTCATGCCGAATTCCTATGTGGACTAAATCAAGTCAACTTTGAAGATTATCTTTTGATTTTTCATCGACATTCAAAATAGTCCCAATGATGTTCTCGTAGACATTTTCTCTATATGCATGACATCAAGATTATGGCGTAAAATCGATGCTCCTAATAAGGCAACTCGAAAAAAATACTTTTTTTCCACAAGTCCGCCTCATTAGGATCATCCTCTTCATCGATTCATCATCGATTCATCCCTAGATCTTCTATTTCTATGCGGGTTTGCTTGGTTGATTCATCTTCCATAAATGAAATTCATATCTTTTAACATTAACAATATTTCAGATCCATTTGCTCACAAGGAGCTGGTGCGAAC